>OX297854.1:133617818-134867818 GCA_946477585.1 Cheilosia urbana
TGACAAAATCGAAGTGCTCTAGTAAAATTGAGTAATATAGTTTCTTTTTAATTAAAGAAGAAGACAAAAGGGTGATTTTTTTAATGATGTTTTATCTATATTGATATTCGTCTTAGTTCAAGAGAAAAAGAAAATTTTAAATATTTTCCTGATTTCTTACATTAAGGCTCTCTTCTAGTGTTGCCGAAAGTACTCCCATAGGAGTATTGTATACTACTTTCAACATTTCCTTATTCCTCCTGTCTCGTTCGTACTCCTAATTTTTTTTAAAGACCTAAAATATATTTCACTTGCAGCAAAGTGTAATTTCAACCTTAATGCAAATGAGTTTGCTGCTATTCCTATTCCAATTGAGCATCAAAATCACCTTCTGCGAGAGTCAACGATAGCCAACTTTTGTTATTAGAATTAATAATTTATTATTTTTTTTTTTTAACTCCATTTTTACGATTTTTTTTAAAAACTAGAAAATGTCTTTACAACTGTTTTTTTTTTTTTGAGTACTTCCCTTTTTTGGCTGCAGTACTACCTTATAATATTTCTCTCCGGCAACACAGCCGGAGTCTATATTTTTAAATCAAAACGTAAACAGCTTTTTTTGTGTAAAATTTTGTGAATTTTAATAAGCACTTCCAATTTTGTTATTATAGATTTTTTTTTGGAAATTCTCAAAATATGATTAAAAACTGTAGCTTTTTCAAATAGCAATTTATAAAATAACTAGCTGACCCGGCAAACCTCGTTTCGCCAAAATTTGTTAATTTGTTAATAAATTCCGAGCATGCACCAAGCACTTGCTAATTTATGTAATTCGACCAATTAAAATTCTTTATTCAAAAGTTATATTAAATGCAATAGAAATAAATGATGAATAGCAATGATGATTTTTTTCAATCAAACCGCAATGATTTTGACGTGTCGTCCAACCTTCCACTTTTTCACTAAATTGACAAACATCCATCGATTATTATCCTTGCAATAAATTATTTGTCATAGTGAAAGCGAGACGCACGGGAAATTGAAGTCGCACGAATGGTAAATCGTTCTTAATAAGCGAAATCTGCGGAATAAGAGTGTTTGCCTTTGAATTTTCCCCTTAAAATCATCACTTGTATGATATTTGATGTGAGATCCTTCACCATAAAACAAATGCGATCCGTTGTAAATTTTCGGTACATTCGCAACAAAATTTTAACTGAACCAACTTTCAAATCCGAATAATGTAGAGGTAAGGTAGCATAATTTCCTTCCTTCCAACCAAAAATTATAAAAATCGAACGGTCCGTCCTTGAGTTATGAGTGCACATACGGACGTCAGTCTCTTATCTTATATGTAACTGTACCCACCCGGCTTTGCCCGTACCTTTCGTATTAAATCATGCTCACATTTCGCAAATTGCTTTATTTGGACAGCGTCCATTAATAATTTTCATTATACAACTTTAGAAATAGCGTTTGATTTTATTTTTGAATGGGACGTGCCACAATCCGTTTTCTTATCCCGCTTGTGTTTTTCAAAGTTACACCTATAGGCCAAAAACTATCCGAAATTTAAAACTTGAAGCAACCATATCCATCTACAAAATTTCAATCAACTTGGTAGCGCTGTTTCGGCTATCGGCAACAGCGCCACCTATCAGGTCCAAAAGTATCCTCTCCTTCAAGCGGGAACGAAGAATATAAATCTATAAAATTTTATTGAAATCGGGTGAGTGGTTTCGGAGATCGATTACAACGCCATATAGCGGATCAAAAATCCTATCTTTTAAGTTTGCGTTAACCTGAAATACAACAATACGAATAAAACAAAAGAAGAATCATAAAAATTGACCCAGTGGTTATCGAGTTATATCATCATCATCGAGTTTCATCCCGAAAGAATTATAGGTATGAATTAAGAAGATTATTATTAAAGAAAATTTAATTGAACTGAAAAATGACATACGCCTACAACGCCACATGTTGAGGATTTTCCGACGATGTGCACTAAGGAATTCAGTTTTTGTTAAAAATTATAAATTAATTATTTTATATGTATTTTATCAATGTAATAACTCCGATCGAAACATCTGTTTTCGTTATGCCAAACGCATAAGGTTACATCAAAAAAGTTTGAATTGTAAAAGCGCTATGGTTACATTAGATATAATTTAATATGATGGTTTAGCATTCTTAAATTTTCTAATTTTCCGCGAAGTTTTCTTAACTTTTTCGTTCATAAGATTCTTCTCCTGACAATAACAAACACAACAAAAAAAATTTAGCGAAATCGGTCCAGCCGTTCACGCGTGATGCCGTGACCAAGGGAAATAGGGATTCATTTTTATATATATAGATTCAACATTGGCACATTTGTTCGAACAGCTTGACTCAATGCGATTCGTTCGAAGTCCATTTCTCGCTCTATTCTCGATTAAATGTGTCAAATCAAAGCTTTGTTGCGCATTTCATCTGACATCTCCAGTTCATTATCCGATGTCACAGTGCGAATTCGATGCAAAATATCGTCGGCCATAATATCATCTTTGTATAATCAAAGTACCTATCTACTTCATTTCAAAAAGTTACTTAATGTAACATAGTAAATATAATTTATTAGAACAAACTTTTTGGGTATATCTACCTATATTTAAAAAAAAAAAAACTTCAAAATTGTTGACAACAACAATTTGCTTGGAAAATAATTAAAATAATTAAAATAATTGACAACAACAATTGCTTTTAAAATAAAAAATATTTTTTTTTTATTTGAAGTGTCACTACTTGATTTCTATCCAGTTAATTTTTTTTCAAAGTGTATCTCCCCATTCAAACTTTAATTTTCTAATTTTCCGCGCAATTTTCTTAATTTTTTCTTTCATAACATTGTTCTCCTGACAATAACAAACACAACAAAAAAAGAATTAACGAAATCGGTCCAGCCGTTTGTGCGTGATGCTGGGACCAAGGGAAATAGGGATTCATTTTTATATATATAGATAAATTTAAGTCTACCTATCAGTCTGAACTTCAATTGATTGAATTTCCTAGGTTAGGTTAGGTTAGGTTAGGTTGGGTGGGATTGTGAGATCGTCACAAAAGACCAGGCACCAAAGCGGGCCCATCGCCATCCCCAGGGAACTATTACGGTTAAAAACCTAAACCAAATCGCGCAAACAATCAATTTCCCTACAGAATTTGTTTATGGTCCCAATATTATTTGAGGAACCAACCATCTCTAAGTTATTAAAGAAGTACCTGCCTAGGTGCTTCCTTCTACTCCGAGCAATTGCTTGATACTCGCGTAGAAGGTGGGAGATGTTTCCTTAACTTGTAGGGCCACACAGTACCTGCATGTATCCGTATTAGCTAAGCCTAGTCTCACGGCAAGCTTCCTTAGAAGGCAGTGTCCAGAGAGTATTCCTACCGTTAATCTTAACTTTGTTCTACTGAGATTGATTAACTCTTCAGATTTCTTCCGATTTAAAGCGGGCCACAGTGTCTTTGATAACCTGTGCCCTTCTAGCTGTGACCATCTTGTGGCTGCTTTATTGGTAGTTTTCTCAAAGATAACCCTTCTAGCAACGGCCATAGGTGGTCTGATGCCCTCAATCATTGTATTAACTGGGAGTTCCGCTCCTTCCTTAGCCAAAACGTCGGCCCTTTCGTTGCCCTCAATATCACAATGCCCAGGTAACCAACATGATCTAACACGGTTCTGCGAACATAATGCCTTAAGCATTGTGCGGCAATTCCTGACTAGTTCAGATTTAGTGGTATGTGACTCTAGCGCTTTAAGCGCAGCCTGACTGTCAATGTAGATGGCGATATTCTTATTGGATATCGATCTCATCTCAAGTAAGCAGCTTTGAGTACGGCCAGAATCTCTGCCTGGAACACACTGCATGAGTTCGGAAGTCTCAGGGCCATGTATGTAGGTAGGTCCAACTCGTTGGAGTATATACCTGACCCCTTACCCTCACTGGTTTTGGATCCGTTAGTATATACTGAGATCTCATTTCCCCTCGAAACTAAATTCCTATATGCCACTCCTGTCGGTCAGGGTACGACACATCGAACGGTGTGTCAAAATCAAGTGTACCAAGACTTTCATCAGCTTTTCCCGGGATTTCGGAGAATGATTCCTTTAAAATTGTACTGTGTCCTATCCTACTGTTTTTAAAAATTTAAAAATCCCTACATTAGTGAGCCGTAGCGCACTATTACCTGTTTTTGATTGTAATTGTAAATCCAGTGGTAAAAGATGCATAAACGCTTCCAGTGCAGCCGTTGGTGTGGTACGTAAAGCCCCCCGACGGCAATGCAGGATGTTCTTTGTACCCTGGTCAACATATCCTGTACATACTTCTTGTTCGCGGCTTTCCACCAGACAAGAGCCTCATATGTAATTATGTGCCTTACTACCATTTTATTATAGCCAATGCAACATTGAAGGCCTCATGCCCCATTTCTTACCTGTTGTCCTCTTACAAATGAGAAGAGCATTGTGAGCCTTACGGACTCTTTCCTGAATCCTGTTGAAACTGAATATCAACAAGGAACTTTTTTTACCCATGTCGGTGGCTCAGATACTGGACTAAACCTTGCATGCTGCTTGCAGTTATTCAGACCAAACGCTTTGGCAACCGCGATGGTCAATCTTTGAAACGGAGGTTCTGTCTTTCTTATCGTCTCGAACCTTGGGGCCTAGAAGATCCTCTTCGCTGGGAAGCTATTGTCCACTCGCTTGACGAGCCCGAGCCAATGTAGTCGATATATTTTGGCATTTGGGACTGCATCCATCTATGTGCAGTTCAGAGAGTTTGCTACATTGAGCAAGGATATGTCCTGATAGTCGTTGCAAGGTGTTGAGTATTACAGCTTAGAACTAATCTACCACTATGAAGTAAGAGCTTTTATATTAATGTAAGTACTACATTGTGTTGAGTAGTTCAGTCATTAAAGTTACTTTGTATAACGCAGACGTCTTTTATTGGAAACATAACATGGTGTCAGATGTTATCGGATTCCTATAATAAAAACACAATTTAACTAAAAAAAAAAAAAAAAAAAAAAAGTCGAGTCAATACGTCGCGTCGTAGCTGAATATGGAAGGTCTTAATGCACCAAGTAATTTACAATTTAATACAACTAATCTGGGACAGACGTGGAGGGATTGGAAACAGCTATTGAATTTTTACTTGGTTGCAGCTGGATTGGATGATAAACCAGACGTGAGGAAAATTGCCATTTTACTTCATACAATCGGCGCAGAAGGTGTTAAAATATATAATACCTTCAAATGGGAGTTTGGTAAAGAAAAAATATACAAAGAGGTGATAGCAGCATTTGATAAGTATTTTGAGCCAAAGAAAAATTTGATCTATGAGCGATATAAATTTCTTTCCTTTCGTCAAAAGTCTGCGCAATCCATTGAACAGTTTCTTACTGAGCTGAAACGCTTATCGTCGAGCTGTGAATATCAAGATGTAGATTCGATGGTAAGAGATGTATTTATTATTGGTCTACTGGATGAGCAATTACGTGAAAAATTACTAAGCATCGATGATTTAACACTGGGTATAGCGGAAAATAAAGCAAAATCATATTTTTTGGGCAAAATCCAAGCAACGGACATGGCACATGGAGAAATTCAAGGTGAGCAGTCAGTCAACATGGTTTACAGTTCAAATCCAATACGAAAAAATACGTCATATCAAAGAGGAAGCCATTATCCATCACACTCATCTTCACAACAACAAGTTCAACAGAGTTATCGTCCACGAAATTCCCGCTACGAAAGCGCGCAAACAACAGCGACATATGGTAAATCGGAGAGAGCACAAAAAAATATACTCTCTAACCCCATCTGTGAAAACTGCGGCCAACATCATAGAAGTAAATGCCCCGCTTTCGGAGTCAAGTGCTTTAATTGCAACGGGAACAACCATTTTGCCAAAATGTGCAGGTTAAATAAGCGTGTGGTAAATTACACTGGGCAAACAAAGTTATATGAATCTGACAGTGATAGTGTAAGCTCTAGCAATAGTCTATTTATTGGTATTTGTAAAACTCTCACAAGATCTGATAAACATAAGTTTAAAGATATATGGTTTATAAGTCTTAACATAAGTGATATATGCATATATGCCCAATTAGACACAGGAGCACAAACAAATATAATGAGCTTAAGTGTTTTTAACAGAATTAATAATAATAGTACACGAAAAAATTGTCTCAAGAAATCAAGTGTCATTTTAACTTCATTAGGTGAGGAAAAGCTGCATGTTTTAGGGAAGTGCATATTGAATGCCACTGCACGCATCCACAAAAAGTTAAAACATTTTCAAATTGAGTTCGCAGTAATTAATAATTCGTGTCCAACCATTATCGGTTTGCCTGATTGTATCAGACTCGGTCTCGTGAAAAAAATGTGTTCGGTGGAAGTAGAAATAGATACCGTCGATTTTAAAAATATGTATGATGAATTATTTAAGGGTTTAGGATGTCTCGACGTAACATGCAGTTTAAAAATTAAAGAAAATAGTGAACCAATTGTTGATTCACCGCGTAAAGTCCCATACAAATTATATGATAAATTAAAATGTGAATTACAACGGATGGAGGGATTAAATGTCATAGAGAAGGTTACTGGTCCAACACCATGGGTCAATTCCATTGTATTAGTTGAGAAATCTAATAAGTCGCTTCGGGTTTGTTTAGATCCCCGCAATTTAAATGAGGTTTTACTAAGATCTCACTATCCAATCCCAAGTATAGAATTTGTGAAGTCGAAATTATCTGGAGCGCGTTATTTTTCGGTGCTTGATGCTAGTAATGGTTTCTGGATGGTAAGATTGGATGAACCATCTTCATTATTATGCACATTTAATACACCATTTGGGAGATATAAGTTTCGTCGTCTTCCATATGGGTTGAGTGTTGCACCGGAGATTTTCCACAGACTGATGACCGAGATATTCGTTGATCTGGAAGCTATTGTCTATATTGATGATATTCTGGTCTGGGGAAAAACGATGGAAGAGCATAACGCCCGAGTTAAGGATGTATTAGATAGAGCAAGGTCTGCTAATGTTAAGTTAAACAAAGATAAATGCCATTTTGGGTTGAAGGAGGTCAAGTATTTTGGCCATATTTTTAATGAACATGGTGTAGGTCCTGATAATTCGAAAATATCCGCTATAGTCCAAATGCCGCCTCCTTCCTCCGTCAAAGATCTCCAACGGTTTTTAGGAATGTTGAATTATCTAGGCCCTTTTATTAAAAATTTATCCGCGGAGTCGGCGTCTCTTAGGCATTTACTAAAAAAAAATGTTGAATGGCAATGGAACGATAGCCATCAGAAGGTTTTTGATAATCTCAAGGAGTTGATAACGAGACCACCCATACTTGCATATTTTAAGCCAAATGAGCCCCTAGTCCTATCAACAGATGCCTCGAAGTTTGCAGTTGGTGTAGTTCTATTTCAGAATAATAAACCAATTGCGTTTGCGTCAAAAACCCTAACAGAATGCCAACAGAGATATGCGCAAATTGAAAAGGAATTGTATGCAATAGTTTTTGGCGCAACAAAGTTTCACCAATACATTTATGGTCAGGAAACTAGATCTGAAACTGACCATAAGCCATTGGTCTCATTATTTGGCAAACCTCTGGCGGGAATTCCTCCTCGCTTACAACGCATGATGTTGTGTCTTCAAGCTTATAATTTGAATGTAGTTTACAAGCAAGGTAAAGATCTTCAAGTCGCTGATGCACTTTCTAGAGCACCTTTGCCAACCTCAGATGAATCAGAAATAGATACAAACATTCAAATACATGTCGGGTTTATTAGGTCTTGTCTTTCAGTTTCACCAACTAAATTAGAGGAAATAGAAATAGCATCTGCTAATGATGCTGAGTTACAAGAATTGAAGTTATATATCAATGAGGGCTGGCCAGTACGCAAGAGCCTCGTACGTGAACTCGCTAAACCTTATTGGAACTATAAGCACGAAATTTGTGCAATCGATAATTTGATTTTAAAAAACCAAAGTGTCAGGCTTCCACAGAAACTCCGCCATCAAATGTTAAATATTATTCATGAGGGTCATCTTGGCATTGCAAAATGTAAGAGTCGTTCAAGGAATGTCGTTTTTTGGCCTGGTATATCGGCGGACATTGAAGATTTCGTTGGAAAATGTTCGACTTGTAAACGATTTCAAAATTCCAATAAAAAACAGCCACTTATGTCTTTTCCTATCCCAGATTTACCATGGGAAAATATTGCAAGCGATTTATTTGAATGGAATAATGATCTTTATCTTCTTTGCGTAGATTACTATTCAAAATTTATTGAAATTGCTAAGTTAACGTCTAATAAGGCCTCAGCTGTCATCATACAGCTTAAGTCAATCTTTGCTAGGTATGGTATACCAAAGTTATTGATTTCGGATAATGGTCCCCCGTACAGCTCAAACGAATTCAAAACTTTTTTGAGTTCTTGGGGAATCCAACACAAAACAAGCAGCCCCTATTATCCGCAATCAAATGGTTTGGCGGAACGATCAGTACAAACAGTCAAAAAATTGTTAACTAAATGTAAGGACTCAAACACTGACCCATATCTAGCCCTTCTTAATATGCGAACCACACCTAAGAATGGCTACTCTCCATCCCAATTATTAATGTCGAGAAATTTAAAAACAAAACTGCCGGTTATGAAGAACCATCTTCAACCACATCTTGTAAATATTTGCGACTATAAGCATACTCTAAAACGAGAACAAATCGCCTCGAAAACATATTATGACGCACACACCAGAGAGTTATCGAACTTGAATAAAGGTGAAAAAATTTTATTTAAAAAACTTCCTGATTCAAATTGGATAACTGGAGAGGTAAGTGGAGGATGTGAGGAACCTCGTTCATACACTATAACTGATACAGAAGGAAATTGTTACAGGAGAAATCGAAAACATATTTTGCCTGACAATACCGATGATAATTTTAATGAACTTGGGAGAATTGAATTTGAAGATGTTCAAGACAATATAAAAACAGAAAGTATTGAGAGTGAAATATCGCAAGCTAATGATAATACTAGTCCTCAACCAATGAAGTTAAGATCAGGCTTACAATTAGTTCGTAAATAATCTTAATTTTAGAAGATACATATCGATATTTATATATCTAGCATAAATAGATTTGATTAACTGAATTACCTACTTTTGCTATCTGTAAAATATAATGAATTCAATTAAATTTAGTTTTATAAATAAACGTATACTACATAAGTATCGATAAAAAAAAAAAAAAAAAAAAAAAATGTATTAAGAAGGGGCATGTTGAGTATTACAGCTTAGAACTAATCTACCACTATGAAGTAAGAGCTTTTATATTAATGTAAGTACTACATTGTGTTGAGTAGTTCAGTCATTAAAGTTACTTTGTATAACGCAGACGTCTTTTATTGGAAACATAACACAAGGGATGGGCTGCGCCCAGTCGTCAGGCATGCTAAAGTGGGAACACCGCATCAAATACAGACACATTCTTCAAGAACCACAAAGGACCGGGAACTGTGGATAGTGGATGGACCCTAAAAAGAGACAATCCACTACCCAAACCAATTTAAAAGGTAGGTAAAACATTCCGCTTCAGTTTGACACTGTTCGTGCTTTGAAGTCATAGACCAAATCAGAGCTAAGTCTACCCCCTCTAAGTCGATGTGGAACCCATTCCTATACTCAAATTTAATTCCTTCCCTTTCGCAGATCATATTTCACATGAATTACTCCCGTCAAATTCAAATCTATGGGCACTTCCTTTCCGCTTATAACAAATTTCACTGCACTATCAATTTGAAGGTCTCTCCAGTCTCTCCATCTCCACCTCTAAGGGTCCGCCAATAACGCAATAAGGATATCCATTATATTCGTCTACCGAATTATGCGCTGAATTTCCTTTGACCAGTCAATCAAATTATCAAACTACATTCATATAAATGGCCACTTGCACTCTGAATATGTTCAGCAAAGTGAGTTTCCTTCTCTTCCTTTGATATCCTTTTAAAAGAATTGATTTCATCGAGACGGGGGAGGATAGAAAAAAAAAAGTGAATATTCAATTTTTCATTTTAAAACGATAAAAGGAAGTCGACCCCCTGTTTTCATTTTCGATGCATCTTCCAATAGTGCGCTGCGCATTGTGCACTAATTTTCTGTTTACGTTCCCACGTCCCTCTCGCTCTCTATAATGAGGGATCAATACCAATTGAATGCTGGCAAACAACGGCCATCATCAGGAGCAGTAGATGCACTTTTCCTTTGTACCGAGTGAAAGTATCTTAAAGAATTTACATGATTACTCTGACAAACATATGTACGGAGTATACTTGTCTTCGAGGATACTTGGTACGTTTACAGTGCGCCTACCTGTGAATTGGGTGCGATTTTGTACCTGTAAGGATATTTCGTATAAGTTGCAGGTGATTGCGTTGGATTTTTCCCAGGATGCGTGATTGCGGGAATATTACGAAAGATATTCGCAGATTTGCATGGAAAATTGATCATTTGAGTGACGGGCGTGTGAGGGATTTTCGGTTCTCGATCTGCCGGAAGACGAGAAACAAGCGGAAAAGTGAAAGGAAGCGACATTCTATTAAGTATGCATGCGGTGATTTGCACATCGCTATAATGAGGATGTCCTTTGATTGCAGATAAGTGGCGTGGAAATGTTGTTATATCAGACTTTGACAGGCGACTTAGGTTGGGCGCGGTAGATGTATGGTGGAGAGTGTCCTGTCTCACCAACCGATCAGAGTAGATTCATCATAGTGAAACCTTAAAGTAAAATTCTACTGATTGACTGCTATTTTGGCACGCTACCTATAAATTTAAGTCATTTACGGAATGTTATTCTAAGTCCTGGAAACACTAGGTATATCTTCCGCGGTTTGTATTTCTGATGTGGCAGGGGCGTCACTGGGTTGTTGCGAAGTTTTGTGGTATCACCCCGGTATAGGATCACAAGCAGCTCTTATATTTCCCCACACGGATTTGTTTATGCGACCTAAGGTGAGTCGTATGTTGCTCTAAGTAAGAATCCGTAGTGGCGCAGTGACTCTTCGATTTTATTTCAACGGCTGAGGAAGCTTTTACTGCCGCGCTTTTGTTAGTTAAAAGAGAACTATCCTCTCCAATATCACTGCAACCTGTCGAATAGCTGTTGTCACAGCCTATGCCTCAGCTTGGATCATGCTGGTGTAGTCAGGAACAGGACGTCTAATGCAGTCCAAGAACAGCGGAGTAGAAACCGTAGTGCCATTGCCTACGCCAAGCGCCAATTGGTAGGTATAGATCGATTGTAGCCACTTGCTATCATGAAGAGCTCTACTTCTTAGCCTTCTTAAAACAGAGGAATTCTTTTTGAATATAATTAATTTTCATTTTAAGGAAGCGCAGATGTTAGCAGCGAATACCGCTTCCAAATGCGTTCAGTGGTACTCGAAATTCAATCCTACCGACCAAAGCGCGTCTGGCTTTGTTAGGCAAACACTGTAAAAGCTACGGCGGCATGTCTCGGATTTTATTTAAATAACACTCTGAACACTCCCGGCACTCTTGGAAACAAACTGATAAATTTTTGACGAAATCGTTTGATTATTTTTTGAGTCTATAGGCAACAAACACACACAAACACTGCGCTTGTTTTATGACGATCCGCGCATAATCAGGCTTGCATGTTGCTTGAAATACTGTTTGTATCAGATTCATGTTCGAGGGAACAGAAGAACTATTTCAGTGCTAGGATCCATTGTATGTGATCTGATCATTGCCTTTCCTTTATTCCTTATGACTCAAGTTTAATTTTAGATTAGGACAACGAGCAGGTACTAATTGTTATAGATATTTTTAGTGGACTACGAAAACTGATTTTCCTACTATTGTTAAAGCGAATTTGATCAGTCTTTTATGGACTTACTACCGGTTCACAGTTCTTTGTCCAAGTCTTAATCATAGTGGATAGGAACTTTCCAGGGCTAAGTTATCGGCGTAAGCAACTATTTGGACTCCAATAAGTTCCAACTCAATCCAGATCTAGTTTAACACAAGAAACCCAGTGTGACGCCTTCCCATTCCTACACCAATTGTGGTTTGACGTTGCATATTTTTCCGGCCCACACAAGTTGCCTATAATACTAAAATAAATAAATACAAAATACAAACAACTAAATACTCTAAATCAGTTGTAGTCTGCCGCTACAGCAATTGTACTACGACTTTCAAAGGCCAACGCAACATTAGTAGTCCGCAGTTTACTCAATGCTGTACCAGTTATTTTACATTTTTCTAGCAAAAACAACGTTTTCGTCTGACGTTTCGACATCACTTAAAGACTTGTAGTCTATCATTTCTCTAGCGCTACACCTTTTGTGGAGTGACGTCTTTTCGGCACTACAAGTTGTGGTTTAACGCTTTTTCGGCACCAGTTCTCTATACCGTTTTTCCAACTCCGCATCAGTTGTAGTCTGCCGCTGCACCAATTGTAGTACGACTTTCTAAAGCCAACGCTACATTTGTGGTCTGAAGTTGTACGCTGTACCAATGTTTTTACATTTTTCTAGCAAAAACGCAGTTGTCGTCTGATGTTTTGTCTATCGTTTCTCAAGCGCTACTCCTTTTGTGGTGTGACGTCTTTTCGGCACTACAAGTTGTGGTTTAACGCTTTTTCGGCACCAGTTCTCTATACCGTTTTTCCAACTCCGCATCAGTTGTAGTCTGCCACTACACCAATTGTAGTACGACTTTCTAAAGCCAACACAACATTTGTGGTCTGACGTTTACTCAACGCTGTACCAGTTGTTTTACATTTTTCTGGTTTTACAATTTTCTAACAGTTGTTACGCCGTTTTTCCAACTCTACATCAGTTGTAGTCTTGTAGTCTGCCGCTACACCAATTGTAGTACGACTTTCTAAAACTAACGCAACATTTTTGGTCTGAAGTTGTACGCTGTACCAATGGTTTAACATTTTTCTAGCAAAAACGCATTTGTCGTCTGATGTTTTGTCTATCGTTTCTCAAGCGCGTCCACCTTTTGTAGTATGACGTCTTTTCGGCACAACAAGTTGTGTTCTTACGCCTTTTCAGCAGAGCTTATTGCCCCACAAAATCCGATATAAAATCAGTTGAGAGTAAAGAAGACTCACCCACCCAGAAAGTGCTTTCTGACTTTGACAATAAAATTATTCAGTCACCCTGAGCCGAGGATTTCTGAGCTAAGGATGCCTCCAAATATCACATACTGCACGAATTTTTAGTACGTTCCATTAAAACTCTCGATCCTCCTTCTTTGGTTGCCAAATAAGACAGACAGGACACTGCCTCAGAGGCTTCTTAAATAAGTAGCTTATATTGGAAAAGAAAAATACTCAAAAGTCCGTTTCGGTCAATTAAAGCTCCTTCAAGTTCCCTGTCACACAATTCAGTCATAAAGGGTAATACCCCCTTACGCACACAGAGGGCACCAGTGGCGCAGTGACCCTCGTAGGTATTTAAATAAATTACATATCCCCAATCCGGACTTGATACCTTTCATGGTGGAACTCGTGAAAACCCCCCTATCGACTAAATGAAATGCAAAAATAAATCAAAAGTTGAAATGTCCATTGCGACAACTTCAACAAATCAATCAAATAATGCAAATGACATTTGTGGAACCCGTACCGGCCGCAGCAATAGCCATACCACACATTGAGGTAGGCATAGGCAACCGCACCAGCATCGGCATCAGCCAGCATCACATTGGGTGTGCGGCGTTTATAGGCAATCTCTCGGGCCAATGTTGTATGCAAAAGGCGACCGGGGACTTGCAAATTCAGTCATTCATGGACTTTTGCATTCACAACAGGCTGGCTGGCGAGGCGAATGTATATAAAAACAACAAAACGAAGAAAAACCAAACAGCCTCCGCAGCCGCACCGAAAATGGTGCCGAACAAAACCGCTCACATTTCCATATTCTCCGCAGCGACGTCGTCGTCGTCGTCGTCGCGTCGTCGTCATCGATCGGCTGCCTTTCGAATGTCTCTCAACTTTCAATTAATTTGCTATGGCACTGCCACAGGAGGCTGTGCATAGTTTCTCCGGAAGCAAAACATGTCAGCGTGTAGTGATCTTCTAATTTTAAACAAGCTGACCCCAGATGACAAACGCGCCTAATTGAATATTTGAAAATCCTTTCGCGCGGATATCAGATTTCGGATTTCGGATGTTTGTCATTTTTCCATCTGTAAATTGTCCATGCAGTGGCATCCTTAAAATAACTCCTTGGCACGAGTCACAGCATATGACGCTTCCATTAGCGCAAGCGGACTCACTTTCAATTCCCTTTCTGTGTGGGTAAGTGTGTTTTTCGTTTTTGTGTAAAGGGATGCACCGTTCGAATAAATATATAACCGTTTTTAAATATTGTAACCCTCCGCACACGCATATCCTTTATTTTGCTGATGCCGTTAGTTACACTTTCGATGAAAATCGCTGCCGGGAAAGTGAAACGAATACATATATCAAGGTGTGCACTTTCGGAATGCGGGGATATCACGATCACGATCACGATCACGATCAGGATCAGGATCCCTTTGTCAGCAACGACCCCTCTACATGCCTAGCGCAGCGTCGCACACGTGACGCGAATAAAAGGGTGTCCCAGTCCCAGTCCTGGGTGTTCACTGATCACCGCTGTTTGTTTGATCAGATTCAACGGTTTGAAAAGGAGTTGTTGCGATCGTTTGGAAAATAGAAAAAAAAAATAGAACTTCAATCTGAATGATAGTAAATAAGGGTTATACGCACACGCGTTACCGTTTTTTGTTTGCTCTGCTCGCCCATTGGTTGCGGTAGATTTTGTGTTATGTTTTTAGCACATGCCCGAAGAAGTGAGGCACAGTTTAGAGTGGCGCGGATCTTTGTAGAAATGTTGATGATCGTTAGCCATTCGCTTTAAGCCGATCAAGTTACTCAACTCGAATTATCAAATCGCGGAAGCAATTATTGTTTCAACTGCTGAATGCCGCATGTTCGTGTGTTCTGTAAATTTGACGCTTCCAAGACCGATCTTCAGTTATGCCAAAAATTCGAAAGACTGAATTTGGAAGTGTGTTCTGTAAATTTGACGCGTTCAAGACCGTTCCCCAGTTATGGCAAAAATTCTAAAGACTGAATTTGGAAGTGTGTTCTGTAAATTTGAGACTTCCAAGACCGATCTTCAGTTATGCCAAAAATTCGAAACACTGAATTGGGAAGTGTGTTCTGTAAATTTGACGCGTTCAAGACCGATCCCCAGTTATGGCAAAAATTCGAAAGACTGAATTTGGAAGTGTGTTCTGTAAATTTGAGACTTCCAAGACCGATCTTCAGCTATGCCAAAAATTCGAAAGACTGAATTGGGAAGTGTGTTCTGTAAATTTGAGGTTCAAGGTCGATCGTTATGGCAAAAATTCGAAAGACTTAATAATGAATCTTTCTCGGGACAGCAATACTCTCTGATGCTTGTCAGAACTTCGCGAAAGGTGCCGCCAGTCGCTCCATATTGAGGAGAAAAGCGCCAATTTTGGCGACAAAAAAGGGTAAAAAGAGGACAAGCTTAAACCAAAGGGGGAAAAATAACAAATATCTGTAAAACGAAAAATGTTTAAAAATTAAATTAAAACTTTATTACGAAAAAAAAATAAGAATAAATTTTCCATATTAATGATGGAAGAAAACAGCCCATCGAACGTCTAAGTAAGACTCTTTGTGCAGCTGAATGCATTCACTCGTTTTGATATTTTATCTAGAAAAGGAACTTTTTGTTTAATATGTATTTTTTATGTGATATGCTTACTTTAAGCTTGTTACTAAAAACTGTTACGGTTTTTATGCTTTTCTTATGAAAACAAGTGTAAATTTAATTAAGGGGGGAGAAAAAGGGGGAATTTCTTGTGACATTTATGAGAAAACTAAATAAATCCTGATAAACAAAGGGGAAAACAGTCTTCAAAGTCCGGAAGCACTGGAAAAAAACCTTTATGAGGATATTTTTTCTCTTTTTTTATCAGGAATCGAACCCGAGATCCCTCGCTCAGACCCATAACCTGTCCTAATAGACAGCGGTGCACTTCTGAGTTTTACTTGCATCTCACTCACTACACCTCTGATTTGTTTTTTTTTTTTTCTTTCAGCTTTGCAGGCTCATACGAGATACGACTCAATGACCAATTTTCTTGATGGACACCTTCCGCCATTGCTTGATGTATATATGTATAATCTCCCATTCGCCTAATCCGCCTATAGACAACGACAAAAAAAAAAAAAAAAAAACGAATCGGCAAAAAAACTCCTTACCGTCATCAATCAGTCAGCGCTGTATCCTAAGTCCCCATGATCACTTGTCGGCTGTTGCCTAACTCCTAACTCATCTATCCAGGACTTCACCGAATTACGATTCGAATTTAATTGAACCTTTTCCTGACTTTTATTCACCAGCTATATGTAAGCTATTGTGTCATCACAACAATCGCAACAACACCATCGCAATTACCTGCCGCTCGGTGTGTGTGCGGGTAAATAACCCATAAATCTCATTTCAGATCATCAAAGGACGAAGAAAAGAAAGTGTCCTCCTCGGTCCAGGTGGATATATATCTAGCACCGCAAAAATGCGAACAAACAATTCGAGTCCCGGTATAAATCTCCTTCCCCCAAAAATTCCAGTGTGGGAACTGCATCTTGCGCAAAACCAAGCAGGTCCTTTCTGTGGATTTGTTTTCTTCTTGTTCACATTGCATGTGTTCTAAAAAAAAAAACGAGACAAATTTTGAAGAATAACTCGTAAATCGAACTGTGAAGAACAATCGCACTGGGGCTTTCCTTTAGACAGACATTCGACTGTCTACTCGCACAAAGGATGCCAATAATCGATCTCGTCATGAATGCAACTTTTTTTTACTACCCGACAATAGATCTCGATCATCAGGAATCAGGATCTCTGCAGACTGCACTACCTGTTTCAAGTGCTTTGGCCTGTTAATCAGAGCAGAGACTCACCTAGATTCTGGGAGAAAGGGGATGTGCATTGCACCATTCGCCTAAAGATAACTACGCGAGAAGAACCGGTTCTCTTGAACGAATTTCGAAGCAGCACCTCTTCATCGCGTCGAATGTCAAAGCCAAAGTCAATGGCTTTCGCAGTTCACGCGCTCATTCATTCAAATGAGCCCCCCGTCATCATGAACAAATAATAAAATTAAAATTAAAACTTATGTACGTAATTAGTTTTTATGGGCTAAGGGAGTTCTCTTCGCAGTCTGTGAGCGCGCATGCGCGCATGCGCGACTGCGTCGATTTCAGATTCAGATTCAGAGATTGTTGTTGCAGGTTGCGCAGGTATTTATTTATATTTCATTTGGTTTCTTAATTTTATTTTATTGCCTCTCGCGCGCTCTCTCTCTCTCTCTCTGTGGCATCCGCAAATTTGGAGAGAAATTTCGCGTGATACGCGGCAATAATTCAGCCTGTGCGAAGAAGAAGCGCGCCGAGTGTGAAATTATATACGTTTGTTGCAATGCACTTTTGCGTTCCATTCAGTTTTGCTTTCCTGTTTTGCGGATGGTATAGTTACCTACGGTGGGTTTCGTGGTATTTGACTGGAGGAATTTCCATCTTGTGAGACAACAACACTGCGACGGTTGTTGTTTTGTATGTTTTGTGACAATGCGTCTGAGTCTGACGGGAGTCTGATACAGTCTGGCGTATGGTAATGACGGATAGATGCTATCTATCATCTTTTTTTATGTATTTATTTTTTATTTCGTAGGAGGAGAGACACTTTTGATTGAGGCTTTGCATGTCGCATGTTACATTGTGTGCGGTCATTTGATTGCATTTGTTTTTTTTATGTTTTGCATAATATTGCTGGAAGGAAGTTTTTAGTTTGGCCAAGGGGATTTGGCTGGCAAGCGCAGAAGGAGATGGGATTGCCTTTTATTTATAGAAGTATTTAAAAAAAAACCGAAGTGACAGTTAAATGTTCCTACACACAAAAAATTCACTTATTTAAAATCAATCAACTTTCGGTTGAAAAGTACCAAGTAAAACTGTTTATACAGGTCCTACAGAGTTAGGGGATTCACAATAACCTAGACAAATTGTTTAAGGAAACTCGGTTAAAAATAACCGATTTATCAATTTCGCCTCCAAATTTTCTCGGTCGTGAGCTAACTAACCCACTTGGTGGAATTTAAGCAAGTTCCTTGGTTGTTATTAGCCAACCCACTTGATCGAGTTTAGCAAGTTCCTCTGTTGTTATTAGCCAACCCACTTGGTAGAATTTAAACATATTGCTCTGTTGTTATTAGCCAATCCACTTGATCAAATTTAGCAAGTTCATCTGTTGTTATTAGCCAACCCACTTGGTAGAATTTAACCAAGTTCCTCGGTTGTTATTAGCCAACCCACTTGGTCGAACTTAAGCGAGCTTCTCTGTTGTTATTAGCCAACTCACTTGGTGGAATTTAACCAAGTTCCTCGGTTGGTATTAGCCAACCCACTTGGTGGAATTTAACCAAGTTCCTCAGTTGTTATTAGCCAACCCACTTGGTAGAATTTAAGCAAGTTCCTTGGTTGTTATTAGCCAACCCACTTGGTAGAATTTAACCAAGTTCCTCAGTTGTTATTAGCCAACCCACTTGGTGGAATTTAACCAAGTTCCTCTGTTGTTATTAGCTAACCCACTTGGTGGAATTTAACCAAGTTCCTCTGTTGTTATTAGCTAACCCACTTGGTGGAATTTAACCAAGTTCCTGTGTTGTTAGTAGCCAACCCACTTGGTGGAATTTAACCAAGTTCCTCTGTTGTTATTAGCCAACCCACGGGGTCGAATTTAAGCAAGTTCCTCTGTTGTTATTAGCCAACCCACTTGGTCAAACTTAAGCGAGTTCCTCTCTTGTTATTTGTCAACCCACTTGATCGAGTTTAGCAAGTTCCTCTGTTGTTATTAGCCAACTCACTTGGTAGAATTTAACCAAGTTCCTCTGTTGTTATTAGCTAACCCACTTGGTGGAATTTAACCAAGTTCCTGTGTTGTTATTAGCCAACCCACTTGGTGGAATTTAACCAAGTTCCTCTGTTGTTATTAGCCAACCCACGTGGTCGAATTTAAGCAAGTTCCTTGGTTGTTATTAGGCAACCCACTTGGTAGAATTTAACCAAGTTCCTCAGTTGTTATTAGCCAACCCACTTGGTGGAATTTAACCAAGTTCCTCTGTTTTATTAGCTAACCCACTTGGTAGAATTTAACCAAGTTCCTCTGTTGTTATTAGCTAACCCACTTGGTGGAATTTAACCAAGTTCCTGTGTTGTTATTAGCCAACCCACTTGGTGGAATTTAACCAAGTTCCTCTGTTGTTATTAGCCAACCCACGTGGTCGAATTTAAGCAAGTTCCTCTGTTGTTATTAGCCAACCCACTTGGTAGAATCTAACCAAGCTCCTCAGTTGTTATTAGCCAACCCACTATTATTATTATTGGTTGCTTTTAACAGAGAGGTTGTCAGATTTTAACAAAAATTTAATGGGTTAAAACTAAGTAGAACGGTTATAAATAACCAAATGTTGTGTTTAAACTTCAAATCGATTATTTTGTTTTCAACTAATTTACTCATAAGATTTTAACAAAAATAAAAATAAAACAGTTTGGTTGATATTAATTTAAAAGCTTGGTTGATACCAACTGATAAAGTGTGTTGTTTTTAACAGTATGCATTTAACCTTTTTAACTCGCTTGTTTTTAACAACAAATACTCGTTTATTTTGTTTAGAGACTTAGTTAATTTTAATCATTTTTTTTTAACAGAGCAAAAATCGAACTAAGGTTAAAGTTTCTGCGTGTAAGGCGCACATTTAAGGCTGTCTGTCCAGCACTAGATATGGCCAGACAGCGATCTCTGGGTAAAGCCTTCTTTGAATCCCTTGAGGATGTCTCGAAAAGTAGTATTAGGGGACTGATAACCTTTTTGAATTCCACAGGCGCGATCTAAACTCTCCTATTCGACAATCTTAAACAAATCAAATGAGTTGTGGTAACAAAACGTCAGATAGTACTACTTGGGTTTTTTAGGTAAATCGCCTAACCTACTTGCCTAAAACGGACAGCTCTCTTAAACAAACATATTCCCAAAGTAGGTTTTTTTTTTTTTTTTTAGAAATTTCATATATTGAAAGACATTACAGACAGAAACACCGGTAACAACATCTGCGAAAAATGCCTTCGGCGGATAAACCTTAAACCTAGCAACGTAGTGTTGAAAAAAGTGGGAAAAAGTCTTCTAAAGAATGCGTAAAAAAGGTCAAGTAACGTCTAAAGCTATTATTGCATCTTCGGGACGTTGTTCATGATGTTGGTTTCACTTCTCTTGCATGAAGTCTCCCAAGGCATGGATTTCTTTGACATCGTAAACTTATGTTCAGTGAAATCTTTCACAAATATGTACCCACCCAAGGCCAAAGCTACATCCAATTGTTTGTGGGAGTTTTTATTTTTTGGGACGATTAGAAGGGACCTACAATTTTGTGCCAAGTCTGACGGTTATATTTTTGAATGTTTGTCAGATGTTCGCGAGAGATTGCGCAGTAAAAATGAACATAGATGCTCCTCACTCAGTAGTCCAGGATTAACATTAACGACTGAGCCACTGCGACTATCTCCCATAGGTATAGGGAGCAGACAACTTATAAGCTAAAAAAAAAACTTAAAAAAAAAAACAATTTTTTTTACAATTCATCCATACAAATATGTATATTTATCAGAATCACACTTTAAACACAAATATGCCTGAACTATCCAGCCATGGGTCTCAAGTTCACAGACGCTGTGGTGCAGGGAAAACGTAAAACTACAACGACGAGCAACACTTACTGCAGGAAAGTGTCAGGCATCAACTGATGCAAAAACTGATGCAGCACTCAAAAAGACTTAAAAACGCGCCTTACCACAACTGGTGTAGCACCGGACAAGATCAGACGACTGGTGGGAAATCTAAGACCACAACTTTTGTAATAGGAACGCGTGAGGAAAAAACTGATGTAGTGCTGAACCAACGTCATTTAATGCTGGTGTAGTCCCCGCAAGCCGCAAATAGTTAGCCTACAACTGATGTAGTAGTGCAGCGCTGTAAAAATGTTTCACCATAAACGTTGTGATAGAAAAACTTCGGAGCACGAGTGCTGCAGTGCTTTGAAAACGTCTGACTACAAGTTGTGTAGTTCATGAAAGCATCAGACGCCTGGTGGTGTAGTACCGGGAAAACGTCAAACTACAATTGGCGTAGTTCAAGAAAGCATAAGACGCCAGGCGGTGTAGTACTGGGAAAACGTCAAACTACAATTGATGTAGTTATGCGACAGTATCGCACTATAACTACAGCTGATGTAGTGCTGAACATACGTCAGATCAGCACTGGTGTGGTTTTGGGAGAAAGTGTTATACTACAACTGCTGTTGTGCTATAGAAAAGTCAGACCACAATTGCTGAGGTGGTTGCAAAGTATTTGACCACAAATTGTGTAGTAATAGGAAAGTGTTGGGCTACACACATTTATGTAGTATTAGAAAAACCTTTAACCACAACTGGTGTAGCGATATAAAACATCAGACACACTATAGTGCAGCATTAGAACACGTCAGACGACTACTGGTGTGGCGGGCGTCGGTTTAGTGCTTTAGTGTCGAGCTAAAATAGATTTTGTGGCATTTTTACTTACTTAGGTTTAGTACGCTAAGCTATGGTCCTGACCCTATTTTGCATGAATTGGCACGGCCCGGGAAAGTCTGAAGTTTTATTTAAAAATGTAAACTGATAAATTTCCAGCTGACAACCATTTTTCTTCAACCAACTTTTGGCATAAAGGTCTATCCAAATCGTGCTCAAAATACACCATTTATTTCATATCTACAACCCTAACGACTCAAAGCACTTCACTCGAATTAATTTAGCCCCAGCCTCTCACGGGTGAATATCACCATCATTAGCCACATTATCCAGTCATTACCGCGCCCCGTGGTGCACTTCTTTGTTTAATATTGGCCAGAACTCCCCTTAAATTATCACTTCATAGTCTTTCTTCGGTTCACCTGACTTTCTAGCAATTATGGTCAATATACAACTGTTTATCACGAAGATTGTAAACAAAAACAATTTCCATATTATGCGCAGTTTCCCTTGAGTAATTAAAGAACGTCCCGCACCACTCCTGCAGTTGCGAAAAAGTGCATTTATTTCGGACCTTTGCACAGGGTGGCGGGAATTCTAAGTAAAATGGATTAAAAAACAAAAATTAGAAAACCAAATGTGATAGTAGTGAAAAATGTCGGTTTAGGAAGATTGGAAGTTTAAACATATTTTGAAGATTTAATGAAAACAATTTTTTTTTTTTTTTTACCGTCAGCGGTTAAAGTGACATAAAGCGGGCTAACACGCTGATGGGGTTTTGCATTTTTTGATGCATTTTGGCTTAACTGCAGTCCGCACATTCTGCCTATCTTTCTACAAATTTTTATCGAAATCGGCTTCGCCTTTCTTGCGTAATAACGTAACAGACGCACGTCCAAACAATGGAACTTGAAATTGGCATTTTTGCGATAAGTTTGCCTAAAAAGAAATGAAGCGAACCTACGATTAAATTATTTAGTACCGTTTAGTAGGCTTCATCTAAATCTTCCAATCCATTTGCAAAAGTTGATCGTAACGGCCACCATCACCCTGTAATGCTTCGCATGGCTGGCTCATAGCTTCGCGCGAAATTGGCCGCTCTCAGCCGTTTAATATCAAAGACACCCGTTCACCTACTGGTGTGTAAGCTGGGGTCTGGTGTTTTAACCAATTGGGGCTTCAGATTGCGCCTCCGATTAACTTATGCAAATTCACACGAATGCAAATGCCTGGCACAGCCGACTGTGCTATCGCTACAGAGCTGTGCTGTAGATGGTGGCACGCATCTCGGGCGCTCACATCACAGTTGGCCTGGAAAATTTATTGCGTGGAACATATGCACATATTGTCGGGCTTCTGCTGCGCTTGGTGTAGGATAATTAATCGCGAACTGATAATAATGATTGGAGCTGTAAATATGAACAATGACTATGCCGCGCCGAGTGGGTACATATAATTGGAAATCGTTTGTTCGGGGCCTTTTATGTTTACGAGCGGTTTTTTTTTTTTGGTTTGTTTTATTACCGTGCCGATGGATTAATTGGTTTCATTTTTGTTTGATTTACAAATCGCCATGGACCAGATGGACGTGTTGAAACGCGGTGTTGGCGGCTATTAAATGAAGATGTGGAGAGGTGTGCGAGGCGTATTTACGTTAAGAGGCGAAAAGGAACTCTCGAACATGTGTTTACAAATTGCTTTGTGCATGGTCGAATCTGATCAATTGGAGCAGCTCGCTGGGGGTATACCTACGTTTTATGGGTTGGAAGGGGCCACGTTGGCCAGCACGGTGCGAAAAGTGAGAAGTGACTATGGTTGCAAGCGCCTTCGAATGGGCTTAGACTAGGTATGGTTTGGATTTAATGCAGCAGCTTAGCCGTTTAATAGTTGAAAGGCAAGCTGCGGCTATGGAGAAGATGTAGCTTGAATGACCTTGTACTTATACACTGCTAAGGGAGGTTGAAGTTTTACCAAGGCTTATAGCTTTTGCTCGTACTTTTTCGAGGATTTTCGAGCCTTGAATCCAACTGACAGTTAGGTATATCTGATAAGTCCAGGATATTCTATTATGATCTTTGAAACCTATCCAGTTATAGGTAGTTTATAACGTAGGCCTACTTTAATACCGATTTTTACTGGCATGGGATCAGTAGCTTTTACAGAGGCGAGCATATTTGCCGAAGGAAGCTGAGGATACGTGAAGGGAACCAGTGTTTGCCTACCCAAAACTTGAATGCTGTCCTATTTATTCCTGGCGTTTTCTAGAGGTGGACTTATCAAGTTTGTAAAGCGTCGGTTGACAATAAGCTGCGACTCAGACTATGAATTTCTATACAGTGCAGATGTATTCGAGAGGAATTTCCTCTTGGGACCGGACGTTTTAAATATAACGGAATCAAGTAGTTACGTGAATAAAATGGAATATTTCATGGGCAAAACGAGTTTATCTATAAAATCCCATTAACAATTCGAATTCGTTGAATCCCATCATGGGTATAGCCATTTTTATTTTATTTTTTTCATATTTATTTCATTCAATTGAATGCTTAGGTACACATTAAAAAATAAAATTATCTTATAATATAGTGAAAGCTTAATAACGATGAATTCAATTATGATACAAGCTACTAAAACCCATGTTCAGGGATTTAACAATAGAAAATTTATAAGTGAAAGAAGCTGTTTAAGAAGTGCTCAGTTTTAGCATTGAATAAACAAAATCTGTTTATTAATTTAAATCATTTACATCAAGGCACCCTGTGATTTAATTAACAATTTAATTCTGTTCATTTGTTTAAGGAGAATATTCGTGGAACTAAATACTACTGGTAACTGACTAATTTATTACTTTTACAGAATAAACCATATTTTCGCATGAGCTTGCGTTGAATCATTAAAAAATGAAGATGACTTTCTCTGGATCAACAATTAATTTCACTAAATCAATGATCGTTGTTTTTTTGGTATTACAGTATTCCCGGTCCCGAGTTTTGCTCTTTTGTCTAAGATCTTATTGTTTTGTCTTTTTTTTTTTTTAGTAAATATTTCGTCGGTTAATCAATTGTAAATCAAGCTACGGAAATTATTAGTCTTTGGACGGAACTATTCGTTAACAATACAGACGTTTCTGTTAATTGAAGGTTTATTTATGATTTATTTTTTCCATTAATAAATAGTAATTGCTTAATCAAAATGTTTTATATTTTGGTGAGTTGAATTTTTCAGTGAGCTACAAAGTTTGTCAATATCTTACAAAACTATTCGTGAGCCCAACATTTTATTTAATATTCAAAACGAAAACCTTACATTGACTAGTTTTTCGTGTAACAATTACAACTTTTAAAGAATATCTTTCGCAAATTAAAAGGTAAATAATTTATTAGTTTATTTTAAAATAAATAGAAACTCTCTTTTCCATAAAACTCAATTCAATTCAAGTGAATTCTCCTTCTACTTTTAATATTTAAGGGGTTTAAAATTAGAAGTAACTGCATTTTAAATTTAAAATTTCTCTCAACTTCTACCTACAGTAGTAGATAGTAGCAGTGCTCTCCGGAACTGCAGTTGCTGGTAGGTACCCAAACGCAATAATTAAACAAATAGCTATCGCTTTATTAAACTGCATTTAATGCTTATTAATGCTTATTAAAAAAAAATGTGACAGTTTGATGCTTTCGTATTTAAATAAAATTACAATAAGGCTATATAGATCAATTAATTGGAAAAACACACAATAAATTAACGAAATATAATACATTAACATATAAATTTAGACTTTGTATTCAACAACTAAATTTGAAACTTTAAAGGAACATAGCTTAAACGAATTTATTGCAAATTTTAATAGGTGGGTTTTCCAATAAGAGGTGTTACTGTGAATGACTCGCTATTTTGGTAGCTGTCACTTTTGAAGCTTTTATTCTTTGACATTTGACAGTAAAAACAACGCCATGACTAAAAATGGAACGATACATGCTTCAACGATGCATTGAAATTATTAAAATTCACTACAAAAATGGTGAAAATCTGGCAGTCACAGTTCGCAAAACTAAAGCATTTTTGGTCGTCGTGAAGCACCTTGTCGGACCGCAATACAGAAATGAGTGGAAAAATTCGAGCTGTTGGGACATGTAAGTGATGTGAAGAATAAAACCCGTGCACGTCGCTCAAGAACAACTGAGAATATTGCTGCTGTATCCCAAAGTGTTAAAGAAAACCCAGGTTTGTCCATTCCTCGTCGTTCTTTGGAATTGAACTAACGTCATTACACCGTATTTTGCATAAAGACTTGGGTCTTAAGGCTTATAAAGTTCAGTTAACACAAGAACTCAATCCGGCCGATCATCAACAACGACGTGTCTTTGCTGATTGGGTCCTTGAAATGCATGAAAATGATCCGGAATACCATCGAAAAATCATCTTGACTGATGAGGCCGATTTCCACCTCGGTGGCTTCGTCAACAAGCAAAATTGTAATATCTGAGGTTCGGAAAATCTAAGAGTTATTGTTGAGAAGCCTCTCCATCCTCAACGTGTGACTGTTTGGTGCGGTTTATGGTCCGGTGGGGTCATTGGACGGTGCATGGATTGCGCTATCGAGATATGATTAATGACTTTTTTTATGGTCGGAGTTGGATGGTATTAATCTGGACAACGTTTATTTTTAACAACGTGCCACACAAGCAACGAAACCATTGATCTTTTACGGGAAAAGTTTCCGGACCGTGTTATCTCCGGATAACAATTGGCCACCGAGATCTTGTGATTTAACACCTTGCGACTTCTTCCTTTGGGGCCACGTGAAAGATAAGGTCTACACCAATAGCACAGCGTCGATTCAAGACCTCAAAGATAAAGTTCGTGAGGCTATCGAGGACATAGGTCAGCCACTTTGCGATTTGGTTATGGAAAATTTCATGAAAAGGATGTGGTCCTGTATGCGTGTTCGTATGGTGGCCATTTGGCTAATGTTGTTTTTCATTATTAACGGCATATCTTCCACTTTATAATGAAATAAACATCTGATCATTTATCTCAAAAAGTGGCATTTTTGTTTGAATACCAAAATAGCACCTCTTATTGGAAAACCCCAATTAAAAACAATTATTGCAGCCGATCCTCATCGTAATTTTTATCCTGTTAAATACTGGGCGGCTTTTAAAATTCTAATCCCAATTTTCTTTAATCATGTTTACAGTCTTATTCTGCTATGATACACTAAAATTTTGAGTTACCTACAAATTTGGACCTCTATGTAAAAATCGTTTAAATTTTCGATTGACAAATTTCACTTAAACGACGGCTAAGTACCTCTACGTCTTAAATTCCAACACACAAAGAACCCCTTCGAAATTAATTTTAAAAATGTTAACCAAAAATATCGTTAACTGTCAAATAAGAATTATTACAATAACCACCTTTGTGTGCACAATACTGCGTCTGATAGGGGTTGCATCTTGGTTCTCAACATTTTCTCTAATTTTACCCTAAAACTCTCAACTTCGCCTTAAAAAACGTCACTTTTCACACCGAATATCCTTAAAAAAAAACGTATACCTACATCTTTTCAATCGACACTTTTCGCGCCATTTTAACCAACCATCTTTCAAATTCCCTATACCCAAGTAGTCATAGTCACTCACAGTCTCAGTCACATAAATATACCCCAGTGTGCAAATCAGGTTCGACATCCTTCGTAACAAAAGTCTCTCTCAGTAAAAAGCGAAATCTCTGTTCAACCAATCGCATGCTCCACATGCCCTATACACAGCGATGGAAAGAAAAATCAGGAACCATTCCCTTTATGGCTCTTTTTTTATGCTTCCACCAATGGTACCTCCTAGCTTTGCCAGTGAACCCTTCAATTTGCGTCTGCTCCCACTGTGCGATACTATCTTGATACCCACAAAAAAAAGTGTGAATGCTATGCGTACATATCCAAATCTGTTGGATAGCGCGTAAAAAACCAACCCCTCCTCAGGGGAAGCATTATGTAAATCAACCCTCGATAAGCATTTCACACGTACGAGTCGAGCATACCCGCAGCTAAAAAAAGGAAACCACTAGCAGAGGGACAGCTCTTTGGTTGGCTTTTGAGAGTTTATGTAAATTTAACCCCTTCCCGGGGTAATTTCTGAATCATATCTGATTGGGTGGTCGTCAAAGGGTTAGACATTATCATTCAAAATGGCGGTCCCATTCTAAGCGCAGTTTCTCTCCTTGCAGATGCAAATCAATCGGTCAACTGGATCCCATCTGAACCCACCGGCAACACCTCACCAGCACCAAATGAAGACAATCGGCGAGAGTATCAGACAGCTGGCGCTGTCACAAATGAAGATGTTTCCACGCGAGTCTACCATCGACCCAGCACCGAAGAGCAGGAAACGTCACTGAAGACCGGTAAGTTTGAAATTTATGAAATTTATGCAGTGCATCGTCAATCACCTGGAGCTGTCATATTAAAATCATTTAATGACTCGCCCCGCTGTAACGCTCAATCGTACGAATGAATTAAACCTCGCATGCAAACAGGGAGTAGAGCGGGAAACGGAGAACGCTAGATAGTTTTAATTAAACCGCCCCCGGTTGCTAGTTTATGAAGTTTACGAGTCGCTCTCTCTCTCTAGATGTCTTGTGGCGGCGCGATACACGATGTTGTGCCACTGCCAGTGCCATGGTTAGACCTCGTTTATTAATCGCATACGATTCCGCCCCCTTTATCCTTTGGCGTGTACGTATAGTCTTCATGCAAGATCTGCATGCGAGATGGGGTGGTGTGGGAATTGAATTGAACATTTGTTCTGTTTGAAGGTTGAAGGGAATTCGTGATTCGTGATGCAGGTGAGGGTGGAACATGAGGGTGCATTTTTGTCAAATGCATCCGTCAAACCCAAACGTGATGGATATTTGGTTGGAGGAGACCAACTGTTTATATTTTGTTCGAGCAGTTGATGAGGTTTCAAAGTGAATACAGGGCAGTTGTGTATAGAGTTAGAGTTGTTCTCTATTAGGGGATTTGTTTGCGTTAGCTGAGATTAGATTAAATCGCTAAAAAAAATGTGAATGAAAACGAACGTTTTGTTTTATGTAATGTGAATTTGAAAACGAAAGGCAGTTTTGCTTGCAAGGCGGAAAAAACGAAAGCTATTTCATTCACCTTTTCGTTTTCGTTTTAGTTTTTTATTTAGCATTTAAAACGAAAGATATTTTCGTTTCGTGCGAAAGAAAACCAACGACAGGAAATATTTATAGAATTTATAGAATTTGCAATAAATAATGGAAGTTTGCTTTCTTTTATTTAGAACTTGAAAAGCCAGTTGCATAAATGAAGGTACGCCTTTAGGAGCGTATGCTGTCAAAACGCATAACTCCTCGAAATGCGAATAATAATTTTAAGAGATATTTCGCAAACGTTTAGAAGAAACTTAATTTGGGCTGTCTTTCGTTTTTTCAGAAATTTCGTTTCGTTTTCGTTTTTCAGAGAATGCGAACCGTAATAACTTGGATGGAAAATGTCTTTTTTAAGAAGTAGCTACTTGTAAGTTTTATTTATGATTTTGAGGTGAATTCGACCGTTTTATTTGGACAAAGGTTCGAGAAAAGGTTCGGTTAGGTTAGGTTTACGGTTGCCAGATTCAAAAATACGAAAAGGGGGACATCGTGAGTTTTCTAGGGGGGACAAGTATTCAAAAAGGGGGACAAATATTTTCATGTTAGTTTTTTCTTTCGCTTCGCACATTTTATCAAAGTAAATTTTGATTTTAAAACAAAAACTGAAAGAGAGACAGATGACAGTACAAAACAGAAACTTACAAGAGAACAACTTTAGCACGTGATGTGAGATGTATGTAGTTCGTGAGTGGATGCATTCAGCTTTGAAAGTGTCCTTGCACTTTTAAATTGATGTGTCAACCGATAATCTTGTTAAAAATATTAAAAGAAAGTATTTTCAAAGTTTTTAATTTTAACTTAACAAGGGGGACAGTGGTTTGTACTAGGGGGGACAAACAGCATTTTTGTATGAAAAAGGGGGACTCTCCCCCCTAAAGGGGGACGTCTGGCATCCCTAGTTAGGTTGAGTGAGGTCGTCACGAAATACCAGGCACCAAAGCGGGCCAATCGCCGTACCTAGTAAAAGCAAACGATTTTTGTCCAACACATTTCTCTCGCTCTCCGCAACCATGCGTCTTTTGCTCGTGGATCCCGCGAGCAGCTCTTGTTCTCTTACTCGAAAAATACTTTTTGTTTCGCTCTTCGTTACACCGAAAAAAAAATTTGTAAAAAACAGCCGTAATATTGATATTTTTCATTGACAAAATCGAGCTGATGTTGAAAATATCAATTCTGATATGACTCCAATATTAATTTCACATACGTTTCGAATGTAATTTTAACAATGAATTCATGTGGAATTGATATTAGAATTTTATAATATTTTAATATTAAAAATGTGAAATTGATACGATACGCATTTACTTTTGATATTGAGAACATCGATTTTTGATATTAAAATTGTGTAATCGATATGATAAAAACGTAAAATGAATATAGCTTTCATTTATTTTTGATAAGAATAATTTAAATTTTGATATTAAAATTGTTTAATTTATATGAAATAAATGTAATCAATTTTATATTAGAAATTTAAAATCAATATTCATTTTTACTTACTTATTTTAAATATCGATGTTCTAATTTTGTCCAAGCTGTGTATTTCAAACCTTAATTCATAAGTTGACTTATTTTGCAATAAGGTTTTGTATTTTTTTTCTTTTTTTATAATCCTAAAATAGGTTTAGACGACTTTGTACGTCTTCAGTAATAAAACAATTAAGTAATAACAATTTATTTTAAAATATTTTATTTCTTATTAAAAATGTTCCATCTGGAAAATAGTAAACATGAATTGAAGGACTTGTAAAGTCGGCAATAGCTATTATTTTCAAGGAGATACTTTTGGAACCTACAGAGTATAACTGATCGTGATCAATAAATTCTCTATGTTTCGATTCATATCGGTAGCTCCATAAGCATTTCAGAGGCCCAGACTGCCTTATTACGGTTACATAATGGGTTAATTTCTGGTTTTCTGTAATTAAATGATTTACACGATAAAGTTACAAAGATTACCAAAATACGTAATAAAAACTTACACAAAAGAGCAGTAAAAGCTGTCTCTAACGAAATTCCCTTACACGATTCTTCCGGAAGGGATTCTACGGATTCAACCTCCAAAGAATCCGGAAAACTTTGAGGGTTTCCGAGATCATCATCCCCTATTATTTCACTAACGTCTGAAAAAATAAACTGGTCTTGATGTTCATCCATTATCTCTTTTTTTTAACACAAATTCAAGAAATTACTCGAACTGATTATTATTATTACTGTGTTTTTACTGATTTTTTTTAACACTAAATATTACAGAAATTGCAAAATTGCACATTAAATTAAAAGTTAACACGGAAAACACTCTACAAACAAACCGATCACTACGAGTAAACCACTGCAAGTGCGACTGCAGTTTCAATTTCAGACTCGTTTATTTCGTTAGCAACTGCCTTTTTACATTATTCATATCAAATATGTTGGTAATATCAAAAATTGCACCTTAGGGTACCGGTATTTTGGGGCTTCGGCTTATTTTTACATGTCTCACATAAACAGTACATTTGTCAATATTAAAAACACATTTAATCATATCGGTTTTTAATTTGTGAAGTACCTAGGTATATTAAAATTAAAGCTTATCAATTTTACATTTTTAACATCACAACAATACGCGTAATGTAGAATTGACATTAAATCTTGTAAACATTATATTACAGAACATCATACAAAATTTGATATTGCTTATTGATATGGGAATGTAAATCGTAATTTCAAAAAATGTAAGCTTTTAATGTAAATCTGCCATGAAAATTATTAATCTGATATTTTTAATATTAAAAAAATACGTTTTTATTCAATTTTTGAAATTTTCGCATGAAATTGAAGTTGATATGACAAAAATATCAATTGAAATTACATTTTTTTTTGGGTATATATAGCTATAGCTTTGCATGCCGGTACGGTATCGACAGTCCTATCGAATATGTTCTCCTTTCATATTCAGGTGTTAAAAAGCATTACAAGAGTACGACTTGCGCTTCGTTTTTTGGGCATTGTAGGTATAGGCAGTGTTGCCAGCACTGGCTATTTATCGCTTATTTGGCTACTGGAACTCTTCACTGGCTCCTTAAAATTGTCATTGGGTATTTATTGCAACTTAGGATATTCACTTTAAAGTTTGACGATTTTAGGGTATTTATAAAAAAATGCATAGGTACTTCTATTGCCAACATTCCCATTTCGTAGGTATAACTAAAGCTTTCTAAACAATTATTTGCGAATGAGCAGCTCCATTTTCATACAGTTTTTGAACAGACTCCCAGCACTCAGCAGTAAAATCATCTCAAATTATGCATGAATATGAAAACACATACCGTCCAAGTTTATGCAGATTGTAGGGTTTCCAGCAAAATGATTTATTTATCTCTTTATTAAAATTGGAAAATAGAAACAAAGAAAAGTCTCTCAATAACGAGTTTGTATTGTGTTTAATTTTTATTTTAATTTAACATTTTCGTCTTTAAAACCCGTTTAATTCCAAAAATTACAAAAAATGTTTGATCTTAACATTTGATTTGGGTATTTCTGGTTCCAAGATTTTCAAATTTGGCTTGAAGCTGGCAACACTGAGTATAGGCCTCTTCGAAGAGACCGTAGAAATGGTCTTTTGCAGTGTCGCTCTATGGGGCATAGACGTATGTTGAACTAATGTTGTCGAGTTTAGTTTTTATCGGAATTGTTTTAAAGCGTTTTGCTCAAGACTTCTTGCTTTCTATTTTTATGAACCACCCTAACACGTCGCAGTTTTTATCCGTTTTTTTGCCCGACCTTACCATTGCACTTCCCTTCAGGGAGCTAATGGTACCTGATTCTTGATGTCTAGAGGCTCTGTTAATTGTTTGGCTACATATGGAAGGTATATTCCACTTGCAGATCCGCAACCCCGTTCTTAGTTTTAAATCTACAGGGTTATCTGCGGTGAATTCACCGTTTTCTAGGACTTTTGTCACTTGCTAAATATTTGCTACTTTCTTCATAGGGAAGGGGAAAACTGCTTCGACGCACAAGCTGCAACCTTGATGACCCTTTCACTCCCATTGTACGAGTGTCCGAGTTGCCATCCAAAAACCCACTGAAAGAAGAACATTTCAAAACCCTTTTGTTTGAAAGGTTACTTTCCACAAGCATCACATTTTCCCACACTGGAAAATGTCACAAAAAAGACTTGGGTACACACGGGTTTACCCCGTGGTACATCCATTACCATCCGAGACAATGTCAACTTCCACTTAAAAAAAAAGTCAACCAATTTCGAAGGAAAACCCTTCGCAGATACCCTTTAAAGATATGCAAATCAAAAGATCTAAAAATCAGACCCAAAAACTGTCCAATAAAATCCAACACCTTCCGAGTACGAGTCCACCACTGCATGGCGGAGCTCGTAAAAAAATAAACCAAACAATCACCGGCCGAAAAGTCAATTTTTTGTATACATTTGGAAATCCTGCAGTGCGGGCGTTAAATAAAAATTAAATCATAAACCATCTCACTCATCCTTTACAGTTTTTTTTTGTTCGTTCATTCTCTCACCGTTTGTGCTACACACTATTGAAGAGTTACACGCACCGCGGTGACCTTCTAAGAAGCTAACCTCGTAAAAAATATTCAAACAATAATTTGACTTTAAAATTATTCGGGATCAAGGATGCGCATCCATAGCAGGCATGTTAATTGCGATTCGCATTGAGATGTTAAAAATGCGTACACCATGATTTTTAGTGTTTTTCTCGACATTTTTTACCTAAAAAAATGTCCATAAAACAATAAAGTCATAAAAACGGAAAAGCAGGAAAAAAAGAAGAACTCTCTACCAGGTATGACGGGCGACCTTAGGTGAAATCCTTAGAAATTACCACAGGACCAAACCAAAGTCGTAAAAAAAAGTGGGCACCCTACATAAAAAAACGACTGATACTGACTTCTGGCAGCCAAGGTAATAAATTTGTTAACATTCAAATCATCCTTAGAAACGAGTCCTTTCTTTAAGTAAAAAAATAGAAGCTGCTATCTCTTCCGCTGTTTGCATCCTCTTTGCATCTCCGATGCCTTGAGTGATAATTTAACGCATAAATTGTCTTCCTTTTGTATCAATACTCAGACAGGACTCCATGAGAGCATCCCTAGGGACCTTATGTACCTATACAATTTGCTATGATAATTTCATAGTCCTGCACATACGAGTAGAGTAGCATATCCATCTAAACTACGTCGTCATTAATCACGTCACGATGAAACGCTCTTTGCGTGCACAATCAATGAAAAATCGCAATTACTACTCGGATCCTTGCGTTTGCTTTGCAGGGCTTCAGGTAACCGTGTGTAAAAAAATGCATTTCAAAAAATGCAGCGTTTCCATAAAAAAGAAAGGAAAAAAAAAAATGCGCGCGCATTTTGTGCCCTCAATCACGAGGAATGATAATCAGGATGTGGATGATGATGCTGTTGATGTAGTTCTCCTTACAACGCAGTTGTATGCAGCAGGACATTGATTGCATTTAAGTAGATTGATATCGGTAAAATCAGTTCAGGTACGTATACCCACTGCACGAAGGACCTTTCTTTGTGAAGCAAAAAAAAAAAAAAAAGCAGAATCAAACGAAAAAAGAAACGAAGATTTTTTAAGGAGTTTTTACCGTATTTTCCCTGGAATCTACAAAAAATACTACACACAGAGTCCTGCATAATAGGAACATGGGATATAAATTTTCTTGGGGTTGACGTTTAAGGACGATGCATCGCAGATTTTTTTTTTTTTTTCCAATTCTCATTCTTTTCTTTTTAATTTTTTTTTACGGTAAAAAGTGGTTGATTGCGAACAATTTTTATAGATTGTTATTTTGCGTAAGGGAAGGATGTGATGCGTACATTGGGGGAACATTTTTTTTTCTACTAAAAATTGAGTACTTTTGCGTGTTGGAAAAATTATAACGGACTTTCTCACGATTTTCTGAGGAGTTTTCTACGAGTTTTCTTCGACTTTCCTTGAGTTTCCTAAAAAAAAGGAGTTGTTCCGGTTGCGTAGTTTTTTTTTAAAGGATTATTTACGGATTTTCAATCAAGAGAAATCCAGTGCCAAAGGGATAAAACGAATTTTTGTATCCAAAAATATATTTGAAGCTGTTTGATTTAGGGATTGGGTGCACAATGATGTTTGCACTTGCATTTGGACGCGGAAGAGGATTTTACTGAGTACACTCCTTAAAAAATGTCATGGAAAAGATTGTCTGGATTTGCTGAGTAAAAAACCTACCTACAACATTTTTTGGAAACACAACAAGTGGCCGAGGATTCGCAATTTTGTAGGTCTTTTGCTTTAAAATGGGGATGAGTTATAGAGAGGTACTTCAAGTTTTTTTGAAGATGCAGAGTAACTTCAAAACTTAAAAATCCGACTTGAACTGACCTGAACCGTTTGAAGCAATCTAATCTAGTATCGACAATGAACTTAGTTTTCAAAAGATGCGGCAGACGGCAGGCGGATCTCGTATTAGGAGGAACCCCTTTAGCTTGGAAAGGCTGAAGCTATAACGCCAATAGATCACTCGATCTTTTTCATAAACCCGACTCGGTACTTCGAGTAAAAGGCTAAACTTGCTGTCCTAAAATTGACACAAAGTGTCCAAATCTACTGAAAAACTGTACAGGTGGACTTTCTTCTTCCATCGGTCTTGAGTAAGACTCCCAGAAACTTGAACCTCTATCAGGTCCACAAAATTACTTTAATGGACTCTCCAGAGTGCGCACAGTGTATCGAAGAAGCAAGATGGTGTAAGAAAGCAGCCGCAGCACTTTACCATCTTCTATGTGAACATTTTTGTATGTTCGAGTCTTTTTGACATACGATCGGTTAGACAGTAAGCCGCGTGAGATACGAGTCAGTTCGATTCAGGGCAGGCAGGAATTAAGAGAAGACTTGTATGAAAAAAAGTCTGTACAAAAGATTGAATTTGTGTACAGTTCTTTTATTTCTGACCATCCTTACAATAGCTGTGTCCCGTGCGTGAATTTTCAGCCTCTTGTGGTAGGTATTAAGACGATGGTCTCCTACGAGGTACAAGTGGTTGGTAAGGAAATTAGAAATGCATCTGCTAGTATAGCTTCATCAACTTTATAAATAAAGTTTTGGCTTTGACTTGGGTGGATCTTGGCCACGACCAATATACGCTTCTACACTTAGTGCGACCTTTGGCTAACAGCCTCCAGTTGTTGAGATGAGATCCGCCTACTCTTTTCTGATATATCTGTGGCAAAGTATAACTTTTCGGTGCATGAGCCCTTCACCGTCTATATAAGTCAGAAGCTTTGAAAAAATGCTAGCGTTGCTTAATCTTGTATACCTAATGGTGGGGCTGTGTGCCACTTGCTGATTGTAAGAAACCTAGACAAAACTTCATTAAGAGCTTGAAAGTCTTTAAGTCTGACACACAAACGCAGAATTAAATTCTATCTTCTATACCTATAGTTCTGTTATAAAAACGTGTACCTACCCATATCTTCAAAGATGATTCACAGATGGAAAAGGGAATGGGAGATAGATCACTGTAGTATCAAATGGGTCCAACGACTGGCAAATTACTGCAGTATTTAGCCTCGACCGAATTCAGACCGGCTTAACTAGCAGTCTTCTCATCTTAGCCTGATCTTTCTCAAAACTGTCTCCAGTTGCATGTTCCAAAAAGATGAAAGTCATTTAGGTACTACGTGTGGACGGCACCAGCGTTGATTTTCTCTGTGTAAAAATCGACGACTTCACAGGCCGGAGCGATGTGTTTTTTTTTTTTTGTCTTATATGTTCAAGCTATCTGAAATGCTTAGTTTCTTTAATAGCTCGATGTTGCAGTTGGGTTATTTCGTCTATGTATTATCTCGAGCTATAACTAGTAATGGATATAACCTTTTGTATGGACAGTCAGGCTGCACTTATAGCGCTTTATAGAAAAGAAAAGTGTTCACAGGTACACCTTTTCTGACCTTTGAACAATTAACCATGCAAATACCCTTTAGTATGAGGGAACGCAACAGCTAATAAACTGCCCTTGAACTGGAGAAGCTATACTTTTAAACTCTACAGAAGGTACTACTTTCCCTCACCACCAATCAAGAGCTTCAGTGATGGCGTCACTTCAAATGTTACTAAGGAAAGAATTTGTGCCATAACTATATAGATGCTTTAAAGCTGCAAAATCTATAAATAAAATAATGTAATTCAAACAATTTAGGCGCCGTTTTGAGACCACAACTAACGAAACCTGAAGATAAAGGGGGCGAAGGAAGTTAAGAGAGCTCAAAACCAACCTGTGGATTTGAGAAGCTACCCTTCAGTACGCAATACAAAAATAAAGCATTTGATTTTTCTCTACGTTTCTCCAAGGTCTGCATTTTCAGCAACTTTAATCGACTTACGGTCGACTCGTATGTAGGAGGGAAGACGACTTCTGGGGTCCCAATGTATAGGTAGATCAAGGAATGCAAAAAGAAGAAATTGCATGCTTTGAATGCTTTAAAATTTTGAAATTCCAGATTCGTAGCTTGGGCACCAAAGGGGACTATTTTTTTGTACGCCCACATGATCTATATAGATCATGAAAATCAATTATATATATGGATCATGAGGGCAGAATAAAAAACGCCTAATATTCCAAAACAGGTTGGACAAGAGAACAATATTATAGCAGTTTGGCGATATAGGGTTCTTTAAATTCCTTTGAAAAACGTTTTATGAGTCCCAATCAGCTTCTTGCCTTACTGACAATGGAATCCAAATGGAGGTTAAAGCTGAGCTTCTTGTCAAAGATAAGTCCAAGATCATTAAAGTTATCCACACATTCAACAACTTCATCATAAAAATAAATAAATCGGTGTAGTTGGATCCCGCAAAAACCCAAATTCCAACTTAGGGGTTTTTCCACTGCGCCACCTCTCGATAACGTCTGACAAACATCCGAGAGTATAAATGTCTTGATAGAGCTTCTCAATGAGCCGTTTGGAGTCGGCATAAAATTGTAGATCACTTCCATTCGTTCTAAAAATTAAAAACTCACACAAAACGAATGGTTGTGAGGAGCTAGGCCTAGGGTCCCTCCGGACCTGTTGCGCCAACTATAAATAAATAAAAGTAGTTGGATTTTGACGCCTCACTTTTATAGTTCTTCAGGTTTAGCAGCATAAGGTTCTCCTCACACCATTCCTGCATGCGGTCAATATCATGCAATAGGAGGATATGACCTTGAGGGCTGCTAAAAGAATATATAAGTGCAGGGAAATAAATCCACGGGAATTAACTCCACACCGGAATTTAAACCATCTTGATTGGGAAATAAGTCCACTTACCAAAAGTGTACTTAGTTCTCACCCAAAGTGATAAATTGCCATGTGGATGTGGAGTTAATTCCGGTGGATTTATTTCCCTGCACCGAATATATTAGCTTACAGTAAAAACAAAACGAAACAAAAACAGTGAAATCTATGAGTAAGTAACTAACAGGTAGATTAAGCTACTCTTCGTAATCAAGGGAGACAAAAAATAGGTAAATTTTATGACCTGTATTTATCAACTTAATCAAATTGGTTTTTAGAATACAACCATAAGATATCCTTCACTCCTTGTAAAATTGTTTTTTTTTTCCAGACTAGCCAAGGATTTGAAAAATAGGTAATAGAGCACCAGTAGTCAGCCCTTTAACTTTTTTTTGTGTGTTTGTTTGGTCCTTAAAAATCTATTCTTCAACTATTTAATCAAGTATTTGGTTCTCCTGCATGTTTTATGTCTGTAGATTGGAAAACATTAAGCTTGTTAAACATGTGATCTACCTAATGCAGACTACATGTTTACAAAATTAGTGAAGTCCAGTAATCGGCCCAATTTAATTTACACATTTTCGTAAGAAGGGGCGGCTGACAACTGGAGAACGTTTAAAGGAACCGTGTCTTTCATAGTCACCCCCCATTGCTCTAGTAAGGGCTGACTACTGAAAAACAAAGAAAATTGATCGCGCTTTTTGCGAGAATCAAGGCTAATTGAAGTTTCCATTCATTTTGCATACTCAGTTATTGAAAAAATGTAGCGTTGGCGTAGCGGTTGGTCGGTAGAGCAGGTTTCGGGGCGTGCGGTTTTCCGATTTTTTTCAGGTGGTAACGTGTACTGTACACCTCTCTTGGTGCAATGAAAAATGTTTCTTTTTGATTTGGTGCTTTAATAAGCCGTTTATTTATGATGGACTCTTTGACAAAATTACGTTAATAATTTATATTAATATAGCTTAATATTTCTCACCCGCGAGTATGCTGTCCGTAGACTGCAGTACTTGCTGAAGCAAAAAAATATCAGCCAAATGCAAAAAATCAGCCAAGGGGCAACAAAATAAAATAAAAAAAAATACAAATGTGAAGTGATTTCCCAAAAGGCAGTTGAGAACTTCCGAATTGGTAAAAAATCACTTCAAATTCGAAAGAAAATTATATGAAGCGCGCAAGAAGTATTGCGTGTTTACCAGGAGGCAGTTGAAAACTTCCGAAATGGTCTCCACGTCAAACTCCTGTCTGTATAAGAGCAAGAGTCATTAGAAACGATCAGTGCCGGCCTTTTTATACCCATTCTTGGTGAGCTTATCAATATTCTCAGATGGAGGAGCTTTTACATAAGAAATAATAACAAAACAAATAGAGCTAGAAGAGCTTTTTCGTAACAAATAAGAGTACCAAAACAAATAGAGCTTGAAGAGCTTTTTAATGCTATATTCATCTAGATGAGCTTTTTAATTTTTCACCTTAAAAGTACTCCACGACTAAAAAAGATTGGGAACCGCTGTATTAAAGGGTTGTTGCAAAAAGAAGTTAACGTAGTTGTCAGTAGTGAGCCTGATAGGGCTGGGCCTAGGATAATTTTAAAAACTATGTGTCATTAGGTCGACCCCCCTCTTAATTAAAAAAACAAGTACCTAAAATAAACTGTCAATAATATAGCAATAATCACAAAATGCTTAAATGGTACTTAAATGGATTAGTACCTATTTGTTTCACTTTACCAAAATCAGTTCCACTATTTTTTTTTGAATACCACTCATGTGGCGCCCTTTTAAAAACTGTACTCAAGTATATATTTATATTTTTTAAACGTGAAGCAGCACCAGGATTTTTGCAGGTTTGTGGATGCATGATAGAAGAAATGTTAGCCAAAAAGGACCAAAGGATTAGCTATTGCGCTGTACTTTGTAGGTATTCCAGAGGCTAACTACTGGAGGGGCATTAACTCAGGTGCCATCACCCTAGGTATCGTAAAATTAAAACAAAAACTGTGTGCCCGTAATCAAGTGAAATAGAGCAACAGGATTGGACCCCCAATCTACCTCGAGAGACACCAGAACAGACGACAGTATTTATTTACAAAGAACGGTTTAGTTTTACCATGTCTGGCCTAGATAGTGTTTTGGCCAACCCATTCCCTTAACCTATTTGATATCACAAAGGACCTAAATGAAGTGTGTCTTTTTAGACAGCCATACCTTACCTAACCCAACCTATTTAGTTTTACATTTTGAGTGGGTACGATCAGATAGGTATACTTATCTATGAACCGATTTATGTATTTACCTAAGGATCTATTGAGGAAATCCATAATATTCCAGTTTTTTTTTAAGGATAACATGATGAACTTGACATACTATGCCCAAGTAGCATTAAAATATTCACATTTTATACAGCTTTTAATTTCCTCTTACCCTTAACTCAAATTTCACAAAAATAAATAAAACAACGCGACCCTTAATCGACACCAATCCATGCGAAATTAAATACATTGCCCAATGAGAGACGCCTATGATATTCAAAAGTGAGAAGCTTGCGGGACGGCGAAGTAAGCTTATATCGCCTTTAAAATCGGAAAATTGTAGGTGTAAGAGCCTTAAACGGGGGACAATATCATCGGCCATCTTTTAAAATAAATGCTATAGGTACCTATACCTACCTTCTGTAATAGAAAAACTGCATTACTCCAGCATGCAAGCGCGGTTCTTTAACAGTTTACAGGCTATCTAGGCAGAGATGTAACGCTTCAAGTTCGAAAAAGATTCCTTAACAGATTTCAATGGTTTTTCTAGTCGACACGCTCCGCCATAAAATAAAAAAATAAATAGTTGGCGCAACAGGTCCGAAGGGACCCTAGGCCTAGCTTCTCACAACCATTCGTTTTGTGTGATTTTTATCATTTTTGGAACGAAATGGAAGGGATCTACAATTTTATGCCGACTCCAAACGGCTTATTGAGAAGCTCTTTCAAGATAGTTATACTCTCGGGTGTTTGTCAATTGTCAGACGCTCGCGATAGATGGCGCAGTGGGAAAACCCTAAGTTGAAATTTGTTTTTTTGCTGGATTCGAACCTCGACCCCTCGCTTGGTAGTCCAATACACTTACCCCTAAGCCTTTGCGCCTACACGCTCCGCCATATTACCTACCTACTACGATAGGACACTCGTAGATTTCGAGATATATTCGAATCACCTACGATAGGACCTACTACCTTTGTATATACACTACTACCCAACTTATTACAGAAAACCCATTAGCTCCCTATCAAAGATCTACAATTTTAAAGCAGGTTCACAAAGTTATAAAAAAGGAACTGTTCCTGTTCCATAGCTTTGCCATATTTCTGTCTGCTACATGGACGCATTTTTACACAAGACTGTTGACACCTATAGTAACACGACAGTACTCTCTGAACATCATGCATTTTTCATCGTCCATTTGCCCGTAAGTCTGTTCAGCCGCCTGTTTTATTATTATCCTCGAAATCTCGGCCCAGCGAAACAACATGCATTGCACTTAAAAACTTTTTCTCCAAAGTGTGGGTATGCACAGAAAAAAAATCCGCACCCTATTGCCGTACGAGTATTTGCAGTCGAAAGCCGACATTCCTCCAGATCGTTTCCCTTCAATTACACGCAACGAGTGTTTTACTTCCCATTATAACACCGAAGTCCTAAAACAGAGAGAAAAAAAAAACTGAGCAAGTAAAAAACAAAGCAAAACACAGAACAAAACCCTGAACCACTCATCGCATCACGAAGAGTGGTCTAATGTCCTCTAAAACGACATCGCACAGTGGTGTGGTCTGGTGGTCAACCCTTTTCCTCCGTCTGCGAGTGTCCTTTCGCACATCTATTTTGGTAAATATTAATCACCCTCACACCCAGTCGAACGGGAAATGGCGCATCCAACACCATCCAACCTTCATTATCATTTCCATAGAATCCGTCCGTGGTACACGAGACACATCCCTCGCCTCATAATCCTTCAGGGTACCTCTACCTACCAACCTAAATGGGGATGCCCCAACTCCGACGTGTGCTGTGAAACAAAACGACACAAAATCCCACATGCAGAGTGCAACATCCCCACAGGAGAAAAAAAAAAAGAAAACCCCAAGAAGAATAGGTATCCTTTGTGTGCAGCAGGCAAATGTATGCGCAGCAACAACAAAAACAAAATTAAAACATAAATCATAATCCACGGCGAGGCACACTACACGTTCCACAGAGCATAGTTGGAAAATCTTAATATTTAGCCACACCCACCCTTGGTAGACGATATTTCCCCTTGCAGCACCAACACAACGACAACCAACCCTGAGTGTATTGGAAAGTAGAAAATTCAACCAAACGCGCCATATTCTTATTCGATTCGTCCTGTGGAACGTATCTGCCGTCATAGGCAAATAGACATTGCATTCGAATAGAACGCACACATTCGCTCGAGTTCGGTCGTGGAACGCGTATCACTCGCAAAGGACGAACGCAAAAAGAAAGATTTACCTTTTTCCTCCACCTCGTGTGTGTCGCCACACTCACACAATCAGAGTCAGAGCCTTGGGCAAATCTCCGCCGTTTACCTTATTTTTGCAAAAAAAAAAAACCGTGTGCCACCGCACAAAAAAAGGTATCCTGCAGGAATTTCGAATTTGTTTTTTTAGTTTCGAATGAAACACGAACGCGTTTGGAACTCGTGATCGTTGAGCGATAGAAGCCAAGTATTTTAGCCCATAGATTCCAAAGTGCGTATGTGAAAGCAGAAAGTGTGTATGAGGGAAAAAAAAACCAAGCTAAAAGGATTCAAAGTGACTTTGTGTGCGAAATTAAGTAGTGAAACAAAAGGAAAAATAAAACCAAAATAAACTATAAACATGGTGATGTCTGAAATACGATGGAACAACAGTCACGAGGATAATAATAACTCGCTGAAGCGTGACTTATTGAAGACTCCGACGTCAGGCCATATGCAAAATCGATGTACGTATCCTTCTTATTGTTGTATAGATACTTTCCTTTTCCTTTTTCCTATCTAAATATGTATATATATTTGTTGGGTGTCCTTGCAAGTAGTTGTTGTATCCAGCAGTGAATGTGATGTGAGAGAAAAAAAGTAAAAATAGATTTGCACACCTCCGTCGTCGAGACAAAAGTGGATAATTTTCGAATAATTCGTTTCGCAATTAAAGAGGGATCATGCCTTCCACGTCCGGGATAATGTCCTACCTGTGGTTTGTCCTTTGTCTGTAATTCTGGTGTCTCGCAAGTGGCTTGCTTCGGTTCGTGCAGGGCGGGTGGAGTTGTGCAATGCAATTGGCAGGCCAGGTATACCTACCTATAGGGCTGCTGTGAGACGGGTGTCCTGTGGAATCTTACCCGGGCAATGTGAAGGATGTTGTTGGGCTGAGGAGAAATTACTTTAAGTTGCTGACAGTGGCAGGTGTTTAAGCTGCAAGTTTCTCTCAAGGTGCGGCACAGTGAAAGCTTTAACTTTATGGGCAGATCAGGGGTCGAACCGGGGAACGAGGAATTTGTGACGGAATTTACTCGTCCCCAGCCGAATGTGCTATCCAAGGACTTGACTTGACTGTATTCAAAAAATATTACTCGAACCTTAATTTTGGTAGCCGCCACCACTCACCAGTCAATCAACACATTTGACCAGTGTCACTCTTGATTGGGACTGGGGGTGATAGTGCGTTGGACTGTGGTGGGTGTGGAATGGGCTTTTTTTGAAGGAGGGTCATTTTGCCTTCGGCCTAATTATTTGAAAGCCCATTGAACGTAATTTATTTGCAGTACAGTGGCCCATTTCAGAACCAACTTTTCGCGGATACTTTTCACATATTCGAGTAAAATTTGAAGGCACTGCGAAGTGCGAAGCTTGTAAAGGCAGTTTGAAGACCAATTCGGACTTATTCCAAACCCAGTTGATATACGTCATTTGCTGTTGAATTTGGGACGGCGCTACACGAAAGATATACCTTTTATGAGCAATTTATATTTTCCGAGGAATTTTAAAAGAATCATCGTCCAAAACTGAGGTTTAAATGGGCCAACAATTAGGAATTAAGGTACCAATGCCTTAGGTGTCGGAAGACGTTCATTTAGCTGTCGGAAGACGTCTGTTTTGTTGCCAAATGTGGCCTATACTGTTGACTGCTAAATGGACTTTTGTTTTTTATTTTAATAGGTCTATCCTAAAGTCGCGTTTATAGTGAGTTCTTGTATGAGACCGCTTACACTCTTTCGAACCTAACCTTAGAGATGTTTTCTAAATTTCGTTCCTCAGCTACATTGGTACGAACTTGCAGCCCTCCTTCTACGTATTTAGTTGTATTTGAACCTCTTGACAGGGGTTGCTTTGCTTAGGGGTCTTTGATGACCGGAAAACTATTTTAAGCCAGCTAATCCCTAAGAAAAGGTGTTTTAAGTATGCCCTAATCAAACTAGTCCAAATGCAGATAAGGTGGTGGTAGGCGTAGTGGATTAGTGGTTAGTGTATTGGACTATTAAGCGAGGGGTCCGAGGTTCGAATCCCGCAAAAACTTTCAACTTAGGGTCTTTACCACCGCGCCACCATTCGCGAACGTCTGACAAACATCCGAGAGTACAACTGTCTTGCAAAAGCTTCTCAATTCGCCGTTTGGGGTCGGCATAAAATTTTAGATCCGCTCCATTCGTTTCAAAAATGAGAAACTCACACAAAACGAATGGTTGTGTGAAGCTAGGCCTATAGGGCCCCTTCGGACCTGTTGCGCCAACTATTTATTTTTTTATTTTTGGATAAGGTAGAAATTTCAAAATAAATGCAAGTCAATCCGCGATGCTTAAAATCATTTTTAGTGTTCAGGCTAAATTTTTCACACACAAGGCGGAATTTTCTATATAAAATTGCATATTGTGACCTCGAAAATATTTATATGGGTAACGTGAAGGTTAAAAATGATGGAAGAAGGCCCAATGTGATTGGAAACTTGGTAAAGACTTACGCTCTTTGAATTAAAGATTGCAGAGGGTAAACGGATTTTTAAGGAGCAGCCGCAACATGTTGAACTTGAACCTTTAAACAGCCTATGTCAGAATTTTGTCACAAAATTTATTTCAAAAATATAGGTATCCAATGATTCTTATATTGAAGTGTGTTGAATATTTTGAATTAGAACTTTGAGAAATTAAACTCTGGCAATAGAGGCTCCCATCTACAATCATTGTAATAAACTTATTGAATTTAGTCTCTAATAAAGTTGGTTTCTCTTTATACTTCATAGAAGTAGGTCGGTCCTCTTTCTTTAAAGGTTACAAAGTGGAAAACCTCTTAAGTTGTTCTTTTACGATTTGGACCGTAGTCGTTCCACTAGCCAATGATGTGATAAGAGTATAAGAGGCTTGAGAAGGCCGTTCAGATAGAGCTGAGAATTTTAAGTCACTTTTCCATTCGTATCACATATAAATACTTTTGCAAACAAAAGTCTGTGAGAAGCTAGGCCTAGAGCTGGGGGTCAATTCTCGTTCTGTGAAAATGTGAAACCAAAATGTTTTCAGCCTTTCAATTTCGTCTAAAAAAGGCCTAGTACTTAATTGACAAACAAACAAACAAATAAAATGTGAAACCAAACTTCAAAAATTTTTATATGAATCATTTTTTTCACGTTCTCATTTGCAAGTGAATGTTCGCTTTTTAGCGCCGAGTGAATCGAAAAAATGAAAGAAATGTTTGAAGGCGAATGTGAAACCGTTAGATTTGATTTCCTCTTTCACAGAACCAGAATTGACCCCCTTTGGGCCTACTATTTTGTTTATTGCTTGAAAGAAAAACAGCTCTAGGTATCTCAAGAGCGTTGTCTTTTGACAGTTCAACTTCAAGGATGCTTTGGTTGAAGAAAGGGTTCATCGCGAAAAAAAATCAGACTATTGGATCTACACGACCATGCTAAGACTAGGTACCTACTTGTTTTGTATGCATAGGCTTATTGGTGGAATAGACCCGCACGGAAAATGTGTATCCCCATATATCGCCTTTTGTGACGAATTTTAAAGATCTGGCTGGCTGGCCTCCGCCCTGTTTTTAGCTTAAACCTTCGCCGTTTTTTTTTTTCAATTTGTAACCTCTTGTTTTCTGTAAACTAGAAGTTGCACATTTTTAAGGTCTAAAATGGCAGCACTCCCTGCCAGAGTTAAATTGTGATGAATTGTTGTAAAATTTTTGTCGAAAACACGAAAGGGTATAAGAATTTGAGCAGTGCTGATATTTCCAGGACCGCTGAGATTTATTACAGATTACCGGAGTATGGACTTCCGCCTATTACAGATTAGTTCCTAAAAAAAAAGGCTTCTTGAGATTGGCAAGCGGAAGTGTGGAGAATGTACGTAGTTGGTCTAGGGCCGTCTTGTATTGATTATATTGTGTTCTTCCAGCGATTAGAAACCATCAAATAAAAGCTTCACCAATCACCTGAGTAGAGTACACGAGGAGCACTTCATAAAACCCTCAGTTCTCTTCATTTAAACGACGAGGTTATGATCAGAATTATAGGGATCAGTAAATCATCAACAAAGTTGAGAAAATGTAAATTGTATTTATTTTTATATTTGCATTTTAATTTCAAACTTAAGGGAAAGTGTGATATTGGAATAAAAAAATTTCAGTCACTATGTTTTTAGACTTTCGGCGGGGTTAGTCTCTGTCTCTAATTGTAAACAAAAATGTTTGTAAACTCCAAATTGGACGGCATGTTTTCGATATTCATCAAAATTGTTGGTGCCAATGAGGGTGGGAGATGGGACTTGCTGATTGTGTAAGCTCCAAGTTGATGGAATTATTTTTAGGTCGCATAAAAGAGGATTATAAGCCTCAAAGTCAGTCGTCGGAGCATTGATGTTCGATCACATCACTTGTAGAATTTTTGAAACAACATTTTTAAAGACTCTTCAACTTTGACCAGCTTTTGGGAAGGTTTCTTGCACCGCGATGATAAGGATCTCCAACAATTAGATCCACCTTGTTCTGTGGACAAAGGTCTGTAATAGGTACCCGCAGAAGTTCACTCACTTATGGTCCCGCACTCTCGATGAAACTCGCACGGTTGTAAATAGGTATTTCGACAACTTATACCTTCAGCATCCCCTAGTTCGCTGCTATTTTTCGTCAGAACCTTCAAAACAAGCTAATGTCGGCTGACCACTCTGATTTACACTACAACCTTAGTCGAGGCTTCTTCCTATTGGACAATTTTGTAAGTTCTGCCACAAATTGTAGCCCACGACCATTAACCATCAACACATTTACCAACTAAGCAAATTCGAAGGATTTTCGACAGGGGCGAACGAAAAACATTTCAGGGTTGGGGTTTGGAAAAAAGTATGTAATCTTCATTAGGTTTAGTTAAGTTTTGTTTTTCCATATGCGGTGTGGTCACCCCATAAGTGTGGTCCGACAGATCGACTGTTTCAATCATCAGTCCACATTCCTGAACGAGCTATATACGTTCACGGAATTAGGCCGGTTTTATACACGAAATGACAACAAATTCCGTCACATATTTGCTCGTTTACGGAAGAGAACACCTGTCGAACACCTATTCGACCGATCTTGGGTAGGTATAAAAATATAATTTCCTATCCATTTCATAGTCACATTAAAGTGCTACTTGAACTCATGCTGAACCGACACTTCTACCTATCCATTTCGGCGGAAAAAGTTGAAGGTAACTACAACTAGCTCCCTACCATTCGTAAAAAATCTCACACAGTCGAATGTTCGCAAGAAGTTGGTCCTAGGAACCTATATGGACTTAGTGCGCCAAATATTTCTGTGTGAAGGCTACGAGCCTGGACTAGGACATCCAAAGAAATTTAAAGTCGCTTTACCCAAGGCCTGCGGCTAGAGCCTCATAAAGCTTCAGATCGGTGATGTATACGTCCACTTTTTACCAATTTTTCGGTACCAAATCTTCGTGTTGGGCACCTACCTTAGACAAAATCCTCACCACATGTCACTTCCTCGCTAACAGATTTATATGAGTAGCTATACCGAGCCATCTCCTCCTTCCCGCATTACTCGCCACATACTCAACTTAACCCATAAACCCATCAATTCGTAGCCAAATAAATTCGGGCAACCCACCCTTCCTATGGGCAATTATACAATTTTAAAAATTTCCAAAACAAAAAACCCTACAGACATCCTTCCCGCCACGACAAACAACCAATAAACGAAACCCGTGTTGACCCCACCCCTGCAACATATCGACACATTACCATTCCATTTCAATTCGAATGCATAATTTATGTTGGAAATCTCATTTTACCGAAAAACCGAATCCGAAATCCAATCCCATTCTTACATCTGTCACCGTCGAGTAGCGCGCGTTTGGCACGAGCCAAGGAGAGCTCTCTCCTCGGCAGCAGAGCGACCCTTTCCAACCGAAATAAAATAAATTAAAATTTTTAAATAGATGCATCGGGGTTAGTCCCTATATACACACGAGATGCACCAACACCACCAACCCAGTCTTGTGTTGAGCCTTGTTTTGCATTCTCAACAAGGGCGCATATCTAATTACCATCTGACCCCTGGTGAACCGTGAACCTTGAACCGAACACTAGGCAAAGGTCCTTTATGCGTGGGGATAGATGCGAAAATGAAAACAAAAACACACACATTCGACTGGGCCCGTTTGGATGCAGTTTAATGATTTTTCATGCGCGATTAATGTTGCCGCGTGTCCGAAACCGAAATCGCACAGAGCGAAGGGGTCACCGCCAGATTGACCATCGTGTAACCGACACACACACACAGCATCAAGGATATCGATTTTGTTGTCTGGCATTGATTGGGATACTGGATAGGGTACTGCTATTGCACATGGTTTGGAGTGGAGGGGTTTTGTTTCTTGTTTTTGTGGCGAAATTAGTTACACAAACAGTGCACACACGCGTGTGTGGGTTAATGACGGAGGATTTCGTTTATTTTTGGAATCCCCCGAATAAATGGGATCCACTCTCGTGGAGAGACAGAGCGAGTGAGAACAGAAATTAGGGCGAACTCAGATGAGTAGAATAGCCTGAGCTGAGAGAGGTTCTAACTATGATCCTTCTTTGGTACGTTGTACCATTAATGTAGTCCATATTCCGCGCAGTCAGTTTTTCTCCTGTAACTTTGTTTCAAAAGGTTTAGAATGGACTGTACCCGGCTGCACCCATCTCAGTGTCCGGTAATAAATTACCGACGTGTCCTTGTTCCAAAAAAAAAAAATAGACCAAAACGAGCCTGTACGTTTCAGGGGTATCCTTTGTATCTACATCATGTTAATGAATTGGATAGATACTTTGTTGAAAGTCCTCATCTTCACTGGACGTCTGCTGGTGGCAAGAAAACGTATACCTATACTCAGGGATACCAGGTGGTCAGTCTGTTCACGTGGTCGATGGCATTTGACCGTTGCCCGTTGATATTGATTTCTGAGCGTCGCACATACCAATCATACCTATATGACTTTCGAAATGTTTACGACTGCACTCTGTGGAGTGGAGTGCATTTTCCTAGTGCTGAACGGCTGTGTGACAGCGGTGCAGAGGCAGATGGAATGTGTCATAAAAAGGAGTAGCAGCAGTTGCACGAAATGCGGACATAATTAAATTGTACTACATCAAACTTTGTTGTATGCTTACGACATGACATAAAGTCGATTCGACGGTATCTATTGCAACATTTTGATTGAAATTTATTTTCTTCCTTTAATTTCAGATATCAGCCGACTGTCAAGATCGCCGTCACCGCCGCAGTCGAATGGTAAGTTGACACTTTGTTTTGTTTTACCATTTACAATGGGGGTTTTGCGCTTTTGTCACTGCACATGTTACCGCATTATGTAAAAATAATAATTACAACGGCTAAATACTTAAATTTGCAAGTATAAATCAAAATTCCTACATCTTCACCCTATAGTGAGGTAATTATTATCTAAAGATGACGTAAGGCATGACAGCTGGACAAATTCGCATAGACAGCCCGTTCTGACGTTGTTCACTTTACAATAACTTATTTTGCGATGAAACCTTAGTAATTATTCGCCGACCAGCAAAAAAAAAAAAAAACATATCGAACAGCGGGTACGATCGTCCGTTCACCAAATCTGACAGCGGACTGACAGCACTTGTCAATCTTTCGATTTGCATAGGTATTAGGTTCATTCAGTTCAATTCATTCATTCATACGCGCTTTAAATCGAACGCAATCGCACAAAGTTTACATACGCTCTCATCAAAAAAGACAAAAAAGAGGAAATTATCAAAGTACCGAGTAACGAGTTGTTCCTCTCTTGGCTCGAAAATACCGGCAAATACTGATAAATAGGTCTAATCGCGTTATTTCTCGAGCCAAACATTAAAAAACTGTCAAACTAAAAAAAAAAAAAAAAAAAAAAAAAAAATAGCGAAACTCTCTCAGCGAGCTGAAAATATACGCCAAAGTACGTGGATTGACTTCGAGCTACTTTGAGGCACTTTCATCTTTGACATCTAATCGCTAATCCATATCGCACAAAAAAATATAAATAAATTATCTTTTTGAAACGCTTTTTTTTTTTTAATTTTCAGGTTTTATTTTTCTGTGCAATTGATTTTTAAGACGGATTTTAAAGTTATTTCTTGTCAAATTTGTACATTTGACATATTTATCAGTACTTGGACTTGCCGGTTGAAACTCTCTGAGCTATTTCAAGCCAAGCGAGAAACTACTCGTTTTTCGTTATTTTGTTAATTTTCTCTTTATCTGTCATTTCTGATGAGAACGTATGTAGACTTTGTGCGATTGCGTTCGATTTCAACTGCGTTCGCGAATGAACCTAATATATGTCAAATGCACAAAATTAACAAGAAAAAAAAATTCAAAATCCGTCTTAAGAATCAATTGCACAGAAAAATAAAATCTGCGAAAATAAAGAAAATTCCAGGGGAAAATTCCATAATAATTTTCCCCTGAAACGTTTCAAAATATGTTGCATAAAGGTAGGTTATATATTTATTTGTGATATGGATGATATGTCAAAGCTGAAAATGGCTCAAAGTAGCTCGAATTCTATCCTCGTACCTACTTTTGAGTAATACCCCGAAAAGGTATAACGGCTTGCTGGCTAATATAGAATGCAAACCAAAATAATGCGCACCAGCATTCACTTGATGAAGAACCAGCCAAATAAGACACAAAAGCGAACATCCATTGTGTCCCGCAAGGACGTGTTGAATAATCATCGCGCGCTATCCCTATATTTTCAGTGGGAGTTTCGCTAATTTTTTTGAGTTTGACAGATTTTTGGCTCGGAAAAGTACGGGAACAGACCTATTGTAATTTTGCGCTTACTTTTTTTCAATTGACGTTTAAAAACAGCAAGGGGAAGTTACACAGTTTTGATCAAGAAATGACTGGTTTCAGTTACCCTTATCCTCAGTTGAGTTTTCAATTTGTTTATGTATCGCAGCAGATTTGAAGTGCTAGTTGTTGAAATCAATTATAAAAAAAGAGCAGTGACAGCTTCTTAAATATTTGCATTACATTAGTCAAATTGAGTCAAACTTCGTTTACTTCTACCCAACTAAGGGAACAAAATTTGACAAGGGTATTCGAATGCATTATTGTAAGGGAACAGACTATTGTAAGCAAAAAATGATAAAAAAAAATCAATAATTATGTGACAGCTACTAAAAGTCAAACTGAAGTCCTGAAAACTATTTTTATACCAAATTGACAGCTTAAATTGAAATCCAATAAGAAATTTCCCCAAGGAAATTCTATTATTATTATAACTTTATTGTTACATAAATGAATTATAAAAACAAAAAAAATTATAGTACTAGTTACCAGGGCTTAAGGCTACTGCCCCAAGGAAATTATTTACCAAGTCTTCTAGCAGAGCAGTTCGCATTTCGCACTTCATTTGAAAAATATTTTTCGCAGTTTTCCCAACAAATTTTACTTTAGGACTTTGGGCTTAACATTTAAAACAGGCTGACGGCTTAGCCATAGCTCTTAAATTTATATTTCGTAGTGGTTCTCTTTATTTCAACTCGACTTACAGTTAATGGAACATTTACGAGCAATAACCAACACCAGCTAAGAACTACTGCCGAGATTAATGTACAGTCCGAGGAGAATGTTTTAAATGTCAAGCAAGTGCCAAAGTCACATTTGTTGGGAAAATATTGAATCACTTTTTTGCCGCGCACTTCTTGAGATCTATGATTAAATTTGCTACTCAGAAATTCCACCAAATATCAGCGTTTTCATATTCAAACAATTTCAAAAATATTATATTTTATTTTAAATAAATTTCAGTTTGACAGTTCAATGCTAAAAACAGTTATTTGTCACAGAATTTATTCGCGCATGTTTTTTTTACATGTTCTCATTCAGAATTCGCAGTTCAAGTGAAGCAGAACTGTACCCCAAATTGACAAAATTTGATAATTTAATCTCAAAAGATTATAAATTTATATTGGCTGTCATTTTGTTACATTTTTCAGTACTGACTGTCAGAGCAGCGACAGTCAAGTCCATACAAATGTCACAACATTCAACTGATGGTTCGATAGGTCTATCAGAAATAGGTATACTTTGCGAAACTTCCTCCGAGTTGATTGACAGAGCAACAGACAGAGCAGGTCGAGAAATCTATTAATTATTACTAATACTTTGACAGAACAGTGCTAAATAGATCAAACTAATTAGCTTATGTCAGTGATTTTCTTTGTGAATATTCCCGGGAATATTAGTTACATTTTCTAAAGAAACGTTTCAATGGTAGTTCAATGGTGGTGGACAAATTTATAAAATGTTCACGGAAATAACATTGTTTGACAGCTGCTTAACCGAACGACGCTTACTACTGACATAAGCTTATTAAGAAAGTGTCAAAATGTCAGCAGATTTTATCAGTATTTTGACTATTTATTCTTCTAAGACGAAAATACAGACAAAAGAAAACCAGCTTCAAATATGTCAAGTTATACGTCAAATACGCCTATGCCATCTGACATATGCTATAGCTAATCTGTAAAGAGGGATTTTTCTTCATAATGAGAAGTTGTAGGCTTAAGGCTTTTTAAAAACTAGGCAGTCATCTTAACCTGTGCGCAATTGTAGTTTCTAAACAAAAACCACTGCGCAAATATGGCGGCGTCAAGAATCACTTCTAGCGCAGCGCTGACGACCACTGAACTGAACGAAAATTTGTTTTAAAATCAGCTCAAGGCATTGCCCGCGTTCCACTGTCCGCTAGATGAAAAGCGGCATACCAAGAAAAAAAAAATTCATATTTCACAAAAAGTGCTAGACGTCTAACGCAAATGGTCAAATGTCAATTTTTGTATATGGAGTTTGACATGGCCGCTATTCATCTAGCGGACAGTGGAACGCGGGCATTTTCTTTAAAATTTCAAGGCTGCGTTTAATTATTGTACTTAAATGGGAAGTTGATATATTTGACAACAAATTTAAATGTTGCAATATGTCAAAACGATCACACTTAAGCTGTCAACTTGGTTGTATGAATTAATAAAATATGACGCCTCCGCTGACAGAAGTCTTCTTGCCACCTTAGGGTCACTTTTACATGGCAATGAATATACGTTTGCATTTATATTGATTGACTTATTTCATACCTACAATTTTTAAACGTCAAATGCACTAACACCTCCATATGTTTGACAAAATGTGACTGCCTTAAACGTCACGCTCCCATTGCAGTGAGATCCTTCCACGCAATGGTCTCGTGCCATGATCTACCATAAAGTGCAGGACCCTAATTTGAGATCACATCGCTGGAGTTACCACGAGTTTTCATGTCAGAAAAATTACTTTCACGAACTAATCGCATCGTAGAAAACTATTACCCTATATATAGAAACAGAAACGTATCTATTCAAGTCCCCTTCGATGCTTCAAAAAAAAAAAAAAAAAAACCTTTCTCCAAATGACAAAGATAGGGGTAAACCAGTAAAATGATTCCCTAAAATTCTAAAATTACCCTCCCCAGGCAGACATCTGCTCCCATCTGTAATCTGAATCACTGTCATGATCCTACAAAACAATACACACATGTGCGTGTTAACAAAAGGATTCAAATATACCAATCACCCTCTCGAGCAACCCAGAGACACAAGTTCTTCGCACTTTCTTGGAGTAGATCTTAAGAGGACTTAGCGCACCCCTTGTATGGCCCGAGTCGTTCACTCCTTAAAGCTGTCAATTTAGTCCTTTTTTTGTTGACAAAATATTTACAACATCATTAAAGGTTCTGTCTTCGGTTCCCTTTTTTTTTTTTTTGCTTAAGGACGATGGAGTGTGCCAATGTCAATCCATCCAAACACAAGACTCCGCATAGCCCGCAAATTAGGTAATAAAAAATGAAAACACCAAAAAGGATACCAAGGATAATGACATCTGAATTTAAAATGAAATATTCGTTTGAATAAAAAATCACTCGAACGAGAGACATTTGCATGGATACCGAGACCGACCCCGAACCCGACTCCGACTCCGACTCCGAATTGGTCGGTCAATTCGAATAAAAAAGGATTCTTCAAACAAAATTTGAATTCTCTCGGACATTCACTGTGATTTGCTTTAGAATATATAAAGTCTGTGTGTGGAACATCTGCTTTGTCGAAAAAATAAGGACACGATTCTTCATCTGCAGTACGTGATGCTCCGGCACCATATGCAGAATAACTGTAATATGGTTGCTGGTCTTCCTTTCGGAATGACCATTTGAATATTCGATGAATGCGAATTTTGTGGGTCCCTTTTTTTCACTCTTTCGTTATGATTATTATTCATGTCCTTGGCCAGTGACTTGTAGTCGTATAGCAAAAGGGTACGCATTCGAGGAATTTGCAAACGTAGCGTCACACCTTTTGAGCAGGGATATTTGAATACACTTTCGTTGGGGTTGATAAATGAAACGAAGGGTGGAATTGGAAGTGTTCCTTCATAATGCGAGATGATATTCTCCGATTCTCCGATGCGGGCGAAAGGATAACAAACAGAAGGACACATTTCGTTTCTTTTTCCGATCGCCGTCGGTATTCGCATTCGACGATTATTTATGCATTCGTTTGGTTTCTCGTGCGTGTTTGTGCTTTGAAAAGAAAAATAAATATATCCTTTGAAGGGACTACATGGAAACTCACTTCGGCTCAAGTGTTGGCATAGGTAACCGGCAGGCAGGGGGAGAATATGCAGAGCAAGTCCGTTTGAAGTGAAAGCGAAATGTTTTCTTTGAATTTCGCTCCTTTTTTCGTCCTTATTCGATTGTGGCAGCCAGTGGACTATGAAATTGACCAATTTCTATTGCAGTGGCGGTTGTTTTGAGTTTTTATGAAGAATGTCCATTAGGAAACGGGACCCAGGAAGGTGTGGAGTATCCCTTTTTTGACGTTTTGCATAAAATTTTCATTTTATCCTTCAATTCAATTCAATTGTGATCTGCATACCAAGTAGGGTGCGGTGTGCGGACCTTGTGTGGGGAGGGGTCCCTTTTACCCGCATGATTACTCAATTATTTTTCTTTCGATTTCAGCTTCCGACGATGGCGACAGCGTTGGCAACACAAGCGATCGATGCCGTTCGCCACTGAGTCCGCCGCGTCACCAACCAGAGGACGAAAACACCGGTGCCCTGAATCTGACCAGCGATAACTCTCGACACAGCGCAACACCACCGTCGTCGATGGTTATGGTGACGCCACCATCATCCCTGCAGATGCCCACCCTGCCGACAGGACTGATGTCCAACGCGCTGGGCTCCCTCATGATGCAGAACCCTCTGCTAGCCGGCGCCGGGGTGAACAAATTCTCGCCACAGGATTTCACTGCATTCCAGCAGGTGCTGCAAACTCAGCAGGTCGCCATGCAACAGCAGTTCCAAAACTACCTGGAACTGATCCACAGCGGGTCTGTGGGCTTGGCAAAGGACGACCCCGCGGTTACGGCGCAAATTGCTACCGCCCAATTCCTGCTGCAGAGTCGAGTGCAAGCACTGACGCAAGCCTCTCAACAGTTGCAGGAACTGCAAAAGCAACAGCAACAAACTCAGCAGCAGCACGGCATTCAGCAACAAATGCAGCAGCTGGCAGGGATACCAACGATCAAGTCGCACATCACGTCGACATCGACGCCCACGCATCGCAGTCCGCTGAACAGTCCGGCGAGTAGTCCTTTGCATCAGAATACCCCGATCGGTGGTGGGTACAGCACTAGCCAGCAGGTGACGCCACCGAATAGCGGCAGCCTGAAGGTGGCTGGCATTCTGACACCGAGCACCCCCAGCGGGGCACCGCACACCCCTCAAATGCCAAAGCATATGACTGTCAATCAGCAGCGCGCTGCCGGCGAGCCTTCACCAGAAGAGACCACCGACCTGGAGGAGTTGGAGCAATTCGCCAAGACCTTCAAACAGCGGCGCATCAAGTTGGGATTCACCCAGGGCGACGTGGGCCTGGCCATGGGCAAGCTGTACGGCAACGACTTCTCCCAAACGACCATATCTCGATTTGAGGCGCTGAACCTGAGCTTCAAGAACATGTGCAAACTGAAGCCGCTGCTGCAGAAGTGGCTGGAGGATGCTGACCGGACAATATCCAGCACTGGAGGGTGAGTTTGATTTCTTTCGTCATAAATTTCTTCTCAAATACAAATTGGTGGCTGTCTCCTGTCATTTGTCAGTTGCAAAGTGCCGCTGACAAACAGACTTTCAAATTGAAGTCTTTATTTGGCGTACGCCATTTTTTAAATTTTTTGGGAAGATTCAGTTTTTAGGAATTTCTACAGACGCCTGACACATTTTCCAGACGCCTCCCTTTTAATTAACTCGTCCGTTCCACTCAATCTGACCGATTTTCTCCTCCCGCCCGTACAGAGTTTTTGACCCATCGGCACTGCAAACAACCGTCACAACGCCCGAAATAATGGGTCGTCGACGCAAGAAGCGCACGTCCATTGAAACCTCGATCCGTGGTGCTCTCGAGAAGGCCTTCGTTCTTAATCCGAAGCCGACCAGTGAGGAAATCAGCCAACTAGCCGATCGCCTGTGCATGGAGAAAGAAGTCGTCCGAGTGTGGTTCTGCAATCGTCGACAAAAGGAGAAACGCATCAATCCGTCCTTGGACAGTCCGTCGGGGGCGAACGGTGGCAGTGAGTCACCCTACATGATGATGCACTAAGCCGCTGGGTGGCAAAAGTTGTCTACTGCAATCGAATGTGAGAGAGAGAGAGTGAACTCTCTCATATCTATCTTAAACCGTGTACAGGTAAGTCTAACCTAAGTTATCGATTTAATTTTTTACGACACTATGCAGGATTTAGTTATTTTTAACAACAAATTTAACAAATTCTCCTTTTTATTGCTCCTCCCTTCCGCAGGTAACTAGAAACACATCAGACCTAATATAGAATTAAACAAACAACACTAACAACAAGTGAAAAACCTATTAAATTAAAAAAATTAAAACTACAATTAGTAAGTCATTGTAAATCGTATCTTAAAATTAAGAATATTTATAAATATAAATTTGAATGTGTATTTATTACAAGAGAAAGCAGAAATAGAAAACTGTCCTCTTCCGGACTCCTGGGTGAAGTAATTTTTATTTACCATTAATACTTAAAAATTAAAATATTATTTTTTACACAACTGAATTACTTACCGTCACATTTTGTAACGTATCGCGTGTAGATTGTACCTCTGAAACTGATCTACTTGAAAAAAATATTTAGTTACCAGTTTAAAGGTTTGTCCTTTTTGTGTATAAATTTAATTTTTATACCTAATTAAAATTCTTGTCTGTAATGTATTTGTAGTTGTTGTATTCAGAAAAAAACAAAAAATAAAAATGAATGTCATCCTGGTAAATTGTAGTAAAGTCCTTGTTCTTTTGTAAAAGTATAAATATTAAATTTAGTTTTTAATGAATACTGTGATAATAAATAATGATTTATAAGATTTAAGAAAATAAATTGTAAATGAAAGAATTAATAAAAACAACAAATTGCAAAAAAAAAATAATTTTTCAGAAGCGTTTTTATTAAAGTACTCTTTAGAACTTGTGTTGATGTTGATTTGCGAATGGACTGTGGTAAGTACTAAATTTTAGAACAGTTTAATGAGACCACCATCAACCCCTACAGCGTGAATGGCGCGCATTTCAAAAAAAGGAAGTTTGTTTGCCCCGGTATGCATCTATGCTTTGCTATAATTCAGAGACTAAGAAATACGCACTCCATAGGGACTATAAATCCTATAAAAGGCTAATTCACCCCAAAAAATCGAGCCTTCGGGCCAATATAATGAATCAATTATACGGAGGGTGTTTACAGCGGATAGTCCTTGATGCGATTGCTTATGAAAACCCTTCTTAGACAGATGATCCATTCTAAAAACTGTGGACAACCATCCTAGCTTCTCTTGCCTATTTATCAAAGGTACACTAGAAACCTCCCAAGTGGCAAACTAAGCCAAACCCCCTCTAGGTAGACATGGTCTATAAAAAACATGTTAGCAATACTGCAACTAATCCCAGGGCTTTCGAAAAGACTGAGGAGACCAACATATCGCTCACTCTGGAACCTTTCCCTAAATCATCGACCTGATCCCTGTGAGCATCGATTTCCAAGTGGGCTTCAACTAATGAACTCTCAAAAACCAACCCTTAAGAAAAACTAAATGGCCTCAAGCAGATCGCTGCCAATTTTCGCAGGCGGCTCTAAAATTGAAGAAGAAGTTCATCGATCTGAACCTCATTCCATCTTTTTGCCTTCTGAAGTATTGCAGTACCTTTTAAGGCAAAGACACAGCTTTCGTCAAACCAAAGCCTATTATTCCCAGCGTATACAAAATCTTTCCTACTTACTTAGGTGGATCTACAGTTCGGAATGAAAAGAGGCCTCAACTAATAAGCCCAGTTTGATGTCACTCTATAGTTCGCCCTTGAATCTTTTCCTGCGAAAGTATTAACAACACAAACGGGACCAACATATTTACGAAGAAACTTCCTCTCATAGCGATCGAGGGGGAATCTTGACCTGCTTTAGACAAAGTCCAAGTTTTAGTGGCCTCAAAAAAAAAAAAAATTATAAAAATCTACAAAGATGGTTGGACCACAACCTCTATACAACCACATAACAGTCTTCTTATTGCGTCGCACTGCAGAGTACTGTTCACAGTGAAAGTCATTACAGAGCACAGGTCTTTGGTTGACAAGTAAAAATGTTGTCAAAAGTTAGGTTAGGTTAGGTTAGGTAAACGGATTGGTAGATGGGGTGAGACCTGCAATACCTCACTTAAGTCCTCGTGGACCCATTGTGATGCCCTTTTTTTGGGGTTAGCCGTTGGTGTTACATTGGTAGTCTCCATCCCTTCTCCTTTTATGGTTGTCTGACGCTGTCTAGCCATCCCGAGGTCCTCAAAGAGCAAAAGTTACAGAAGCGAGAAGTACAAGTAGGAACCACTTTATAGAGGTTCAATCACTCAGAGAAGGAAATTCTTTCTTCCTTTAATATACCTTTAACAAGCCTTTGGCAAACATTCGGATAGGTACAAGGTACCCCATAAAAGTGATGGGTCTTCCATTTGTGGTCAAAATAATAAAATTGCATTGGAATGGTGAAGCGTAGCTAGACTTAAGATTGGTTTGACCACAGCTTAACCAATTTGACCCTGGACCCATACCTCGCTTGACCAGAGAACTTTGACTGTATACAAGTTACAAGACAGATCACACGCAAAAAACCTTAGATTCGAGGTTTGCATGATCGATAGGTCCTTCTTTTTTTTAATTTCTCAGTCAAATGTATGTATGTATGTATGTATGTAGACTCTTTACGCATTAAAAAAAGTTTGTCTTGAGCTTGAATAGTAAACAACAACCTGGATGGGGCTTCTCAAGATGTCTTAAACCACAGCAAAGGAGCAGGCATCACTGACACGCAGTGGCAATGGAATGAGTCAAAAGAGCAAATGTAGGGGTGGAACATTGCTAAGCTGGGACTGGAGTGCCATACTGCCATTCCTGATAGCTTGGAATAGTAGCCTATAAATATAAGGCAAAGGTTAAGACAAAGACAGAAGAAGTCTCTGTTGTGTTTGCGACATGGGCTGCGCTGCAATATCCAAGGAACTAAGGTAGATAGTCATAAGTTTGACCAAGCGAAGATCGGTGGATCAACTAAAAGTATTAGCACCCGACCTCGTAGTCATATTCAAGATTGGAAAAAAAAAAACATGTCGAAGGCAGTTCCTCAATCCTTTAGGACCAAAGTCGAGAAACTTAAATCGGAGCCTCTTTCGCACTTACAAAAACAAACTAAAATGTTCGCCACGACCAGCAATAGAAGATCGGTCATCAGAAGAGTTGAATATTTTTAAAGGTCTTATGACGAAGTCAAGTCTTTTCGTCGTTTTAGACCCGCTCTAGAAAACATGCTAGCTATATGAAAATGTGATCGATATATGTATGTAGATCCAGATCAGACAACTGTACCATTGACATGATCCCTTCAGTAAAAAGTTCTAAAAGGCTCTAGCTCACAACACATACCCCCGTATTAATAAACGCCGAGCAGCGGCGAGTTAGCGTTAACTCACATGTTAACTTCAAATTTGTATTAATAAACGCCTGTTAGCTTTCATTGACATGAAATAACGAGCGGATAACTTAACTCGCCGAATTCGGCGTATAGAGAGCGGATAACTTTTTAAAGCATAGAGAAATTTTAGAAAATCTCGATTCCTTTTTGGAGCTAAATGAAATATACGAACAACAAAAGTTAAATGTTTGATTATTATTAGGTTGGGAATTTGTATAGCTAAATTTTGAATTTAGGAATAATTAAATATAAAATATAGCCTAGGAATGGAAATCATCTGAAGATGTCTCAATTGCTACGGTAAGGTGCACATTGCACATTGCACATTAACGTTCGTTTGACGCGTTAAATCTGAACTCTGAAATCTAAAAGAGAATCTGAGAGAGAATCGGTGAAAACCACATAAATCTCTGAGCACGACAACTGCAAGAGAGACGAAATATGACAGATGTACTAGAATATTTAGTACAATTCCGTGTAGTGCTGTCGTGCGTTAGGTGACAAAGAGCGAATAGCTAACATGGAGATGAAATGTGTTTATTAATGAAAAAAGTTAACAAACGGATAAGTTCACTATCCATCTGTCAGCTAAAACACGTGTTAGAGAGCGGATATCGTTTTTTTATTAATACAGGGGTTAACTGTTTATTCAAATGAAAGATCTAGCAAGACAACCAGGGACCGAACCGCCACATCTAAGTTACAGGTTTAAGAAATCTGGTCGATTTTTCAATGCAAACTGATCTTATTCCGTCACATATTGCTCTTTCACGTGATCGAGCTCACATAAATGTAGATATTTATTTATTCAGTGACAGAGTGATCATTACCTCGTCTCTCTCGGAGCACCACTATTACTCGTTCACCTCGCCTGCCATCTATCGGCGAGTGTGTGCGGTGCGCGGTAATTTGAATTCGCGCTAAAGATATAGTCTCAGTCTCACTGGGAAGATCTAGATTAGAGATGCCAATCTCAAATCATTCACTGTGATGGTTTTAATTGCGCACAGTCACACCGACCGACGACGCGACGCTTTGGCTTTGTCTCAGTCTCTCCGACCCGCATAAGCGCGGTGCGACAGAATCCATAAATTAATTTCAATTTTGCATGTTTCGTTATTAATTTTTATTTGAATTGCTGTGTCGCTTGCTGTTGTGGGGCTTTTTTTCATTTTTATTGCTTAACTACTCGCGCGGCTGCTTTTGCACAAACACTCACAGAACACAGACACTCGATTCGGGTTAATTTCCACCCTCGGCTTCAGATGAAAGCACTAAGAAGGCCGTTCCATCATTTATGCAATATGCTAAGGAGTTCCCTCTCCCTCTAACCCACTCACACCGGGGGGAATGGATTAATTATTGTGGCGGAAGTGACTTCTCGCAAGACGTCAAAACGAGGCGCCATTTCTTTTTGAAGGTTATGTGATGGATACAGTAAAATGTTGTATCGTTGCATTGTTGGGCGCAGAATGCAGATAGTTCTGTTCTGTTGAACTGATTTCAGGGCGGCGATAACGCCGCTGATGGAGGATTTGTCTGCACGAAATTGCGCGCACGGATACAGTGGTGCATTTGCAGAAATAGCGTTGTGTGCGACTGCGTGGAAATTAAAAGATACTTTGTAAGTATTTAAAATTGTTTCGTTATTAATGAATTGCACTGACAGAGTGACAGACGCGATAAAAGCGGGTAGAAGTAGAAGAACCAGCGATGTGTCATGATTGTTATGAGAATATGAGGAATGGGAGAGGAGTTGCGTTTGAAGTGACGGATTCGAGATAGGTGACTAATGTGCGATTTGCGGGTACACCAGGTGGAGGTGACCGGTGACGGGTGGCGTGTGACCGCCTCCTTAGATACCTTGTGTATGTTTTCTTCGCCGCATAGATCCACCTTACGGACAGTGATTTCATTTTTAACTATAGCTTGATTGTAGGATGTGGCGTTGGTGGTGGAGAAAGACAGAACTTTGGGTCGATGCACGCACAGTTTAATTGCCTCTAGCTGGTTTTTCACAACTTCACACCATGAACCGCCTGGTCAAAGGTGAATTTCTGACAATACAGGTGACAGACGCCGAATTCAGTTATTTTGGGAAAATTGTGAAATTAGTATTTGAATTCAAAAGAAACTTCTATTCTATACTCTAGGTAAGCGATGGCGAACTTGAGAGCGTAACGTTCCCTAGTACCGTGTATCGGTTACTGATGGAGTCAAACGAAGGACTCCACAAAATTCTGAAACTTGCGGATATGGAGATATTATTCAAACTTAAGTCGCGGTCTTTGTCAGACCTGCATACAAGCAGCTCTGCAATGTACACAACTGTCAAACTTAGGTAAGGTTAGGTTTTTGACTGAGCAAGTTCTGAAACTGTCATAATAACGCATTATAGCCGAATTTGGAGGCTTCAGTCAGGAAGCTTAGGCCTCCAAAGAGGAACTTCTAAGGGCGGGGTTGTCTTCTGTGTACCAATGGTTGTAGATTCGATGTGAGTGTAGGGTCTCCAATGAGTCGAACTGCTCGTCTCTGTATGCTATCAAGCAGGTTAAGTGAATGTTTTGGGGCCGAGCTCCATATAGGTATGGGAACAATATTCCAAGCCTGGTCTAACCTGTGCTTTGTAGAGAAGGAGAAGTTGCTTGGGGCTAAAGTATCTCTTTGCTCTAAATAGGTAGCTCAACTTTGCGGACGCCGATTTTGCGATATAGGATATGTGCTTCTGCCATGTGATTCCTGAATTGACTGTGACTCCTAGAAGGTGCATTGAGTCCTTGTGATGGATTGGATGGTTATCCATTTGGATCTGAGGAACTGTTGATGCATTTTTTCTGGAAAATGTTGTGAACTGTGTCTTGTTTGCATTAAATACAACCAAATTGTCCTTTCCCCACTTCAAGATTTTGTCCAGATCATCATTTAGAGAATTAATTTGTTCACATCTCTGACTGTGTGATGTAGCCGTATTCACAGGCCCATTGTTCGAGATGGAGGATATGAGAGTGCTGTCATCTGCAAAGCTGTAGATATTATTATTTGTCGATCCAAGCAAATCGTTGATGTGGAGAAGAAATAGAGTTGGAGAAAGAATAGATCCTTGGGGCACTCCTGCATTTATAGCAAACGAATTGGATGATACACCATCTACAACAACTTGGATCGATCTTCCCAGAAGAAAATTTTGCATCGATCCGCAGAGTTGTTGTGGTAATCCGTAAGACGATAAATTGACTAATAGGGCTCTATGCCCGACTCGGTCAAATGCATTTGATATGTCCAAGGCTACGGCTCTGGATTCGCCGTGTTGTTCAATTGATTGTGTCCATAAGTGCGTTACGTAGCTTAACAGGTCACCAGTGGAACAGCGGCTCCGAAATCCGTATTGCCTGTCGCTTACTAATCGATGGCCTTCTAGATATTTGATTATTTCGACATTTATTGCCTTTTTCCATTACTTTAGAGAGCATTGAAAGTAACGCTATTGGACGATAGTTTTTTGGCAGACATTTCTTCCCTTTCTTTGGAATAGGTTGAATGCGAGCAGTCTTCCAGCAAGAAGGAAAAGTCTTCTGGGAGTACGACATGCTAAACAGCTTACAGAGTACAGGTGCAAGTTCTGGTGCACAGTTCTTGAGTACTATAGCCGGGATTCCATCGGGTCCCGTTGCCTTATTGCAATCTAGTTCTTTAAGGATGCGTTGAATTATTCGAGGCCGAAATTTCACTTCTGCCATCGATGATTGTATCCTCGGGATATTTGGTGGCTCTAGCTGTGCAGAATCTAGGGTGGAATTCTTTGAAAACATGCTAGCGAAAAGATCTGCCTTTTCTTTAGGTGTTGTTGCTAGCGTGCCGTGTTCTTTTACCAGAGTTGGAAAAGAAGAGCAACTAAAGTTATTACTGATTGCCTTTGCCATGAAAAAGAATGCGCGTGAGCCGCTAGGACATCCAATCACTTTGTTAGTGACTCTTTCGCTGTAAGTTGTCTTCGCCGATTCAATAATAAGATTGCATCTATTTCGAAGAATTGTAAATTCAGATCTTTTTAGTTCTGAAGGGTTTGACCGCCATTCACGGAAAGCCTTGTTTTTCGCTCCGGTAGCTCGCTTGCATTCTTTGTTAAACCACGGTTTATTTGAAGCTAATTTTTTGATGCAATGTGGAATATAAAGTTCCATACCGAGTAAAATAATTTCGGTTACGGCTTCTGCGCACATATTGACATCAGTATCTCTAAAGCACATATCAGCCCATGGCAACGAAGCGAAGAAATTACGCAGCTCGTCCCAGTTAGATTTACTATACATAATTCCAAATCGAACGATAACGATCCTTTCAAAAACTGTTTGAATGGAAATAATTTCTGTGGCAGTGTAGCCACATCTTGTCCACAACCAAACATGTCTTACAATTTGAAATGAAGACCTTAAAGTTTGCTGTAAATATTTAAAAGCAGGTCCTGCTTTTAACCAAAACCTACTCCTAAACGGGTTACTTCAATATCTACCCAGCTCAGCTTATCAGTACATACCACTCGTCCACTTCTGCTCTCCTATGGCCGTCTACTTATAACTTCGTTACCATCCAAACGGTCCATGCACGAGTTGTGCATGTTTGCCAAGCTAAGTTGCCTACTTTGTGTCACTTTGAAGAATCCACTCAAACTTGAGTTTCTAATTATGATTCAAATGAATTCCATATCCAACCGCGTTCACCAGAACCAAATTCCATGCGCATTCCAATTGGAGCGGCGCAAAATTTCCACCGCATCGCTGTCGTTGCTCTCAGCAGTGCAGATAGGTAGTTACCGGAGGAGTCTCTCTCTAACATGAAGGTGTATGTTAATTACCTTGATATGCAATGATACTGTCGGAGTTTTTATTTTGTGGATAATTATCCTCGACTCCTCCGCACGTCGCATACGAGATACGAGTACAATCCTACATGGTCACTGCTCACGGGCCCATAAAAAAAAGATCGCGCAACAAAAATATGAAGAACAGTCTGCCTGATGTCTGGATTTCGGTTACTTGGCTTCCTGGCAGTGCCCTCGGCGCAAAGTTGGATGAATATCACCAACAACATCGTCGTCGTCGTCGTCGTCGTCTTCACGAGATGTTTATTGCATGGTGCAGCGCACGCGGATTAGCAATTTCTGTGGAGGCACGCAACATGTGTTCGCGCTTTTTTGTTGTTGTTGTTGTTGTGTTTTATTTTTTTTCACCCATTTGCGCGCAGATTCACAAGATCCAACACAACACATCAGAGCGCGCAAATGTTGATCCATTGAGCCGCCTGGGTGGCGTGCTCTGACTTGTGCTACTCTGGTGGCAACTAGATTTCCATTAGAGCCGGCCGACTTATCGTCCGTACCCGGTATATCTAATTTGCTTATGCGCAACTCCCCCGCCACGGACAGAGTGTGTGTGCGGGTCCGAGTAGAGCAGATATCGCGCGGCAAACATGAAGGCAATTAAAATCGAATTTTATCTCGCAGATCATCATCCGTTTGTCCGTTCGTCCGGTGGTTGTGCTGGTGCATTGCGGCAATCGTATGCGAAAAATTATAATCACTCCGACTCTGTGCGATGTGAAAAGTTCTCTCTCTGGCCAGGGACGAACTCTGAGCGGGGGCCTTCCAATTCCAATTCAAATTGTCTTTTAATTTTATGCGCGCAATCTTCTTTCAAATTGAGTATGTTAATTTGCGGGAGACTTGCACTTTGATGTGGACACATGGCCGTTGGCTAATAAAACTGGATATGCAGTGCAGTTTGCCGATCCATGGTCAAGTGCCAGCTGAGTATGCAGCCAATGAAAACCTGGCGACACCCTTCTAAGTTGTAACCCAGACTTTGTCCAAAGCATTCCCCGCAGATACCCCACACAAAGGACGACCACAGGCAGTCGCGTGCTTCCTCTCTGAAAATTGATATTCCAAATCGCCCTCCAAGCAGTAAATCACCCGCTAAAAAGGACCCACACCAGCAGGAAAAATATAAACCCACCGCCCCTGATGATAACCCGCCGCAATTAGAAATCGAATGTCACACGAATCGCCCGTTCATTGGCAACACCATCAGGAAGGACGCTCGCGGATGATTGTGATTCCAATGAAATAATGTCCTCGTTAGAGATGCCATTTGCAATTCATTCGAAAGGAAGATAATCACCAAAAGGCGGTGCCCGTCATCGTCCTCGTAAATTGATAAAAAAAAAACTGAACAAATTTTGTGAAATCCGTTGGACGCGTGTGTGCGTGCCGGGTTACCTTTGAATTTTGTGTCACTGACGCTAATCTAATACTTGGGTGTGCGCATCCCTCCATGAAGGGGTGGCTCACTTTCCTTGTTTTTTTTTGATCGGAGTTAGATTTCAGTTTTAGTTTCCTTTTTATTGGACTCAAGGATAGGGGTAAGTTGGTTTGGGTAACGCGTGCCTTGTGGCAATTCGACGATGATTGCCGAAATGATAACGCAATGGATGACGATGGTCGTCGAGGAGGATGGTGATGATGGTGATGGCCGCGTTCCAAATTAATTGCGATAGCAAATGACAACGTTTAGGAAGCGTTTAGTGGGAACGGCTTTGCGTTTGCAAGGATAATGAGGATATTGAGTTTCAATTAATGATTTTTTTTTTTTTTTTTCTGTGAATATTTGCCACATGGAGTTTTCGAGGTGTGGGCTTGGTGGTGGATTTTCAATTTAATTTGCGGTTTTATGATGATGGGCTAATGGGCTATGATCTGAATTCAATTGGAATTGGAAGTAGGTACTGCGGGTAAGGACCGAGTGGAGGTTGTTTAAGCAAATTCGGTGGGTAGAAGCGGACTTTGTACTTTTCAATCAATTTTTAAGTCCAAACATTGCCTTAGTTGTGGATGCTCTCTTCAATTGATCATTGAAGGACCTATATCAGCGAGCCTTAGTATAGCTCGATTGATAGTACAAGGCAGGTTGATGTTAAAATTCTAAACTCAATGGTTTCTTAGATTGGGAGCGGCGCAGTGAATCTGTATCTGCATTCTGCACACCCGGTATGTGTTTAATTATTTTTTTATTATTCAATTCTTTATTTCAATAAAAAAAAAAAAAAAAATGCATTATACTCAGCAAGGGGTTGCATGTTGTCCTTCACTGAACGTGGCTCCAACTGTATTCAGCAGACATCTAGTCCGCTGTACAACCATTCGAAAACAGGGCTTCTACTCGTTAACATCCTTGGAAAAGGCACCACTATCAAGTTTCAAGCCATAGCAGGGTAGACACCAAATTATTTTCAAAAAAGGTGTTGAAGTAAACGTTTTTGTTCTTACTAGGTATTTGGTAATAATTAATTTTCATATTTTTTAATAAAAAGTTCTTAATACAAACAAAAGGGTTTGGCAGTAAATGAATGCAAAGTTACTTCCATGCCGTCAAGAAGAAGGGACGTCTAACAGCGACGAATCGGTAACAACGGACAGGATCCTACCTCAAGGGAGTTCTGGACGGCTCCAGGAAATAATCCTCCCAACGAAATAAGCCCCCAAAATTAAATAACCCTCCAAAACCCCCCAAAATTGGGAAAAAATTTCACTGTGAAATTATTCCCCAAATCAAAGGCGAAATTAGTCCCCAATGCTATAAAATAACCCCTCAAACATAGTTCCTTATATTTAAATTAACACTTTGAAAATTAAATAAGAAATACAAGTAAAAAACCTCCCACTCACCCCGTAATCCAACAGAAAATCCGAGCAGGGGGGGCGTTGCATACATAGTTCATAATACAATGATAGAAATTCGCGTGCGCCCAATTTGAAGTACGAAATAAGTCCCCAAAAACCAATGAAATAAGTACCCAATCCCACCGCCATACAAATTTTGGGGAGTTATTTCTTTTTTCATTGGGAGGGTTATTTCGTTGGGGGGATATTTATTGGAGCCGTTCACGGATTTTTTTTTTTTTTTTTTTTTTCGATGAAACGTTTGTCAATGGAATCCGTTAAAGAATTTTTGACCGCTCTCCGAGCTTCACATTAAAAGGGAAATAAAGCCACTCAGAGTTTTCGGAATTTATTCTCCACCTTACATGGGAATTAAGACCATTATACGAAAGTGGTTTTATTTCCCATTAGGTGGAAACTAAGTCCCTCAGTGGACTTTTTTCCCTGTACCGTTCCGAACTTTGTTTACCTCGGCTCTGTTATAAATTCTGATAGTAATATCTCGGTTCAAACTTAACAGAGAATAAATAACACATGTCAATCGCTTTTCACCTAGAAGGCTGAGTTAGAGCCCTATCTCGAACAACTATACCTAAGGAGATTCCGAATAAGACCCTGATATCCCTAGACACAGTACTGTCATTACCATAAGGGTCCACGGGGCTCGTGCTCCACGGCGCCCATCCTCACGGGGCTCCGAATGACCGATATATCCACTTAGGCACTATAATCTTTTTTTATTTTATTTTTTGCTAGATAGCGTGAAAACAAAAAAATTAGATAGTAAAAGAGTCGCAATTTTGGCGCCTTTATGATAAGAGTGATAAGCTAAGATAAAGCCGACGCTGAGGTTAATAGAAAATGTGTCATTGCCAGGTAGGAAACTTGTAGATACTTCCGCAGTTCGCCACATTTTTGTCGGCTGGCTGTAGGTACTAAGAATTACCAGTAACATTTTTAAATTAAAATCATTGAAGCTCAAGATCGAGTTTAATCTAATAAAATAAGGCACCACATAATTTTTATTTTTTTCATAAATGTTTATAGTAATTCAAGAGTGGAACTCTGATTTCTTTAGAAAGTTATTCTTTTTAATTTAAATATATCTGCACCAGTATTTGAAGACCGAAAATGAAGTTTAATAGATAATTATGGGTTGTTTTAAATTACTTTAAATAAAATATAAAAACCGAATTATATTTAAAATGGAGAAAAAAAAACGAAGCAGCTAGGTATCTCACCCGAGGCAAAAATTTCTTTTATTTTACTGCTGAAGCCCCCGAAAACTTTATTTCAACGCTAAACATCCTTTAAAAAAATGTATTCGCCGCTAAATCTAATGAAGAAAACATATTTGAGCGATTGAACCTCCTGAGAGAAATTATTTAGCTTCTGAACCTTATAAAAAAATTTATATTATATTTATTTTCAATAACATAGGTCTAACTAATTAATTCGTATTATTACTACTACAGTTTGAATTTAAATAATCTTAATCAAAAACTTAAGCGTCATGAATATCGGTTATAATTTATGATAAGTCTACTTTTATTCTGTTTATTAGTTACTACTAGCTGACGGGTGCTCGAGTTTCTTCTCGGAATTATTAGAAAACTTCTACTGACTATTCTATAATAAGATTATAGCAAACAAATTTGTAATTTTTCTTTTTTACTTTTCAATAGGGCCCCAAATTCTTGTGTGCCCAAGGGCCGCGGCATACCCTAAGACGGCCCTGCCTAGACACCTATCTATGGCGCTGCAGCTTGGACTTTGCCTAAAGCAGATGATAATATCCTCTTGTTGTCTTGAGAGGTAATGTTCATCGTTAAATTGAACGTCCCGTTTCCGTTGACGGTCTTTGGAGGAAAAGATTCAACGACGAGCTATACTCGAACTGTATACCTACAGCAACATCGATCTGGGTTGAAAAATTGAGCATCGGTCCCATAAGATGGCTATGGCATACAGATCGAAAAAACTGTGACAACAAATGGGAGCCTTGGAACAGAAGTAGTCTTCCAACGCACCGGATGATCTAAATGGCGTCCAATGAAGATTCCGGTTGTCCAACATTTCTCACGTTCAGCTTTTCCTTCTGCCTTTTTCTGTTCTCTTTTGGCTCCCATATTGGTGTGCAAACCACCCACTTACTTGCGTCTAATTAATGGATATCTAACTTTGTGTTTAAAAAATAAATTACCACTATGGAATTTTAATAAAGTCGAATTAAATCGAACGCTGGCCACATTGTATTAAACACAAATGTTCAAGCCCGTTGAGCCTTCGGCTCCAATCTAGAGGGACTAAGCAGTTGAGGAAGACCTTGCCTTAGGTGGCACGCACAAGTAGAACGAGACCTCAACCGACTTTGGGTGCACAACTAGGGAGTTAGCGAAGGACCGGGCTAATTGTTGTGGCTTTCTTATTTGTAGCCTCTGTTCCCGCTGAACTGTAAGTGTAGAGCCGCCTACGAAGAGGAAAGACTGTTTGTTGCATATTTTTCTACTCAACTAAGCAGCTTTTCTTGTGGCCCTGAGATGTTGGAAAAATAAGCCTCCAGCCATCGTAACATGGGATCCTTCTTGGCGGTAGCTGGGGAAATCATATGCATATCAGAGGGGGACAGTCTTAGGAGCGCCACCACTGGTTTTCCAGCATAAATCTGATAGGTCAGAACCTCTTACAAAGAAACGCAAAAGGCAGACGATGTGGTAGTTTCTTCCAATCGCGGTCGATAGCTGTGTGCCTTCTGATCGGTTGTAGTCTTGGTGCTCGCTTTTGCGTAACATCTGCTAGTTTGACTGCTAAGCTCTAGGTTGGAGGCAATGTTTGTTGTACTTTGCAATGTTTTAATATTTAAAACGCTGGGAGAAGCATGTCGCCAGGTGGACATCTTCAAGGGACAGCCACGGTACCTTATTCAGCCGGATTTGTTGGCTACCATCATGTTCTCCAATGTCGCGAATTCAATAGGCCTTTGTCTGTTCCCCAGATATGTGCTGGCACAGACGGCTATGCCAGGGAAGGGAAGGGAGGCTCAATGGCTTGCGCAAATTTCGAAGGAAGTCTCCAGGCACGTTCAAAAGACCTCCTAGAGGTTAAATTATAGTTTTTGTTCTGCAAACGACCTTTCCACAAGAATGTCTCAAAGAAAGAAGAATTTTTCCCCTTTTAGAGATAAAACTTAAACACATGGAGATCCTTAACTGAAATCAACATCCCTACCGACACTACACTCTCCTGTTGCGGCAAGAAACAATTTCCATTGACAGCGTCCATTTCGACGAACGCAATATATGTAAATTACCCGCTTAATCCCGTTCTATTTGTGTATCGAGAGCTATTATTTAGCCGAATACGCAACCGGCCTTAGCCATTGGATTAGGCTGGCGAAATTGGTTTCCCTGGTATACGTATACCTATATATCCCATGTACTCCTCCTGGGATAAGCAAATCGCAATCGCACAGCAAAGGACGACCACATACCCATGTAGAGATATACGCAAAATCACAACCCATAAATATTCATAGTCACATTATTTGAAAATGCCATTTCCGGGCGGTCCGGCCGTTTAGGATTGGGCTTTACCTACCCTACACCACTCATACAGTCTTACCAGTTAAAGTCTCACAGGGTCACAGGTAGGCACCATAGTTGTGGGTGGAAATGAATCGAACAGGGTTCGACGAAAGGACATAAATTTACATGGCATTATGCCGGACCAAATTGCGGATGTGCGTGGACTTTAAGGATGACCAACTACGACTCTGGCTCTCTGTTTATCTTTGCGTAATGAGAGGGAAAAACCCTCGCCGTTGATCGTTGAAAAATCGCAATAAAACCAAAACCAATGCGTGTGTGGGGACCTAAGGAAGGACATTCTCTCGATTCGTATTGTTTCGTTTGCCATATATCCACCCTCGCATGATGAACAAACGGTTTTTTTGTTCTTCTCTGTTTTCCGCACATCCTTCAGCCTCCAGGTGTTCCTTGGTATGGTGCATCGCACCAGGACATCGGCAGTTGTTCGTCGATGATGGTTGCGCTATTGGATTCATCTGCGTTTGTTTCGTGAGCACTTTGTTTTGAACGGCTTTGAAAGAGTGTTTGTGCTGGCCATCCTTTGAGTCATTGTGCACATTATATGAGCACGGCATAGAGTGGCCAAGTGATTTATTGTCACCAGTAGTGTAGGCGTCGACTAATGACCGATGTGCAGTGTTCCGAGGAACTCTCCATTGATGGCGATTGTAATAAAATCGTCCGCATATTTGGCACGCTCTTGACCCGAACCCGAATTCGAAGTTAAACCGCGCGCTCTCCAATAGATAGACAGATAGAGAGTCCGAGAGAGAGGGAGCAGGGAGGACATTTTAATTTATTGCCAGAGAGTGGAGTTTCAAGGGCGCATTCTGCAACCAGATGATTTCCTTTATTTTTCCGAAAATTACCGGCACAGGCGGCACGAGTCTATCAGTGGTGCTAATAGAGTCGTATGGCGAAAGTGATGCAATCAATTTTAGCCCCGCACCAAAAATGAGAACAAAGGCGAAATTGATTGGGCTGTTGTGCCAGAGCACGAGAATGCATAAATGTTGTCATGGCAGTCACAGTAGTCAGTCTTAATGGCGGTGTGGCGGTGTGGCGGGATACTGGAAGACGGCTTCTGGCGCCTGATTCGCTTCGCTTTATAGGAAGGTAGTTTTGGAAAAACCGTTCAAGTGTGTAAATTCGATGTTTCTCGGGTGTAAACATGAGGAGCGTGGGTATAATTCGAACTCGAATATAGCTTTACCCTGAAAACGGCAATTAATTTTGATCTGCCCAAAGGCGAGTGAGAAGAACTGATTCGGAATATAAGCCCATGCAGCCCGATCTTTTACAAAGCCCGATACGCCAAGCGTCAGGGTAATAGGGATTGTGTTACCAGGTCTAACCTAAGTTACAGGACAGGCGACATGCTGATGACTGCTTTTGGTACCCAGGTTGCAGAACGAAATTGCAAATTTTTAAGAGACTTTTCTATTGACAAAGGCTTAGTCATTAGGATGCCAGACCACTGAGCGAAGGGTGTCGCCATATCTCGCGAAAGTCTGACAAAAATTCGAGATTAAAAATCCAGAGAAAGCTTTTCAATTCAGGCTTTGGGATCGGTGAGAATTTGTTAGTTACTTTCATTCGACCGCCAAAAAACAGCTCCCTCAAATGAGTGGTGGAGACAAACTAGGCTCATCTATGGACCTGTTGGGCAGTAGCGTACCTACGTAGGAATTTATTTGGGACTGAGACTTAAGGGAGAGCCCCCCTAACCTGCGTGCGCCACTGCTGTTGGTCTCAGCTATTTATTTATTTATGGTTGCCACACATGTGTCTTGTTATTCAAGTCCTTGGCTCTTGCATCCGAAGTCCCTGCCGTCAAACCTAAAATCGTCAGCGTGTCAAAAACAATGTCTCGCAGTAGCTGGAGGTCTTTCATGGGCGTGGCATTCAAGCTCAGGTGGACCTATAATCTGAAGAAGTGGATCACATTTATTCCAGCTGTTTCGAAGTATAGTCTTCGGTCCACCTATCTTTAGGAGAGCGTGCTTTTTTTAGGACCGCTACCTCTCTTGAGTTTTCGCACATCCCTATCCAAACAAAGTTTGCAGGACTCTCATAAAAAAGCTATTTGGAATCTTCCCTATGAGGATGCTGAGTGTTTTATGGTTTTTTCTGGACGACCTTCATCATATTTTGTCAGCAGCTCCTTGAATATCATGCAGTTGGTCAACTGGTCTACTTGGGGTCCATGCACACCCCTGCCCCTATCTGGATACGCGCACATGTTTGATCTAAGTGAGTTGTGATAGTTTTTAACACCAGAACTGTTGTCATTCTAAAAAGTTGACTTCCTTACTTAGGTGGCTAGACTAGGAGATCAACAAATATTCGCCTTCCCGCTTATCAGGGTCTTCGGATCTTTACCGCCAGTTAGGAGCTCCTCGTTAGTTGAAGTCCCTTTGCACTTGTGCGTGACACCTTAAGCGAGGATTGTAAGTGAACTGATCTATTTGAAGCTCTGGAAGCCCAGATCCAAACAACATTTAAGAATCTTTTTAAAGGATTTTTTTCGACGGGAGATCTCTTTGTACCCACTGAAACCGTGTTGCCATACCAAATGAAGAAGGGGCCTCCAAACAGTGTTGCCGTTCAAAAATTTCAAAAGGACCCAAAAAGGAAAGGATTCTCCACTAATACAGCAAAAAAACCGTAGCAGCAAGGACATTTATTGATAACAAAAAAAAAAAAAAAATGTATTCATTCCACGAAGCACTTCTTTTCATATTTTTGCAGTCTTTTTTCGTTCAATATAAAATAAATCGTACTAAGCTTGGAAAAGGAGCCAATTTGGTGTTTTTTTTTTTTTAAAGCAGGGCCAAAGGTCTTGAGGCTCAAAAAGGGGAGGAACAGCAACACTGCTCCTAAGTAGACCGCGACGGGTGTGATAGGACAACTTCGAAAGGGATCTTCAAGAAGTTCTACTCAACGATAGTGAGCATTGATCGGAATTGGCGAAGAACTGAGAACGATTTTGAACTTCAATATTCGAAGTGAATAAGAGAATAAAAGCAGCGATGCTTGTATGTGTGTGTGTCGCCTATAAACTTAGCAACCAGTCTACCAATTTCGCTGAAAATTCCACTGTTTCTTCTTATAAGTGCTGGAAATGTTAAAAGAGTGATTGGTAAAAAATCCAACAGGTGGAGCTGTTGCTTTTGTAGGTTGATGTACCATTGCCACCAGTATAAAGGGTCTTTCTGTATGATTGTGTTAATCTCGAAAACCATTGATCGAATTTTGAAGTCGTTTTCACTGTTTTGAGCTGGATACTGTCAAGTATGCATAAATGTACTTAAAGCTGGTCTAGCACTTACAAAAGGTGCGCATTCGAGGCGGAAAGGACGGCCCTTACTTTTTGGATCCAAGACCAATAAGTATCCTTGCTTCATTTGAGCTTCAAATTCCCCTTCCACTTTGTCGTGAAGCTCAGCAGTGCTAAAAAGAATTTAAAAATAGAAGGCGCAACAGGTACGTAAGCGTAAGGGAACCCAATTCTACCTTCTTACAACCATTCGTTTTGTGTGAGTTTTCCACTTCTGGGATGAATGGAAGAGATCTACAATTTCAGGCCGAGTCCAAACGACTAATTTAAAAGCTCCTTCATGACGGTTATACTCTCCGATGTTTGTCGACGTTCGCGATAGCTTACGACTAATAAAAGGACTCCCTATACACCTTCTCGTAGCCCACTCTCTCTCTTAGTCAACTCTTGCCAACTCCCTCCTCAAAAAGAACAACAAAAAAAAAAGGAAAAAAATATATAAATGGCGACTATACCCAAACCGGTCGAGGACATACCCACCACCATTAAGCCGGGCATTCCTATGTAAATCTGCATCAAAATAACTTCATAAAGGTACAGCGCAAGTCGAAGCCTACCTACCATCATCGCTCTACCCTCTGACAAGTGCAATCTGCGAAAAGCCAAAACAAATGAAATGGATTCAATCAGTGGTCTTTGGCCTAATCCAACAGACGTCCGGCGGGGATGCGAAATCCTTACGACGACCACGACGACGACGACAATCAGCCGCTCACATAGTTATGCGATCACATTATGCGAATCGGTGCACCATCAAAGTGGACGGCACCTTAAGATCTTTTTGACTTGATGATGACGACTCCGTGTCGTCCGTGCTACCCGGTCCATCGTTCATCGTTCCATCAAAACATGGACGTCCACGACAAGTAACCATACACACAGAGAGCGCAGAAAAACAACGAAAAACCCCTTCAAAGCAAATCAGATTCCTTGTTGCTCTGCGGCGAATGCTGCGTGTGGAGGACATTGTTTCTGGGCTACTGGAATTCATTGCTGCTGTTTGGCTCTTCATTGTTGGCGAACACACTGGCGTTGTGTTCATTGATGCGAAATGCGCACCGAAAGTGCCGCTTATTGCTTTGGTTTCTATTTCTGTTAACGTTACGGCGACGCTGGCTTCCATCAGAAGAATGCGTGCGCCAATGAAAATCGTTACATCGGATGTAAAGAGGACACCATAGTCCGCGCGGACTATTTGTTGCCGCTTAATTGTTGATTAATTGTTTCGAGTCGTGTTTTCAGGACTATATACAAATACATTGTATGCGGCCAGCTCTCCGTTCCGGCGATCGGCTGCATAATGCGCTAGAAGCTCACGCGGAATGCACTTAGCATACCCCAGACTCGCGCTTAGCATACCTGAACGCAACAGGCAATTTGTAAACCATCCTCTTCGGTATGCTTCCATATTTTTCACCGCCCGTAGCAAAAAACAACTTTAATTACATTTTCACCACCGTTGTTGGTTTTAATGAGGGAAATTTCCTCATTTCCATTTTTCCTCATTATATACTCCGAACTGCTAACTGCTAACAGAAAGACTCATCACCACGAAGAAGAACTCTGCGATGGCCACCGAGTGGAACGTCTCGCAGCGCATGCATTTCTACGTGAGAGACACGGCGAGGGGGGGCGGTCTTACCCTGTGAGCGTACTATTTCGGTTAAATTCAATTAATCTATAGACGGAGAGGATAGTTGTCGATCTCGCATTACAAACTCATTAGAATGGCTACACTGTACACCAACACCGCACTGGGGAGGGAGAGACATTTTTGAGACATTTTTTTTAGGAACGCGAGCACTTAGTTGCGGTTAGTTGTCACTTGGATCACCCTGATTATAGGGTGAAACCACATTTGGGTGGCATTCAAATTTTTATTTGAATTTCTATTTGAATGACAGTTGCTGGCCATTGTTGTCGATGGTAATGAGGTTGGGAAGCACATTCGTGACTTACGGTTGTATACAGTTGAATTGGATTGCTATTTAGACCATGAGAGGTTATGGCTAACGAGGCTCAATTACGAATTAGTTACACTTTATGGTACAATCTTTGGAAATTGAGCTATTTGTGGGGAATGGTGGACGAAGTAGTGGTTAAATTACAAACAAATAGTTGGAAGGCATTACTGAAGACCTCTTTTGGCACAGAGAGGATTGCGGTTGGTATATTTGAACAGCATACTCAACTTACGCTGCCAAGCACGTCCTTGGGGAAATGGTAATTTTTTCTTAATAAATATAGTAACTTGTCCAGGGTACATTTTGCAAACTCAGAATGAGGAAATTTTTCATTCAAAATTCCCAATTATGACCTGCAAAATATTTAGTCTGAAGGCTAAGAATGACTATTAGCACGGCTGTGAGCTAATAGATCTTCGAATTCACGTTCGAGGATCGGCGCAGTGTAGGAAGGCCGCGACTCAGGAGGCGCACGCATAAGTAGAAGGGGACCTTAACCGACCTAGCGTGCAAAACTGGAGACAGCTGGCCAAAAATCGTGCTGGCAGGAGACGCTTGTTGGTAGAGGCTCAGGTCCACCCCGGACTGTAGAGCCACCTTAAGTAAGTAAGTAAGTGAGCTTATATCATATAAACGGGGGAATATCGGGACCTTAGAGCTGTTTATTGGTTTTCGAGCAGAAAATCTTCGAAAATTTAAGCGAACTTCCAAATAGAAGAGGCTGATTTGTACTTATATTGTTGAAGAAGCTGCGATCTGCCAAAAGAAGAATAAATTCAGAGATAACCGTCTGAAGTAGCCAGAGTCCGAGGAGATTGAGATCTTCTGTGGATTTATCGACAACAATCATTGGGCCCTGTACTGCGGCATCACGAAAGAGTTAGTTGAAACTACAGAAGGCTTCCAGTCACTTTAGAAAAAGACCCAGTTCTATAATAGGTTTATTTTCTTGACCATATATTTCAATTCAGAGTGACTTTCACTGAAATAGCCTAAAGGTATGCAGGCACTTCGGATAAGTTGGTATAAAACGACGACTTGGTGGGTGTCTCGACTTTTGTTTAGTTTACATAGTATATCCACTCGGTGGGAGGGTATGGCGCTGAAAGCAGTTCAGCAGCAGCACCATGAACACATTTTACCAGAAAGGTACATACAACAAAGCATTGTAATGACCTTAATGGGTGTTAACACAATGTGATTTCTGCCCAGTGCTCTCTTAGCTCTCAGAATTAAGTTTCTCCGAAGGCAAGCCTTCTTTGGAATAAATACCTTTTATGAAACTTAGAATTGTCAGGAAGAATTTTTTTGCTAAACAGCGGGCCAAAGATTCTAACTTACTTTGAAAAATTACCAAGAAAAATGTTCACTTAACCGAACTTTATAAGATGATGTAAATGCTGATAGAATGCTGTGCAAAAAATGAGAACATACTGAGTCACTCAGCTAATTAATATCAAAGGTTCCTGTAGTCGAAACAATAATCGAAGGCTTTACAAGCAAGCCAAGAAACTATGGCAGCATGAGCTTGAAATCCGGAAAGCGATCTCCTCGTAAGAGCTGCTGAAACCTAGCCTACGAAGCGCATGAAGAGTCGTTATGCTTAAGCAGAACTTCCAGAAGCTGCGTTTAATAAAACATTATGACAGTCAAGCGGTACACAATCTATGGACAAGGAAGAACCGGATTATCATCATCAGGCTATTTATATGACTGCCTACGAAAGTCACTAAGCCTAAGTCTTCAAGGCGGTACCTCTAACAAAGTTACCGACACTACCGATCACGCAGATCTAAATTCAGATCAAATTTTCAAAACTGACAAAAGACCTTCAAAGTCAAATCAATCAAAGTCAACAAATGCCAGGTTAAGACTCAACATACATTCCTAGATTTTTATGGAATAAAGGAATATATCAAATTCAAAGGCTCATAGGATTGCATTCATAGCTCACTAGGGAGATAGTCGATTTCGCTTTCCTCCAAACTGATTTGACAGTAGGAAAGAAAATTTATTGTGTGGCATAGTTCCATAGATGGCGCTGTTCTTCGAAATAGACTTGATGAAAACTGCGCCTCTTTTGAAAACGCGGTGTTTGACTAAATGCAGCTAGTTACGAACTCCATGTTGATTGAGGTCCCCTTCCATTTGTGCACGCAAAGCTATCTGTTCACAGCTTAGAAAAAATCGTTTGATAGGAGAACATTTTTAGCAGATAAAGAAGCTGACGCCCTCTAAGAATGAGACCAAAGCATGGATTTCCGGCGGAGAATTACCCCAGGAAACTGCTTCTAATTACAGATGGTTCTAAGAACTTCTCACTTTAAGGACGAAATACATTCATGATTATCTGCCTATGAACTGATATCGGGCTCCATGAAATGACAACATTTATCGGTGGATTTACGGTCCTAGGCCCTAGTTATCTTCTTCTGAATGCAACAAAACTGTTGGGCCGTAATAGGTTTCCAAAGTCTTCACACGATCTGATACTCAATTACCTTAGAACATCTGTGGGTCTTCTGAGAGTGTTTTAAAATGTATATCAAGGGTTTTGAATAAGGGGAGTGGCACCTCCCATAGAAAAATTGCACTAAAGACGCCTAACCTCGGTATAACAAAAAACGTTAAAGAATGTATTCCGTCACCTGTTGCAGGCATTGCAGTCTGATTTGACAAATGGATTTTTATTTGAGGAGCTTTCTCTCAAACAGCCGATGTAAATTCATATGTCTAAGGTGGGCGTGGCACCTCCCCTATAGATAAAAGCAAATAAAACCTTTACTTTGGCTTCTGTGGCAGCTATGGTTTCAAAATTTAGTACATCGATGCAAATTCTTTGTAGGAAATAGTTTGAAAAATGTGGGCGGAAGTGTGGAACAGGGCGTGGCATCTTCCATAAAAGAGAGTTATTTCAAACCCTATATCAATCTATGGATGGCAGTTTTGGCCCTGAAATTTTTTAATTGGAAGTATTCATGCCTGTTTGAGGAATTTTGCAAATGTGGGCGGTATTGGGCAATGGGGCGTGGTCCAGGCCATCGAAGAAAACTATTCTAAGCAGTCTATAATGTATACGAGGTAGGGAATCCAAAAATGAACCTGAAAGGGGTATATTAAAGGTTGAAAACCGAGAGAGAAACTGCTCTTTTACATATAAATAATTTATTCAACTTCCTTTCAGACATCCTTAGGAACAGCCCCCTTCAACGGTCAGTTTGGATAAAATTCCCTCGTCCTATCTTGCAGTAGCAACCATTAAGAATATATTTTCAAAAACTCATTATGAATTCCATCGAAGGATTTGCTTTTGCAAACCAAAAGGAGCATGATTAATTGCTTGCCTTATAGTGAGTGTCCTTGTGATTGCCTTTGCATTTGTATACGACTTGTGTCATTGGGGAATTAATATTCCATTCCATAATTACACACTTTATGCAGAGTTGCCTTTCATGTGCTGACAATGCCTGCACGTCGAGTCGGAGCGGCGCATTTACATTTTTTCTGCTAATTCATGCAACGCGCAGATTCAGGAGAACACGCATTTATCCCGACTCGATCCCGATCCCGATCCCGACCAAACCGAACCGAACTTGTATATACCAATTGTTGATTTATTATCCGCCAATTGGCAACCATCAATTAGCGGGCCCAATGACAAAATGAAATACGATCAATGGCACGATCGTTTGGAAATCCGAGACCGTGTTATTATGCGCTGCGTCCCGGCCGGGCGGAGGACTTGCCCTTGGGAAGGATTACTCATCCCAGAGTGGCTGTTTATTTGTTTCCCGCATTTAATTGTTGCCGTGCTCGTCCGCTTTGCGTTTCGTTTAACGATCTTGAAATGTGGCCATGGTTTTGGAGATTTGCGCGAATCCTTAAGTGGCGCTTCGTTTCTGGTTGGCTATCCAATCCCTTATGCTAATCGGCTGCAATGTGCAGGCACACTCATAATTGCCGGTTATGAGTTTCAGATAAATTAAAATAAATGCCAACAACAGTTGGGACGGATTGGTCATGGGAATATATCGATGGGAAGGAAGCCTTCTCATACATTGTCTGGGCTGCCATAAAAAATGCAAATCATTGCGTGCTAGAAGCAGACATGCCGCACGTAACGCCAGTCACACTGAATACATAATAGAACCGCACTGAGTGCGAGTGGCGAGTGGTTAATTGAAATTAATTATTCGTGTCCTTTGAATATGAAAATTGAACATAAAAAATCGAGTGGGGAAAGTGCAGCCACTCAGGTGGCTCATGACAAGTGTTGACTTAGGCAGGCGATAGCGGTTTCAATTTGGATTGCATGTCGCCGCCAAGAACAAGACTTGTGACTTATCGACAGCTTGACAGTCACGCAAAACCACAAGCTCTACGGAAGTAATAACGAGCGAATGATTAGCTAAATTGGTCCTTCAATCGATTGGCTGGCTGATATTAAATTGTTTCGTAGAAAAAAAAATTATTCCCCCAGACTCGTCGGTCGGAGGAAATAATTCAGTTCAGGTGTCCAATGAGGTGGGAACTTGTTACGACTTTTGATTGTTATGAGTGCTCAATGAGAGAGAGAGAGGGAGAGTTGGGTGGGGGTGTGTCTGTGTATTGTGTAATATCAACATGAACGTGTGGATAGACTTTGTGGAGATTTTTTTGGATTGTGACAAGTTGATGGGGTCGTACCATAAAGCATATGGCATCGTCAAAGTCAATTTTGGCATGGTGTTGGTATGTAAATAGTTGTTGGCAGTTTTAGAGAATTTTATGTCAAACCACATTGTACTTGACAAACTTAACTGACGGCCTATAACCAGGGGTGTCGTAAGTCATGCCGGGGCCCGCAAGTAACAATTTGGGGCCCTATTGGAAAGTAAAATCACAGAGTGACTAAAACATTTTTTGCAATAGGTAATCCTATATACATTGAGCCTTCATAATTTACATTCTTAGTTTCGACTTTAAATTTTTAGTAATTCCTATATTTTTCATACAAATTTTGCTATTGTGAGCTTCAGTAAATTTAAAGTCGAGACTAAAATTTTTATTTTTTATTATATTTTCAGTACAGGCCTTATGGGAAGCTCTTTTTTCTACCAGTGGTGCCTGTAGCTACTCTCACGGCACTCAAACACAAGATTTGCCACTGAAATAAAAACGAAACCACTGGCATTCCCAAGAATTTGTTGTTGTCATTTACGAAAAACCCACCCAATTTTCCTCAAAGGCGCATACATCCCACCATGACCAGTCTGCCACACAACTGCTGTCAGAATGAGGATGACGACGAGGGTGATATTCTCGTCTGCGGTTGCTATTTTATCGCAGAAAATAAACATGTGTGGTGTTGGTGTGTGTTTTAAGCACCTCAGAAGAGTGTTACCATATTTATTTGCAAAAATATCATTACGGGTTTTTCTATGGATATTCTCACAGAACTTTCGGTTTTGTTGCTTTTTAAAGCTTTTGAGAGCAAATAAATGAATTTGATTATGTGGGATGTTGCCATACAGTTTTTAGGTACTCCTTTAATTGTTTTGTATTTCTGAAGGATCTGTATATGCAGTTAAACCATTTTTTCTTAATAAAGAGTTGGTATTTGGTAGCCCTACCGATATTTGTGAGAGAATTATGCGAATTTATAGTGCTCACTATGGCAACCATGTGAGAGCTTTACCTAAAATGGAGACAGCTTATTAAAATCCATAAAAGTAAGGGTGAAAGGCCCTTCCCTGTACTGAAAATATAAATTGAACAGAGTATAGCAAAAGAATAATCTATACATATAATAAAACTATAGGCATTTTCTTTGTTACCTAATGGAGTGAAAACTACTGCACAGATTTCGATGAAACTTTTTTTGAAATGTTTCTAAAGATTCTGTGCAACACATAGGCTATTCCTTTCATTGTCATGCCTATTTTTCCGAGCGTTTTTGACCAAAATGTGTTTTTTTCTCTGACTTTACTGCCTTTTACTCGCCATTACTCAAGCAATTCTTAATCAATGCAAACAAAACGAAATACTTAGGAAAGCCAACACTTTTATAGTTATTTCAAGACATCAATCAGCTTTATATGTCCTCTAGAAGCTGAGCTACGACCTAAAATCTAACATGAAAAAAATAAATTTATTTTCTCAAATCGAACATTGGGTGGCGCACATCGCACAAGCACGTACATATGAAAAAAAAAAAAACTGCGTGGTGTTTTCTCCAAATTAAGTGAAACAAAAGAGAAGTATGCGACGTGAATGTGTATAAAATCAACAGCGACAATGTGTTTCTGAGGAAATGCGCAGATGGCTGATAACGTCCGCTGATGGACGTATGGTGGTGTATATAGAAATTGAGTTCAAGGTTTTTGTTTTAATGGTTGTTATAGTACCTACGTTGATACCTACAGTGAGGAAGTGGAACTTAAGTACTTACGCTGTTGAATTTAATTTTCTTAAATTGGTATTTTAGGTAAATAGATTTGTTTGATTTATTGTTTCACATTGACAATGTTCACCGCTTTTATTGGAAATTACACAGTTTCACGCCGCGTACGAAGTTGCGGGCACAGCTAGTAATAGAATAGAATAATAGAATAAAAATTGTTGAATCATAAATAATATCCAATATTTTTTATTAAGCTTAAGTTTAAAAGCAAGATTATTTAAACAAAAAATATAATAGCAATAATAGGAATTAACTTTGTCAGACTGCTCAGATAATAATTTCTGACAGTATGCTTAGCCAGACTTAGCGTCAAAGTTTTTCAGGGGCTTCAGATGTAAAATAAAGGAAATTTTTCGCCTCGGTGTCTAACCGTTTCTTATGTTTTTAATATATGGTCGGATGGACGCGAAAAAAGAAGTTTATAAAATTTAGTTTCAACTTAAAATTTATATAGTTTTATTTAAAATCAGTTTTAATTAAAAGCAAATATTTAGTCTTCAAATATCTACATATGTAAGAATGATTAGAGTAATAAGAAAAGAAAATTTTTATAGATATCAGGGTTTTTAAGTTAATTCAAAATTTCGGCTCGGGTAATTAGTTTTATTTTCTAGATATTTTTATAAGTAATTTTAAACATTTTCACTGTTTATAAAAAAAATAATAAAAAAATTATCGGTTGTCCGATGGACATTTTAATTTAGAAATGTTGACGGTAATTCTTAATAGCCTATTTCCCACATCTAGAGAGTGAATCAATTTTATTGTTTTTCTTTTCTGTTGAACTCAGCGTCGGCAAATGTCATTGGCTTATCACTGTTGCCACAAAATCGCACTGCTCTCATTTATTCTCTAAAATTTGTTGTCAAGCAACCAAATAGTAGAAAAAATATAGTGTAAGTGAATATATCTACCATTCCTAACCCCCGCGATCATAGGGACTCTGGATACGGTCCCCGTGTGCCCTTATGGTTAAGACGGTATCCTATAACGCTCATTTTCAATAGTTGGAAAAAGCAGAAACCTGCCCACTTTCGGCATACTGTGGCATAAATCTGTTCGAAAAGGTGACACCTTTCGTTTAAGCGATGGTTATGGAAAACTATTTTAAACAGATCTTTCGTCCATAGCATCTTTGCTAGAAGACAAGCTCTGGAGAACATCAACTATGGCAGATCCACAAACGGTGTGGTGTTAGTTTGATAGGAATTTTTTGCAGAAAACGGTTTCAGCTGATGAAATGGTGCCGAGTACTGGCAGGTTCGTCAGATTTCCTATCACCCTTCAAAATGCCTTTTTTACATCCTCGCAGCATCATGTCTTGTGTACGGTCTCTTGCAATATATATCAGCCCAAGCTCTACCCAAATCCTCCCCTTTGCGGTAGCTCTACGTCATTTGAAGAGCCATCCAATTTTATTTCATATCGCAGGGTTAAGCTCTGTGGATCGTATGCCTAAAAACACTCCGCACGCAGAAAACTATGTCTCGGTCAATCAAAGCAAAGTCATGCTGCATGGGAGCTGGAATACTGATATAAGTCTTTCTCTCAAAACGATCGAGGATAACTTCAGATATAGGCCGAGCCCAAAACAACATGAGATTAGGGTCTCGTTCAAAATTGTCTAAGATCTACCTACTACCTTTAGTCACGAATCAGTTTCTATGAAGTTTCTGCCGAGATATGTTTGCTAGCATTTATAGCAGAGCCAAGACAGACAACGTCCCGAACTGCCTCAAAGATGTGCCGATGTTGGGTGGCCCATCTTTTTGACAACATATATATATATAGAAATATAAGGAATACAGGAATCAAGTCGAATGTCTTTCCAATAGTTGAAGTCAATCCTATAAAGCATAAGTATAGCGGCCTACAACGTTGAAAATGTGACTTTCCCATAAGAGTTACAGTCGATGCTGGGAACTGAAAAGGTGTGGAATACCTCAATTTCAAATTCAACTAATTCAACTCAACTGTGACAGCTCTCTCCACCTTCAACGCCTTGAAAGTGTGATTGAAGATCGTTGTACAGTGAGAAGAAAAGACGTCGTCATGTTGACGAATGACATTCATCAACATGATATTCATTGACATGACCAACTTTTCATCAATATGATGAACAAATTAATGAAAAGTTTTTGACAATTGATGAACCGTTTTTCAATATGAAGAAAGTCTCCAGACTGTGTGGTTCAACTAGTTTTTGGGCAGTCTACGAAGGTGTGTTGAACGTAATAGTTGTACATTGCGTCAATTTTCAAATAATTTGCTGCACATTTGCCTGTTCAACGCGTTGTTCAACTATTTTCAATTATTCGTTGCCTTGAGTTGGAATGAGAATGGACGTTTGAATTGAAGCGAAGTTGCTATGCCGATGCCGCTTGACCCAGTCACATTCAAAGGGTCCATTGCCCAGATCATTCAAAGCGTTGCTTTGCTCATGATCGGCTCAGCACCCAGAGGTATCAACGCGTGAATCAACTTTTTGGAAAACTGTTTGAAATGTCAGTTGTAGATTCAATTTGTAATTGTACAGTCCAAGTAAAAGGTTTGTTTGACAAAACTACTAACGCTGATCAACAAGGTGTGCGAGGCTATTCAACAATTGAATGATTTGACTGACTAGTTGAACAAGGTCTTTAACGCAATCAAGACGATCTTGTTCAATTTTAAGTCGAACTGCGTTGCTCAACGTGAACGACTTGCGTTTGTACCCCGTGTGTTCAATAAATTTTTTGTTGTAAGATCACGTAGTGAACGACCGGCTTAAGACTCTCATCTTCTCCGTCACCTGTTTCTCCGAAATATGGACTCTAAAACAAGCCAGAGGAATGTGCCCTACGTTCTTTTGAGGGAAAATGAGACGAATAATGTTCTGTTCAGTTTATGTCAATTTCGCCACGAAGAACTATATGGACTTTACGGCGACAGGGACTTGGGCATCGCAAGGCTTAAGAACGAGCACGCTGCTGCTGCCGAATCACAAGAACTTCCAATCAGATAGAAAGTAGTTTTTAATTTCATTTTAATTTCAAAAGTATTTACATAAATGAACCAAATTATAGCAGTGCTCCAAAATTATAGGACACACTGCAAGCTGCAACTCCAGCTCGCCATCTTAATCACGTATTTTGTCGTCCTTTCCACTAGCACAGCAACCAGTAAAACTCACAATACTCCCGCCAATCGAATATCAAAGCACAGCGACGCCGCAAAATTATTGAATTCACCTTTCAAAAAATTCAAATCCAACCTTTGGGCAGTCGTAAAAAATCTCCCAGAAAAACTGGGTCCCGCGCACAACAACAAAGTCGTATAAATGCGCCCAACTATTTACCAAAAGTCAAAAATCGTTTGCATTTTTTAACTTTTTTGCTCTGTCCGCGGGGAGATTGGAGAATTTCAAATTCTCCTTCAAGCGGGTCAAGTGTGAGTGTAAAAAGTGAAAATATCCTCGGCCTGACGGCAGTCATATCCATATGTGCGCATGGAGAACCGCAAAATAAATTCCATCCTTGGGGGAATGCTATTCAAATTTATTTTTGGATCAAAGAGAAAAGAGTTGGCAGGATCACCTCTCCGCATATCACGCACACAGAAGCTACTGACGAAATGAATGATTGACAAAAAAGCCGACTTTGTTCAAAGTGCGGCTACCGGCGAGAAGCGACAACGATGAGAACGGAGGTTTCGATCATCATCATCATCATCAGCAGCAGCAGCAGAAGCATCATCTCGTCCCGCGATCTCGTCACAATTTGATGGATGGATGGACAATTTCTGCTCTCGTCGATGATGGCTGGCTGAGGTTGCTCTTCGGTGGATGGTGAGCGGCGTCTTTTTCGCAGGTCTACAAAATGCCGAAGAATTTCAAGTGGAGAAGCTTTTGGGGGCGCACAAAGGTCGTGATACAGTTTTTGCCCTCGTGTCATCGTCATTATCGTACTTTGGATATTGTATACCTGTGTGTGTTGGTGTTGGCGACAATACGATAAAAAGTGCCGTCTAAGGTATTTGGGGATCGCCAGACGAACATTTTTTTTTGTTTTTTTGTTTTTTGCTTAGCTAAGCAGGTATCCATTAGGACTAGAAAAATCTCAAATATTTGTTTACAGTTATATGGGGTGCGTTTGACGATTTTGGATTATTATCCCGACCCAATAGTTATAAATTTGTGATGATTAATGTCTTTTTGAAGTGCACATAGTTTGACTTGTCATTCATTTGATGTTCGATAACTAACCGCTGTTCTGTAGACATTTTTATTACATCGATACGAAGAATGGTTATAAACTTACCAACCTTAGTGGTACACCTTGACAAGATCGTCTCTGTAGGCTTTCTGGTGGGTTCGAAGGAATTAGCCGAACCATGATTGAACATATTTGGCTGGATAAATATATGGCGAACATCTTTATATTTGACTTTGAAGAAAGTGACAGTTATATTCATTCAAATCTGTCGTCTCCTTCTTAATAATTTTGGAATGAGTGCGACACAAACAGGGATCACTATTGATGTAGGCATTAGCTTTAAAAAAACTTTCAAAAAACATGCTTTAATATTTATCAAGCGCAGAAGTTGACGCGTGACGCGATCTCTCTCCGTTCATTCGCTAAAGCTTCCCTAAATGTTCGCATTTTGTTCCTCCGCGTGGGTTTGGTTAGACCCAGATTATATCTTGCAGCAATATTTGTTGCATTGGCAACCGTTTCATACGAATCGTGCGTATCGCTTTGGTTTCATAGATGAACTAGCTGGCAAACAAAACCGCTTTCAAATCTATTCAGTAGTTCTCTATATTAGCGCGGTTATACAGAGATCGAAACGTCACACTGTTGACAGTATAACAAAGCAGAGCCACCTATCAGATTTCATTCAAACAACACTCTAAACACTTCCGGTACTAATAGGAACAAACTCTTTGCAATTTCAGCGAAATCGGTCGACCCGTTTTTGAGGCTTTAAGCCACAAACACACATCCAATAATCGCCTTAAAGGTAAGCGGTTGCTTTTGCGATTTTTAAACGCTGAATACTGAAGACGGATAGTCCCTTAGAGGTAGTTGTTTTATTTATGGCGATGCCTAACTGTTTTATATATGTCTGCTTTGAAGAGCAATAATATTGGAGGACATTCTTTTTCTTAGGTGGCGCTGGAGTCTGGGTGGGGTGAACCTGGGAACAATATTCAACAATCTGCGGACTTTTAACGGCTGACCGTATTAAAATTGTATGGATATACTCTTGCTAAAGATCAAGGTTTGAATGCCAGAGGCGGCTATTAAGTACGAGTTGCCCCCTTTTCAACTTTTGAATAAATTTAAATGTTTTGCCGAACATTTTTGGCACTATCCCCTTGACTTCTAAAACCCAGCCTTTGATAACGTAATCGGTGGATAGTTTGCCTCGGTCAACTCACAGAATCGTACAATCGTTTTTATGCCTCTGGTTCTTGTTTTCAGGTACAGTCTCGAACCAAAAATGACCGTCGTAGCCCTTATATCTATCTAGTAGTCGCTGTTTCTGTACAACCGGATTCTTACCTTTCACTTGCCTTGGCATGCCAACAAAAAAAAAATCAACTACAGCAAAACCCGGATAAGTGCCTCTCGTTTTTTTTTTTTTTTTTTTTTTTCTTTTTTTTTTGAACCAAAATTGTAAGGATTTGAACACATAAAACTCATCTTATAAGAACGTTCCGCTTAACTACCTTTCCCGCTTAGTGCCTTTTATTTTGTATACTTTTATTTAAATTTATCTGAAAAAAATCCTTTTGAGTACCTACACATTTTTTGAAATCAGCTGAAAAAATACAAAATATTTTTTTTCCTTTAGCGCTTCCTTGTGTTTCATGCTTTAAAAATCAAAAAATAATCTTAATATAACTACTACAATGGTGGAGACTGACTGGGTAGCTGTCACTGTAAAATTTAAACTGTCAATGTAATTTTGTTTTGCACCTAAGCGGATTTTTCTTATAACTGCCTAACCCGCATAAGTGCCTATCAAAACGGGGCATTTAAGGTGAGGCATTTATCCGGGTCTTACTGTACTGACTGATTCTTATCCGTTTTTGCCAAACTTCTGTTTAAATCCAGAAAATCGGTAGAACAATATCCTTTAAAGACGTCGCTTGAAAATGTTGGTCCCCGTATTTCCGCATCAGAGACCCTAGTGGACTATGAGAACAGTTAATTGGCAAGGTCCTATAATTGGCAGTCGCATTTTTTTGTCAGATTGTGTAGGAAGTCTCCGATTGTCAATTAGTTGAAAGTGTCTTGTTTTAATCTTTTTAAATCTTTTTTACAGTCAGTCCGGTTTTTTTTTTTAATTTTTTTTTTTTATTTTATATTTTTTATTTATTTGTTTAGCCTGTGACACTCCGGGAAAGAATACCAATTAAGTGAGTCCTCACGCTTCAAAATCGATCAACCCATTTGAGCTACAGGGCGTCACGAAGGAACGTACACAGGATACGCGCGAAACACATTACCTATTTTTATTTAACCTATTCCTAGAATTGCTTCTCAGATCTGTAGGTACCTACTTACCTAATAAAATAAGAAAACAACTAATTAAACTTTTGATCAACGAGAAAGTTTCCTTCGACCCAGTCGTGCACTTTATTTCAGCTTCTTTTATGTACGACTGGTTGGTTTGCATTGGTTTTCCGAATGCAGAAAAGTGCAGCTAATACAACTTTTAGAACTTTTTTCTAATGAAACTGGCATTAGCTTTTTTTGAAAGACTTGTTTTTTAAAAAATAATAGTCCTTGAACAAACAAACACTCCCGTCGGTCGATCAAAAAAAAACCCTAAATCTGGGGGGTGAAAACCCCGCAACTGGCAACTCTGTCCCCAATCATAACAAAATATTACAAAAAATCCTGTGCGCGTTTTTGACGCATATTCATCGCCTGTAGCAGGAAATTACTGATCTGCCTCCGACTTATACAACCCAAGCAGCACGTACAAGATTATAGTACAATATCCCGCGCTAATCTCCTGTTTGTTACATACAATTATCTAATACCTAGAAAACCCCCAAGCGGTACTCAAAGCTCCTATTAGGCAGATCACCTACGACGACGACGCTCTGACGATGATGATTAGTTCCTCGTTTATGGCCGATCGAGACGGGTTTTTTTTTTTTTTGTTATCGCTACGTGATCGCGGCAAATATGTACACCACTCGCCTCTACGTTGGTATGCGGTTGGCTCTCAGGCGAGTTATGGACATTCGTGCCGTCTACTAAGTCTGGTGAGTGTCTATGCGAACGGGACTTTGCGCGCGCCTTACTTTGCATTTAGATGTCACCGGCAGATTTGTTACGATTTGCTGCTAGCCCAACAAACATGGTCACCGCATGTCCCATAAGCTACGCACTCTTCGAATGCCATCTGTAAACAATGTTGTATAGAGAAGGCAAAGTGACATTGGTATCATTTAGAGTGATGTTGCTCCAATTTGTGTCCAATTGTGACATCTGTCAGGCGATTTAATTGAATTTGAATAAGCAATTCGGGTCGACCCACACCTTGGATGTGCGATGAACGTTAACTGCTCGGCGGTTGTAACTTTTCAATTAAGACGCCATACCGTTCAATCGAGACAATTAAGTATTAAGCCCGTATGCGCGTTTTATCGCCGCGATAAACTCATTTAACTAACCGCCCACGAATCTACTCTCAATGTCCATTGCCGAAGATGTCGCTTAATGGAAATTAATAGGACCAATTATGTTAGTCAAATGATCAGTCGTTTGGATGGCGCACCCCCGCGCCCAATTTCTAGCTATCGCTGAACGGAGCCGGTGGGGGTAAAACATGAATTAATTCGCCGCCAATTGGATAGCGGCCGTGGTGATAATTCAAAGTCTAATTATTCAATTGAGCTCTTTGTCGATATTATGTTGGATCGATCGATGACGAGGGCGCGAGGCCGTCTCAAGTGGTGCTACGATGGCGTATTTACGCATTCAATTGAATTTAGAAGACAATTTGATTAAGAAGCGGTTGGTTTTTTAATTCAATTAGCCTATGGTGCCGGAGTTGGGAGTATCTTCTTCAGATGTATGTACGTATTCATGCGTGGTGGGAAAATGAAATTAATTGATGCGAGTCCGCAGAGTCGGTATAATTTGTGTGGAAGCGTCGTTGACCTGGAGCGTTGAATTGGATACTACTCTCCACTCTCTTTGAGAAATGATGCTAGAGAGTCGATTGAAAGTCAATTGCTGGAAAATTAAATGTTCCCACTTCCTGCTTGACAAAACGAAGGCAAATGGTCTTCGAATTTAAGATTTCTGTGCTGGACAATTACAACCGGAAATGCGACGCGTGGTGATGCAAATAAAAATTACAAGCTTCTTCATATAGCACTTAAGGTACAGCTGCTACAACTGTTAGGGTGCTTCCACACCGGATGGAACAAAACGCCTTAGACAAACAAATCTGTTTTTCAGTGTGTTTCTTAAATTAAAATACACACATTTAAATACGCACGCCCACACTGAATAAGGCAAAACAAAGCAAGAAAACAAAATAAGGCGTTTTGTTCCATCCGTTGTGGAAGCTCCCTTATGGGCACATACTATGCTGCCAAATGGTCCCCTTTTGAGCCTCAGGACCGTTGGCCTCAACTTTTTGAAAAATGATCAAGATGGCCGCTTTTTTCAGTTTAAGTTATATTTTATTCTATAACAAAAAAGACTGCAAACATATAAAAAGAACATATAAGAAGAAGAAGAAATTTTTTAATGGAATAAATTGTTTTATTTGTTAAAAATAAGTGTTTTTTTTTTTGTGCAATATATTTTTTTATGTGGAGGTCCCTTTATTCGGCTCGGGCCTCTTTTTGGCCCCCTTTATGAAAAGTTTCAGCGGCAACGCTGCTATGGTGGAATAAGCTATATTCAGAGAATAGAATATTTAATTTTGCAACAATTTTCGTAGTCATTTTATAAAATCGCCTGAAATTTATCGAATGACTATTTTTAAACTAAAATATATTAAGAACTAGCTGACCCGGCGAACTTCGTTCCGCAGGAATTCGTAAATGCAGGTAATGAAAATATTTATTCCGAGTTTTAAACATCGTAATCAAAGCGTTGTTCTTGTTTGCATTAAATAAATGCTGCAATTGTAGAATTATGTTTTTTTACTTGACTTGAAAATCATCCCCATCAAACAATGATCCGGACTCCGGAGGTGCATCTAATGGAACCAATTTCACGATGCACCTCGCACAGCAAAGCACGGGTGTTGCGCCTTTAAATTTCAGCGCATTCAACACATAATTATAGTCATCGCTGCGATATCAAAAATCGCATCACCACCATAGTTTTTGGTTGGTTCATACCGAAATGCCAGTCGTTCGAATGTCGGCAACGATGCGCGTCTTGCCACTCTTCGATTTGAACTTGTTTGCTCTCTCCCAGCAGCGGTACGATTTGAGGCAATTCTGATTAGATGCACTGTCAAATTGATTGCCTGTTCCTAGGGTGACCGCTGCTGAATTCGGAAAAGTCGCAAGAAAAAGGGCCAATGAGAAAAAAGAGTGTCATTTCTAAAGCTTTTCTAAAAATTTAATAGTGTTGTGACAGGCAACTGCTTTATTTTTAAAGTTCTTATTTGGAAATACCAGCATTTGAAAATTTTTCGAAGGTTCTTTTTCAACAAAAAAAACTGGGCCAAAATGTCCATAAAATGTGGCAGCGATGCACAAAATCAAAATCAAAAACAAACCATCACTGTCGACCTACGTATTACACATTAATCTGAAATTCTCGATTTTCTCAATTTACTTTTTGAAAACAAAATAATACCGCACATACGTTTGCTTATTAATCTTTGTCATAGAAAAGTAAACATAAATATTCAATAGGAAGAATCATTGGATGCCAAATCAGGACCGCACGACGATATTCCGGAATTTTCTTTCTGCCTAAACTGCAATACGAACAAAACCAAAAAAGAATAATGAAAAACGTCCCAAAAGTTTCACCTTGAAAGAATTTTATATACCTGTAGACGATTTCTTAAAGATCTAATTAACTAGAAAGAAACTAAAACCCGGGTTACATTTTTAAAATTATCTTTAAACTTGAAACTGTGATTTCTGATCTTTTTGTTAACCGTCAGAAATTTAAGTTTTATGTTTACTTTAAATATTCTAATAACAGTATTTAAAGACAAAAAATTTAGTTTTATAAAAAACTAGCTGTTCCCACCCGGCATTGCCTGTACGAATTTTAAAATTTCTTTTTAAAATTTTCCAACTTTCTCGCCATGTGAACCTTCCTTAGGCGTAGACAAACACAACAGGGAAAAGATAGCTCAAATAGATCCAATTCCTATATAAGTAAAACAAAGGTGCATCCGTACGACAGCTAATCTCGAGAACGGATTGTCCTCGTCCGATTTCAGCTATCTTTTCTTTGCTGTACTTTCAGTGTGACCAATTCAATATTTGAAGTCATGCTTACCTATTTCAGCAGTATAGCATGTTTTTTTTTTTTTTTTGTATGTATAAAAAAAGTGCTAAAAATCACGCTAAATTTTTTTGGAAATCAAGACCTGCTAAAAACCCAAAGAGTTACAAAAAAAAAAGTTTTCAAGTTTTTCACGAAAAATGAAATGTGTTTCACAAAAATATGATTAAATTAAAATCACTTCGTGACGCTTACTATGCATTACATAAACAAATATTTTAATTCAATTAAGTTCAGTCTTTGGTTGTTAAATAAAAATAAATATTATTGTTATTAGTTTTAAAATAAATTAATATTATTGGGCTTCGTTTAGAGCCTCCTCAAAAATATCGCACAAATATTTTTCTCCGTCATTTGGATAGCAACATTTTGTTACTTCGACTGATTTTATGCTTTTGTCAGGACCGGTACTACTGCGACAGCACACTTCTGACAAATTATCTCTCGTTAGAAGAATACTGTTAAGCATGTATATTTTCATTCTATTCCTCCGGTGATCTTTCACCAGATTCATGAAGCTAAAAACTCTTTCAGCAGCAACATTCTCTCTGTCAAATGAGAATAATTGTGATGGCTTTTCACACTTTTACTAATGTGGTATTCGATTGGGCGCCTTCAGAGCAGTTTTTATGTTCGTTTATCGTTTGGTACAGGGAAAGCAATATTTTTAAGATTTCAGAGCACTTTTGCGAATCTGAATTTATTCTCAGATTTACCAATACAAATGCGTTTGATTTTGGCAACTGGTGGAGTTTGTTAATAGGGGCCATACACGACACAGACATGTCGTTGCAGACCAAGGAAAATTCAAAAAGTTTTGAATTCACGCAGAGTGTCGTTGCAAAGGATAGACATAGGATACACACGACACTGATAGAGACAAATATATTAATTTGCAACGACATGCCTGTGTCGTGTATGCCCCCTATTAGGTTTTCGTGAATTTTTTCTACATCAAAGAAAGGCATTGCATCGGGTGGATCTATTTGTGTAAACTATTTATGTATAAATATTTGGAAATCAATCGGGACGCAAATTTCGAATGTTTTACTATAAAATTTAGCCAGTGAATGGAAAACGAAGACTACACATATTCGAATAGCACGAATATCAACACAAAAAAGAGCAAGTGACGTTTTTATGTTAGCTAAGCCACACGAAATTTGAAATCTAAAACCTGAATCTGAAGATGCCCAATCGAATACCATAAAAGGTTCGTCTGCTTTGATTTTATTTTATTATGTTAATTTATAACTTGACTGAACCGAAATCCTGGTAATTTTTCCTGCTACAGCATGAAATCATGCTAGAAAAAAAATGCTGGCATGATTTAAAAAAAAGAGGCTTAAAATAAATAATAATCCTGCTAAATTTAGCAGGTAATATGATTAATTGGTCACACAACCTTCGTTTGTCTACGCCTAAGGAAGGTTCATACGGCGGGAAAGTTGGATAATTTTAAATGCAAATTGGAAAATTCGTAAAAATTAATTTTCCATTCATTTTGTACGGGGATTTTTTTTATTTTTTTTTTTTTAAATTTTGACCGCAATATACAGTGAGATCGTGATTGTCAACATTTTCATATGTTCTTTATTATTTAGGAGATTTTATTTGCGGAAACAATTTTTTTTAGCACGGGCAAAGCCGGGAGGGAACAGCTAGTTGTTTTATGTATCGATTACTATTTCTTTTAAATTATTTTAATTTTATGTCCCTTAAGCGATCCAATAAAAAATCATAGAGGTGCAAATAAATTTACCTTTGACTCTCTAGCCACTAGATAAAATTAGTCTGTTAAGAAATTTTTTTATTCCCTCTTTTACTTCCCAATAGGGCCCTAAATTATGATGTGCCTCTGGATGGGCTAAGACTCAGTTGACTTTGGGTACCTACCCTTCTTGTAAGGACAAAAAAAAAATCATTAGGATGACGTATCCTTTCACACCTATGGCAAACTCACCAGCGTTTGGTATCACATTGTCCCATCGATATATGCATGGACTATTCTGCAAAGCATGTACAAAACTATACTAAAATATACGGTGGCACTGAAAAAAATGTGCTCCTCGGAAGGTTAAAGCGTCCTACTTGAAATACTGCAATGTCCCGCATGTCTGATCAAACCGATCCAGCCTATGGATCAAAACAATAGGCTACTCCCACGAATCCTTTGCCAGATCTCAAAATAGGTATATAGATACATACCATCAAAACAAAAGCATCCTCCATTCTGGAATTCACCATCATTCTCCGCGTCGCTGTTTTTATCACTGAATTTTCAAAAACAATGCGTACATAATTAGCTGGAGGTAAATAGCAAAAAACTGTTCCACCACAAGCCCAACCCGAAGACTTGGCGCAAAATTCCTCTAACCCACTATACCCACCATCATCATCATCATCGTCGTCGTCGTCATCGTCGTCATCAACTTATACTGGCTGTGTCGTCAGTTGTCCATTCACTCAAACGAAGTCAGCAGTTGGAACGAACTGACGGCATAACAACAAACAAACGTAAAGCGAAAAAAAAAAAAAAAAATACGACAGCAACAGACAAACTGCAAACCGCCAATTGGTTTTTGCCGATTGCAAAAGGATTTGCACGCAGCAGGACATCGCGACAAAAACCAGTCCCACCAGATTGCAAAATGGCATCCTGATTAGGCTGCCCCCAGCCAGCGGTTCTATGTTTATCCACCCAGAGATGCAGAGATGCAGAGATGCCAAGCATCGTTGGCTTATTTATTTGCTTTGGGCTCTTATTCACGCGCGGCGCAACCCATCAACATTGAGAGCCCCATCTAAAAGGGACCCTGCCACAGCACCAGCACAAACGATTGGCGGTTACAACGCGACAATCGCATCGAATTCCCTCCGAGATGGCAGAGTATTGTGCCGGCAAAAAAGGCGTCTCCTATATGCATCTCTCGCTCCAACCAGCGCTGAGCCATCCATCAAAGTCCCATCCAAACACAGCGCACACACAGTGGGCTCACTAAATCCCGAATCAGAGACAAAACACAAAAACACACGACGAGATGCATGCATGCATAACTCTGCTTGTGCTGTGGCTGTGGGTCCTTTTCTATCCGTGGCACGCATCCATCCTCCGCGGCATCGGCATACCTATATATGTTGGAGTGATGGCAAGCGATTTAAATTTTACCATGCAACCAATGATAGCCATTGGCGCTGTGCCCGATCCAATTGCATGGGAGCTTCATCACAAATCCGAGGCCAAATTCAATTCCATTCGAGATGGGACTGTTGGATTTGGATTTGGATTTCGATTTGGTCATGCGTTGCCAAATGCAAGCCGAATATAGTCACCCATTCAAATTCACGATCGTGTATTCTGTGTTAGCTGTAAGTAGGAGCGATCGTGACGATCTTTTTAAAAATTGTCATGAGTGCAAAAATGTAGTAGACGGAAGTGAGTAACAATGCTGGTCCTGTCGGGTAATAAATCTGACTCCAACCAGGCAGGACATATACGATCCGGATAGACACCGAAATGGAACAAAGTTTAGAGAGCTGCACTGGAAAGAAAGACTAAGTGCGGCTTCGGCTTACACCAAGTATCGATATGAGTACAGACTGTTAGTAGGTAGTAGCTAGATCATCGGACCTTAATAAGCTGCGGAGAGTGGAGATTGTATCGGGTATGTCTGACTATCTATAAATTGAGCTCTTTGAACTTAAGTCTAGCTCCGGCAGAGTGAAGGTACATTTTTTAAAGTAATGTTATTGTTGAAGTCCGATACTAAGCTCGTTACCGTAATTTAGGTAAATAGCTATCTTAGCGGCTTTTCCACCGCCTATTGCAGCGTTGGCAATTTCTTAGAAGGCTTATACCGTATTTACACCGAGCCGAAAACCGGGTTTTCGCGAAAACACTCGAAAACCTTATCGAAAACATAACTTTTCCTACTCATATTTCAGTTTTCAAAACGAGTCGTTTAAAGTCGTTTTCCACGAAAACGACTTCCAATCGTTGGGTTGTTGAAACGAACACACCTTTTGCTATATTCAGCCAAATCAGCACACCGAACAAACTTCACAAGTCACATCTTAAAATTATTTTCCACGCTTAATTTATGGGCTAATATTATTTTTAAATGTTCTGACAAAATTTTATTTGTTAATTAATGCGATCGAAATTTGTAATCAAAATATTTTGCACAGAAGTTTCACGACTTGTGTCTTACAGCTCATTGAAACGTCAAACGAACCCTAGTTAGACTCGGTGTTCGGTGTGAATGCACCGACGAGTTTTTGACGAAAAAAAGGTTTTCAATGCGGTGTGAGTAGGGTATTACGAGAGAAGCTTATGATACTGGTTGCTGGACTTAGGCCCGTTTGCTGATAAAACTCATAGCGATTTAAGTTCTACTTAATATGAGTAGTATCAGCAAACGGGCCTTAAAGATTCGATTCTAATTTTCACTGATATATCACCGCAGAAGAAAGGAAAAGAATCGACTAACATCAAAACTTGTAATCACGTCCAAAGGTACATAAAAGTACCAATCATTGCACCAACAAACGTGTCTAAGACATTTCAAAACCTCTCCCTTGAAAGTACAAAAGAAAATGCCCAAAATTTGTGCATTAATTTTAATTTTTTTTTATTAATTTACCTCAGGCATGTAAAATAACGACTTAAAAGTCAAATGCCGTCTTGCATAAACCTCCATAGAAAGCAGGCACAAAACCGTTTGAGAGGTAGGTACGCTAAGCCAGCAGCAAAGGAGCTTGAAAAGGTTCACGAAGATGTCTATTTAGTACGTGTATCATTGGCTTCTGGATAAAATATCTTGCAGAGGCTTTCAAACCCAGTTGGAAAATTTGTCTGAGAAAGCGTAAGCAAACGGGCTTAAAATCGTAACTTACATTATTAATATCGAGCTAAGAAATGCGAACTAAAAGGAATTAAAAAACGGTCCAAAGGAAACACCCAAAAAGTGTCTCAAATGGTTTAAAAAAGACCTCAATGAAAAACCTTTGCAGTAGTTAAAAACGAATGAAGTTCAGAATTTGAAAAACACATAAAACGCGGCTAATGTTAGACCCAAAACCTTGGACTTGAGACGCTTAAAAAAGGTCGACAAACATGTTAGTCTATGAACGAAAAAAAGATCGAGCTTGAAAAACGCCAAACAACGAGATTGAAAAACGCTAAAAACCCTGGAAAACGAGCTTGAAAAATACCAAAAAAAAAAGAAAAAGGCGAAAAACAAGCTTGAAAAATGCAAAAAAAAAGAAATGAAAAACGAGCTTGAAAAACGCTAAAAAAAACCGAAAAACGTTTTTCAAGTACACACCAAAAATATGCTTGAAAACGGGTCTAAAGATGGAATTCTAGTTTCAAATTGTTACAAAATTTTCGACCTCCCAACAAGAAAAATGTACCTCCATATCTCTTGCATTCCTTTCAGTCACTTGTCCGGCAGTCCCTGGACTATAGCTTTCGTTTTGCGAATTGGTTTACCCCTAAGACTAGCTGCCAATCTTCGTTTAAGTGTTTGAACAATTGTCAATAAATTGTTGATATGATTGACTTGCAAAATAAAAGCGTGTCTCTTATATAAAATAGGCTTTCCCTTGGGTTGACCCCAAAAACGACGAGCTATAGGTACCCCATCTCCAGCCTTAAGACTGCATTTAAGTTGTGAATGGCGATAAAATGATTCTCACAGGAGACAAATTTTCAACAATATAACTGATTTTCAATTGGTCCAAAACTCTGTTGTGATTAACAAATCTGACAAGAGTCTCCGGAACTAAAAATTGAAAATCCATTTTCAATAAGAGCTGAGTAAAGACTCGGGATAGTTATCGACGCTCTTAAAGCAATTCGTTGTTCAAAACATTGTCAAAACGTAAAATGTTAGACTTCCGCATGTCGTTACTTTTATTAATTTTTGTGACATGCACCATAAAGCCACCTTTAGACGAAATCTCCATCACGAACGTGCAAGTAAAATCGTCAAAAGACGAACTTGGAAACACAAAATTGACAAAAGGACGCTAATAGTGCAAAATAGATAGAAAATCTTAAAAAATCTGTATATTTTCATACAATGGAGACCAACGTTAGGAGTGACTTTGGAGCTTTTTAGGCGTTTCGTAGTTGAAAACGTTGTCAATTGGACAATTGGAAAACAGACTGAAAAATCTGTTATATTTACTACTCATAGCGAAGTTCTACTTAAATACCTTATGAGCTACCTTTTCTATGACAAAAACTGTTATATAATTTTTAAATCGAACTTAGATCGCTATGAGTAGTATCAGCAAACGGGTCTTAAAGATTTATTCTTGGATAACTTTCATTCTGTGTTTTTTTTTAAATGTGTTCTCCTACCTTACAAAGATTCGATCGTTCAGTTTGAGACTTTCTGGTAAGTTTTCTAGAAGTCTAGCTCGAGGCAGAAAGTTATTTTTTATGAAAATCATACACCACTAGACCTTTTTGTACCGGAGTCTGCAGCGAACAGCAGCAATAAAAGCAGTATTTCCCCCAACGACCAATTCGATGCTTGTAAGCGGCTGCGCGAAGATCTACACGTTTTTGGCGCGCAGTATAAGGTAAAACTCTGACATAAAGGTGGCCCGGAAATGAAAAAGCTGATGAACTGGCAAAAAAGAGATCTTCACTTGAACTAAATCACTTGCCCAGCACTTTTCCACATCAGAAGCAAAAAACCCTTGGAAAAGACTTTTTCTAAAACCTCTAGCTCGAAGAACTTGTTGAGAGATCAATTAATGACCTGATTACATTTTTTAACGCCTCGGGATGTGACTTGTACAGGCTTACCCTCTCTCGCCAACCCAATTACCTACCGATTTCAAAACTGAACGTAATACCAACAGTCTCGAATATATTTAAAAAACAGTTTTTATAGTGAGGTGAGGACAAACTCTGGGGTCAGATTCTGTAAGGCGAATCGATAAAACGTTTTCGTGCGCACGAATGGTTTGCCCTATGATACATAAGCAAATTTCTACATGCACACGAAAACGTTTGAACGTTTCGCCTTACAGAATCTGACCCCTGGGTTAGCCGGAACTGTGGTGCAACCTAAGTAGAGGACATGCTCAAAAGATCGACCGTGACGAGTTCGATTTTCTTGCAGATTTTTGAATCAAATGCGTTTAAGGTAGGACAGGTTGACGGAATTTCTGCTGATATCCCGATGGAGTTCAACACGATATTCTGCATAAAAAGATATTCTCATTCGAATAGGTTTCTGCGGATTAAACAATCCTTGACGAACCACGACCAGAGAAACAAAATTAGGATACTAGTGCCCAAGGAGGGCCTTAAACTTTAAGGTGTTTCTCGGGATAGCCTTTTGGGACCACTTCTAATTGTTTTAGAGCTCGATATTCCCGTTGTTCGGCTTAAGTTGGCGACTTAAGATAATTCTACCCCAATATTAGGTCGGATTTGGATTGTCTGCAATTGGGCCCCAAAGAAGTCTGAGTGTGGTTTAACAAAAACTACCCACACCTACTTAAATATAGCCAAGTGCAAAATTATTATGTTTGTAAGATCCACAAGTCCCACAAGTTATGCTTTTCAATATCAATTGTTCCCTTGTGTGGTGGTGGACAGCGAAGGGAAGCTACTTCGATGCAGAAACTCTTCTATTGCCAAAGCTAAACTAGGATTCAAATCGCAACCTTTACGTTACACATTTTGTAGGTCGCTAAAAATACATTTTGTGGACTGATAACTGATTTCTTTGATCAAACCACAATATTTATCCCTTCTTTTGATGGCCAACAATGGTGCCTAAATGTTTGATGAGGCTTTAGAGGGTCCACATGAAAATGATGATTATACCTTCTATTCAACGTCAAAATTTCAAAATTTGACAATTAGGTAACTGAATGTTTTAGTGCAGATCATGGTGGGGCCTACGTCTATACCAAGCTGCTTCCTCCCAATCACAGAGTACATAGAAATTTGTTGCGGAAAACATTGCCCAACACTCGGGCTTGGGCTATTTATCGGCCATGCACCCCTAAAGCGTGACATAGTCAAAATCGACTCTTATCATGTAGGAACTCTGTATAGGCAAGGATGCAGTAGCCATATCTCTCGACATAACTCTGCAACAAAATAGGTGCAATCTGGTGTACGATCTCATTAAAAATACCTCTGCCGAGCAACTGATAATCCAGGCGATTGTTCTCCACCCAACATCCAGTAGAAAAAAAATCACCACCAAACTAAAGCTAATGACCATCCCGACGATGACAAAGATGATGACGATGATGAAGACGACGACGATGATGACGATGAGATGACGATCGTTGTGATGGTGTCTTCCGTAGTGGTTGTACTACGAACGAGTTTATAGCACCTTTGTGGCCATTTATACAGGCCATTTGTGGTGGCCATTCGAACGTAGGTGCTTCGATAAGACTGTGGCATAAGAAAAAAACAAACCAAAGCATGCAACTACCATAATACACGCTCTTTTGTATGGCGCGCGCGCTCGCGCACACGCGGACTACAACGACACATTTTACCGAGCACACATTGGGAGCCACCAGAAAATCATCCAATTTCTTGCATGCTCAAGTATATCACGTTTTTCCGCAGCCACACAACTGCAACAACCATTTACGCGATCGACAAGGAAAGGAGCAAATAAAACGCTTTCCGATAAAATAAGGAAACGGGTGGCGGTGGGAGCAAAGTTAATAAGAATAAAACTCTCCCACAGCTTCACTTGCTATTTTGCCTGGCAAACACTTGCAAATATAATAATCCAAGAGCCCAGACGTCAATCACAAACAGTTGATCTAAGCCGTTGCAATTATGTGGCGAGCGCCACCAACGTACTTGTGCTCTAAGATCTCAGACTTGATGTTTACTAAGAAAGACCCGTCTGCAATTTCCAAGATGAGGCCATTGCAGTCTGGATGACTGAAAGTGCCCATGATAGCAAGCGTTACAGGCAGAGACCCGTCAGGGCTGAGAAACACATCCAGTCCAGGTCCAGTCTATGGAAGTGAAGAGAACGATTTTCTACCCCACCATGTAAAGGGTTTTCCAATAAGAGGTGTTATTGTGAATGACCCGTTATTTCGGTAGCTGTCACCTTTGAAGATTTTATTCCTTTACAGTTAACAAGTAGAAACTAAACCATTACTAAAAATGGAACGACAGACGCTTAAACAACGCACTGAAATTATTAAAATTCAATACAAAAATGGTGTAAATCTTGCAGTCACAGTTCGCAAAACTAAAGCATTTTTCGGTCGTCGTGAAGCACCTTGTCTGACCGCAATACAGAAATTGGTGGAAAAATTCGAGCTGTTGGGACAAGTTAGTGATGTGAAGAATAAAACCCGTGCACGTCGCTCAAGAACAACTGAGAAAATTGCTGCTGTAGCGCAAAGTGTTGAAGAAAACCCAGGTTTGTCCATTCCTCGTCGTTCTTTGGAATTGGGCATTCCACAAACGTCATTACACCGTATTTTGCATAAAGACTTGGGTGTTAAGGCTTATAAAGTTCAGTTAACACAAGAACTCAATCCGGCCGATCGTCAACAACGTCGTGTCTTTGTTGATTGGGTCCTTGAAATGCATGAAAATGATCCGGAATTCCATCGAAAAATTATCTTGACTGATGAGGCCCATTTCCACCTCGGTGGCTACGTCAACAAGCAAAATTGTCGCATCTGGGGCTCGGAAAATCCAAGAGTTATTGTCGAGAAGCCTCTCCATCCTCAATGTGTGATTGTTTGGTGCGGTTTATGGTCCGGCGGGGTCAATGGACCTTACTTTTTCGAAAATGAGGTTGGATCAACAGTTACGGTGCATGGATTGCGCTATCGAGAGATGATTAATGATTTTTTATGGTCGGAGTTGGATGGTATTGATCTGGACAACGTTTAATTTCAACAAGACGGCACTACGTGCCACACAAGCAACGAAACCATTAATCTTTTACGGGAAAAGCTTCCGGACCGTGTTATCTCTCGAAGAGGTGATCACAATTGGCCACCGAGATCTTATGATCTAACACCTTGCGACTTCTTCCTTTGGGGCCGCGTGAAAGATAAGGTCTACGCCAACAGCCCAGCGTCGATTCAAGACCTCAAAGATAAAGTTCGTGAGGCTATCGAGGACATAGGTCAGCCACTTTGCGATTTGGTTATGGAAAATTTCATGAAAAGGATATGGTCCTGTATGCGTGCTCGTGGTGGCCATTTGACTGATGTGGCTTTTCAATATTAACGGCATATCTTCCTCTTTATTATGAAATAAACATTCGATCATTTGTCTAAAAAAATGACATTTTTCTTTGAATACCAAAATAACACCTCTTATTGGAAAACCCTTATTTCCATGCCACCTCAGATGAACCTTGCAACAAATGTGAAAGTTTTGAGCAACCAAGTCGTAGGCGCAGTGGCTTAGTGGTTAGTGTGTTGGACTGAAGCAACTTGGAGCGAGGGGTACCAAGTTCGATTGATTCCCGAAAAAAAAAAAAACAATTTCCATCGTGAGGTCTTTTCGCACTATTCCACATCTGACAAACATCCGACAGTTTAACTGTCATAAAATTTTAGATCCCTTCCATTCGTCCCAAAAAGGAAAAACTCTCACAAAACGAATGATTGTGAGAAGCTGGGCCTAGGGTCCCCCCTACAGACCTGTTGCGCCAACTATTTTTTATTTTTTTATTTTTAGTCGCGTAAGAATAATCCAAGAATCACTCACCAGAGACTGTCAAAAAATTGACCCAAAGCATCGTTCATTTTCGTTGAGCGGATTTGGCGTAGATCAGCAAATGAAATCTGCCACTTGGCACGTTTTCTTTCGCAAATCGCAAGTCAAGCTGCATCGTAGCCATGCTTCCCATCTGCCAACCAACAGTGCGATATGGTTGCATATTCGACATCAGCGACTGCAGCGACTGAATAGCGACATCAGCTCCAACCTCCAAGTGCAATTATCCGATGGAGCAGTTTACAGTCAACGAGATCATTGAGCGATAAGATTTGCTACTTCAATCTCGCGATACGCGATAAAAATCTCTGCCAGCTACATTATATACACTTGCGATAGAGGCGACGCGACGCGACGTCAGCGCGCACTCGATCACACATTTTGGCTGCTGCTGCTTGCTTCCGATCTGCCTGACACTGGTGCAAAGCCAACCTCCACGGATATAGCGACTCTGTGGTGTGTGTGTGTGATTCCCTTTTCCCTTTTAAAAATTTATATTTCGATCGGAGTGTGGAATTTCTCTCGTTTCTCAATGCACTTCCTTTTCATTGCTGCATCATGGCGAGCTTCTCGCTAGATGCGCAGTGTAGGTTCGGTTGGCGTGGGGTGTCTTTGAGCGAATATTACAAAAGAGAAGCACTTGGGGAAATCTATGAATGAGATAAATATCTGCAGCAGCAGCTGTCAATGACGATTTTCAAAAGAGCTTGGAATTACCCCAAAGTTTTGCTAATAACTTCTTGAAGGCTCTTCCTTCTGCTATTCGATTGCGCAATGCGATACCGAATGATTGGATTTTATTAGACTTTTATAAGGAAAATTATGAAATTGATAAAAGCAAGTTGGGGGGTTTTATAGGAAAAGCGTGATATTTGGTGATATGAGGAAATTCCAACAACCGTTTTTATTGCATGAGTTTATGAGTTATACTACCTCATTAGCAGTTGTTATATGTACGTGTACTTGCTGAGTAATAAGTTGATGCAGTTGTGTGTGACCGGATAGCAGATATTAATAAGGTAGACCACGACCTACCCAAGCTCATCGATAGAGATTAGCGAACCACGGTTTAGTAGCAACACAGACTTTTATGAATTGGATAGGCTGCCCGTCGAAATTGTTGTTATTTTGCCAAAAATTTAGATTTTATGTGGCTGGTCGAAATTCTACTTATCAAAATTCTGTCTCAAACAAAAATATTATTTTATGAAATTCTTTTTTTTAGTTCTGCCTTACAAAATTCTCTTTTCAAATTTTAAGCAATAAAATTCAGCCTATTCTGCTTTTTAGCTTTCTCCGTTACGTAGTAAGAGCAAGATATTGTTTTCGTACAAAATTTCAAACTCGAGATGTTAATCAATTCTGATTGATGTCTGTCTGTCTGTCGTCCTTCCACAAACCTACAGCCTAAACGGCTGCCCGGATTTCGTTCAAACTTCGGATTAGGAGTTTGTGGGCTTACAGTTCGGGGCCGTTTTTTATTTCGCAAGGTAACCTCAATATTAATGGTAGGTAAAAAGGTAAGGTAAATGGATAATCTTGTGGCGGCTGCCACAGCTTCACTTAGACCATCAGTTGGGTCCATTGTGTCCAGTTACGGGAACCACCCAGTGCAGCCTGTCGAGAAAAAGAAATATACCGCTTTTGTATTGGAGCCACATAGATTTAGTGTGAATCTCATGGGTTCTTAAAGCTCCGTTGTAACCTGATCCTCTAGTTCTTCCTACGAGTTAGTGACTACAGATAAGAAGTCTGTTTATCTCCTAGAACCAACCAGATTTAAGTATGAATCTCAGGAGTACTTTGAGATCAACATTCTTCAGATCCTCTAGGTCATCGAAGAAGTAACTATTGAGAATTCTCTGTCTACTGTTTTTAAGGGCTGGGCATTCGCAAAGTAGGTGGCGAACAGATTCTATTTCTTCTACGTCCCTACAGCTTCTGCAAAAATCATTATGCAGTATCCCCAGCCGTTCCGCATGTACGCCTATCGCACAGTGTCCAGTAATGACCCCCGTGGGTATGCGAATATCTTTGCGGCTTAGTCCGATCATATGTTTAGATCTTTTTTTGCTCACCTCTGGCCATAGTTCTTTAGTATGCCTGCAGGTAATGAGATTGGTCCATCGTAGGTTAGTTCTACTCCAGGATTCAATGTCAATCTTCCTTGCAAGCGTGCTTAGCGGAGTTCTTACTGATTTGAGGGCCATAGATGCATGCATTTTCGACCCGTTTCTTGCAAGCTCATCCGCCTGTTCATTACCCGGAATATCCATATGCCCTGGTACCCAGCATAGGGTCACCTCGTTGGCTTGTGATGTTTCGTCCTGATTAATCTTGCAGTGACTTACTGCTCTTGACTTCACCACGACTGATTCCATGGCTTTTATGGCCACTTGGCTGTCAGAGTAGATGGTGATTTGTTTGCCGACGACGTGTCGTCTCTTTAGGTTCTTTGCCGCTTGGGTGATAGCGGCTACCTCTGCTTGGAATACACTGCAATCATCGCTGATTCTGAATGATTCTCGCAGGTCCAATGCTTCGCTGAAGAAGCCCGCGCCTGTACCGATATCCATCTTTGAACCGTCAGTATATAGGGCTAGCTCATCTTCTATTGTCACTACTTTGTTATCCCAATCGCTTCTGTTTGGAATTCTAGAAGAGAATCTCCTGTCAAAAATGAGAGTGGGGGGTAGGTAGTCCGTAGTCACCCTCTCTTTCGCCGCACTCCATTGGAACTCAATGGAGGCATGCCCGTAGGGTTTGGATGACCACAATCCAGACTCTCTTAGCCTGATTGCGGTTTTAACCGCCTTGCTGCTGCAGTAGATGTCCAGAGGGGTAAGGTTTAGTATCACCTCCATGCTCCATAGCTGCCCGTTATCCCAATGCATGCCGCCCTTTGTATTTTGGTGAGGCTTAAAAGATGGTATTACTTTTCTGTAGCCTTCCACCACACTGCTGTACCATATGTTAGGATGGGCCGCACTATAGCTGTGTATAGCCAGTGCACCACTTGCGGCCTGAATCCCCATGTATTGCCGAACGCTCTTCTACAGGCATAAAGTGTCACGTATGCTTTTTTGATGCGATTCTCTATATTTTCCTTCCAGCTGAGCTTGGAATCTAAGATTACGCCCAGATATCTTGCTGTCTTTGAGATTTTCAGATCCATCCCCCCAATATTAATGGTACTTCCCATACAAAATTTTCGTACCAGCTTGATTTGCTCGAAAACGGCTCTAACGATTTCAACCAAAATTGATGTTTAAGCTTAAGTAGCTAGGGCTACCATGACTGCATACCTAGTTTTTGACAAAAAAAAAAAAAATAAAAATCGAATAACACTACTTTTGAAATTTGGACATATCTCGAAAACGGTCCATGCGATTGTGACAAAAATTCATTTCTAGGGTAATATGGTCATTTCTAACTTGATTGAAAACTCAGTTTTTCTCTGTATTATCGTAAAATCTATTTTTGAAAAAAGTCATTTTTTAAAAACTTCGTTTTTCTTAGTTTATCTGAAAACGGCAATAACTATTTTGACAAAAATGCAAACTTAGAGTAATATTGATGTTCTTAAAATTGCTGCGTCCTTAATTTTCAATTCGAATCACCGCAAATGCTAATTTTACGAACTGCTCATATCTCGAAAAACCCATTTTTGACATCGATAAAACTTTAAAATGCTTATATCGCAAACAATATCTTATAATCGTTTTTTAGCTGTATAGTTAACAAATAGTATTTTTCAAACTAAACATTGACATATTTGGTACAGTGTTTTCTGCCAAATTTTACAAAAACCGCTCTGACGATTTTGATCAAAATACATATTAACGATAATATTAGTATTCTAAATAAGATCCCGTACTTAGTTTTTCTCAAAAAATTCGAAGAAATCCGTTTTTAATTATTTTTCAAAAATGGCTACCCAAAAGCCGATCTCTGTTCATATGTTTTTAAAACTCAATATCGCACTTTAAAATTCAAATTGCAACAGCCATAAAAATGCAATAACAGCAACGCAAAACTAATTTTTATTTTTACCAACCCACTTCTTCTATTTTTTCAACAATATTGAATATGCACCTCAAAATAATTCCAACCACTTGGAGTTTACACAATCAGAAAATCTCACTTCATTTGCACACACGTCTATCGTGATATTCAGTTTATAGCTGCTAATGCAAATACAAAAACAAATCTCTGAATTCTTGCATATACAATACACATATATATAATTATATGGAAAGATATCTATCTCTAACGAACAATACATTCAATCATACCCAACTTAAGATAGCATCATTAATACTATATTCCAGTCAAAGAGGAAATCATTCTCTAACAGATCGAAAATGAGAAACTCCTACTATGCTTGTTTATATAGAATTGATTCTCATATCCTCAGATCTTTACCTACCTACTTAATAAAATAAGAAAACAACCAACAAAACTTTTGATAAAAGAGAAAGTTTTGTTCGACCCAGTCGTGCACTTTACTTTTTTTAATCTTTGCTCCTTCAATTTTTACTCAATATCTTGGGACATTCTTGACAGAGGTAACCTTAAGCTGAAGGCCTCCTAGGCTTTGCTAGTCTAACCGTAACAAAAAATCTAGCATACTTCCCCTCATAAAACCACAACAATCTGTGATAGTTTGGCTCGCATGCAGTTCCACAAACTTATCACCGGATTGCCATTTTTTGACAGCTTGTTTCTGGTGATCTTGTTTAAAAAGGTCTCTTCGGTAAAGGCGCAAATTATCTGTAACTTCGATGGGACTAAATTTATTGGATGCTTTGCGTTGGTTTCCCTTGGACACTGAGAGGTCTTGTTTATAGATACCTAATGCTTCTTTTTGGGTTCGTTAATGTGGTTATTGCTGGACGTATACTCTTAAGATTTGCCTACTACGAACCAACTCTCTCCTTCTTATGAATCATATGAATCGCTTCATCAAATCAACAATTGTGCTGAGAAAAAAGATGACCCAATAAATTTCCGGGGTTCTTGACTTTGCTACTTTCGAACGACTGTAGTCTGAAGGAAATGATCGTAGGGCTGCTGAATTGGTGCTTGGCGGTAGGAGGTTTGCGGCTCATATCTTTGTCTGGAGGCCAACTGTTCGCCATCTGATTCATTCATTCATTAATTTGCAAAAATCGCGTCGTTGGTTATGTAAGTAGGCTTAAGATGAGTCTCCATTCTTAATCTTTCGCTGCCGACTCTAAGATCTAGAGGAGGATGCCTTGGCTGAGTTATTTATATTTAAATATTTCAGCCTACTGATGTCTAAATCCATAAAATGATTAGCTACCTATCTAAATATTTTATTTGAATTCGTAAATATGCAATGGTACCGCCAACTTACCAGAACAAAACGCTTTCTCAGCCGACCTTAAACCACATTGTCACTGCATTGTCGGACCTCGGACAATGGTTGAAGGGGCCTCTTGACGTTGAAGTAAAATCATAACCAGGTTGACTGCGATGAATTTCTCAAAATCGGCCTAAAGCGTTTAATAAGTTTATTCCAAGTTATTAGCCCATAAAAGCAGTCCATTTCCGCATTATTCACACATTTCAAATTAATCGCCGCATGACTCAAAATAAGTTGCAAACAAATTAAAACTGTCCACAATTAAACAATAAATCGATTGAAAATTATTCACGCACCATAATTGCTGTAGCACAATCTAAATAAATACAGAACAAATTGTAAACCGAACCTAAAGGTACCAATCTATTGGCAATGTTATCGGTAAGAGTGCACCTGATAGATAAGGCGTATTGTTAACATAATTCTGTTTTCTCCGATACGCGACATGACAGTCCGATAAGAAGGCACGCCACACCTTTTAAATAAATTCATTAACCAGTGAGTCTCGTACTCACTCATACGGTTTGTGGAGTTTGCTGAGTGGGGCAAGGGGTCTACCAGAAGGCATGACCTGACTCTTGTTAATTTTAGCACACCTTACACAAGCCTTCTTTTTTTCAGATTCAAATATCGGAAATTCCAGTAAAAACTGGGTTAGTGGGTATGGGTATTGGAGTTGGACTTGTTGACTTGGACTTTGAAAGTGCAAACATTTTGGTAGGTATGTGATTGTGGTGATAACATTTTCTGAATAACTGATAGGGGGACATCGTGTTCAAAGGTGGGTTTCCATCGAGCTTGGCATTCAAAAGAAAGTCCATCAATAAGGTGGTTGAAAACTTGTTTAAAATTTTATATTTTCCACTTTTTTTAACACTTTTTTGGCCCCAATTTTTTTTTTAAATTTCGAAGCTCATTGAAGTCCTGAGAGCCAATTAAAATGAACATTTCCCCACTTAATATCCGCAGGCATCATATCCTTCGATGAGCAAGGGATCCATGGTAGCTAAAGGTACCCATGCATGGGGCTGTAAAAAAAAGGACACCACAAACAAATATGATTAAAACAAAAGAACATCCCACTTTTATCCTTAAATAATACTTATTAAAACCAAATGGTTCTCTAATTGTCCACTAAACTGGAAGAGAAACTCTTGCTGTTGATGGAAATAAAATCGTCTATTTAATTATTGTTCTACTTTGACGGCAGGAGGCGATACCGTCCCACCGACAGGAGATTTAATAGTTTCAATAATGAATTATACGATGTTAATATCTTGTTAACATGTCCCGAGTGTAATAAGGTCTTGTGACAGCCAACGTGTTGACATGAGGTTTTGTCATATTTTGTCTCGTAAAATTATAATGAATCCTCGATTGCATTTTGTGTATATATTTCGATGGTTTACGAGGACATTTATATGACAACAATTTGGATGCGACTGTTTTTATAGTGAGGCCAAAGATCAGTAATTAAATTATTAATACGCAGCGGAATGTTACCGCACGGGGTATAAAGTCCGTCGCGGGTATATTCTGCACCATCATCCATTTAGTTATTTTTTATGAGAGGTGGCTTCCAGTTGCTAAGGATATAACAATTAAAAATGAATATTATACGTGTAGTGAAGAGGGCCGACAGTGCGAGAGAGCGGATGCTTACAGTCGTGGATAGTTGACAGTGGACCTGTGTTGCAGTTGCTCGGGGAAAGATTGGTCAAGTTGAGCGTATTGTTGGACCATGAAAAGAGGGTGTAGGGTCACCTTTGTTCTGTTGGCATAGTGTACCTGTGCAGGTTCAATGTTCATACATTCTCGTATGGGAAGAAAATTCAATTTTTATACAAATTTGCGTAAAATTATATTTTCTTCGTTGCAGGAACAATTTTTTCGACCTTTTTTATAAATTTTGTAGGATACTTGTCTGTATGACTCCTTTTCTTATTTTTTTTTTTTTTTCATATAGAAGAGAGCTTTGGAACTTATAGATGCTTGACGTGATGTATTAGATGGTGATCTATGTCCATGGGCAGCATCGTGCTATAGAATCTGTGAATCTTTAGCACAGCTTAATGTCCAGTTTACTGTACTCACTGCCTAATTTTTCTAGAGGGAGCACATTCAGGTTAAAATTTTTCTCATTTTACTGTCATCACCAGATATGCTTTCAAACTCTTGGACCATTATCTAGGTGGTCATGCTTAAACAAATTAAGTATAATAAATAGTTGTCGCAACAGCTCCGTAGGCACCCTCGGCCTTTTTGGACGAATAGCGCAATTTGATGCCGAGTCCAAACGGCTAAGTATAAGCTCTTTCATGAGAGCTAACTCTCGGATGTTTGTCAGACGTTCGCGAGAAGTGGCGCGATGGGAAAGAAACCTTAGATGGTATACGGAAGACTGCTATAGGTCAGTTTATATATAGATCTTGTTTTTTTTTTTTTTTTTTTTTTTAAACATCTGCAGCACTAGATTTGTAACATAAGCAAAGGCCCCATAACCCTGTCTTTAGAAATTCCTCTGGAATCGTAAGCTTCTAACTCCAACCCTTGACCTTCGGTTATCATGTCTCTTCAAGTCTGCTGACAATTCTGACAGTTCTAATGGTAAGGATACGGGCAATGCTCAATTTTAGCGATCTTGAGAACTTCTTCACTGTCCAAATCGGGACCAAAGTGAGGCTTGCTTAACCTGAGAATGATCGGAAAAGTTGTATTATTCATTCTTGTATAGGTTCTTAGATGGTGATTGCAAGTAGAAACCACATTTTACAACTTATTGTGGTGGAAAACTGTCTTCGCAAGCAAACACTTCAACTACAATACTATGGCCACCGCTCAAAGTCTTACAGGGGACTTAGAAAATATTTTCTTTGAGTGACTTGGTGACTTGTAGTTGCTTCTGTACTAATAAAGTTTTTCCGTGGTAGAGAAGTTACCCCGACGCACAACCCCCAACCTGGAGGACCAGTTCCATTTGTTACCCCTTGGACAAGGGGCCGAGTTACCGGCACCAGTAACCCACTTCGAGATATGAGCGCTGCCGTTGGCCCATAAAGGGTTCATCCGCCACCAACTCCTTTCCAACACCCTGGCTCAGTATTGGAGATCCCTATAGACCTGGGATCCGAATATGTCGAAGCAGCTCTTATAGGGAAGAAAGAAACACTAATAGTTCGACCTGACTGGAACTGTAGACGCCACCGTTGATTCCACCACGGGAATTCCTCCGCTGCCGTCTGGGACTAGAGAAAGTGCCTTAGTGAGAAGACACTTCTCCCCCCTCTCTCGTCTGCTGCCCCCAACGACCTTCCAAAAGGTTGGATACCCAATCTCCAGTCGAGGTGCTAGGCACCCACCAGTCACCAACGCGGAGGTGAGAGTAGGAGTTGATTGTGAGAGGCTAAGTGAGGACGGTTATGTTCTCATAAAACGCATCACAATCCTTCAACCGGCAGATCCTGGAAAAAACTCAAGAAGTCCAAATCGATACTCACCATCTTTTCATCGATTTCAAAGCCGCCTATGACAGTATCTATAGAGACGAGCTATATAGAGCCATGTCTAGTTTTGGCATCGCTACCAAACTCGCCCGTCTGTGTAGGATGACGATGGAGAAATCTCGCTGCTGCATCAAGGTCGGTAATGACCTAACCGACACCTTTGATGTCAAAAAAGGATTTAGACAAGGCGACGTGCTGTCATGCGACTTCTTTAACATCATACTTGAACGAATTGTGCAAAACTCACAAGCTAACATACGAGGTACGATCTTTCAAAAGTCTGTACAATTACTTGCATACGCGGACGATATTGACATAATTGGAAGAACACAGCGAGCTGTCACTGGCGCGTTTGCAAGTATAGACACAGAAGCGGCTAAAATGGGCTTAGCGGTTAACGAGGGCAAAACCAAGTATATGCTGTCAACAAGAAGGGACACCCTACATCGACGAATCGGACAGAACGTCACAATAGACAGCTATAACTTTGAGGTAGTAAGGGACTTTGTCTACCTTGGCTCTGCTATAACATCTGAAAATGATATCTCATCAGAAATCAAACGGAGAATAACTCTTGCCAATCGCTGTTTCTTTGGGCTGAGAAGGCAACTGTGTAATAAGGCCCTCTCCCGAAAAACTAAGGAGACTCTATATAAGACCCTCATCATCCCAGTCCTGTTGTATGGATCTGAAGCATGGACTATCTCCAAAGCGGATGAAGACATCCTTGGTCGTTTCGAGAGAAAAATTCTTCGTAAGATATTCGGTCCCGTTTGTGTTGACGGGTTTTGGAGGAGACGATTCAACGACGAACTATACGAGCTGTACAGCGACCTAGTCAAAAAACTGCGCATTGGACGTTTGAAATGGCTAGGACATGTAGAGCGAATGGACATCAACGCTCCGGCCCGCAGAGTCTTCGATTCCAATCCAGAGGGTCAGCGCAGTAGAGGAAGACCTCGCCTCAGGTGGCGCGCACACGTAGAAAACGACCTCAACCAACTTGGAGTGCGTAACTGGAGGCAGTTAGCTAAGGACCGGGCTAACTGGAGAGGCTTCTTGGTTGAGGCCCTGGTTCACATCGAACTGTAGCGCCACCTAAGTAAGTAAGTAAGACTTGGTGACTCAAATTATAAAATATACGGTTGGAGGTATTGAGTGCTTAGCCCTATTCAAATACCACCTCCACATTTAAAGGGCTCTACACGTAGGCCCTACAGCCTAGAAAATGCTGCTTAACTGCATTCAAAATTCTCTATAGTCTTGACTAGGTTTACTTTGCTATTGCAAAGATCCCGATTTCACCTCTTAAGGGCAACAGCCATATCTGCTTGACGTTCTTAAGAAACTTCCGAATATTCCTTCGATCGCACGAACATTTGACCTCCCTGAGATAAGAAAAATGCGCTGACCTTCCTTTTTGCAAGCACAGTCTTCTGCTTCAATTTACCTCAAGCTCAGAAGTTCTGGCTCTCTACAGTCGTGCTTCGTATAGCAGCATCTTAACTTGTGTGCACCTGTTTACACATTCATTATCGTAGCACGGGCTTACTTTTGGGGTAGATAAAGGCTGATTTGCGGATCTTTAGCGCTGAAAACCTACTACAGCTACAGCTTACCACCGTTTTACAGTTGCTGCAAGATCTATGGTCGGTATAGTCATTATCTGTCGTCTTTTTCTGTAGTCATAGTGCTAGAGAGTGCTTACCCAACGAAGACGTTTTATTACCTACGAAGTTGCTTAGCTAAACTTTGACTTCGTGCGTAGCCTCCGTATAAACAGTGCTAGTGAGTTTTGACTCTGTGGAGGAGGTCTTCTTTAATAGGGGTTTCACTCTCTTATGTTTTTTAATTAATCAGTCTCATACTATACCGTACCAAAGCAAGTCGCAATAAAATTGAGATCCGCTGTAATGGGTTTTAGCAAGACTGGCAAAAGCTTATTGAAAACCTCAATAAAAAGCAAATTTTTATTTGAAGATATGTGAGGTTTGCTTGCTTGTGAAGTGAATAATCAAACTGAATGTCAATGATACAGTCCATTGATACCTCCACTTACAGATGAAAAGTCATTGAAGGTCCCTCACAAGTCTATAGCTCGGATGGAGTCCACCTCTATGAAAGGTCTTAGAGACGAATATTTTGCATTTAGGTTTTTACTATTTGCGCTTGCTTTCTTGTGATTGTCAAACTGTTTGAAAACCGTCTCCAATTTACTTTCGAAAGAAACTGCAAAGACAATAAAGTACTGTCTGCAGCTCTGACAGAACCCTTCGTGAAGGGTCTATATATGCGAAGTATAACGCCTACTGCAGAATCTGTAAGACACTGGAGAAACAGAATTACATACTTTACAGTCCGATCCTCAGGAACAGAACATGAACTATCCTCGGTTGCCACATCTTTAAAATGGAAGATGGACAACATAAAGCTTAGAAGACTTTTAGGCTCTAAACGTAGATCCGAAAGGTAGTTTTAAAACAGAAAACAACCCCTGTAATGAAGAAGAAGGAGTTTCCTTTAGTCTACCAAAAATCTGTTCAATGGACCCCTGTTGTTCCTCTAAATGACCCGTCGCTTTCGTCACTAAGGAACCCACCTACCTTCATAGAAACCTTTGAACCTATATCTCCTCAAATTTTAGTGCAACACCTCCTCGACAGTGCTCTGGTAGATCAATGTCCTTAGATTGTCCCCACTATTAGGTCGACCTAATGCTCTCTGGTAATCTAATCACATAGTGGGCTAAGTGGGCACTCTTACCGCAGCAAATATCGACTAGGCTTGATTTTCCCAGATTTTCTGTAACTGCGCATCCTCTTTCAAGGTAAGCTAAATGTTGGTGCGTATTAACAGAAAAAATACGTTTGACCGATAAATTTTACTCCGGTTTCACAAGAGAGCGTAAAATAAATCACAAAATTTCAAAGTAGGTAGACCGTAAAACAAAAACCTGCAGCACAAAAGATTTAGAAAAAATTCTTTGCTTTTTGTAATCTATATATATAAAAAGAAAACCTTAAAATTGTGTTCGTTAGTCGTCGATTCACGCCTTAACGCATTTACCGATTTGAACCAAACTTTCACACATATTTGCTATTGGTCTGTATATCATTTGTGTGAAGTTTTGTCGCGAAAACAAAACTTTGAGGGGATGAAAAAGGCTATGAAAGTTTGTATGGGGAAATGCACTTTGAAACAACAAAAAAATGGATAGAAATCGAGTAGTGACATTTCAAATACAAAAAAAAAACTAAATTTTAAAAGCAATTGTTGTTGTCAATTATTTCAATTATTTTCCGAGCAAATTTTTGTTGTGAACAATTTCGAAATTTTTTTTTAAATATAGGTACATACCTAATAAGTTTGTTTGTTATGTTTACTATGTTACATTAAGTAACATTTTAAAGTGGAGTATATACTTTGATATTTGTTTGATGGTCTTTGAATCCATTATTTTCAGGATCCTTGCATTAGTACGAGTGAGTAAGTTGAAATGTAGGGGTGATTGAGATGCGTGGACAATAATGTTGTTCAGCGTTTTGAGTTTTCACGTAGGGGTTGTTACGAAAAATAAGCGATTAACAATCTTGGTACTCTGCTCATTCGTGAGTAGGGTTATGACACCTGCAACAACATAAACCAATTTTTGACACTACTTGCCGAAGCCACGAGTTTGCACGAACACTTTCTTATTGCGAAATGCCCCGATATTGGAATGCGTCGTCGAAGAAGTTCAAGCGGCGGAAACAATATGAAGTAGTTCCCACATTTCGTGGTGTTTATGCAAGTGATGCAATTGGTAGAATATACACAGACAACGAATGCTTCTATTTGAGAATGCTTTTGGTCAATGTGACTGGTACCGGTGTGTTGTGTGCTATGGCCGACGATATTTTGCATCGAATTCGCACTGACATCGGATAATGAACTGATCGGATCGGATAATCATCTGATGTGAGATGAAAAGCGCAACAAAGCTTTGATTTTGATCGAGGATATGTGTCTGCTCATGAGTGGCAATTTTTGGTTTAAAATGATGACACCAAGATATTTTCAGGAAATCTAGATGGTTTTGGCGTTCATCAAGATTATATGGCCTTTTTTAGTGATTTGACGTCTCAAGATGTCGTTCGAGAAGTTAAAAACTACGAGTTGGAAGATTTTGACAATACAAAAACACTCGAAATTTAAAATGAGGCATTAGTTATAATTGAAGATATGTGCTTAGCAATTGCAAATAAAACATTGTCACAATTAGGTTTGCCAGCTCCTAATTGACCATTGCATGTCGTATTTAATCAAGAAATGCAACGCGAACAACAATACGATATAAATGAACTGAACATATTTATAAATTTGAGTCTGCCGAAATTGAACCGAGAACAAAGAAATGTATATGATACAATAGTTCAAGCTATACAAAACGAAAGCGGAGGAATGTTTTTTTTATACGCGCCAGGTGGTACCGGAAAAACGTTTTTGATTTCCATGCTACTAGCTACTATAAGATCACCGAAGAATATAGCATTAGCACTTGCATCGTCTGGAATAGCTGCTACATTGGATGGTGGACGTACAGCGCACTCCGCACTTAAATTACCTACCATTGAATATGCAAATTAATGAAAATCCAACGTGTAGTATTACTAAAAATTCTGGAATGGGAAGAGTTTTGCAACAATACAAATTAATAGTATGGGATGAATGTACAATGTCACATAAGAGATCGGTGGAAGCTTTGGATAGGACTTTGAAAGATTTACGTAATAATCAAGAAATATTTGGTGGCGCTTTAATATTATTGGTTGGTGATTTCCGTCAAACACTGCCAGTGATACCCCGTGCAACTCCAGCAGATGAATTAAAGGCATATTTAAAGTCATCAAATTTATGGAGAAATTTATACAAACACTCACTTTAACAACAAATGTGAGAGTACAAATACAAAATGACTCATCGGCTGAAGAATTTTCCAGGCAAATACTGTCGATAGGAAATGGACAAATTCATATTGATAACACTAGATTAATCACTTTGCCAGATAATTTTTGTAATTTCGCACAAACAAAACAACAATTGGTTTCAAGTGTTTTTCCAAACATTGCGCAAAATTATAAAAATCACAATTGGTTAGCTGAAAGAGCAATAAATAAGGCGCAAGGACAATCGTTGGAATTGTGTGGAATCGACCTAGAGTATCCCTATCCCTATCCATGTTTCTCCCACGGACAATTATATGTATCATGTTCACGTGTAGGAAAGCCATCAGTTCCGTTTATTTATACAAAAAATGGCGCAACAGGTCCGCAGGGACCCTAGGCCTAGCTTCTCGCAACCATTCGTTTTGTGTGAGTTTTTTCTTTTTGGAACGAATGGAAGGGATCTACAGTTTTATGCCGACTCCAAACGGCTAATTGAGAAGCTCTTACAAGACATTTATACCCTCGGATGTTTGTCAGATGTTCGCGAGAGGTGGCACAGTGAAAAAAAAACCTAAGTTGGAATTTGGGTTTTTGCGGGATTCGAACCTCGACCCCTCGCTTAGTAGTCCAACACACTAACCACTAAGCCACTGCGCCTACAAAAAAAAAAAACAAAAAACACATACTTTAAATAAAAATAATAGTGATTAAGTTGTCCACAACATTTTTGCTTTTTATTTTTGGCGAAACATTTTTTTTTTAGTTTTTTAGATTTGGCATCAAAAAATATGTTTAATACCAAATCTTCACCGAACCACGATCCATTCCCGAGCTATGAGTGCACATACGGACGTCAGTCTCTTTTACATATAGCTGTACCCACCATACCAAAATAGTATCCACTTTTTCAAACTGTAACGAACCATACACAGCCCCGAAATTTCATTGAAATCGGTTAAGTGGCTTACGAGATTGAACACAGCGCCACCTATCGTGGCCAAAATAGTCATATCTTTCAAATTGTAACCAACCAAACACAGCCACAAAATTCCATTGAAATTGGTTGAGTGTTTTAGGAGATCGACAACAGCGCCACAAATATATTTTTTTTTTTTGCACCGTTTTTTGTAAACAAATTACACAAACATACGTTTACCATTTGCAACCAAACTTCACAAAAATCATATAAAGACCAATACCAAAGATGTATGGAAGTTTGGTTAAAATCGGTAAATGCGTTAAGACGTGTATTGGCGACAAACGAATACAATTTTAAGGCTCAATTTTTATATATATGGATCTGGGCGGAACGAAGTTCGCCGGGTCAGCTAGTTGTTCATAAATAATGTTTTGTCACTTATATGGTGCCTTAACAAATAGGCCTTTCGAGAAAGGCCGATTTTTGGATTTGGACATTGTAGTGCAAGTCAGCAAATAACTGCACCGTAATTCAAGTAGCTCATAAGAATACAGCACATATAGCGAGGTCTTCCCCTACGGCGTTGTTTTTGAATTGAAAATTCTTCGGCTTAGTGTCGTGACCAATCGATCTTCATGTCCTTCGGTGTAAAAATCGGATATGTTGCTGTTAGTTCTCGTCTCTACTAAGCCCGTCAACTCAAAATGAACCCATAATCAATCGCAAAATTTTAAAGAATTTTCCGCTCCAAAATGTTGGTTTCTCAAAAAATGTTCTTAAGAACAAAGTTGTTACCTACCCACGACGATTTCACAGGAGCACCTCTTTTTTAAATAAAAAAAAAGTTCGAACTTTGATTTTGAAGGCTTTTTGGTACAGTTTTCCAATCAAACCAACTCCCGAGCAATTTCCCCATCAAACTGCTTAAAACCTATACCATCCTTAAACCCCTCGCCCCTCCTTCCCACCAGATTAAAACAATTCCTAAGCAAATTCGCTTCAAACGAACTTTGTCCAAGATCGCTTTGCAACTTTAATCAGTTCCACTGTCACGTACTGCCATGATTATGACAATTTTTTTCCCTTGGTTGTATATAGTTTTGTTGCAGTACGTCGTCCCGTCCCGCATTCTGTGCGAAAAACAATTGCTTTAGTAAAGCACTTAACCGAATGATTAAGATAATTCATTCCAGCTCCTTTGGAACTCGGCAATCGCCACTCCCTGTGATATATAAAATATTTCCATCACATATTTTGAAAATGAGATACAACTCGCCAACAAGTCCAAAGTCCTTAATGAAACCGAGTGATGACACAACCGCACAACACTGGCTCAAGTATTTTTAATAAAAAAAAAAGAGGGAAAAGTTTTCCTTTTTTTTTTTGCTTTTTGTGCCCACATCCCGACTTATTACCGAGAAAATTAAATTAATGAGCAGAGTAGGACGATGATGAAGTTTTTTTTTTTTGTTGTCGCTTTTTTGTTCCCTTTTCGAAAGGAAGTGACAACTTTCCGCCGTCCGCATGAGTGTGCGTGTGGCTCAAAGCTAAAGCCGATTACTATTCAGCTGTGGAGTGTGGAGAACTTCCAGGGACGATTTTCAATTAAAAGTAGAAACGGAATATTTTCCATATTTCCATAATTATTCTGCGGAATATTCATGACTGTATTCATTACGCGAGTAGTCGCGCAGCACAAACTCATACTCGTATGTACGCGCAATTATCGCCGCTTGAGCTGAGCTATATCGCAGCGATTGCGGCTAATTAATCTCGAGTGTGTCGCTTGAATCGATTTGGCCTTGTTGAGGTATTTGTGTCGGCTAATGGTGATCGATAGTGCGGCATATGAATTCGTGGGCATATTTTGCAGGATGACCACCACCAAACACCCACGATGCAGTGCTGTAAAAAAAAAAAAAACCTTATAAAACAAAACAAAAAAACTGTCCGACGATATCACGGGAAGGGACTTTTTGGTCTCGCTGTGCTGACCAGTGCGCGCATATTGATTCCTTGCGTATATTTAAAGTGGAAAACTGATCATCAGCAACTGATACGGCTGCATGCTGTTGTACACCAGCAACCACAATGGGATTGGGCTCATCCTTGGCAACCTCCTGGCACATCCGCTCATCAGCAGTAATGCACTTCGCAGGCGCATGTCCTCTATGGGAGCGGATTCGCGTGCGCTGCTGCGTTTTTCTTTTTATTCTGCTCTCCGCCAGCCCATTCATTTTTATCCACTCACGCACATGAGTATGCGACGCAGAGGAGGAAGTATGCATTCCTTGCCCGTGGCACGGAATCGATCTCATTATCAGTTGAGAGCCTGTTAGCCGGGGCATTATTAACCCAAATAGCCAAGACCGCAAGAGTGGCAGTGCATGCTGATGCGTGCACAACAATAATTCACGGCTTCAACCAGCCACCAGGTTCATAACAAGCTGGTTGTTTACCCTAGGGTCGGGGGAACTCCTCTAAGTATGCAGATTGTATGTAAATTAAAGACTTGGACCACTTCGCACCTGAACTTGAACAGCATTCAGCAGTGGAACGTGAAGATGTGCGCGTTTGTAGCTTGCGGGCACGTTAAACTCGGTAGCTGGAGATCGCCATCATGCGATAGGGGGAATGCTTCCATATACAACACTGAGCGAACACATGTCATGCGTGTTGTATTGGAATTTTGTCGGTCGGTACTTCACTTCTTAGATTGGCATAAGGTTGGACTGCTGGTCGGAGATTTGCAGCTGCAAATTGGTGTGGTCCCACCTTGCACTTAACCTCACAACTAATTTACAAGTGACGACTCAAAGAGATAAGTGTCCCGATTTTGAAAACCTTTAAAGGAAAGTCTTATCATCCCCTGAAAGACTGTCTCAGACAAACTCCAGCAGCGGCGTGAATCCCCAGCCCACATGGAAAAACAAGCCAACAGAGAGAAACCTAAAAGAATTTCCCATCGCTGACTGTGCCCATATGGACACATTTGGCAGTCGCTGCATCCAATTGTTGCAACATTTCATTTCTCGTATCGCACATATGTGGATTTTGATCCCAGCCCACATAGAGACGGCATCAAGTTGAGCACCACACCAGCAGCAGTATGGTGGCACAAAGTGTTAAATGGGGGACCCATTAAGGCTCATTTGGAATCGGACACGTCCGATTAAAATCTCATTTCTCACCTTCGGAGGTGGCTGCTGGCTGAGCTTCGACGAGTCCGCATCCGCAGTATTAACAGTCGCCGTCTCGAGTATATGGGGGCGAACTTTGCCCATGGGTTTGTGTGAACTCCAAGAGTGCTGCCTGGTGGTCTGGCTGCACATGGTATACAGTGATCATGGGGTGCATCGCGGTTTGGTGTTTGCTTGCCTATGGTCAATAATAATAACCCAATCGAGCGAGGATTTGCTTGGAGTCGATCGGAATCCAATGCGATAATTTGGCTACTTACCGTCGTCGTATACACATTGAGCGAGAGAGCGGGGAAGTCACACCATTTCAATTTTTCATTTGGGAGCAGCTGCTCCCCACAAGCCTGGGATACTCACAATCACCAGAATGGCTCTGGCAATTTAATCTAAAAATAAATATTTAACTTGGCACGGTCGTTCGATTTGCCAGTTGCCACTTGCCATACACATCCGTAGGAAATACAATTGTATGTACATATAGTTCACACCCAGGCAGCGTTGGAGATTGCATTCTGTTGCGCGCATCGTGGTGCTTGGTGCTCCTGTGGCTGGCCACTTAGTCCGATGCCGGAATGAGATATCTCATCCGCAAATGGTTATTAAACGCAGTAATATTAATTTGATTGATTTTATGCTCGCGATGGAATTTTAATTCGCTTGTGTGTGCGTTCACAGGCGTACACACAGGCAAAGGAGGAGAGGAAGCGTTTTATTGATTTTTAATTTGGATAAATATTTGCCATTGCGGGTTGTAAATAGATGCGACTGGGCGGGGGATGGTGTTTTGCAGGTCGGCCGGGCTACTTTTGTCCTTTTTGCAAGTGGAATACTTGGCAGAGGTATTGCAGGATGTGGAAATATTTGCCACAGAGAAATGATTAACAAAAACGCCATTTATCCTGTAAGTTAGACAAAAGCACACCGCCACTACCCAAGCAAAAGATAACTCTGGTTGATGTCTTGAGCTGACTTACTAAGCAGTATCAGAGAGTGATTTGCAAGAAAAGAAATTTAACTCAAATGCCGGTGATGCCACTCTTGAGGGTGTGAGCTATGTATTTGTGACAAAGCTGAAGGCTACCACTTTGTTTTGCGAGAATTCAAACAAATCAATTTCCAAGAAAAACGGCCGTCTGAATAAAAACCCTTCAGCTTCAACGTCTATGCTAGTTTGTAGTTTATTTAGCACATTTAAACCATTTCGATGTTTTGTTTTCATAGTTATTTAGTTTATATATCTATTATCTTTTATGTATACGCTCAAGACTGTTACAAAAAATATGCTGTAGAATGTAGAATGGGATGTGCGACCAATTTCTGTATACGAATCTGCTGTCAAAAACAAATTGGTAACGGTTACCGTTAGAAGATGTGACCTTTCTAAAAATGAAAACGATTCGCGTGTACCTTTCAATCGTGGCAGTAATAGTAAGAACAAAATGGAATCCAGCCCTAAAAATCTCACTTTTGAAGCCAGTATGCCCAATTGACAAAAATAAGTAGAGTGGTTGTTTAAGTACACAGAGAACCAAAATTGTTCCTCCGGCAACATGGTTTTGAAAAATTGTGCCGGGAGAACCGACTGTCTAATAAAAATAAAGCATTCTAATGGCCATAGCGGGTGCTGATACAATGTGAGTTCTGCCCGGTGCTATAAATGTTAAAGTGAAGTAATTCAAGTAAGCGCCGGTAAATCCCGGAAGTAGGTTAGGTTAGGCTAGGTAAGGTGTCTGTCTAGAAAGACACACTTAGACCATATTTGTGTAGGTCCTTTGGGATACCACTATATGAAGTGAAAGGGGAAGTGCCCAGAATACTATCTAGACCAGACATGCTAGTTGATTCCTTTATGCTTGTGAACACCGTGACCGCTGTGCGACTAAAGGTGCAATTTGACACTTTTTTGAGAGCCTGCCACCAGTGTTTGCTACTTTCTCACTTTTTTAGTTGAAGAAAGCGCTTCAAAAATCTTTCAAATTCTGTTATTTCCAAACAAAAACTTTTAAAATATAACGCAGTTCCCTTGTTATAGGCTATTAAAGTGTTAAGCGATCCATGCTTGATAAATATTGTTCCAAGATACTAAATTTTGGAGAATAGCTGCTGAATTGACACATTTGTTCTTATTGGCCCTTTTTGTTGGTACTTTTTAAAATTCTGCAGATTTGCCTTTAGGTAGGCGAAGGGCGACAGAATCGGTCTAACGCTCGCTTGCAGTCCTCCGACAGCTCGCCTACAAAATTTGCGGGAGTTACTATTAATGAAGGAGAACTAAACTTGCATACTGAAATGGAAGTCGGCTCATAGGCGAGACCAGCTGCGACTCTGTGGGGGCTAGAAGATATTACCTGGTAATAAAGTTCGTGGATCAGTATTCCGAAGGGAATTCAATTTCTGTATTCCTGCGTCACTGTGCTAAGTACATCCTAGGACAGCCTCTGTTCATGCAGATTGCAGATATCTCTAGGAAACTTAGAGATCTAAACAGCGGAAAGATTTCGAATAACTAAAGTGGCGCACCTGTTGAGTCTTTATTTGGTTAATCAAATAAAAGCTGAAAGTAACGCACAACACCTTGAGGATGGTCTAGTCTTTTGTGACGATCTCACAACCTTACCTAACCTAACTTAACCCACAACACCTGCTCTCGATTAACGAAATAAGAGCATAAAAGGAGACCAGCTCAGATTTGGATTATGAAACGCATACTGCTGGGGTCGAATCGCCACTTCAGTGAACGAGCTACCCGTTCACGGAATTGAGTTGGTTTTACATGTGAAACAAAAACAAATTCCGTCACGAAATGCTCGATCACGGAGGACGCGATTCGATCCCTGATCTTTCGTTCGACGAGTCATGCAACCAATTTAGACGAAGTCGACAAGACAGAAAATCTGATACCTGATTTGGCGGATCTGGACCGTAGTCCGCAACAGCAGCAAAATCAATAGGAACGAGAACAACACCAACAATAATGGCAACCACAACACCGGCAATAACCACATTAGATGTTATATGCCACCACCAATCAAAAGCTTAATGTAGCCTCATTATTTATTGCTCATGGGTCAAGGGCATGGCAAAAGGACGGCACCGGAAGAAGCCCAAAACCTGGTCTAATGTGGTTTCTTTAATCTATGAAGAAGAGCTCACTTAAGGTCTGACAATGCCAAGGCTAGACATTCTCTTTGACTCTCTTTGGGGAAGCCCTAAAGTCAACGGACCTTTAACTTTACTTTTGGTGGCGCTTAAAGTATGGGTCCGGACTACGGCCTCAACCAACAAGCCGCTCCATCTAGCTCGGTACTTAGCTTGTTATACGCATAGCAATTGAGTTCTCCCTCCATAATTGTGCGCGATCGGTCTTCCTTTGAAGGACAACGTTACAGAGGAAGACCCGACCTTTTTTGGTTGGAGTGTTCTTCTTAATTACTCTAAAAACCAACAATGACAACTTCAATACGTTAGGGTAGATGATTAGAAAGTAGCCATAAGTCAAATCCTCTGGGAAACATAAATGCATAGGCACTCTTTAGAGCCGCAAGATCAAGATTTGTCCGCCGTTTAGATCGCAAGATGTTCCGACGGATAGTAAACGTTAGTCTTGACAAAGCCCATCTGACTGAAACTCACTGCAGAAGTTTAGTTAGGCTATAGGTTAAACAGGGGAGTACCATGCTCCATGCACCCCTAACCGCAAAGGATAACATCATCGATTGCTGACAAAATTCAAAGAAATACAGCAGTAGGTCCTGCTGGTGTCTTAGGTTCTAGTCTTACTGAAGTAAAGTGCTCCTACGCGTGCTTCCTGTCAACCTGCATCGGTAGTGCGAAAAATTGCCAAAACTTGCAGTCGGTTTGACAGAAACTTTGTGCATTTCACAGGGCAGATTTCAATATATCTATCAACGATCGTCTGAACGATATCGTTTCTGAAACTTTAATCACCATTAGATGTTTTTTTTTTTTTTTTTTTGAATTTCGTCAGCTTTCATTACATTATGAGAAATGAACTGGATTAAGCTGTCGAACTTGTAATTTTACTAATCAGTTCCTAGTTTTGGAGCTCTATCGTGTCGACGGTAACCGTCTGAAAAGTTACAGGATGAGTGTCCAGGCCATAGATTTATGCTAGGAAATAAGGGAAATGGTCAAAATAGCCTCGGATGTTATGACAACTCTTGGCAACGACCTCGAAGCTCCATCGATTATTCACCATTTGAGTGGAACGGAAAACTCTCCGCGGTCTCCTTTAATCCTTTAAAGGTGCACGCCTTGTGTACGAACGTATAAAGGTATGTGATGGGCCCCAGTGTATCTTAGATTAAGGACTCCCTGCTCTTGAATTTTCTTTCTTTCTCTATCGATCGGTGTATTTCGCAGCCAAGGATGCTGACCTCTAATCAATGTTTTTATTTTATTTTTGCTCCTTTCACGTACTACCCCCCTTTGGGCCGGCTGCCTAATGTCTAGTCTATACACATATATGGACTCATTTATGTATTAGGAAGTAAATGACTCAGCGTGGCTGCGATGTACATCGTAAACACTAGGTGATGGCAGAATTACTCTCTGGAAACGAATGCGAACCCCTTTTCCGCGTTTAGCCATACACGAATTACATACAAACAGAGAACACTCAACTGTGTACATAGTTTGTGCTGTGCATTGACCACTTTCGACAAGGACATGAACATAATGAACAGCAACAGCTAGTCGCCCGCCCCCAATACACACGTTCACTTTCTTCTTTGTGGGGTCATCCTTCAGATTCAGCACTTAAAACGAGCAAGGATATAGAGGTACGCTACACGTATCCTCTATACGAATTTGTGCTGCGAGTTCAATTACCTTGTATATATATATAGTATACGTTTCGAAGATGTCCCAGTGCCCGCAGAACCTCATGCCAATGTCCTTCGTCAATGACTTTCATTAGTTGCGACGTTTATCGATTAACCGTCGCCAGTCCTCTGTGTACATGTAGCTTAAGAGCAGCAACACAACTATGTGTCCTTATGCTCGCACACTGGAGTGCGACAGTGATTGTGCGGAGCTTTAACGTTAGTGGTTTGGGGTCGAGCTCGTAATTATCATCATCAGCCACCCAATACAGCTTGTCTGGAACGTACCTTCGGGTTGTATATGGTTTTGGCACGTTACCTAACGCTGGGAGGGATTCAAGATTCACCACATCAATCGGCGACTTTTTCCCGCTTCTCTTACGCAATTTGGTGGTTCTTTAAGACGATACTGAGGTATTTTGGTCGTCTCTCCGTTGTGTGCTGGTCGATGGTGATGCGTAAGGGAGGAGAAATTCCAAAAACAGACTTTGCTACCACAAGCCGCATAAATACACTGCAGGGAGAAGTGGATACACAGCTAACCTTGAAGTGGATTTCGAGTTTGGACAAACTCCCTGTGTGTAGTCGGTACGAAAGTGATTCCAGCGAATACCTGACCTGCGACAACTTCGTTCTCTTTGGGTGTATCGGCAGGCGGATGTGTGTTGTATGTTGATTGCGTGGCGTAATGAGTTAAAGCGTTCGGTTTCGAGATGCTGACGGAGGACCGTTCGGCAGTTGAAAAATCACAGACACTCTGTTTAAAATTGCAGACGTTAATTCATCATCAGACTAAGACTGAGAGTCAGTTCTTCACCTTATGGGAACAAGAGTCCACCTTCCGTTGCAGAAGACATCGCGGAATGAGGTGAAAAAAGCTGCAGCCTTGTAGCGAGTCTTTTAAAATTTATAGAAAGAGAAGAAAAAGAAACGTTTGGGTGGTGACGAAGGGACCTTTTTCACGGAAGAGTCTCGTTCCTTCGTCTTCAATTTCCGGCTGTTGGGTGGAAGATGTTCCGCTGTAGCTTCTTCACAAAAATTGTCCATAGGGTAAAGGCTTTCGACCATCTTTCAGATTTTGCATATGAGCTGCCAAAGGAAAGATATCGCCAGGATTGCGTCGGGGAGAGTTATCGCGCAGATAGAATGCATCAAGTTCCAAGGGGCCAAAGCAACTACCGCGAACTTTGCGAAAGGCTTGGCCCAAGAGTTCTCTTTTCGTCTTCGTTGCACAATTAGACGAAGCCCCGCTCTAGCTGTCGCTGTAGTAGCAAAAACCCGCAAAAAGTTTCATAAAGGCGCCACTAGAGCGACAAGTAGAGGGGCTTCGTCGAATTTGGCAATGAAGACGAATAGAGAACTCTTGGGTGAAAGCCTTTGGCAGTTGATATGGAAAATCTGAGAGGTGGTCGAGAGAACTCTTGGACCAAATCAAAAATTCGCGGAAGTTGATTTGGTCCCTGGAACTCTCCGCTCGCAATCTTGGCGATATCTTCCCTGACACTAGTCCACTGTCCGTAAAGAAGTTTTCAATTTTCCCTTGCTGTGTTGATTATTTTCTTGCTATATTATAAGTATAAGCTGGTCACCCTTGTAGGTGGCAGTTCCGTTTGGAGATATATTGTCCATCATCAGCTTGAGCAACTCATCGTCCAAGGTTATATGTTGTTGTCGTCTATGCGACTTCAGACTTCACCCGCTGTTAGTTTCAGTTTTTGTCTCTTGCTTTTTGTCAACTTCAATTTTCAACTCTTCCAGCCTGATGGCGATACAGAGGAACTGAAAAAAATATGCCTCGCACCCAGTAGCCAGGGCTGAGTCTTAATTTTTTTTTGCAATCGATCAAATAATTTTTCACAAGTTTTTGAGCTTGTGGGCTGGAAGTTTTGGGGGAGCGCAAGCCTTGAGCATCCCCCCTCCCTGCGTAAGCCAATGCTCGCACCGCTTACTTTTACTTGAGCTGGGTGTCGTATATTTCTGGTTTCTCTTCAAATGGACCTTGGCTGCTTATCTATTTAAATTGCGGCCTTGCTTAAGCAGACCATTGTCGAACAGGTGCTCGTCAAAGTTCGCCTGTAGGTCGCTGACTTTAGCGACCTTAATATCGTGTTCTGGGACGATCTAATTAAGAATCTGGAAGTGATACCTCGTGCTACAAGCTCCTACTGTGTTTGGCATGTTAAAAATCAAACGATCGTCTTTAGTTCGTCTCTGGATGAAGCTCTACAAAAATTGGTGCGGCAGGTAAAAATATGACAAATTTATGCTGAGTCGATCGATTGCGCCCTAAGCCTCAGTGATCACCACAAACTAGCTATAGGGACTTTGACAACAGCTTAGCACTGAAGAACGACCATTTCAAAAGCCTCTGATTAACCAGAAGATGTGCGTATAGCTTAAGAAAACCCTTTCTAAGGTGGTGCTGCATCAGTCCGGTGCATGATGAACGTGCATCTCAACGTTCGTTCGCCCGTACAGCTTACGCTTCCAATCGCTAACTGCCTCCAGTTCCAGGCTCCAACTTGGCAGACCTAGGTTTCGTAATATAGATTTGGATGGATCTTAAAATGGTAAGTGCAGTCGACATAAGTGCATCTAGGTCCATCAACCCTCTCCAAGTCACTCCGCAGAAAAAATAACCACCCTCAAATGAGTTCCTCAAGTTAAGAGTTCCCCACCCTTTTAAAAGTAAAGTGGGTTCAGACATACACGTGACACAAGCAGATTCAGACTTAAGACGGGCATTTTCCCCAACTGTACCACTGCAAATCCGAGAAGTGCACCTCCCCGGCTAAGTAGCACACCTCATTTCCATGTATTTCCCATTAGAATTGTCATGCATATTTAAATGGCAGCTAACACGCTCGCTGACTGCTGCGCAACCAGTCAGTCACTCACCACAGCAACATCCTTTAAAATGGCATAAATTAAAAGCGAATTCGCATGAAGCAAGAAAAACAATTGACATTGTACCACTGCGCCGCCATGTTCTTCCCGGCCAACGGTCAATGCTGGCTGTACGTCTATCTTTCGAACTCGTACTTGTGTCTATGGTTTTGGATTGCTTCTTTCTTGTGCGCCCTCGTCACTCGTCATCGCACGATCACATTCGTCGTCGTCGTCGTCGTCGTCGCCATCGGCCATCGTTGTCGTCGATCAACAGCATACTACCAGCAAAAACTTGATTGATTGTTCGGATGCGAGATGCAGCAGCAGCATCATCGCATTGCATCTCACGATCAGCATACACGTTCCCAAGTAGCGGTCCAGATTCAGGCTCCAGAGGCAAATACCGAGCTGTTGCAGTTTTTTTTTTTTTTTTTTTTTTCTTGCAACATTGCCAGCAACCATTTTACCGCTTGGCTAAGAGTAGTACCTGCCCGCTGTCGCCGTCGTCGTTGTCGTGCGTTGCTCTAAAGTTCCTTAAGGCTGTAGGTGATGAAGATTTAATTAAAAAAAAAAAAAAAAATGGAGAAAAACTGGAACCTCTCGTGTTCCCAAGAATACCTGCTGTTGGGTGTGAGATATGCTGACTTTGAATGAGGCTACCTGTGCGTATGCGAGGCACACTAAAAACCGTTGATACTTAGTTGGTAACGAGCTGTTTAAGGAGACCGATTTGCATTTTCCTTCAGCCATTTTGAGTTATGCAAGCTGAGCTAAGAAAGTCATCAAGACTGCTGACAAAAAACACGGGTCGCACTAAAACGGATCTAAGGCTGCAAAGAACAGATGCAGTTGGGTAGTGGTCGTATTTCGGTGGGCCAAGAGATAGCTTGTTGTTTTTTTGGTGGGCCCATCATAATTGACTGAAAGTGCACAAGTTCGGGCATTGACCCATACAATTTTGTTGGGCTCATTGAATTTTGTTTTTGAGGCGGAATTTCATCCCCCACAGAGGGGAGGAGTAAACGATTTTGCTCTGAAATATTCCGGGAAACTAGTAATATCAACATTTTTTATTTTATTTCAATTTTTGAAAACTCGAAAACGTCGTTCAAGTCCTTGCCAGCAAAAGGTTGATGGTATTGGTGGCAGAATTTTTGCTTTTGGATCATCAGAAGGTTAGGTTAGGTAAACGGGTAGGTAGAGCAGGGTGAGCCCTGCAATACCTCACCTAGGTCCTCGTGGACCCATTGTGATGCCCTTTTTTGGGGTTAACCGTTGGTGTTACATCGGTGGTCTCCATCACTTCTCCTCTTGTGGTTACCTGACGCTGTCTAGCCATCCCGATGTCCTCAGGAATAGGAACCTCTAAAGATCAGACAGTGAGACATCAGAAAGTTCTTGAAAGTAATAGCTTCCAAGTGTTCTGTTCCTCAAGTGATAGAGACTCGGGCAATGACAGAGGAAGAGAGGTGTGTCCTCTTGGACCTCCTCGTCTCCGCAGCATCTACATATGGCGTTATCTTTGAAATTTAGTTTATGACCAGTTAGAGCCCCTACTAACTTAGATAGCGATAACCTGTCAAACTGTAGTAGTTTTTTGGTCTGGCTTCTGTTATATTCTGGCCAAAGCTTCCGTGATATTTCACAGGTAGTGCGTTCTTTCCACCTGTTGTTGGTTTTCATTCGAATTTTGTTCTCCACTCGCTCTCTGAGATTGCAGAGTGGTGGCTTGATCGATTGAAGTGCTCTATCACGTTTATAGCCGCCTGGCTGTCAATGAAGACGGTAATATCTCTACGAAATATTGCCAACATTGACGCCTAACGGGCCGCTTCAGCGATAGCCATAACCTCTGCCTGGAAGACGCTACTACTATCAGATAGTCTGATGGAACAATGTAATTAATTCCTCAGAGAATATGCCGGCACCGGCTCCACGGTCCATCTTTGAACCATCTGTGTAGATGGATATTAATTTTCTTTTTGTGGGTTCATTTGTGTTCCATTCTTCCCTACTCGGAAAGGAGCAGGTGAATGTTTTGTCAAAGTCTATATAGGGAGACATTTAGTCAGAAATGACAACGTTCCCGACGTGTTTATATAAGATCTGTGCATGCTCAAAGTTGCAAGGATTCCAAGTGTTAGTTTGACTGATCCTTAAAGCACTTTTGGCAGCGGATTCTTCCATGTATAGGTCTAGAGGTATCAAATTGACAATCGCCTCTAGTCCAGCAGTAGGTGATCAGAAGGTTACCCAAATACCGGTTAACAAATATATCCTGCTTTCTAAGCTGCATGATCGTTGTGCGACTGAAGCTGCAATTTGACACTTTTTTGAGAGCCTGTCACAATTTTTTGCTATTTTGGCTCTTTTTTTGGTTGGAGATGGCGCTTTACAAATTTTTCAAATGATGTTACTTCCAAATGAAAACCTTAAAAATGTAACGCAGTTGCCTTTCACAACGCTGTTATAGTGTTTAGCGAGCCAATTCGTGTTAAATATTGTCCAAAAAGTCTACATTTGTAGACTAGACTGTCCCTTTTTCTTGCGGCTTTTCACACTTTGCAGCGGTTACCCTGTTTCTAAGGATAGTGATTTTTTAAGACTCAGGCCCATAAGCCCATCCACGACAGTCCCATAGAGGGGATCAGCTGTAGCTTGGCATGCATAAGCAAAGAAAGGCTTTTCCTTGCCAATTCGACAAGTTTAGTTCCCCCTTCAGTTCAGACAAAATACACCGACCAGATATTGAAAGCTCTACAGATCTTTTCTACAGATATATTCATTTTGTCGGTATTGACTATACTTGTCTTCTTTTCCTTATTGGCTAACTTTTGATGAAGGTCCATAACGCTTGGCTATCCAATGGGCGTTGTAAGCACGTCCCGACTCCCTAGTCACCTATATGTGAAAACCTTGTCAGAAATCACTTGAAACTTTAAACTCGTCTGACAGCCTTATCCGTATAAAAAAAAAAGGAACATTAAGGCCCATCGCCTATTAAGTCTGTCGTGGGTACACATCTTCTAAGCAAGCCAAAACCAAGAAAGAAAAAAAACAGCGTAACTTCCTTTTTTTTTTAATAAAGAAGCATTAAATGCATTTTAGTAAACCGGTAGCTATTATTTAGTCATTATTTTTTAGTGCCAGCAACTGTAGTTCCGTAGAGCTTCAACTACTATACAGGGGTGCCAACTACTGTAGTTTTTGATATTTTTTTAAAAATGCAATTATTTCTAAATTGAAACCCCTTAAGTCTAAAAAGTAAATTTTTATTAAAAATAACATTTCATAAGCAATATATAAATATATAACATATAATAAATTAAAATTGCGTTTTAAATAACAAGGCTTTGTTTAAAGTAAAAGTTTCCTTATGGGTGGCTGTATCCCTTACGCTATTTCGACACAAACGAATGCCTTTTCTTTTTGTTCCTTTACTTGCTTCGAAACAATCTGAACTACTGCCTTAGCCAATTCAATGGACACTCCATTACCCATAAGGTGCCTCTTATAAGAATCAGGACGGTCTTTTCATCCGCCCTTGGCAGCGTCCATGCCTCCGCGTCATTCAGCAGGTCTGAAATTATAAGATTCTTCTAAAACAAGGGCTTCGATACTTTACTGCCTCGAAGTCCGTATAAACAGCGATTGGCAAGAGCATTCCTTCGCTTGATCTCGTCACTGATTCCATTGCTTGAGTTCACCGCCGAAATAGGTAGACAAGGTCCCTTCTAATAGACAGCATTATGTTCAGTCTTCACCGGTAGTGCCATCTTTGCCGCTTCTGTCTAAACACTCATCAGTGACAGCTAGCCGAGTTCCTCTGATTTTGTCAATATCATCGGCATAGACTTCTGAAGGGCTATACTCCCGAAGTTGACGAGCTGTAAGCTTCGGAGAATTCTTTCATGTTAAAGACATCTCATCAAAATCGGGCACTTTATTTAAGACTTTTTTAATGACGTTCTTATAGAACTCTGTGAAAGTTGGAGTTCTTCAAACAGGAAAGTTGAAAAGGGAGTCCACAACTAAACATGAATTCAACCTTCAAGCCGATGAAGAGGTGGTGGGTGTTCATTTAAATGAGCTGCGTCTTCTCCAAGTTGTGGGATAGTTTAAAAATTTGGGCGAAGATCAAATTTTCCGACCTTAGCCGGACTGATATCAGTTTTTTAACCATCAGTTTTTGGACCATCGGTGCGTGAACGTCTTTTGTCTTCCAATACTTTTTGGTTTCGTTATTTTACCAATTAAAAATACATGTCCTTACATTTGGTCCTCTCTAAGAAGTCTATAAAAGACTTACACAGATTTGCATTATCCTCGGGATGGCTTGACTACCCGGTTTCATAGGTTTCCACAGTATGGGGGTCATTAGAACCTCAAGGGCATCATAATGGATCTACGTTGATCTAAGTGCGGCGTGTGAAGGTTCCCTCTGCCTCGCCAACTCGCTAACCTAACCTAACCTTACCTACATTTGGTCCTTCGATCCGCATAGATGAATAGTGCGAAATATCCTTTAAAAAAATGTACCGCCACGACCTTTCCCATTATTCGACTCCGGTATGGCTTAGCTGACACCCTGGCAGCTGCTTAACTGCCTATGAACTGTTTCAATCGGCTTAGGCCGATTAGGCCTTGGTTTCAATCGGCTTAGGTCTTGGTTATTGTAGACGGAATCTTGTATGCGAAGTTGAGGAGGACATACTTTTGTGCGACCAAATTTTTTAGATCGCCCCCCCTCACAAAAAAAAAAAAAAGCTCTGCGGGGAAGCCAAGCTGCAGCCGCTTTATTTCGTTGAAGTTGGCAACACCTTCTTTAGCCTTGGATAAGAAGACTGCTCGAAATGCCCTGGGCTAGGTTCAACATCGGTTTATAATTTTTACTGATCAAACATTCATTTCAGATTGATCTTGCCTCTTCTCCAGCTCTTGGCAGTATATCAGCGATGGATTCCCTTATGGGACAAAGTACCCCTCAAAAAAACCTCGCTAAATCTGCCCAGAAACGCCCTTCTCAGAGCCCATGAAATCTATCCAAGGACCTACTGTGGATATCTCCCTCAAAGTCAGCTCCGCACTAAAGCAACAAAACCTGACCAAGATGTCCTCATGAAATTCAACTTTATCCGCACCCCAGACCCACACCCGCCCACTGAAATGTTCAATTTTGAATTACCATTAATATTTATGCAGTCCTCGAGCAGAAAACCAATCAAATGCTTTATAAATATTTTCATTTCCCTCCGCAGAGGAAAAAAGAAAGGAAAATTGAATCACAATTGAACCATCGCCCCCTCCATCCCCTTCCATCCTAGAGGTCTCCTCGTAGCGAATTCATCGATTCGAAAGCGGATTTCGTGTTCCTACTTCTCTTGCGTCCATTTTTCATGGCGGAATTTTTATTTTTAATTTCAATAAGTACCGCAGCAAGGGCTCGCTCCCATAAGCGGTTATAAATATTTAAAAAATAATTCTCCATCATAGGAGCGCAAAATTTATATTGTTCGAGCATACAGTTTTACACCCTCCCATATACACACACACGGGGGGGGGATGTGCGGGTAGAAGCACATGTGCATCCACTTGAATTTTCCATAGGATATAGAAGAAAAATGAAAATATAATGGAAATCCTGAAAGGAGAGCAGGAGAGCTCCATCCCCTCCACACGGGGTGAAAATTCATATTAAAATTTCCAATCTAATGCCACCCCCCGGTATGATGGTAACGGTTCGGGTGTCCATTCTTCGAATAGCAACTGAGAGACAGAGAAAAATGGAAAATGGAAAATGTTTTCCCAATCCATTCACACTCACACAGTGGCTCAGACACACACACACACACACACGCTGCAGGTGTCTGTTTGGTTGAGAGTGTGCTCAGTGTTCATACTGCGGGTGCGGACGGGGTGGCAAATAATTTTTCATAAATTCAAAAATGTGAAAATATGAGAGAGAAGAAATAGAAAAAAAAGGCAACTTGGGGGCGTCCCGTTTTACTCAAGTCTCCTTTTGTATGAAGTTTTTGCTCTCTTCTCCCTTTTGGGGGATGAAAAGTCATTGCACTTGGGGGGTAGAGTGCGGTGGCCACTTTCAAATGGCAAAACTACTTTATTCGGTAGAGGTAGTCAAATATTAATATCGCCCGGTTATATGCAGTGCGGCATTGTTGGGCTCCGTGTCGGACGGGCGACGACGACGACATGCGTCTATGTACGCGCGCGGGGGACATGCGCTCGGAATTGCCCAATAAAAAAGCGTTTTTCACAAATTCATAGGGAAATATGGGCAGAGGCATATAAATTCTTCGTCCTTGCTTCCCTGCCAGTGGGTTTTTTTATTTTTAAATCCATTGTGGCAGTGGGGGTTGAAGTTTTAAATGAGGTACTTGGGCTATGGGAATCATATTTCTTTCGGGATATCGCTTGTGTGTATGGAAGCACCTATTGTTTGTAAATGGGGGGAGAGCAGCTTCGCTATGCTATGACAGCTTTCAAGCCTGCTGGGTGCTGGCGAAAGAGGTCGAGGTGGGTTGAACAATTTGAAATATTTCCATGAAATGTTGGCTGTGTGCAAGTGTTGGGGTGAGGGGGGGCACTTGTATACATAAATTTTAAAATGTTTTTCTTATTCTCATGCTGGGGGGTCCTTCAGTATTATATACCCACATTGGGGGTGCTCTCGTTGGTTGTGTGTATATGCTAAATTTTCTCTTAATATGCAGAAGTGGAAACTTGTGTATATGTACATAAATGGGGCACACGCCCATTTATATAAAAGTGGAGCGGAGACTTTTATTTTTCTCTTAAACACATGTGTGCCAAGGAAATTATTATTAATATCGCAATTTTAAAGTTTTATACGTTGACTATAAATCAAGGGATATCATGGTTTGGAAGCTTGCGCTTTATATATGCTGAGTGATCAATTTTAATAACGCCAAACTGATTTAGGGCCTTGGAGGGGAGTTACATTTTATTTTTCGAGTTTACTGGACACTATAGCCAGTTTGGGCCTGCGGAGGACCATTTATTGTTTTGTTGTTTTTGGAAAAAATACAAGGGTTCACGGTAGTGGTCCCGCAAAAAAAAGTTTAAGTCGTGTTCATACCTATCGTCATCTAACACCTAATAGCTTATAAAAAAATGAGTATAAAATAGAAACGCAAGGAAACAGAAACCGCCTTAACTTGTAAATAATGTTCATAAGGCTTTTCATGAAGGTCTAACAAGCGTCTACAAAAAAAATACCCTACTCCACTGAGAACTTTAAATGCTGTAACAAATTGTTCACAGGTTTGAGCTTAGCAAGAATCCAAGGAACAATTTGACTTCGGAAAGGTTCAAATTTGTAATTTCTGTAGGCAACAGCTTCTACAATATTTGTTAGCTCAAGTTTAGAGCAGTTTTAAAGTATGTGTTTCGAAAATAACTTCTGTAAGACTTTTGCGAAGCATATCCACAGGCTTTAAAAAAAAAATAAAAAAAAAAAAATAGTTGGCGCAACAGGCCCGGAGGGACCCTAGGCCTAGCTTCTCACAACCATTCGTTTTGTGTGAGTTTTTCATTTTTGGAACGAATGGAAGGGATCTACAATTTTATGCCGACTCCAAACGGCTAATTGAGAAGCTCTTTCAAGACATTTATACTCTCGGATGTTTGTCAGACGTTCGCGAGAGGTGGCGCAGTGAAAAAAACCCTAAGTCGGAATTTGGGTTTTTGCGGGATTCGAACCTCGACCCCTCGCATAGCAGTCCAACACACGAACCCCTGAGCTACTTTATAGAAGGAGATAAAAGCTAAAGATTATCTAAGTCCAAACCTTTGACTCATTATGGAGTCAATGCTTTCATAAATATTTTAAGTTGTCAATAAGGTCTGAGCTTTGGAAGATGTACAACGAAAACAAGAAGATCAGGTATTATTGCGCATGGTAAGTACCGAAAGGCAAGAATCGATTTCTTTTAAACAAAGACCACCCTTTTACGTAATCAGCCTCTTAAAAGAGTGTAAAACTAAGAACTACTTGCGAAGGAATTTAATAGAACAGAGCAGACGAAAATAACTGGTTAAAGACCTAAGTCGAGCGGACTTATAAATCCAGACTGGCCAAACTTGGTCAAGCTTTTCTTTGCAAATTAAATTTGAACCGGACCAAGTTGGTCAAGCATTTTATGGTAAGTTTCTTAATTAGATCTAGACCGGACCATCTTAGTCGAGCTTATTTTTTCCAAATTAGATCTCGACCGAACCAACTTAGTGGAGCATTTTTTGGTAAATTAGATCCAGATCGGAACAAATTGGTCAAGCATTTTTTTTGTGGTAAAATAGATAGATTTTGTCAGACGCTGCTGATAAACAACATGAATAGAAAAATCAAATAATAATGCTAAAAATGCTCTACACTTTATTAATTGCGGCCCTGTGGTTTATTTAGGTACATTAACTGCCAACTATTTTGTGGCTACTCAAACAAAAGTGAGTTGGAATACGGTGTGCAAAATGGCTATACCCTATTAGCCAAACCTACGGGAAACAACGAAAAATATTTTGGGTAACCTATCGGACCTGCTATACTCTTTAAACTGCTTTAAGGAACTACCGCTTTCAAAGCCTCTCAAAAAATGTGTAGTACTTATAGACAGAGCTGTAGTTAGAGCCTCGTTGGAGAATTTCTAAACCCAGCTTAGTAGATGTGTAGTGATAGAAAGATCTTATAAAATTGGTGACTACCAAAACCTCTAATAAAAGCTTTATAAGACACTTTAATTAGTCCGTATAATCACTTCAGACAAAATTCTGTTGTTAAATTTCAAATTGCATCGACAGCTATTTTGGAAAAGCCCACACTGAACTTGGAGAAACACTGTAGAAATATTAAAAAAAACTTTCATCGGTATGTCCAATTCTCCTTTTCTAAAGAACCTACATACAAATGTTTCAAAGATTTTTAGAAATATTTAAAAACCTTTACCTATAACTGATTTCTTCGACATATAGTGAGAAAGATAGAGAATTGCTCAGACCAATACAGAGCTGTTAAAGAAGCACCTCAGTTTTAGTTTCTATATAGAAACGACACAGTTGTCGCTTGTTGTATGAGCCAGATCAGCCTTGCCCTAAGTAGAACTGCCCAAGAAAATACTACCATACCCGTATGGAAGTTGTTGGTGTTTAGGTATTGAAGAGGCTCCAGGAAATAACCCCCCAAATGGAAAATGAAATAACCCCCCAAAGTTGGGGAATAATTTCACTATGAAACTATTCCCCAAATCGAAGATGCAATAAGTTCCCAAAATGGTATGGAGTAACCGCTCAAACATATTTCGTTATATTTAAATAAAACAAACTAACATTTTGAAAATCAAGCAAAAACTATACAAGCAAAAAACTGCGAACCCACCCCGTAATCCAACAGTAAAGCCAAGCATAATATTCATTATACAACTGTAGCAATTCGGGTGCGCCCAATTTGAAGCATGAAATAAGGCCCCAAAAACCGATGAAATAAAACCCCAACCCCATTTAAGCTTTGGGGGGTTATTTCATTGGGGCGTTATTTCCTGCAGCCATTGGAAAAGATAAAATACAAGATACCTACTTTGCTATCTAAAAGTACACTTGTCAAGAACAGGGATAACAAAAAACCTGACAAAAAGAAGACTAGCCCAGTCTTGAACTGTGGAAACCTATTGGTAGGTATGATGATAAGGGTTATCTACAACTGGAGAGGTCTCTCTTCTCAAGCTTCAGAAAGTGGATATTGGTTTTAAGCCGATATTCCCACGGCTAAGATATCAGGTTAAGAGCTTATGGAGTAACGCTACGATTACACGTGCCATTTTTCGTCCCAAATTTTGACATGGTAAAAAAAAAAAATAGTGGGTCAACAGGTCCAGAGAGACCCTATTCCTAGCTTCTCACAACCATTCGTTTTGTGTGAGTTTCTCATTTTTGGAACGAATGGAAGGGATCTAAAATTGTATGCCGACTCCAAACGGCTAATTGAGAAGCTCTTTCAAGACAGTCATACTCTCGGATGTTTGTCAAACGTTCGCGAGAGGTAGCGCAGCCGAAAAAAAACCCTAAGTCGGAATTGGGTTTTTGCGGGATTCGAACCTAGGACCCCCGTATAGCAGTCCAACACACTAACCACTAAGCTACTGCGACTACTATGACATGCTAACGTCACAAAAATTGGGCCATTCAGTGGTCACTCGTGTGTCTTTCGTGAGAGTGCGCTGCGACAGCCTGCGTAATCAGACACTCGACCAGGCGATTACACATAGTTTAGGACAAATGTTTACGTCATAATGACGTCGGCATGTCAAAATTTGACATGAAAAGTGGCAGGTGTAATAGTAGCTTTATATTCAACCAAATGAATATAAAGGTTCACGCTGCATGCAGATCTGTATTTCTCGAATATAGCTACCCACCAGGACGGTTGAAAATCTCGCACTTCAAAGGTTGACCATATTCCTTAATTATGGGCAAATGAGAGAAATAAGCCCTTAGCGGTAAATAAATGATAAACTTACCAACCCAACCAACCAATAAATTATGAGAGATGTTAAGTTGCGTCCAAACCAAACAAATTAATTCAATATAGCATTTTCCATCTCCATATAGGTGCACGTCAAAGTCTTCATTCCTATTACACCTACATTGGTGCAAAACTCCAACCTCCAAAATTTGAGAACTTGGAATTATACTTAGGTATTTATATTGAATTGAAAACAACTTTTAAGACACCACTCTCAAGATGAACTACTGGATGAAATCATATTTTTAAAGTTCAAGTCCCAATATAGGAAACCCCATTTTATTTAGGGGTGCGGTCCAACGGAAGTAAAATTGTGTTTGGATAAGTGACGTACACTTTTTCTTTTAAATATGCCCAAAGAAAAAAGTCGACTAGTGTCAAATCACAAGATCGTGGCGGCTAATTAACATGGCCACGACGTGAGATAGCACAGCCATTGAATTTCTCGCGCAAAAGAGCCATTGTTTCGTTGGCTGTGTGGCAAGTGATATATTTACCATCCTGTTGGAAGCACATATCGTCCCAGGTCCATATCCTCAATTTCTGGCCGCAAGAAGTTCGTTGTAATCTCGCTATAGCGAACACCATTCCATGCTTGGCGGACCTCATTTTCGAAGAAGTGGCTCTTCTGTCACATTATCGCGAACAACAGCAATGTTTTCCGCAGAACGAACTGGGCGAGCTTTGCACAGGTCTTTTCACATTTCCTTCAGACCCGGTTTGCTGAAATTTGCGCACAATTCTCCCGATTGTGGAGACATTTGGTCGATTATACTGACCAAAAAAATCACGAAGTGCACGAAATGCATTTTGATTTGAACGCCCATTTCATCGTAAAAGGCTTAAACCGCGCTGATGAATTGTGTACCTCTCCATGGTTGAATTTGTCAAACGGCAAATTATGTTGGGCAAAAAACTTGAAAACATGAGTCACACCTTAGACTCACAATTAACATCGTGCATTATCTATGGTTGGGCCACCCTTTAGAAGAAGGTGTTGAGCTTTTTAACTACAACAAGCTCATTGAAAGGTTCCGCGTGAGACACAGAATTGGAAAAAACATGCTTACCATAGGGCGGGGTCCTTGGACCAACCTTGTACCTATCTTTTGTGTAATAGGGATGTTGCTGACAGAGCGGATTAAATGGCTCTGCGCAGAGGCGATATCGTAACCAATGAGGTCCTACCGAGGTGCGATTATTGCCAGTTGAAAACTGTAACCAATACCCCGCCATGAGGACGTGAAAAACCGCCCGTTACGGCAATTTTTGCAAGCTCAAGAGAGCTATTAAAAACAAAAAATAGGCAACGAACTGAACGCACTCGCACTCGTAGATTGGATCGTCGATGTACAAAATAAAATGTCTCTGTAATGGCGTGGCTAAGTAGAGGAGAAGCTGCATAAACTTGATTTGAGATATTTCATATTTTTAGCTGCTTGTTCTGAACTGAATACCTACTACTAAAAAGAGTGTAAAAAACACCACACGGGATTTGCTAAAATAAAGGGTTTTCCAATAAGAGGTGCTATTGTGAATGACCCGCTATTTCGGTAGCTGTCACATTTGAAGCTTTTATTCTTTGACATTTGATAAGTCGAAACTACGCCATTACACCAAAAATGAAACGATACACGCATTAACAACGCATTGAAATTATTAAAATTCACTAAAAAAATGGTGAAAATCTGGCAGTCACAGTTCGCAAAACTAAAGCATTTTTTGATTGTCGTGACCTTGTCGGACCGCAATACAGAAGTTTGTGGAAAAGTTCGACCTGTTGGGACAATTGTCAGTGATGTGAAGAATAAAACCCGTGCACGTCGCTTAAGAACAACTGAGAATACTGCTGCTGTAGCCCAAAGTGTTGAAGAAAACCCAGGTTTGTCCATTCCTCGTCGTTCTTTGGAATTGCGCATTCCACAAACGTCATAACACCGTATTTTGCATAAAGGCTTGGGTCTTAATTAAGGCTTATAAAGTTCAGTTAACACAAGAACTCAATCCGGCCGATCATCAACAACGTCTTCTCTTTGCTGATTGGGTCCCTGAAATGCATGAAAATGATCCGGAATTCCATCGATAAATGACTCATTGACTGATGAGGCCCATTTCCACCTCGTTGGCTACGTCAACAAGCAAAATTGTCGCATCTGGGGCTCGGAAAACCCAAGAGTTATTGTTGAGAAGACTCTCCATCCTCAACGTGTGACTGTTTGGTGCGGTTTATGGTCCGGCGGGGTCATTGAAACCTTACTTTTATAAACGCCGGCTAATGGGAATCGGATCCCAACTTGCAATCGGAAACAGACTGCTAATTTATTAAGACCTGCATGAAGACTTGAAATTCAGCTGTAACATATTGATGTTGTGGTGAAGGCTGACATCTTCTTTCTTTCTTCAAGTTTTTATAAAGAAAAACTAACACAATCGGTGCCTTCAAGCTTGAAGTGTCATGTCGTATCTATCCAATAATTGCCCAAGAAAGTGCCACAGGCAATGTTGGGCCCACACCGAAGAACAAAATGCAAACTCTTTACCAATGCCAATCTCTTTGACACCCATCTATATGTCGCATAGAATTATACTTCATGCAAATCACAGGTATAGACGTATAGACAACTCCACGGAGACACGCAAATCCAAACTTAACGCCGCACTAAATAGCCCAGACTAAAAGACGCGTAGCCACCCCGTTCAGCAACTAAAAGCCACCCGACCGCGCCACTATAATACCGGCCCCAATCAATGCCACATAAGCCAAGAGCAGCAGACTAACAACAACAACAAAAAGTCCCTCAACATTCAACTGTGTATCTTAAAGCTACACATTCATTCAGCAGAAGGTATATTTTCATCCACAGTGCGCGACATTTTTTCCAGCAAAAGAAGCAAAACAAACCCAAAAAGAGGGAACAAAAATCATCTTCCAAATCACGGAAAAAGCCCCAAAGTACCACTTTAATTTTTTTCTTCCCGTCTTGCACCCCCGTGCACACCGACCGCCATCACTACATATAATTAGTCGCACTCGCACACCACCGCCCAATACACCACACAACCACAATACCACATAGCACACATGCAACGTCAAGATGATACCCATACCATTACCCATCTCCATGTTTATTCGACTGCGGCGAATTCGCTCCCCATGTCCACCGGCTGATGATGGCTGGGTTTGTTTTGGGGAGCATGGGAGAAAGAGAGAAGCCCCAACAGAGACAAAGTGCGCCCGCTGGACGGCAAGCGAAAGAAGACAGCACAAACGCAAGCTCGGGATTGGCTCTCGGCCGGGCTGGTGGGGAAAATTGGCTCCCAAAATGAATGCGGCTCTGCGTGTGAGTGACACTCGCACACTAATCTGTCGATTTCCATAAGGAAAACTCAAGTGTTGGTTGTAAACAAACCATTATTCGAGGAAAATCCCATGTGGAACCCATCGAAAGGGGAGTTTAATGACTCGCAAGTCGCAACTGAAACTGAAATGGACGTGTACAGCGAAGTAACGAACCCAATCAAGTGGAATAAAGAGAGAGACAGTTCTTGTTCACGTTCTGCTCGTCGTCGTCAGTTCGGTAGTGCAGTGCAATTACACGCGGTTATACCTACTCAGAAGTCAGAACAGAACTCAGCCTAATCACCGTTCACCGCACCATATCCATCATCCATGGGGACTTGGACTGAGAGCGAGATCTCCCTCGCTCTCTGCTGAGCAGCAATCACTAATTGGTAAACACAGTCGCTGTCGCATCGCATCTAATATCAGTGTGGAACCCATTCATCGGGTCTCCTGCTACTGAGGGGGCGTCCGATGGCCATTAAAATATGATCACCGCAAATTTACCTCCCACAACGCGAAGCGTCCTCTCCACAAGGATTCTAAAAAAAAAAATGAATTAAATAAAATTTTAAGAACACACACACTCGCAGCGCAAAAAAAAATTCCCAACTGTACAGTGTACGAGTGTAAGTGAAGGGAAGTAAATAAAAACTCCCCCTTGAAAAAAGTGGCGCTCTAAAAAAGAAAAACCGTTTTTTTAAGACAATAACTTTTCACCCCCAAAAAGCTACACACACGGGTTGGTGGGGCTCTTTTGCTTTTTGTTGTGCCGCTTTTCAAGGCACACAGCGCGCGCTGCAGACGACAACGACAACACACGGCGTGGTGATTGTGGGCTGTGGGGTCCCGCGCGCGTAACAATTTCGTTTTCTTGTTGTTGTTGTTGATTTTTTTTTTTTTTTCTGTTGAACCGATTTCTTAGGGGACTCTTGAAATTCTTCGTTATGTGGATACGAGTTGTTTTTTGTATCTTTTTAGTCGTGTGTCGGAAGTCAGTCACATAGCGTGCTCCTAAATTTTATTATTATCAAAATATCAATAAAGTGTCAAGTTGTTGCGATGGTATGACGACGCATGCAGCGGGAATACGCTAAAGACACACAAGAAAAGTACGGACGCAAATTGATTTGAGAGCGCGCGTTAATTTTTCTCTTTAAATAAGTTCTCATTATTGCGGACGGTGAAAATTTGTGTTGCTCGTCGGACGGGTTTCGTGTCCGTGGAAGTGTTGAAAGAAAAATACAAAGTTGCAAATAGCTGTAGCAATTGTTGGTGCGATATGCCAAAGTGAAAGCAAAGTTATAAATCCAACAAGATAGAGGTACCTAGTACCTACCAATAATTTTCAGTGATTGGAATTTTTTTAATAAAATTGAAAAATTGAAAGTGAATAGTTTTGAGTGATTAAAATTGAAATTTAAATTTAAATTTAAATAAGCCGACGGAAAACGACGGTGGACTTAAATCGGATCCGGGTGATCGTATACTACGTAAGGAGCTGGATTTGGACGCACTGCCTCTGGTTCGTTTCAAGTTGTCATTGTCACCCTTCTTCAGCGCACGAAGATCACTAAACTCTAGACACCAGAGGGGACGTTTATGTAAGTTGAAACGTTTAACAAATTTTTGGGCTTTCTGTTCAAATTTGCTCTCGCTGTGTTGTCAAAAATTCTCACAGTAGGAGGTAGGAGGTAGGTACCTACCAAAAGTTGCATGTGTCAAATCTGATTCTGAAGCTAACTAGGGATTTTTTGTTCGATCTGTGCTTCCTACAGTCTTAACATTCCAATACAAAAGACTGATACCAACTACGTGACTAGACCGCTCTAAAGTGTAGCCTTCAATTTTCTACAACTTATATGTCAGTCGGTTTCCACTGTCTTTTTTCATTTAAAAAAAAAACAGAAATGGATATCTAACGACGAAAAGCGCAAAATTGTATAAACTTTTTAAACCTGTTTGTTGGGCGCCAATTTGTTTTTTCTGCGTTGCTCGAGGTCGAGGTCTTGAAAAAAATGTGTTTTTTTTTTTTTTTTTTGAAGCCTTACTTGAGCTACAGGAGCACTCAGAGCCCTTGCGTGGATTAATCATATTTAAAATTTGGGACGAATTAATTGTGGCCGAAGGTGTTTGGTAGAAGGATTTTTATGGCAGCTGTATGCACATCCATTTTCATGCCCTGTCGCTCGCTAAAAAGTAGGTAAATTGGACCTGCAGCCTAGGACCATTTTCAGCGATACCTTTACTATAAAAAGGGGTTAGGCTTAGGTGTGTGGGCAAGCGTGGAGTACTCCGTGCCACACTCAGTCTCACTAATTCACCCATTGCGATAGGCATGCGGTGATGCTCTATCGTGTGCCTTTTACAAGACATAAAGAGATTAGGAGAAGATGTGCACAATTTTTCATAAGTCCGTGCAACTACTTGAAACTTGATGATATTGGTATCGTTGACATAATTCACCCAACTGTCACTAGATCCGTTGCAAATATTGGGACCGAAGCGGCAAAAATTACTTTGTTTTTGATAGAGGTCAAAAGCAAGTAGGTAGGTTCATATACGCCGTCAACCTAAGTATACCTACTACAAGATTTGCTGTCAACAAAAACTGACACTGATTACCAAGGACTTACTCAGACAGATTGCCATAAAAATTACGTAGGGCTAATAGAGGTATTCATGCACTTTGTCCATACCCTGGTTATGCTATAAGATCTGAAAGAAAGGTCTACACTTGCCATTTGGCAATGACTATGCTTCTTTGGCTTAGGAAGTGAGGATAAGGCCTTGTTATAAGAAGCACTTATAACGCTCTTTTAAAGGCCCTTTTCAACCCAAGTTATGACTTTGTTCCGCACAACTATGACGAATGCAGATAAATGGGAGCGTATCGGCATTCCCCTTCTTAAAATCCCACTTAAACAGTTTAAAAACACCGTCTTCTAAGACCCTAAACCCTGGCAGAGGTTTTCTTCAAACTCTGTCCAGTTGGTGATGGAAAAAAAAAAAACCTAAAGGGAAAACCTATTTAATCGGTCAATATCAGAGCGACAATCCTAGAAAAAATCTACAACGACATAGGAGAAACAAGCGTGGCATCGAAATCGAGATAAAGAAATTCTCAAAGTTTTTGTTGCAATTAAAAAATATGACGCAGAAACCTCAAAAGGAAGTATTAGAACTGCTAGTAGAAAGACAGCTTCCTACGATTATAGGAACCACGGGCAGATGGATTATAGAAATGCCTTCAACGGCATTTTGACACAGAAACGCAAACATAATAAGAATCCACGCTGTACCTACTCCGCTTGACAAAAACGCACTATCATAACTACTCCTGGCCTGGAATGAACTACAATTTTAGAATCAAGAATGTCAAATGATAGCACTGGCGCCCGCTACAACCTCTACAGCTTGGAATGGAGCGCATTCAAAAAAGGAAGTTATGTTGCCGCAACCAATTTGAAAGTAAGACACCGCTGGTATTCCACATTCCACATACCTATGTTCGACGGAAGTTACTGGGTAGGTTGAAGTTTCTTGACATCCACTTCCGTGAATGAGCTAGGTACCTATACATTGACGGATTTTACATGTGCAACAAAAACAAGTTCCGTCACTTAATGCTAGTTCACCCCATCTTTCGGACAATCGGAAGCAGACTACTAGGTCCTAGAAATTATTTTTGTAAAAGAATTGTAGAACGAACACCAGAAACTGAAAAAGAAGTCTCATTTGGCGGAAAATCGAGATCAATTTCATGAGCACTTCATGCGTCGTTGGGACCCTTCTTTTAGAAAGTACATGTCAATATTGCTGATTTTTTGGTGATCCGATTAGTTAAGGACGCGTCTAGGCACACCAACAGATGTTTTCCATTTTGTATCCACAATTTTCTTCTTTGAGATCACGTAAACGGTCATCTCAACGTCATTGGTCCCCATTGACAAAAACGCGGGTAAAATGACGAGACTTCAACAAATTTACATCAGCCCACCTTTGAATGCTTTTTGGGAAGCTATAAAAATCAAAATCAAGCCGCCTAAAGATACGGTCAAATATTTGGTTTGCCCGCAATCCAGCTGTACTACTTAGAGGGGCACTGCCCAAATTTGAGTGATGATGACTTCAAGAAGCTCGTTAACCTGACATTTTTCTGACCTACACCTTTCCTCGGATTGGTTTTTGCGATCCAAATTGGTAGTAGCTCTCGGGTCCCGAAAGCTCGGCCATTCGCTATATAATGTTGCCACGGGAATGGGGACTGTCTCTGTGTCAAATCTGGTACAGTCCCATCATTTGAGGTTGGATTCGTGGGGGCTGTGGTTTATACCGAATGCGGTGACTAATAGCGTTCTTTCAGAATGAAGAGGTGTCTTATGATAGGGCTCGCCCCTTACCAATGGGTCTGACTGGTACCAATACCTAACAGCCAAGGAAATTGCACCGGTTCGGTGATTGTTTTGGCCCGGAGCGTCTGGTCAACGTCTTTCTCAAGGACTCTAATGTGGGTATGCCCATCATGAAATATAGCCGTCAAGGCAGGTGTTCACGCTAAGCATGCTATTTGTTTCTGCACCTACTACTTAGAATGGTGAAGCACCGGCTGACAGAGTGTGAAATAAAATATTTAGGCCCGTTTGCTGATACTACTCATGGAAATCTGGTAAACAGTCGACATGTCGAGGGCATATCGAAATTTGTTCAGTGCCAGTAACATCCATTGGATCTATACGGCAATAGTAAGACCATTCCTCTCATACGCGTCGGTTGTGTGGTGGAACAGGCTTTCACGGAAACGTGTTACTGCCTCTTTTGCCAGACTTCAAAGAACGGTTTGTCTCGGCTGCACAGGGGCCTTCCCCTTGATATTTTTATCATGGGGTGTACGCTGAAAACCATCTCTCGGTTAAAGAGACGTGGCTTTTGGTACCACGCGCATTGGAAATTTGAAGAACTTGTGCGAGAGTTATCCTTTGACTCCTGTCTTATGGATATGCCCTCTGACGCAATGACTCCAGAAGTCCTACTGCGACAAAACTACCACGTCAACTTTCCTCAGGCAACGGAATGGCTTAGGCCAGACTCTGAGCCAGGAAAAGAATGCCATCGTATTTTTACGGATGGCTCCAAAACCGGACAGGGGTCTGGTTCTGGAGTCTTCGTGGAAAGCGAGAACATTAGACTTCACTACTCTTTAGGAAACCATGCGTCTGTCTTCCAAGCGGAGATTTTCGCTAACCTTATGGCTATGCGCTATATTGTGACAAACAGGTGGAGGGCTAGGAGTATGCAGGCTGGGTTCAGAGGAAGAATTCTTATTACCTGAACCTGCGTTGGGTCTGCCTTCAACGGTGGTTAAGTCATCCATTGATACTTGGGTTTCTCGCGAACACGAGTGTCGGTGGCGTGGCTGTGCTGGGTGTGGACAGACCAAACGACTGCGTCCGGACATCTGCAAAAGGTCGGCGGCCTTCCTTCTGTCTCTCAGAAAAAGCGACTGTAGACTGCTTGTGGGCGTCCTTTCGGGCCACCAAGCTTTTGCCAAACACTTAAATATTTTGGGCTTGAGCATCTCCACCATCTGTCCTGCCTGTGGAGAGGATAACGATACAGCGAAGCACTTCCTCTGTTGCTGTCCTGCCTTTGCTCGCATCAGGTGGCGGATCTTTGGGGCTGACGTGGTGAGTGCCGAACATCTAAGCTCTTCATCACTGAAGCTCCTTCTCATCTTTCTTCGAAAGACGGGAAAACTAAGTACCTACATAAATGTAAGGTGTCTGTGTGGCAATGGACCAGTAGTTGTGTCTGAGTGCTCCATCGGAAAGTAACAACCTCCGACAGAAAAAAAAAAAAAAAAACATCCATTGTTTCGTCAGCGAGGATACTGAAACAACTTGAACTTATAGCCCTTTTAGGTATTTTAGTTGTGACAATATCAGAACATATCTCCAGGATTTCATTCTAGATATCTGGACTCAAATAACTTGCGTTTTTAGTTTAGATTTTCGGGGAGGATTCAGCCCCTCAAGCCCTCCTGGCTACATGCCCAGTCCGGGCTAAATTTTTCGAACTCACAATGGAGAAATTTTCCATACAAAACTGCGTATGGTGACCTAGAAATTATTTAGTGTGAAGGTAAAAAATCATTATTAGTAAGGTCCAAAGTCTCAAGGTACTTTGAAGTTTTATCTGTCAAGTCTGACCATTTTGCTCGAGTTATTAATGTAGTTCTTTCAGAATGTCAAAATAATACTTCATGGTGTCTTCATTTCAAGACAGATCCATCTTCGTCGCCTTCATTTCAATCTACATATATTGGCAAACACCTCACTGACAGCTTGCCGCCTTCTCCTTTAGTGTCAATTTCAACAGCTTATGCCAAATGAAGTCATTCAGGGCGTCTAAAAAGTGCTGCTTCACGTATTTATGACTGTAAAAAAACTCGACTCCAGCTTTTCATAACATATCCGACACATAAATTGAGGATCAGTTGAAGAATAGTCACACCCTTTGACCTTTCTCAGACCTCTTCGCAATAGTTGATTCAGTGGAAAAACTAATTCGTCTTTTTCAAGAACCATTCTCGGCTAACAAATTAATTTATTCACAATATCGACAATATTTTAAAGCCAAACTGGTCTTATCGTACTTTATAAATAATATCCATAGTGCTTATCACCGTTAGACCAACCAGCCCCAGAGAAGTAAACACCACCGCCATCACGTTTACTGACTTTTACCATATTCCATCGATGATTCTCAACATGATTTAATTTTCAATATTTATTGTACAGAAATAGGTATAGGTACCTACTACCTACGTACGTGTGTGTGTGTTAAATTTAATTTTAGAACCTTGTCAAATCACTTTAATACAATTTAAAATGGAAATTCCAAGTCACCTTAACAAAATTCAATAAATCAATCAGTCAGTTGACTCATTTGAAAGCATGGTAATTTTGATTGTCCTTATCAAACTCAGGGTCGGACTTTGAGGTGATGCGGCATGGGGGCGCTGTAGATTTCGTTTTCCCCATTTCTCCTTGCCCCAGCAATCAAAATATTTAAATAAATAAACATACACAGAAGTAGAAATTGGAGGTGGGCACCAGATGTTTCACTCCCTCCCCCTCTAGATTTTTGGAAACAAAAGATCGGCGCCCCTAAAAATATATAAATTTAAAATTACTCCCCCGCGGTCCGCGGAATAACTTTCAACAATAACTCGTAGACACAGTCACTTTCACAAGTCCTCGCCGGAAATTTGGGCTTCAGGCAGGACTCTCTTAGAGTGCATATTTCTCTATTCTGTCGAATGCAATGCAGTAACATGCACCCAATCCGTCCCTGGCGGTATTAACGTCGTGTCAGATGTGCTTTACATTGGCGACACTTCAACATAAATTATAAACAATGAATCAAACTCTGTTGTGATTGTTAAATTCCATCTATTACCAGTTTGGAGAGATACCGTCCTTATATATATATATATATATTTCTTTTAAAGCGAAGACAACAATCACCTGCAGCACTGATTAGATAACGCCTACACAAGACACTTGAGCTTTGGGGCTGCAATAATTGCTACACGTCTTCCCTTTTCAAAGTGATCGATGGGCTGTGTGTATGTGTGTTTGTGTGTGTGTACCTACTCCTTTTCAAAGTAAACGCAAATTAGTCAGACCCAGAACATTGTGTTGACTTAAGTGGAAGTATCTAAATGTATACACGTTATCAGACCGAAGGAATGTATCGCAATGCGAGTTATTGATTATTACCGTGTCGATTGAATAATTAACTCTTAACTGGTGAGCTGTAATTTCATCACACGATCACAGGTTGTTGTTCTATTTGTTTGCTGTTGATATTTTTCCCTTTTCTTTGTTGATATAAGATTAGGTGCGAGAATAAGTGCGATACCGCTGCGTCTTATGGTGTAAAGCGTACAGTGCGTGATAAGACGCTGATCGTGCTTACTTTTAATATGCTTTGTATATACCTACTTTATCGAAGGAAGAGACATGTTTGCGTTATGTAAATGTCAGGTGGAGATAAGATAAGGTACATTACAGCGAACCAAATCGATATCGGCGGCGATACGATGGACTAATTAAGTGGAGAGGAACTAATTAATAAATATAGGATGTTTGTCGTTGACGTTAAGTGATGACTAGTTTGACACACAAGCCATTTGAGAGGCATGAATTATGCGCGTATGCCGACGCGACAAGTCAATAGAGGGTATAAGTGCAGGTGCCATAGAGAACTGAACCTAAGAGAGCAGATCAAGAATAATCCAGCTTAGGGTAATGTGCGTCATAGCTCTATAGAGACATTTTGGGTCTTTGGCTGAATACGAGAATTTTTCTGTCGCTGACTCAAGTCCACACAATCCCGGTACGGATATGACCTTTAAGAGTCCGTCCAAACTTAATTGAAATTCTAACGTGCAGATCTCTTTACATGATATATTTTGCTCTCTTTGCGACACAAAAAAAGAGTTTTGCAACAACAAGTCCAGCTAAAAAAAGTTGTGTGCGCACTTCAAACAATTAGTTCCCGAAAATGTCTCTATCGATCGACCATCGACGATCGGGACAAGACTGGGCCGGCATCCTGTAAGTCGAAAACGTTTAAACGTTTTCGTGTGCACGAAGGGTTTTGCTTCATGTAACATCAAAAACGAAAGAAATTATGCTCGCGAAAAAAAACAAATGAACACATTTTCTTTGGCGTTTTCACTTTTCTTGCTGCATGTAAACTTAAAGCGTAGTACGGACCTCTTCGGAAACGAAATATCCCATACAAAAGTGACACAACGAAATCATGAACGAAAAATTTCGCTCTCCTTGCAGTACACAGCTGCTGCAAAACGATGGCGGAAAAGTGGGTAGTTGTAGTAGATTGCTTGATACAATTCTTCACTCTCCTTTCGCACACGTTTACTGTCCGGGACATTAATTGCTTGCGAAAATTTCGCATTTGTGCTGCAGTGCTGCCAGCTTTTATAAGAGGTGTGGAGCCAAATTGAGAAATTTTGGGGCTTAAATCTATCTTCTATCTATCTTCTACACAGGTATATAAATATAAGTTGTATTGTGTTTGTCGCCAATATTCTCTGTATTGCGTGAACCGATTTTGATTCTGGAAATTTCCCATTAAAGGTGACGATAATACCATGGTTTGTAAGTATATACGGTCTTTGTAGGTGTATTGATTCAGGCGTTATAGGGGCGTGGCACCTTCCATACAAAAATTGCATTCAAAATATTATACATTCGAAAACCACCGAATGAATTGAGTTTAAATTAACAGATAAATAATAATCATAGGTATTCACCTGGGAGTGTTCCTGTAAAGTTTGGTCAATATTGGACAAAGGGGTGTGGCACAACCCAAACACAAAAAAAATTGCAAACGCTATTCTTCGCGACAGTCAAATTGATAACATTGACATTGACTAGCTAAGTCGTCCGCTTCTCGTTGACTTGCCTTCTTGTCCCAGAACCCAGCAGAGCAGTACTCAATTTTTCGAACTCACAATGGCGAAGTTTTCCATACACAATCGCATATTGTGACCTACAAAATATTTGGTGTGAAGGTGAAGGTTAAAAATGATCATTAGTATGCCCCACCGACTTCAACCAATAAGCCTGTTGGTTATATCCACATCAAGCCCGCTTTAATTTTGTTTTTAACTGAGGATTTCCAATGAAGTGATCATTTTTAATAAAAGTTCTTTAAAGTGAGTACGGTGAAAACTTCTTTATGCGGACAAAAAACAACAGCTCGTTAGAACAAAGAGGTCATTATTTCTGCCGAGGTTAGGTTGATGGGTTGGTAGAGCAGGGTAAACCCTTGTGGACCCACTGTGATGCCCTTTTTGGTGTCAACCGTTGGTGTTGTAGATGGTTAGCTCAAGTCTTCTGCAGACGCTAGGTACAAGAGATAAAAAAAAAATCCACAAAACCAGTCCTACCTCGATACAATTTTCTCTGCAAATCAATTGATGCCTCCAATCTGAGGGAATGCCTCTCGATTACAGCGCTCCCCATCAACACATCCCTCCATTCCAAGAAAAGCCATAAATCCAGACCCGTTTACCACTTGAACCCCTTCCCCGAAACGATTCTAACAATTGAAACTAATTTAAATATTTATACAAATGCAACAATTCCGAAAACTGACCCCCATTCGCACAACTGACATCAATCGCCGATGTATGACGGCGCGGCCGGCGGCAAACTTTGAAGGCACTTACATAAAAACATACTTCGGCCCCCTGAATGCCAATTGAATTGTATCGTGCCGGCTGTCACCATACCGCCCTCATAACTTCGAATGCCCGATTGCCGTCAATTGACATAGGCCCATACGAGCCACACGAAAGAGAGGAACGAAATATTTCCTGAATTAGCAAACGGCCCGGCTAATTGGCTAATTGGTTAATCAATTTCCATTCGACACATTTCGCACGTTCGTAAACATACACAGCTTTTGTACTGAGTCTCCCACGTTTTGCAATTTTCATTTCAGATCATGCGCTGATGCGGCGGTCGACCATCTAACGATCTCTAATCATCAATCATAAATCAAATGCACAGGCCCAATCATGTCGCTGCTGATCGCTCAACTAAGCTCTGAACGAACACCTCATCACATCTTGACGCAACATCATCATCCATCAGCAGCCACAATGGCAGCGGCAGTAGCTTATGACAGCCCGCCATCACCATCACCATCATCGTCATCGGCATCGGCAGTCTCACCTTCGACTACAAGATCAACAACGGCAGCTCCACCGCCACCTCCGCCACTGCCGCCACCACCACCAGCACCAGCTACAGCAGTGGCGGAGGCAGGTGTTAATGACCGGCGCACTGCTCGCGGCACTCTGATGGTCGGTGCGAGTGCGGAACAACCTCTCGACTTTACGGTCTCGAAAGCGATGGTAAACACCAGCACCAGCCACACCACGACCGGCTTCAGTAACAATAAATTTCTAACCGAATTGACGTCGTCATTCTCGCATGCAGATACCATGAGTCGGCTCTTGGCCATGGACGCTGTGAAGTCGTTCAAGGTCGACGGCGGGGATGATGAGCTGCCAGACGATGCCGCAAGCGGTGAGTACTCTATCTGTGGGTCAGGGGTTTATTAAGATTGCATAAAAAAAAAGTACACCAGTTTGACTTAGGACAAATCCTCCCTGGCGAGGCCTTTCCTAAGTATATGCACCCCTCACACGCAACGCCACCCTTTCAATCTCCATAAATGTTTCTTTCAAATGGCAACAGTTGCGAGCTCACAATGGGAAGATGCAACCCTTGCCCAACAGCCAAGACATCACAACTCGATAAGTATCAAGCGACATACGTAGGCTGGGGCGAAATTGAAAAAAAAAAAAGGATTCCTCGCGGAAGAAGTAGAAAGGATGGCTTACCTCACTCCTTGTCCACACGTCGTAAATACCCAATTTCACTTAAGTTAACACTCGAAAGATTGAAAAGCGTCGTGTGCCGCACCGACGGAGGAAGGGAAGACAACGAGAAGTGATTTGAGAAGAAGTTATTACCCCAATTGAAAGGGTTGAAGAGCACGAGTGCTTAGTGGGGGAACAAAAAAAATATTGTCATCTGTCACGGATTGTTGTGTTAACAGGATGTTTTCAGATTCACAGATCGATGATGGGTCTTGGGAGAGTGCTTGAGGTGTAACCTGTTGTGATGGCGATTGACGGGTACAAAGCGTAAAGCGATTTTGAATACCGGAGGTGGAGTCGAATTAGTTTTTCAATCTTTCTCAGAGGGATTTGTGTGCAAACAAACATAAACAAGCTATGTACATGGACACACTCCTCTAAGTGATCGTTTTTGATCAGTTGAATTGGTCCGTTCCGGCTCCGTTTCAAATGGTCCATTCGGAAGGTTCAATTTTGCGTCACTCTTCGAGCATTTCGGCCTGTATTCCACGAATTACGCGTGTTATGTTATCCTGTAAGGCTTCAATGGTGTTCGGCTTGTCCACATAGACTAACGACCTTACATAATCCCAAGAATCTACAAGAAATAATCAAGAGGCGTTAAATCACATGATCTTGGCGGCCAACTCACAGGACCATTTCTAGAGATAAGCTGCTCACCAAATTCATCCTGCAACATTTCCATTGTTTCACGAGCTGTGGGGCATGTGGCACCGTCTTGATGAAACCACATGTCAACCAAGTTCAACTCAGCCAACTGGGGCAAAAAAAAGTCGCATATCATGGCTCGATATCGTTCGCCCTTGACGGTAACGTTTCTTCCACGGTCGTCTTTGGTGCACATTTTTCACAGAGCACGAATTTTTTTATAATAAATTTCAATAATTTGCAATCGTTGCTCGTTTGTAACTCTTTCCATGATTAAATGGCAGAGTGTATTGAAAACTTTTCGCTTTGACAGATGACATTTGGACGCCATTACTAACTAGTGGCAGCACTACCTGAAAAACGTAACTCTTAAAAAAATCACCCGTTACAATTAGGTATTTTAAAAGACAATGAAAAAAAAAAGTACGTCAGACATTCAATAAACAATATTCATAAAAAAAATATATATTTATGGTATTCAGCCAAAGACAACAACCATTTCTTGCAATGTTTAATTTGAAAAATATTATTGGTTTAATACTTAGCTGAAAGCAGATTATAAGTTGCTGTTCGGGATAGAAGCACTATTTGGTTTCTCAAGTTTTATCGAAATCGAAAATGGGGTTTTCCAGATATGAGCAGTTTTTAGAATTAGCGTTTTCGGTGATTCGAATTGAAAACTAAGGAATTTTTAAAACATGCATTTTACTATAAGAATGCATTTTGGTTGAAATCGTTATCAGCATTGCCATAAGCGCAGATTTGTCTGCATTTCGCAGATTTCCAACATAGCTGCAGACTTTTAAAAAACAGAAATCTGCGCCTCAGATTTTGTCTGCATCCGCAGTAATATATTTTGTTATTTTTAACAAATTTTAACATTCCTTGCATACTTGATTTCGCTGTATGCTGTCATTTTCGTATTCAGCTTTTTATTTTTTTTTACATTTTTTTTACATAAAAAAATGATTGTAAAGTAAGTTTTTTTTTTGTCATAGTTGCAGATTTCTAAAAATATTTTTATGGCAACACTGATCAATATTGGCATTTTCAGGTAATCCAAAGAAGGCCACATTTTTGAAAAATGCATTTTTAAAAAATTCATTGTACAATAATCTAGAGAAAAAATGAGTTTTATATTAATTTAGAAATGACCCATGACTACATTATTTTTTTTTTTTTTCAATTGTATGAACCGTTTTAGAGATATGTCCAAATTTCAAAAGTTTCATTAGGTATTCAATTTTTTTTTAACGAAAAACTGAGCATGCAGTCGTGTTAAACTCACCTACAAAAGTTCAAATATCAATTTTGGTTGAATTCGTTGGAGTCGTTTTTGAAAAAGTCAAACCTACCATTAATATTGAGGTTACCTTGCAAAAAACAAAAAACGACCCCAAATTCAAATCCGAAGTTTGAACGAAATCCGGGAAGTTTAAAGAAATCCGGGCAGCCATACAGACAGACGGACAGAATTGCGCGACCCACTTAATGCAAGAACTGATTAATACGAATATATCAAGCTCGAAATTTTGTACGAATACCCTATCTTTCGAGAAAGTTAAAAAGTTGAAACAGGCTTTACAGAATCCTAGGCGGAGGCGTAGCTTCTCACAACCATTCGTTTTAGTGAGGTTTCTTAATTTTTTGGGTCGAAAGAAAGAGAACTACAATTTTTAGCCGACAACTATAAGGGCATTCTCGACTGTTTATCAGACATTCGCAACAGATGGCGCAGTGGATAAAAATCGTATTACCACCACCACTGATGCCACTGAGCCACTGTGCCACCAACAAGCAAATTTTCCTCTGTAATAGGATTAGAAAAAGTTTTCTATAATTAGCTGGGACTGCTCGGGGCACATCTAGAAAATATTCAAACCATGGACACAGCCAAGAAAAGTGAGGTTAGTTTCTTTGTTTTCTGATGAAATTTGAAAAAAAGGGTCTCCAATAAACACGTCAGCATCTTAGATCCGTCACGAGTACTGACACGAAGGTTCGGTGAAAACCACTTGTCAGTGAAGCTTTTTATCACAAATGCTTACAAGCCTGGCGTGGCGTAGTTTCGGGTAGCAACTCTGAAACCCTCTTTTCAGCGTGTCTAACCTGACCTGAAGTTAAAAAAGTATTTCAAAATATTTAGCTAAGTGAAGAAAGTCTCTTAAGCTTATTCACTACTCTCCACCTGTTTTAAAGGTTCAACAGCCTCTTGGTTGGTACTACATTCGCATGTGCTAAACTTTCATGCGTCTATTTTTCAAAAACTCACGATGGAAATAGGGAAGCTTTCAACTTTCCTCTCTATGTAAGGGGTAAGTTACTTAATGTTTCCTTTCAGCTAAGACCGAACTCAAGGCTATATTTAGCTGCATCGTATGTCTCTTCAAAGACCTAGTTCCCGTTGAGGCTTTTAGGGTAGCTTCCCGAAATTTCGCTGAGTTTGTAACTATTTTCGGTAATAAGTTCCACAGACGAATCAGCCGTCAACGCACAGAAGGTTGACTCTATATAGATAGTTGACCTTAGTTAAGCTAGAACAGTCTTCGATTGGAAATCATTTAGGTAAGTAAGGCCCGTTTGATACTGATACTGATACTGATACTACTCATCGCGATTTAAGTTCTACTTATGAAATCCCTTATGGAATACTTTTTCTACGTCATGAGCTGTCACATAAGATTTTAAGTGGATCTTAAATCTGTAAGAGACCTAGATAATACTTCATAAGATAAGTAAGTTTCATTTGCATATTCATCCCTATGAAATCGTTGCTCAAGAAGTTCAAACCTTTGCCTATGTCTGCGTATAAACGACTTTCGAGACGGTTAGTCCCTTGCGTCCTTGGATATCGTCGACTACATAGCTTCGTACTCTGGATGCAGACATCTATTCGTGTCAGTGGGGGACGACCATATCGATGGCGCTAACTTGGTAACTTGATAACTTGTCATCAAACTTTGGACTGCGAGCCTCTTAAAACTGAGATTACCTTTTACCATTTGCTTACTAAATAATCGAACGACCAATCTCACTCCAGTGCCACCCAAAGAGCTGACTGTCCTTAAAAACATCTTTCCATAACGAACACATTTCTCCCAGAGCCCCATTCAGAACTCAGACCCGTCTGAAAATGTGTCCAAAACTTGACCAACCCATCCGCAAGACCCGCAGTGACGAATGCGAAAGACCTGTGCGAATTGCGTTCCCACGGCCAAATCGCTTTCAGATGATTTCCATCCGTTTTACATAAAACCAAATGATCCTCCTCCGCCTGCCCCAAAAGAACGGACGGCCAACGTTAGGGCCAACATCAGTCCGAGATTAATGTGTAACTCTTAACGCACACACGGGCTACAGCGAACCGCGAACAAGTGATCCACGCAAACGCGTCCAGTTTCCACAAAATTAGATTTTTAATTAAAATAATTTCGTATGCAATTTAGATAATCGCGCACGATGCAAAAGCATCGAGGACTCGAACGCTTATGAGCGCAGCTACAACGATCGGGCGTAACGGCGGGCGTTTACAAACGAATATCCTTCGAGTGCCCTCCTTCGGATTCTTCGTTTGGGGCTTTTCGTTCTATGCAGTGCGTCGTGCCCCCCTCTATATGCTGAATATTTAAATTGATCATCTCCATTATTAAGGTCCAGTCGCCTGGCTCCATATTTATACCCACATTCGACGGGACTATGCTACATTTCATAACTCACCACCGATGCGCGGTCGGTCGGTCAATTCAACGCTCTGGCAGGTGGTAGTTCAGCTTCAGCTTCAGCTTCAGCTCCGGCGTTGCTTCTCCTCTCGTGTGTATGCATGTAATTATTGGCGCGCATGTTCGAAGGTGGAATGGTGGTGCACTACCTGTCCGCCTGCTATATATACGCCAACGAGTACAAGATGTGGTATGCAAAGGCTAAGTGAACGCAATCACGGCAAGACTGACGACGACGACGACGATGAGGATGGTGCAGCGTTGCTTCTGCAGGTCTTGGCCCGAGCACCACAAGAACCCATAGACGCTCACGAATTTTCATTAATCCAATTACCAGATAAGAGCAAGACACCGTTTATGCAATATGGCTCGTCGGCGTCGTAGCGTTCGCCTGGTTAATATTTCTTCCGGACTTGGCGGAACACGCGCTAGGCCGTTGTTCTACATGGGCTGCAACATGGAATTTTTGCATTCTACTCAAAGTTGTTTACGTATGTTAAAAAGTTAAAAAGTTAAAAAGTTGCGACCATCAGGATCCGAGGTACACCTTTGCCGTGAATGAAAGCCCATTGTGTGCGGATCGCTATTACAGACCGTGTGGTGTGGATGTGTTTTATGGGGGCACAAACGCAGAGCCGAAGACGCTATGGTTGCGGGGGCAAGAAAATTTGTTAAATTCTGCCGCAGCAGCTAATCAGGATTTTATGTTCTACGTGGTGGCTAACATGGAAAGCCTGATTACAGACATAGTAACGAAGTTCAAGGGGCAGTGGCCAGCTAATGGATTTATTTTCCAAGTCTTGCCAAAGTCTGTTGAGAATATTTTTTTTTTTTTTTTTTTTGAGTCAAAGAGAGCCAAGTCCAAGCCATACATTCGCTCTGACGTCCGGTGAGTAGGCAACCGTCATCAGGTTCATATACAGTCGATTCCGCTCAACTGAAACACCAATTTGCCACAATTATTTTTCCAGTAAGCAGTATTTTCTCTTAAGCAAACTATGGCAACAAATTTCCGGCACAGATTTTGTGTTTCTGTAAATCGGAGTCGACTGTATATGAACCTGAAGAGTTGCGTGCTCTTCTGTGGCAAGCGGTCTATCTTGGGCGCTTTGTTTAGAATCTTCCTTTATGCGGGTGGTCCTATAATTTGCAATGAAGTGGCTCCGAAAGCCTGACACAAAAATGAGTCTTTGTCTTTGCTGTAAGTCTTCGCCTAATATGCGCCTCTAAGTCAGCGTTGCCGTTTGGTCCCTTTTTGAGCCTCAAGACCCGTGGCCCCCAGTTTTTCAAATATTATCGAAATGGCCCCCTTTTCAGTTTGAAAGTTTTTATGCGAAAAAGAAGGCAGAAAAATATTAAAAAAAGAAGGTGTTTGCAAAATATACATATATACATTGTTTATTTATATTTTTATTTAATAAATATTTTTGCTGCTGTTTTTTAATTTTTGTTGCCATATTTTATGTGGGGGCCCTTCTTAGTCCCCATTTTAAAACAAAAATTCAACAGCAACACTGCTCTAAGTCACAACTGCTCTTCGAAAGTTATGGACAACAGGGAGTGTTATATAGAATGCCCATCGATGAGTCTTTTTACGCTACGAACTTGAACATTCAAAAGGTCTGTACAGACAAAATGTTGCTGACCGTGGCAAGCCTGCGAAAAATGTTGCAAAAACCAGGTTTTCGGGCTAACTGAGACGCAAATACGTTACAAGAAGTAGCGCCACTTAACAACTAAGGTAGAGAGAGATTTGTCGAAACCTAAAGCCGAAGAAGCTTTTGCCCTAAACATTTGAATCTTGTCCACAACTCAAGTATGAGCTTGTTGAAAAGTTGACTGAATAGAATAGAATTGACTTTATTTATAAACTAGCTGACCCGGCGAACTTTGTTTCGCCCATATTCGTTAATGTAATGAAAATATTAATACTCAGCATGCACAATGCACATGTCCTTTAGGATACGCGATGTATAAAACGGAAGTTCATACATTTGACTTTAGGAGAAACATGGGAATTCAATATTAGTTCCACAAAATTCTAGCTATAGTCCTTGAAACTTATTAATTGTCATAGCGAAACGGGAAATTGCTACGCTTAAATACGAATAGCAAATCTTTCTGAATAAGCCGAATTCGCGGAATTAGAATGTTTTCCTTTGAATTTTTCACTCAAAATCGTCGCATTTTCCATGACATTTGATTTGAGATTCTTCACAAAATTTCGGTGGATTGAGGTTGCGCAACAAAATTATAATTGGGCCGACTTTCAATTTCAAATTGTGTAGCGGTAAGCCTGTCATATCAAAATAATTCAAAAATAAAGATTTTAAATAATTTTTGTTGTATTGGAAGTGACACTTCCCGTATTTCTATTCAATCTTCTTTTTTTTTTAAATGCGGTTCTTCATGCAAAATTCCATCCCCAATACCATCCCGTAAACTTTTATTTTCACGACAACAGAAATAGCATAAATGTCCTTCCTTGGGTCAATACGAATCCACGAAGCACGATCCATTCCCGAGTTATGAGTGCACATACGGACTACAGTCTTTTTTACATATAGCATACATACATTACCCACCATACCAAAATAGTGTCCTATCTTTCAAACTGTAACCAACCATACACAGCCCCAAAATTTCATTGAAATCGGTTAAGTGGTTTATGAGACTGAACACAGCGCCACCTATCGTGTCCAAAATAGTCCTATCTATCACTATTTTGGACACGATAGGTGGCGAAAAAAATAGTCCTATCTATCAAACTGTACCCGTAGTCGCAGTAGCTTAGTGGTTAGTGTGTTGGACTGCTATGCGGGGGTCCCAAGTTCGAATCCCGCAAGAACCCAATTCCGACTTAGGGTTTTTTTCCGCTGCGCTACCTCTCGCGAACGTCTGACAAACATCCGAGAGTATAAATGTCTTGAAAGGGCTTCTCAATTAGCCGTTTGGAGTCGGCATAAAATTGTAGATCCCTCCCATTCGTTCCAAAAAAAAAACAAAACGAATGGTTGTGAGAAGCTAGGCCTAGGGTCTCTCCGGACCTGTTGCGCCAACCATTTATTTATTTATCAAACTGTACCCAACCATACACAGCCACAAAATTTATTCCAATCGGTTGAGTGGCTTATGATATCGACAACAGAGTCACCTATCGGGTCCAAAATATCTATCTATCTTTCAAACTGTAACCAACCAAACACAGCCACAAAATTTAATTGAAAACGGTTGAGTGGTTTAGGAAAAAAACAAAAAATTACTCAAATTCATGTTTTTTTTTCAGGCACGCATAAGTTTTCCGATTCCAGCGTAGAACCGTACAACTACAATTTTTCAAAATGTTGAGAAAACTGAAAAAAAAAAACGACTGGGAATTCGAAAAAAGTGATTTGACAAAACAAAATGTATTTCTCATAAGTCCAAAAAAAAAAACAACATATTTTACAGTACACATATATATTTTTTTTGCACCGTTTTTTGTAGACAAATTACACAAACATACGTTTACCAATTGCAACCAAACTTCACAAAAATCATATAAATAGACCAATACCAAAGATCTGAAAAAGTTTGGTTAAAATCGGTAAATGCGTTAAGACGTGATTCGGCGACAAACGAACACAATTTTAAGGCTCAATTTGTATATAACATAGATTTGGGTGGAACGAAGTTCGCCGGGTCAGCTAGTTTTCCAATAAAAGTCGTTGCTTGAATAATATTTGATATTAAATTCTTCACAATCACACCGTTACAAAATTTTGGTTCGTTTAGGTTGCGCAACAAAGTGGGATAGTTGGTGGCTTCGTTTTCATCCATCACGGAGTCGACTGATTTGTATGAATGCAACTCACCAGCGATTAGGTTTTGAATGGCGAAATTCAAATGATCGACGTTCTTGTTTATCGCAATCAAAATCACTCTTACACTCAGTCAATCATGGTCAACAAATTTTGAGCGATATTCAGGAAAACATTCATGATTAGTTCCTCCGGAGTCGTTGTAAAGTTGCAAAAATGTTGTGGAAACTCAATCAGGCTGGAGATTAAGTTTGCTGGAATCACACCATTGCCCATCGCCATGACTGGTCATTTTGTAAAGAAACTCGCATGTTTGTTGTCAAATGCAATTTCTTGACGTATCGCAATAAAGCAGACGCCTTTGACGAAAATCGCCTGATAGCAAGATCATTTCTCCACCGAAGGGTCGCTTATCATTACGTTATCGATTCAGGGCCTCCAATGCGCGTCTGTAAGCCATGGTGCATTCATCCCATATGATAATCTTACATTGCTGCAGTTCTTTCGCCATCGCAGTGTTCTTTGAAATGTTACATGTAGTTTCTGCATCCACTTGCAGATTCAATGGCAATATCAATGCTGTTCGACCGCCTTCTAACAAAGTAGCCGCTATCCCAGAAGAGGCTAGGGCCAAAGCGATCTCAGATCTCGAACGAATTGTAACCAAAATCAGTGAAATCAGGAATGTATTTCCAGTTCCTTGCTTGACTCAATGCGATTCGATCGAAGTCCATTTCTCGCTCCAATTCTCGATTAAATGCGTCTTGCATTGAATGATTTGGCTGTGGCATCCCCAATTTGCACAACAAATTGCCACTCATGAGCAGACACATATCCTCGATCATAATCAAAGCTTTGTTGCGCATGTCATCTGACATCTCCAGTTCATTATCCGATGTCGCAGTGCGAATTCGATGCAAAATATCTTCGGCCATAATAATCATCTTTGTAGTTATAATCAAAGTACCTATCTACTTCATTTCAAAAAGTTACTTAATGTAACATAGTAAACATAATTTATTAGAACAAACTTTTTACGTATATTAAAAAAAAAAAAACTTCAACTTTGTGGACAACAACAATTTGCTTGCAAAATAATTAAAATAATTGACAACAACAATTGCCTTAAAATTTAAAATATTTCTTTTTTTTATTTGAAGTGTCACTACTCGATTTCTATCCAGTTTCTTTTTTTTTTAAAGTGTATTTCCCCATACAAACTTTCATAACTTCTTTCATCCCCTCCAAGTTTTGTTTTCGCGACAAAAAAAATAAAAACCTGATATACAGCAATACGAACAAAACAAAAAAAAGAATTATGAAAATCGTCCCAAGGGTTATCGAGTTACGTCCCTATCGAGTTACACCCCGAAAGAATTATATATATAGATAGATAGATAGAAGAAGATAGAAGATAGAAATAGAAGAAGATAGAAGATATAAGGTTTACATTCATTTTTTTAGCAAGTCTTTTATGACCTGGTTTAAAAACCGTCGCTCAGAGACAAGTAGACTGTGTGAACAACCGAAATTAACTCATCCACCAGCCAATAGTAGTACCTACATATGTCCCGAACGTGAATTCATATTTGTCAGTGGTCAAGGAAGTTCTGGAATTGGCCTTACGAGTAATGCAATTTTGAAGTTCTGTGTGAAAACTATTCTGGCCACTTACCAATCTTCATTAGAGTAAATTTCAAAGGCAAAGTGCCGCAGGGTAGCTCAGATAATTTACAAAAACAGATATGGATTGAGAACAACGCAGCTTTTCCGGTGCAGGGACATGAGTCAGAATTTTTAATTCTAGGACTTATTATACCCTTAAGTGGGTGAGACATAAGTTCCAAATTCGATTTTCCTTCGTCGCTGACTCCTGATGTCGGTTTTAAGGCTTTCCAAAATGTGCCATTCCTAATGTTACTGCGCCTATGCAAGACGGATCGTCAAAAAGGCATGTAGGTATGTTCGATCTGGAATCAGTATCAAGAAAAATGAAAAATAAAAGCGATGGAGTTCCCATGGAGTTTTATGAAAATGCAACCATGCAAATTAAACAATATTTATTAATTTTTTTACAATAAGCTATACAATACTTTAAAGGTTCCAGATAGCTTCAACAAAGGCACTAATATTTGCCACTTTTTAAAAGGGGAATACTAGAACTTGTCTAGCAGAAAACTACAGGGATATACTGAATTTAGTTAGTTAATATTCTCAATGAGAGGCTCTCAACTTGGGTTGAAGCCAACAGCAGACTTAGCTTGTTCGAAGCTGATTTTCGGATCGGATTTCCCACAATCAATCACATATTTGCAATTATTAGTATCGCCAAGAAGTTCATCGCAAAAAAAGAAAAAGTTGCATGCATGTTTCGTGGATTATAAGGCCGCCCTTGGTACGTTGAATAGGAATGCCCTAATCTACAAGTTGATATTTACAATTGGAATATCAATTTTTATCGATTTATTCGAACTACTTTATTGTACCAGAGCGCTGGTGTATGATGGAGTGGAGGTTTTCAACTGGTTTGACACAACTTCGCATGTACCACAAGGATGTATCTTAAGACCTATTCTATGTTTGCCCTTTATATCGATGACATCTGTAATTATTTGCCCGGTGGAGTACACTTTGCAGAGATCTGTATTAGGTTTATACTACATGCTGACGATCTTTTTATGGCGGCGGATAACTCGAGTAGGGGAGACCGGGGCTAGTTGACCAACAATTTGCATTTTATTCCTTTTTCTTTTAACTAAGACCGATATCAAGACAGTTCCAACATCCTTAAAAAAGCATCGTTAGGTCTTTCTTAAAAAGTTTATTCAAGAAAAAGAAAAAACATGACGCAATTTTTTTCATAATTTTGCTACAGCACCGCGATTGTGTCAACTAACCGCGGTACCGGGGTAAGTTGACTTACGTTATGTGGTATGTTGAGATTGACTCATGCCATGTTTTCGTACAAACAATTTAAAAAATTGTTGGTTATTTTCAAATATTCAACTAAAAATTGCTCTTCTGTGTCGGAAAATATTACCTAGTTTTTGAATAACCCACTTTTGTAAAATTGTATTCACTAAATTTGCGAATAATAGTATTTTCTTCCTCTTTCTTTTGAAGCTTTGTACATAACTTTATAGGGTTTTGTACGGAGTTACCTCTTTTGAAATTGACCTCATACTGAGGCCTTCTATCAAAAAAGACTACAGACACTTTCCATCAACCATCACGAATTTCCCATAAGTCCCGAAAAAAATTATTGAGTCAAGCAAAAAAAAAAAGGTAATCAACTTTCAACTAACCCCTGGCAAATAACAAGATCTTTAAGGAGCAAAAACATAAAGTAACACATAATTAAAGACAACTGATCCATATATATAAAATATTCCCAAAAAAAATCTCAAAAACGGCCAGAAGGAGGAAAATAAGAGAAAAAAAAAATAAGTTACTTACGAAAAAATTCCGTTTTTCCTTAAAATTTCTTGAATGACACGCACTCGAGACCAGATTCAAAGGGAGACTGAACAGGTATCTTTATTGAATGTAAAAACAAGAATGAACATGCAATTCTTCTCTTATTCTCTTTAAAATAAATCGGAATGAGTCAACTTCCTCCTGGAGAGCCAACTAGCCCCGGTATCCCCTACTTTTTTTTTTTTTACACTTTACATTGCAGAGCTAGTACGCGAGGGATGTTTCTGCAATAGTGATGGACTTTAACTCATCTAAAAAAAAAACACCCGGGGGACTGACATTTGCCATCCCGAATCGGATTGCACCTAGTCTTACGACTAATCTCTTCTTTTTTGACGGGAATGCTAAAATTGATAAAAAAAAAAAATCGGTGCGACTGTATCCAACAGTCCCAAAATATGTGTATGAGTAAACACCGTGCGTGCGGTATGTCTGTGGCTTAATACACGTCATTGAGAAAAGAGGGAATTGTAATAAGCGTATTCTTGATATATTATGAAATAACAATAATTTATTCGTTCTGTGCTAGTTTCGGTAGAATAGATACAATCGGATTGTGGTAGCTGAAGTAAGATATGTACATTCGAGACTGTAATCTGTCTCGATTAGGCTGGAAGCCAGCATCGATGGTTGTTCCATATCGTGTTGTTGAAATTTTCCGGTTGGAGTTCATTTGAAGATTAAATTTATCTTGCATAAGATCAATAAATGGTTGAGCTTCTGGAGTTGCAAAATTGATATTAAAGTCTCCGCTATATCGGGTCAAAAGAAATTCGTTAATTTGTCGATTTATGGTTGTGTGTACGCTTATATAGGCAAACAATTGAAAGGAATTTGTATACATAAGTATTTGCTAAGACAAGGGAAGAGTGTATAACTTTGTTATGTACAAAGAAATTGAGATAACAGAGTGATGCCCTTTTTTAATTTTCATCAAATACCTACCAAAAGCCTTAAAGTCTCATAAAAACTTCCCATCGTCATATAAGTTCTTGACATTTTTAAAGCAAACGCAGACACTGCAACACTTCTCACTCTTCACTTCACTTCACTTCACTAAAAACAGGTTCAGTTCATACCGAAAAGGATGCGCATGCATTCACAATACACATGCATGCGTTAGCCTCCTTTGAACTATCGTCGACTGTGTTGCACTGCCTTCGAGAAGATCATTTATCACTGCGAGGTCGTTTCATATAGGTACCTCCAAGCCGTATGAATAATAATTAAGTCAGGTCTGCTGCTCCAGATCCAGATTCATTCCCACAGTGTATGCGTCCTTTCCGACGACCAAGTGTTGCTAATTGCATACAGACATCCATACTCTCCCGCACAGTTGATTGATGGAAGTGCACACTTTTTATTTAAATGGAGATGGCCCGGGATCTGGGATCCTATTTCATTTATTCACTTTTACGGAGCTACTGCCACTGGCACCATTAAGGATTCCCATTCATAGGAGACTGTTCGCACTCAACCTCTCTCTCTCTCTTTCTCTCTCTCTGTCTAATTCGATTATCTATCCATTGATCTTCAAATATAATTATTATAATTGCAAAGCAAGAGGACGGTGCATCCCATTTCCATTGTGAGATTTAATTATCCTGCCAGGTATAGGGGGCATTGAGGTGATCAGATCGTGAAATCTCCTTTTGTCTGGCCGGCCGGGCGGATGACGATGACGACTCGTCCGGACGGTAGTCAACGCCACCTGATATCGCAAACACTCTCGCTTTGGCTTTCGATTGATGATTTATAGCCACAAATTGGCATCTTTGTAGATAGAATTGGAAATATTTCTTCAACTTGGCCCAGAGAGATTGGGAAATTCAAATTGAGTTTGATTTTAATGCCATAATTGGCGTTCGGATGCGAACTTGAAGGACGGAGGGGTATTATGTTTCGTTAATCCCCTAATTTGTATACCGAAGGATGGGTCAGTGCGGTTATGTGGTTGGATTAACGCGGGAGTGAAGATGGAAGTGGCCATAAAGCGGCTGATCTCCCAATGAAATGACAAGTAATGTTTGCAGACTTCTGTGTGACTATGAGGACTTATTATCTGTAGAAAGGGGTCCAAAAAAAGAATGCTTCCATAAGGTGTGTGTTATATGACTAGTTGTGGTTCCTGGGTGACAGAAAACGGCACGACTAAGCGTCGTAGACGAAAAAGAAACCCGACGATGGTGGTCGAATTCGAATAACTCCCGACGTCTATATAAAAGTGGTTTATGGAGGCTAAGCGTATAACCTACATCGCCCATGATGACACCATGCAATCCAACGACAATCGTGATGCTTCCGTCGTGCGACTCAACTTGCTTGCTTGCTGTCATAAATAGGTGAGTTGCCCCAGCAGAAAGATGCTTTTAAGGCTTGAGGTTAACTGGGTAGCAGGTATCCGCAGATAGCAGCGGAAGAGCAGGGGTTGAATTACCGCATCCGTGATCGAGTAATACGTGACTGAATTTGTTATTGTTTTGCTTGTAAAATCCACAAAATTCAGTGACGTATGGCTCGATCACGGATGCGGTAATTCGGCCCCAGTTCTATTTTAAGTTAAGTTGATTCTGCCAATTCTTTAGGAGGTAATTTAAGGCATCACCGATCATTTTTTGTGTAAATAAGTCACGAGACTGATACCCTACCACTCAGAGGAGATCTCGCCCTCGTAGGACACTCCCCGATGGGTACTCAATCGTTAGTGTGAATTATACAAACGATTGCAAAAACTTGCTTGTGTAAGGTGCCCTGACATGAGGGCAAGCGACATGAGGCCAAATCTGAAAATTTGATTAGACTCTTTGGAAAAACGTCATAAGGCCAATTTTGGTATTTGGCCTTGTGTCGCCTTCCCAAAGCGTCATAAGGCCAAGTCCTTTTCAGACAAAAGACGAAATACTGTTTCAATAACAGAAATACAAATTTGAGAGGGTAATAGAAACCAAAAACCGCAAACGACTGACCGTTTGGACTCGGCGTAAAATTGTAGATCCCCTCCATTGGTCAAAAAAACAAAAACTCACACAAAATTAATGGTTGTAAGGAGCTAGGCCTAGGGTCCCTACGGACCTTATTTTTATTAACTTTTCAACGCATGTCTATAGTAAAAAAAATGTTAAGTTTTTCCAAACATTGCTATTCCAGTGGTTTATGTGCGCGACCGATAAGTAGCTATTTAAATAAATAAATAAATAGTTGGCGACCGGAGGGACCCCAGGCCTAGCTTCTCACAACCATTCGTTTTGTGTGACTTTTTCATTTTTGGAACGCATGAAAGGGATCTACAATTTTATGCCGACTCCAAACAGCTAATTGAGAAGCTTTTTCAAGACATTTATACTCTCGGATGTTTGTCAGACGTTCGCGAGAGGTGGCGCAGTGAAAAAAACCCTAAGTCGGAATTTGGGTTTTTGCGGGATTCGAACCTCGACCCCTCGCATAGCAGTCCAACTCACTAACCACTAAGCTACTGCGCCTGCGCCTACAAGAAGCTATTAAAAGCAAACAATAAATTTCAACACTAAAGATCTTTGGAAACGATCTTATTTATGTAATAGTCGCATATTCCTCTCCCCCAAGTACTTATAATCTACCCATGAAACCTTGAAAACCGTTTGCGAAAAAACCTGCATGATCTTCCCCAAAATGTTGGAAATTCGTTCTTCCGCGTGCATTTTGGCGAATCACATCCGATTCTTCTCTAGTATACGTTAGCTTAGCTTGTACATAATTCTACAAGGAACATTGTTAGGTTAGATTAGATAAGAACGCACACTTAAACCAGTAAATCAACAAAACATCACAAGCAAACAAAATTGCGCTTCTAATGTCGATGTTAACAAGATCAAGAAGAATGAGAAATTTCTCGCGAAGCAGGTGCAAAGAAGGTGAAGGAAAGTCTTCTCATTCTTATCTTACCTACAGCTTCTACACGAAAAATGTGTCGCATAAAATTCTCAGATGAACTCGTCGGCAAACGAAATCTTCTTCCGATGTACTATAGAAACGAATGAAATGCGAATCGATTTTTTTTTTTTTCTGGGTTGATGTTAATGGGCGGTAGGTACTAATAATCACTTTTAGTGACCAGCGTAGATTTTACGAACTCACTATAGTGGTATGTTCCATATAAATTTAGAAAAATTAACCAAAATTAACAAAAATTATTAAAATTACCCATTGTGACCTAGAAAATATTTAGTGCGATGGTTAGAAACCATTAATAGTAATGTACCCCATTCACACCGCATCGAAAACCGTGTTTTCGACATCGATAAATTCACACCGAATGCCAACTAGATTTCGTTTGACATTTCAATCAACTGTGAGACACTAGTCGTGCAGCTTCTGTGTATACTATTTTGGTTACAAATTTCGAACGCATTAATTAACAAATAAAATTAATTCAGCCATTCAATTTAGTGTTGAAAATGGTTTTAAGTTGTGAATTGTGACATTTGATCCGTCAGCTCTTCTGCTGAATTTGCTGAATATTGCAAAAGGTCTGTTTGTTTCAACAACCCAGCGATTGGAAGTAGTTTTCGTGGCGTTTTCGTGGAATATGTATGGGGGAAGTACTGTTTTCGATAAAGTTTTCAAGTGTTTTCGCGGAAACCCGGTTTTCGGCTTGGTGTGTGTTGGGGAAAGTAAAAGATTTAACTTGATGTTTTATAAATTTTATTCATCAGCCAACTCGTGATAGCTTGACTGACTCGAACGAATAAATTAGAACAAAAAGAAAGAAAGAAAGAGAAGAAAGAGGAAACGTAAAAGAAAAAGAATTATGTGGCAGGCCGCCAACATTGAAGAATGCGGTGTAGGGCAGCCAACCGCTTGGTAATGAAGTGCTGCTGCGTCCAGGGTTGGTACAGATCCTAGACATCCTGCCCGGTCGAACTACCAGGTTCGAAATTTTCGGCCTCCACAAGTAGACATAGCTTCTGTACTGCCCGGGTACAGAGCCCAATTTCAGTTTTCAACGTGACATTCCGGGTTAAACCGTCGCTGCCCGGGTGAACCTCCATTACACGACCCAATCGCCAGTGAGTTGGTGGGAGATTCTCTTGCCGCACGACGACGATGTCTCCCACTTTGATATTATGCTGCCGGCGCTGCCACTTACCCCTGGTCTGCAATGTCGTTAAATATTCCTCGCTCCACCGTCGCCAAAACTGCTGATGCACCTGCCGCAACCACTGCCAGCGTTTGATGTGGCTGATCGGGATCTCGTCGACCCGTGGCTCCGGAACGGCGATGAGTGGGGCTCCGATAAGAAAGTCGCCTGGAGTCAGTGCCAACTTGTCGTCAGGATCGTCATGAAGCGGCGTGAGCGGGCGGGAGTTAAGACATGCCTCAATACGTGCTGCTAATGTCTGGAGCTGGTTATGCCAGAGGACTTGTTTCCCCACCAAACGTACCAAATGGTGTTTGGCGGACTTCACAGCAGCCTCCCAGAGACCGCCCTGATGTGGGGCGCTGGGTGTTATAAAGTGCCATTTTGTTCCAATGTTAGCTAGTGCCTGTTGATTGTAGTCGCTGTGCCAGGCTGCCAGATCTTCTCGAAGTAAACGATTGGCTCCCACAAACGCTGTGCCGTTGTCACTGTATAGATGTGGGCAGGGTCCCCGCCTGCTGACGAATCGAGTGAATGCGTCCAAGAAAGCATGCGCTGTCAAATCCTCGACCACCTCAATGTGAACAGCCTTTGTCCCCATGCAGACGAAAATAGCCAGGTAAGTTTTCACTGTCGTCCGAGATCGCTTTGTTCCGATGCGTAGTATAAAGGGTCCGCAGTAATCAACGCCTGATGCCAAAAAGGGTCGCGCCGGAGTTACTCTTTGCTTTGGCAATGAGGACATCTGTTGAATCAATATCTGTCTGCGATGACGTCGGCAGATAACGCAACTATGGAGGTAGCTCCGAACAGCCTGTCGAGCATTCAAAATCCAATAACGATGGCGAAGAGTTTGAAGCATAAGTTGAGTGCCCCCGTGCAGTGTGTTATTGTGTACTTGGTCGATAAGTAGCCATACCAATGCCCCACCTTTTGGGAGAATAGCTGGGAAACGTTGATCATGGGGGACCGAGGCTTGGCTGATCCGTCCACCGACCCGCAAAATACCGTCGTTATCCAAAAATGGGTTCAGAGAAAGCAGTCGGCTGGAGCTGGATATACTTGAGCCCTTCCGAATGTCCCTGATGTCGGCCCCGAATGCACTGCCCTGTTCCATACGAATGAGCGCCATTAGGGCGCCGTCGTGCTCATCAGCCGCCACAATAGATTTCCGCAGATGTCTTCTGTTTCGACTCCACCGCAATATATATGCCACTGTTTGCAGAAGTCGCCGCAAGGAACTGAATCGCTCGGTGAGTGAGATAAGCTGACCGTCAACTCTGCGCGTCGTAAGCTTGGGCTGCACTAGAGCAACCGTCGTCACCACAGAAAACTTCTCTTCTGCTTGCATATTGACCAGCTCGTCCGGATTAAGTGCGTCACCGGTTCCTAAAGGTAAGTCACCTCTTCGCAGCCATTCTGGGCCCTCCCACCATAGACGATGTTTCAAAAGCTCCTCTGCTCCCATACCACGGCTTGCACAGTCCGCCGGATTATGTGCTGACCGGACATGATACCACCGATCCGGGGACGTGAGTTCCTGTATTTGCCGAACTCGATTTGCAACGTATGGTTTCAGAGTAGTAGGCAATTTGCGTAACCAGCACAGCACAATCCTTGAGTCCGACCACAAATAATACGGGACATCCATGAGACCCAAAGCAATACGAACGCTGTTTAGCATAACCGCAAGCAGATTCGCTGCACAAAGTTCGAGCCGGGGAATAGTAGCTCCTTTCAGCGGTGCAACTTTAGTCCGAGCTGTTAGCAGAGAAACTATCACCCGTCCATCGAGGCCGACAGTCCTGATGTAAAGTACCGCAGCGAAGGCGCGTGAACTCGCATCACAGAAACCATGCAAGGTCGTGCTTGCCTCTCGTTGCATACCCAACCATCTGGGTACTCGAATGTAGTTGAGGGCGTTGAGACTGCTTCGAAATTTGATCCATACGTTAGCCAGTTCTTCAGGAATAGGGGCATCCCACGTGATACCAGCAGACCACAACGTTTGAATGAATATTTTGCCAGTAATAACCACCGGAGCCAGCAGTCCGGTTGGGTCAAAAAGCTGGGCTACCTCGCTGAGCACTCGTCGTTTTGTAGGTGTTTTGCCAGGCTGCTCAAATTCAACCTTGAAGAATAGCTCATCAGTCATGGGGTCCCAACGTAACCCAAGCACCGTCGCAGATGAGGAGTTGATGGTAAATTCTGCAGAAGAGGAAAGGTTACCGGTTAACTGATTGATTACCTGAGCTCGATTTGAGTTCCACTTTCGTAGCTTAAAATGTCCTTTGGAAAGTATGGTGTCAACATTAGTGGCTAATTGTACTGCGTCCGACACACTGTAGGAACTGGTTAGAAGGTCATCCACGTAGAACGAAGAGAGTATGGTATCCCGTGCCTCACCACCCTGGTTTCGATCGGTTAAACAGTCAAAATTGTCGTAAGCGCATTGTTGCAGAGCGCGTATGGCGTTGTATGGGCTTGAGGCCATGCCATACGTAACTGTCATCAACCTGAAGATAGCGATATCTTCGTTAGGAGATTCCCGCCAGAGAATCCGTTGAAAATTCCTATGTTCCGGCGTCACCAGCACCTGCCTGAACATTTTTTCTACGTCAGCTGTGAGAGCCACCTGGTAACGCCGAAATCGAAACAACACACTGACCAACGAATCCTGAATAGTTGGCCCCGCCAATTGGGTGTCGTTTAGTGAAACACCATTGCTGCTACGCGCTGAAGCATTAAATACCACTCGGAACTTCCCTTGCACAGCGTGGTGTGGGATGTAATAACAGTCCCGATGATCGGCAAGTTGATCAATTCGTTCCATGTGGTTAAGGGTGTGGTATTCCCGCATGAAACCGATGTACTTATCGCGTAGTTCCTTGTTACCAGCCAGACGCCGTTCTAAACCATAAAACTGTCGTAAAGCAGTCGTATAAGAATCACCAAGCTTCGGAGCATCACTGCGGAATGGAATATGTACGACGTAACGACCATCTTCGTCTCTTGAATGCGTTGCTGAGAAGATGCGGCTGCAATCGTCCTGTTCCACGTTGTAGTCCGGCACCTCCTCCAACCTCCAGAAACTGCGTACAAGCTCCTCTAATCGCAGGTCGTCCTCGTTCACTTGAGCGCAGAATGCATGTGGTGGTTGCGTTTGACTCGCAGTGGCCGAGGCTGGGCCATATACAATCCAACCCAAGCGAGTGCGTTGGGCACAGGGTTCGTCGGGGTTCCCAGTAATAACCTCACCTTCGACTATTTGGCCCCAGACATCAGCCCCAATCAAAGCGTCGATATTCCCGGTGTCGAAAAAGTGGTATCAGCCAGTGTAAGACCTGCCAAGTGCTTCCATTGGTGCACATTCACACGCACCGCTGGGGTTAGAGAAGTGATGGACGGAAGAACCAATGCGCTGACTTCAATTTCGAAAGCAGAAATCGTAGACCGTAGTGTAAACCGAACGCTACCCTTTGTGCGAGTGTGAGCGAGAGCGCCGATTCCTTCTACTGTTACTTCGTATTTGGATCTGCGAAGATTTAATTGATTAACCAAACGATCAGTGAGGAAACTTACCTGCGATCCGGGATCGCAGAGGATACGAGCCAAGCGCTGTTCCAAGTCTCCACAGGCAAAGGCTCGCGCTGTTGCAAGTAATACGGTGCGGTTAGCTAGTCACAACGGTTGCGCCGTAGTAGTGGCTACTGTTAGCTGTGATGGGGATGAGCTGGCAGGTGATGATAGTTCCGCAGCTGTGTCAACAGAGTCGCGGCAGAACATGGTGTGGTGCTTCTTTCGGCACTGACGGCATCCACCAGCAGTACATTGTCTGGACGTATGCCCACTGCTCAGGCAATTAAAACAGAGACCGCAATCCTTTAGGTCCGAAAACCGTTGTGCGGGAGTCTTTGCCAACAGCAATTGGCACCGTGAAATTCGATGTGGTCCTTGACAGTGTGGACATTTGCCCTCGCTCGTCGTTACCACATGCGATTTCATTGATGGCTGGGCTCGAGTGTGACGTGTGGTTGAAGCCTCATTCCTATTGTGGGTTCGAATTAGCTCGGTAGCCAGACTCTGAGCGCGTTTTTCCACAAACTCCAACAACTTGGACAAGGGTGGAATCTCGGTAGATGAAGAATCCATGCACCATTCTCGCTGTGTACAGATTGGAAGTTTGGCTACGATTATTGGCACTACCAGTGCATCCCATTGATCCACCGGTAGGTCCATGACGCGCAACGCCCGCAGTGATTCCTGCACAGTATCGACGATGACTAGAAGGGCTTTGGAGGTCTCGTCGGTTGCGGTCTTCAAATTGAGGAGACGAGAAACATGAATTTCCGCTAAGAGCTTCGGATTGTCAAAGCGGTTCTTCAACGCTTGCCACACCTCAGCATAACCACCAGAGTGCATACCGCCGATGAGAGGTACCTTTACAGGATCGATGGCTTGTCGCAACTTCCCGAGCTTGTACGCTTCCGGATAATCCATGTCATGTACCAGAGTCTGGAATGTGTCTTTGAAGGCCAGCCAGTTGTGTAACGCGCCATCAAAGGCTGGGATGGTCACTGGATCTAACCGCATATCCAACTTGGCAGCAGATGGGTTAACTTTACCGCGTAACAATTCTTCGTCTGAAACATCTGATGTGGGCGCAACCGAAGGCGATGCTTGCGCTGATGGTACTGACTGGGCACTTCTGAGCTGTGACAATCTACGGTTGAGTATCACGCACGCTGCATTGTAGTTAGTTTCTACCTGGTCCCAAAGGTCGTCATGATCCGCCAACTCGCCCGGTTCGGCACTACCAACCAATGCCTCATGATTATTGACGAATCGTTCATAATGCGCGATTAAAGACCTAATTTCTTGCTCCAACTGAGCCTCATCGGACGCTTCGAGGTTAGCTCCGGCCACGCGGTCGTACGCACGGCGTATGGCATTCGTAGCTGACATACGTAAATTTAGCTCAGCCATTTGTTACTCCAGCGCCGAAGAAATGTAGTCCCAAGTGTATAAATGCAAAAGAAATCAAAGTATCCAATGTTGCGCAGTGAATGGAAAAATTAACAAACCAATTTCTTCCTAACCAAATTTGCGAAATGATCTTTCGAAGATTTTCCGTAGCCGAGCGCTGTATATTCCGATAATTATATTGGAAATAAATTCTTCTCAGGTTCCTCACAGGAGGCACCAAAAAATGTTGGGGAAAGTAAAAGATTTAACTTGATGTTTTATAAATTTTATTCATCAGCCAACTCGTGATAGCTTGACTGACTCGAACGAATAAATTAGAACAAAAAGAAAGAAAGAAAGAGAAGAAAGAGGAAACGTAAAAGAAAAAGAATTATGTGGCAGGCCGCCAACATTGAAGAATGCGGTGTAGGGCAGCCAACCGCTTGGTAATGAAGTGCTGCTGCGTCCAGGGTTGGTACAGATCCTAGACAGTGTGAATATGGTATTACAGCCGAAAAAGTATTTAAGGCCGTATTAAAAAAAAACTATAACTGGCATTAGCTCTTTTTACCCGACTGGGCACAGGGAGGGTTATGTTTTCGCGCGTATCCTATGACTGATTTTGAAGAGTGAGGTGTCATTAAATTTGCATTCTTTCCCGAAGTTTCATAGGTTAAACAAATAATTATAAATTAAAAAAAAAAAAACTTGACTGGGTCAGATTCGGTAAGGCGAAACCGTTGAAACGTTGTCATGTGCACGAATGATTTGCCTAAGTTGCAAAACTAAATCATTTGTGCAAACGAATACGTTTAAACGTTTCGCCTTACAGAATGCCGATCCCGGTTTGTAGGTAGGTACTTATCCTGCACTCTTACTCTTACTTGCTACCTATTTGATGAAATAAAAAAGGCACACTCTTCCATGAAACAATCATCAGTCTGAATCTGAAATATTGAGATGTTCAAACAAATGCACAGACGTTCCTCACGCCGCAGGATATTAACACACATTTGCATTATTCTTGTCACACGAATTTCTTCTCTCACTGTGACGGGCTTACGCGTACCTACACATTCCTGTTGCACCCGCATTCAAGTAAATTCTCTCCACTGACATGAGCTGAGTAGGTGTGACATTTCATAAGGCAGGTATGCCCGTACCTACATTAACCTTACAATCTGTTAACTGCCATTAGGCGCCGAATACTTTTTTCAAACTGCATCATCAGCAGCAGCAACAACAAATTTTAAGACAATAACAAATGCAGAAAATGATGTCCCTATTGTGTTTCCATTGTTCCTGTTTCTGATGTTCTGATGACGAGAAAAATTACCGAAACAATGGCACTGTCGGAAAGTCAAACTGCAAACACAATACCTCGCACAACATTTGGTCCATCAGCACAGTTGTGCTTGTCCTAATGATCATTGTCCAAGGCTCATTTCTCACCTGCGGGCCAGTGTCTTAAATGTATAAAGATCGAGGCCATTATTATATCTTTGCATTGATGTGTGTTTGTATGCATTTGAAGGATATGCCTTGGGGAAGGCCCATTCGGATATGCTATTAATCGGTTTTTTGTTCTCAGTGTTCCGCTGCAAATCGATTAATGATGACTTTCGGCCTTAGGTCGTCGAATTATCACTTCTTTTCCCCGTGTGTATCTATGCCTTCGTATAGGGGCGATAATGAATTTAAATGTTAACCATATGACTCGAAAGGCAAGTCCAGATGTCATCATTTAAGTGTTGAATGTTTGCGAAAAGTCCTTCGGAGTAATTACAGAGATATCTACTCAAGTGTTCTTGGAGACCGCCGCTGTACTGACAGTTCTCTGGAACAGATATGTTCACTAAACAAAGTCACTGCATCCTCCAACATCCGTGTGTAGAGTCCCCCTAAATCATAGGATGACCAATCTTAAGATCACACAAGTTGTTCCAATGAACCAGAATGATGGATCGATTATCTCCCTCTCCGATAATCTTGAAAAAAAATGCTAAAGCACAACACGCGACCGGAAATTAAAGCAATTTTCATCTTCATGCCATCTTCATCAAGTTAGGAGCAAAATCTTCAATTCCGTTTGGACTGCGACTCCAAATCACAAGCGTATTGTGCGACGGCCTTCATAACTTTTACTGCCGTCTCATGTCGTAGGTATGATGAAATATTATTTTGAATTTATTTCCCGCTATCAGATCCGACATTCCTATACATAATTTAAGGCAGACTGCGGCTTATCTTATCGAAACAAGCAACTGGTCAAGTTACCGTCGATTTGACCGATCATCATGACTCGTTAGTTCTTTCATACGTCATCAGAGAGGGAACAATTTGCTGAGATATCTAATAATTTTTTGAATTTTGAGAAAACTTCTAGCACGTGTCTGATTGACGCACGAGTACTTTATGATAAAATTTTTGGGCAGATTATCAGTGTGATTTGCTACTAATGTCTCGATTTGACGCATGAATTTCAAACTTTCGCTGTTTTATTCTTTGCGTCCGAAGAGCGATTGGTACGAGGCAGCTGTTTTTTATACTAAGCGCTATGCGCCTTCTTATCTTAGTATCATACTCTTCGACTAATAAAACAGGACTTTGTTTGTAGGCAGCTACCAACCGTGTACTGAAATAGATCCAACTCAACAGTCTGGGGAGTGGGGACGAATCCACATTTCGTTTATGGAATTGAGTTGATTTTACATACGAAACAAAAAGAAATGTCGTCAAGGAGGATGCTCTTCGAACCCTGATTTCCGATTTCGTTTCCCAAATCAAATTAAAATGTTTTTAGGATCAAAAATAAATCAATGGCCTTCAATTTGAAGTCTGAAAATGGTACGATTTTTCGTAAACCGATTTCTACATTTTTATCTGCCTTTGAAATGCCATTTGTAGGGTTTTTTTTTCGGATGTGGAAGGTGGAACTTATAAAAGTTTTGTAAACATAAAGGATCTACCCGAAAAGGTGGTAGTTCCAGACTTAGTTTTCGCGATGATCAGTAGAATAAAGATTGACTGAGCGACGAGTAGACACTGAGAAAGATATTGGGCCTCACACCCCGAGCCGAAAACCCTTGAAAACTTTATCGAAAGCAGAAGTTTTCGCATACCTACATAATGCCGTTTTCAAAACGAGTCGTTTAAAGTTGGTAATTTGTTTATTTGCGGCACATTTTTACATTCGGAAGTGAGAATTTTCAAATTCGAAATTTCCTACTTTTAGGTCATAAATAGATACGTTAAAAAAAATAAAGTGCACGACTGGGTCGCACGAAACTCTCTCGTTCATATCAACAGTTTGGTTGATTGCTTTTTGTTTTATTAGGTATGTTAGTATGCAGGTAAAAAAAACTCAGAAGCGATTGTGGAATCTAGATAGACAATCAGTCCGGAAAACAGAAGAATATACTTAAATGAAGTGCACTTTTGGCTTAAATATATTAATTTCAGATGGCATTGCATCAAATAATAATGTGAGGCTTAAGCTTCCAGTAAAAAGCAAATTCTGTACAAAGGCTCTTACATCTTACACGATATTTGAGTATGTACCTACAAGGACAAGCGTAGCATGAGTTTCTGATCTGTTAGGGCAAATTGTTTTTGTTTTTGACTGGAATGGATTGGTGATCCTGGGTTTTCGTGCCCATGGTTGGAAGTAAGGTCCATTATTATACCGAAATCCTTACACCGATGTGTACGTAAAATTCTGAGATCGTTTTTTGAATTTTCATACAAACACGCCGATTAAAGCGTATGACAGTCGGATCGGAGTACCATTGAAGCGTTTTCAATCGTGTAAGTTATAGGTGGCTGCTGGTTATTTTATGGTGTATATTTAGACTAAGGGCAGAAGTGGACGATGGTTGCTAAAATGAAGTTTTGCGTAGCTGTTATTGTATTTTTTATTGAAAGTGAGGTATTGAATTAAACAAAAGTATACCGTATGTGAACACAAACCGAACCGGGATTTGGTTAGTCATTTTAAAGAAATATTTTTCAACAATTTTTAAAAGGACCGTTTTTGGTTATTCGAATGGAAATATCCATTTTACTTAAAGTTTGCATTTTGGTCAATGTGAGTTTTCAAGTAAACTAAAAGAAAATAGTTTAAAATTCATTTTTTCAAAAAAATATTATTGTACAATGATTTAGAGAAAAACTGAGTTTGCTATTAAGGTAGAAATGCATTTTTGTTACAATCGTATGGACCGTTTTCGAGATAAGGCCAATTTCCAAAAGTAGGTATACCTTTAATAGATTTCTCAGCGAAAAACTGAGTACGCAGCAATGTATTTGAGTTCCCCTATCATCGTACATAATTTCAAAATTGATAAAAATATCGAATTCGAAATTTATTTATTATTTATTTATTTATTTATTTTTTTAATCATGTTGAAAGGTCAGCTGCGAGTAAAAGAGACTAAAAGTTTAACATGAAAGAGGTAGCAATTGTTTGCAATGCAACCACAAATTTTCAAACGAATTTATTTTCGAATAATAATATTTAAATGTCGAAAAAAAACGACAGCAGCTGACAAATGTAAATTGAATACATTTTTAGTGCACTTTTTATTCATTTCTTTTTTTTTATAATCTCTACATTAAGTGCATGTGCAGATCTACTGAATTTTGTTATATTCGATCCCCGGAAAACACGCGAACGTCTGGAGAACGAGTTAAATTTTGGCTATCTAATTTTTTTAGCAATGAACTGTCGGATTTTGTACGGAGAATAGTTTACGCATGCCTCATAATTTTCCGCAACCAAATATGCTCGGAAATTGACTGTGGAAAGTTACGAAAATTTAAAAAATGTTTTAGAGTTGCAGCAATAACGGTTAGAATTTAATAGATAGACAGTTATTATATTGCTTTATCGCTATTTGCAGCGAACAACAATGACATTTTCGAAAGTTGTTCACTTAAAGCGCCGCAGATATTTATGAACTTAAGCTCTGCATAAAACTATGAGATTAAGTGAATACCCTTAGGGCCGGTCTGTTCACAGCTGGTTACATTTTATAACTTTCTCCATTACGTAGGTAGTAAGAGAAAGATATTGTTTTCGTACAAAATTTCGAACTCGAGATGTTAATCAATTCTGACATTACAATGATAGACGAACTCAAAAAAGTGGGCCGAAAAATTCTGTCCGGTCTGTCTATCTATCTGTCTGTCTGCCTGTCTGTCTTTCTGTCTGTCTGTCTGTCTGTCTGTCTCACAAGCCTACAGCCTAAACGGCTGACCGGATTTCGTTCAAACTTCGGATTTGGAGTTCGTGGGCTTAGGGCTCGGGGCCGTTTTTTATTTTGCAAGGTAACCTCAATATTAATGGTACTTCCCATACAAAATATTTGTACCAGTTTGATTTGCTCGAAAACGGCTCTAACGGTTTCAACCAAAATTGATATTTAAGCTTAGGTGGGTGAGTTTACCATGACTACATACCCAGTTTTTGGCTAAAATTTCGAGTAACGGTGCTTTTGAAATTTGGACATATCTCGAAAACGGTTCGTACGATTGTAACAAAAATGTATTTCTAAGTTGATATGGTCATTTCCAACCTAATGGAAAACTCAGTTTTTCTCGTTAATATCGTAAAATTTATTTTTGAAAAAAGTCATTTTTTTAAAATTATAATTTTTTCTTAGCTTACCAGAAAACGGCAATAGAGATTTTGATCAAAATGCAGAGTTAGAGTAATACTAATGTTCCTAAAATTGTTGCGTCCTTAATTTTTAATTCGAATCACCGACAACGCTAATTTTAAAAACCACTCATATCTCGAAAACCCCGTTTTTGACTTCGATAAAACTTTAAAACCCAAGTAATTACTTATATCGCGAACAATAACCTATAATCGGTTCTTAGATATATAGTTAACAAATACTTAGTATTTTTCAAACTAAACATTGCTATTTATTTATTTAATTTTTTTTATTTTATTTATTTAATTTACAAAAACCGCTCAAACGATTTTGATCAAAATACATATTAATGATAGTATCAGTAATCTAATTAAGATCCTTTAATTAGTTTTTCTAAAAAAATTCGAAGAAATCAGTTTTTTTAATTATTTCTCAAAAATGGCTACCCAAAGCCGATCTCTATTCATATATAGTTTTAAAACTCAATACCGCACTTTAAAATTCAAATTTGCAACAGCTTTTAGAAATACAATAACAGCAACGCAACACTTATTTTCCGCAAATATTACCTACTTCTACTTTTTTTCAACCATTTTGAATATGCACCTTAAATAAATTCCAACCACTTGGAGTTTTAACAATCAGAATATCCCACTTCATTTGCACCCCCACACACGTTCATCATTATATTCAGTTTATAGCTGCTAATGCAAATACAAAAACAAATCTCTGAATTTTTGCATATACATTTATATATATTTATATGGAAAGATATCTATCTATAACGAACAATACTTGCAATCATACACAACTTAAGCCAGCGTAAGAAAGAAAATCATTCCCTGACAGATCGAAAATGAGAAACTCCTACTCTGCCTGTTTATATAGCATTGATTCTCAGATCCTCAAATTTTTACCTACCTACCTAATAAAATAAGAAAACAACCAACAAAACTTTTGATAAAAGAGAAAGTTTTGTTCGACCCAGTCGTGCACCTTTTTTTTTGCAACAGCTGCCAGCATTTTTGTACGGCAACCCCTCTTAATTGGTGTAGAATATGTGTAGACCCTTAATTCCCAGCCGACTCGCCAAAATCGGAAAGAGCCTATATACCCTCTTGTCAACCGGACTGAGGCCACGTTGGGATACAGTGTTTGTAGTGACACATCCTTGCGTCTAATAAGTTTCACAAATAAAATGACAATAATTGCCCCCTCGACCGACCTAAGACCGGGAAAATACTTGCCAGGCGGTTATCGAAAATCGAATCGACGAATGGTCAAACTGGAACCCAGTGAAGAGCCTTTGCGAATCTAGAGCATCGACCCATTAGACAGTCAAGCCACTTGAGGAAACTCCACTAAAAGCAACACGTTCCACACTTTGAACGATCTATTCGCAACTATACAAAATCGGTTATCGACCATCTATGGCAACACCTCTGCTTCACCTGCTATACATAAACTCGTACAAGAAACAATAAATTTCCCAACATCAGTCACCTTGTCGACTGATGCGAGTCACAGTAATTAGTTCGGCGCCCAATGATGAAGCCACTCAAGCATCACTCGCGCCAGCGCTTCGGTGCACTTTGATAGGTGTTTGCACCAAATTCCCAGGCATGCGACTACGTGTTTAAACCCATAAAGCGCACACGACAATGCGCCCAAAACAAATAACAATAATAATTAGCCGAGTCGTTGAACCTGTCAACAATCTATAAATTAAGTCGCACACACAATTTCCCACACAACACAATAATTCTTCTTTTACAACCGCACGCTGCTCACATGTGATGACTCACGCGCAGAAGCGCCTAACTCAAACGATGACCTTGACGGAACTTCAGCTTATACCGAAATTCCTCGTCCACCCCGATCGCAACTCATTGCTCACGTCGTTCACGTACCGTCCACCTTATGCTTTGTTTAACAGCGACATGGCTTGAATACCCATTAACTCCACCACTGGACCCCGTATTTATACAGCTTTGACATATGGGTGGGGATATGTCAAAATCAAAGTTGACCTCGGCAGACTCACTCGCCCGTGAAAAAACAAAAAAAAAACAAAAAAACCAAAGGAGATCACATCAACTGCCGAATTTCCTGTCAAACCCATTAGAAAAATAAAACCACGATTAACAGTAATTGAGTATTTATTGTCCATGCCATTCTACCAGACCACACACTTCTTCATCGGATTCATGTCGGAGCCGAGCGCACAGTGGAACTGCTCACTGAACTCGGGCACGTTCATCAGAGTGCCCACCACGCGGAACTCACTGTACGCATGCTCGTCGACCTCCATGTGTCGCATTCGATCTGCCGGACTGCGGCCGTCACACCACGTCTGGGCGAACTTGAGGAAGAACAGCTGCTTGTTGGTGAAGTCCATGCCGGGAAGTGGCTTGTCCTGGCCATTCTCTAGGCCTGGGTTCTCGCGGAGGAACCGCTCGTAGGTGTGATAGGCGATGCGGATGCCCACGTTGTCGGCAATGTTGTCGCCCGACGTGTGACTGCCATTCGTCCGCAGGCCGTTGTAGATGAACTTGTTGTACTGCGCCTCGAGGCACTGGTAACGCTCTCGGAAGTTCCTCAGCGACTGTTCGCTCCACCAGTTGCGCTTCTTGCCGTCGTAGTCGTAGGCGTAGCACTCCGAGTCGAATCCGTGGGCGATCTCGTGGCCGATTATATTGCCAATCCCGCCGAACTTCAGCGAGTTTGGCAGCTTGATGTGGTACAGCGGCAGTTGCGAGATCCCGATCGCCACGAAGACCAGGTTCAGGAAGTCCGCGTAGTAGGCGTTCACCGTGTGAGTGCTTATGATCGGAGCGATCACAGCCTTGGCGATCACCCTTAGCCGCGATTGGGCCCGATTCCGTTCCAGGTCCATGATGTTCGTCCAGTAGTTCTTGGTTATGTTGACATTCCTGTACACGTGATCCATGTCGGTGCGGTGCGTCATGTCGTCCGAGTAGCCCACCATCAGATCCATTGCGCGCAGCTTCGACTTGGCGCCCGATCGCGTTTCGCTGTCCAGCCAGGAGTACTGATCGAACAGGTCGTAGAATGTTTCCTTGAGCCGCTTGGCAATGAGCAGCACGTCTGCCCGCCGGTCCTGATCGTAGGTGGTCTCTATGAACCACGGAATGAAGGCGTAGCTGAAGTACTTGACTGTGACCTCCCGGCACTTGCTCTCGAGCGTCCTCTCGACGGCCTGCGCTTTCCAAATGTGGTAGAACTTCAGCACGTTCCACCATTTCACGTACTTGAAGAGCAGGTGCAGGTCGGACCGCACCAGAAACTTGTTCAGCGGCGCAAAGTCCTTCACGTTGTTGTGGACCATCCACGAGTTCTTTGTGGTCCCATTGAATGCCAGTTCGAAGAGCTGCTTCCAGTCCACCCCACTGGAATTGTGCACGGCGATGAACTGCTCCAACGCTTGGACCTTTGTTTCGTTCAGCGACGACGTCGATGCGATGAGCTGATTTTCGAACGCCTTCAGTTCCTCCAACTCCGCCGCGACCTCCTCCTCGTCTCCGAAGTTGAAGTCCTGCGACATCGCTGTAAAATTAAAGTTGTGCTCATTGGTCAATACAGCATATGGCGCACTGATCACGATCTCGAACATCAGGTTGTCCGAGTTGTACTGGACACTCAGTGGCAGGAGCGGCGTCACTCCATACTCGGAGTAGAAGTTCAAATGCATCCAATCGAGGGTCTCTCCCTCCTTCAGTTCGGGGTCCTTCAGCACGTCCAGCAGGGCAGCATATCCCACACTCAGATCCTCGCTCATGTTCATGCACGAGGCGAACAGTCGCTTCGCCTTCGTCTCGGCCGTTCTCTCCTCCATGACGCTGGTGTTGCGCAGATAGCCCACGATCAACTCGTTCACCTTGACCTGCATGGCGAAGAAGAAGGTGTTGTTGCGGCCCATTGAGGGGACCATCGTGTCATTCTGCCAGTTGCCGCAGGCAAATTCGTAGAAATTCTCACACGGATCGACGGTCACGTTCATGTTGGCCAACATAAAGCCTGCGTGCTCTTCGAGCAAGTCGGCCTCGTCCACCGCCGTCCTGGCTGGTATTGAAAAAATCCCACTCAAATCTGGCGGCAGAACAGTACCTCCCGTAACCATCACAAAGGCCCAGAGCCCAAACACAACCCATCGAGGTGTCATTCTAACGCACAAAACACTAACCCGGACGACCACACCGGCGAAAAGTCAACACAGAAATGTTCCTCAAGCAGCCAACGCGTTGGCCTATATAGCCGCATATGGTTTTCGGCGGATTGTTGTTGGCCCGCAATCAAATGTTGTTTGTCTCTCTGGCCGTTAGATTCTAATGAATTTTCAGATGTGGAATCGGAATGGCGCACAGGCTAATTGCCGATGAGACGCGTCACATCATACCGTCGGATTATATTTTTGGCAGAAGCCAGCAGCGCGCAATTTTTATTACCACGATTTGTCATTATGATGAAGCTTTGCTTGAATGAGAACGAAAAGCGTAGGTAGATCTTCTGAATAGATAGATAGAGATCTGGATCAGAGAATGGATCGAGCCCTCTTTAAATTGCGACTGTGTGTGTGTGTGAGTGAGTGTTCTGATGTAATTTGGGTTTCTGGGCGATCACGTATAGCGGAGATTAGTGAAAGACAGATTTAGAGCCGCCTCGTCGTGATGGAAGAGTTCAATGAGCTTGAAAGGAAATTGCACTGGACCACGGAACGCGGTTAACGTGCGTCATAATTCTTTTTCTGTTTTTTTTTTTTTTTTTTTTTTTCTTAGAGTGGTACCACCTGTCAATCACGTGCGGTGTGGGTTCACTCATCTGATGGCAAACGGCTTCTTACATCCGTTCGTCATTTTAGGTGAGGTTGTTATTATTATTTTTTTTTTTTTTTTCTTATTTGTTTTTAATTTAAACTTAATGTCGTGCATTAAGATAGTTTGGGTATCTCCATGGGAAACTATCGTTATAATGGGGGCTTTTGGAATAATTTCTTAATTGCAGCAGTTACCTTAACTTGACGTAAGCCGATATGGAGCGGTGAACACGATGCACGTCATCGTGGAGTGCAGTGACGTTAATTTAAATATGCGTATGTGTGCTCTGCATACCCTACCCAAATTATCCCACGAAGCGTGGTCATTTGTTGTTGTATTTTTTTTTCCTTTTCACCGTAGTCAAAGTCCCTATTAAAAACGCACGATATTATTTTGATTAAAAACCCAGTTTTTAAAAACAATATTTGTATTACACGGAAAGAAAATCAAGTTAAATTAACCTTAAGTATGAAAATCACAGTTTGTTAACTTTACTATGACTATTTTTGGAACTAGAAATTTTTGATAATACCTAAACCCCAAATCATTCCAATGAACTGTTTCATTTCTTTACTGTTCTATTTGTCTGTCAGGAAATAATTTTCTGATGGATGCCAATTCCAATCAATGGAATGGTTTGTTTTCGTATAGGGAAACATTTTTCTGACAGAATTTTTGCTATGACCGCCTAAACGTAAAACTCATTTTCACTCTGTTCCGACTTTTTCGGTTGCATTTTACCTATGGCTATAACAGAGGTCAAGATGCTGAAGAAATCATATCGAACCCAAATTCAAAACTCAATGTATGGATAATTCCAATCCACAGTCAAAGTAACTTGGTGGAAATGAAACTCACCCATCTTGGCTGAGAACACCATGGACAGGTAAAATAAAATACAAATAAAAAGTGAAAAACCTTTTTCCCTCCGAAATCAACCTTCATTTTGTGCGGTTTTCTCCGCAATGTCGCTAGGGAATGTTCCGAATTCAATTTTTAATGTGACCAGCGTGACCGTTATACGACAATTGAGTACTTTTTTCGTCAACACTGATACAATTTTTTGCTACTTTGTCCCTTTTTTTAGTTGGAAAAGGAACAGAGTAGCAAAGAATTGGAACGGGTTCCTCGAAAAAATGGACCAAATTGTGTAGGCCTGCTTTTTTCAAATTATCTAACCAAAAAGTTGTTTTTAATAAGTTTCCTAATAGAAATAGAAAAAAGTAAAAAACAAAAAATAAATATGTATATGTATACCTATAAATAAAAACTAAGAAATGGGACTTATGTCTATCACGTCCTCGTAGTGTCCTGGAACCTGAAATAGAACTAAAAATACACTATCTTATTACGATAGAAAATATAGTACCTAATCACCCTTCTGAAAGCACCACGGCACGTCACTGGTCGAGTGTTGACAATTTAAAAAAAAAAAAAAAAAAATGGAGGTACTGTAGGTGATAGCTGCATATAAAATGCATGCGACGATTACGCAACTCCAAAGTATATTGAGATCGGTCATTTTTGAACAGTTTGTCCATTTTTTGGGGATCTAGGTGATTACGTGCATAGGTATGAGGAATGTGCCAAACCTTTCTCTTTTTTACCTCTATGCGTATAGTACCCTATCAGTGCCCAGTAAGTCCACAACCAACCAAATATTCACACTACGGCATAGATCCTGGAGAAAACCCAAGACAGCATGTGACAGGATTTATAGAGACGAGCTATACAGAGCCAGGTCTAGTTTTGGCATCCCTGCCAAACTTGTCAGATTGTGCAAAATGACGATGGAGAACGCTTGCTGCTTCATAAAGTTCGGAAACAATCTCACAGTGACCTTTGATGTCAAAAAAGGATTTCGACAAGGTGACGCGCTGTCATGTGACTTTTTCATCATCATTCTCGAGAAGATTGTGCGAAACTCGCAAGCCAAAACCAGATGCTCAATTTTCCAGAAGTCTGTGGAACTACTTGCATACGCTGACGATATCGAAATCATTGGCAGAGCACAGTGAGCTATCACTGGTGCGTTTGCAACAATCAATACAGAAGCATCAAAAATGGCAAAACAAAATATATGCTGTCAACAAGAAGGGACACGCAACATTGCCGAATCGGACAGAACGTGACGATAGACAGCTATAATTTTGAAGTAATTCGGAACTTTGTCTACCTCGGCTCCGTTATTAATTCTGACAACGACATCACATCAGAAATCAAGCGAAGAATCCCACTTTCCAACCGCTGTTACTTACGTCTAAGAAGGCAATTGATTGGTAGGGCCTTGTCGAGAAATACTAAGGAGCCTCTGTATAAGACTCTCAATTTCCCAGTCCTATTTTATGGTGCAGAATCATGGACGCTATCAATGGCGTATGAAGATCTCCTTGGTCGTTTCGAACGTAAAATTCTTCGAGGGGTTTTTGGTCCCGTTTGCTCTGACAGACTCTAGAGGAGGAGATTTAACAGTGGACTCTGCAGCTGTACAGTGACATCGACATAGTCAGAAAAGTACGCATCAGTCGTCTAAGGCTGGGACATGTAGAGCGATGGATGGACACCAACACTTTCTCAATTACGTAGTAAGAGACAGATATTGCATTTGTAGAAAATTTCGAACTCGAGATGTTAATCAATTCTGACATTACGATGATAGAGGAACTCAAAAATGTGGTTTGCGCATTTCTGTCCGTATGGTCCTGAAACATACAGCTTAATCGGCTGCCCGGATTTCGTTCAAACTTCGGATTTGGAGTTTATGGGCCTACAGTTCGGGGCCGTTTTTTTTACAAGGTAACTTTATTTAAACGGTGAGGTTAACATGACAGCATATAGGTACTCAGTTTTTGGCTTCAAAATCAATTAACACTACTTTTGAAATTTCAACATATCTCGAAAACGGTCCATACAATTGTAACAAAAATTAATTTCTAAGGTAATATGGTCGTTTCTAACTTAATGGCAAACTCAGTTTCTCTCTATATTATCGTACAATGGATTTTTGAAAAAAGTATTTTTTTTTTAAATTTATTTTTCTTTAGTTTGTCTGAAAACTACCTAGAGATTTTGACGAAAATGCATACTTAGCTAAAATTTACATTTCCAAAATTTCCAAAAAAAACTGCTCATATCTCGAAAACCCCACTTTCGATTGGTAAAAAACTTTCAAGACCAAGTAGTGCCGAAAATCCCTAATAATATATTTAGGCATAGATAGTACTCAATTTTTTACCTAAACAGTTAAGCAGAAGTATTTTTCAAACATTGCAATATTTGGTACTGTTTTGTCCGCATAATTCTACAAAAACCGCTCTAATTTTTGATCAAAATACATATTCCAGATAATATAAGTATTCTAAATAAGATACAGTACTATTTTTTTCAAAAATGTCGAATAAATGAGTTTTATAATTATTTTTCAAAAATATTCTACCCACTTTTTTGAGTTGCTCCATCATCGTAATATCAGAACAGAGTTCTAGTTCGAAATTTTATACAAATACAGAATCTTTCTCTTACCACGTATCCGAGGAAGTTCATAAAAAACAAAAACGCCTCAGTTGTCATTGTTGGTCTGGGGTTTTTTTTTTTTTTTGTCAAAAATGAGACTGTTCAAGCAGTGACTGTTACTGTTACTCGGTTACTTCCTAAATGGAATGATATTGATATAGCCCACCTGTAGTTTCGACCCATTGAAAATGTCAACAAAAGGCTGCAGGTGCAAAGCCTGCATTTGGACATTTTGCTGGATGTAATATTCCATCCGTAACCCTGTCCTATCTTTATGTTTAATTTAAAAACAAAAAAAAAAAGCTTCATTTTCTATTTAATCTAAGTCTTGCGTGAGTTTTGTGTCACCCTGTATAAGAAATAAAACAGTGAGAAGTAGACACCCATCTGGCCAGCCTACGATGAAGCCAGAACAAACAACCTCTTAGCCAGAACACGTGTAGATGTAGCCAGACTAACGGCAATTTGTACGGGCCAGGCTTGGCATCCCCCATAACACCCACTGCCGTAGTTGCGCCGACACAGACAAGAGTGAAACAGTATTTCATCTTTTTTGTTAGAGTCCGGCCCTAGCCAAAACCAGATGCAGTGTACTAGATCACCCTTTTTATGATGACCTTTCGGCCATCCAAAGTGTCCATTTCAATAAGATCATAAAATTTCTCAATTCCACAGGCTGGTTTTGAGCTCCCTTTACTCCCTTCTCCTCTTTTTCTTCAGGCTCCATTAGTTGTGGTCTCAAAACGGCGCTCAATGCGCTATTTGTGTTTTTCCTTCGTCAAAAGACGGGACGGGACGGGATACAGCCACTTAAACCAACCAACCAACCAGACACCCAGCACGTCTTTCCTAAGATGCTAATAGACAAAAACATATTTAACCGGAATAATACCGTGCACCTAGTCAAACATACTTTATTTTCATGAAAAATCGTATTTCGCCATTTCTGGTGTATATCTTATACGTCCTTAAAATGACATCCTTTTACAACAATCACCTACCTAAACTCGGTTCAAAGACAAGTTGATGAGTTCACCTTCTCTTCAGGTGTTTCTACAGTACTAAGTACCAAATTCATTCATAGCTCCCTCCACCTCATTGCTTTGTACTGCTTCCTATATCCTATGTGCTGTGTCCTTCGCGTCACTTAAACACCGTTATCTCCTCACCTCGAATTAGCATTGATTTAATTCGATGAACGGCGCACATTTCATAATTTTCTATTTACCCCTTTGACGCGTGTCCGACGCACGTTTCAAACAAAACAGTCATCGATTTGCAGCTTGCCTCGTAAAATACAAAACATAACTCACGACGACGTCAACCTCTCCCATAACTACCATGTCAAAAATTAAATAATAAAAAAAAAATTATTAAACAGGAAGCACAACTTGTATACCCGAGATGTCATTAATCTTTAGTAAAGTGTGACAAAAGGAGCGATGCTGCCAATTAGTGCGGCCGAGGGGTATACATAGCGAGGGTGAGGATACGAAAATAAAAAAAGGATTACCTTACGCGCGTAATCGATCGATCTGGCTGAATGGAAAGCGATTTCTCTCTTTTCAGGGACGAAAAATCCTTTTACTTTGATAATTTCATTCGATTCGCCTACGATCGTCGGGCCGTCGTCGTCGTCGTCGTCGTCGGCGGGACTAGGACAATAAATAGGTTTGCTGTCAGAATTACGATCAAATGACGATGACGAAAAAAAAAAGAAAAAAAAAATACACTGAAAATGAAAGGATATCATTTTTTTGATGAAAATGTCTTCAAGGACATATGGCGATCGCTGATGGTTTTGGCATGCGGCGTGTCTTTAAAAAAAAAGAAAAAAAAAAACTCGATGGCTTTTGTTACCACCAAATAATGAGACGGAAAGGAAAAGGATGTTTTTTATATAATCCTTTTGCGTAATCTTAAACTGTAGACGATGCTGGAACATGTGATTATATATACCCAGGGATCGTAGGATGGCTTAGGTTCATCCTACGCACATGCCGAACGATGCAATCCGGCGCACACTGAAAGGGAGAACCAAAGCGAAAGTAAAGGATTTCTGCCCGAATTGAGCATGTTGCAATATCAGCCTTACGACTACAGGTAATAAATCCTCAAATCCTCGTGTAGCTACTGCAACTGCCTATGGCTATTATATACCCAGACCCACACAGCACACACAGCACACACTGGGTGCGAGCGTAATGCTGGTGCAGTACCATCGTGCGAGGGGAGCTCTCTATTTGAACATCTTGCGTGAAATCTTCATTTCGAAGGATAATAGAGTGACGGTAGATGGTTTTCTATTTTTTACTCCTTGGAACATTTATTTTCATTCGTCAGTTGTTTTTTTTTTTGGGATAAAACCAAGCAAAAGGGGTTTCAATTGGCGGTTATGCACAGTGAATCAAATTGAGCCTGAAAGGGTCCATAAGCGCGCACTCTTCCAGGGATAATGCCGACGGGTTGGGTTAATGCGGTGCCAAGGTGTTTACAGCTGCGATAATGCAGACATTTATATTTCACTCCATTAAAGGCGGTATAGCTGATTTTGGTTTTTCTCCAGATTTTGTAACGACTTTTGAGCGCGCAGAGGATGTCTGTAAATGGCGGTCGTTGTGTATATAGTTGGTGGAAAATATTCGACAAAGATGAGGAGATTCTCTTTGCTGAACTTACCCAACTTTCCATGCGGAGTTGTGGCCCTTTTTAGCGCGTTATACCGCAGGACAGGATGGCTCCTGAACTGTGCCCCCTATTCTTAGATTTTATACCACAAGAGGGCTCAGAAAAGTGTGACGTGCTATATGGAAATCTTACACATTGTGCTGGGTAATCATTTTTTTTTAAATTTAAGAGACCTCTCGGACACATCCAGAAGACGTTGTTGCGTTGCTTAGCAATGCGAACTATTTTTCCGGCGGAACTTGTACGTATCTAGGGATGGACATTGTTATCCTTGTCTATAGCAAGAAGGTTGCCTTGGGACAACAGCTCTTCAATGACCTAAATGCAACATTTATATTTCCCCCCACTAGATCCCTATCTTTTTTGAAAACTGTTCCTAGGGTAGATAAGCCTCATTCCCAGTCCATAGATAAGCACATTTCTCAAATCATCTGCTTCTATAAATGTTGGCCATTTTAACTATTTAATTGCAAACATCTTGCCGATATTTGGGCACACTTTCTCACCCCTGTAAGCCGTTTATACATTTCTGCACTGTCACGCTTAGCCCCCATGCAGACAATGAACTACAAATGACTACAAATGATAGCCTTACCCCTTTGCTGGCCTCCATAATCAACTTGACTACACCATTCCGTCATCAATCATCCGAAAAAGGGATGACATCCATACCCCATCAATCGGCACCCAATGTCATCAGGGAATTCCATATATTTCGCGCATACAAATTTTCCCTTGACAATCGAGCACACACAATGACGAGGCAGACCTTCTAAATCGCAACCCTTCTTTCTTTCTTACAGGGAAACAACAACAGCATCAGCATCAACAGGACCAACAGACACCGACATCACTTCACAAGCTACCACCAATCAATCCTTGGTGTCCATTAATGCTGACACCATCAACATCCACCTCGATGACTTCATTACTCCCATCGTCGAGGCAGCATCACCATCAGCATCATAATCATCATCATCATCAGCAGCAGCAGCAGCAGCATTATCCGACTCCGTCACATCACTCTAATCAGCATCAAATGAGTGCGGAAGCCGAGTTCCGTCAACAGTCACGCGAACCAGATATCCAGACACAACAAACCATTGACATCCGGCAACAGCAACAGCAACAGCTCCAACAGCAAATCACCAAAACAATGCCAGTGCCATACGCCAGCGCCACGCATAGGGTCAGCGGCAATAATCAAATCCCAACCCCTCCCACATCGACATCGACAACACCATCATCGTCGACGTCGTCGTCAGCAACAACAAATCTGTCGACGACGACGACGACGACCTTTCTAATTTCTTCTCATCAACAGCAGCAGCAGGCGAAATTCCTGTCTGGCCTGAACTACCCCCAACCGCATCAGCTCCATCAGATAACACCACCGAATTCACCGCTGCCACATCTCCTCCTGAGCGCTCCACCACCACCACCACCACCACCGCTGCCAACGTTCCAGCCCGCGGCGGCGGGTGGTAAAGCTTTTTACACAGCCAGACTGCCATTGACGGTGAGGCAGAACTTAGGATCCACTATGTCCCCATTCAATGAGCTAATGTTCCACCATCAACAGCAACAGCACCACCAGCCCGTAGCGGCAACGGTATTCTCTCCAGGTTCCACGAACAGTTGTAACACCCGCCACACGCCATACTTCCCTCCGATTCTACCCACCGCCGCCGTCCAAAACTTAATGACCTTTGGGACAGCGTTGGACAACGATGTCGGGCTGCCACCCACAATGCTACCTCCACCTCCATCGTCGGGCACAATCGCTACCACCACCAGCACTACCACCGCCAACAACAGCAACACCAACAACAACAACAACAACAATAACAACAGCAACTGTGGCCAGCAGGAATATTTCGACAGAATGGCGATAGCCGACTGTGATGGGGGAAGGCTGGCTCCTGCCATAGTCGTGCCGGAGCACGAGAAAATTCTGTTTGTCTCGCACTTTCACGAGAGAGATCGACTGATTAGGGAGCACCAGTTCCAGCAACAGAAACAGCGTATGGAAATGAAGGGTGGCGGCAAGAAGCGGCCCCGAAATCTCACTACCCCCCACGATGATGAAGTACACATAAAGATGGAACGCCACGACGACGACGATGCGGATGATGACGAAGATGAGGATGACGCCGGTATGATGGTGTCGCCGACGAGTAAACACAGTCGCATTGGCTTCACTGCGAACGGTTGTGAGGAAATTGCTGTGGCAGAGTTTTCGCGTGTCAATCAAGGGAATGTGGACGCACGGCTGATGAGGGACATTCGAGGACACGCCAAAGGTGAGCGAATTTTTATTAAGCATCTTGTATTTTTCAGGGGTTTGAAATGATTAATCGAGAGAGCATTTTACGTCACCCATGAATGCTTGAGCTGAATTTTTTAGATTTTATTTATGGAATTGGTCAATCTACTGCCTTTTCAATTTTTACTTTCGGTAGGTTTTTTTTAAGAGGGATCATTTACTAGCAAATCCTAAAGCGAATCATCCTATTCGAAACAAGTTTGTATGTAGATGTGGATGGCTGAATTGGCTGCTCCTGGTCTGGTCTTGATTTTTTAAAAGCACAGTTTACGCCTCAACTCTTTATAGTGGGAGTCCGAAAAGAGATAAGTCCCGCTTCAAATACTGCTGTGGAACTTCTAAGTTCAGATGTACACCTTATAGCGAATGTCGAAAGGTAGCCGTTTGGAGTCCATTCGTTAACTTTAGGGAGTCTTCGAGACTTTGCTGAGGTCCAAGCTCTCATTGGACCTTTTTTTTAAGACTTTTCCGAATTCTGGGAATCTTTGTCTCGAAGATTTTCCGGACGAAGCATCGGTGGCCATGCGCCCTTAACTACCTGGATGGTGGTGTACACATGGAATAAGCCTCCGAAACATGCATTTGTCTCTATTTAAAGTCCAGTGGTCTTATAGGAACTCTGTTGTTTGGGTAGGTATATTAAGACGCGTCAATAGGTACTCCAACGCAGTGGCGGGCTTTATTTTTGTTTGTGTGCCCCTTCCGAGATTTTTATCAGCGCCCTTTTTTATTATACCGATGAAAAATCTAACTGACAACAGCTAAGGGAACAGCTTCGCTATCGCGGAATTCATTTTCTTTTTGAATTTTTCCCATGAATCTACTGATTCTATAGTGATAAAAGGTAGTCCGTGTCTGCCTCCGTTTTATAAACTTACAAATATGCGTAAAATCAGTGCGATCGGCAGTGGCGGATTAGCCACGTAGCAAGTGTAGCAAATGCTACGGGCCCCCTGTATTTAGGGGCCCTCCGCAAGCACCCTTTCTGCCTGTAAAAAAGGTATCTATTTAGATCGAAGCCTGATATCGAGTTGTAGCAAAATGTTCAACTATAATTAAAACTAGCGCTGGTCACACCACAAATTATGTTTTGAACCGCAATACTCCCTAAGTTGGGAATACGACTGTAAAACTGTAAAAAGGGGAATTCCTTAATATTTTCATTTTGGAAGACATTTCTAATAACGTGGATCAAAAGGCAGAGTGCCGTTATCAATATTACGGCCTAGTTTCAAAAGATGAATAAGACGCTCTTTATGAATCACTTCAAGCAAAGCGAAGAACATTTTCATTTATTTAACTTGCCAGCCAAAGATGCTCTCAGATCAGCAAAGTATAAAATTAGTAAGAGCGGTCTAGTTGGTGCGTCGTGCATACTTGAAGCCTGTGGGAAAAGCTTACTTACACCACTTACGAACTGTGGCGAAGCAAAAAAGAGCTTAAAAACTTGTAACTTAACGTCTTTTGGTGCCTTTCACCGCCTTGTTGGGTTTCAGATCATGTCGGAATGAAAGAAGATGGACTGGCTAGTTGGAGCTCTAGGTTAGAGATTCTTCGAGCTGAGAGACATCCCTCAAACGCAGCTAAGATTCTCATTCGTCGTTTTAGCGGAATATGGAATAAGAGCCAACGACCCTAACTTACTTTAATAGATATATTCTGGGCGGTCTTTTGTAGGGACAATTTAGGCATTGTGAGTTCGAAAAATTAAGCCTTAAATGATAGCCTATTATTACCGCGCTGTAAGTTCAAGTGCTGGTCGTTGTACAAACCTAACAAGAGGCTAAAAGGCTGGACCTCTTTGCAAATAACTTCTACAAAAGCTGTAGACGCGAAGTGGCATATCTGTGGGTGGAACTGGCTAAGTCTCCACTTCTCCCGCATTTGAGTTTAGTTCCTTAAAAGCCTGAATGATCACCGCAAGGGATGAAAACAAAAAAACGTCAACAGATGTGAATGACTTGGGGTAAGTCGCATGCCCCACCATATAAACACAATGACCCTCCAAGCTTTCTGTCCATACAAACGGCGCACTTAACACTCCCAACCCTGTCGTATCTACGTAGTCGTATTAAGCTGTTAAATGCTACATTCAGCCTTCTTTCGCTTACAGAGTCACAATTTGAATATATTTCGCAACCATAAATCAGAGTGGGTATAAGCAACGTTTTAGCTAGCAGCATACGTACTCTTATGGGGGTGTAGGATTGTGTGGCCCAGAGAGTTTGAAGAATACCATATGTTCTACCCTGGTTATTCCATGTAAGAGTGCGATTAAGCACCATGCCGAGATTTTTTGCAGTTTCGACATACGCGACTAAGCTGTTCTGCAGGATAATAGGAGGAAAGTATGAGAGATCGACTTTTTTCTTTGATATCACAAGGCACTTCGATTTTAAAGGGTTTAAAATAAGACCATTCTGCTGCGACCAACGAGCGATGTCATCAAGGTCGTCGTTAACACAGCTTACACCGTGTTCAATAAGACCTATACTCTGTCCAAGAAAAATTGTCAGTACAGGGAAGATAGGATGTTTGTCTCTCAGTCTGGTTGCAATGACTTACATAAATCGGTCCCTTTTTAAAGCTCTCACAGGGTTGCCGTAGTGTGTATGATAAATCGCCATAACTCAGAGAGCAATACTGTTAGGGCTACCATCTTCCAATTTAGCCAGGTCTCATCAGTAAAATAAATCGTTCTTTTCTTTTCTATAATTTTTTTTAATTAGCGTAAATATCTTCGTCTCCAAGAAATAATGTCACTTCTTTCCAACAACAAATTCTTTCGCTGACGTTTGACGAATTTAAGTCCGAGATCTTTTTGCGGTATTGTATACAAAGTTGATCTGCTTAGTTTTGTTATATTTTCACTTTTTTGTATTTCCAATAATATCTTGTCTACCGTTGGAAGGTCATTATCCATAAAAAACTGATGGACTATCCGCCTAATCGCACATTTGTCAAAATCATCCACCTTGCTCTTGATACCGGAAAAATTTTTCTTCTTTGGTGGTGAATTGTGGCCTTTGATTGCTTTTTCCCTTAAAAGTCTGTATACAGTTCGTTCCGTAACAGAAAAAACAGTAGCCGCATTTCCTACGGCTTCCGATTTACTTTTGAAAAGGTCATACAATTTTTCAGTTGCATCAACAATTTGTTGTTTCTTTTTTACACTTAGATCCTTTGAAGACTTTATAGCCATGTTTCTGTTTATTCATATGCACAATCAGGTTAACCACTTGCTTGAGATAACAACCATTGTTTCCGCCTTATAGGCAATTAGAAAAAAATTATATAACCACGACGCAATGTCATATACCTAAACAGATGGTAAAAGGACTGCACTTGTGCAGCTCTACATACATTTTTTAATATAGACATATATACCTAGATTACATATTTGTTAAAAAATTATTACCCGTCAGTGCAGAACTTCGCGGAAACAGTAGCAAAAAAAGGATCATAAAATCCTTTCAAGGCATTTACTTTACTGGAGAGGAGTGACCGGATGTGGTAAAACCCAACGACCGAAAATAAACAGTATAGGTCTACCTGCTTTGATATTTTGATATTTCAGTGTGAAAAATATGCTCTACAAAGTGAAATATGAATTTATACCTACCAACACATGCAGAAATATGCCCTTACGAATAAGGCTGAAAAATGTGTACTTAGTTTTCAATATTAAAATATTTAATCAAATCTTATCCGAAAAAATACCATGCGGTTGAGTTGTCCTAGTAATCATTATTAATTTATCGCAATATCTCTACAACGCACATATGATCACCTGTTGCGTTAATGAAATGAATGCATTAAAACACCTCACGAATAAACATTATTTCTAAAAGACAACATTCAAAAATATGTTTTAACTGAATATTATTGGATCTTTCAGAAATACAAACAAATTAAAACCGAATGGCAGCATCCCACATAAAATGCCGCTCTCGAAAGCTCCAAAAAGCTCCAAAAAGCACCAAAAACGAAAGTTCTTTGACAAAATTCAAAGAAAACCCCTTAATGATATGCTAACATTGCCATATGGTAACACTTCTCTAATGTGCTTCAGTCACTCACACTCAGCGATGCCAACTGAGGCATAATTATGCCTTTTAGGCATAATTCCAATGCTTGAGGCATTGAGGAATAATTTTTAGGTAAAAGGCATAATTTCTTATGAATTGTTTTTTACCATCAAATCATAGAAATGCAATTTGAATTTGGTAAATCTGGTACGGTCTTTGATCAAAGTGGCATATGTAATTTTTATTAACAACTGTGCGTCATGCTTATATTCTAATTCTCTACTTCACTTACTCAAGAAACCCAAGCTTTGGATTACAGAGATAAAAAAAAGTTTAATTACCTATCGATCAACCTACATTCTGTTAACAAATTTTCATCACATTGTAGGTTCGTTTGAAAATATGAAATTTTTATCCTTTTTACCAAAAAGGCATACTTTTTTGGAAAAAGGCATAATTATTTTCGAATTTAGGCATAAAAACTTCGTTTCGGGTTGGCATCACTGCTCACACTGCTTATTTTGGTTGATGATAATAGCAAGCGAACACAAGCGATCGTGCTCATTCTGCCCGCGATTGTGTGGCAGAGTGGTTGTGGAGGGATGTATGCGAATTTCAGGAAAATTACAACAACAAAATCCTTTGGAATGCCAGTGGTTTCGTTTTTATTTCAGTGGTAAATCTTGTGTTTGAGTGCCGTGAGAGTACTACAGGCACCACTGGTAGAAAAAAGAGCTTCCCATAAGGCCTGTACTGACAATTTTTCTTGGACAGAGTATAGTGGGCAACTGAGATACATTTGCACATCATCTGCATACATGTGAATTGAAGAGTGTTTAGCTAAAGATGGTACCTAATTCATTAACATAAAGAGAGAACAAAAAAGACCCCAAAATTGAACCTTGTGGAACTCCTCTTGAGGTTGGAAGGAAATCTGACAGAATATTGTTAAGCCGGACAGCCTGTGATCGGCCTGTAAGATAAGATGATAGAAGCTTCACGGCGCAAGTTGAGAAACTGAAGTTTCGATGAAGTTTACTACATAAAATAGAGTGGTCGAACATATCGAATGCCTTTGAGAAATCTAAGAGGACCAGAAAATTGATGCTATCATTGTCCAAAGCTTGTTGCATATCTTCAGTGACTTTTAATAGAGCGGTCGTACAGCTATGGCCTTCTCGAAAACCAGATTGCTAAGATGTTAATAAATTCGAAGAATCGAGATGGCATGTCATTTGATTTTGCAGTATTCGTTCTAAAACTTTAGACAGGAAAGGTAGGATCGCAATGGATCCAAATTCGTCTCCCTGTGAGTTTTTTGCGACAGGTAATATCTTAGCTACTTTCCACAACTCTGGATATACTCCTGTTGTTACAATGAGTGAACGAATATGACGCGAGAACCATGATTTTATGAGGGGTGTGCAGTTTCTTGTCAGCAATGGAACGTGCCTTTCAAAAAGTCTCAAAACACACTCATTAAAGAAATTAACTTGTTCATTAGTAATAAATTGAATTCCAGCTAATGCTTCTGGTATGTTCTTCCAAAACAGCATTGTCAATAAGTTTAAGATTCCTGTATTGAATATTTTGAAATACTGATGGAATTACTTTATAGTCAAAAGTCAGGTATATAAGATCATGCTTTGAAAAGGCCGCTGCCGACAATTGATCATAAAGCATTACCTTTTGCAGATTGCTTACCCAAAATAAGTCCAGCAAAGTTGGAAGATAGTTTGAGAAGTGTTTCAAATTTCAAACTCCACTTTAACACAAAATTTATTACAATTTTCTGACGTTTATTATTCTTTTCCTTTTAATTTTCGGTCAAAGAGGTTATACGTTTGGTTGGGTTTTGGTTCCTGTCTGTCTCTTTTGAAAACTTTAGCCAAATACGTGAAAGAATTACTACGAACGCTATGAAAAATATGACTTTGAAATCTACTACTTTTTTTATTGAAATTTACTTCACTTTTTTTTTTTTTTTTTTCAAGTGTTAACGCTGCTCCCAACCTCACTCAACCCTTCCAAAATATTCCGAAAATTGTGTCCATTTCCAGCCGGTAACCTTGCAGACACTTCAAACTCTTATCAAGCTAATATCCCTTCCAATTGACTACCAGCCCACCCCCCAAAAGGGACCATCTCAATACCTTAAATATAAATTTCAAATTTTCCGCATAATTCGCATAATACTTTCCTCCCTTCTGCTGTAGCTAAATGTATCCCCAATACGCAGGACACACATTCAAAATAAAAATGCCACAACAAGATTGTGTAAATTCCAAATTATTCACGGTTAACCCCACACTACCCCGCCGGCGTAATAACAACAAAAAATTTATTTAAACTGTGACGTGAATTCCATCGATGAAGTTCACAACTCCATTAGACCATGTTTTGTAAATTTAAAACACTTTTCCGGTCCCCCAACGCATTTAAGATCGAAAATAGGCTACGTCCTGCCGTGTAAATCCACCCCGCACGGCCCAAACAAAAAAACACCTCATCCCAACAGTCTGACCCTGTTGAACTGGTGCGTGTGATACTCAAGTGACACGAACACCAACAGCGGATTATGGCGCATCAAAATGGGAATTTGCTTTTCTTCTCGCCCCCGTTTCCATCCAAGGGCTTGTTCGCAAATTGGGGGTGGCTGGCGTGGTACCGCATATTCTTTGTCTAAAAAAAAAAATCCAAATCCAATAAAATCACTTTACAGGCGAAGAATAAATCCTTTTTACATGAACTCATCCGATGAAATGGTTTGCAGTGAAAATTATGGTGTGAGGGTAGCAGACAGCAACAGCCCTGCGGCACGTTGTAAGCCATTTGAGGAATTTAAAACGCATTAACTTGAGGGTTGCTAAGACCATTTTGAAAGTTATTTCTTCCTTTTGTTGATTCGCGAGGAAACGGCGCGATGGATATTCAAATTGGGGTTGGTGGACAGCTTCGCCGGTTTATGGTGGATTTAAAAATGAAAAAAAACAGAGGCGTGGTGTAGGTATACAAAATTTAGAATAACACTCCGTCAAGTCGAAACTATGCACATGGAGCTGGGTTTGAAAAATCGAATAAATCTTTCGATAAACCCCAGGCCAACAAAAGTCCTAAATCACTGACTGCTTTTAAGTATACACAAGGAGCCCATCGGGCGAGTCGTGGAGTTTTCTATCTCTCGCAAATTCAATCAAACATTCAGGACAAGTGCCAGAGTCTATGATTACTTTGGAGATAAATTTTCGTCGTCTCCCCGCAGGACTCTTTGTTTTCCCAATTCACCATCTCGTATATGTGCATACGTACTGATTACTATTTGTACTATTTTGCAAGGACATCTCCGCATTCGTTTGTGTACTGAATTCGAAGGGCGGCAGCAACACAGTCAACAGAAAACAAGGAGATATCCTTCCGTTCTTCCGTTCGCTTGCATATGTCAGTGACATCGCCTGTCGCATGTGCTTGGCATCTTTGTAGGTTTGTCCATTTTAAGAGAAGGACGCAGTGTAGATTCGTAGTCAAATGACAAAATCAATTGAAACTGACCAGAGTTTCATGTCCACCCCTGGTGTGTGACTGTGTACGCCAAGATGAGTAAACGAGGGGTGGACAGGTTAAACTTTTCGATTGAGTATAACGAGCTCGGAAATATGCATGTCCAGGTCTGGGAGGAAGTGCTTAGGTATTTGTTTAATCAATTCTGACAAATGACAAGTATGATGGTGCGAGGGGCGTATAGGCACTTAGGCAGTGTGCCAGTTGGGAGGTTGATGAAAATTTCATCGGGACGTCTTATTTTCATCCGATAAGTATTAAATTGGTGGAATTTGCAACTTCTGCCCGAACAAATCGCTCCTACTGAACGGATGGGCTCCTCAGCGGTTTCTTAAAGAGTTGGGAAACTTACCATAGCTATATAAGAAGCAGCAGCACACTGAGATGATGGTTTTAAGGCCTGACTACTCCAATGGGTATAGAAAGCTCCCGACAAAACCCGAAAAACAACGTTCATATCAATGAATCTATGCTTTGATCTGGGTGAGGCTTCCACAGGTTTATCCTGTCTTGACGATCCGCTTACTTGAACCCGTCTTGTTATATGAGGGTACTGTATTGAGCTGTAGACCTAATAGTTTATGGTACCTTAGGTTAGGTTAGGTTAGGTTAACGGGTGGATACGGCAGAGTAAACCCTGCAGTACCCCACTTAGGTCCATGTGGACCCATTGTGATGCCCTTGTTGGGGGGTAGCCGATGTTGTTGGCGATGGTTTTAGTTCCTTCTAATTACTCGACCTTGTCCAGCCATCCTGATGTATTTATGAACCTGTAAAGATTAGATAAATTAACATCTGAAAGTTCTTGTATGTCATGGAAGTGGTATCTTCCAAGTGTTCTGTTCCTCAAGTGACACAGACTTGGGCAGTGACAGAGGAAGTGAGGTGTGTCCTCATGCACTTCCTCGTCTTCGCAGCCCCTGCATATATCGTCATTCTTGAGTTTTAATTTCATTGTGTGGTTTCTCAGGAAGTTGTGCCCTGTTAGGGCACCTACCAGTTTATGCAGCGACATTCTATCAAACCGCATAAGCTTGCTAGTCCGACCTGCATTATACTCCGGCCATAGCTTCCGTGAAATTTCGCAGGTAGTTAATTCCTTCCACCTGTTGTTGGCTTTCATTCGAATCTTGTTTTCCACTCTCTCTCTGAGATTACAGAGCGGTGGATTGATCGATTTAATCGCCCGATCTTGATCCATAGCAGATCCATTTCTTGCCAGTTTATCAGCCATCTCATTGCCGGCTTTGTCCCTGTGTCCAGGGACCCAGCAGAGGCGCGTAGTATGCAGCGAGCAGAGAACCTTAAGCTCTTCACGGCAGCGGCGAACTAGCTTCGATTTTATTTCAATAGCAGACACTGCTTTTATAGCCGCCTGGCTGTCAATAAATATGGTAATATCATCATTTGGTATTGCCATCATTGACACCATATGGGCAGCTTCGGCGATTGCCAGAACCTCCGCCTGAAAAACACTACTGTGATCAGGCAGTCTGATCGAGTGGTGTATATTTAGCTCTTCGGAGAAAATTCCAGCACCTGTACCACAGTCCATCTTAGATCCATCTGTGTAGATGGATATCGATTTCCTATTTGTGGGTTCGTCTGTGTTCCATTCCTCCCTGCTGGGGAAATAGCAAGAGAATGGTTTGTCAAAGTCAAGGTTGGGAGACAAATAGTCAGAAGTGACAGAGTCTCCCACGTATTTGTTCAGAATCTGTGCATGTCCCATTCTGTAGGGTTTCCAGCTTTTGGTTTGGCTGATCCTGAGGGCACTTTTGGCTGCAGATTCTTGCATGTGTAGGTCTAGGGGTACCAGGTTGAGGATTGCCTCCATTCCAGCAGTAGGTGTTGTCCTTATTGCGCCGGTTGTACCTATACATGCTAGTCTTTGTATTTTGGTCATTAGTTTTAAGTTCGATGCTTTGTTTGTGGCTTGCCACCAGACTAAGCTTCCGTATGTGAGTATTGGACGCACAACAGCCGTATACATCCACAGAATTATTTTAGGGTTTGGTCCCCACCTTTTTCCGAAGATTCGGTTGCAGGCGTAAAAAGCATTTGCAGCCTTTTTTACTCTCTCATCGACATTTAGTTTCCAATTGAGCTTCCTATCCAAGATCGTACCCAGATATTTAGCACTCTCCGCTACCCTGAGAGGTATACCCTCAATAGTTGGAGGATCGAAGTTTGGAATCACTCTTTTGTTACTGAACAAGACTAGCTCAGTTTTTTGTGGATTGACTCCAAGACCGCATTGTTTTGTCCACGTATTAAGTGTTCGTAATGCATTTTCTAGTAGTTCGCTTATGGTAGGTAGGAATTTGCCTGTAGCAAGTATTACTACGTCATCTGCATAAGCAGTTACTTTGACCCCTCTGTTTTCGAATTTTAGTAGTATTTCGTTTATGACAAGGACCCAGAGTAAGGGGGAGATGACTCCTCCTTGTGGTGTACCTCTTGAGGCTGTCACTCTAAGTTGAATGTCACCTAGTTTTGCATTAATATTTCTTTCATTGAGCAAACTTTCAATCACATTGGTAAGCTTTTGGTTTACGTTGTTATTGAGTAGTGCTCTCTTCACTGCACACGTCCTAACATTATTGAATGCTCCTTCAATGTCGAGGAACGCGGCCAGTGTGTATTCTTTGTCTTGTAAGGACTTTTCTATGATGCTAGTGACCTCGTGCAGCGCGGTCTCAACTCCTTTACCTTTAATGTATGCGTGCTGAGCCGTTGAGATCATTTTTTCGTCCAGTCGACTGCGGATAAAAACGTTTAAAAGTTTTTCCAAGGTCTTCAGGATAAATGATGTTAAACTTATAGGCCTGAAGTCTTTAGCAGTCGTGTGGCTGGACTTGCCTGCCTTCGGAATGAAGACAACCTTTACTTCTCGCCATGCCTTGGGAATCTGTCCACATTCTAGGCAGCGCGTGAAGAGTCTCATCAGAATTGGTACAATAATTGACCTGGCTTTCTGGAGCATGATTGGGAAAATCCCATCCAACCCAGGAGATTTGAATGGAGAAAAAGTCTCAATCGCCCAGTTAAGTTTTTCCTCGGTTATTATACCATCTGGAATTGCAACGGTAGTTGCGGTGCTTGGTGCAGACTGGATGGTTGTATTGGGGATACAACCCGGAAAGTGTGTGAGGAGAAGGAGACTTAGAGTCTCTTCCGAAGACTGTGTCCAGTTGCCATTATTGTCTTTGAGATATCCCGGAACCGCAGGTTCTTTTGATAGGATTTTTCTAAGTCTAGCTGATTCCCTAGTATCTTCTATTTCATTACAGAAGGTATGCCAGGCAGTGCGTTTAGCACTAGTGACAGCGCTTTTAAATTTCCTCTGACCGGCTTTGTATAGATCCCAGTCTGACTGGGAGTTGGTACGCTTGGCCAGATTGAATAAAGATCTGGCTTTCCTCCTGATTTCAAGGAGGTCCTTAGACCACCACGATGGAGAGTTTCTTTTCTTGATTGTCCGTAGAGGACAGGCTTTATCGTATGCATTACTTAGAATTTTGTTTAAACTCTCTGTAAATGCATCGATTTCGTCTGGTGTCCCTATTGCTTTATCTTTCAGGTTTTGACCATTTTCCACGGTCTCTGAGACGAATACGTCCCAGTTGGTGAGCCTTGGATTTCTGAATTTACCTATAACTATTGCTTTTTCTTCTACTAGAAATTCTATAATTCTATGATCCGAAAAGGATGGCTCAGAGGAGACCCTCCATTCCTTCACAGTTAGAGTTTGTGAGTTACTGTAGAGTGTTACGTCTAGCACCTCACGTCTATTCCTAGTTATAAAGGTCGGCTCACTGCCGATATTGGCTATCAGGAGATTATTTTTAATAATGAATTCTAAGAGGGACTCACCGCGTACATTGATGTCCGTACTGCCCCAGAGCGAGTGATGGGAGTTGGCATCGCAGCCAGCAATCAGGTCCCATTTTTCCTTTTCAACTGTTCTGGCTAGTGAACAGGATAGCTCTGAGGGTGGGTTGTCCGACTCGTAAGGCATATATATTGATGCCAGTATCAAAGCGCCTTTTCTTGCCCTGTCCCACTTGACAACTGTTTGGTCCGAATCGCTGAGACTAGGTAAAAGAAAAAGTTTAAGCTGTTTTCTGGCTACAATACAAGTTCGAGACTTACCATTATTCGGTGTATGGTAAATTATCAGGTCTTTGGAACTCAGCCCTCTTATCTTTCCCCGGAGAATCCAGGGTTCTTGTATGAGGGCGACATCTATATGTTTCGTTTCCATGAGGAGAACGAGATTGGCACTAGCCGCCTTACTGTGATGAAGATTTAGTTGTATTATCTTCATCACGAGTTGTCGGTTGCTCTCCCTTGTCTTTGACCGCTAACAGCCGGAGTTTGCATCGCGTTATGCCTACGCGGACTTTAAACTCTTGCTTTCGGAGTAGCGGCAACGATTTGTGACTTAGTTGTATCGTCACATCCATACCGTTCTGGGTATATTCACCCGTTTCCAGGACTTTCCATTCCCTGCTTTGTAATTCCGGGTTAAGGAATTGCAGGTTCCGTTCTATCCTTTCCACGGGTAAATAAGGCCCTCTCATGTGGATAATTCCCCTCGGTCTGGTCATTTCCAGGACTTCTTTTCTGTCAACAACGCGCAGGTCAGCATTTGACCAAGGTGCGTTCATGTTGGCGATGAAGCCCTTCAACCAGTCTAGTGTGTCTTTATTATCACACTCTATCGTCTTGAAGCCTTTGAAGGTAGACAGCTGGCCAAACAATGGAAGCCTGCTTTCCGCCTTCACGATAGCATCGTTGACACCATCAAGGATTCGTTGTTCTACAAGCTCCCATTGGTTAGATGAGAGCTTCCGTTCTGTGTTGCCATAGTCGACAATAGCGACGCGTAGACTTTCTTTCACCTTTTCGGCGAATTTCAGCCTTTTTGCCTGCCTGCCTATTACCGGGGAGATGGTGTCGTCGTTGCGACCTCTTTTGGAGACTACCGGTGCGTTCCCAGGTTTGGACGAATCCTTACCTGAGACAGCCCCAGAACACTTTGGATCAGTCGCAGACGGGGTGAAAGGCAATTGGCATTTCGCCCCCGCTACGGCCAATCTCATGTCGGCTCCTCCAGAAGTCCGCTGTCTACCTAACTTCCTGCCAGGCAGAACCTTTTTTGAGCAACCGGGTGTCGGCTCAGCCTTAGACGGATCTTTAGCCAGGCCGGCACCCGATTTTCCGGGTTTTGACCTTTCCAAGGCGGAAGGCAATTGGCATTCCTCCCCTGGTCCAGACAACTTCCCTTTGTCAGTCGGGTTCTGCCTCCTATCTATTAGGCTGCTGCGCCACACATCTTCGGTCGACTTAATCGTCTCCCGGGCCCTAGCTAGCTGCGCCGCTTCCCTTTCCGTGAAGGAATTAGGGTTACGGTTTTTAAACCGTTTTAATATGCGGCGCGCGTTTTTCCTCTTTTTGAGCGGATCCACCTGCTGTACTGTCCTGACCAGCTTGTTGTCTTTCGTCATTTTCGCCGCGGAGACAAATGAGGCTTCGGTTATATCCAATCTTTCATTGTCCTTTGGCTTTAACTTGTCAACAACAGTCACTGCGCTGTTCAGAGTCGAGTCCGCCTCTCCCGGTGAAACGATGTCCTCTCTGTCAACTTCTTTAGCGGGGTCAGATGCAGCCGACCCATGCCCCGATAGGCTATGGCATATCACAGGCATTGGTGGCCGCATAAGAGCTCCCTCGCTCAGGATTTTTGCAGGGTCAGCCTTAGGTGGAGTGGTAGCAAGAAGCTCGCCACTATCCTTCAGCTGCCCCTCCAGAAACTCAAGGGCGTTTTGAAGCCTTTGTTTTTCCTTGTCCTCTAGTTGGTGCTTCTTCTTTAGTTTCTTGATCGTCATCTTACAGTTCAGCACTTTTTTCCTAATCGAAGCTGTAGACGATATAGAGAATTTGGATGAGCTGGCGATTGATCGATTGTCATCATCCTCGAGAAATAAATTCCCGAGTCCGAAGTCAACCGTTCTAACGCTTCCCTCAACCGAAGCGGCCCTACTAGTTGACGGTTCTTGGAGTAAGATATTCTCTTCCTCCTCCGTCATATTCGTATGAGAATCGGTGTTGCCGAAGTTCTTGGTGCCCGATTCAAGTACACCAGTCCCTTTGTTTTGTGTTTTTGTGTTTAATTGTTCTATTTTGGACCCACGAGTAAGGGGGAAGAAAATGTCGTTCTGTACTCACCCCCTGTATACAGAAAAGGGGAATTAAATTGAAACTAGAGGTCCCCAGGTATCTAGAGTTCCCGTTAGAAGACACCATAACATTGTGCCATACATCCCATGGGCACGGTTGTTATACCCGGGATTACGGGTTTTTATCGAGCTATTCCGCTCTAGATCCGTCATATTTAGTCGAAAGCAGTGGCACCTCGTGCAGGATGTGATTCTTCACCACGTATGACGATCTTGGGAAATATTCCCCTGATTTCCTTCCGGAACCCAGTGCATACTCAGCTTGGAACGTATTCCTGGCTGGGTCTGCACCGAATCTCCTGGGATGTGACCAACTCAAGGCGAGCGGCAGTGGCATCTCTCCCTTGGTCAGTCAACTTCCTTTCAGAAACCTTAGCCACCTTATGGTACCTTACAGTCGCTCACCTTTCAAGATCACCGAACTTGTTGATACAAGGCTACCGAGCTCGATGTCAATCAGCTGATCTTCGAGAAAAAGACATTTGCCAATGATAGCTACTGGAAATTAAGAAAGATAAAGTGAAAAGCCGAGTTTTCAACTTCTATTAGTTGCAAGATGTTCGTTGGGTTGACGAAAATTACTGACGTAACCTGCACTGAAGCCGTTAAATTACTTCTTTTCAGCCTAAGCGGGCGCTGGCTCTATACGAGGTTTTGGACCGGAAATCAGCCCTTTTCGAAGCGAGAGGTCAGATCATGCAGATATTGAAAATACGTAGGTTTGACGTTTGTAAAAAGATACAAAAAAAAATACCCTGTTCCTGGTTGTGGGCCAAAAAAGACTGATAGTAAGCTTTTTGTGGCCAGATCGTCTAATCGTTCAGTACCCAGACCTATCCCTTTCCAGTCTAATCAGCTAAACGATCACCTTCTTCACAGACGGAATAGTCTTAGTAGCAAAACAAGCTTTGAAAATGACTTCGGTGACTCACTGAACAGATGTATAAGTCGACTCGTTTTACTCTGTCTTCTTAGAAGGATACAAATCGACCATATTGTGGCTGGCGCAAAGCTGTCTGAGTGCAAAGCCGTTTCATTCCTCTTCTGTTTATATGTGGATTTGTTCACGAATCACGTTAAAACTACTCACACAATTTCAGGATTGTGCGTTCAGGACAACGCCTTATGCTTAACTCTGATTGATAAGGTAAGCAGAATGTCAATCGCAGATAAAAGTCTCCTTGACGGACGAAACTTGTCCAGTGCTCCAACCCTCAGGCATATCAAGCTGTGTTTTTATATATGCTCACGAAGAATTGTCACTAACGCTGGCAATGAAACAAATTTCATCTGTGTACACGTCACCCTGGTATATTATGGTAAACCCTGGTATATCCTCCCTATACAGTCGTCTCCACATGGACCTCATCGAAAGGTTCCAAAAATAAAAGATCTGGGGTTGAATTAACGCATTCGTGATCGAGTTATATGTGAATAAATTTGTTATTGTTTTGCTTGTAATCTCACGAATGCTGTAACTCGGCCCCTGTACTGTGACCTTTACGCTCTTTAACATTTTCCAAGATCCATACCAGTGTCCTATACTATATAAGTTTTGGTGTCCTTACCTTATCCAAAAGGTGGTATTTATGCCGGTGCAGAACTAAATCCACTTAGTTTCCACCTAGTGGGAAATAAAACCACTTTCGTGAAGTGAACTTAGTTCCCATGTGGAAACTAAGTCCACTTTCTTATGGCAACTTAGTACACATTCAAAAATAAGAAGAGGGAACTAACTTCCAACATTTAAATTTGAATATATTTCTTTTTAAATAATCACAGATTTTTTTTTTAATTTACAAGATTGATATTAATTTTAAGAGACTTGCCGCTATTTTTCTTAAATTATTCTTAGGGACTTGCAAACTGAATCTCGATTTTGAAAATGTTGTAATTTAAATTTAAATTTTGTCTAAGTTTTGTTTAAAATTAAAATTTGTCTCACTTTGTTCTTAGTCGACAGTGAGAATTTACTTCACATTAAAAGGGAAATAAAACCACTCAGAGTTTTCAGAAATTATTTCCTAATTTACAGGGGAAGTAAGTCCACTTCACGGAAGCGGTTTTATTTCCCACTAGGTGAGAACAAAGTCCCTCAGCCCCATCAGTGGACTTAGTTCCCGGGGCTTATTTCCCTGCACCATTTGTGCCACCACAAAATGCATAAAACGTGCGGTCAAGCCCCTACGCACTCTGGCGTTGAGCTCCGATTCAATAGACCTTTCTTATTGATGGTTCTATTTACCCTAAGCTGCATACCAATCTTTGATCGCCAGCGCTATTATTGTGATAGATTCTACGAAATATCGCAATTCCCGAAAGGCGCTCGAATTTGTATCTGATTTATCGCCTTTGGAAGAGAGTTGCATAACAGTCCTTGCTTTGATTGCATAAAGATGGTATCAATTGAGAGTCCAATTACATTGCAAAATAGAAATAAAGTCACAGAATTAAAAAAGTTCTTTTGAGTGACCTTTCAAACATAAACAAATCATACTGAGACCCCCAACTCACAATCCTCTTGCCGCTGGCCCCCTCAATTTTTGCCAGGAATCCGCCATTTTGTTGTCCTATCCGTGTACGCCAATTCCTATCCATTTTGCTTTGCCCACAGTGAAATGTAAAAAGATTAGGTGCGAATGTGTTGGTTGAGAGGATTTTTGACATTTGTCAATACGAATTTCTATGCAACAATACTAGCGCACCTAAACTTTTTGGGAGCGTAAAATTTAGCTTGTAGGCAAATAACTGTTAATCGGTCGAAGTTGGGGGTCTCAGTATTGTCTCTGCTTTCAAAGTTGCTCATAGAACAGCCAACAGCGTCGTTCATCCAGTTCAATTAGTTCTCAATAGTAACCCGCTCAGTAAAATGTGTAGTAAGCTTTAGGTTGTGTATCCTTTGCACTGCGACTTTGACCAAGGACAAAGTAAAAGACTAGCACTTTGTAAAATTTGAACTCTCTTCTGCACAGTTAAAGTCTGGTACGCTGTTTGTGAGTGAAGTGAAATTTTCACTCCCCTCCGAAAAGTGCTGTGAAATCGAATACGAAATAGAGACGAAGAAGAAGACCTTAGGTTACCTATAAAATAAAAAAAATACTGGCAATTTTCAACTTTCGCAGTCTGATTCTAAAAAAGGAAACAGCTGGAGGACACAAATTGAGAACTTCCTTTTTTGTGTATCATACGATACCTACAGTAAAATATATTAGCTTTTTGGAGGATATTCATCTCTGACCAACTACAATAAGTTATTGCTACACAGCCAAATTCTGAAACCGCAGTTCTGGCTTGTAAGCATGACCACGCCAAAGGAATTTCTAAAAACTGCAAGTCTATCAATATAATTTACAAAGGAACATAGTCAATGCGTACCTTGGAACATGCACATTGCACAACCCTGATCAACATAGAGATCGAAATATTGAAATGGTTGAAGAAGAAGTTAGAAAAGTTGCGCAAATGCACAGAAGTAGACTTATCAACCACGTTAACTTCGAAATAACCGAATTATTAAATACAGACAATGTAATCAGCAGATTAAGGCGGATAAAACCTCTTGATCTATGAAAATTAACTGACGCAAAGAAATTTCATACGACGGCTCAGGCTGGTAACCCTGATCTGGGAGATTTCACTATATCAATACATTTAGGATTTTTTTTTTTTGGTCGACGGAGGTAAATCTGGGAATAGAACTTGTTTAGGGGGAGACCTGGGATTTTTTAAAATGGTATTTTATTTGTATTTTGTCATAATACCATTCTTGGTAACCTTAAAATGTGCTTTAGAGAAATTGTTAGGCATTCTGCGAACGTAAAGGTGCCTGTCCATTTGAGAGTACTTAAGCTAGTAAACCTCTTGAGAGTTACTCTCGGTAAACAGTTAACTCTACGCGAACTACTTTTTAGGCTATGTCCACTTGCGAGTTTGCTCCCGAGAGCTGCTTGAGAGCTGTTTTACTCTCAAATGGACACGCACCTTAAGGGAGCTTCCACACCGACTGGAACAAAACACCTTATTTTGTTTTCTCCTGCTTGGTTTTGCCTTATTCAGTGTGGGGGCCCGTACTTAAATGTGTGTACTTAAATTTCAGAAACACGCAGAAAAACAGTTTTGTTTGTCGAAAGCGTTTTGTTCCATCCGGTGTGGCTGCAGCCTAAGAAACGCTGAATAACTTAAACTTAAGAAGGAAGTAGCGTAGAGATTCGTCATTCTGCTCTGTCCACAACTGAATGATTCAAAATTGAGCGACTATCGAGGATGAAATAAGTGTGTGTGTTAATTAAAATGCTGCTAAATAATCCATCGATTCTAAAGCTACATTTGCCAGTGAATATATTTGTTCTAATATTTTCCCCCTTTGGACTATTCTCGTTATCGCTGAAATGTCAAAATAATGCGATGGACAATAAAAGTCAATTAAAATAGCTATAGAGAGATTTTACCTACACCTCAGTTTTCGAAGCAGGTATTTTTCACTCGAAGTGCGTACTGCCTATCAAGTGAAATTTTCACGTGGAAATTTAATTTTGACACTTCGCGTTGAAAAACTTTGTATGAAAAATTTGATTTCACGTGACCTTGGTATTAGGCTTAACTACGTAAATCATTCATTTAGGACGCACTCGATCTGTTCACGATCTGTTGCGAAGGTTTTGCACGCTTTGTGAGAAAATAAATCCCACCAATGCTGATGGGAACAAAGGGTGTTAAAAATGAACTATGGTAACACCGTGAATTACTTAGTTCAGTACATTTTCAAAAGAGTAGTTCTCTCGTGAGTTACGCAAAAATTATTAAGAAATTCTATGTAGAAGGTGAATTAGACGCCGTGTCGGAAAAATCAGCGTGAACACCATCGGACGCATGAATACAGGACCATCGTTGATCGAAATGACTGCTTTCTCAGTTCAAGTAAGATTTTATTTTTTATTGAACGAAAGAGAATCCAATCAAGTGAGAAATCGTTTTTTGTAATTAAAACATTTGTTTCTTTCTTGTTTGTTTTTTCTTTTGTTATAAATAAATGCTTTTGGAGCTGTTTTTTCTATATAAGTATTTTTTCCTCAGGCCCCATTTTATTTCCCTTTTTGGAAATTTTCAGCGGCAACGCTGACGAGGTCTTTATTTTATTCATTTTATTTAGATTTATTTATTTAGGTACTTGGAATCTTACACCTTTTAAACAAAATAGTGAAGCTTACAAATTTGAAAGAATCTACGAGATAGAGGAATTTCGTAATTTCTCTGTTAAAAAAAAAAGTTCGCACCACAACTCTGTACTAAATTTAAAGTAGTTCCGCTAATAAATGTGCTTTGCTTTGTTGGTGGAATTTCTTAGCGCATTAAAATAATTTTTCTTCAAAAAAATGTCTTCATCGGAATTCCGTCCTTTGCCCTTCTCAGCTAAGTAAAACTATGGACATCCCCCCGCGAAAAAAAAAACGCAAATCCCATCACAGGAAGTTCAACACATAACCTACAATAGAAATTTATTTAAAAAAAAAAAACTCTCAATTATTTACAGAAAGGATTCCCCACGAATCCATGAATCCCTGCGCTAAGCAAACCCATCAAATACCGTTCCCAATGGGTAAAAAAGGTAAAAAAAAACTAACCCAAAATCAAGGGTAAAACACAATGCACTGTCCATAATTATATACGTACCCATGACGATCCAAGTCCAACCCTTCAAAAACAACAAAAATTCAGAAATAACAATTGCTTGCAATGCATTTTCGGTATTTTCCTCCTCAAAAATCGTTCAATATTTCTCCCTAAATCCCTACATCCTTTTTAAAATTTCGAACGTTTTCATTTTGGGTTTATTTTTTCCGCTTGCAGTTTAGGGTAAAAATTGAATAAAAAACAACTGTTTGTCATGTCGAAAAATGTTCAAAGCATAAAAGAATAGTTACGTAATATATTGGCATCCTTATAAGGAGCAGACCCTTGATTGGTTTTTTTTAGGGATTTTTACCGAATTTTCTCACGATTTTCTTCGGAGATTCTTTTTGCAATTTTTTTTTTCTGTTAAGTCTTAAGATTGAGTTTTTTTTCGTCCTTTTTGTAGGTAAAAAAAAAAGGAATTGGAAGAAAAAAATTAAATACCCTGTTAATGAGGGATGAAATGCAAGGATTTGTGCAAAGGGGATTTGGGTATTGTAATTTCGTTGTTTGGTGTCAACATTTTTAGGGGTAAAAAACGGATTTTTCACTCGGAGTTTTTTCTATTAAAAATAGTTTTTTTTTTTCACTATATATAAAATATTATTGATGGCTGATGGGTAATGCGCCGCAGGAAGGGTAGATCTCTATCGATATTCAAATGTAGGGTTGTTTGATCGGGTGACAGAAATGTCCGTGGAAAATTGAATTTTAGATATTTTTAAGGGATTTTTCGTACATACCGTACGTATGCATATATTTTTTTATTTTTTTGAACAGTTGTCCTTTTTTATTGTTTACAATTAATCCGAGAAACGGGGTTATTTGCGCGCCACTGATTAAGGAGCCGTTTATAAGGCACATCTGTTGTAAGGAATTTCTTATTTATTTTAATATTGTATAAAGTTTCGCAGTGGCTGCTAAAGTAGCTATAGCTGGCGTGGAACTTTTCTAGAAGGTTATCAGTTCAGCGTAATTTCGAGTGGAGGGTCTATTTATCGCCTTATATAAAGAAGTCGCAACGTTTGTCAGTATTTCCTGAAAATAAAAAAGTATGCGATGTAACGCAGAATGAGTTGATGAGTGCAATCAAACCTGAAGACTTTTAGCTATTGGTTCGCGTTTAAAAATGCTTACAGTGTGCAGCCGAAGCCGAGTGATCGCTAAACTTTAAAGGGACAATCCTTAGTGCTAAAACTGAAGAAGTGAGAACTAAATCGATTCAGGCAGAGCAGAGGCGTATTGCTCTCTGTTGACTGGAAAAACGATCCGTCTTCTGGAAATTATGTCAAACAAATCTATTGCGCATCACTACGCCCCCGCTCTCGATTCCTAAACCACTCAACCGATTTCAGTGAAATTTTGTGGCTGTGTGGGTTAGGTTAGGTTAGGTTGAGCGGGGTTGTGAGATCTTCACAAAAGACCAGGCACCAAAGCGGGCCCATCGCCATCCTCAGGGAACCATTACGATTAAAATCCTAAACCAAATCTCCCAAACAATTAATTTCCCTTTAGAATTTGATTATGGTCTCAACATTATTTAAGGAACCAACCTCCTCTAAGTTATTTAAGAAGTACCTGCCTAGGTGCTTCCTTCTACTCAGAGCAATTGCTTGACACTCGCACAGAAGGTGGGAGATGTCTTCCTTAACTTGTAGGTCCTCACAGTACCTACATGTATCCGTATTAGCTAAGCCTAGTCTCATGGCATGCTTCCTTAAAAGGCAGTGTCCAGAGAGTATTCCTACCGTTAATCTTAACTTTGTTCTACTGAGATTGAATAATTCTTCAGATTTCTTCCGATTTAAAGCGGGCCACAGTGCCTTTGAGTGCCTGGAATACACTGCATGAGTCCGGAAGTCTCAGGGCCATATGTATGTAGCCACAGCAGGTCTAGAGGCTATACTCCATCTCAAACCCCTAGATCTCTTTGTACAAGAATCTGCTGCAAACAGCGCCCTTCGGTTAAGCCAGACCAAAAACTGGAAACACAGCCTAACAGGACACGCACAAATTCTAAACAAATTCGCGGGCAATAATATATGCACGGACTATATCATTCCCCGACTAGACTTCAGAAGACCATTTACCACGTGTTTCCCCAGCAGGGACGAATGGAATGAGGACCAACCAACATCCATTGGACCAACCATACCCATATACACGGATAGATCAAAGATGGAAATTGGCGTTGGCGCGGGTTTCTACTCGGAACGTCTCGGACTATCCAGTTCAATCAGACTACCCAGCCACAGCAGCGTATTCCAAGCTGAGGTATTGGCAGTGACTACAGCTGCTAAACGGGTTGCAATGATGGCAATACCTCATGCAGATATTACTTTTTTAATTGACAGTCAAGCGGCAATAAAAGCGATCGCTGCCGCTGAGATAAAATCAAAGCTTGTAAGTCGCTGTCGCGAAGAGCTGCGGGTTCTTGGCGCGCAGCACAACGTAGGAATATGCTGGGTCCCTGGGCACAAAGGTGTGTCTGGGAATGAAAAAGCTGATGAGCTGGCAAGAAAGGGATCCTCCCTTGAACTAAACCAGGCCGACAATAATGATTCCCCCCTGTAATCTCAGACAGGCGATTGGGAACAGAATACTAAAGGCGACAATTGAGAGATGGAGCAAACTAGAATCCAAACTAAAACCAAAACAGAAAACGGAGAAAATCTTACAATTGAGCAAGAAATCATTGTCCTTAGTTGTGGGCATTATCACCGGACACAATACACTGAAATACCATACCAATAAGATGGGAATCAGTTCAGATGACCTGTGCAGAGGATGCGGTGATGAGGAGGTGCATGAGGACATCCCACACTTTCTTTGTCACTGTCCAGCACTCTGTCACATAAGAAATAAATTCCTTGGCAGTTATTTCTTCGAGGATTTAGAGGAACTCTCAAATAGGTCCTTTAACGACCTACTAAAATTTGCAAATAAAACGGACTGGTTTTCTAATCCGTAGGTTTTTCATAGGTTTCCAGTGTATGGGGGCAGTTAACCCCTAGGGCATCACAACGGATCTACATTGATCTAAGTGTGGCACGTACAGGTTCCTGTTCTGCCAACCCGCCAACCTAACCTAACCTAACCTATGTAGGTCCATCTCGTTGGAGTATATACCTGACCCCTTACCCTCACTAGTTTTAGATCCATCAGTTTATAATGAGATCTCATTTCCCCTCGAAATTGTGCGTGTGTATGATTGATTGCAACTTGAAAGGTAGGATACTTTTGGACTCGATAGGTGGCGCTGTGGTCGATCTTCTAAACCGCTCAACCGATTTCAATGAAATTTTGCGGGTGTGTATGGTTTGTATAGTTTTGGACCCGATAGGTGGTGCTGTTGCCGAGGTATAAACTTTTTTTTCAATTCCCTCAACTTTTTTCTTAAAGTGACGACTTATATGGACAAGCTGCACCTAGAAAGTTAACTGATAAGGCTCGTTCTTACACAGACACTAGACTACTGAATCAGTTGATTAAATTAAGTCTAAATGCAAACGAAAACTCTAAAAACAGAAAACTTTGGATTAGATTGCGTTATAAAAAAAAATTAAATGATTGAATACACTCATCTACTGCGCTGTATTAAGATAATAATATTTATTCAATTCAACTACAGCACAATACAATTTAACATCCACATTTAGCCAGAGATGTTTCCCATCTATTGCCTGGTCACTAGCACACTCTCATTATCTATTATTAATTTTTTTATTCTTTATATTACTTTTTTAATATACTGCAACAAAATACAGCTGCTTTATTTTCGAGAACCTACTGCCAATAGTCCTAAATTGGCAACGCTCCTCAGTATTTCAAATGGAAGCCAGACTTTGTGCTCACCGGCTGTTCCATTCGAACAACTTTGACCCCTATACCTAGGCTTGCCATACGTCCCGGTTTGACCGGGACAGTCCCGGTTTGAGGCTGCTGTCCCGGCGTCCCGGCCGGTTTGGCATTTGGTCCCGGTTTTTAATTTTTTTAAGTACAAAAAATTCCAAACAGTCTGGAACTTCGCCGTGCGTCTAGCTCTACATAGATTTTTCCTTTTCGCCAACTAAAAACAAACATGTTATTATGTGCTAATAAATATTTTTTTTTATTTTTTTATTTCCGAATTGTTTTGAACTCTATCGGCATTCCTCGTCTCCTAGGTTTTCGTAGTACCTACTTTCTCGGGACTCGCAGTACTCGCTCATGCTTACGTTGTTTTTCAGTATTCAGTACAGTTAGTGTTGATTGTGTATTGTTTTCTTTCACCAGTGTCTTTTCGAGTTATCTCAATTTTGAATCTAGTTACACTCACTAAAATTGTTCATATAGTTTTTAGTGCGCGCTTTACTATTTTGTTAGTGATTGGATTTATTAATCAATATGCCTAAACGTACATGTAAATTTAATAGTGATCTCGAAAAGGAATATCCCTTCTTAAAAAAACTTTGTTCTAGCTCTGATCAAGGTGAAAGGGTTCGATGTGGGCATTGTAGTGCAGAGTTTTCTATTGCTCATGGTGGTCGGTCGGACATTAAAGACCACTTAAAGTCGAACAGACATAAAAATAGTCTTTCAGCAGCTGCTAGCTTTTTCAAGGTTTCATCATATTTTAAGTCTACCAATCCGAATGACATGAATTTAGCGCTTGCAGCCAAGGAGGCAACTTTTGCGCATCATACAGCAAATCATAACCTTAGTTTTAATTCAAATGCGTGTTCTTCCAAATTGATATCAAAGTTCTTCGAACCTAAATTTGGTCTTGGAAAAACTAAGAGTGAAGCCATTCTTGTTAGCGTCATTGCCCCGTTTGCTGAAGACGAAGTACGTACAGATCTCGAGAAAACAAACTTTGTGACCTTCAGCATGGATGCTTCTAATAAAAAGGAAGTGAAACTAGTTCCTGTGGTAGTTCGATATTTTCAACCGGAATCCGGAGTGCAGATCAAACTCTTAGACTTTAAATCAGTTCCTGGGGAGACAGCAGCTATCTTGACAGATCATCTAATATCAATTCTAAAGAAAAATAATTTAGAAAGTAAAGTTGTAGCTTTTTGTGGAGATAATTGCAACACGAACTTTGGTGGTGTTCTTAGAAGAGGACAAAATAACGTTTATGCATTGCTTCAAAAAGAACTGGGAAGAAACATCATAGGTATTGGCTGTGGTGCTCACATTGTGCACAACACTATTCAAAATTCTGTGGATGTTCTCCCAATTGAGATTGAAGCGTTGGCAGTAAAAATTTGCAAATACTTCCATATTTACACTGTGCGTGTAACTCAGCTCAAGGAGTTTTGTGATTTTGCAGGGATAGAATACAGAAAACTGTTGCAACATGGGAACACACGGTTTCTATCCTTACTTCCAGCAATCGAGAGAATATTGCAAATGTACGAAGGATTGAAAGAGTACTTTTCTTCCCTGGAACTTTGTCCTGTCCTAATCAAACATTTTTTTGATGATGAGTGGGGTGAAATCTACATGTGGTTTGTCCATGGCCAGCTTTCACTATTCAATAAAGCTGTGCTTTCAATGGAGAAGGACAAATCTAGTGCAACTGATGTTGCGAGTGCCCTCCAAAATTTAAAAACAATCCTTCAAGAAAGGAGGGACAACAAGTTCATCCCTAATGGTGCAAAAAAACTATTGAGAAATCTTGCCGAAAAATGTGAAACTGAAGACAGCTTGTCCAAAATAAAAGAAGATTTTAGAAAATTTTACGACAGGTAAGTTTTGTTAAAAAAAAAAAATAAAAAAATATATACTGCGTGTTTAGTGTATGTACCTATTATTTGTAGCAAAAAAAAATAATAATTGTCTCTTTTACAGGTGCGTGTCATACATAGAACTTTGGGAAAATAGTTTCGGAGGTTCATATGAATTTCAATGGATAATCCATACCTCTTTTGAATGGAAAGATGTAGAGAAGACTGCTGAGAAAATAAACGAGAGCCTGGGAAAAGAAGCTGTGAACACAGATGAACTATTTGATGAGCTTGTCGTTACAAAGAAGGTCTGGAAAACTCTAACTGAACAGAATAATACGGAGCCTAAGCTTACACGCGAAGAGATGTGGTCAAAAGTCTTCTGCCACTGCAAGGAAAATGACGTTCCTGTTCCTAATCTCAAACTCATTCTAGAGTATATCTTCTGTCTGCCAGGAACTTCAGCTCCAGTTGAGAGAGTTTTCTCTCTCATGAACAATACTTGGAGAGATGACAGAGGTCAAATGCATGAAGCAACTGTGAGAAGTCTGATTCTTTGCAAAATTAACATAGGGATACAAAATAACAAGAAATTCCTTGAGAGGTCCATTCCAAGGAAAAGTATCCACAGCAACAGCATTCGATGGATCAGGATGATGACTAAATCTAATAAATACCTACTATCCTATAAGTTACTAATCACTAATCTATGTAGATTAAAAAATAAATACAAACAAATTTTTGACTTTAAACATTTTTTTTTTTTTTTTTTTTTTTTTCGGTGTGTCCCGGTTAGTCGGTTCGAAAATATGGCAAGCCTACCTATACCTATCAAGGAGGTCATCTGTCCTTACTCGGCACCATTGAGCCTTCAAGCTCATTCAGCATGCCTCTTGATGACATCGGAATGTGTCTGCCATAAAAACTTCTTCATCCGCCCTAGGGAAGAATGGGAAAAATATAAACCTAATCCATCTCGACGTGACATCATCTGGTACACAGACGGTTCTAAGATGGATTCAGGGACTGGCTCTGGAATCTATGGTGAGTCAAACCAGGTGAACTTGTCAGTCAGCCTTGGGAAAAACTTATCCATATTCCAGGCTGAAGTCCTTGCAATCAACCATTGTTCTAACACACGTGGAAAAACCATATCCATATTCTCAGATAGCCAAGCAGCTCTCAAAGCTCTTGACTCATCTGTCATCAAATCCAAACTCGTCTTCGAAAACATTCTCAATCATCTATGAACTTTCTAAAAAAAAACTAGTCATCCTCCACTGGATTCCAGCCCATAGAGGATTTGAGGGTAACGAATCGGCTGACTCATTGGCTAAAGTCGGAGCAACCACTCCACTCATCGGACCTGAACCCTTTTGCGGAGTCAGTAAAAATCATTTCAGGAACTACATCAAGAACCAATCTCGTATAGAATCTAACGAGATCTGGCAAAATAAAGCTGGGCAGAATTGCACCAGAACATTTTTCCCCAAATTCTCCTCCAGAAAATCACTCTTCTTGATTAATCTGAATAAAAACAACCTGAAAATCCTAACAGGAATAATCAGTGGCCACGGTCGCGTGAGAAAATATCTTCACCGCCTTGGCGTCTCACCGGATCCAATCTGTAGACTTTGTCTCGAGAGTGACGAATCCTCTCTTTACATAATCACAGAATGTCCGGCCTTTTGTCGTCTCAGACAAAACGTCCTTGGTGATGAAATCGTTCATTCAGCATCTCTTGCGAATATACACCCAGAGAAGATCCTTGTCTTCCTGACGGTCTCTGGAGTATGGCTCTTTCTCAGCATACGAGATATTGGCTCTAATGAGCCATAGGAGGTGCGGTGGGTTGGAAGATAGAAGAGACGGGGGCAACGTAGACTACGAGGGTTAGTGTTAAAGCAGATAGAGTTGTAAAGAGACGTGCAATCCACCGAGCCTGAGAGTAGTCGGTGAATGAAAAGAATGTCTGCTACATCCCTGCGTTCCTCAAGTGTATTCAGCTTAATAAGTTTGAGACGGTCGCGATAAGGGGGTAGGATTAAGCGATCATTCCAAGAAAGACCACGAAGAGCAAATCGACGAAATCGACGTTGGCGCACTCGAGGAGGGGGCGAACAAAAGTGATGTATATAAAGATCTGGTCACATAGGGGTCGCAGAATTCTTTGGACCATCTTTTAACGAAGCCAAGTGATGAGTTTGCTTTGGCAATTATCTCATCAATATGCGAACGGAAGGTCACGAATGGAGTGCACGACAGTTATAGGTTGGCCGAGAAGAAGGTATAAATTCGGGGAGGAGACTTGTGTCTCTTGCGTGAAAAGGTAATAGAATGATATTTGGAGACATTCAGTTTTAAATCGTTTTTAAAGCACCAGGTGGAAAAGCTATTCAGATCTTTTTGAAGCAGAATGGAGTCATGTTGTGGGGTAATGGTAATCAGCATAGAGATCAGAGATCAATCAGAATAGAGAGAGACTGCTGAGTGTTGAATGACCCTTTCAAGATCCTTAATTGTTAGGATGAAGAGAAGGGGACATAGGTGGCTACCTTGAGGAACACCAGAGCTGGCTAAGATAGGGGCCGAGAGAACGCACCTGAAGCGGACTCTATAAACACGGTTTTCCAGGTATGAATATATCCATTTCAGCAATTCGGGTTCGAAGCCGAGGGCAGACAGTTTGAAAGGTATTAATTTATGGGAAATCTTATCAAAAGCCTTACTGAAATCTGTTGTTATAACGTCGACTTCTTTACCGCTTTCTACACCAGAGAGTGTAGAGGATATGAATTCGATAAGGTTAGTGGTTGTTGATCTACCTTTGAGAAAACCATGCTGGTTGGGGGAAATGAGGGACTTGCACTTGAAACTTAAGGCTTCATACAACATACTTTCAAAGAGTTGCGGAATATGCGAAAGTTTTGCTATGGGGCGGTAATTAGTATTGCTGTAGGAGCAATATTTCCAATTACTGGGTTGTTTTAACCGAAAGTTGGTTGATTAAAAATAAGTGATTTTCCTGCGTGATAAACTCATGAGTTTGTTCAAAAATATTCTGCTTCTTAATGTCTTAACAGCAGCTATTTATTGTAGTTCAATTAGTTCAGTAATTTGATAACATCTATCCCCGAACAACTACAAAAATAAATGAACTAGTGCGAGTCCATTCATTTCTCGTCTTTTTTAACCTTTTTGGCTGCGTTAGTCTTCTTTCTCTTTTTTTGTGAAAGCATATCGAAGACTTTCGCATCGCAAACTGGCTCAATTTATTTTCTGACATCGCATCGAATATATTTGTAGCAATCCCTGGATTGCAATCTACATTCATGGGCGACATAGTTCGTTAGAGTTCATTATTTGAATTCAATTAGTTCAGTAGCTCATTTTGTTTCATTATTTACGGCTACGAAAATGTGTTGTTTTTTTTTCTGACAGCACATCAAAGCCTTATCCCCAGATTGGGATCTACGAACTAGTTCCACTGAGAATTGAGCTACTTAACCGAATTGGGCGGGCAGTAGTCTCTCAACGTTGAGTAATGATCAGTAAGAATGACTTATTGGTTTAAATTTGGATTGAATTTTGCGTCGCTGAATGTAGAATACATAAGGGGTCACTATGTCAAATTGTTGTATGACAGATGTTCGATTAGTTTAGAACTTTAAGCCTCACTACAACTTATTCAACACTGAACCAATCGAGAAATAAGCAATAAGCGAATTTGAACTTAATTGAAGAAACTGTCATACGAACTAAAATGCTTTCCAAACAATTTTGTCTTAATAGCCAAAAGACCGGGTTGGGAATGCGGTGTCATTCCCAGATTAAGGTACCTTTTCTGGTATGGTGTTCACTGGACCACATCTATGATCTTCTTGGACCCCAATCGTCGATCTTAGTCGACTTGATACTGTCATGGAAAAATATATACTTCCGGTCTTTCATTTGTAGGTATATTGTTTTAAAACTTCTTCGAAGCTAGTTGGCCAGATGTAAGTTATGCACTTAATTAAAGTAGACTCCATTGGAATGCCATTGAGAGAACGGGTTCTAAGAAACCCAGCTTCTTCTAAACCATTTAAACCACCACCTATTCCCCCTGCAGTTTTAGAGGTTTTAACCTTTAGTTTTAAATATTTCGCAGGGGATCCATTCATTTTTATCCGGTTTCATGGGATCAAACCCCCAAATAGAAAAGAAATAGTTTTCAATGGTCTGGGGTCTTTTTAGGTTATAGAGGCCACCTTCAAACAGCAACGATTACAGTATTCTGACAGCATTAACCCTTAGCTCTTTTTCTTGCTAAGTCCGATTAAAAAAGTCTGCCTGGTTAAAGTTTGAGGGTGTACTTAAAGCTTGAAACAGCCTCCAAAGTATATATCCATCGGCCTGACATGACTTTCAATTAATTACTCAGTTGTAGGTAGCTATCTGTCCTTCAACTTTTCGAAGGATCTTCTGCATTTACTTATTTATTCTCAACGAAATATGAACACATATTGTTAGCATTTGCCATTTGTTACCATTTACTACCCCAAATCAAAATAAAACTCCTCATCCATCGCAATGAAATCATAAATTCGGATTTCGTTTCTAATTAAAACATTCACATACATCGTCACTTGTGAATGCAAAGGATGCTATGCCTTGCCCCCATAAGAAAGCATCCACTACCCAACACACACACAGAGACGTCGAAACAAGTGCAATCTACCACTTGTGCCAGCCAAATGGAGAACAACAAACAGTAAAAATAATAACAACCAGAGTATAATAATCATAAAGAGTCCTGTCACCATATCATCATCATCCACCACCACTACTATACCGCTGTATCTGCTATCCTGTCCTTGGTGTATGACTGCGCCTGCTGCAACAATATAGCCAGGCAAAGGGTCATTCGTCTCATCCACCGCCCCCACATTGAAGCTACCGGCAAATTGTGACCCCTTTTGCAAGCAATTTCAATTCCACCGCACCAAAGTAGACATACACAGAGATGACAATGTACATTGCACACGATGAAAGAGGAAAACTGCGACATAAACTTGAAGGAAAATCTAAAAGCAACAAAAATTATTCCACTTGGAAAATCTCTCTAGCCACACCCATCAGAATGTCCAACTATCTTGATTCTCCTGAGTGCATTCTACTGTTGGCTGCTACCCCAGCTATTGTCATTTAAATGCTAATGCACCACTACACGTGCATTTCGTGAATACGTTCCACAAAATAATGCAGGGGATCCTTCCTATTCCTAATGTCTTTTCAATAATAATCCGTTGAGAAATAAAACACAAAAACACAGCCGAAGGGGAACTCTCTCCGCTCGACTAGGGGTTGTTGTCTGCATCTACTTTGTTGCAATCAGATATACGATGGAGTGGGGATGTCTGCATGAGTGTGACTATAGTTTAAAAAAAAATATATAACAACCTTCCTTCAATTTTCATTCGACTGCGGTGTATGTCTTGTAAGAAAAAATCATTTTCACCTTCGACTAGTGTTCGGCGAAATCTTATTAAAATCCGCACGCACACTCGCACACACACACACACACACGCATGCATAACTTTTATTCGAAGAAATCGAAAAGAAATGAATAAAGTGTATAATAAATTAGATTTTTAACAGAAAAAAAAAATTTTAATAACTCCCAAGGACGAGCCCAAGAGAACGATTCAGTTGCATTTCGTATGCGTTCGGAACGAGGTGTGACTGATATTTTTATGAAAATTTCACTGTGCACGCACGCAAATTGTTTCATTTTTTTTTTAATTAATTGTGAATGCGAATGCATGAATAAATTTAGTTTATTTAAATTTGTGATAATAAAAAAATATATGCGAGTGTGAAATGTTCGCGAGTGTCCTTTGAAATTGGAAAATATTCAAACAGCCAAGTGAAGATATTGAAAGAGAGAAAAAGTATTATTTCTCAAAATGATGGTGCTATCGCAGTTGCAACATTGGTCCGGTGCCAATAATACCGGCGTCAAGCAAGACCAAGAGGACTCAATAAGAACAAGGATACTTGAGAGTCCGACAAGTGATGAACTACTACCTGCCGGCCAAAGATGTAGGTTTGACTTTATTTTAAGATTTTTATATGTACATAATGATGGAGAGATTGGGTGTCGTAATTTGCGTTACAGGTAATGCATTACTCTGCTTGACTTTTGCATTACCCAGCAGTGTTATTTTTACCTAAAAAACGAATTTGTAAGATTGAAAAGTACATACATAGATAGGGATATTTCAAAAAAGCGGATTTAGGTACCAATGCCATGGTAATGCATTACCGGCTCTGTGTAACTAATTACATGTGTCCATTGCGGGAATTTCGCGACAATTAATTTTGGTAACTTTTTTCGATACGACTTTGATAGTGACAGGTAATGTTAGTAAATTTGTAGGCACGATTTCTACAGTTGGGTAATTTGCATTACAGGGAATGCATTACTGTGCTTGACTTTTGCATTACGTAGTGATAGTGTTCTCTAGAAAGAATTTGTAAGATTGAAAAGCACAAAGATAGGGATGTTTTGAAAAAGCGAACTTAGATACCAATGAGAGGTAATGCATTACATTCTCTGTGTAACTAGTTACTTGTATCAATTGAGGAAATTTCGCGCTCGCCAGTGTTGTGCACTTTTTTTTAACTCTGGTTTTGATAGTGGCAGGTAATGCATTAGTAATCACAATTTCTTTATTAGGGTAATTTGCATTACTAGATCTAAAAAACAATCTAATGGTATTCCTAACTGCATGCGACTTAATAATGTATCCTCTTCTAACCTTGTGACCATTTTTAATATGTTCGCAAAAAACTTTCAATCTGCTTATTCAAGAAGTACTACCCCAGCTGGTGTTTCGAATGAAATCTCAATGTATTGTAATTCTTTAAATGTTGGTAGCCTAGAGTGTTCAATTCCAGATGTTCAAATTGCTCTTTCCTTGTTGAAATTAGATGCAAATCCTGGTTTCGAGGGCATCCCGCCAATTTTGCTTCAAAAATGTTCTTATGCGTTTTCTGTGCCTCTTTGTTTAAGGTCTTGTCTCTGCGGACTGGAAATTTTTTGAAATTTTTTTTAAATCAGGATCTAAGCACGATATTACCAATTATGGGCCAATTAGCAAAATTTCGCCTATACCTAAGCTATTTGAAAAAATTATTTATGGAAAACGTTCACTTCTCGTAAAGGGAGTAATCTCTCATTTGCAACAAGGATTTGTAGCTGGCAGATCAACCTCTACTAATCTCGCAATCTTTTGTAACATGGTGCTGAATGACCTTGAGAAAGCTTTACAATGTGATGTAGTTTATACTGACTTTGACAAAGCTTTTGACAGCGTTAATCACCAGGCTTTAATTCCAAAACTTAAGAGATTCGGATTTCATTCCAACTTTCTAGAATGGATTCGCTCCTATCTCACGGATCGCATTCAGTATGTTCGTATAAAGGATGTACTTTCATCACCAGTTTATGTCACCTCCGGAGTGCCTCAGGGTAGTCACTTGGGCCCTTTACTTTTCCTTTTATTTGTTAACGACATACCTGATCTCTTTTTGAATTCACAATGTCTGATGTTTGCTGATGATGTAAAAGTGTTCCGGCACATTCATACTGAACATGACTGCATACTTTTGCAGGAAGATCTTAAGAGACTTTCTTTGTGGTGTCATAATAATCACCTTCGCCTTAATGTCTCTAAATGTCAAAGCAAACTAGCGCCCTGTGCAAGATTTACAGAAAGCGCCCCCCTTTTTCATATTTAAAAACATGCATAGGTCTTTTCCACATCATCCAGGCGGGAGACTTTCAATGGGTTTTTTTTTTATGAGTAACCTTTTGGATAATTTTCGTTGTTAACTTGAAATTGAAAAATATCTATTATCTGTTTTCGAAGTTGCAACATTGCAAGTGATGTGAGTTAATGCACAAGAAATAATTCAGCACGGGTGTGATGGATATTGTTATTTTGGGCTTATTTGAACAAGCTTGGGCAGTATTTGTTCGCGGAAGATAAACTTAATTTTTCTTTCCTAGCAATGCGCCCCCAGAACTTGGCGCCCTGTGCATTTGCACATATGGTTGGTCCGGCCCTGCCTCTCCCCAGTATCATATACGTACAGGATCGATAATATCCCGCTGTCTGTTATCTCCTCTAAAAAAGACAAAAAAAAACTCGATTTCTGTAAGCATATTGACTTTCTGCTTGCTAAGAGTAATTCTATGCTGGGTTTTATATTGCGGAACTCTAAAGACATTCATGATCCGCATACTCTTAAATGTCTATTCTTTGCTTTTGTTAGGTCTAATCTTGAATACTGTAGTATAGTATGGAATCCATTTTACGAAGTAGGTACATTCCAGTAGAATTGAGAAGATTCAAAAACGTTTTACTAGAGTTGCCGTTCGTAGATTACGCTGGAATATCCAAATGTTATCGTATGAGACAAGATGCAAATTATTTCGTATCTTACCTCCTTTTTAGCGTAGGCAATATTTTTCACTTATGTTTATTCGGGATTTGATAAACAACCATATCGACTGCCCTGTTCTTTTATCATTTCTTGATTTTTATGCTCCATCTAGAGTGCTTAGAAATCGCTTTTTATTTTATGTTCCATATCATTTAACTATGGTTGTAATGAACCAATTACCAGATGCTTAAGAGAATCGAATAATTATAGTAGTTTATGTTTGAGTTTGATCTCAGTAGAGACTCATTTAAGAATAAATTAATTTTAGCTTTAGACTTTGGTGGTAGTATTTAAGTATTTAAATTTTGTATTAAGTAATCTATCTAGAGCAGTGAATGTTCTAATTTGATGAATAAATAAATAAATAAATAAATAAATAAATAAACAATTCAAGCACTCAAGTCCAATATCATCCAAGCAATCCGTGAGCTACAGCCCGAAACCATCAACAAGGTCTTGGAAAATTGGAGTGACAGAATGCGCTACTGCGAAACCAGCTGAGGCAGTCACTTGAACGACACGTTGTGTTCCATAATTAATTGGAATGTCTGCTCTTAGTAAGAGCCTCTTACTAATAAAGCCATAATATATGTAAAACATTTTATTTTGTTCATTTAATTGTATTTTTAAAAAGAAACTTGTATTTTGCCCACCCTGACGATAGAAATCATTTTAACACGTGATACTCGTCGAAGCGTACATTGGCTTAAGTCAGATTACTGTAAGTCAATTCAATTGTTACGGATAGTTCCTTTTCAGTTCTTTTGCTAGATATGCCATTGAGAGCCACTTTACTCTTGGTTTTATCTCAGGGGTTTTACAAAATTAAAGTCGACCAATTTTGGCACGGCTTAAGCCGACTTAATGCTGTTATAGTTGAGTATATATACAGAGATGCCATCTTTATCGATTTCGATTTCATTCTTCGACCTAATAAGATATGTTTTCAAGTAGATATTTCAATTTAAATAAAACTGCGAGCTGACTCTCATTTTATTGGACCTTGAGTCGAAGGGGGATTGCTTGTTTATTTGTTTCTTATTAACATTGTACAGAATCTATGTGGGAAATCAGGGAACGGCGTTTGGCCTGTATGACCATTGTAACCAAATAATAGAGCTTTTTCTTACACTTTGCTCTATAGAAAAGTTTATAAAAAAAAATTGGTGCGACTGTATCCAACAGTCCCGAAATATGTGTATGTGTAAACACCGTGTGTGCGGTATATGTGTGGCTTGATACACGTCATTGAGAAAAGAGGGAATTGTAATAACCGTATTCTTGATATATTATAAAATAACAATAATTTATTCGTTCTGTGCTAGTTTCGGTAGAATAGATACAATCGGATTGTGGTAGCTGAAGTAAGATATGTACATTCGAGACTGTAATCTGTCTAGATTACGCTGGAAGACAGCATCGATGGTTGTTCCATAACGTGTTGTTGAAATTTTCCGACTGGAGTTCATTTGAAGATTAAATTTATCTTGCATAAAATCAATAAATGGTTGAGCTTCTGGAGTTGCAAAATTGATATTGAAGTCTCCGCTTATGATCATTGGTAAAAGATGATAATCTCCGTGCAGAATTCTTGAAATTTCTTCTGAATCACAAATTTCTTTCACATCAACAAAAAGATGAAATTAATATGACCCAGCTAATAAATGTATGCAATGATAAAAACGCATGCAATGATAAAATGTATATAAGTTAAATGTGTGGAATTACTCCACCAGATTCCAAAAAATGTATGCAAGGATAAAACACAGTGACGCATTTCCGTCCCCGCAAGTTAAATGTGTGGAGTTACTCCACCAGATTCCAACAACGCGCGCTTAGATGTTTACACAAAAATAATTCAACAATTCCATTCACTGTTTAGTCGTAAATTCATCCCACGATGGGATTTTGACATCTGCTCATTTCTGCAGCGAAAAGTGTTGCCAGTGTCGAGATACCTCACAGTTCGAAAGAAACAACAGATCGCCTTTAAGTTGGTTCTTGTCATTAATTTTGTACTTTATATTTTTGTTATAGAATACGCACAAATTCGAAAATCGCTCTTATGCTCTAAGGACCTGTCTTTATTTACCATCTCCCTTGGGCTCAAAAATCCAAATACATTTGTTGCAGAATAAAACGCAAGCCGTGTTTAGTAAAAATAGTTTCCCAAAGCACAGGATCTGTGAAAAATATGCACTCGGAGGCATCATCACCACCAGCCTATCCTATTTTGTTCCTTATGTTCCCAAAAACCACCCACTTACTATAAACAGCTAGTACCTACGAGTAGCTACCGTGCCCTAACATTTTCGAGCAAATTTCATCGCTTTGTCGCACCTCAACCACGTGCATCATCCTTTCATATTAACCGCGCACCATTTATTACCTACCATCACGCAAGGCACAGCAGACAAAATCCTTTCGTTGCACATTATCGTTCCAGCAAACACAACCACTTCCATTGAAATTTTATATCTTCTCCCAACAAAACCGAGCACAACTCACCTGCAACTGCAATCCACAACAGCCAGCCAGCAGTATAGTGGGTTGCAATAAATGTCTATGGCAACAAAGCCAGTAAATTAAATGGCCAACCGTTCGTCCTTTTATTGTTGCAACGGAGAAAAGGAAAAATGCCAGTCTTTAGATATCGTGTTACAGTTTCGTTCTATCGATCGGCACCATACTGTGCGTGTTCCTTAAAAAAAAAAAAAAAAAAAACATAAAGTAAAACATGTCTCCCGTATCCTTGCACAAATTCCGAAAAGATATTCAAATGATATGCATACACCTTTCAGTTTACCTGAATTGCAGGCGACAACTTGTCCCTTTTCGCATCCCTATATCGGTCTCCCTAGTGAGCGTTTCATTTTTCATCATCGATTTTTCCCACAGCACCAAAGACAGCTCTGAAAAATTCTATAAAAGAAACCTACAAAAAGGTTCATTAATCGGTCGACAAAGGACATTACAAACTGAATACAAATATTTTCCAGTAGGAGGGAGGCAACACATCCTGCAAATCACAGTCTCATATAGAGAAGAAAAAATCATAATTAAGGATAATGCACATAATATGGCCTTTCGCAGATCTGAATATCCCCAAGGAAATTCAGAAATAGTAGAAGAATGTCGATTATCCTTATTTATTCACTTAAGGCCAAACATCATCCCCGGGTAATAGATAAAAAAAAAAGGAGAGACAAAAATTCCTCCGCACCAGGGATGTCTACCTCAAGCATTACAAAAAATAAGAAAAAAACTCTTCCAAAGTAACTTCTTCCAGTCGGGGTAGATCGAAAGGAATCCATCCATAAACAGGACATTATCCTTGTGTTTTGACCCATCTCTTGGGACCTATAAATTTCCCCCTATCGCCCACTGGCTACGGCAACTTTTTTCTTTTTATCATGCAAAAGCGGCAGTGTCGAACCCCCAGAACAGGGATAACGGTAGAATGGAAATGTGGTGTCCCATCTCAAGTAGAGTTATTTATTAGAGATAAGAAAGCAAAACAATAGTACACAAGAGTGTGGCTGTGTGTGTACTGTGTAGATATCGAAATCCTTGAAGATGCAGAAATGTATTTTCTCGTTGTATGTGCACTTATACGCTGCCCAACTGGTTGATGCCATAAAAACAGAAGCCCTAAGCCTGCTAACTAATAAAATGGACAGCCGACGTGTCATCGTCAAGGATACATTATGCTAGTACCAGGACATAATATAGATATACATCAACATAAGCAGTGGAAGTTCGCATCGTTTATATGCAAAGTCCATTAAAGTTGTGCTCGAGTCCACTTTTGGAAATGTCCTTGTGAGGAAAAATTATAATGGATATTTTATGCCAGGACGACTGAGAGACGGCGACGTGCCCATTTGCATGACCCCTCGTAATCTGCAGTGTCCACCAGAGTGGTTGCCATTCCGAAAGGACATTCTGCATAAGAACTTTTCTATTTTTGTTCAGTTTTATTTGCTTAGGATGCGACAGAGGACGAGAACGAGAAAAATCAATATGAACATATTCATCTTTTTGAATATTCATGAGAAGGACTATAAGGAGTATGTCCTTTCGCTGCATCGGCATCGCCTCGAACGTGATGTTTATTTTTCCAAAGTACTTATGCGAACTGTTATATTATTATTATTTTTTTTTTTTTTTCTTTGCAGATATTAATCGAATGTCAAAGACACCATCACCGTTACCATCGATATCAGGTGAGTCTGGAAGTCCTTTAAATTTATTTAATTTATTCAAAGAAACTCGCTCGCATATCCTGTCGGCTGATTGTTGCAACACGTTGCATTTCAAAGTGAAATAGCTCTATAAATATGTAGCACGTTCCGGGTTTCGGTTTCGGTTTTTTTTTTTTCTGAGACCAAGTGCTGAGGTGTAATCCTTTTTTCTGAGAAGAGAGAAAAGGGGCGAAGCTACAGCCGCACATCTATATACACTTTGTGGTTCATTTGGGGGATTTAATGTGAGCTGAGAGACACAGTAACGTGTCTCGCTCGTGTCTTCCTTTTTGGTGAAACGATGAAGACGTAATAATGTGAAAGGATGAGGATTATTTATTTGTTTGTGTCGTCTGCCGCTCGTACCTATAGATCTGAAGGTGAATGAAGGTAATGAGGCACATGATGAGCACGCTTGGCCGTTGAAGATGATTGGTTGTTAGGGGGGTTTCCTTATTGTCTATTCAAAAGGGGTTACACTGAAGGGTGTAGATTTTTTTTTTTCGATGTCCCCTTGAAGACAGGAGTTGCGAAAAGAAACAGTGAGACCGTATAGAAAAAAAAAAATGCAACAGGCATAGCTGGTTGCTTGTCATTGTTAACGTTTTTCGGCACGGGTTTCAGTTTTGACAGAAACGTATGGGACCTAAAATATGATGCCGCATGCAAACAGTGGGATAGAGGTTGGAGAAGCTTTCTCTGGGATAGTTGTAAGGCGAGTTAACTTGGTGGGATATCTGTTCGCCTTTCTTTGTGTTTTTCCGGTGGGTAAGCCTTGCTAGAATTTTATGTTTTTAATCGTAATACGCATTAGAAATGGGTATGGCGTAATAACGTCAGACAAACGTTGAAAGTCGAGACATACACTGAAACCATAGGTACCACTTTGACACAAAGGCTTGCATTACCCACAGGCTTACATTCATAGCTGGTACCCAGCTTCAGAAAGTCGCCTTCAACTTTTCGTTTCATGCTTAAGATGTTGGTCAATAAAACAAGCCTATTGATTATAACCAAACAGCAAAGTTGATATCCTCAATAAGCTTTATAACGAAGACATCAACCTGTTTCTGTCAACAGCAAAACACATCACTGGAAACGATTCCGTCACACTGTTTCCCCATCCTTTTGCGACCAACAATTATGATAAATACAAATCTGCACCAGTACCTACTCCTTCTCTATCCTTTGTATTTAATACTTCAAGGGAACAAAAATGGTACCAGGTTGAAGATATACTTGAAACGCTCAAGTCGGAAGCTTGTTAAGGATATCTATGACTTATTTCTCATTTTGCTTTTAGATAATAGCTCTTATAAAGTAAGCTAAGGCTTTATGCTGAGGACGAATAATACCTAGGTCTGTTCGGATAGAAAGGTATGCCTTTTTTCGGTAAGAATCCGACTTTAACTAAACACGGCATGATGTCCACCTTTCATCGACAGAAAATAAAACAAAAAATCCCAAATCGATCGATAACACCAACTCAAGCGTGGTGTCAAAAATGAATCAAATGTTTGACTTATGGGATTACCAACCTCCAATAATTTTAAATGATCCCCAACCTTTGGTTTGGTAGTTTTCACCTAGCTCCTCAAAGGAGCTTCCTTCCATCGATAAAAAATAAAACAAAAATCCCAAATCGATCGATAACGCCAACTCAAGCGTGCTGTCCAAAATGAATCAAATGTTTGACTCATGGGATCACCAGCCTTCAATAATTTTAAAAGATCCCCAACCTTTGGTTTGGTAATTGTCAAGCGTGGTGTCAATAATGAATCAAATGTTTGAATTATGGGATAACCAGCATTCAATAATTTTAAAAGATCCCCAACCTTTGGTTTGGTAGTTTTCACCTAGCTCCTCAAAGGAGCTTCCTTCCATCGACAAAAAATAAAACAAAAATCCCAAATCGACCGATAACACCAACTCACCACGTTTTGATGCTTAAATAAAATGCTTGACTTATGGGATAACCTTCCTCCAATAATTTTAAAAGATCCTCGGTCTTCGGTTTGGTACCTAGCTCCCCAAAGCCGATGGCTCTCTTGCGATTCATGCCTGGATATTCGTAGATATTTGAGATATATGTACTACCCTATAAATTGACAGTAAAAATTCAGATAATAAAGAAGTCCCGTGTTTTGCTTAAGGGCCTGTTATTTATTGGGAAAAGTTTCTCCTCCAGCATAGAGAGAAAAACCTTCGCTAAAATGTCAACACTAGCAGCTTCATAGGTCGTCTATGTAGTTGTAATTTTTTGACAAAAAGAAAAACATTGCAAAACTCTTTTTCCGTCCATTTGTAGGATGCGTGTCGGCCTTATAAGTGTCCGCATTCCGCATTTAGAGTAACTTTCCACTTTCGCAACCTATGTCTAGGAGTACCAAACTGAGGTCTCTCTTATTTTTACTCTTCGAGACTACGCACCGGAAAACTACTTTAAAATTGATATAAGTCTACAAAGTTAATTTAGAAAACCCCTCAACTTTCCAATACCTGCGTTGGTTCCGGATATATATATTTGTGGAGCTTTCGTAAAATGTCTTTAGTTTAAAAACATATTTTTTTTTTTTTTAATTTAGACCTCTGTACTTGTAGAGGTACTCAGCATCATTTGTAAACAAACATAAATATCCATTTCGTCTTAGTACGAAATTTATTATTTGTCGACTTTTTTTATAGAAAATATGAGCTCGAACCCTTTTAACTAAGTTTCCTAAGCCTTAGGGAATTTTTAACCAAAAAAGAACCATTATTTTTTTAGGTTTTTTCTTTTATTTACTGCTCTTTTTAGGTTTACACTTAGGTATAAAGTCGATCCAACTTTATCTACTTTCCTGGGTATTACTTTTCTTAAATTTATTTTGTTGAGCGGATTAAAGTGGGCTGTTAATTTTTGCAAATTTGTAAAGACACTGAACTTTTTGAAACTTTTTATAAAATACATACCTTGGCCAGACTTCTTCCAAGCATACATCCGAATGACTTTTGGGTCAAATGATACCTATTGAATATGAGTTAATAACAATTCACTTAAAAAACCGACTGCATTCACCACCACATTCATCACTTGCCACCAACAGGATGTATCATTTTGTTTGCCCATCCCCTTTGAACACAAACAAAACAAACCCCTAAAAGTTATTCCAATTGACTTCTTAATTTCAAAAAAAAGACTCTAACCCATTATTGCGGCCGACACCCATTTGATAGTCAAATTAGAGGGTTAACATGCAAAATCCAACCCCAATCCTTTCACCCATTGTCAAAACATTTGAATACCTCTCTTCGCTTAATTGATATCATTTACAACTGGATAAAAAGGCGAACAAACAAAAAAGAACTACATGCGCAACAAGTAAACCACGAAAGGGGTAACCCATGTAATTTAAATACTGATATGCTAAATGAAACGCCACTTATCCTTCTTTTCTCACCTCTCGCATATACACAAAAGTTGAAAGAAAATTTATTTCGAAAATCACAACCCTTCCGCATAGGTGTGCCCCTATTGAAAAACAACCACTCAAGGGTGCTTCAGAAATTCAATAAAAAAATGAAATCCCCGTAACAAAAAGGCGCGATAAAATTTAAATAAATTTGTTTAACGTCACCCTTCACCTGAGTCGAGACTCGAGATCCTTATGCAACAATTCGCTTTGTATATTGACATAGGGGGATGATATCATTTTTATGCATTTAAAATTGCGTTAAGTGTCGCAGTCACAGTGGTTGCGCATTAGAATGTAATTTGAATAAGGGTACGTTGCAAAGTGAAGGATATTTAAAATAGGGGTTGCGTGCGAAGGTTAACACAATGGCATTTGAATAATGCGCATTAGTACGCATGTTTATGTAAAGTACTTTGTCGTTGACACATGTAAAATATGATGTGACAAGGGTGCACAGTTTTTATTGTTTGGACGTTGTCGTGGTTGCGTTTTTAATTTGAATTTGATTAATTACTCAGTTAAGACGGTGATGATTGTTTAAATGGGCAATTTAACGCTTGGTAAGAACAGTTAATGATATGGCTAATAGGGGAGGCACGTAGTTTATGTTAAGATCGTTTTTTTAAACGGCACTTTGATTTGAATTCATATCTCTGTCTGTTCGCTGAGTGTAATGAAAGCTGAAGACAGTTAAAAAACTTCGATCAAAAAAACACCAGTCCTTCTTCTCTTACACTGATTCGTCGAAATACCAATTCCTTCTACGGCATTTGAAATTGTCAAGCTAACTCACCGAGTTAGAGTTAGTCTTCTGCAACCAACTCGCAGACAGCGCAGAGCTGAATATTACTTAAATTATTATAATCATAGTTTAGTATTATATTAAGTACGTTAATAAAGGTGTTAAATGTTAAAATGACGCATGCAAACTCATGTACATCAATTCAAATTCATACCTTCTTCCATTGCCTCAAACTAAAGAGAGCTTGGGGCGTCGGAGAAGAGTTAAAAGTTCACAGTTCGTAAAATAAAAAATTGTACAAAGATGCTCGAAACTAATCTCCAAGACCAGCTGTACAGAGAATTGAACAAAAAAAGTTCTAAAATGCTAGATTTTGAAAGATACCTGAAATCAGATTTTTTTTCTACCATCTAGACTAAAAACCAAGATTTTTAAAAAGCCTAAAAGAATGAATTTTGGAGGCTATTTAGAATAGAAGCTCAGACTATATCACAAGTTGAGGGGCAGGATTGATTAACTTCAGTCTTTCGTTTCGAGCTTTAAACCCTTTGCTCAGAAGTCGCCATCGCAGGCATAACAACTAACGAAAACCGATCAAAGCGAAAAGTAGCTGACCTTGTACACTTTTTCAATATTCAAGGAAATCTTTAACTGAAATAACGTAACGTTGTTAATACGAAGACAGAAAAAATAAGTTCTGTGCTGTCTTATAAACGGATATTTCTATTTTAAGCGTGTGGCCGTGGCGCAGTGATAGAGTGTTCTCTTGTTGAGTGGGAGGTTACGTGTTCAAATCCGAGCCAGAACCATTTTTCACAAATAAAAACTGCGAATAAGTTTAAGTGAATTATAAGCGAACACAAATATCAACAATTCTCCCCTAGCTTTTAGGACGCCACTCGTGGAGAATATCCACTGCGCCACAAACTCTTTCCTATCCCTCTTTCTCTTCCTAAAAACTTGAATGCCGCGCTGTGCCCCGCATTATAAGGGTATTCATAACCCCTTGAGCGCGAGTAAAATTATAAAAAAAAACAAAAAAAAAAAGCGCCCTCGAGAATACCGAAGCCGGCATTAAGACATAGCTTAAAAAGTCACGCAGGACTGAAGAGAATGAAAATGACTGCAGATGATTGAACCTAAATGTGGAGAAAAGTCTGCAAACGCGGAAAGAATGAAAGGAAAGATTTAATTTTTTATTTAGAACCATTTACTGATCTACTGCCACCCCCGTGCACTCTTACAGTCTGGGGTGGACCTGGACCTATCTCTTATGTCGTTTTCTATTGGGACAACAACAAAAAAACAGTTTTTCTGCTCACGAAATCAGCTGGCTGTCAGATTATATGTTCCATCGGCGGCAAAAAAAAAAGCAGAGAGAAAAAAGATTCAGAGCAATTTTGCGAAACTCGTTTTCTGAGCGAGATGCACACCTACTGACACTAACACCAAAACATTCATTTGTCATTTGTCATTTGTCAAACATAAAGTGTGTTATTTTACGTTTTTATAGGCAGCGATGCCATATCTGACGATTTATCGTCATTTTGACGTTTTTCAGTCTCCATGACGATTTGACGTTTTTGGCTTGCCAAAAGACGATTTTCAGGTCTCAAGCAAATGCCCAACGACAATTTGACGATTTTTCACTAACCAAAGTAAACGACACACTTCTTTTTTTGTGATTATTTATTATATTTATTTGTTTCTATAAGTACCTACCATGCAACGAATTTAACATTTCAAACATCACAAGACTGAAAAATGTGTTACTTTTTTTTTTGTACTTAGCAGAAGACTAAGTTAGTTTTTTGTCGAAAAATTGTAGCCTAAGAATTGTTTTGTCCCATACGCCATTTTGATGCTTTTTTTAGTTAGAAATTGATTCTATGCTAAAGTGATCTTTTTAAATCTGCAATCCGTTTTCCGCTGAGCCTTACCAATGCTTAGATATCCAGCATCGACTTTGTCCCATATTCATTCAAATCAACGGTTTATAAATTTGGTTTGTACCATACCATAAACCATCTTTTGGGGTTTGTATGTTATATATATAGAAGATTTCAAAATCCGTCCTTCATTTAAAAGAAAAAAAATATAGAACGGGGTTGAAAAAGAAAGGTGTGTCCTTTTAAATAAAGGACGGAGGGTCACCGTAGGTATACTCCAGAAATATGTATTCAAAACATTATTTCTAAATCATATGCTAAGAAATATGTAATATAATTATGACTTACTCATCAGGTATGATATTTTTCAATCTACAAAGTAATTAATGGTATCAGGACGTGGATAAACCAGAAACCTGGCTTATACACAGAATATTGTAAAACAAATTACACAGAGCGATGCATCTCTGCACAATCTTCAAAAAAAAGAAAAGATAAAGCGGTTCTTAACTATTTGCATTCGTCTATTAATATTATGTATAAGATAAAAAGTTAAAACTCGAAAACGAAATTGAATTTTCTTTTAAAACTGTATAGGAGGTGAACTCCATTTCTTCTCCAATTTTCAGTATGGGAATTGTTTTGTAGCATATTATCCCACTTTTTGATGTCCCACGTGTATGGGATATGGGTATATATAAAAAATTTACTTTTACGTAAACTTATGTAGCAACTGAAGAGTAGAGCAAAACGTCTTGAAAATTGGAACGTAAGCTAATAATAAAACAAACTTTGTATGGAAAATTTGTTGTTTTTTTTTAAACCTGTCATACAGATTTTGAATAATAAAGGCACAAGTTTTTAACTTCGTTTTTCTCGAAACGATGTCAATGGCGTATGGGACAAAACAATTCTTAGGCGACGAAATAAAGAAAGCTTGAAAAATCGTGTTTTTATCATTATTATAATAATTATTATTACAATTTCTTGCTTTTATGGTAATGACGATTTTTTGACGATTTTTTAAGCAGAAAATGCAGATTTTGGAAAATTTTATCTGGCACCACTGTTTATAGGCGACAAGTCTGTCAAAAATAGAGAAAGATTTACGTTTGGCCGCTGTAATGGATATCAACATAAATTTAATAAATTTTTATAAACACAAATTACAATTTAAGAACAGCTGACTTTTAAAACACCACAATAACAATTGCAAAGAAAGAAAAATCTCGTTTTATGTTCCTTTTGGCACGAAAATTCTGACATCTGAGAGCAAAATCTGAAAATCCCAATGGAAAACAACATTACTCCTACTGAAAGAAAAACGCTTCTCATGGGAAAAGTGATGCCTTCACAATTACTATAATACGAACCATTATAAATCTGAGTCCACACTTTGACCAAGAACTTCTAATCTTAGGAATGTATTTTTTTTTTAATTCAGAAACGAAAAGTGTTAACAAAAACAAACAGCCTCAAAGATTTGTTGGCAGCATTATGCTCTACTTTATAATATTAGCAGACGTGACTCTTTTAATTAATAATCTCAGTGGAAAACTTAACAACACTCCCTATTTATTTATAACCCTAAAAACAACAAAGGCAAAGCTCGTTTAGTTCTGTTTTTGCTTTCTGAACGAATGGTATTTTTTTATTAATTTAATTATCACACGACGTTTGGTATTTCGAAAAGTAATGCCTGTGCTGCCCGAACATTGTAATTATAACGATAATTCAGGCAGCACTGGAACTATTGGTATTCGTATTTCGTTTTATATGGTGATGGGAAAAAAAAGTGCTTCCACTGATACGTGAAAAAAAAAGTACCTACCTATAGGTTGTTTATTTTTTTTATTGCATATCAGAAATCCAGTGCCTTGTATTGTGCGTTTTTTTTCCGCATAGTGGCAAGGGAACGTTCCGAATCGGATTTGAATGTTCGAGTGAGCCGCGCGCTGTGACCAATGTGACCGTTGTGCGATAATTTGGCACTTTTTTCAAGGATCCTGACACAATTTGTTGCGACTTTTTGTCTTTTTTTTAGTTTGAAAATGGACTTCGCAAATTGTACAAAAACTGTAATTTCCAAATAAATATTTTTTAAATGTAACCCGACTGTCTATCAGAATAGGGTTATAGTGTCAAGAGAGCCAAAGTACCAAATTGTCGCACAACGATCACGCTGTTGTCAGTTGTTCTTCTACCTTCTACAGTAGGTTGCGTATGGGAAAGCTCACCTTGAATTTCCAGGAACAAGGCTTCATTAGAACGGGAAATATTGGAAGTTCTCAGGTCTCGATTTCACTAACACTTTTATAGAATCCGCTCTTGCGTGGCAAATTTATTATGGAAAAATATTCGATAAACCAACGTGTTTTAATTGTTAAAACATTTTATCAAAATCAATCATCGATTACTGTGACGATGAGAAAGTTAGTTTTGGGAAAAACAACAAGCCAACAAAACGAAAACTTTTTAACGCCACAACTTCATGGTTTGGGCTTGATTAACATGTGGTATCAACAAGACGGTGCCACATCGCATACAGCCAGGATTACAATGGAATTACTGCGAGACCTCTTTCCACAACAAGTTATTTCAAGAAATGATGTTGTTTATTGGCCTCCACGCTCCTGATTTGACTGCTCCGGACTTCTTTTTGTGGGGATATCTGAAAAGCAAGGTTTATGCAAACAAACAGAAACGCTTGAGCAACTCAAACAAAATATTCGTAATGAAATTAATGAAATACCGCGTAAAATGTGTGAGAATGTAATGAAAAATGTGCTCAAAAGGGCTCGCATTTGTGAGACTAACAGAGGCGGACATTTACTCCAATTTTGCGAAAAAGGAAATACATATGTATAAGTTGTATATGTATAAGAAAAATGTCGTCTTTCTCTCGTCTCTCGTGTTAGATTTATATCGTTTTCGATTTGGCTTTTCAAATTTTTATGTGAGATTTCAGATTTCTGCGGCCAAATCGAACATTTAATCTGAATTTTATTGATTAAAAAATGGGGGTTGGTATAGGAAGGTGAAGGTGGGTTTATAGGTATTTTTTTAAAAAACAGAAAAAATTTTTCTTCAAAAATAAAAGGCAAAAATGTTTTGGACATGGACACCCTTATCACTTAGCGGTATAAAATATGCATTATATTATAACCAACGCTCATACCTACCAAATATACACAACAAATTTCACAAAAATCGGTCCAGCCGTTTCGGAGGAGTACGATCACAAACACCGTGACACGAGATTTTTATATATTAGTTTTTTTTATTTTTTAGCAACATATAAATGTGCAAATTGCGTTCCTCTCAATTTTTATCGGGAAAATATATTTTATTTCCATTGTTTTTAATAAATCGAAAAATCTACTTCAAAAAATTTAGTTTTACTTCGCTTTTTCTTAACATCTACTTCGGAATACGATTTCTAAAATCCGAACCCTGGTTGTTGCCTCGCCTGATGTGCAATAAACCCCATTTCCATAGGTAATTCTTGATGAGGAAACCGTTTTTGGCAGCATTTGTAGTCGTTACATAGTTTTTTAGTGGTGGGCATTGGCAGTTGACATAAAATAGCCTAAATTTCATTACTACTTAATTATGATTTAGGGTATATAACCGCGACAGCTGCGTCGAACAGAAATGATGCCCAATCTGAAAAAAAAACTGCGTCTGAAAACGGACGCTGTTACAGCCTAGCAATCATGGATTTTCTATTATTTCGCTAATGTTTTAACTTTCGTTAGTACTTAACTGTTGGGAAATATTATGGCCTTAGATATGTGTAGTATATTCATAACAAAATGGTGACTGCCTATATTGAACTCATTGCCCCTCGTTCACCTACAACGACTGTTTAGAGCTGACAGCTGAAGTAAAAGAAGAATGAAAGAAAGCAGATTCAACTGAAGAATATTCCGGAATGATGCGTTCCATGAAATTCGCATATAAATAGAATATACGCACAGTTAGTACCCCAGGTAACACATATGTATAAACCTCGGACACCACTCTCTCCTACGAGCATTAAGAACTTGCTGCGACCCGTGCAAACGTGCAAACCCTATGAATCGTTAGGTACCTAAAACTAGGTCACATTTTCTATGGCAGTGCAAATAATTCGCCAATCCAAACAATACCCCAGCCATCAATAGCTGAGCGTCCTTGTCAAAACTTTGTGCAATTTGTTTCTTCGTTTCACCTTTCAATTGTTACAGAATGCACTACATCCGACTGACTTGTTGACTTGTGCATTGAAATCCTTTCAACTGCATCCTTCAAGTGAAAAATTTGGAAAACAAAACTCAACACTCTTCGTCACCATCTTTTAAAATTCCAACACCAAAACCCAATCATGTCCCCCGGGGTGAAATCTTCTATCCCATTCGTATGTGTGTGTGCTCACCTACCATGAGAAATCAGAAAACCATTGTTGATGTCCTCATGGTTATATGTACCTACATAAATTGAAAGATAAAAAAAGAAAATGTTTAAAAAAATAAAAAAATAAAACCCATTCAACCCCTTGCCATGCAACTTTCCATTCTGACATCAAACGCAAGCCAATCAAAGTTCACCCCTATGCCGAATTACAAAGGGACAAATATCGCATTTTAAAACATACCATCCTTTTGCATTCGTAACCCCCATTTAAATGTTTAAAAAATGGAAACGGCCAACGGACAAAAAGAAAAATCAAAATTAGGGGTTGTGCTGTACACAATAATCAGAATCACCGAGCTAAATTAATGAGTTATGCGTGCAAGTTTTGCATCGTAATCCTGCAGTTTTTTTATTCACCTTTTTTTTTTTTTACATCAAGGATGATGCTGCGAGTCATCGTTATCCTTGATGGCACCGCAGAGATAGTGGCGCGCGTATTGAAGTAGTTATTCCGATTTGTTGCGAATTTATATAATGGAGTCGGCAATAAAAGGGTGCCAGCAGATGTCCTTAATTTGCTTTGAAATGTATTCGGATTTTTACTTTATTTTCATGTTCGAATTGAAAGCAGGAAAGCGGTTAAAATTCTCAATTCAAACGAACTTAGGTGGACTTGAGTGTTTGGAGTTCTCTTTAATCGCATAGACGATGGCAAATCCTTTTCGATGGTAGTTGCAGTTGCTAACCAGAGAACATGCAAGGACGCATCAATCACTATCGTTCGTCGTTTCTTTACAAATGTATCTACAAGCGGGCGGAATTGATTGCAGGGATAGTGCTGCGTTTGTGGCAATATGGTGGCATTACAATCGTGTGTAGTATCAGAAACAGGACTTTAACCCTTATTGCAATCATATTTATGATTTTAATTGAAAACGAAATGCGCAGTAATATTGATGGATAATAATTGTGCGATTTATGGAGGTTTTCTCCCTTTTTTTTTCTCGCCCGTGAACATATTGCAATTGTTTGCCGATGCCATTTGTTGTCTTCATTAGGGAAAAGTAATTCACCAGGAATGAGGCGTGCATTGTTCATTATAACTTGTCATGATGATCAATCAAAATTTGCTCTAATCAAATGCTGGGAGGGAGTTGCATATGGCGGAGGTGTCACTATTGCGAGGGAAGTAGCTATCGAAGCGGAATCGTTTTAAAAGCGTCATATCTGCTTTGTATTTGAAACAAAGATACACAAATCTGCCAAGTGTTTTAATTTTGTTTATAACAATTAGGCGGACATATTTAATTTTTGAAAGGGAGAGTGGAGAAGCTGCTTCTGTAGTTTTACCACTGTCCTGTGTTAAGAAATCGTCAGAAGAAACCGCTGCCTGAATTTATTACTTTAATTCAAAGAAATATTTATAAACTAACTTAGAAACTAAATATTTATTTTTTTCTACAAAATTCTAATTTTCAATTTATTCGCAAAAAAACGAGCAACCTGAAGTCATTATAAAATATTTGAGCATATTCTTATAATAAAATAAGTAATAAAAGTAATAAATAATAAAAAAAGTCTAGTCTTTTCTACAAAAAGATTCAGGAAATGCTGAAAATCATAACCAAATGAGATAAATTTGGTTGTACGTAGATAATGAGCGACAGATAACGCAAAAGAAGACCTACATCCCAAAAAGAGCTTCTTTTAGTGCGAAAAAGAGCGATTGTGCAAGTGTCAAAGCAATGTCACACAAGATGTGCTGTTTTAATGGAAAAAGGTAGAGCTAGGGGTTTGAAATTTAGCATAGACGTTGGTCATAAGTCTCCTCTAACTACAAAAATACAAAAACAAAGAAAACATAGATCGTTCTGACACTTTTTCAATTTAACTCATGAATAGGACTTCCAGAACAGTGGTAGCAAAACTGCGAACAAGTACTAGGGCCAGGAAAAATTCCTTTTAGGACACCTATTGACAGAAAAGAAGAAACGAGCAAAAATCTAATGAATGTATTTCAAAAAATTCACCAAAGTTTAAAAGCCCTTGTCAAGGCTAGGAAGCTAAATCTGAATTTTGTGAAGACTGCTATAATAAAGCAATGCAGCTGATTATAAGGACTTCCATTTTTGTTCTTAACGAAGAGAGTCCCGGTGTCAAATAGTACGAAAAGCATGTAACATTGACTATGATACAGGTACAAAAATCACGTCAACTTGACAGAAATGAATTAAGACTAACGATAACCAAAAAGTGTCTAAATTCAGTTGAAATTCAATTCAAACCTCAAAAGCTAACGCAATGCTTTCCTGGAGGATATGGGTGTTTTCATAAACGTCGAAAATGTGCGCTAGTACAATCGTCTTTCATTTTTGTTGCATTAATGACTACCTACACTTATTCTGCAGCACGTGTGCAGGCCTGCTTTAGTAAAATTTTAAGAAGTCACTAAATGTTCATAAACGTCAGACAAAAATCAAAAAAAAAAAAAAATCAACACAATAGTTTGGTTTTCGCCACATTCCACACCGCAGTTTCTTTTTCCCTTAAAAAAAGTTAAATTAAATTGTGAAAACACATAAAAATTGTCAATAAAACTTACATTTTTTGCACTTTAAAATTTGTTACCTCGCGCGCTTTCTGCAGTCAAAAAAATATAGATGCACAATCTGCCAGACGCTGATGACATTTATGACGTTTACGAACATATCTTCTGCAATTCATCTGCGTTTGTTCGGTCAGAAATCTGACTTTATGAACACGTCTTACGCAGATCTTAGTTAGGCAGACGTTTATGAAAAGTGGTAGCACCCTATTATTGCGTGAAAAGTATCACAAATTTACAAGCTCATCTGAGCATGGGGTTGCTTTGAAAGTATGTCCAACGACTTTAATTGCACCAGGTTTACAGAGGCTTGTACTTCTTTAACACCTCATACACGATTGTGTCTAGAAAAGGTCTAAACCCTATCGTCGTAGCATCGTCATTTTCAGTGCAGTTTCCGGCCGGGCAACTTAACCACTGACCATCTACAGGGTGGGCCAAATACATGGTTCTTCTTCAAAATGCAATAAAATGAACAAAATAAAACTTTATGAGTAAGAGCAAACATTCCCATTATTTATGGAACACAACGTGTCGTTCAAGTGGCTGCCTCGGCTGGTTTCGCAGCAGCGCATTCTGTCACTCCAATTTTGCAAGACCCTGTTGATGATTTCGGGCTGTAGTTCACGGATTACTTGCATGATATTGGCCTTAAGTGCTTGAATCGTTCCGGATTCTTGGCATAACATCGGTCATTTCCGATTCCCCACAAAAAAAAGTCCAAAGTGGTCAAATCGCAACTCCAAGGCGGCCAATTGACATCGCCAAGACGATCAAGAATTGGGAATTTGGGGCGCAAGGGATCGATTGTGGAATCGGCTGTGTGGCATGGCGCGCCATCCTGCATGAACCAGAGCTCGTCAAAATCCATATCTTCAATTTGATTAAAAAAAATTCGGTTAACATGGCTCTGTAACGCCCACCCAGCTCTGCAACGTTCCCAGCCTCATTTTGGAAGAATAAATGGTCCAATGATGCCACCACTCTACAATCCGCACCAAACTGTTCCTTTCTGTGGATGCATTGGCTGCTCGACAAAAACAAGCGAGTTTTCCGAACCCCAGATGCTGCAATTTTGTTTGTTAACATAGCGTACAGCAGGCGCGGTGAGTGCTTCATTTTGGCCAAAACTTCTTTTCAAAAAACGCACTATTTGGGCTCTCACTTTGGAAATAATTTTTCAATATTTCCCAACGTTATTTAAGCGTATAGCGACTCATTTCATTCCGTGGAGGATGATACTGACTTTATGTCAAGATTTCCACCGAGAAACAGCTGTCAGTGTCAAAATAACCTTTGATTTAAAAAGAAACGACTAGATGGCCCACCCTTTATATGGCCACTACTGTAGTTTGTTTGTTTGTTTTGCAAAAGACCTGCGAGCTACAAATCGACCCACCCATCTAATGGGCAAATGAAACAAATTAAATAAAAGTCAACCTCTTCTATTATAGACTTGAGTGTATGAAAGTCAGTAAAGTAACCAATGCACAAAAAGTACGACTTACGCAAGTGGCAGCGTTCGGATTTCTAGTTAACTTCGACTGAACGGAGTTTGCGGAGGCAGGTGATAAATCTATTAACGAATTTTACTACCTTCCACTTACTGGGATCTTAATATTTAAACGTTTTCTGTAATAGAGATTGTAACGTAATAATTAAAACAAAAGTAACGTACTTTTATTATTGGGACAAATCAATATTTTATTGAAGATCTTGTCGCGGTGGTGGTGGCTAGCTAGAAGAGAACGCTATAGAGCAGTTCGCACCAACGTCAGTGTCAAATAAGTATAAGAAGAAGAAATCAAGTGACAGCTAAGCTTAAGTACCTACTTGTAGGAGAATGGAACACATTTTATATGTATGTGTACCTATAATTATGTTAACAAAATACTGCAAAATATTTAATAAACCCCAACAAACACGAAAAAGTATTGTAGAATTGTAAAATTGTGTCAGTCATACGTGTCAAATAAACTAAAGCGAATTGTGCGCTTTTTCACAATATTTGAGCAAAACACTACTCTGGCAATTATGAGCCAGCTTTTTATCCTACAAGATTTTTTGACGTTTGAACAAAAAAGATGGCCTACCTGTGAAAGGATGGGCTTCGCGAGCCACTCTATGGCTATGTGTAAATTCATAAACGTCAAACATTTGCGCAGCGATGCGGAATCACTGATTATTTGCGATGCTGATGCAGTTTATGCTGATGGGATGATAATTGAATATGACGTTTGAGTTTAAAAATGCTTTATTTGTGAGAAAAATGAAAATAAGGAATTCAACAAAAATTTATAAATTTGTCTGTCAAAAGCATATGTTTTCTATTGATCAAATAATTGTATTTACTTACTTTTCTTTCTCTTCCGACATTTTTCTCACTTTTTTGCCGGCCAATAAATAGCACATCAGGTATTTCTGTGATTTTTTTTTCGTTATGTTTCCGCATCAGTTTGATCAACTTTGTAATAATGAACACTCGTTGAAAGTGATGCCAATAGTTGCATTAATGAATATTTTGGAATACACCATGAAGCGAGTGAAGCGTTACTGAATTTACAGTATTTTCCAGCCAAGTTAACCTTTTCGCCTTATGCTTTCCGGTCACATTCTTCTCTTCCAGTCGTGTCGGTGCATATTGGCGTACGGTTTATGTTAGAAAATTACATCACAAATGTAACGAAAGAGCAACGAATATATTTGGTAAAAGCAATATCAAAAAGCTAAATTAACAAAAGGGTACTGGTGCAAATGTTTGTTCATACAATATAATTAGGTAATTCAAGTAATTCAATTGATATTTAAGTGAACATTAAGAAAGCTAATTTTAAGTAGCTCAATATAAAACAAAACAAAAAATTAAATAGGCGAAGAAAACCTGAGAGAACGACAATTGACACAAGAAACACCTCGTAGCAACAACAACGCACAGAGGTTGGTCTTCTCTTCCGTTCTAGTCACCAGTTAGCGGGCTTGTACCTTGTACTTGTCGCTCAGTTGGCATAAGGGATAGTCACTTCCACTTGGTCAATTGGAAAACAAAAATCGAAATGCAAGTTCATTTCCTGACAGGGGAAAACATAAATGTCTTCCCAAGTGGAATTATACACGGGGAATTGACTGTCAGAATTCAAAACTATTCAAACAATCACTTCAAGGGGTCTGATGATGAATCAGTGGTGTAGTTCGAAATGGTGCAGGGAAATAAGTTCACGGGCAATAACTTCACATCTCAAGTGGGAAATAGATTCACTTATTTTGTGTGTAGTTATTTCCCAATGAAAGTGAGCAAAAACTTATTTTTGGGAAATAATTTAGAGTCTCTGTTTAGGGGTGGGAGTAGTTGTGAGTTTGGATGTATGCAAAGTGAATTAAATTAGTTATACTACTTATAAATAATTTGATTTTGTTTTCCAGTTAGAATCAACAAATTCTCAAATTGTAGGTGGGAAATAATTTCACAAAATTGGTGGTGATATTATTGCCCACTTCAAGTGGAAAATAACTTTACATAAAAAAAGTGAAATTATTTCCCATGTGAAGTTATTGCCCGTGAGGTTTTTTCTCTGCACCATTCGAAATAGCTATCAGTCCTACCAAAGTGACTGTGTCTACGAGTTGTTGTTAAGAGTTATTCGCTCAAAAAGAATTCACAAAACAAAAAAAAGTTTGTACCTATTCCTCAGCAAAGATGTTCGTCGAAATGACGTCTGCAAATTTGACATAGGAAGAAAAATGGAGTTTGGGTGTGAGTGTAAAACTTTTGCTATTCAACACAAAACCCAAATATGCATTTGTAACAGATAATTTATTTTCAGGGTAAGTTAATGATCCGTTGATTGTGTCAAAAAAAGTCATTTTTCCAAATGTCATTTCGAGAAACGTCGCCCAGTTTTCAATGACATATTTGTACTGAAAGCGAATAGGTATAGATATTGCCCACGTTCCACTGCCCGCTATATGAATAGCGGCATATCAAACTTCATAAAAAAACAAACTGACATTTCACAAAAAGTGCTAGACGTCTAGCGCAAATGGTGAAACGTAATTTTTTTTTTATATGGAGTTTGGCATGGCCGCTACTTATCTAGCGGGCAGTGGATCGCGGGCATTTACACGAATTGAAATATTCGCCAAAATAACGTAAAATAATTTGACATAAGACGCAGCAAAAAAAAAAAGGAGCAGGTTTCAATATTCGCAGGCTCTGCAAAACCTTTAAGAGTGAAGGTATCAATACAATACGTCATCAACATGTTTTATTGTTTGATAAATTGGTTCTGAAATTTCCTGTGCGAAGTCCTATAGACGCAAAATTTTCAAAAGTGAGGTGGTTTTAATGTATTAAACCATTAAAAAAGTCTCAAAGAAAAACTTCCTATTTCGGCGCGAAAAAGTGTCGATTCAAAGCTTTTCTTAAAAAGCCAAACTTTCAAGAAAAAATGTTGATTTTAAATACGAACTGTAATTGAGATCCCCGCGTATTTTGCTCACAAATGTTAGTCCTGCCAAATTTCTGGGGTTGCGCAGTATAACCACAATGAACTTCTATGACTGTTATCAAAGTTATAAATTGACAATGGGGAGATCCTGAAGTCACATCCCTGGTGCTTTCCATCGCACAAATCCCAAGTCTATAGTTAAAAATACCATTTTTTTGGGAGCACAGCATCTCAGAAGTCCCTTGCAAATCTGCTCCAATTTCCAATTCAAGTGACTTAAAACCGAATAGGTCCTTCACATTACCCATCGTCCATCAATTTCACAAATTACCAGTCACCGCACATTTCATCTCCGTTTATCAGTCACCACCACCGGCTATTGAGACTCAGAAAGTCCCAATAACATGCAACACAACGTAGATAAATGTTTACAAAATTACTTCCCCTTAACTTGACCGAGTCGAGTGTAGTCCCAACTCCGTTTGCATTATCACAACTCCAGTGGAAACCCTTCTCAAGGACCAAACCGTATGCTCAAACGTTGATAAGCTTTCAAAACTTGAAATACCCACTCAATTGGAAGATTGAATAAAATTTGCGTTCATCTGACCCTCAAAGGATGCTGTCCTTCATCTCGGCATTGGCTTTCTTCTTCGCCGGGGTAAATGTTTATGTATAAATTTAACCAGCAACAGCAACAACAACGGCATTGACAGGAGCATTCAATTTTCCTGACCAAAATCAAATTATTCCATGGGGTTGAACGGCAAATTTCATTATCCTGGCCATTGGTAAGGAGGAAGCATTTTACTCATTCTCGTGTATATAATATGCCAGGACATTGCACAGAAGGGTACTCGTTTGTTATATGCGCCTTTTGTGTGATGTGCGGTATAGCAACAGGATACAGAAGCAAAAGTCCTGTCAAGTGGATTGGAAAATTAAAAATCAAAATTTTGTTTACTTCCTTAAACTCACAGAGGGTTTTTTTTTTCTTCTTCTTCTTTCTTTTTTTTCCAGGCTGCGCTGAGAGCTGCGATGACTTGAGTGACAGGGATCGTTCGCCATCGCCGGAGAATCTGAGCAAAAAGAGTTTGATAGTCGAAGGAGTACTCAACTTGGCACAGTCGAGAGGTTCGCCATCGCCGAAAAGGATCCGCACACCCAGGCGCTCACCATCGATACATCGGTCTCCATCGATGCAACGGTCTCCGGTGATTCAGCGCTCGTCGACTCCACAGAACACCCTACCTCCACCACCACTGCCGCCGCAGGGACTTCAGCCAACTGGACAGAACCCAAACAGCCAGCAGAATCTGCAGGCTACATTGGCCGCCCTCCAGAATCCGCTGGGACCGCTGCTTCTGCAGAACCAGTTCGGCTTGGCGGCTGCTCTAAGTCCACAAGAAATCCAACAGGCTTTCCAAGCTCAGATTCAGAACTACATTGACATGATGCGCAGTGTTGCGTCGGACAGCGGTCTCAACAGCCCGGCAGCGTCGCAATTCCTGCTGCAAAACTCTCTCCAAGCCATGGCTCAGGCACAGCAGCAATTCCACTCGCTCCAGAGGCAACAACAACATCAGCAACACCAACATCACCAGCAGCAACACCATCCACAGCTTCAACAGCAGCACTCTACACCCCAGGGAAAGATGGGAGGATACCTATCAGCGCCTATGACCAAATCTCCGCTGCGAAGTCCGTCTCTAAGTCCAGTTAGCCGGAACGCAACCCCAATGTCCAAGACTCAAACAACCACACACTCTACTCCACCGAACTCGGCTGGCCTGAACATGGGCTCGGGAATGCTAACCCCAAACACTCCGGGCATGAGCAATTACGCCCCGCAGAGCGCCAAGCACATGGGCCCGTCGTCCTCACTCTCCATTTCCGTTAACACCCCACGATTGCTAGATCAATCGCCCGAGGAGACCACCGACCTCGAGGAACTCGAGCAGTTCGCCAAAACCTTCAAGCAACGCCGCATCAAGCTGGGTTTCACTCAGGGCGACGTCGGCTTAGCCATGGGTAAGCTCTACGGCAACGATTTCTCGCAGACGACCATATCCCGGTTCGAAGCGCTCAATCTCAGCTTCAAGAACATGTGCAAGCTCAAGCCGCTGCTGCAAAAGTGGCTAGAGGACGCGGACACCAGTATTTCCAAACCAGGAGGGTGAGTTAGACAGCCGCTTGACACCCACTTTCATTCAACTAATAATCAACTTCTTCTCCTTCGCAGGATCTTCGGACTAACCGCCCTACAGAACCCCCTGACGACGCCCGAGAACATGGGACGGCGTCGCAAAAAACGCACCTCTATCGAGACCAATGTGCGGGGCGCCCTCGAAAAAGCCTTCATGATAAATTGCAAGCCCACAAGCGAAGAGATAACCGCCCTCGCCGACTCGCTGTGCATGGAGAAGGAAGTGGTCCGAGTTTGGTTCTGCAACCGTCGCCAAAAGGAGAAGCGCATCAATCCCGCCCTCGATATGGACAGTCCGACCGGCACACCGGTCAGCAGCCATGGCAACATGTACACACTTCCTCCGATCAGTCGATCGAACATGAATGGTTTGGATTGCAGTTCGATCAGTAGCCTGTCACCGCACTATCAGCCAATGACGGTCATAAAGAACGAATGACAGACGATAAACGGTTGGTATCCTTCGGCCCAACCAATAGAGGTGGACTTTATGACACCCAGCGACAGTTTCCTCGAATAGCTCCGTGGCCAATAGCATTAGATTCACTTGTGCATATGTGTGTGTATGTGTCGTGTCTTTTTTGCCGAGTTTGCCAAGTCGGGCTCACTATCTCTATGTACAAAGCTAAACTTATCAGCCACCCTTCTCTCCACTGAAGCTGTGTGGCAGAACAAAAAATATCCCTTGATTGTTGTAAATTGTTGAACTCGTAGCCAGACTTCCTTGCATTCCATTGTGTGGATCATATCATTGAAAGTTTTACACTGTAAAAAAGAAAAACAAGTAAAATAACAAATACAATAGGTATGTCCATTTTTACCAAATAAATTAATTAATAACAATTAATACAAAACATATATAAATATATTTATCGAATTTATTAGTAAAACAAACAGACATTAACCAGTTTAAATATTGTAAGATTACCTACTTGTAAAACTAGACGTAAGGCTGTAAAATAGAAAAATTACCTAATTAACTGTCAAAGTGGCATAAAGCCATGTATCAATGTGAGTATATAATGAAAATAAGAAAACACAAACTATTGGTTAAACAATAAATTTAGACAAATATTATTAACATAGAAATGAATGGTTGATTTATTTTGTTGCCTCCATTTTGAGCTGTCAAACTTTTGCCAAAGGTATAAGTAATGACACAATTACATTGTTTCAGGTTTGTTTTGCTAGATGAAAAATGTTCGCAGACGTTTTGCTCTACGCTATAATAAAAAGTCTCCACAAAATGTTTAATTATAGAGTTTAAAACGCAGTTCGCACCCCTACATGAAAACATATTTAAAGATGAAAAATAAAATAAAATTAGTCAAACTGCAGTTCAAGGTAAATATGTCTCCACTGTACAAAAAGTCTCCATTAAATTTGAGCTGTCGAATAGTGGCTAAAAATGATTTTTCGAAAGCTTAAATGTGACAGCTCTAGAGGAAAAAACCGTTTTCCACAGTAGAACATTTAATGGCAGACAGATCTTTGAAAAACGAAGACTACTTACTGACAATATGACATGTATTTTTTAGCAAGAAATATGTGACATTTACTTAGTCGAATAAGAATGTGATGTAAGAAAAAACAAGGAAAATATGAACAAAACCACCAAATAGAGAATGTTATCCGCCCTTACTAAACGGTTTTGATTGTTTTTCCTCTGACACTGAACTGTCAAAATTAAGCTAAATGTTTGCATAATTTTGACAGTTCAAAGGTGTGGAGAAAACCTTTTCAGGGGAGCTTAATTTTAGCTTTTCTGGTACAGTGTACTAGGTGGAAACACCAATTTATAAAAAACCAAACTAGTTATTTCAAACTGTAGTTAAAATTCACAATTTAATCGAGTCGAATTAAAGTAAAGTAATTTTTACCTGTCGTTCTTTTTATATCCGAATACACATCTATAGTTTGTTTATCTGTCAAATTTGTTTGGATTTGGGAAAATTATCAGTAGGATACAGAACAAAATCTCCGATCTGTCTTTAGTTAAGAAAGAATCGACTCGCTACTCGTTTCTTTGCTTATTTCCTTCCTCTAACTGCCATTCTTGACGAGAAAATCAACAAAATTATCAGTAGGAAACCGAAGAAAAGACTTCTGATCTGTTTTGGGCTGAGAAAGGATCCACCCGCTACTCGTTACTTTGCTAGTTTTCTTTTGTTTTCTGCTATTTTTGAGGGGAAAGTTATTAAACTAATCAGTAGGATACAGAGAATACTATCTGGTCTGTTTTGAGCTAAGAGATAATCTACTCGCTATACTCGTTACCTTGCTAATTTTCTTGCTTTTACTGCCATTCTTGACGAGAAAGTCATTAAACTTGTCAGTAGGATACAGAGAATAATATCTGATCTGTTTTGAGCTAAAGGAGAATCTACTCGCTACTCGTTATTTTGCTAATTTTCTTTCTTTTTCTGCCATTCTGGACGAGAAAGTCAACAAAATTATCAGTAGGAACCCTGATTGGTTTTGGGCTAAGAATGGATCTACTCGCTACACGGTACTTTGCTAATTTTCTTGCCTTCTCTCCCATTCTTGACGAGAAAGCCAACAAAATTATCAGTACGTACGATACAAAACAAAATCTCCGATCTGTTTTTAGTTAAGAAAGAATCGACTCGCTACTCGTTTCTTTGCTTATTTCCTTCCTCTAACTGCCATTCTTGACGAGGAAATCAACAAAATTATCAGTAGGAACGAAGAAAAGACTTCTGATCTGTTTTGGGCTAAGAAAGGGTCTACCCGCTACTCGTTACTTTGCTAGTTTTCTTTCGTTTTCTGCTATTTTTGAGGGGAAATTTATTAAACTAATCAGTAGGATACAGAGAATTATATCTGGTCTGTTTTGAGCTAAGGGAGAATCTAGTCGCTACTCCTTACTTTGCCAATTTTGTTTCTTTTTCTGGCATTTTTGACGAGAAAGTCAACAAAATTATGAGTAGGAACCCGGAGAAAGACCTCTGATTTGTTTTGTGCTAAGAATGGATCTACTCGCTACACGTTACTTTGCTGATTTTCTTGCTTTTTCTGTCATTCTTGACGAGAAAGTCAACAAACTTATCAGTAGGATACAGAAAAAAATCTCTGATCTGTTTTGAGTTAAGAGAGGATCTACTCGCTACACGTTACTTTGCTGATTTTCTTGCTTTTTCTGTCATTCTTGACGAGAAAGTCAACAAACTTATCAGTAGGATACAGAAAAAATCTCTGATCTGCTTTGAGTTAAGAGAGAATCTACTCGCTACTCGTTACTTTGCTAATTTTCTTGCCTTATCTGCTATTCTTGACGAGAAAGTCTACATCGATTGCGTTCGGGAATGGACCCAGCTTGTTAAATGAAAAATACTTTTGCGTGCATAGGTAAGCAATTGAAAAAAAAAAATTTCAAATATAGATTTGCAAACAAGCCCTCAGACAAGAACGTCTTTAAAGGGTCTATATCGAAGCAGTTACCCAAATCAGGCTCCTTTTCAGGCGCTTAATTCTTAACAGCATTTTAAATCTAAGTACACTAAATGTCAATTGGGTGCGACAATAGGTGTTATACTTTCTATGTAAAATTTTGGAATACACGGCCGACGGCCGGTGCATTAAATCGGCTCTAAAAAATGAAAATGTGGAATAGATTAATTTTCTGATACCTAGAGGACAAAGAACCTGGTAACGAATGTAAATTATTCTGAATAATCCTCATAAATCGAGAGGAAAACTTTTCCTGTACCAATTGTCGACTCAGAAAGGCTCTATACAGACTTAACAAAAGTCGGTCTAATATGAAACATAAAACTTTCAAATTCTTTGCAAAACTGATTTACTACACCATCAAGGATGAACTTAACCATCCAACATCCCGATATGGAATGCAATCCATGAGCAACGGCACATACTGCCACCCCACTGTTTGAGGTGCGCACGAACCAGATTATCTTGTAAACATGTCCCAATCACCCTGTTAAAACAACTACAGAAGAAAACAAGGGGGCGACAAAATCAATTTGTTATATCTCCCTTCTTCTACGAAAATCCCCCAAGCTCCACAATAAATCTCGGCATCAGATGTGACGGCAATTTAAATGATTTCATAATAGTCCCAGCCTCACTCTGCAAAGGCATCAACCCAACAATGTCCTTATAAAACCATAAAAACATTCCCCGAAAGAAAACAAAAGGACACACACGCAAACACCATAAGGACCCGAAAAAGGTGATGACAATAATTTAGATTCACATGTCGCCGTATTGCACTGACATTCGTTTTTATTTATTGCAAATGGCTTTATAACATTTCTCCAGTTAATCCTTCTGCTCCAATCCTAAAATGGGTTTCGGCATTTCTTCTATGGGCACATGCCTCTCGGTCTATTTGATTGTTGAATATTGAATACTTCCTGATTGATTGAAGTTTGTTTATCAAGCAAACGAAGATCGTATTCACAAAAAGAGAAAAATGTTTTATTCACTTTAGAAAAAAGGAAATGGCACGCGCCCGTGGCAATAATAACATCCGTTTTGTGAGGACCATGCCAGCCAATGCCGTAAGGATTTTGTGCTAAGAAATCTCATCACCCCATTTAACCCTTATAGGAGGTGACTTTAACTTCAACCCTTCTGGTGTGTAAAAATGAGGGCGGTAAACAGAAAAACGATTTACCCCATCTGGGTAACTGCGTTGACAGCTTGTCATGCCTATAAGGACAATTTTTTATGTGGTGGTGTTTACATCGTTTTTTCAAATGAAATTTGTGACATTTATATTATGCTTAAACGGGGTTAATCAAACTTGTGTGGATGAATGGTGTCTTATGCTCATTCAGCTGTTGCAAACTGTTTGTTTTATCATAAAAGCTGTTATGATGGGAAGTTTAACTACAATTCCCCAAAGTTCTATTGTAATATTGGATTCGGGCTTAGTAGATACAAAAAAGAAAAAAATACTGTAAAGAGCAGAAATGTTTGCAGAGATTTAACAGAGAAATAACAGAGCAGTAGCAGTGGTCCCAGATTGTGGGGAAAAGCGCCAATGAATGAATTGTTCATATTAAACATGAAAGAAGACAGCCCATCGTACGTCTACGTAGGACATTAAGTTCACCTGAATGCAGGCACTCGGAAAAGGGGATTTTTTGTTGGAATTTAGGGGAAAACTAAAGTTTTTCCTGATAAAAAAAAGAAGGGAAAAACAGTCTTCAAAGTCTGGGAACACTAAGCAGTAGCATAACTATAGTAGATCAGTACAGATTAGTCAAATAAATAAATGTACATCACGGAGCTGTATATATTTTTAACAGGGCCGTAACAGAGTAGTAACAGGCCAATAGCAGAGAAGTAACAGAAATCATATTTATTTACTTTTTACCAACTGAATTGTGAACGCCTTATATCATTGGCGGAGCAGTGGTACGGCAAAAACAGGATCGTAACAGCGAAAGTAGAGTCTTAAAATGGGGACAACAGAGCAGTAGCAGAGCAATAGAAACACAGCAGTAGAGCTCTAGTTTATCAGTACAGAGTAACAGAACACTAACAGAGATTTAAAAAAGTAGCGGCAGAACCATACAATAGGTAAGCAGTAACAGATTCATAGCTTAGCCAAATGGCTGCAAGTTAAAAGTAGTAACAGGGATGTAACAGAGCATTTTCCAGAGAATGGAAGCAAAGCTAAAGTAAAGCCACAACAAAGCCATTGCCATACCAGCGCAATAGGATCGCATCTAAAAAAAACTACTACTTCACTGTAGCTGATGAGGAACAAAGTAAATGAAATAAAGAGAGCAGTACCAGCTCAATAACAGAGCAATAACAGTGCCGAGGTCTGCGGTCCACATTTCTTTGCCTTCATCCACATATAAGATAACAATTTAGTTACAATCAATCGTTTTCTCTAAACTCTGAACGTTCGTATATATAGATGCACGTGCATGCATTTATCTATGCTCCAAAGAAAACTGTCGTTCACAAACCTGATTCCACACGAGTTCACTTTTCGTTTGAGAGAGCAAAAAGTCGGCCACCAATCCAATCAATTGAATTAATTTGACTGGAAATTTGTCCACCGAGTGTGCGTGTTTTTTTTTTTTTTTTTTTTTTTCATTGTCCAACAATGTGACAAGAGCAGACATCTTGCAAGTGGATATCCTCTTAATCAGGCGACGCTTGATTCCAACTCCTGTTTGACTATTCAAAGGATATGTGCAGTGCATGAAGGTGAGCTTCTTCTTTCGGTCACAATCGGCCGTCGTATATACGTACTGGTCCTATTCACCTTTTTGAGTCCTTTTTTAAATTCAATTTTCTTTTAAGTGCTGGAGACTTTTAGGTGAATGGCGATTCAAGTGGGACCTTATAGTAAATGAGTTTCCTCTGCGATAAGAGTCCACGCACAAAATACCACCACCTACATCTGGTCCCCTTTCATCTCGAACTCAATCGTGTATTCTTTGCATTTCCCCATACGGCTCTAGACCTATATGTTGGTAAACGATTCTTAAGAGGCTACTTCCGATAATCTTAATCTCGTTTTCCATTTTCATTTCTATTTCCATTTAGCACTCGCACCATACCACCGCCACCCTCCCGCCCCATTCGCTTCGTGGACCTTTCTTGAGTTTCTCCATATGTCATCCCCGGCACTCCATTTTATGTGTGTAAAGCAAAGAAAAAAAAAGAAGAAAGGTAAATAAATGGTCATTTGAATGGAAAATAGATTCCATTACTCTTGGAATTTATTCAGGCGTCCTAGTCGTGGACCAGGGAACATTCGCCCTCTGGGCACACGCGTTGTGGGGTGATTGAGCTTTCTTCGACATTTGATAAGTCTTGGCCGATAATAAAAAGGTCAAACAAATGAATGAGGGTGGTTTTTCCATATACGTAGTACATTTTTTTTTTTTTTTTGGGCCAATCTATTGTTGTTAAACAAAGGTATGGTAAACAGGATAAATTGTCAAAAGGATTTTAGGTGGTTCTCATTCTTTTTCATCTTTTCGATTTCTGTGTATACGAGTATATATTCAGATGTATTCCAAATGGAAATACGGAACTGATTTCATTGTTCAGTTGGTAGGATTGTTTGCTGTAAATTTAAGCCCAACTTTTTGATTTTGCTAAGAGCTTCCTTTATAACCACAAATGTACCGAAAAAACATTCGAAGAAGAAATATGTGTCATGTCTCATGTGGCAGCTATTGAAGTGACATCTGTCAGAACTTGAAGTTAGACGCAATTACGAATCGAAAGCATTTTATTCATCGAAATTTGTATAATCCTCTTTTACTGTCATGTTAAACCCAACGAAAGACTTTTTGATTTTGCTAAGAGCTGCTTTATAACCATAAATGTACCGAAAAAAAAAAAATATGTGTCATTCATGTCTCATATGGCATCTTTTGAAGTGTCATCTGTCAGAACTTGAAAGTGGATGCAATTACGAATCGAATACATTTTATTCATCGAAGTTTATTTAATTCTCTTTTACTGAACGTACCAAACTGTCAAACTGACAGCGGTTCAATCGATTTTCTTTCTATTGGTTCAGATCTAGTTGTGGCCATTCTAAAACGCCTTTTTGAAAATGGGGATCATCATTATCAGAGACAAACCATACTGAGACCCCCAACTCACAATCCTCTTGCCGCTGGCCCCCTCAGTTTTTTTTTTTCAAATTCGCCATTTTGTTTTCCTATCGGTGTTATGTCTATTTGGAATCCGTGTGACATGTAAAAACATACAAAAAATATAAAATCAATGCTGCCAACCACTACCAACCATGGGGGAATGTGATAGAGTTCGAGAATACCACATTTTAAGATAACTGAATGCTATTGGTTGATTATTATAAATTTTCAAAAGTCGATTAATATAATTTGTTTGGTTAATAATACTATCTAAATGAGTTGTTTTATATACTAGAAACATATTAGGACAAACATTGTTGTGTATTTTCCGCTTTTGAATATCATTAACTTTGATTTCATGAGTAAATTTTTCTTAAATAACTGAAGAAAAATTACTCAAAATGTTTTTATTTTCCTACAACCATTCTGTAGTAATCATTTTTCATAAATATTTTCAGCAAAAGTGCACTTATTCCTAAAATAAAATATTATTGTTTAAACACGTTTTTATTTATTAATTTAGAGGATTACACTCGATTAAAATCTTTATTAATAACTATCAACTTATCCAAGAAAACGACGGCGTCCAACAACTATTTAAATTCCCAACAGCTGTCATCCCACCTTCGTCGTTAAGTTGGGTGCAGCTGTTGTCGTCGAAATGGGTGCGTCTGACAAGTAGTCGTCAATGGGTGCGTCTGGCAAACACCTTCATACGTTGAAAGCACAGATGGCGCTTTTACATAAGTTTACAACTCGGCCAATCTGACAATTGATCGACCTCGAACAAAAGATAAACTAAATACTTATCAATAATCTCTACATATTACTCCAAACTTATATCTACGGCAAGAGGGTCACTTGGACTCTCAATAGAAACAGCCTCTTCATTTCGGTCTAACAACCATTTTCGCATTCTATTCGCCTCAACAACACCATCGTACGGAAGCTGAGTCAACTGGCAGTTTTCAATATCCCGCAATACATATCTGTCATGTCCGAGAATCTTACATACGACATAAGGGCCACGAAATTTCGGCAAAAACTTTTTATTCGTCCCGACGGCAGTATCAACGTTACGCATAACAACAAAATCACCGACTTTATATTCTTTAACTTTTTTACTGTGCCTAAGAAAATAGTCTAAATTATATTTCTGAGACTTATCAATCTCTCCTGAAGCTTCGGCACGAATTTGATCTAAATTACGGCAGCTCTCGGAAGCCATCTTTTCCTCTAGATGTTCCGTCATTTCATCTATTATTTCACCCCTTTGGCTAACACCAAACAATAGCATACTTACTCGACCAATCGGCATGATTTACCGGCTCACTCAATTTTCCCAGCATAGACTTGATAACCCGATTGACTCTTTCGACTTGCCCATTTGCCTGGGGTGAAGCCACGGCAACCTTTACATGTTCTATATTTCGTTTTATTAGAAAGTCCTCAAATTCGAAAGAGGTAAAGCATGTACCTCTATCTGACACAATGCGTCGCGGTCTGCTATAATACTGAAAGTATTTATCTAATGCGGAAATTACTTCTATTGTACTCGTCGAGTTCGTAGGATATAGCTTTACGAATTTTGTAAAAGCATCTATTACTACCAAAATATGCTTCCTTTTCGAACTAAGGGACGGCAAGGGACCAAAGTGATCCACATGAATTGTGTCAAACGGCAGAGGGTTTTTAGGAATATTATACAAGTTCCTCTCGCTAGAACGGACCGGCATAGCGTACATAATGCACTTAATACAATTTTGGATAAATCTTTCAATCTTTCGTCTTATGCTCGGAAACCAGTAATGCATAGCAATCTTATCGTAACATTTCTCCAGCGCCTGATGACCTAGTTTTTCATGAATCAACCGTATAACATTATCTTCCATTTCATTCGGCACGAATAATGCCTTTCTTCCACTTCTCTTCACTCTATATACAAGTCCATCCCTCAATTCAAAGTTTTTGACTTCTTCAACCTCCATTCGATCCCGTAATTCCATAATTATTTTGTCCCGTCCTTGCGCAATTTGGATTTGAAAATCCGTATCATCAACATCCCAAATTGCAGCAACCTGGCACCTGCTAAGGGCATCCACATGTCCCATAGATATACCACTACGATGCTGAATTTTATAATTATAATTTTCAAGTTCTAAGGCCCAGCGGGCAATCCGTGGATTAACTTGTTTCTTTTCTAATGTCATCGTCAGCGAGCTACAATCCGTAACTATTTTGAAGGGTATTCCTTCCAAATATACCCGGAATCGTCTCAAAGCATAAATTATAGCAAGCGTCTCTAGTTCAAAGCTATGATACCTAGATTCGGCAGCGGAAGTTGTCTTAGAAAAGTAAGACACCGGATGAAATTTTCTATCATCTTGCCTTTGAAGCAAGACAGCACCAAAACCAATTGAACTGGCATCACAATGCAGTTCTGTGTCCTTTATAGGACTATAAATAGCCAAAATCGGTGCTTCAATTAGTCTGCATTTTAACTCATTAAAAGCGTCCAAACATGGTTTGTCAAAATCATAGTCGGCATTTTTCTTTAATAAATTTTGCAACGGCTTTGCAATTCGGGAAAATGACGGCACAAATCGTCTGAAATAAGAGAACAACCCAATACAAGAATGCAATTGTTTCTGATTAGTCGGCACTCGATATTCTTTAATAGCGGCAATATGAGAATCACTTGGCGCAATACCTTGCGAAGAAACGGCGTATCCCAAATACTCTATTTCCGTATGACCGAACCGGCATTTCGAGAGATTTAGTTTAAGATTCCGTTGAGTTATACGTCTCAAAACGGTTCTTAGCAATAATTTGTGTTCCTCAAAGTCTGCTGTAGCAATCAATATATCGTCCATATAAGCAACTATTTTACCCGAATCAATTAAATCTCGGAAAATAACATTAATAAACCGCTGAAAAACGGCCGGAGCATTTTTCAACCCGAACGGCATTTTTAAATACTCCCACATGCCATTTGGAGTAACGAACGCAGTAAGAGGAATAGATTCCTCAGAAACCCTAACTTGATGGAATCCGCTTTTCAAATCTAGGAGCGTAAAATATTGTTTTCCTTCAAGATACTCTATACAATCTTCTATAAGCGGCAAAGGTTGATTATCCCTAATGGTTTTTTTATTGAGACCACGATAGTCCACACACATTCGAAGTTCTCCGTTCTTCTTTTTTACTAACACAATAGCAGACGCATACGGCGAGTTACTTTGTCTAATAATACCGTCTTTTTCCAACTGATTCACTATTGCCTGCACTTGAGTTCTTTCAAAGTAAGACAGTCGTCGGGGAGAACAGTGGAACGGAACATTATCAGTCAGATGAATCTTCATTTCATAATCTAACGGTTCTACTTCAATATCTTTCGGCAACACATAAGCATCTATAATTAAACTATTCAGTTCGGCACAGCACAATTTACCCAATTTATGATCAATATTCAAATCTAATTCGTCAGACACAACTTCAATATTAAATATATCCGGCATTTTATAGTACTCGTAATTAGTCTCAGTTGCCTCAACTTCCAATACCATTTCAAATCTTTCTGGTTTATTACCAACTAGCGAACACTTATTCCCGATGAGGCTATATCTATTAAGAGTTGTAAGAAGTTCATTTGGCAAAACAAATTTATTATTTCTATTTATAGCAACCAACTTTTCTTTAGAGTATCTAACCTTTACTCTTGTCAAATGGATACTAAAAGCATACAAAAAATTACGTCCAAAAATAATCGGTAGAGCCATACTTTCATCTGGGACAATATTAATTTTTATCGTCTTTATTTTATTATGAAATTTTGCTTTACATTTCATTTCTCCTAAAACATTTAATTTGTTTCCACCCACCCCGTAAAATGAGGATTTCGGAATTTTCAATCGTCGCAGCAACTTAACCGGGACATACGAAGACTTTATAAAACTAGTTGGGCTGCCCGTATCAAAAAGAGAAAGGAACTTCATGAATTCTACATCTTTTGCCAAATCAACTTCAAAAGCGACACTCACCCAATTTACAGCACCAACTACTTCGCTTAAACTTTCATCGTTATCAGACCCTACTTTCGAAACGGCAGCAACTTGTTGATTACGCTTCGGAACGGCAGCGGCAGACAGCATCTTCTTCGGGTTCGGGCACGTCCTGTGGTCATGTCCCATCTCCCAACATCGGAAACACGACCCATTTCGGCGCAAAGGGTGTGGACAGTATGGTTTAATATGCCCCGTCTGTGAGCAATTAAAGCATAGTACGGCATTTCTATTAACATTCGGCTTGGTTACAGCGGCAGGTTTCGTCGATACGGCATTAGAAATACATCCTGATGTACTCGTAGCACTTTCCATCAAATATTTCTGCTGATAGCGATTAACGAGTTGTTTCAGTTCGTCGATGGTACGAGCACCTAACAGCAGATTAACATTGGATATGTTACTACCCATCCCGTCTATGATGAAGTCAATGATCTCCGTTTCACCAATGTCGGATCGTTTGGCAATCGCCTGCATGTTTAGAATGTAGCAATGCAGCGACTCTTCTTGTTTTTTCCACTTCCTTAGGGCTAGCATTCTGTACACATCCTGGCGAGACACAGCTATGTCGAATTCTTTTAATAGTGCTGCCTTCAGTTCGCTATAATTAAGCGCCACCGTCGAGAGTAGGAACACTTTAGCGGTTCCTATTAGTGAACGTCTCAAGCTCAATAATTTAAACCTTTCATCGGCATTTACCGTCTGCATAATTTCTTCAAAATCACGGAAAAAATGTTTTACCGAATGGCTTACGTCATCGCCATCAAATTTTGGAATGGCGTGCTCAATTTCGCCAAATTCCGATCGTCGTTCGGCAGGAGGGGCGGCATCATTCTCCAACTCTTTAATCTGCTTCCGCAGCTTCAGCACTTCGAGACGCTTACGTAGCTCGCTTAATTCCTCATCCAACGCGGCACTTCTCAGTTCCTCGGCATCGTCGGCTTCGGTATCAACGTCATCGGCAACGTCATCGGCATCGGCATCTTCCTCGCTTGCCGCAGATAAATTGTTGCTTTTGTTGACTTCACTGTGGTGCAGTCTCTTTAACTGGGCCGTGGTAGCTGTTTCGGGGAATTCTACGCCAGCTTCCCTGAGCGCTTCTACCAACTGCTGTTTTGACAAGACACGCGGCATTTTAACACGTTTAATGTAATTATTATCAGAATTTTTAATTAAATTTTATTTTATTTCACAGGCCAGTGATATTCTGACCCCACATCTGAGTTTTAAACACGTTTTTATTTATTAATTTAGAGGATTACACTCGATTAAAATCTTTATTAATAACTATCAACTTATCCAAGAAAACGACGGCGTCCAACAACTATTTAAATTCCCAACAGCTGTCATCCCACCTTCGTCGTTAAGTTGGGTGCAGCTGTTGTCGTCGAAATGGGTGCGTCTGACAAGTAGTCGTCAATGGGTGCGTCTGGCAAACACCTTCATACGTTGAAAGCACAGATGGCGCTTTTACATAAGTTTACAATTGACACGTAACGAATAATTTAAAATCTAACCGACCAAATTCTATGAACGCTGGCAGCAACTTTGCCGACACCGGAAGTCACCGAAAGTTGTTGATATTTTTTGAGGGTGTGTTGGTGTGTTGAAGTTTCGTGACATTTGTCAGTACGAATTTCTATGTATCAATACTAGCGCACTAAATTGTGTAAACTCCGTACAAGTATTGCTTGTAGGCAAGGTAGCGGGAAATCGGCCGAAGTTGGGGGTCTCAGTATTGTCTCTGATCATTATTTTGGATGGTTAGATGGATAGATTTTTTTTTTTTTTATATTTCTGTCAAAATTCGTGAAGGAACCCATCGTTGGACAGTTCCGCAGACCAATGACATTAAGTCTGTTCCCTAACGATAATGCATTCGAACACAATCACCAAATTTAGTCAAACTTCGTTCCCTTACGCAAAAGTTGGGCAGAAGACAGCTAAAAATAGAGAGCAAAACATTTCCCCTCCATAAAAAACCTACGAATATTGGCCCAAGAAATTTCTTTGGGCTAGTTGGTTATTGCTGACAGATGGTTGTCAAATCGTTCAAATGCTAATTTCAAAATGACGTTTTATTTGATTTCATTTATAATTTTGTGCTTGTATAGCATTAAAATAGATATAATAAACAAAAGGATTGCATTTTTTAATTTCTGATATAAAAGCAATACAAATCTTTGTTTTAAATATTTCGAGAAAATAAAATCCGATGAAACCACATTCTGGTTTCTGGATTCCCTGTAGAATTGCTGCCGTATTTAAATTTGTCTTATATATGACCATTTTTACCATTAACAAAGTTGTTTAACAAGGACTCAACTGACATTTGAGGTAATTCGACAAAAATTGAAGAAAGATTCAGGGCAGATTCAAAGAAGATTCGAAAAAGAATCGCAGGCAAAGCCTCCAAACTACAAATATTGAATTTGGACACATGCATTTTTTATCAACAGCAGATATTCACGGTTTGGTTATATCTACTATTATGTTTTTACGATTAACTTTCGAATCTACACTGTTGGCCTTGGTAGATCATGTTTAATACTCAGCAAACTAAACGTTTCGAGTGTCATTCGCTTAAAGTTCTCTGGAAGAAGAAATCGTTCGTCGGCGAGTTCATATAAGAATCCCTGGCGACGCCTACATGATTCGAGCGAATTCTGCTGCAACTTGCTAAAAGCCATTTAGGTATATACTATGCAAATTTTTAAGACGAATTGTGAACAAATTTAAGGGGATATATTATGCGAGCTTAGAGAGGAATGATATTTGCGAATACCATGCATTCAGCCAAGGAATCGTAGTTGTAAAATGTTAGACATAGCTAATAATTTGATAAATTGTCAGACAGCCCTCAAAATCATAGCACAACATCATTATTTTAAAAGCTCCCCAACCCTCATGCTTGTTACCCCTATTACCTTGCAGCAAATAATCAATTACCCTTAAAAAGCGAAAATGATTAGCACCCACTTCAAACAACCCTTAGGATGGAAACTTGCTGATCCCTTTTAGAAGAAGATGAACCCTCCAAAACACACAACCGAACCACAATAGATATCAAAGATTAAGACGAAGAGCCGTATCCCCTTTCCATTGGTTGGGCTTGGGGCGATTTTATATATTTATTTACACAGCATCAAGCTATAGGTAGTTCGTAGAACCTCCCTTCTACGATTTTCAGGCGACGAATTTGTTTTTGTTTTTTTTTTTTTTTTTTTTTCTTGTGGGATATTATCATCCTAATAACAGAAATCCCAGCTCTTCAAAGAATATCCGATTCACACCATTTTGAGTTTGAAGAGCTGCTGTCCATATATACTCGTTTTTTACCCCCTCTGCCGATAGCAACAACAGAATATAAAAAAAACCCTTTCGTCAAGGGCGGCCAAGAGGTAATGAAGTATATACGAAGCAAATAATATTATGGCACGGACACAAGTTCTTCCTTTGAAATCATGTCAAGTCGGGTCAAGTGTTTTGATTGGAAAAAAGTGAAAGTTGAGATTAAGTTGACATCACACCGTAAGATTACATACAGAAGCCAGGGAGAGAGGGGACCTTCCATAAACTGGGTTATCCTTTTGTTTAAGATCCCTCGGACTCTGTGTAATTGGAATCTCACACGACAAGGTTGATTCGAATTTTTTTTTTTTTTTTATCAATGAAAACACGATACTTATCAGAAACGGAAAATATCCGAGATTTGATTTTAATTTAATTAATTTCTGTGATGTTATCACGAATCGCCTTTCGCCGAGAAAACAGAAATATCAGCACCGGAAGTGCAAACGGAATTTTGAAGAACAATTCAACGGGGCGACACCCATATCGACCGCCGCCATTGAATGGACAAATTTATATACTTACTCAAGCATTGTTCGTCCCTTTGATTAGTGTCTAACGAACCGTTTTCATCGACAGAATACGTCAGTTGAACAAAAGGTGGGCGGATGTGGATTTAAACTTTTCTACAGCACAGCCCTGGAAAGGGAAAGAGTGAATATTATCAAACGAAAGTCCGTTTGACTCTGTTGAAATGATTAAAGGTCCTAGTTCTCCCTTGCGCGCGTAGCATTACGTTTGTGCTGTCCTTTCGAATTTCCACTCACTATATGCGTGTAAGGTGTAACGATTGAAAAGAAGGGTGAAATGGGGGTATAGATAAAGTTTAGACTGTCGTTATCAGAGGTATTCATTCCATTCGCTCGTCAATTCGAAAATAATGGCGGTAGTTGAAGGAGTGCTGCCCTGTCCTAAATTGAAAGGGCGAATAGACGTAGAGTCCTCGTAAGGTTCGATTTGGAAATCGAGATACGGGAGTGGTGATGGTCTTGAAGTCAGGGGGAGGGGGGGATGTTTCAAATTAGCCAGCTCCCCTTAAGACTAAGTGCATTTGTAGAGCACAAAATAATTTAAACAATTGAATGTTCAAAACGTAGACAATAAAAATCTCATTCGACATAAATAAACCAAAGCTGTGCATTTTATGAAAATACGATTTTTAATTCGAATTTGTTTGGTTCCATCTATTGTTTACAACTTGAAATACCATATTTTCAGTCCGACATCTATTGTAAAACATTCCGCAACAATTTGAATTTCAACCGTTTTACTTAGCAAATCTGGTAACACCCAATTGTTTTTTTATAGGTTTTTATGGAGAAATCCAAGATGGTTTGAATTTTGTTACAATTTTTATTCGCTGTGAACCAAGAGCGCTAGTCATGTTGGCGTCATTTTTTGGGCAAAGCTTGTATGGAACTGACATTTAACTTGCACTCCATATAGGTAGGTATGATGTATATAGGAATGTCGCCTGCCTGGTCGACTTTGAGAAAGCCTTCGATACCGTATGGTTGGAGGGGCTCTTTTATAAGCTGACCAGAATGGGCATTCAAAAGCCTTTGCTGTATATGATTTATGACATGCTTATGGGAAAGAAGTTCGTTGTCAAAGCTGGCAACGTGACTTCGAGCAGGGTTTTCGAAATTAAAAACGGCTTACACAACAGGGAGCAGTGAATTCTCCGGTCTTGTTTAATATTTACACAAGTGATCTGGTGGGTTCCCTCAGACACGCTATAGCAAGTGAACACGATCGAGTTCTAGGATCGATTCCCACGGTTGATTTCCAAAATCAATTCCCACGATCGACGCTGGACAGTTTCTGTGTCCCACAGAAGACACCCGACCCAAACCACATGTGCGCATACGAAAGGACGAAACCCGATCCAAGCCACTTGTACGAAGGACTAATTGTGATCATAAATAATCTGCTCTAGATAATTTACGATCACCCACTCGACAGCGTCACCAGCACAGTAAGATGACCAGAAACCAACCCCAAAAACATGTATAAATAAGTGAGCACAATCACCAGGGAGTCAGTTCAACCCTCAGCCGACATCAGACAACAGTTATACATTATACTTAAAATAAAATTGTTTTGATAAAAAAGTTGGCATTGTAATTTAATTGGCGCCCGAGCAGGGACCCGTTAAGTTAAATCTATTGTTCGTTAAAAATATAAAGTGATATTAATACATCAGTGGGTGAAAAACCATTCGAATAAAAAACATTTAACAAAGGCATACAAGAAGGAGAAAATCAACAAGTACCCTTCAGCCACGGGAACCAAGCAAATCAGACTTAAAATCTGAACGAGAGGGGAACAACTCAAAGACTTTAGACGTAAAGCACCTGAAGCAAACCCGAGACATCGATTCTCACAGATCAAGAAAAGTAAGCTCTGACGCTGAAAATCCAACCCGACGACGGAGAGTAAGGAAATTAAAGCCATTTATATAAATTATATCTATTATAACTAAATTTAACAAGAATTATTGCAATCGTTAATGCAAATTGATATTACTTATTATTATATTAAGAAACGTTATTTAAAAAACAAAAAAATTAAGGTGGAAAGGTTAAATATATCCTCTTTAAGGAATCTTGCAGTATTCGTGTAAAAGTATAAGCGTATTAAAGTTGAAAATATCCTCTAAAAGGAACCTTTTTTTTTTAAATAATCTTAGAAATAAATCTGCTATAACTAAATAGAACAATGACCCCAGAAGAACTTTCGACAATAGTCGGTAGGTTGGTGGCTGATGCCAATCGACAATTAGCCGAGGAAGTAGGCAGGCTTAGTAGTCAATTAAGGGCTTTAACGACAAGAGACGACATCGAGCCATACAAAGACATAACAATTGACCCAACAATAGAAGGTGGAGAGGGCCTAGAAGTAGCCAAATGTTTACCAGAATTCAGTGGAGAAAATTACGTTTCCTGGCGCACAGCACTAATAAATGCCATGCAGGTATACGAATCGTGTAAGGGCGGGTCAAGATATTTTTCCGTAGTGAACATAGTGAGAAACAAAATCGTAGGGAAAGCTAACGACGTCCTCACCAGTCATGGGACACCGCTAAATATTGACGCGATTTTAGGTCGGTTAGATCTAACTTATAACGACAAAAGGCCTGTTCACATGCTAGAAGCCGAACTAGGCAATATGAGACAAGATAGGAAAACTCTTCAAGAATTTTACGATGACGTAACGAAAGTGCTGACGCTTATTATAAACAAGACAATTATGAGTTATGGCCCTAGAACTGCCGAAACAGAATGTCTTACCGAGAGGGCAAGGCAAAACGCTCTTCGGGTGTTTGTTACGGGCCTTAATCAACCCACAAGTAATATAGTATTTTCTCTCAACCCTGGGGATCTACCTAATGCTCTGGCGAGAGCACAGGAAATAGAAACGAATGAACGCCGTATTAAAACTTTCACCGAAAGACAAACTCCGAGGCAGATAACCCAACAAACCAACGGTAGACATTATATTCCCCAAAATAATTTTAACCATAACCACCACTATCCAATAAGAATGGATACAACTAGTGGGAATTTCGTGCCTCAACGGCAAAACCAAAATAACAGATCACAATGGGAAAATCCTAACCGCAATAATTATAGGAATCCGAATAATACAACACGGGATTATAGTAATGCATATAAAAGAGAGCGGCCGAATAGCGCTCAAGTGCCTATAAACAAGGTCCCCCGTTTGCACAACTTAAGCGAAAGCGATCATTTTTTAGATTAAGGCACGACTTACCATATATAAGAAGAACGGATAGTAAGTCGGGTAGAATATTCAACATTTTAATCGACACAGGTGCCACGCATAGTTACGTAAAACCTGGACTGTTTTCTAATAAAATATTAGATACCCCCTCTAGAGTAAAAAGCGTTCACGGAACAAGTATTATCAATACATTTCAAGAAATAAACATTTTAGGAGTTAAGGAAAGATTTTTCGAATTAGATAAACTTAAAGATTACGATGCGATCATTGGAATCACATTGTTACGTAAGGTAAAAGGCAACATTAACATAAGGGACTCGACACTAGAATATGACCAGGGCATAATACCCTTGATATTCAGTGATCAACTGATCAACTCTTTAGAGATTAATCTAGAGAGCAATAATCAAAAAGGAAGGCTAAAAGAGATTTTAAGGAAATACCAAGGAGTGTTTGCGGAAAATCCAAATTTTCTCCCGTATAACACGAGCGTAAAATGTAGCATACATACTACGAATGACGCTGCCATATGGACAAAAGGTTACCCTTATCCACAATCTGTAGCTAACTTTGTTAACGAAGAAATAGGAAATCTCCTCTCTAACAATATTATACAGCCAAGCAGAAGCGCATACAACTCCCCCGTCTGGGTCGTAGACAAAAAAGGTCTCAATGAAGACGGCTCAAAGAAGCATAGATTGGTGATCGACTACAAAAAACTAAACGCATTCACTAAGACGGAAAAATATCCAATGGCCGATACCGCAGTGATTTTAGCAAATTTAGGGAAGGCAAGGTTTTTCACTACATTGGACCTTCAAAGTGGATTCCACCAAATTCTAATGAAACAGAGTGATAGAGAAAAAACGGCGTTTAGCGTTAATAATGGAAAGTATGAATTTCTTCGGATGCCCTTCGGATTGAAGAACGCACCCTCAATATTTCAAGGAGCCATGGATGACATACTCCGTGAATATATAGGCAAATTTTGCCACGTCTACATCGATGATGTAATAATTTTTTCGGAAACCGAAGAAGAACATTTGGCACACATTGAAGAAATAGTTAAGGCCTTAAGTTTTGCAAACATGCGGATTTCTAGCGAAAAATCGAAATACTTCATGAAAGAAGTAGAATTTCTGGGATACATCGTATCCTTTAACTGTATTAAAATGGATCCGAAAAAGACAGAGTGCATTAAAGAATTCCCCCAACCTAAGACCACAGATAAGAAATATACAGATGTCTCATCCATATGGGAAAAGATGATGTATGAAAACGAAATCTACTTAAAAAAAAAGCTTTTTCAAAAGCTTCATATATGCACAATTGTTAAATGAATCTTTGCCTCTTTTTCTTCTCTCTTCTTCTTTCCACGCATAAAAAAACCGCACACAGAAAGTACATTGCTTTCTTCCTGCCTTTTGCTTCAATTCACACAACGTTAAGAACATTTTTTTTTTTTGGTTTCTTTATTTTAACTTGCGGTTTGTGCGTAGGGGTGGATCGTGGTATCGTGATCGTCATCATTGATTTAGCACAAACTCGTATCCATGTTAAGATGTTTGGTTGTTATTTTGTTTGAATTTTGATGTGCAGTGCGTATTTTAGGATTAGGATATTTTAGTTCAGATTGTAGATATCCTGCTATTCTATATTTATTTCCTGTTGAATATTTAGATTTCCATTGAAAATTATGTAGGAACATTATAATATGCTACCTAGTTGTTTTTAATAAGCAACTTCGGCCTGAGATAACGAGTCAAATTGTACATTTTAATAAAATAACCTTTGAAACAGAATGCTCTATTTCTCGCTTTTATCGGTTCAATGTTTAGCATATAAATTTGCATTTCCTGTAAAAAAATAATATTTTGATCATTCCGTGTAAGCGCAAGTTTTCCATTAAGAAGGTCAAAAACCTATTTATTTTTCTTATAAATTCTTCGGTTTAATTTCAAATTGTGTAGGTGATTTAATAACCAATCGATGATTGATTTTGATAAAAATTTTAACGATTAAAACACGTTAGTTTATCGAATATTTTTCCATAATAAATTTGCCACGGGTCTACTTCACGACTGCCAAATATGAACTTGCAACTAATGTTTACCAAAATGGCGGCAAAACAAAGTAGTACACCTTCCCGGCGGATACCCTGTATATATAGAGAAGATTACATAATTATTTTCATTCCTTTGCTCTTGCTGTGTCTCAACCACAAGGCAAAAAGGACTCGCTTTTATTAAAAATGCACATCACTTGAAACCAAATAACATGAAAAAAAAGAAGATTTCTTCTAGAGTCTGGCATCAAGTGATTCGAAACGAATTATGCCTGCTGCTGCTTATCAATATCTGGCAGCGTGCTTCTGCTCAGCGTTGCCACTTCAAAAAAAGAGGAGCGCAGTAGATCATTAAAAAATATGCAGTAGATTCGATCTTTCCGCAGTAGATAATCACTTTAATATTGTTTTTATAAACGTTTCATTAAATAAATTAACATTTTGGAAATACTAAAGCCCAGGAGAGTGGGCTCTATGGGTGTCCAGCAACCGTTTCTGACATTCATTTCAGACATTCATTGACATTCACGTTAAGTTTGTTTCGTAGTTTATTTTTTAAATGTCTTACAATCGAAAACTTTCGCTCTGCAGCTCAAAATCCCGTTAGTTAAGCAGAAAACGAGAAAATAATAGAAATATAGACAGAGAGAAATTGGTTTCATGATCCATGAGAAGGTTTATCAAACAAAAAAAGTGCAGTAGATTGGATTTAGTGGAAGCAGATTTTTTTGCGAAAAATGCAGTAGATTTACTGCTGTTACAGCAAAGTGGCAACGCTGCTTCTGCTTACTTGGTGTATTATTATATTTTTGTTATCTTTCTCTTTCATTATTCGGCAATTTATAATTCCTTGTCTCTTGCTTTGTCATAAGACCATAAGAACAAGGCGTAAGGGAAGGGGGCAAGCTCTTTACCAACACAAATGAATGGAGCGAAGGAAAGGCACTAGGAAATAAAAGAGCTTTCTTCTCAACGCTTATTTTGAAAGCTCCTTGTCTGGTAAGGCGATGAAAAAGGTTGTCTGGTAAGGAAAAAATATGCTTCAAAATTTTGTACAGGCATGAGACATCTGTATATTGATTGTCTGTGCTAAGACCCTACGGCAACTCAGATCATTTTTGGGACTATCCGGATATTACCGCAAATTCATAAGGAACTATGCAATGATCTCTAAACCCCTTACAAAATATCTCAGAGGAGAAAACGGCCGAACTGGGCAAAATAATAGTAAGAAAATAGCAATCGAGTTTGATAACGAAGCTATCAAAGCGTTTAATACACTAAAAGATAGACTATGCGAGCAAATAACGCTTAACCAACCCGATTTTAATAAGAGATTTGAGCTTACTACAGATGCTAGCAACTCAGCCATAGGAGCAGTGCTCAGCCAAGAAAATAAACCGATTATCTTTATAAGCCGAACTCTTAGCAAGACAGAAGAAAATTACGCGACAAATGAGAAAGAACTACTCGCCATCGTTTGGGCATTAAAAAATTTAAGAAATTACTTATATGGTGTAAATGGAATCCGCATATATACGGACCACCAACCACTGACATTCGCAATCGGCGACAAGAATCCTAACGCGAAGATTAAAAGATGGCGCGCATTCATAGAAGAGTACGCTCCCGACATTATTTATAAACCAGGGAAAGAAAACGTTGTAGCCGACGCTCTTAGCAGACAAGAGCTACACATGATGAACGACAACGAATCATCAATTGAAGGGACTGTACATAGTGCAGAGAGTAGCCCCACACCTGAAATCAAAAGAGTAAACCAAAAGGTTAACAGTTTTAAAACACAATTTATAATAAATGAAGCCTTAAATAACAACATTATTTCCAAAGAAATCCACCCAGGTTACTGGAGACACACAATCTTATTCAAAGATTTTGAAATAATAGGGAAAATTAAAAACATTACCGAGAAAGGTCTAACTATAGGTATATATAGTACCGAGGAGACATTCTCTAAGATCAAAAATAAACTTTTGCAAGAATTTCCAACAATAAGATTTATATTGTGCAATCAAATAGTAGAAGATATTACGGAAAAAGAAGAACAGTTAAGAATTGTCACGAATGAACACAATAGAGCTCATAGGCAAGCTAAAGAAGTATACAAGCAAATCATTAACAAATATTACTGGCCAAATGCATTCAAACGAATTCTGGAAATAAATGCTGGATGTGAAATATGCAAGAAAAACAAATATGAGAGACACCCCAATAAACAGCCAATTGGAGAGACTCCAATTCCTAAAGAAGGAGGAGAACGCGTCCACGCAGACATCTATTACTGCGACAATGCAACCTTCCTCACAATGGCAGATCCATTCTCTAAATATCTGATAACCACTCAAGTAAGCTCAAAAACGGAAGCGAAAGATAGGATGATTGAACTATTACCAATATTCGGTAACGTGAAAACTTTGATAACCGATAACGAGTCTGCGTTTTGCTCACCTTCTGCAAAATGTGCCTACAACCTTCTAAACATCAATCATAAAACTACAGCACCCGCTCACTCAAAAAGCAATGGAACCATAGAAAGAATCCATTCCACGCTTACAGAACTTATAAGAATAGTAAAAGAATCAGCGCATTTAACAGATATTAAAGATATTATGCCTCTAGCCACTAGGAAATATAATGAAACAATTCATACGGTAACAGATAAACGACCAACCGACATATTCCACAATTATAAAGCTAACGAAGAAACTAAGGATAAAATAGGTTTTCATCAACAGAAGATGATAAGATATTTTAATAAGAATAGGAAAAATAAAAACTATGAGGAAGGAGAAACAATATTTGTAGACACAGGTCAAAGGAGAAGTAAAAATAAACCTCTCTACGTTAAAAAGAAAGTTAAGAGAGACTTAGGGAATATAGTAATCGATGTAAAGAATAGACAGATTCACAAAGATAATATAAGAAATTAACTTTGAACCAATTTCCAAAGAAAGCAAAAAAAATTTTAGAATCACTAAATATGTAGCAATAGAATTAAGAGAAATAATAAACACAATTAATCTAAGCAAATCTAATATTTTAAATACGTTAATTTTAAATTTAGATGAAATCAAAAGTATTATAAGTAAAGAAAAAGAAAAAGTATCTATAACCGATGTATTAGACGCATCCAAGTTTACCATTGTCCAAAAGAACGAAATTATTGTTATATACATCAGATATCCGAAAGTTTTTGCTTTGGGTAATAAATACAAAACAAGAAGTAATAATGTAAATGGCGGACAAATTATTATACCAAAAGAAGTAATTAAATTCCATAAACAGTTCTATAACACCAAATGTAAAAGAGAATTAAATAATGACTTTTGCCTTATTGTTAACACTCCTAACTGCTTAACAGAACTACTTAATAATTTTGAAGCGAACTGCACAAAGATTAAAGAAAGAAATCCACCGATAGAAATAATCAACGAAGGGAGTATCGTTATTACCGGCTCTCATATTGTTAATAACAAAGAATTTTCAGGGATAAATTTAATCCAATTTGAAAGAAATGTTACAATAGATAATAAGACATATGTTAACTCTAAGAATAAAATATTAGAACACGTAAAATTAAGTAAACCTTCCAAAATAACAATACTTGAATTTGTAAGCTCATTTAACTCAGATTTAAAATACACAAATATTGACCACATTGAACCATATGTAACCGAAGTTAAAGAACACCCGATATTGTGGGGACTATCAACAATTCTATTGCGATGATTGGAAGTTGAAAATCAATTTCCAAAAATCGGAAACCTGTTGAGGAATCCATTGGTTGGGGCCTCTAGGGACACCAGAAAAAACTGGAGAAAATTAACAATTATTGGACAGCAGGGACGACCATTGGTGGTGAAAAACGTGGTCAGGTATCTCGGCATCCGGCTCGACCAGTATCTGTATTTTGACAAACATATAGATGCTTGTCTTTCCGGGGCTAAGAGGGCCTATGCTCTGACAAGGAGACTGTTTTGCAGCAGTCAACTTGACTCCAGAGTGAACGTCATTTGCTACGTGGCCCTTATAAGGCCTATCATCGCTTATGGCTGTCCCATGTGGTTCAATATAGCGCCGTCCTATATGGAAAAGATTCGGGTGTTTGAGAGGCAATGCCTCAGGGCCTGTCTAGGGTTGTTTAGAACTCCTGAACCTCAGTACATAAAATACTATCCCAACAGGACCTTATACAATGGGGCCCGACTGAATAGGATTGATAATTTCCTTATTAAGGTGATTCGGAGGCACGTTGCTAGGGCGATGGCCAGTGATAATAACCTGATCTCAGGGGCTTACTACCCCAATTTAATGTACCACGAGAGTACGCTTCGGTCTGGCGTTATCCCGCCTGAGGCATTTCTTCATGTAGATATGAAGATGGTGTGCCGGTATTGTACCACAACCACCGCTGCGCGAGGGATAAGCGGCTCATCTACGACGGGTACGCCGCCAATGCTCGGAGCTCCTCCGTTTTAGTACCGCAATTGCGGAACGGGACAGGGTCTATACGGTAAAGCAGTTCACCGAATTTTGGTGGCTTGACGAAGCCGTGAGAGTTGATACGCTCTCCCGGGCCGTTGCGCTACTTTTGTAGCATTCCTCCTTAGTTTTTAGCTAGATATAAGTTAGTAGGCTTAGGTTTAGAGTAGGGGGTCTTTGGAAGGGGCCCGGCTAGCCAGCGTGAAAGAGTGCTTCCGAGACTTGACCGACGCTTATGGAATCGATCGAGTGTCGGCGGCGCGGATGAACCCCTGTTGGCGGCCGACAGGCAACCAAGGACGCGATCAGGATGGTGACCAATCGATAACATTGCTCACCACCCTGATTATAGGTAATGTAGGTTAAGTAGCTTAGGTAGTATTAAGTAGTTTTAAACAAAACAATAATAAAGAATTCAAGTTTTCTAAAGTTTCTTGAAAATTAAAAAACAAAACAAATCATAGATATAGATAGATTTAAGGCCGAAAGGCAATAATTTTAAGCATATTGTTAAGTTTAGAGCGCTCGCTAAGAGCTAGTAAGCTAGAATAAGATAAATGTTAATTTTAAATTAGATTTAGTCGTTTTTGTCTAGTATGTAAGTAAAAGAAAGAAATAATAAAAATGAATTTAAAATGAATAAAAATGTCGTTTTCCAATGGGCAAAAAGAAGCGTCCGGGAGAGTCCGGAATCGAAAAATTCGCTTCTGAAACTGTTCCATTGGCACACAAAATACTCTTCTGCTGATTATGAGAAGAGAATTTCGCCTCTCGATTTGAAGTCAGAAACCACTCAAAAAGCACTCACACAAGTGTAATTTTAGTATTTTATACAAGTCAGATGACAGCTGCCATAGATTATTTTTTGGCATTTCAACAATACTTTTGTGGATTCAATCAGAAGCAGTTTTCTTGTTCCATTCGATTACAGATTGAATCGATCCCCGGCTCCCCGAGTGAAACCAATGGAAATCGACATAAGTCAATGATTAGTATGAAAATGTTCCGTTTTCCAACGGAATTTGAAATTTAAAACGCAATTTCCGAATCTTGCAGTCTCAAATAAATTCGTATGTACGATGTGGCAAAATCCTACGAATGCACTTGACTTTATGTGCCATTCAAATCTAATTGTGAACTTCAATGAACGTGTTAATTTTCTTTTTGGAAGTAATGGCAGTGGAAAGAGCACCATCATAGCTGCTCTGGTTCTTCGCTTGGGAGCTAGGACTAGCTCGACAAATAGATCACAGAGCATGAAACGTAAGTAAAAAAAATTCTGTTTCGTTTTTCTACAAGCTTAGGTGTTTTATTTAGAGTTTCTAATGAAAGAGGATATTATACCACATGTTCACATCCTGAAAATTAAGAAAAAAATATTGAAATTAAGACAAATGCTAAGTTTAGAATAACTCACCCTCCTCGTCACATCTACTCTCTCAAAAGCTTCTTTTGCGCAAGCTATTTAGCATGAGCGGGGGCATGTGAGTTTTCCGCAGCAGGGTTTAGTTGCTCTAGATCTTTCTTCTGCGGTAATTTCGGAATCTACGGTACTTGCGGTACTTGCGATACCGATTTCAAAAGCAACCAAGAGTACGACGAGAATTAGATGTAAGAACTTCATCTTGAGAATTGATGTGTTCTAGTTCGATCGAGGGCTCTTATATACCAGATAATTTTGCAACTCTAGATGGTTGAATCAATACAAAGTGATACAGTGTTTGCAATTATTGTTTGAGCAAGTGTTTGAAATAGGAACGCGCGTGACGCTTGCATCCAAGTATAAGGTGATGAGTGAAAAAATACGACTGTTTGCGTAGTTTCGTGGCAATAACGACTATGTTCGATGAACAATATGGACACAATGTTTGACGATTAGCGTTGTTGATGTCATCAACATGTTTAATTTCCTTGCTATTCATTTGGCGGGAGTGTAGGCTGGCCGAATAATCCCTAAGTTGCGCCTCAGAATTAGAAATGGTGCAATGCAAATGCACTGGATCAAGTAACGAATAAGTAACATGATTCCTGGGCACTGCTATCAGTTCTGCACACCAGGACCTCACGCTGAAAAATGTATATAGAGGCAGCCTAAAAAAAAGGACAAAATAGCATAATATTGTGACATGACAAGAGTCTGGAAGAGTTCATATTTGAGATGGCCAGGAAATGCTGACCGAATTGAGCTAATGACTCAAGGAACACAAAATGAATCTGCCTGATTCACAGCCTTCTCAAGAATCTGGGCTTCGCAATAGTGGAATGGTATTAAAACAGAAAGAAAACACTCCTAACTGAAGATTTTTTGATGGGTTGGTCGTTCATTTACATTTGTAGTCAATATATTTTTCTTTGCAAAAGCGGTGAGCTGTGTTTTAAGTGCAGTAAATACGACAGAGTTGTACTTTCCCTACTTTTAGATTCTGATCAGATGTATTTGCACTCGCAGTCATCAGCAGTGTTACAAATATTATTATTTGTTGACTTTGGGGGATTGGTAGGGAGAAGAGTTAAGAAAATAATGGCTGCTTGGTGCTCTCCTTTTTGCAGAAGTAAGGTTTGGAACCGAGGAGTTGTGGCTACGATATAGGAATCGTCATAAATAAGTTACATGGCTCCACAGGTGACCAAGCAGGTGAATATTTTTAGGCTGCCTCTATATACAGTTTTCAGCGTGAGGTGTGCAGAACTGATAGCAGTGCCCAGGAATCATGTTACTTATTCGTTACTTGACCCAGTGCATTTGCATTGCACCATTTCTAATTTAAACATGTTGATGACATCAACAAAGCTAATCGTCAAACATTGTGTCCATATTGTTCATCGAACATAGTCGTTATTGCCACGAAACTACGCAAACAGTCGTATTTTTTTACTCATCACCTTATACTTGGATGCAAGCGTCACGCGCGTTCCTATTTCAAACACTTGCTCAAACAACAATTGCAAACACTGTATCACTTCGTATTGATTCAACCATTTAGAGTTGCAAAGTTTTTCAGTCCACTCATCACCTTATACTTGGATGCAAGCGTCACACGCGTTCCTATTTCAAACACTTGCTCAAACAACAATTGCAAACACTGTATCACTTCGTATTGATTCAACCATCTAGAGTTGCAAAATTACCTGGTATATAAGAGCCCTCGATCGAACTAGAACACATCAATTCTCAAGATGAAGTTCTTACATCTAATTCTCGTCGTACTCTTGGTTGCTTTTGAAATTGGTATCGCAAGTACCGCAACTACCGTGGAATCCGAAATTACCACAGAATTAAAATCTAGAGCAACTAAACCCTGCTGCGGAAAACTCACATGCCCCCGCTCATGCTAAATAGCTTGCGTAAAAGAAGCTTTTGAGAGAGTAGATGTGACGAGGAGGGTGAGTTATTCTAAACTTAGCATTTGTCTTAATTTCAATATTTTCTTTTTTTTCTTAACTTTCAGGATGTGAACATGTGCTATAATATCCTCTTTCATTAGAAACTCTAAATAAAACACCCAAGCTTGTAGAAAAACGAAACAGAATTTTTTTTACTTACGTTTCATGCTCTGTGCGAAGAACCAGAGCAGCTAGGATGGCACTCTTTCCACTGCCATTACTTCCAACAAGAAAACTAACACGCTCATTGAAGTTCACAATTAGATTTGAATGGCACATAAAGTTTGTCAAGTGCATTCGTAGGATTTTGCCACATCGTACATACGAATTTATTTGAAATTGCGTTTTAAATTTCAAATTCCGTTGGAAAACGGAACATTTTCATACTAATCATTGACTTATGTCGATTTCCATTGGTTTCACTCGGGGAGTCGGGGATCGACTCAATCTGTAATCCAATGGAACAAGAAAACTCCTTCTGATTGAATCCACAAAAGTATTGGTGCAATGCCAAAAAATAATCTACGGCAGCTGTCATCTGACTTGTATAAAATACGTAAATTACACTTGTGTGAGTGCTTTTTGAGTGGTTTCTGACTTCAAATCGAGAGGCGAAATTCTCTTCTCATAATCAGCAGAATAGTATTTTTCTGCTGATTATGTTCAACGTTAAATCTCCTCAGTCCTCACAGTATTTAGTGGTCCGAGTCTATGTTGGCCGCTCGGAAAGTTCGGACATCTAGAATACTGGAGGAGTGTCTTACGTCGATCGCAACATGATCAATTTGATTGACGGTTTGATGATCTGGCGACCGCCATGTTCCTTTGTGGATATTGAGGTGAGGAAACCGTTGGCTAGCTATAGTAACATTACGTCCCGCAGCAAAGTCAATCAGCCTAAGTCCGTTCCCAGACGTGATGTCATGTAGGCTGTGCTTCCCGATTGTGCTACCAAAGATGTCCTCCTTTCCTATTTTGGCGTTTAAATCACCTAGGACAATCTTAACGTCATACTTAGGACATTGCTCATATGTTTTGTTGAGAAGCTCGTAGAAACGTTCTTTGGTAGCATCGTATTTTTCTTCTGTGGGGGCATGAGCGCAAATTAGACTGATGTTGGCGAATTTAGCCTTCATGCGGATTGTTGTAAGGCGTAAGCTCAAGACTTCTTGCCTAAGTCTGACGCTTACAACAAATCCGCATCCAAATAGACGCTGCTTTTGTTCCCTATAGCAATCACCGTAGTAAATGACACAGTTTTTCATCCTTCTTTTGCCCGGCCCATCCCACCGCACTTCCTGGATGGCGGTGATATCTGCTTTGTAGCAGTCTAAGGCCTCCGCTAATTGTTCGGCTGCACGCGGTCTATTCAGAGTTCGAACATTCCACGTGATTTCTATTGAAGTGAAACTTCTTATGCGACTTCCAACAAGGTTGTTTTAAACGCTTAACGCTACTATAAGCATTGCATACTGAAAGGTGTGAGGGTACCGCTCACGCTTCTGAGTATGCAATGGTGAGTGAGTTTATTGGCACCAAATGCTGGGAGAGGAATATTCTGTGGTGAAGATTAATTTCCAAAAATAATGACTAAATCGGAAATTAATGTATTGTTGAAGTGAAACTTCTAATGCGACTTACAACATTTCGTATCTTACTTTAGTTGTCATAACCCCATTGTAGATGTTATAGATTTGGATATTTCTCCACTCGAAAATGATAATTAAATGGTGCGATCAATTGTGAATTAGCAATGTTAATAAAGTTTGTCTTAAAGAAACAATATGATTTCACTTAAAATCAATTTCTACCCCTTCCTATTTTCATTTCCACATTACGAAGTTTCACTTCTTCCGCGCGGAGGGACTCCACGCACTATTTTTTTGTTTGGTGGGTGTTTTCAAAAAAAAAAAAAAAAGTGATCAAAAATGTTCATAAACATCAACTGAAACAGATGCTCATATGACCGATATCAGCCAATCAAAACCGAGATGTATCTAGTCAGACAGCTGTCAGTGTCAGATTTACTAAACTAGACACTTGAAGGTCCCCATTGTCGTACCCACAAAGTTTTTGTGACATAGCTACCTACTATCGGTTTTAAAAAAGATGCTATTTTTATACACTCTCTACCTATGAAATCAAGTCTGCGCATATGCAAATCAGGGTTGAAATCACTGCTCCTGATTCGCTAGATACACTAAAAATGATGGCGTTTTAAAATTTTCAAATGGCAGACCATTATAGCTTTGTCTATTTCAAACCGAGCCCTTATTTGAATGAGGAATACGAGGGTGGATTTTCCGTTTTCCCATAAGGAATACCCTAAAACAAATTGAACCAGGATTTATATTTTTGCAGTATCCTTCTCTTTGGATGCACTACTGGATGTACCTACGTTGCTGACTTTTCGCCAGCATCCATCTGGTGAAGGAAAATAACATTATTTTATAATTCCTCGACTTTTGTTGATTTATTTATGTCAAGTAAGTAACCCACCCTGTGTCCTAGAAACAAGAGAAACTTGTTTTCTTATTTAATGCAATATGTTCGATCCAGCAATGTTAACTCGTATTTAACTAGAAACATAATTTTTTTGTTTGGTCCCCATGTTTGTGATTTTGTATTGACATTTCCTCTCCTTTCTCTGCTTGTGCTCCAAGAGTTCGCTTCTTTTCTTCTTTTTTTGAAGAAATTGTCCGCAAATATCCTTCATGTTTTCTTCGTTCTTTTTCCAGTTGGAATAAATATGTTTTAAACAAATATCCAGAATGTTTGTCTTTCATGGGGGCTGTTTGCTTAATTTTCAATTGAATTGCAAACGATGCCAGGCGATGGCAATGTGGGCAATGGATGGATGGGGCATCGCATAGTGGAAACAAAAGATTCTATTTGTTCGCTTGAAAATACTATTTTTTTGTGGTTTGATGTTTCTCATGTAAAATAACGTACCTAATGACTGTTGATTTATGAGATACGAATATGAAAATAAAGTTCTGAGTATTTGTTTTCAGATTTATATATTTATGATTTAAGAGGAGGTCTTACTAACGTTCGTATCTATGAAAGTAACGGGTGATTTTAGCTGGTTTGGTTTTGGCAACACTGGTTTTGACAGCTGACGTGTGTTTAGTACCTTGTGTCACTGTCAAACAGCTTCAGTTTGGTTTGCAATTTAACCATGGATCGTCTTACAAATGAACAACGCTTGCAAATTATTGAATTTTACTATCAAAATTCGTGCTCGGTTCGAAATGTTCATCGCGCGCTGCTTCCATTTTATGATCGGCATTCTCGACCTTCTGAGCAGTCTATTCGGAAGATTGTGACCAAATTTCGCACCAAATTTACTTTGTTGGACATTAAACCACCAACACGTTTACGTACTGTGCGTAGTGAAGAAAATATTGCGGCCGTATCAGCTAGTGTGACAGAAGACCGCGAAATGTCGATTCGGCGCCGTTCCCAGCAGTTAGGCCTTTGTTACAGCACTACGTGGAAAATTTTGCGGAAGGATTTGTGCGTAAAGCCTTTTAAGATACAGCTTGTGCAAGAACTAAAGCCAGCCGACCTACCACAACGCCGAATTTTTGGTGAATGGGCTCTTGGAAAGCTGGCCGAGGATCCGCTTTCTTATCGAAAAATTGTGTTCAGTTCAGCTGAGCTCAGCTCAGGCTCATTTTTGGTTGAATGGGTACGTAAATAAGCAAAATTGCCGCATTTGGAGTGAAGATCAGCCAGAAGCATTGCAACAGCTACCAATGCATCCCGAAAAAGCCACTGTTTGGTGCGGTTTATGGGCCGGCGGCATTATTGGGCCATATTTCTTCAAAGATGATGCGAATCGCAGCGTTACTGTCAATGGTGAACGCTACCGAGCGATGATAACAAACTTTTTTTTACCCGAAATGGAAGTTCTTGACTTGCATGATATGTGGTTTCAACAAGACGGTGCCACATGCCACACAGCACGCGAAACAATGGCGCAATTGCGAGGCGAGTTTGGTGAACAGTTAATTTCACGTTTCGGGCCGGTCAATTGGCCGCCTAGATCGTGCGATTTGACACCATTAGATTATTTTGTGTGGGGGTATGTCAAGGCTAATGTGTATAGGGACAAGCCCGCTTCGATTGACGCACTGGAAGCCAACATCCATGCATTCATTCGTGAGATACCGGCCGATATGTGTGAAAGAGTATGCCAAAATTGGACTCAGCGGATGGACTACCTGAGACGCAGCCGCGGTCAACATTTGCATGAAATTATCTTTAAACATTAAATTGCAAGGTTCAAACTATCGATTCAAATAAATATTTCATTCATTTTTTCGAATTTTTTGTGTTTTTTTTTTAAAAAAAAGTTCTAAGCCTCTTAAAAAATCACCCGTTATATTTATTAAATTTAATAATAATAAATGTTTTTGTGACTTGTAGTCTTCAGATGACGAGAAAGACAAGGCCGCGTTCCACTGCCCACTAGATGACTAGCGGAATACCAAAATCAATTTAAAAAAATTTGTCATTTCACCATTTGCGCTAGACGTCTAGCACACTTTGCAAAAAAAAAAAAATACAAAGACCAGTCAAAGGAAATCGTTCAAACAATCGTACAAAATGAAAATAAGTACGAAGCCGAGCAAGTGTAATTGTGATAAAATTGGTAATAATGTAAATAAAATAGCAATTCAGATACCTATTATTTGTTTGATTATTGTATCATTTCATTAATTGTAGTGGGGACTTTGCCGCTGGCGCTAGTGTTCTAGCGCGAGCGCGTTCCTTCATCTGGGATATTTTGTGCTAGACGTCTAGCGGGCAGTGGAACCCGGCCAATCTAGTGAACAATTTTTCTATGATTTGACAGGTAAAGCAAGGAGAAATTTGAAAAAGTAAAAAACTTTTGTCATTTATGTTGTCCATGCATGGACACGATATGACAGGTCGTTGTTTTTCTTTTAATGTAGTGGGTAGTTTTGCGCTAGATTGAGAAATTTCCCTGAAATTTGATCTAGATTGGTTTTCATCTTCGATTTGCCAAAACAAAATCAATCGTTTTTTTTTTTATCTGAGGCACTTTTTAGAAATCTCGATTTTTTCTCAGATTTAAACATATTTTCACTAACACCAATGTTTATGACACAGACAGTTGGCGGTTATAGATTTTTTACCTTTGGAAGGATTGTTTTTTTAGCTGAAATATTCATTTTTATTCGTTGCGCGTGGAAGCGAGTTTTTATATTAAATTATTTCGAAATACGTTATTATTAATGTGTGAAAATCATTAAAATCATTGGATTTTCAGGGCAAGTAAGAGAAAACAAATTTTTGCCGACAACCCAAATGTCTAAAAAAAAGAAAAAAAAAACATGACTGTCAATTGATTTAAACAGCTAAATTACCTACCCCTGTATTAATAAACACTGTGTAAAAGTTACTTGTTACTTGTTACTCAGCAGTTATGTCCAATTTTTGTATGCTATCTGACGTTTGCTAGCTAATTTACTCGTGTGCATTTTTTTATTAATAAGGGGGCTAGTGTCTCCACGAGTAATATTCCATAGCTTGATATCTGTCAAATTTGATAGAAAGAAAGAACGAAAGTATGCAATAAAATGTAGGGTGGGCATTGACGAATGGAGGCTAACCCCTGGCGGCAAGTTTTCGCATCGGTAGGTTGGTATAGATTTTGACAGCTGGTAGATATTTCTATGAAAAAACAAGAGGTTGTTGAGAGAAATTGTGGAATTAATTAAAAATATACATTTAATACAAGAAAAAAACTCATTTTATAATAGAAAAATAATATCTTAAAAGTGAGTGCGATAAGTGTTGATATAAAAGTGAATACTAAGTTTTTATTTTTGTAGAAAATGGTGAAAACAATTGGAGCTCAGCATTGTGGCGTTCCTCAATGCAATTCATACCAAAAAGAGGGAATTACATTGTACCATCTTTCAAAAGAAGTTAGGAGGAAAAAATGTCCCAAATGTTTTTCCATTTGTAGTCTTCATTTTAAAGATGAAATTTTGCGACCGAATGCACGGGATGGTTTTCAGTATAGAACCAAACTTGTGAAAGTAGCATTTCCCAGCCAAAACCTTTCGAAATCAGCAATTCCTTCTAAGAAACCAGGCATTATACGTTCAAGGCGTTTACTATCACGCTCAGCTGCTTTGTATGAGAAGAAGGTACGTACTGCAAGTTCCTACATTTCGTTTCCATTTATCTAATGATATACTTTTAATTTATCCTTTAGATCTACTCAAGAATGTATTACACATCAACCCACAAGTTTGGCAGAGAATCCAAGTGATACAGAAGAACCATCACACATACTGAGAGTGTTCGTAGCATAGGGGTGCAGGCATGCTTAAGCCAAATCACTAGCTTCACTGCATTATGGGATACTGAGGAAAAATTATAAACCATGACTGGGTTGCCTAATAGTTCCACATTAGATATCTTAGTAAGAGCATCTGAAAAGATTCGAGGTGGGGATAAGGCGTACATGTCAATGAGAGAGCGAATCCTGCTTACTATGTAAAAGTTAAAGTCGAACCCATCCTTTGAAGAACTATCAATATCGTTTCAAATAAGCAATAAAACGCAAAACTGTATTTCGCAGATACAATTCAACTTTTATTGAAAATCATTAACCCCCTTATTAATAAAAAAATGTGCACAAGTAAGTTAGTTAGCAAACGTCAGATAGCATACAAAAATTGGACATAAAGGCTGAGTAACAAGTTGATAACTTTTACACAGCGTTTATTAATACGGGGGTAAGCCCTTAATTTACTGGCATACATGATAAATAAACCATCATACTTATTTATTTGAATAAGGTATGCAGCTATGTGCTTGCATTTTCTGCCATTTCCAGCTCAGTATCCACCGCTGATGTTGCTCGTCCAATTTTTTTTTATCTTGACCTCATGTGGCTTTGATGAAATTGATGATGCAGCTACCACCAGCGCAGTAACTTCGTCTACGGATGGAGGTGGGGAGAGGCCAATCTTGTGTATCCAGCCAGCTTTCACTATTTCTTCCATCCTTAGAAACTTCTAAGCTGGCTGGATGCTCCATCATCAAAGCAAGCAAATCTGTACGAATCATAATTAGCACAGTTTTTATAAGATAAAAAGCAACCAAAATATGTAAACAAAAGCAAATTTATTATTTTTGTTTACATTCAACACTACTTTCAACAGACTTTTGTGCTAGTCTTACCAAATTAATTCACTCACACTACACAAATTTCGGACAAGTAGTACTTAGACCTGCAAATTTAGTTCGTTTTCAATTAGTTGGTTAACTTTTTAATAGATAAATAATTAATTTTCTTACTGGAAAACACGCGTATTCCTTATGCAAATGCTGTGCAAAACAAACAAACGTCAAAATTCTATAGGTCTCTACATATTCCTTTTTTATCCACCAGGGGTCGCAGGAAAACTTTTCCATTCGTCAATTTCATAGCATACTATTTCATTCGTTCAAATGCCGCTAGCAGAGCATGTCGTTGCCTTCTCGCATAAATATGCCTTAATACACCGTCCATTCGCTAATCAGCTATCGTAAAAAAAAAAGGATACAAGTGTCAAACTGCACAGAAGTGACAGCCCATATCATACTATCGATATCATGCTATGAGTTGAGCAATTTTGTATATCATACTATTTGTGGTCTCCACTGGCAATTTTCATAGTATGATATATTGCTCGTGGAGACACCGGGTTAAAAATTAATGGGGCAATTACACGGTCACACATTCCTATCACGGAAAATTAAAGGGATGCACAATACTAAACAGCCGTCTGACTGAAAGGGACAGCATTACCTAACACGCAAGAAAACGTGATACGTTTTTTGGTCGGCCATCTTGTTTACGTGGTAGAAATCATGGGAAAGCTATGCATGTTGATATTTTTATAGCGATGGTTTACGAAATTTCGTTTTCCTACAAAAAAAATTGGCTTCCGGAAGTGATGAACGTACAATTATTTATTTATTTCGTATAAATGATTGATGAATTGTTGGTTTAATTAACTGAAACTGAAATGTTGGTTGCCGGAACTTCCGCTTTACGTATCTATAATTATGGGTTGAACATCCATGACACCTCAGGCGTCTGATTTGTGATCTCATTCCTACGCCTTTATTAGCATTGACTGCGGACAAACGGATCTCTCTGTCCCGTCTCGTGCAAAAATGCGCGTGCGTGATAGTGTAAATGCGGTTTAAAGAAATTTTTCCGCGAGTTGAAAATTCTTGCCGCGAACTGTCACACTTTATTCACAATCCACACAAAACAGTCGCGATCCACAAGCCCACGAATGAAAAATTCGTTCGAATTTAACCTTTAAAAATGAAACTGATTCGCGGGTATCTGCGATCAAAAAAAGTTATCATGTGAATGAAGTGTCAGAATCTGCGAATATACGCGTGTTATAGTCCTTAAACAGTCCACACCGTTGATTTTTCATCCCTGGATTGAGGTATCTTTTATGGGTGCAGTCTCTGCTTATCGAAATGATTTTTTGTCGATTAAAAGTTACCGTTCGTTAAAAAGTACCCCTTCAAAGTTCAAACACCGAATTCTGACATTGACATTTTATCATCTGTCTGCTGTCAGCTGTCAGCCACACGTGTGGTGCTACTTTTGTGTATTTTTATTTCACTTTTGCTTTTTCGATTTCAATTTCAATTTAAAATGGTCAGTGGCATATTTATGTCTTAAAAAATCCTTTCTAAAACAAATATCCATCTTTTTCCACCATTCCAGGGCAAACAGAAGAAAACAAAGCGGATCCAAAAACAAAAAAATGCTCAACTCAAACGCCTACTGAAACCGACCGACAGTCGCATCAAAGAGGAGCTACGCAAAAAACGCAAAGTACCCATTGATCCACAGCAAATAAAGATAAACGAGGCACCACAGGCTAGCTCAGCACTTTTCTTTCAATATAACACACAACTGGGACCACCGTACCACATCATTCTCGATACGAATTTCATTAACTTCAGCATCAAGAACAAGCTGGACATAATTCAGAACATGATGGACTGTCTGTATGCGAAATGTATTCCATACATCTCGGACTGTGTTCGCGCTGAATTGGAGAAACTCGGAAGTAAGTACAAACTGGCCTTGAGAATAATATCGGATCCAAGGTTCGAAAGGATGCCGTGTCTGCACAAAGGTACATACGCCGATGACTGCATTACAAATCGAGTTACCCAGCACAAGTGCTATATTGTGGCCACAAATGATAAGGACTTGAAGAATAGGATTCGCAAGATACCTGGTGTTCCCATCATGTATGTGGCAGCACATAAGTATACAATTGAAAGGATGCCCGAAGCGTATGGCATCAAGACGTAGATTAAGTTGAATTGCAATTATTCTAAAGGCGAATACGTTAGTAAATGTATTTTTTTATTATTAAGATAAGAATTAACAATGTTTGTAATTATGTGGTTTTTATTCAGATCAACTTTGTTCACAGACAGTTTTGGCGTTTTTGAGATTTGGTTTGTTCAATCCTTACAAACAGTTGCCTTGAAAACGTAGCTTTCAATTTACTGAATTGTGGTTAGTAATATAATATTACACGCAACGATCAAGAACTTATGGAACTAGCTGGAGGCAATCTGTTCACGGTCTTAACACCACCGAGTGCAGTCTTTTTTTGTTCTCCGTCAGCGATAAAATATCAATTTCCCGGCGCCTTAACAATTTCCTTCTAATAACAGTTTCCGCATAGTAGTGACTCATTTTTGTGCTCGTTTAATTCTGCATATTCTTTCGCCGACTCGCTTTTTTCGCGAACTCAACCACATTCAAATTACAATTACTACGAGACCATTGTGACCGTTTGTGCCTACGTTCGTTGATTCCCGTTATTACTTTTAAAATGCCTTGTGGAATTATCAATTGCGTAACCAGTGATAGCAATGCGGATTGGGTTGCTTGTAAAGGAATCTGTGGGAAATCCTTATGTGCCTTTTGTGTCGGCATCAGTTAACGTAACACGCTTTTCATCAAAGAGTTTCCAGACAATCTCCTTTTCTTTTGTGACGAATGTAAAAACATATCGCTGTCACACGTGCTCCTTGCGATTAAGTGCCTTGCTGACTCTAATGACGTGTACCAACAAAATTTAATCAAAAAGATTACGGAAAAACTTTCTCATATTGAGTGCAACTTTAGATGTGTGGAAGACATCGACAATTCGGTTCAGACCTCAACTAATTAACTTAATTCTATATTCGCCAAATGTCGAAAATCCACTGACAGTTCTGATTGAGTCTTAACAGCGTTGGGTCCAGGAACGAACCTACTATGTGCATGCCTCTGACTTCCAAACCAACGAATGGAGTAGCTCCCTACGTGAGGACTTCGATACTTTCATGCGATCTTCTTCAAAAACTCGACCCTCTCCCAACCAGCCGGACCCTATGCTCGAAGTTATTTTTGATAAGATCAACGATGTCGACGACGAACTAACAGCGGCCCGCTTTAACATCTACGATATAGATAGTAACATTGGTATGTTATGCAGCAAAGTTGAGGTTTTAGGCCCGTTTGCTGATACTACTCATAGCGGTATAAGTTCCACTTAAAATCTTATGTGATAGTTTATGACATGGAAAAAGTAGCCCATAAGGAATTTAAGTAGAACTTAAATCGCTATGTGCAGTTTCAGCAAACGGGCCAACAACTCAAATCACACATCATTCTAAGCCGAATTACTGGACACCGAAGTCGACCCACCCTCCCGAACACCTCCACGTCTCCTGCTGCGGCTCCTATAATTCAAGGGAAGGAACCCGTTACAATGTCCGCTCCCCCTGGAACGACTCTATCGTCTTACCGCCCCCCATCAATCCCGCCTCAAACTCGTAAACTTAAAAAACCTTGAACGACGTAGGGACGTAGCAGACATTCTCTTCATTCATCGACTTCTCTCAGGTTCTGTCGACCTCACACGTCTATTTACAAGTCAATTTTCTTCAACAGTAACCCTCGTAATTTACGATACCCTCCTCTTTTCTATCTACCGACTCATCGCACCTCTTATGGCTCCAACGAACCAATCTCCCGTATGCTGCGGTAGGTTAATTCAAAGTTTACCCTTTTTTATTTCAACCGCAGCACTGCCTGCCTTAAACTCGATCTCCTTCCCAATCTTTCCCCTAAAAATGTTAGTTCGTAAGTCTTAGTTTTTTAAGTTAGTAGTTAAGCACTGTAATAGCTTGTATTAAGTCGAATAAATGGGGGCATTTGCCCCCACCAAAATTAAAATTTAAATTGTCATAATTCGGCCATAGCGAGGTATCCGTCGGAACGGAAAATTCTCCGATTTTATACGATTCATAGGATTTTTGCTGCCAGGTATTCTTCGGAACAACTGTTCGGTGAACTGTGCCGACATTTTGTAATGCATATCGGTGAATTACGTTGAAATGCGATGAAATGCACGAACTCCGACAGAAATTGGTTGCGGAATTTGTTCACGATTTGGAGTGCGGTGCGGTGCGACATCGCCATTGTTTATTTCTCTTCCGAAGTCGGACCCCTCGGATGGAATTTGACCATCCCAAAGAGTATGCGTTGCGGAGAATTTTCCGTTCGGACGGGTACCGCGGTAGGGCCGATTGTCCCTGTCCAGGGAATTCAATTCTGAGCCTAACAACAACTCGGGCAGCAATCGGTGGTCTTACAAATTTCGTCGACTTCAAAATTCAGTGACGTATGGCTCGCTCACGGATGCGGTAATTCGGCCACTAGATTCGGCTTCCCCTGTTCGTAAGCGACGGATTTCTGTAGAAATTTTACCCCCATGGGTCTCCGTTCGACTGGTATCTTCCTCAACTTGTCCATTTGGGTTCATTTCTTCTTCGCTTAAGACTTCTTTAAATGCGACTTTATAAATATTCTTTCTGCATGTCACCTAATTCGAAAGAACGAGAAGCGCTACAGTTCACAGCGTTGATACCCAAGCCCTTGTCCTTGGGTTCTTTCTCACTGATTGATCAACAAGTTTTGTTAACCGACAATCCCCAGCCAATAAACAATAGTATGTCAGAGTTTTGTGTTAATAGATTAGCAATTGTGTTTTATTTGTGATTTTTGTTCTTTTAATATTAAAATGCAAAGAGTAATAAAGAAAATACATGTATGAGGGGAGACATTGAAGTTATGATGAATACGGACCGTCGCTCCGTTTCGGATGCATCTGCAACTCAAGCGCAACATTATGTGAAGATGAGAGTGGAAGGTACACTTAACCCATGGTGTTGATCTGCAAACGAGAAATAAAATGAAAATCATTATAGCACCGAACGCGACTAATTGCAACTTACAATATCGTCGATCTTCAAAATCGATCGGACGGTTTCCGTGGCCAGGGAGATAGCGGAAATACTGACAAGCGACGGCTGCACCACATTCTCGGCAAAGATGTCGGTAATGGCGCCCTTGCGCACATTGATGCCGGCATTTTTCTCACCCTGAGCGTGACGATTCCTCAACTCAGTCACCGTTGCGATCGGATTGAGGCCAGCATTCTCAGCCAAGGTGGAGGGAATGACTTCGAGGGCTTCAGCATAGGCACGGAAACAATAAGCATCAACGCCCTCGACTGTCTGGGCATAGGCGGCCAACTGCAAGGCCATTTCGATTTCGGGAGCGCCTCCGCCGCAGATCTGGGAGCGTTGCTTGACCAAGCAACGGACAACACAAAGGGCATCGTGAAGCGAACGAGCGGCCTCCTCGAGGACCAGTTTGTTGGAGCCACGGCAGATGATGGTCACGGTGCGGCCAGGATTTTGGATTCCAGTGATTTTAACGAATTTGCTGGTTCCGCTGGAAACTTCTTCGCACAGATCGGCGTTCACCAGATTCTCGGGTACAAAGTGATCGAGCGAAGCAATTGGGCGGCAATTCAGAGTTTTGCATACGAACTCAATGTCCTCACGTTCCACGTCCTTGACGACCAAGCACTTGATCTTGTCGAGGAAGTGCTGGGCCAGGTCAGACACAGCGTCTCTATTTTGTGTAATAATCAGTTAGACCGTTTATGAGATCAAGACAAGCAAAAACCCACCTCAAGATAGACTTCTGGACGAGGAGGACATTGCAGCCAGCCTTCTTGATTTGCTTGACAATGTTCAGGATGTATGAACGTTCCTCCTTCAGTACACGATCCATAGCAGCGTAGTCCGACACAATGACACTGTGATCCATCTGCAAATGCAACGATTTATAAAAGCTGAACTCGCATGTTACTCGCACGCAGTACTTACATCTGTCTTTGGTGGCGACAAGCAGAACTGGATTAGACCAATCTTTGCCTTCTCGATACGCTTGGGAGCGTTGGTTCCAGCGGAACGCATTGTGAACACCAGACCCTCAACCAGTTGAGTGTCTTCGATGGTGCCGCCCAGACTCCGGATGACTTTGATGTTCTTCAGGTCGACAACACCCTCCTTGCCGAGTTCTGTCACCTTCATGACGGCCTCCACAGCGATGGGGGCCAACAGACTGCTCTGCTGAGACACCACCTTCGAGTTCAAAGATGTCGATGCGCTCTTGATGAGTGTCTCACGGTCGGTCAACTCGATTGGTTTAGACATTTCCTTCAAGATCTCGATGGCTTTGTTGGCACAACGCTGGAAAGAATCGGAAATCGCCGTGGGATGGATGCCCTTGTGTAGGAGCTTCTCGCAAGCCTCCAAAAGTGCACCGGCGATTACCACAACCGAGGTGGTGCCGTCTCCAGCTTCGACATCCTGAGCACGGGACAGTTCGACCAACATCTTGGCGGCCGGGTGGAGGACATTCATCTGTTTTAGAATGGTGGCTCCGTCGTTGGTGATTGACACTTCCCCATTGCCTGACTGAATCATTTTGTCCATACCGCGAGGACCCAAGCTGGTGCGGATGGCATTCGAGACAGCTGCAATAAGAAACGAAAGATATTTTTCAAGGTAATTACGAGTAATGTTTGTTTTGGGGGTACGTGAAAAAGGGAGCGACTGTTTTGTCGTTTGTGTGAAATCGATACTCCATAACGTCACTGAGAAGGATGTTCATACCCATTCACATTTTGTACAAACATCCAATTCCCAGATGTAAACAATGCGACAAAGGACAAAATGAACACATTTTTTCACGACTACAATCGTTTTAATACCAGAAAGGCACGTGAAAAACGTCCGGCTGTTGTTGTAGGTATGTGTAGCGTATCACAGCCAAGTAGTGAACTGAATGCGGTTTCGAATGTTACACTTTTTTTTACATGGATTTGGGTCTACCTACTTGTTTCACATCAGCAATATTATATTCTCGTATTTTTTTCGAGAATTTGCTTCGTTTTCAGTTAAAATTTTGTCAAAAATCAATCAGGTGACTCATAAGAATATTCGAGAGTGAATTTGTTTACACCCAGTCGTGGGCAGCTGACGCTTAACTTGTACATATCTCAATGAAAATGGAGTCAAATTTTATTTTCTTCACAGCTAAATTGCAATTTTAACTTTGAATAACACATTCCAAGCAGTTTCTACAAGTTTAACTTCGCCAATTACCTTTAGCTGCCTGGATGTTGCTCATCCGGACATCAGCCGGCTTGCTCTTGTCTTTGAAGGCTGATCCCTTGGGTTTTATTCCACCAGACATTTTGCTTTTTGGTGCCATGGTATTGTAGATTTATTAAATCGTCGATAAACAAATATTTAAAAGGATTCTGAAGAAGATTTCAGTGGATTTAAAATTCCCTGCGATTTCAGTTAAACAATGAAGCAATTATCGAGATGAAATTTTCCGAACCGTGTGACAGTTTGATAAATGTCAAAAAAAATTTTTTTTTGGTGAACGATGGAGAAATACACTGAACTAGAAATGCAAGAGATGTGTTCAAAAAGAATGACATTGGAGATATAACTCTTAAAAATAAATACATATCCGGAATTCAGCGCTCTCGGTTTTTTTTTAAATGGGTGTTTTTTTTTTTGTTTCCACGATGTCTTATGTCGTTTTCGATTTGGCAAAAAGATCAATTTTTTTGAGTAAAAATCGATTATTTCTATCGACATTGCTTTTCGTGTTCGATTTGCCAAAAAAAAATCAATCTTTTTTTTTGGTCTGACGCACTTTTGAGAAATCCCGATATTTTCTCAGATCTACACATACTATCACTAACGCCAATGTTTATGACACCAAGCTGGCGGTTGCGATTTTTTTACCTTTGAAAGGATTGCTTTTTCAGCTGAATTATTCATTTTACGCGTGTGGGAACGAGTTTTTATAATAAAATATTTCGAAATACGTTATTATAAATGTGTTAAAATTGAAATGAATTTTCAGGGCAAGTGAAAGAAACAATTTTTTCGCCGCCAAGTCAATAATACATACAAGAACCAATAAAATTCGGATTTCATGTTCGATTTGGCAGCAAAAATCTGATATTTCAGATCAAAAACTGAAAAGCCAAACCGAAAACGACAAAATGTCTGCTATCCATATCATACAATTTTTTTTTTTATCTGTGGGGCATATCATGCCGTGACATTTTATTTCGTATCGCACTAGCAAGAGAGGTTATAGGTGTGAAAAATTATTTTTTAAGACGAAAAGCAAAAAACAATGATCGACCCCGAGAACTATTCCTCACCATTTCTCTCATAATGTCATAACTCATCACAATGCTTATCATGAGATGAAATATTTTGTTGAGCCACTCTATTTCATCTTATTATTATATAATGTTGGCGATCGCTCTCAGCGATTACCTATAATATACTATTTATGATTGACATAAATAAACTTAAGTTGACTCAATAACATATCTGTCGCTGACTCCAATAATTCATTTTGAACATTAAACATTTTTTGCGCACAGGCACCACCCTCTAAATTCATTCTTATAAGAAATGTCACAAAATATTCCGATGAATTTAAGTCAAGAAAAGTAGTTAACCGTTCCGGTGGGGGTTTCGCCTCTTTCATTTGGAAATAAATACGATTTTTCAATAAAAAGATTTGAGAAATCTAAAAAATTCTAAAACAGCTCTGAGTTTACCGGTTTTTTATTCGGGTAAGTCATCAAGTGAGTAAAATCATAACACCGGTCGGTTAAAAATCAATATTTTCCGACCTGCTTGCCGGGTGGTAGCTCTTTGAAAAGTTTTTTCATTCTTACGAATTGCGAATACGACTTAATTTTAGTTTACTTACAAAATTCCATCGTTTCCTATTATTGTACAATGATTTCTACACCAAATACGTTCACGATTCTTTGATAATCATCATCACACCACAGATAAGACGAAGAACGACAATTTACAACCTTTGTGTGGGTTTTCGTAGATACCCCCATTTTCAACCATTTGTCATTGGACATGTGCAAGTATAATTTTTTCGTTTTGTTTATGTAATTCCAGCACAACTGCAAAATGGCTAAAGGTAACATTGGGTCGACGGGAGTTTCCAAAATGCAGTTGGCTCTGCTCATTGGGACCCCCGTGGTCTTAGGCATGGGCTACTACATCTACAAAAGGAGCACAAAGCCGTCACTAGACGACAATGATAAGCCTACAACATCGAAGAAAGTTCCTCTGGGTGGTCTAAAAGATCAGTCGATATCCCTAGACGGCACCGAAACGGAGAAAGATTTAGAAAAGAAGAAGAAAACCGCCGAATTGGGGAGCGAGAAGCTGTCACCCTTAAAGGAAGCCACCATGTACAAGAACGAGGGTAATGTCTGCTACCGCAAGGGCAAGTACGACGAAGCAATTTCATTCTACGACAAAGCGATCGACAAGTGTCCTCAAGAGAACAAGAACGATTTGGCTATTTTCTATCAAAACCGTGCGGCCGCCTACGAAATGTTAAAGAAGTGGTCCAAAGTGAAAGAGGACTGCACCAGCTCGATAATTCATAATCCGCGTTACGCAAAGGCATACTTTCGTCGTGCGAAAGCCAGTGAAGCGACCAATGAAATGCTAGAGTGCCTTGATGATGTAACCGCTACTTGTGTACTGGAGATGTTCCAGAATCACAGTACTATTGCGTATGCTGACCGCGTTTTGAAACAGACAGGCAGAGATGATGCCGCTAAAGCGATCAAAACCAGAGTACCTGTGCTACCTTCGAAGAATTTTATCAAGACCTTCTTCAAATCCTTTGTGGAGGATCCAATTGACGTGAAAAACGTGGGTTATTTGAGAAATGTCTTGCAATAGATTATTCAATTGTGTATTTTAGGTACAAAAGTCTGACGATCCAAAGGGATATGTTCGGGCAAAGTTGGCGTTCGACAATGGCAACTACGAGGATGTCATTCCAGCGTGCACTGAGGAAATCGAGTCAAGCGAGTCAGAGTCGCAGTATAAATCGGAGGCGTTGCTGATGCGCGGAACCTTACACCTGTTGTCGGCAAGCTTCACTGAAGCTCGACAGGACTTGGATGCAGTCATCAATAATAGTAAGTGCACACAATTGGAATGAAAATTGTTTCTTTGCTCTTGATTTATCGGTTTAAATTGCGGTTTGTGGTAGTTCGTGCGACTGTTCGTGTTTTCATTGACATCTGTTGATATTAGCAGAGTAACTCGGCTATTCTGTGTGTCTCGTGCTTCGGCGTAGATTGCATGCTTTCGTGTTCTATATAACTGATATAGAGTTGCATTTTGAAGGACGCAGTAGTTGATCATTGCAACTACAACCATTCAAATCAGAATCTCATCGTATTCATGGGCAAAGCTCATCACTCACTTATTAATAAGAGCTTTTCATCTTCATCTCCGATGAAATAAACTGAAATTCTCCTTTAAACTTTCAGCCGATGCTGATGTAAATCTGCGATCCAATGCGCTAATTAAACGCGCCTCTCTTCACATACAGCTGGACGAGAAGGACTTGGGAATGGCTGATTTCGAACTGTCGCAAAAGCTTGCGCCAAACAATCCCGACGTCTATCACCAACGTGCCCAAATATACATTCTTCTCGACCAACTGGAAGATGCACTGCGAGAATTTGAAACATCGGTTAAATTGGCTCCCCAGCATGCTATCGCCTACATACAAAAGTGCTACGCCGAATACCGCCTCGCCATCTTGACACAGGACCAAATGAAACTGATGATGATTATGAACGAGTTCAAGAACGCTGTGGAAAAATTCCCCGACTGCGTGGAGTGCTACAGCTTGATGGCGCAAGTGCTCAGCGATCAAGGACAATTCGAGCAGGCGGACTCGTTCTTTGAGAAGGCAATCAACATGGCTCCCGAAAATGCCTCTTTCTACGTGCACCGAGGCATTATGTGGCTTCAGTGGAAGGGTGAAATCGATAAGGCTGTCGCTCTCATGCGTAGAAGCATTGAAATCGACGAAAAATGCGAATTGGCTTATGAAACGCTCGGAACAATAGAAGTACAACGTGCCAATCTAACTGGAGCTGTGGAACTTTTTGAGAAGGCCATCAAACTGGCCAAGAGTCAGACGGAGATGTCGCATTTATACGCCCTGCGCAATGCCGCCGTTGCGCAGATCAACATTACTCGAAAGTTTGGAATTGATTTGTCATCGATATCCGCCCTGGCGCAGTAGATCTGAATAGCCAACTCACAAAAGAAAGAACACTAGACTTAGTCGAAACTATACCATCATCGTTATCCTTTTTTTATTTTCCGTTTCTTGACTTATTTTATTTTGGATGTTACTATCAGTTCGGTTAAGATTATTTTTACTAAACGAACCCCGTTTCGAATTGGAGTAAAATTTGTCGTTTCACATTTTTGATTTGGTAACTGTTCTGCGAGTCTGAATGCAAAGCAGAACTACCCCTAAGTTGTAGTTAATCAAATTTATGTATTTGTTTTTCGTTTTAAACACAAACCAAGAAAAAGTATAAATAAACCGTTAAGTAGACTGTTAAATTTATATGCGAAAGTGTTTGTTTTCCTTAGTCGGGGTGATGCCTAAAACTGGTGCAGTATTTCCACTTATGGTAAGTTTATTTTCCGGAGTGGTAGTAGAATAAGAAATGCTCTACAAATAATTTAGCAGCAATTAACAACACTAATTAAAAACTTTATGAACGTTGTAATCGCATAATTTTATTTTAAGCCCGAACATTAACAATATAAACATGAACAGCTTTTTCTACTCCATCACGCTTCGATCTTCTTTTTCGGATGAGGATCATTGAACTCTTGGACTTCGCCGGATGCCCATATCACGTAAACGATACATGTGGAGACTAAAACTCCAAACGCTACCCAGAACACCAGCCGCCATTCGAAAAGTGTGGCCTAAAGTGCAAAATCGAATTAAATTTTAACCCATTCTAGTAAAGCGCAAGTGTCAACCAAAGTTTAGAAACTGATCTAGTACTTACAACATAAATCATTAAAGATAATGGCCGCATTCAAGTTATCTTAAGTCGACTAGATTGGTCTGGATAAGATGTAACCTGAACGCAAAAACTAGATTGGTCGGGAACGTCACTTTTTCTACGGCAGTCACATACCCGAACTGCCAACTTAGTACTCAGTCACGAATTTCTTGACTAGATTCGTCGGCTACCCCTCCATAAACGTCAAAAATGTCACAGGTGCCCACGTGACCGATTTAAACCAATCACAACCGAGATAGATCTAGTCAGACAGCTGTCAGACTTACTAAACTAGATACTTGAACGCCCTCAATCCCTATTTGACACAATTTGATATAACATTTGTGTGAATAACGTCCGATGTCGCACCAAAGTTGTTTCTGGCAAATGATGTCAATGCCCGCGTTCCAATGCTCGCTAGATGAATAGCGGCATATCAAACTCTATATAAAAAAAACTGACATTTCACAAAAAGTGCTAGACCGCTAGACGTCTAGCGGAGATGATGAAATTTCAGATTTTTTTATACGGAGTTTGACATGGCCGCTACTCATCTAGCGGGCAGTGGAACGCGGGCAATTCTAATGACAGTTCAGCGCCAATTCGCTGACATGTCACAGTCATAGCAAACAAATATAGTATGCTAGTGATGATTTCAAATAAATAGCCATCAATCGTTCTGTCAATAGGTAAAAGATCGTTTCACTTAGGTGGGCACGGACCCTACGAGGTCCAACCACAATAGGATTAGGTGAGCTTAAGCTTATGTCAAAAATGCCATAAAAAGCGGACTTAAGTTTAGTAAAATACAACCATTGATCAATATGCGATCACGACAACAATTATATCGCGCATTGCCTTAAGCTGGATTACTCCCATGCAATCCTGTTGTGGTTCTTATTAAAGAGCAGGCTGCACATACATTTGGCGTCATAACTCCAACAAGGTAAGGCGTAATTATACCCGTAATAGCACCAATTCCGTTCGTAATAGCCATCAGTGTTCCCGAATAGTTCGGACTCAAGTCAAGCGGGGTCAATTTCATGCCAGCATAGAACGTCCCCATTAGACCCATGGCGACAGTAAATAGTGTCACGACAGCAACACGATCACATCCAGCATAAGAAGCTGCTACTATAAAAACAGCAGGTCCGAAAGCAGCTGTAATCGACAAATATTATTTCCACTGCGTCTTAAGAACATTTGAATCTTATACCAATCGCGGTGAACATCTTTCGCGAATTGGTTATGTTCATGAGGTCCTTTCGAATCAACCAATCACCCAACACTCCCGAAATCAGCGATACAATCCACATCATGACATACGGCAGCGATGAATAAAGACCACTCTGCTTGATGGATAACTTCATAACATCGGACATGTACTTTGGCAAATCGGTTATCATGATGTAGAAGCCCCAATCGTGACCGATTTGTGCAAAGATCAACGCGATCATTGGAGCATTTGTCAGTATAGCCTTCCAAGGCGTTGGTGGAAGGTCAGTTTTTCGTTCAATTGAACCCATCTCACGCAAAAGGTACTCCTGTTCAGACGATTTGATGAACGGGTGTGAACCAGGATCACTAAAGCAGAGAACGATCTATAAGAATAGACGAATGCATTTTTAAAATCACTGGTTTACAAACTCAGCACTTACGAATATGAAAAACCAAACAACTCCGAGAATGCCAAAAAAGTAGAACGTCCAATCCCACTCAAAGGCGTCAAGCAGAAGACCCGATACCGAATTACCAACAATGGTGCCAACTTGTCCACCACCCATGACGAGGGCTCCCAGAGTACTTCTCTCCTTCAGCGGCACCCACTGCGAGAGCAAGACACTCAATGCTGGATAGGTGGTACCTTGTCCAAAGCCCATTATCACACGAACAACTATCAATGCAGTTGATCCACCTTTACGAATAGCAACCGGCGTAAGCAGACTGCAAATGGCCGTAAAGAACACTCCCAAGCCCAGTGTCCATTTTCCTCCGAATTTGTCGGCCAGAATACCGCCGGGAATGTGCGTTATCAGATAACCCCAGTAGAACGACGAGAGAATCAAACCCTGATGCTTCTCTGACCAGTCATAATCTCCACCAGGATCCTGTTGAGAAAGAGATCGAAATTTAGCCCGAATGATAGTTGGTTGCACAGTAGTTTACAACTTCGTCCCCCTCTGCTATGGAACCGGGACACATTCTGCCGCCGAAATCTTTGCCTTTGTAGTTTTTGTTTACAACCAGCTCTATGATGGCTACCGAGAGACAAATCCGCATCGCGTAAGCGATCAAAATGGCAAGAAAGCCCATAATCGAAAGGATCACGCGTTGTGGTATGATGAAGTCTGCAAGTTTTTGAAATTACTCGTAGAATCGTATGATTTTTGGACAACGGAATAAAAACCCACATTTAGATATTCGTACACCCCACTCTGGTTGCGATGTCATGGTCTTGAGACTTTTCAATTTAAACAGTTTTACTTTTAGAAAAATTTGGAAGCAAAAATCGTCCCGAAATGTTTACGATCAATTTGTGTTTAAAAATAACCGACACTTAAAAGACAATTTCTGACACTTGCTAAAATATTTGAAAATTTGTTTAATACAGTAAACAACTGCTCAAAGTAGTTGTCGGCAAAGGGGTGGATATGAGTGCGGTCAACGGGTGTGCGACTAAAAGAATAAAACAAATATTCACAACTTTCAAGCGACAACCAGTTGCGCCCTCAAAATGTCCTGACTAGGTCATTGTGGCTGCCGCTGCACAGCTCGAATCCTCAAATAGTTCATCGCAGTTCAATCGACAATCGGGACTGCATAATTTAGAAAGAGCTTTTCTATCGAAACAACAAGGGACATCTTCTGCATTTAAAAGTGTTCATATAGATAGATAAGGCAAAATTGAGATCACTAAGGTCAATACATCAGAGGCTTCTTAACTGCTTGAGAGTGGGCCGAACGACAGAGCTGCCTATTCAGCCTCAGAAAACAGCGATTGGCAAGAGTTCGATATTTCAAATGAATCAACTGACCCTCTTGTTACTTCAAAGTTCGATTAAAGTGTGTCAAACAATAGCGCAAACGCGACTCCCTTGCATGTTATTCTCTGAGGCTTGCATAATTCATTTCAGTAAATATACTTATTATATCCTTTTATAGGAAGTTTTTATAATGTTTCTGTATGCATTATAGTGCATTTACCAGGCACGCGCATTTTTGCATGAGACGGGACAGAGAGATCCGTTTGCTCGCAGTCACTGCTAATAAAGCCGTAAGAATAAGATCACAGATTAAATTCCTAAGGTGTCATGGATGCTCTACCCATAATTATAGATACATAAACGGGAAATAAACACAAGTTCCGGTTCCGGCGACCTACATTTCTGCAATCACTTGAAATCATTTCTGTTTTCGATTTAAGACACGTGAAATGAAAGTGTTAATTAGTTTCACTACCTAAATTAAACCAACAATAATAATAGTCCATTCATCACTTCCGGAAGCCATTTTGCTTTATAGGAACTCATAATTTCGTTAGCCACCGCTGTAAAAATAGCAACACGTGGAACTTTCCTATACTATGTACCACGTAAACAAGATGGCCGATCAAAATATACACACGGCTATTTATAGGGGCCATTCACGACAGACATGTCGTTGCAGAACCAAGGAAAATTCAAAAAGTTTTGAATTCACGCAGACACGGTCGTTGCAAAAGAAGGAACAATCTCTTCCATGTAATTCTTAATGCAGTGTCGCTTATCGCTTTTTTCCTCTTCTCGAAGAGATACACTCTTGAAGTTCAATCAGTACAAACTCTTCCACATATTCGGATTCATCAAAACGAAGTCCGATTAATTCCAGGTCACTTTCATCGCTAGATAGATGAAAACTAATTTTGTTTGTAAATTAGCAAATTCCTCGAGCTCATCAGACATTTATGTGGTATTCGTTTGGGCGCTCTCAGATCACTTTTTTTGCTCTCAGATCAGTTTTTATGTTCGTTTGGTACAAAAAAAGCAATCTTTTTCAGATTTCAGATCACTTTTGCGAATCTAGATATTTTCTCAGATTTACCCACACAAGTGCGTTTGAGTTTGACAACTGGTGGAGGGCGTTTAGGTTTTCGTCAAATTGTTCTACAGCAAAGAAAGGCATTGCATCGGGTAAATTTATTTTAGTAAATTGGTTATGTATAAATATTTAAAAATCAATCGAGACGCAAATTTCGAATGTTTTAATTTAAAACTTAAGCAGTGAATGAAAACGTTTTGAAAAGTGTTGAAGGCTACACATATTCGAATCGCACGAATATTATCACAAAAAAGAGCAAGTGACGTTTTTATGTTCGATTAGCCACACGAAACCTGAAATCTGAGAGCGAATCTGAAGAAGCCCAAACGAATACCACATTAAACGACGTTTCGTACCATTTTTTTTTTTTTTGTTTTTAGTATTTGAAATATGTATCTGTCATTTTTTTTCATCAGTAGGCGCAGTGGCTTAGTGGTTAGTGTGTTGGACTACTAAGCGAGGGGTCGAGGTTCGAATCGCGCAAAAACCCAAATTCCAACTCAGGATTTTTTTCACTGTGCCACCTCTCGCGAACGTCTGACAAACACCCGAGAGTATAACTGTTGAAAGAGCTTCTCAATTAGCCGTTTGGAGTCTAAAATTGTAGATCCCTTCCATTCGTTCCAAAAAGAAAAAACTCACACAAAACGAAAGGTTGCGAGAAGCTAGTCCTAGGGACCCTCCGGACCTGTTGCGCCAACTATTTTTTTTTATCTGTCATTTTTTTAATATTACTACGAAATCGTTCGGTTCCTCAACTGTTTCGTAAGTGTCTCTCTTTGTGAGAGAATTTATCCCCACTACTGCCATTTTGACAGTCTTTTCCATTCTTATTCCAAAAGTAAAGGAGCAGAACAGACCTGTTGTTTGTTTTGCTTTTGTGACGGTATTGATTTACTAGTTCATGTGTACTCTTTCTTTCACATTTATGCAATTCCAGATAATATACATGTCTCGTTTCAATGCGGATAGAGCGTTGTGGCGCAATCGGTATAGGAGCGATTTCGACACAACGCTTAACTCCACTCCACATCAGAATACACGTTACAACTTACAAGAATTCTGGTTCCGGCTTTAATAGGTCTACTCGTGTACTCTCTCGTTTTTTTCTTTTATGGAAAAAAACATTCTCTCTTCGGATGAAGTATTTCGCAGTCCAAACGGAGAAAATTGTACTGTAGGGGAGAGGTGGTCACCTTAGGACACTTTTTACAAAAATCGCTCTAGATCCATTAAAATTATTATTACATGTTGTTTTATCTTTGACTCTTATATCCAAACTTATATGTATAGTTATGATTTATATATTTTTTATTTATTTTAAAAATCTCTTTAAAGTGTCCCATTCTGCCCCTCTGGGGGGGCACCTTAGGACAACCATGGGGCAGTTTTGGACATGTCTAAAAAAACGCTCATTAGGAGCGGTTTCCTTCTTTTTCTTGTAATTTCTTACCATTAGTGCAGAGAAAAACCTAAACAAATAAAACCAAAAACAATCACACTGAAATAGATTGTTCAAAGCGATAAAAGGGGGCAGATTAGGACATGCCCAAAAGTTCCCCTCGCGCATTGTCCAAAAGTGCCCCGAGAGGGATAAAAAACTAAAAACTTCATATTTTTTTAAAAACAATGTAAATTGTTAATATTTTGGTTGAATAACATCACTACACATATAAACATTATAATTGAACACTTTTAATTTGTAAATTGAGCATAATGTTAGAATAATATGCTTACGTCTAGGAAGTAGGAATAAAAAAAATTACAACCGTCGTCTGGAAACACACTTTTCTTTTTATTTTATTTTTTAAAGTTGGTATCGTTTCAATATCCATCAGATGTTTGTTTGAAATGGAGTTGCCACTGTAAAATGTTATTAAAGCATTAAAAAGTTTTTTTTGTAGTACGTTTTCTTAAGTTGTCCTAAACCGCCCCCGTCCTAAACTAGCCACCTCTCCCCTACTATTTAAATTTGTAAAATCTGCTCTAAATTACCGACTGCAAATTATAAACCAAGCTTTTTAGAAATGTATATAAAAATGAGTTAAGTAAATTAATTTAAAACTCTCTTTCTCGGCTGACGGCAAAAGCCAACACTTATTGTAATTATTGTAACAACTACTGAATCTTTCTGAATTAATAAAGGGTAAGTTCATAAATGCAACATTGTTGCACATGCCTTACAGAAAATATTGATTCAATGTAATTATGAACAGAAATACTGCTGCAAGTTTGCATCATTTTTGCGCTTTCGAAAAATAGTTCATATTTGCAGTCTATATTTTTTCACTTTCATTTCAATGAAACAAAAATAATATGTTTGAACTTTTTAATAAAAAAAATCCTTCATTTATTTTGGATAAATCTATTAAATTTTCATTTATTTTACTTACATATTTTTTTTCCGCCAACTTCCTGCAACTCGGCAGCAAAACAAAATTCAATGCAGAGTTGTTCGCAGTTTGACTGTCATTTGGCTTATATGAACGCAGTGCTTAACTGCCCTCATGCAAACGTAATGCAGTATTTTTACATTGATAAACGCAAAAATTGCAGTGCTGCCGCATTTTTCTTTTATGAACTCAGCCAAAGTTAGTATTACTACTACTTTCTCGAGCCGATCACTAAAAATCGCTCATGGAAACTCAAAATAATTAAGCGAAACTCTCTCAGTGAGCTGAGAATATACTCCAAAGTACCAAAGTAGTAATAAATTTAAATTTGGTTGGTTAACATTTATAACTAACCTTTTAACCAACCAACCAACATATATAAAACGTTCTAGGAGAACATTCGACCAGCACCGTTTTATTATTACAAATTGTGTTTTTGTGTGCACTTGATTTTTAAGACGGAATTGGAATATCTTTCCAGTGAACTTTGTGCATTTGACATGTTTATCAGTACTTGCGGGTTGAAATTCTCTGAGCCTGTTTTGTGCAATGAGAGGAACTGCTCGTTACTCGTTACTTGGTCAAATTTCCCTTTTTCTGTAATTTTCATAAAAAATTCCCGATTCCTATATACTCATGTTTGTGAACTGGATTTTCCCGAGGATAAGCGGTTAATAAATTTAAACGTCACCAAGTTCAAACCAAAAGAACAAAATTCTATTTTCCATGGATCGATTTCTGCACATTTTATGACGTTTTTCGTGTCTAAACTGACAACCCGGAGTGAATGGCCGTATAGGTCCGACTTGCGTTGTTGTTGTTTACTCTAACGTTATCAGTAGGTACTTATTTTAAAATAGCCGCAAGAATTTTCCAATTGTGCATTTGCCTGGCTTCGATTGTCGTTCGTTATCTATTGACTGTCATCAGTCGATCTATAATTAAACCCAGATAAAAGAAGAAGTGCAACATATCAAAAGACAATCCTTACATTTTGTTATATTTATTATTTATTGTAAATAATACGTTCCTATATAACTTCAAGTTACAAAACATCATTAAACGATGTTCACAATTTCTTTTTTCATTTCACTACAAAAGTTTTCAATATCAAACTCAATACTATATGTAATCTTAAGGTTAACAAAACAAAAATAAAAATAAAAAATCATAAATAGGTACGTACGTATATAGTAATATATACATATAAAGCACTCAACGCTTTTAAATGCGAGATACTTCTCTAAGGGTCTCATCACACTTTGCTGGTTTGAAAAAGATTAAGTTAAAGAACAAAAAAAAAGGGGGTTGGGGGCGGGAAAGGAGGCAAGCAATTCGGGTGACTTATAACCCATCTACAGTACTACTTATAAGTAACATCTCATTTCGTTTCATCTAAATTCTACATATTTAACAAAACAAGTAACAATTACATATATATATATATAGTTAAACGTTAGACGAAAGTGCTTTAAATTCTTTAAGTGGTATTTTTAGTCCGCATATTGTAGACTAACGATATGGCTAAATTTGTTTCGAACGATACTTCTGCATGCGGGTCGGTTTAGTGAGCTAGTGGCTTTGAGAGGCTCTGTTTACGGGAGCCCTGTTCGGCTTCGATTTCCTTCTGCGGTCTGGGGTCGTTGAACGGCTGGACTTCACCTGAAGCCCATATCACATAAACGAAACAGGTAACGACCAAAACTCCAAATGCAACCCAAAATACTAGTCGCCATTCCAGTAGAGTCGCCTTAAAAGAGAACATTCAGTTAGCAATAGCTTTGGACACCAACTCTGTAGAGGTGTACTTACATTCGGTGTCATCACACCGACGAGGTAGGGAGTTATAACACCGGTAATAGCACCGATACCATTTGTGATGGCCATCAAAATGCCCGAGTAGTTCGGACTCAAGTCGAGCGGGTTCAGCTTCATGCCAGCATAGAAAGTACCCATAAGACCCATAGCGATTGTGAACAGTACGACGACTGCAACACGGTCACAGCCCGCGTAGGAAGCCGCCACTATAAATGCGGCTGGACCAAAGGCAGCTGTGGAAACAGAGAGGTATTATTTCCCATTAGACGTGTTTTTGAGCTTCATCAATTATTCTTACCAATGCCGGTGAACATCTTCCGCGATTTCGTGATTCCAATAATTTTTCTCGATATCAGCCAATCACCGAATACACCCGAGCTTAGTGATACAATCCACATCATCAAGTATGGCAGCGATGAGTAGAGGCCGTTGCTCTTGATGGAGAACTGCAAGACATTGTCCATATATTTGGGCAAGTCGGTGACCATAATATAGAAGCCCCAATCGTGGCCGATTTGTGCAAAGATCAATGCAATCATTGCCCCGTTTGTCATAATTGCCTTCCATGGTGTCGGTGGCAGATCAGTTTTGCGCTCAATCGATCCCATTTCACGGATAAGATACTCTTTTTCGGTTTTCTTGATGAACGGATGCGAGCTAGGATCACTGTAGCAAAGAACGACCTAAAATAAAAATAAAATCTGATGTCAGTTGCAGGTCACTGAATCCGACATACGTGCTACTTACGAAAATCAAGAACCAAAGAACTCCCATCAAGCCGAAGAAGTAGAACGTCCAATCCCATTGGAAAGAGTCCAGCAGCAGGCCCGATATTGAGTTGCCCAGTATAGTACCAACTTGACCGCCACCTAACACGAGCGCGCCCAGCTTACTGCGTTCTTTCAGCGGTACCCATTGTGAGAGAAGAACACTCAATGCTGGGAAAGTGGTACCCTCACCCAAGCCCATAAGTATGCGCACAATAATCAGACCAGTGGAGCCGCCTTCACGGATAGCAATTGGAGTTAAAAGAGTGAAAAACGCTGTGGACAGTATTCCCAAGGCCAGTGTCCATTTACCACCGAACTTGTCAGCTAAAAGTCCACCGGGAACATGGGTGACAATGTAACCGATGTAGAACGATGACAGAATTAAGCCTTGCATAGATTCAGACCAGTCGTATTCACCTTGAGGGACCTGGGCACAAGTAATTCCACATTAAAAATTGGCTCAGTCAATATAGGGAAAGAGTACTTACCTTATGACCTTCATCCAGGTCATCAGCTTTGCAAATTTTTTCGGAGTGATCCACATCGGTGTGGTTTCTACTCACCACCAATTGCGTGATAGCTACCGAGAGGCAGATTCGCATCGTGTAGGCATTCAGGATCGCCAGAAAGCCCATGACCGAAAGGATCACACGCTGCGGTATTATGAAAACTGAAATTACAAAAGAAGATGATGCGTTAGTGGGCATAGTGAATGATGGATTCAAATAGACACAAAGCAAAAAGAGAGATAGCAATAGGAATGGAATTTGGTTGTTGTAGGCATTGATTAGATTTAGTCGAGCTTTTTCAGTCAACGATTTTTTCTTGTTTATATCGGGGCACTTGAGAGAACCATTAAGCATCCAGAAATATTTTAGAAATAATACTGAACGGAAAACGAAGACTCAAAGAGAAAGACAAATAATGAGAAATATATTTATTTATTTATATTCGCCAAATCGTATTTAACGCAGATTAAAATCGATCGTCGGAAGTCTTCTATCATGCGTTCTCATCAAATTAGAGGAAACGATTTCCATTTTTGTACATACATACAACATACTACATACATGCGTACATAAAAATCGATGAATTTTATAAATACAGATTCTAATCAAAAATTAAGAAAAGTGAATTCATAATTAAGAGTAATTTAAGTGGTCTCAAAGAAAATCAGCAGAAGCCTGAGTTTTGCGTAATTTAATATTCACAAGTAGAGATTGCACTCGATTGGTCAAAATATAGAAATAAAAGTAAATAATAACAAAACAGCGAGTAGCGAGTAGCGAGTAGCGAGTATTTACCTTTTGTAACGAACGTGATTTTTACATGAATCGCCCAAGGTCGATAAATTAGAGTTCTCACAGAGAATTACAGAAAATCAAAGAATTTAACAAAGTAACGAGTAACGAGTTGAAGAAATTCAAACAGCATGACACATAATCGCAAGAAAGGATCAAGAATAGTACTATGGAAGTTGAAAGGGACAAACGAAATCGGAAAACAGCCCTGGTGACACTACTTCTATTCAGATTGTCGTTCGCATGTTGCAGCTATTATTCGTTTCATATACTTGATATAGCGCTAAGCGACATTCGATTCAATTCAATTTAATTTATTTACAAAGGGAAGATTAAAGAAGAACCTAGAGCCTTACCAATAAATATTTTTAGTTTCGACTCTAAATTTTAGTAGGTTGCAGTGTAAATATTTTCCATACAAATTTCGCAATTGTGAGCTTCCGTAAGTTTAAAGTCGAGACTTAAATTTGTTATTAGTACGGCGCATAGTCTTTTATAGTACATGTTTATCGAAGAATAAACAAAAAACTTTTGTAAAACTTACATAAAACTAAAGAAATTAAAGAGTAGAGGAGTGAAAAATTGAAAGAGAGGGAGAAGAAAAACCAGTAAGAATGGAGAAAAGGATTATTCACATGAATTGTGAACAAATCAATTTAATTGCATTTATGAATTGAAAATTGTTATTTGTTCTATCAAAAAACCTTTACATTTAATTAATCTAACATCCAATCTAAGAAAAACATGAATCTAAATTGATTTAAACAGCTAAATTAACAATTAAAGCAATTTTCCCGCGAATTAACATTTTTTGCCGCGAACTGTCACATTTTATTCACAATCCACACAAAAAAGTCGCGATCCACAAAACCACGAATGAAAAATTCGTTTGAACTTAACCTTTAAAAATGTAACTGATACGCGGAACGCGGGTCTCTGCGACCAAAAAAAAGGTTTTTATGTGAATGAAGTGTCAGAAACTACGAATATTCGCGTGTTTGCAGTTCGCAGTTCGCTCTCATGTGAATAGTCCTTAAGAAGAGAATGTTCAGGGGAAATAGTTGACAATTATAATATATGAATGAATGAAAGAAATAGAAAACAATGCAAAATGGTTTCTGTAAAATATATGTCTATTCATTTACTCCATTTAAACCGATTCCAATCGATTGCAATCGCCTATGAGCCTTTCAGAAGAATTGACACACGAATTTTCAAAGTTACGAGTAAATGACGAGTATTTCAATTTCAAAATTTTTTTTTTTACTTACCCACTGAATATTTTTTAGATCACAATTTGCAATTTTGTATGTACAATTTCACCATTGTGAGTTCGAGAAATTTAGCCTGGATACTAAAAATGCTTACTAGTAACTAGGTATGCGTATTGTAATTGCAATTAATAGGCCCTGTACAAGTGTATACTGCGACCAGAAGAGATCTATTGCGTTGACCTCTATTATTTAACCCAGGGAGCTGTTCAGGCTTTTTATAAACCTCAGTACTCTTCTTGCTTCCATTTTTTCTATGTCTACAGGACTAAAAAACGCCCCCTGCGTATGGATTGATCTCTTCTTGCCACAGAAGGACATTCGCAGAGTATGTGTTCCGTTGTCTCCTCCTCTTCTCCGCAGAATCGACAGGAGTCATCTTCGGAGAGTCTAATTATTTTGAGATGGTATCTTAGTGGCCAGTGGCCAGATCCTTAGATCTTCCTTGCTTAGCTCAAGTAATTTTCTTGTTTTACTACGAGTTGCGGGCTTATGAATCTTTTCGCCTGCCTCTGTCCTTTGGATTCCGTCCAGTATTCGGCAAGGTGATCATCTTCAACTTTCCTGAATTTCGAGTGAACGTAACTCGAAGGTACCCCAAAATAGGGCTCAGGACCAGTGAACTGGCGTGATGCGCCTCTTCTTGCTAGACATTAGACAATCCGCCCGTTCATTGCCCTCAAATCCCTCAGGACCTGGTATCCAAGCAACGGTGACTGTGTTATCTTTGGCCAGATCTTCGAGGAGGTTGAAACATTCCCAAACCATCTTTGATCTGATCGAATACTGAATACTGATCTTAGGGCCTTAATGGAATGTGTATACGAGAAAGCTAAATATTTTGAAACTTTGACTGTCTCAAAGAATCTTATGCCAAACTATGCTATGCTCCTACAATTCAGCTGTTTCATTCCCGCTCAGTTCAAGAGCGGAATGAGTAATAACGCAATTCACGTTATCAATTCTCATATCACTTTTCATATAAATTGCACGTGCTTATAAATAATAACCAATCGAACCCCAAATAGTGAATGTGCTTGACTATCAGTTAACTTGCTAAAATGTTGTTTCTCGTGCCAATAAATTAAGCGATAGTCACAAGTGGTGTGTGTTCTTTTATGCCCAATATATTGCAAAAACGTTAGTTAACAGCTGATGTGTAGTTGATCATAAATACACCTCACAGAATAATCATTTACTGATTGAATACAATCAATAGTAAGTCACAAAATGTTATGTAATGTTGCTCGTAATTAGTGGATTTTATTTATGTGCATATAATTTACTTTTGTATTCCTCTGTGTGGTATTGAAAATCCTAATGATGCAGATTTTGTGTGTGTGTTTTTTTCCTATTTGAAAGTTTAATTACTTTACACCCGTTTGGTGTTATTATTCAAATTACAATTGCGGTTGGAACTGGAAAGCTAATTACTTAATCGTATTCGTAACCCTAAAGGCATTAAGCTGAAAATTCAATTTCACCTCATCTTGATCTTGATATCAGAATTATCTTAGTGTAGCACTTCTAAGAAGAGCAGATTTTACTTTATTTTTGTTTATTGATAAAACACCTTCATTAAGATGCTTGCAAAAGTGTATGTGATAATGATAAGCTTGACGTATGGTGGTTAGACAAATAACAACTGTTCAAATACGCTTAATGGAAAAAATGTTCTTTTTTTTTTATGGTAGTTGCACGAGTTGGGTTGTATTGTTGACATTACTTTTAAGATTATGTGCGCCTAGCTGTTGTACGAAACTCACAAGCCAACACCAGAGGTACAATTTCTCAAAAGTCCGTTCAACTACTTGCATACGCTGATGATATTGACATTATTGGGAGAACGCGGCGAGCTGTCAGTGGCGCATTTGCAAGCATCGAAACGGAGGCGGCGAAAATGGGTTTGGATGTTAATGAGGACAAAACGAATTATATGCTGTCAACGAGAAAGGACTCTCAACATCGGCGACTCGGACAAAACGTCACGATGGACACATACAACTTCGAAGTAGTTAAAGACTTTGTATACCTGGGATCCACTTTCACTTCGCAAAATGACATCGGCGCAGAGATCAAGCGAAGAATCACTCTTGCCAATCGCTGTTTCTTCGGGCTAAGAATGCATCTAAGAAGTAAGGCCCTCTCTCATAGAACCAAGGAGATATTGTATAAGACCTTAATAATCCCGGTCCTGCTTTGGTGCAGAAGCATGGACCTTGTCAAAAGCGGATGAAAATCTTCTGGGATGCTTTGAGATAAAGATTCTTCGAGTGATATTCGGTCCAGTTTGTGACTATGGAGTGGAGAAAAAGATTTAACGATGAACTGTACGGGCTATACAGCGACGCTGACCTGGTCAAAAAAACGGCTGAGATGGCTAGGACACGTGGAGCGTATGGACAACAACGCACCAGTCCGACGAGTCTTCGAATTCATCCCTGAGGGACAACGCAGCAGAGGAAGACCCCAGCTTAGGTGGCGCGCACAATTGGAGAACGACCTCAACTAACTTGGTGTGCGTAACTGGAGGCAGCTAGCGAGGGACGAGCTGGCTGGAGGGGCTTGTTGGTTGAGGCCGTGGTCCACCCCGGACTGTAAGCGCCACCAAAAGTAAAGTAAAGTAAGTTGTTGGTCCTTTGTTAGTTTGACACCTCGCGGATTCAGAGGGATGTGCTCATAAAAAGTACCTTAGGACTGATTATTATTTTATTTGAATAATTTTTAATCGCAATTTCTAAGGCGACAAATTGAAAATATTAAGCTCGGCCTGATCAGAAAAGCTAAACAAAAGAATTTGGCTACAATTCGTTTTACTAGCAATAAGAACGCATATAACCGCCCGACTCCACAGGACATAATTTCTCTCATAATGCTCATCATGAGATGAAATTTCGTGTGGGTCACTCTATTTCATCGCATGATTGGATGCCTGCGACAGCTCTCTGCATGAATTTGACAGATGGTTGTTTTTTTGTTGTTTTTCGCCTGGAAATGTAATTTTTTACACCTACAACCTCTCTTGCTGCTGCGAACGAAATTAAATTTCATGGCAAGATTTGCCCAGCACAGATAAAAGAAAATTGTATGAGATGGATGTCTGGCATTTAGTCGGACAGATTTACATATCTCTAGTGGAGTCGTCGTGTAAAGCAAAGCCAGGCTGTGTTTCTGTGCGAAAATTCCCCTTTTCCACATTAAACTACTGTCAAAAAAATCTATAAACGTCACCCATATAAATTGTTTGAATTTCGAACTATTCAGTTGGTCACACACTGAACCAAATTTGGTAGTAATATTGATAAAAAAGCATGTAGATTTGAAGAAACGGTGATCAATATAAGGTCAACCACTCCTGTCCGTTGTTTTGATGAACATTTTTTCCTATATAAGAAATATTGTCATTTTCATGAAATGCATAATATTTATCATTATGGTGTTAAATCCACAAAAAATCGTCAAATTGAATAAGACTTATTATTATTTCGTAAAAAATATTTTTCAAATTGAAAAAACTAATCTTCATTTTTACCTTAACATTTCGTTAAATTGATAGAAAATCTTCAATTCAACACAGAGTACTCTTTAATTTAATGAAAGCTTTTTCAATGTAACGTATTTTTTTCTAAAAATGAAAAAAAATCTTTAATTTAACGATTATTTTTCTTCGAATTAAAAAACAATATTCATATTAACGTACTCGTTTCTTCAAATTGAAAAACATTTATCAAATCGACGCATTATACTATTAAATTAACATACTTTTCTTCATTTAAACGAAATATTTTCTTCAAATTCAAAAAAAAAATCTTCCTTTTAACTCCTTACTTTATTCAAGCTGAATAATTTTCATCCATTCTACGCATCGTCTTCCTTAATATGATGCATAGTTTTCGTTAAATTGACTATTTTTCTTGGGTTTCACGCTTATTTTTTTTGTCAATCTGACAAATATTTTTGAAGTTGATGAAATATGCTTAAATTTAATGTATTATTTTCTTCAAATAGAAGATTCAAGCCCCATTAAAATAAATAAAACACAAACAAATATTTTTAAGCAAGAACATTTTTTATTTATTTATATTTTATTAATGAATAGTATAAATAAAGTATTTCATGGAATAGTTATGAGATATAAAGTTTACATTCCATTTAAAATAATTAATAATAAAGTGATAAGATAATTAAGAACTTAAAATTTGTAAAATATTTGTAATAATTAATAATAACAAAATATTTAGAACAACAATAAATAAGCAAGTATTTTTTAGTTTATATAATTGATTTATTAAAGAACCTACATAAGGGTTGGTTTTGATTTCGTAAGAAAAAGACTGGAGACTGGACTGGAAATCAAACTAAAATAGAAGAATGTTTTATATAATGGTTAGAATATCTGAATATTTAATACTTACATGTTTATCACACGAATCTGTTTCTGGACAAATGTTCATCAATCATTTTGAATTTATTAATTTGTTTGCTTCTCAGGAACTCACGAACACGATTTTATTATTCCGCACTGCACCACTTCACTTATGAGAATAAAATCTATTACTTCTAGGACAACAATTAACATTTACATTTTAATGAAACTTCTTCAAATTGAGTATCTACTTTTTTCCAATTTGAAGATAACGTTTTCCTCCATTTAAAGAAATTTATTCAAATTGAAGAAAATATAATGAATATTTAAATGATTACAAAAAAAATTCGGTATAAAGAAAATTTCGTCATGTTGAAGAAAAACTTTCCATCATTATAATGAAATTTCTTCAAGTTAAAGATATTACGAAGAAAATTTTTAAGATAGCAATGGCTTAATGGGTATTTCTCAACTTGAGGACAAATGTTAATAGTAACATATTGAAGAATATTATTCAAGTTGACCAATTTTGTCAATTTGAAGAACACTCTAGAGCATTTCAACAAATTTATTCAAATTGAAAAAAGTTTAAGATGTTCGAATAATATAAATTTGTTGGCAATTTAGGGGAATGTGGTGCTAGATTCAATATAATTTCTAGAACCTTGGAGTTTCGAAAAGGTGATGTCTTTGCGGTTCTTATCAACTAAGTGCATGAGTTGTCTTTATTGTAACGTAGGGCATTTCGCTTATTACCTATGGAATAGATTTAAGTTAGCGGTTAGTCTTCTGTGACGAACAGTTTTAGATTTCGCATATGACCTCCTATTTTTCGAACCGTTTGATGTTGAGTAGGTAGAGGAAATGTTTTTAGGAAAAACTCCATACATAAATGTAATGTTTGAGCTTTGAGTCCTGATCTAACCTCTGCAATATAGCAAATAACGAGTTGCTTCAAACTGAAGTAGCTCTTTACAAATTTATAATATATGTAATTAAAATAGAAAATCACAAAATTTCAAGTAGAGGAAAAAGTGGGTCCGGCTTTAGTAAGCGTTTAATACGGTACTTGTCTTTTTAAGATTCATTTCTGTAAAGCCTTTTTTTAATTTTTTTTGAAAATGGCTTCAGTGATTTCAACTGATATAAGAATAAGTGATGAATAATTTGATAAGTTATTCGTTCTTATAAATTCCCTCTATATATTCTTCAGAAAGTGTCGTATAATGGTTTTCGCATACAACAATTTTTGTTTAATATCGACTTTCAGATATCGCTTCAATCTTTTAAACTACCACATATTTCTTTTAAATTAAAAAAAAACTGTTCAGTTGATTTCTTTTAAACTTGGTTTAAATCTTACTTACCTACTTCTTAAAAAAATCCAATAGCTCATAAAATAAATTAATAAATACCATGCTGGACTCTGACCTCGAGTAAGATTTTTGTTTGCGCAATCTTAAATAGTCGTTTGGAGTCGGCATAAAATTGTAGATCCCTTCCATTCGTTCCAAAAATGAGAAACTCACACAAAACGAATGGTTGTGAGAAGCTAGGTCTAGGGTCTCTCCGGACCTGTTGCGCCAACTATTTTAATCTTAAATAGAGTAGGTATGACAAATATATTTTGTTTATATATTGTATAGTTTATGTATTGCGGACATTTAGCGTGTTTGTTCCTAAACCATCGATCGTTTCTGTGTTATGTTTACACGAAAATCGAATTTGTTGATGCTTCTAAATGCATTTTTATAGTATTTATAACAGATAGAATATCTTATAAATCGTTTAAGTGTGTAAAATTTGATATGCCCACTATTGCGTTTTGTTTTTCTTAAATTAAATAAATTCCATGCATTTTGCTCATTTGCTACAATACCGTCATAACTCAAAAACCTCAATTTTTCAGGAGAGGAATTTTAAGTTTAAAATTGTCATCGGGGTGTTTAATCAGTAGGAAATAAAAACTGGTTGTAGGGTTAGCATATGTTTATGAAATTAAGGTATGATCTGAGGTTGAATTATTTCTACCAACAGCTCCTTGAGTTTAAATTAATCCCTACATTTAATTATTACACTTTTGCAGTGAAAATTATCATTCTTTATGAAAGAGAATATTGGCATAACAACAGAAGTGCTCTCTCTTGGCCAGTTTTTGAAACTGAGAAATTATGTTCTACACACAGGATAGGAGACAACTTTATTTACTTAAATTCTACATCCATAACTCAAAATTGTTGAATTTTGAGTTGTGACAATATTGCAGCAAATAAGCGATTTGCATTAATTGTAAACTGCTTGAACTGAAAACAGAAAAAAAAAAAAAAAAATTGCCTTTCAAGCACTTATTTTGAAAAAAACATTCCCCACTCTCTCCTTTTTTATATCAATAAAATATATTGTGTTCAATTTTAATAAAATAAAATTGATGAATTTTCGTCAATCTGATAATAGCGACTTATTATAACTACTATCTACGTACATGGGTAAAAGGCGTACATATATTTTGAATATGTAGCTATTAAGTCTTCAATAAGACGAAATATTTGATGAAAATTGTCAATTTGAATAGTTGGTGATTTTGTCAATATGAAAATAAATTCATTCGCTTGAATAATATAATAAATAGTACAGCATTTGATGAAACTTTACTGATTTTGAATATTTTATTTTCAATATGAAGAAACATTTTATGAAAAATTGTCAATTTGAATAACTGATTCTTCTGAAAATGATCAACAAATTTTTGTCAATATCACATACAGGATACCATTTTGTTAACAACTTCAGTTTGTCAATATGACAAAAATTCATTGGTTTGAATATAATACGAAATCGGATAGCAGTTAAAGAAATATTATTTATTTTAAATATTAAATCTTCAATAACACGAAAAAATTTATGAAAAATTGTCGATCCGAATAATAAATTCTTCAATGATTAACAAAATATTTCCGTCAATATGAATACGCGATTTGGTTCAGTGCATGTAAAGTGCAATAGAGAATAAAAACTGTCAGAAATTAGATTCAGTCATCCATAGCGTTTTGAGTGGAAAATGTTTAACAACGCGTCGCTTCTGTAATTTGCATAAGTCCGTGCGAAAAAAACTAAATGCCATGATCCAGCCTCGAAGAATATGCAAAACGCTCACCAGTAACTTAAGTCTCCAATTCGAACGAGCAACATGGCTTAGTTGCAACGCTATATTGCAAAAAAAAAAAAAAAAAACCGCAGATAAATGACAATCAAACCACATTGTAGATCGAACTTATTCACCCATGACACTGCCAATGCTGTGAATACCTAAAACTCTAGTTTGGTGCACTATAATAATTTGCGAGACAACTTTTTAAAGCTAGAATTATGTAAAAATTTGCCAAGAACCGGTGCTGCAGTAAAACTGAATACAATCAAAAGAAATACGGCTTAGGTATGTTCGCTTAGAATATTAGCTAACAAACTTGATTTATCGTCTGACAATTTTGTCACACAAATCCCCCATCAATTCATTTTCCAATTGTACCTACAGAAAATACTGAGGTGTGACGTGAATGGTTTCGTATTTTGTCACTGTCACAATTGCAACAATATAGTGATAATTGTAAACACTAAGCGGTATATTGCATGCAGCGTGGTGTTAAAATCATTAAACTCAACTAATAGAGGGTAGAATTTTTGTTTAACGAGCGTACAATTGTTTTCGATTGTTAACCTTGAGCGGGGCAAAGACAACCTCGCGGATCACGCGTGAGCGTTTTTGGTGTTAAATAATAAGGTAATGGTGGGAAACTTAATTTCGCAGCAGTTTTTTTTTTTTTTTTTTGTATGTATTTATGGAAGGTGAAGAAAAAGTGAAAGTCTTGAATTAACCCAGTCTTATGTATGTACGGACAAGAAGTTGGTTTTAGCTTAGAATGTGGTTGGATTTTATTAGGAAGCAAAGCAACTGCAAACTACAAGAGAAAAATAATGCAAATAATTCAAAATTGTACTAGATCATTTTACAAAAATGAATACATCATTGCAGCTGTCAAGAGGAGACATTTTCTTTCTTTTCTAATTTAAACGATCCGTTCCCGAATTATGAGTGCACATACGGACGTTGGTCTCTTTTATATGTAACTGTACCCACCCGGCTTTGCCCGTACCTTTCGTATTTAATCTTGCTCACATTTCGCAAAGTGCTTTATTTGGACAATGTCAATTATTCATTTTAATTATATCTACAACTTTAGAAATAGCATTTGGTTTTATTTTTGAATGGGACGTGCCACAACCCGTTTTCCTATCCCGCTTATGTTTTGCAAACTACCACCTATAGCGTCAAAAACTATTCGAACTTTAAAACTGGAAGCAACCATACCCATCTACAGAATTTCAATCAACTCGGTGGAGCTGTTTCGGAGATCGGCAACAGCGCCACCTATCAGGTCCAAAAGAATCATTTCCTTCAAAGGGGAACGAAGAATATAAATCTACAAAATTTCATTGAAATCGGTTGAGCGGTTTCGGAGATCGAAAACAGAGCCGCCTATCGGGTCCGAAATCCTATCTTTTAAGGCTGCCTGGACCTGAAATACACCAATACGAATGAAAAAGAAGAAGAATCATACAAATTAGCCGAGTTATCGAGTTATATCGTCATCGAGCTTCAGAATTGTATGTATCTATATAAAAGTAGACTATTATTGAAGAAAATTGAGTTGAACTGAAAAACGAAATATAGGCCTACAACGCCACATGTTGAGGATTTTCTGACTTTTCTTTTTTCCCTAACCAACCCTGATTCAAGACGAAGAAAACAAAACAAAAATCATTCAAATCGGTCGAGCCGTTCTGGAGCCTTTACCCGACTAACGCACATCAATTGATTTTTATGTACGAGTATAATAGAGATTTGATTTGTAAAAAAGTAGGAACATCTCTGTTTTTCTTTTATTTACAGTTAAAAACACAATATCATTTTATATTATTGCATTTGTCTATTTCACATATGTCCTAGTTTGCATAATTGTTAAAAATCAACCAATCTTCGGCTATGTACGCTAATCCACTGTCACACTACATAAACATACTTGCAAACCCAAATAAAATGGACAGTATAAGAAAAAACATTATTCCATTTAAAAGCAAAAGAACTCTTTGTTGAAAAACTGACGAATGAAAGGCATACCACATTTACACAGTGGTTCAATGAAGGAAATCTAGTACATTCATACTTGGCAGATTGTGTGCATTGCGGTTTTCATAACGACAGACAAAATTTTGACGTATGAATGCAGATGCGTCATGCACTTTTAAGTGACATTTATTTTAGTTTCCAAAAACGCTTTATTATTAGGTTCGTTCGTGTACTTTCAGCATAGAAAAATGAAAAATGTCAAACCTCAAAAATCGAGAGAGAAATCTCTCAATTTCAAGTACAAGTACCTGACCGGTTTTCGTACAAAAATTTAAGAAATGTCATTTTGACACTATCGTAAAATAAACAAACGTTCTCTTTAAATGCAGCATCTATAAAATAAGGTGGAATTGAATGCGCTGATATGTTCTAGGAGAACATTCAATTAAAACTTCATCCTCCGATATCGTTGAAGACGAAAGTAAACAAAGTTTTACTTGTCAAACTTTTGAGCTGTCAGTTAGTTGTCAGTTTTCATTTTTCAGTAAGTCGAAATTCGGCGAGTAGAAAATTACGAAAAAATGAAAAGAGGGGAAATGGATTTCTCTCTCATTTTTTTCAATTTTCTCAGTATGTGGTCGCATTCGCACAGCTTCTTAGCAAATTTTAAATAATTTTACGTTTAAAAAAAGTACACGAACGAACCTATTATTTGTTTCCCCTCTTTATGCAAAACTAGTTTCATTTTTCAAAGAACCCACATGTCATTTTTTCATCGAAAATACTACGCAAAAGCAAGCTTATTATTTAACAAAAAAAAATAACTATATGAGTTCCTACATTGTGCGCATTCTTTTAGCTTTTTGTTAATAATTTTTAATGACATGATTAAGAACGTAGCTGTTGAATACTCAAGTCTAATTAGGGGATACCCAATATTATCATGCCAAACCCAGATTCATTATTATATGGGCTGCAATTTAGTTGAACAAAAAGAAAATCAGCTACAACAATAGCACCCACAAAATTAATTACTACTTTTAGATAATAACTCATTACGTCCTCAACAGAACATTGATTTCACGAGTACTAATTTTAAATTAACTACGGGTCTAGATTCTTGATGTTTCCGCATATAATGCTCCAAAGTAGGTAGGTATATGTGTGCATTGTGACCGATTTTTGTATATATGTGATAAATGAACCTGGCCTGTCCGAAAATAGTAAAAGTAAATTTCTTGCTGGCCTTGCGCTCGTTTAATCTTTATAATATTTTTGGATTCAGGCATTCTTTGAGTGGTTAAGATTAGCAATTAGTTAGTGATTAAGGTTAATCACCATAATTATATTCATAGTTAATTTAAAACCCGAATCCAACTCTTTTTTGATAAGTAATTTATAAAATCACATGTGACTCGTTGTTGACTTTGAAGTGACATTTTGAAAATGAACACACTAATGTCAGTTTTCGACTGGGTAAGATTAATGGCTGATAAGGAATATCTCAGTTACTAATGACATTTCGACATTATGAATATTAACTGTAAGTAATTGTTTATAATATGCAACCTTCGGCAAAAAAAAGTCATTAAAGCTTTGCAGAAAATCACAAAAAACAGGTTCATTCGCATACGCGGTTCAAATCGAACGCAATCGATATAAATAGATCGCAATTGCACAAAGGTCTATTCACGTACAGTACTCATCAAAAATGCAAGGAAAAGAGAAAATCAGCAAAACAACGAGTAACGATCAGCCCCTCTCTTGGGTCGAAACAGCTCAGAAAATTGTAACCGGAAACTACTGACATATATGTCAAATACACAAAGTTGACAGGAACAAGTAACAAACTCAAAATCAGTCTTAAAAATCAATTCTACCCAAAAATAAAATCTCTGCAAACAAAGAAAATTTGGTGGTGGTCGAATGTTCTCCTAGACCATTTCATGTGTTGCTGAAAGGTAAGTGATAAACTTATTTGTGATGTGGATTAGATGTCAAAAAAGTGCCACTTTCTAGAGCTATTCTTCAAACTTTGAATTTTTGAACCATAAAAGCCCATTCATAAATGAAATATTGCGCAAGATATGCTAAGCAGAGAGTTCACAAATGCATGAATTGGCATCACTGCTAAGCAGAGAATTCATAAATGTGGGAGAGTTTTATTTATTGCGCAGTTTTGAGCGCAATCGTGCAGATGTAAGAATCGTATTGCATGTGCATAACCTGTCATTGCGCTGGTGGTTATTTAATTTTTAATTCCTTTTTGCTGAAAATGGGTGAAAATACTACAGATAAGTTGTATTGCGATTCATCCGAAAATGACTTCGGGATACGTCATCAGGAAATAGAAAAATAATGGATTCAATTTCCTTTCATTCAGTTGCTCGTGAGCATTTTTGTGGTGGAACGGGTGATGGGACAATGTTCGAGTTTTCATTTTCGGCATCGAATTCATCCAAAATGTCCATTTCAATAGTTTCATGTTCGTTTAACACGTCTTTACTATTGTTGTTGCTTCGCGTTTTCTTTTCTTTTATTTTGCGATTCCGAAATCTAACGTTTCAGAACGCCATGAACAGCATTTCTTAAACTAACCAATCTTCTTCCAGTGGACTAAAAAATTGCTCTTCGCTGGCTGTACCACTCGTCGCGTAAAGCAATCGCTTGTTGTTAAAAATTATTAATATATTTTATTGACTTATAAAGTCTAACCAAACATATCGAAATTTACAGAATCAATCAATTTATTTTAGTATACTTATAAATATTTTTTTTAAACTTCCTTTTTTCAATTCCGAGACTTCTTTAAACGGAAAGAAACCCAAAGAATTCAAATAATTCAATAAATCCGGCGTTTTTTTCTTCAAAATTCAAAATTTCCACAATAACCGGCTCTCTCTCTTCATTGCCTCACCCACCTTCTCAAATTGCACTCTGCATAAAACGAAAAATCATATTCAAAAACTTAAATTGGTGCTTTTCATTTTTTGTTTATGTTGCATCCGCAATGTTTTTGTTGCGGATTTAAAACGTTCAAAGTTATATGGAGTGCGGGTGGGCTGCGGCTTTCATAATCTAAACAAAACCAAACTACGTAACCGACATCCGTTCACTTTTTACAGCGGATTCTATAATAGCAAAAACTGAAAAAAGTTGTCGGAAGTCATCCGCGGAACATTCATCGGATTCTGTAATAGGGGTGATTGTTAAATTTCAATAGTGGCACTTCACAAAAAGCATATCTATCTAATTATTTAAACAAATTTGAGGTGTAAATAATAATTAAGATCTTAACTGAATTAGCAGTCAAATTGCTCAATTTGGAAGGTTTTTTTTTTTTAAATGTCTAACCAACTTTAAAATGTGTCAAATATCGGTTATTTTTAGTACATAAAGCAATTCATGTCACTGGGTGTTTGGATTACTGGTTTACATAGCGAAATTCGTTAATATTTTAGATTAACGAACACTGATCACAACTCCAGTTGACGTTTGAAGTATGGTAGCCGATAATTGAATAAACAAATTTAGCACAAAATCTCAGTGAAATTCTGTTAAAGCTCCTCAACAATTTGTAACCAATATACTACTACAGATTTATTATCTTTTTAAGCATTAATTATACGAAAATATTTCGCAGTAAGTTCCAACAGTCTAAAGGTCGACCCACAAAAAATGCAAAATGCATTTTTGTTTTACGAGTTAACTGGGTGTGTTCATCTGAAAAATCAAATGTGAAGAGTGACATCAGGCTTTCTTGGAAATGCAGGGCAATACTAATAATCAGTTCTGTTGACGTGATGGTTTACGACGACGTCACAATTCATGGAATGCACCCACCCACAACAAATATTCCACAAGCGAAATTTTTGTAAATAGAAAACGTCAAATGAATTATGTTTAAGGAACTGAGTCCCAATCAATTTTTACTTATTTTTATAACGTTAAAAGGAACAGTGATTTTACTTTATTGCGTTCTAGATCTTATACAGTTTTTTGCCAATAAATCTCGGGGTTCTGTTCTCACTCTAACGTTCAACTACGAATCAATTCAAATTATGGATTACACTCAAAACCATTCTAAGAAAAAATAGTTTCCCTGCAGCAATTAGGAATTGACAGCATTCAGTGAGTGCAGACTTAACTGACGATTTGATGCACTAACCCCCGTATTAATAAACATTGTGTAAAAGTTATCAACTTGTTACTCAGCAGTTATGTCCAATTTTTGTATGCTATCTGACGTTTGTTAACGTACCTACTAGTGCACATTTTTTTATTTATAAGGGGGTAAGTAGTTAACTGTATTATTCGCTGATAATCCAAATAACGCTGTATGTTCTACTAGTAAATGTGGGAAAACGAATTAAATATCGGCGTCAAAGCCATTTTTGACAGTATACTTTAACACAGCGCCAGATAAAATTTGGAATTGTGTGTCATAAAATAATAAATAACTTATATAAGTTCACCGAATTGAAGTATTTCCTTAATTGTCCAATTTCGATCAACGATGATGATAAATTCGAACCATATTTCACAGTAACTACCTGTTGAGTGCCACTTATCATTGCAATAAAAGCTAATCGTGTAAATAACTGATCTTCATGTGTATTTTTTTTAGAAGAAAAATATCTGCCAAGTCGTAGTATCTTTAATAGCTGATCACATGTACTGTATTTTCAAGTGGAATGTACTTCATTACTTAGAATTTTACAGGAACGATTAAGATTATCAGCTTGAGATAGCGTTTATAGACCGCCTAACATATTTGTAACGAGATATTTTGCTGTTGAATTATCGGCGGTATCGTCACATGAAGATGAAAGGTGGAAATGACTGTAGGCAATTCGATAAGCCAGGTGGAAAATGAAAATTACTGTCAATACTTAATATTAATGTGTGAAAAAGGCTTTCGGTATTTTGTAAGTCAATCGAGCAACTTGTTTTGAATAGAGAAAATGTACTCTAGACCAAAGTTTATAAGACTTATCTGCCAAACACTTCATCTAAAGCGTTTAATTAAACGCTATCTACTCAAAGTACCTACTTCTATAATGAAGTGTTATGCTTATCGAATTAATTGGATATTTTGAGCTTTGTACTTAGCACATTTGCAGTGAAGTTTACAGAAACAATTACACAGACAAAAAAGTACGTATACGCCCCGATTACCGGTTACATTTTTTTCCAATGCATTTCGAGTGTCTACAGAGTTTCAATTTTCAGATGTAATTGAGCTTGTTTGTATGAGCGTAAGTAAGTCAAGAACATAACGTTCAGGTAGTTCCCTGATTATCAATGAAAGCAGATCAAATACTTTCGATTCCCCTTTTTCACAGAGCAACAGTCATGAGATGGTGTTTCATTTCTTTTTTGTTTGTTTGCAATTTAATCAAGGCCGATGTCAAGTGTCACTTTAACATTGATTAAATGGCTAAGATTGTGAACAAAGTGAGTAATACAGCTTGAATGAGGAAAAAATGTTTCTTTTTTATTTTAATGTCACTAATTAGATATCTACTTAACATTTAAAATACTGCCTCTAATGAAATGCTGATACTGCAATATTATGCTATAAGTAGTAAAAATAAATATACTTTTATCAGGATTAAATGACTGGCGTGCAGTTAACAAACAAACAGGCTAAAGGTGCACAGAACATCTCATTGACAAATAAACTCTTCGGCCACTGGCCATTTCGAGAACACCTTATTTGAAATGGGTTCATTCAGTCCTGAATCCACTTACAATGTAAGTGGATTCAGGACTGTTTTGCCTCGATTTCCATTTTATTAATTGTCTTATATATTTTTGTGAATCGAATTTATTTACTGCTAAATACAGCTTTAGTTACTTTAACAGATGTTTTTTCGCGGTGTTGGTCTGATCCAAAACTAAAGATATATGACATTTTTATTGCGTGTTATATTTGATTTCAAACAATCATAGTGGTTATTTATTAGTTTTACCAGACAAACAATCGGAATTATGGTATTCGACTTCTTGCACATTATCCAACGTTCTTAAGATTAAGTACTGAGAATTAAAAAAAACATATTAAATGTTTTTGTGTATTTCCCATCACTACTCGTTACTTCTATGTATTTTATTTACTACCCATCTGCAATGTTTTAATTTTTTGTCTGTTCAAAATGGTATGCAAACATACGCTGGTCATTTTCTCAGCAATAATTGTAGCTTTGCCTGTCATTTGGAAGTTTCTTTTTTTACTCGTTACTTTTCTGCTTTTCATTTATTGACCTTTTGGGTTTTAGTTACTGTTTTACTTGAAATAACGTAGTTCACTAATTCAATAAAATTCATATCTGTAGCTTGTTTTAGTTTTTTACATAAAGGTCGATACTTTTTTAAGGTGTACCAAAAACCACTTGCCTGATCAAGACATAATCCACGCTTCGGATAAGCAAGAAATTAAAGTCTCAACTGGCTGCTAATTTGTATACATTGGCATATAGAGCTCATTGAAGATCAAATCCTAATTGAACATTATTTACATTTTCACTAATTATAGCAATTGTAGAATACATACTCGAAAAGTGCGGTTGGGTTATACTACAAAGCCAATAAAGTTGGGAGTGCCGACCTATTAGGGGGAATATTTGTTTTCCCAAATTTTGTTTGCTTAAAAATACAAAAATTGGCGCTTGAATAGTAATTAGTACGCACTTTGTAGCTTTTTACTTATACCAATGTGCGTCAACGAACAATAAACTGTCGAACTTATTATTACTATTTTTATACAATAAATCATCTCAGTAAATAAAATTAGACAAGTATAAAACATATGAGCTCTTGGCTGTTTGAAAGACAGGACAGAAAATGCAAAAAACCACAGATGATTGTTGCGATTACTGTTTAATTTCACATTATCATAGCTCACACCCTAAAAAAGAAATAAAGTTGTTAAATAATAAACTATGAAGTTGTAAAAGAATATTTTCCGCTTTATCTTGCTAACAGCGGTAGTAGTTGTTGCATACCCCTTCTAAAGTGAACTTTGATGTCAAGTTCAATTAAAAAAAGAAACAAATTGTTTACTCGTATCTTTATGAGATGGAGTATAATTGTTTATTAAGGGTCTTTTGCTTATCTTTATCTCATATTAAGTCAACGACGTATATGCAATAATGATAAGATGCCAATATAACTAATGATAGCAAAGATATGTATGACGTATGTATATATTCGCAGACTGACTGTGACCGCAATTATTATTTTTTATTTCCATTAGCTTACAGGAATGTAATAGAATTTACTTAAGATAGCGCTAGAGTTATGCAGCGGACCTGTCTTTCAATAAACGAAAATCTTCTTCTTCTTTCTTCTTCTTCTTCTTATTCTATCTCCTCTTTTCTTCTTCTTCTTCTTCTTCTTCTTCTTCTTCTTCTTCTTCTTCTTCTTCTTCTTCTTCTTCTTCTTCTTCTTCTTCTTCTTCTTCTTCTTCTTCTTCTTCTTCTTCTTCTTCTTCTTCTTCTTCTTCTTCTTCTTCTTCTTCTTCTTCTTCTTCTTCTTCTTCTTCTTCTTCTTCTTCTTCTTCTTCTTCTTCTTCTTCTTCTTCTTCTTCTTCTTCTATATATATATAAAAGAGAGTTCCAAAAGCGTTGTGACTTTATATCTCACGAACGGTCAAACCGAACTCGATAACATTTTTAGGATTTGTTTGCATGGTTGTGTAGTTGGTTTATCTAAAGTTTGAACGAAATTTGTTAACGCGTTCATGAGTTATGTCAACATCTGATTTTGTCCATATGCAAAAAAAAAAAAAAAAACGTAGGCACCTATGAGCGTGTGCTGTATGTTTACTATGGTATACAATAAAGAAGCGTTACATTAATAAAAAAGTGAGTTAAATTTTATAAAATTATTTTTTTCCATTTCCATTGTCCAAAGAATATTAAATTATTGCCGAATAGTCCAACGATGTAATTCCATGAAGATGAAGACAGAGTTGACTCAGTCTTCGGTAGATCGGGTTCAAGTCCCTCACAATTGCAGAGAGCTCCCTCGAGTTATACCTCTGCAATGTCTTTCGATGATGTTTCCTTCCAGAAACAAAATGTCCAAAATGTCCCCTATAGCAAATTTCTTAAATTTTGTTTTCACCAACTGTTCTGAAACCACATTTTGCACGTGCGAAGCCGGGCCCGTACAGCTAATATGAATTAAAATCCACTACACACTTTGTTGAACAAGTTGATTGTATTGCGAGATTTGACAGATGTCAGTTTTTGTGTTATTTCGGTACCAATTTACATTTGCCTATAAATGCGCAATTGGTTGTGACAGCCTAAACTTCTGTTACAAAACTTATCTGACACTTCTCTTGACATGTAGATGGCAGAAAGAGCAACAAACAAAGGCCGCATTCAAGAATCTAGTTATCTTAAGTCGACTAGATTGGTCTGGATAAGATGTAACCTGAACGCAAAAACTAGATTGGTCGGGAACGTCACTTTTGCTACGTCAGCCACATACCCGAACTGTCAACTTAGTACTCAGTCACGAATTTCTTGACTAGATTCGTCGGCTACCCCTCCATAAACGTCAAATGTCACAGGTGCCCACGTGACCGATTTAAACCAATCACAACCGAGATAGATCTAGTCAGACAGCTGTCAGACTTACTAAACTAGATACTTGAACGCCCTCAAACACTAATGCTTACGCCATAGTACGCAGCGTCATTTTGACACTTCTTATACGTATCCTCACTGTCTGTATCAAAACTAATATGAAAACAAGCCTACATTTTTCTGTTGCTATAGAATTCGACAGCATGTCGAACGCGCAAAGTATTTGCGATCTTATTTATAGGTGTTTTTGTTTTGACGTATCGGCGCAGGGTTAGAGTAAAACCAACGTACTTGTGGCGGAGTCTTTGACATGAAGAAACGTCATGCATTTGGTTGAATTGAAATTAAATTCGAATAAATGCAATAATCGTAATCAGCTGACACTGCTAATGAGTGTTTTCAGTTCGAAATTACATTTTCTAGTGACTAAACAAAGTAAAAATTTGTAAAGTAGTTGCTGCTTTACTCTATAGTTAACTACTCATTATTAATCTAGTTACAACAGATGGATACCAATTGTGTGTATAGTTTAAATATTGCAAAACCCAACCAAACACCTGTGGAAACATTTAAAAAATACACTTGTCAAACGTGGCGTACTAATGTGAATATCTTCCGGCTTTTCTAATTTAAATAAGCCATACAAATAAGAACATACAATATTTACATAGTAATAATTTAGCATGTAATTAACTGCAAATAACTTGCTGAGTGATTTATTGATGCATCGCAATTTAACACAGAAATGGCGCGCATTTTCATTTCTTTTGTTGGATTCTACGACGCCCTTCAATTGAAATATAAGAAAAGGGATACGCATAATAACAAAGTCAATTGAGCCACATGTATCATTGTACTTTAGCAATATTGTCAAGGACGACAATCGTTTCAGAATAGTCCCCAAAACACACCCACTTAAATGTGATTCCGTAACTCAATTGCAAAGCGATAACTTCCGTAACTCGCTGAGCAGTTCCCAGTAGTGAAATGTATAACCTCCACAAGCCGGTTAGTGAATTCATTGTCAATACCATACGCGCGTACAATACTGCATGAACACAAAGTGACGTATAAATCCCACATTAGCATAAGTAAACGCTGCAACATTATAATGCTATAAAACATGCACAAATTCCTAATGTGAACGCACTCGTAAGCGTTAAATTTCAATTAATTATTTTGCCCGTCCATGTTAATCTAACCGTCCATATTAAGGAACTGGTTTTAACGGAATTAAAATCGAAATTCATCTTCCGGCTTGTGTGATCGATATGAATGTTATTGAAATTATTTTGTAAATGGATGGGCTATGAGGTTGATGTCAAGTCGGTTTATTTGTCGATTGAAATTTGAATAACGAGAACAGAGTTGTGCGAATTCTGTTGAAGATTTGACGAATAATAGACGTTTCGGAATTTTAAACGAGTTTAGGAAGTGTTCTGTTTTAAATGAGTTTAGGGAGTGTTCTCCATTTCGCCGATTTTATTATGAACGTAAACTAGTTGGCTTAAAATTGATCGCTCATTTTTCCAAACCTTAACGAAATGCAAAGTGATTACAAAAAAGTGACAGATGTCACGCACTCATGCTATTAGTTTAGATTAAAAAAGAAGAAAGAAGAAGGATGCAAAATTTGCATAATTAAGAGTTTATTTTTATATTTCACTGGATGAAGAAACATCGCACTGCAAAAGCGACAATTGAATTTGTTTACATTTTCTTTTACTATTTTCTTTTACTAAGAAAAATAAAAGAATTCGATTGGCATTCATGTCATTCCCATTTCGATTGGTGTTTCCCAATTAGCTTACCTCTAGTCGAATTGCAACGACAGCTCATTTTCAGAATCAGGTTATTCTGCTCTAGATTGAAAAGTGTAACTTTTAGGGAATCGCGCAATAGCTAGAGTGGAAGTCCATGCTTTAAATAAATGCTCCCATCGCTTGAAAACTACCTTCTGTCAAAAGAGTTTCAAATCTTTACTTTAATTCAACAATCAATACTCGAACCTCAAATCCTTTTTGCTGTTTAACATTTAAATGAACATGTACATAAAATACCAATCAACTTTTTATTAAATTTTTTCGCGCCATCTAGATCCATCTAGGCGAAGTGTTTTAATTTGTTTGTATTGTTCGCACAAAAAAAAAAAAAAAACAAGTACCATGTCTTTCCACTCATGTTCGTACTTGGATGTACACAATCTACTTACATATTTATTCTTAAGCGCGCATAACAATCGGGGCGCTTAATTTATTCGACCGCGTGGTGGGTTTTCTCTATAATTAGTTTACACAACATCTTTCGCTTGAATTCTTGACCCAGGCTATTCTGGTTTGTTGAAGATTTTTGTGGTTATATCTGAATTCCATGAGGAACTCAGTCGGAGAATCAGAACTCCATTTCGAATTCGATGAGGCTCGAAGTTTGTGTAAATATTTCACGCATGCAATAACAATTTGATTTGTTTTAGGTTTTGTTATAATACTGCAAAAAAAACTTTTTTTGTTGAACAATGTTGTGGTTATGTCTGTTATATTTTTATTTATAAGACATTGAAATCTTTTCCAATACGAGACGTAATTTTTATTGTTTACTGTCATCATCGCCTTCATTTTGAATGCGGAGTATAATCCGTTACAAGAGAGTGTACTGTACAATGCTCTCGATATTCCGCCATTAACTCTAAATGATCAAAGGCAAACATTTTGTTTGAAGAAAGTATTAAATGACATCCTAGTGTTGTTTTAAAGACATTTACACATTTTAATTTATTTACATATTTACGTTTGCTAATAACTTAAGTTAGGTTAGTTATTTACTTTTGCTAATAACTTTTTTTCAATGTCTTGAACTTCCGGTATCTTATATATAAATAGCCGAAGGTTAAGAACCACTTTCACTGCCTTAACCACAACATATTCGCTTGTTTTTTGTTTTTGTTTTTTCGAAGGTTGTGCAGAGATGCAATGCTGTACATGTAATTTGTTTTCCAAATTGTTATGTATTAGCCAGGTCAATTTAATGTTTGAATTTCTACCACTGCGCGAACTCTAGTTTGTATGAATAGCAATTATAGAAAACAAAAATACAAAATGATTGTTAGTTCTGTTTGTTTTGAATTTAAGTCGATGAATCGCATAAAACCATGTAAAAGGTAAACATCATCTAAAGTATTCGTTAGGAGTCCTTTATTATTATATTTTTACACGTAAGTTATTTAGCAAGCTAGCAGCTGGTGAAGCTTATGACATTTTTGTTTAAAAGCGTATATTCGAAAACGATGCTGGATTTTTATTTGGAGAAGTAGAGGTTTCGATTTTTATCGAATTTGTTGTGAGAGAATATTTTGTTTAATTATTGATTTCGTTACAAAATTCAAATTCGAATGTGTTTTTGTGGCAAGTTCCTTATGAAAATTTATTGTCATTTAAAACTTGTCGTTTGAAAGCATGTCAGCCTAATTAAAACTTGACAAAATCCGGATTTTAGTCTATACTACGTTCTAAAATGACATCCTTTTAAGCACACAAAAACCGGACCTCTGCCAATATTCCACATATACATGTTCTACTTTTAACATTAATGAGTTAATAGTATAGCCACTTAACTGCAAAGCTATTACTCAAGGGAACATTGAACTCAGAACTCACTTAAAGCTGATAACTGCGTCGACAGAAATATTCCTCAATTAACTTAATTTCGAAAAAAGCAATAACCGGAACTGCTAATACATCAGTCAACATTTTACGTTTTGTAATCACATTATTAACACTTTTAAGTCGCATTGTTTATTTTGATCTGAACAATTTGCCACCAGGAAAGTCAACAATTCGTGTCTACGTTAAACAAGTATTTAAACAGTAAATGCGAAAATTGACAAAAAAAAAAGCAGTGAAATGGTAATTTAAATAAAAACTGGCACTCAGTTCGAACGGAAGTTTTTTTCAATTTACATATTCCGATCTTAAATAAATTAGAAGGGGTCGAATGGTATTTTTCAGATAGCGATTAGTTTTCGGATGCAACAGTTTAACTGTCAATTATACCTTTATTCGTGTGACCTTCTCATGCTTTCAAAATTCGTAAATTCTTTTACAATAAATGTAATATCATTCTTTAGTGAAATAATATGCCAAATTGTTAAATATTTAAATCCGTTTCCTATATTTACATCCCTTTTTCCATTTACCATATCGATATTCTCGAAGACACCTTATAGTAATTCCGAAAACTGAGCTAACTAGTCAAATGGAAAGCAAAAAAAAATAAATAAACGCTGAACAGTCAATCAACAGCTCTGTTTGTTTTATCTACAAGCCAAAAGATCGAGTACAATGTTTCAATTAACAAAATACTTTTTACAAATTTTTAAATGATCTCTTTTTTTTTATGAATCATATGAAGAAAACAAATTACCCTACAAGCTTGTACATACTCGGTTGGCTCTGTTTGTTTTGACTTAACACAACTCAATCCGTGAAAACATTGAAATTTGTAGAAAAAAATAAAAATACGCCTAATACATTCAACTAATCCCACAGGTAGACATAAGATAGAAAATAATTCCTGTTAAGAAAGGAACACATGAAAGTTCTGTTTGTTTTGGAAATTTAGAAGAAATCACTAAAAATTCGCATATTTTCAAAACTGTTACAAATTCACTTTCAAATTGAAGCTTTGTTTGTTTTGACTCAAGCAGGTGAATTTACATTTATGTAAAACAAAATCTTTTAAAAGTTGAAAAAAAAACAGCCAACTACTCGTGCATGTAGACATAGATCCGTTTAAAATAAAACGAGTCCTTAAAAAGATTCAGTCCAATTGAACATCCATTGAATATTGCCAATCGTTGAAACACAATTTTTTTTTTTTTTTTAATTTAATCTAAGTTGTTTGCATTTGCGAAAACAAAAATCAACTTCATTCCTAAAAATCCTTAAAGCCAACTTGAGGGCGTTAAAACTTACATTTTGATATTCTTACTCCCCATTCTGGCTGGGACGGCATGATTGCAGTTTATTTATTCACTGTTGCACTTTTCGAATTTAAATAAACACACTATCCAATTTCGATGTTTTCTTGTAAGGATGTCCTATTTATTTAAACGGTTAGAGCAGAAGGAAACTCTTCAAGGACACCACTCACTGGCGGGTAACAATTTTTTTAAATTTATTAAAAAAAAAAATAAATAACCGACCCGGCTTAAACAAATCCAACAAAAAGCGTTTGCAAATTATTTCGATAAATTCGTATTATAATTTTTAACGAATGTTGTTCTTTTCCCGTTTATAATATCCCTTTCGTTCCAGTGGCGGTGGAGAGCAATCGCCGATCACACACCGAATGACAAAAGAAATTCCAATACTGTTCACTTTATATGTCACTTCAGGCTTACACTGGTATTGGAATGTTTGTTATTTTTTGTCTGCAGTTGTTTATTTTTTTTTTTTTTCAAACTTATGACGACAGCATGTGAAATGGAAAGCACTTCTTAAGCAAACGCATATACGGACACACACCCACACGCAGAGAGTGAACTATATATGAGAGCACATGAAGAGTGCACGTGGGAGATATTAATATAGGCTTTGGCTTATTTTGCGATTGAATCAGGTAAAAAGCTGGAGCGTAAAGCGTCTGTACGCTTTGGCTACCAGATTGTGAATAAAAATTCACCAGCGATCGGTGTTTTGTATCGTCAAAGATGTGATACTCTTTTCTGAACAGGTGTAGTGTATATAGTAGTATGTTGCTTGTTACTTGAGAGTAGCTGTTGCTCTTGTTAGAGTTTCATGGCCTGAGGTTAATTAAAGTGCTCTGGCTCTAGTGGAGCGCAAGCGCAGAGCCAACAGGTAGATGCACATTTTCGCTCACACTGCCCTACAGGCTGGAGTTTGTTCAACAGGTGTATACTGTATAGTGGCGTGTTAATGCACCCGAACTACGCGATCAGTATTGACAGCAGCGGTGGGAACGTGTTTGTACTATCAATCGATTGATCGTTGATCCCAATATGGGCCGTAGTTCTCGGCGAGTTGATGATTGAGGGCCGGTGTCAGACGACAAGGTCGTACCGGTATCGTGCGCAATCGATATCAATGATACAGAATGCAGTCGAAAACAATTAGACTGAAAGTATTAATCGGGTAAGGGTCTATAATCGTCTATAAATGTAAACAGGGGCTTAGTTAATATAAACATATATGGATTACGAAAAGATTGTGGGATGTAATTGTAATTTTCCACAGAGGTGAACTTCTTATTGTTTTATAACACGTCAGCTTATAGGGCTTATATTCTGATACCCTGAGACTAAGAGTGCTGATAGCAGTTACATCTAACATTGTAATGGTGAAAATAGTAGACTGGGAGGCAGTGATTCTAATCTTTCATGATAAAATTTTGTTTTTTTTTCAAAATTTTTGAACTCCAAAATATATGCAAGATTTTTTACATCAAATTTCAAGATTTTCTATACGAAGAATTTTTTAAATCTAACAAATTAAAACAAACTTTTTTATTGAAGAAGAACGTTTTCTATTAATTCCATTATTGTGTTTAATATGAGTCTAAAGTTTCTATCAAAGAAACATGAATTTCAATGAATAAAAACAGCGGATAGCAACTTAAGAAACATTATGCAATCTTAATAGATTTTATTTAAAATATTTTATCACTTCCATTTTCGTCTGCAAATGTCGAAAGAATATTTGTTTGCTCTAAGTTTAATTAAACAGTTGACAGTGGGATTTTCGGGAATTTTATTTTATATCCTTCTTATATGGCCAGTCCGAGACCAGTCCTTAAACTTTACAAATGATTTGTTGCGCTTTAATGAAACGAATTGCTCTGATTTTGTAATAAGCAATGCAATTTTAAGTCATTTGAATTTAAATATGTATATAAATAAATGTAATGTTCCAAAATTTCAAAGAGTAATAAAAATTTTGTGTGGCCAACATTTTGTTCGATATATGTGATTTATGTATTATGGACATACCTACTATAATTTTGTCGAAAAAATAAATATAAGTTTTATTTCAGTACCTCAAAATAGTATTTTATTTTCCTCTTTTTATATTTCGAAAATACCTTGACACACTTTTTCTTTATTTCCGAAAAGCAAGATTTTCAGATCTTTTATCTGGAAACATTACTGCGAGGAAGCAGTGGGCCCTGGGGCTTATATGAGTCTCTTGTTTCTTTATTTGACGTATGTATTAATTTAAAAGTTTATAAAAAGGTAGTCGTACATATTACCGACTTTAAGGTTCGGACATTTTTTGAAATCAATCAGCGGCCGCGTATCGATTGAGTTCACCATCATTTTAGGTTGCTACTCGAAATAGTCAGTATTAGTTTGTAAACTGTAACGCCCAATTTTGGCCAGGTCCATAGCTTGTCATAAAACCTCCGCTTTAGGGCGCTGCACAGATAAAACTATATATTCGGCGCATTAGGTCCAAAAACAAGTCCATTTCGTTCTTTGCAACGATTGCATTTTATAAAACTAGTAAGTTATTCATTTATTTACATTTAAATATACACATAGAGTACAAAATATGAATTTAAGAGCTGTGGCTAAGACGTCAGCCAGATTGTAAATGAAAAGGGATAAGAATTTAAACGTGTTTTGTTATTAATAACATTCTATACTTGTAAACTGTTTTTAAAAAGGAACTTATTATGGTTTTCCCGTCACGCTCATTTATAAGTTGGATAGTTTCCTGCATTTTTAATGATTGTTTTCCGAATAAAAGTAGCCTCATATGGCATATACTTATGATATGAAAGCGATCTCCTTTCGGTTTTAGGTTGCAGAGAATACAGAATTGATTGTAAAGGGTTTTTCAATAAGAGGTGTTATGTTATTTTTGTAGTGAATTTTAATAACTTTTATTGAAGCGTGTATCGTTCCATTTTTAGTAATGTCGTAGTTTCTACTTGTCAAATGTCAAAGAAGAAAAGTGAAAGCTACCGAAATAGCTGGTCATTCGCAATAACGCCTCTTATTGGAAAACCCTTAAGCTTCCGTGGTAAAAAAAAAATTTAGAATTGTGTGTCTTATCCAAAAGGGTGATTGGGATACTTGCTCGGGACGGTTAAGCTCTCACAAAAAGCAGTAAAAAACAGTAGATACTATTACTGTTATTATGTTATATTACTATATCTCCAGAGATTGAGAATAAAAGCCTTCACTTAGTAGACCAACTCCCTTAGTATATGGCCTATCAACAGAATTAACATTTCAAAGTTCGATCAGAAGAACTTATATCATACACTGCAAAGCACATTTGAGGTTATGAAAGATGATTCCCAATTGGTTCGGAAAATTTGCAAAGAGATTAAATGCTCCAGATAACAAACTCTTAGCTACTTAGATTTAGATATAGATTTATTAAAATGTAGTAGCGCCCCACTAAAAATTGCACCCCATCATGCCAGTTACCCAAATCCGTCCCTGTGCTTATGTGCATATCGCTTGTTGATGATGCTTCGTTTTTAATTTGCGAAAGATATTCACATGCCCTTTATAAAATTGACAAGCTTGCTGCTGATTCACATGTATTTTGGGACTTTGCTCTGCCAAATATACTTTGACATATATAGATTTGAATAATAAATTTAAATAAAATGTTTTGGGACCATGGACCACTGTTGAAGCAAACATTTTAATTGAAAACGTACTTAAAATTCGTTCTGGTCTTTACCAGATCAATGCAAAAACGCGTTCGTTTAATTGGCCTTCTGTTCATTGAGTGTTGTTGCTTTTGACTTAAGCAAACTCAATACGATGAGGCTATAGTACTCACAACTGTATCATCTCTTTATTTTTGTAATTTTGATTGGACTAATTTATACTGTCCCATCACATGTGACATTAATGAGAGTGTGAGAATTTGAAGTAATTTTGTGTCCTTCATGCTCTTGTGAAACATCAACTTAGATAGGCATTTTCTGTTACCAAGTGAACTCAACATGACGTCGCTACTTTGAAGGGAACATTAAAGTTAAACAAAAAAAAAAACTGAAATTTAGCCTATCATTACCAATCAAAACCAATATAAGATATTGTAAAGCTAATTAATGAAATGAAATAAATGAAATGAAATGAAATTGAAATGAAACTTTGGAAGGCAAGATGAAGACACCAAACTTTTGCCTCTCTGAATTGTGCTGGACGGTTTCTCCTTTTCCCATCTAAGCAAAAATAGTACTCCTCCCAAATTTTAGCTTTAAACCACTTCATCCAGACATCCAAGGCTGTGATAGGATTGACAGATTTGGCTTCTCTGCATCAATTTGGTAGTGCCTCCTATACCACTAATGAACGAGGCGTTTGCTGACATGTTCCAAGGCCTTTAGACAACACTTATAAAACCAGTTGTCAGAGCAACTTGCAAACTGGCCATACCCACCGAAGAACAACTACATGAGCGGGCAAAAATTAGCATGCACTCACAGCAATTTTTAATTCAATAGATCTAATCATTTTCCAGTTCTTAACCTTGCAACAGTAACCGACAAAAATCTATTAGCGACTGTCCAGCTCCCAGCATTATGGATAAGCACGTTTTCACTTGACACAACGAGAAAACCATGAACCCAAAATCCACTCAAAATATCTAATCGTACTGCAATTATAAATTCCATGTAATCGATCTCTGATCATTCGAATCGTTCTTTGGTACACATTGCTGCAGCGAAGAAAATCGCATGTGGAATCCTATGCAGCAGCAGTTGAAGAATCCACTAAAAAAAAAACGTAAACAGCGCATGGCATCCAGATGTCTGGCCTGGTGCAGCGCGTCATTTGATGGACGATGTACGATCGCAATTATGGTAATTGATTGTACAGTCCGGTTTCTTGTGCGCGCATGCCCATTGCCCAACTCAACGAGGATCGCGCAAAAATTATGAAAAGTCGTCACCACCAAGAACAACCCGAAGCGCAGTTATGGAAATCCTATGGTATGTTTTTTTTTTTTTTTTTGGTGAGTCTCTGATCTGCCAAGTAGGTCCTCGTTGTCGCGTCGCGGCGCAACTATACAACTACACATTGCGTTACCCCAGTGCGCACTTTTTGCGCCGGGGGAACCGATCCAACTCTTTGTACGGACGTGGTAATTTTCCATCGATTCGTCGCTTACATGGCGATGACCATTTGCGGTTGGGTGGAAAATTTCCAGAGTTGGCTCCGATGATGGCTGGTCCAATGGGAACAGCATGTGCGCTAGTTATAGTGTCATGTCAGTGTCATCTTGTTGCGCCTGAGGCTTCGATCTAAATAACGAGAGCGTGAAAAATTTGCATAAAAATGCAGAAATATTTATTTAGTTTAATTAAAATTGCTGCCAATCAGTCTATCTAGTTTTGGTACACGTATATTTTATACGAGGACTTTGAGCCTACTTTCCTGTGTTATTAAGTTCAGTTATGAGATGCATGTCAATGGACAGCCTGGGTGGCATGGAAGTTGCAAATGACAGTCTATGAAGTAGGAAATTACCTGTGATCTGCATGTTTGCTTTGTACAATGAGTCTCAGGTGCTTATTATTTGGGGCCTGGTCGCAACAGTGCTGACCAGCGAGTTGTGCATATGTATGCTTGAAGGAAGTTCGTTGACAAGTAATGACGGAGTGGCTCGACTTCTGCCAATGAAATTGAGTACGCTTTCTTGACAGTGCTAATCGATTGAGGGCATTTATTTTTCCAAAGTTAAGGACAACATTTGAAAGAAGTCCCCGCGAAAAGTATACTCGATGATGGTGACTTCCAAAAACTACTTAGCTTGGGGGAAACGTTTGCATAAAACAGCCCGATTGTTTGAAGTATCCACCGTAAATGGTTGCATTGGCATTTCCAGGTCCTTTTAGCTCTTGTTTCAATTGAACTTGCACCTATGAGCACATTCAGTGGCCCAAATAACCATCGAGTCCAACAGAATCCCTGCCAACTCACACTTAACTAGCCCCAAGCCCCACATTGGAAAGCGTGCGCGCAATACGCATGCGCGACGCATTTAAGTAGTTCATTCTACGGCCAATAAAAATAAATCCAATTCATGACGTTTAGTGTAAATGTATACCTGCAGCACCTATCCGTATATTTAGTTTTGTAGATAGCTCAGCAGCAAATCAATCAACAAAAGGGTGAAAGTGCGCAAGTCGACAAAGAGAGCTAATCGACTTGAAGCGTACGCACTTCTCACTGGTGACACTTTACTTGTACATTAATTTTAACACGAAATACGCGCGCCATTCAACTAATGACGGCCAATTCATGTGACAAGCTGTTGTGTAGTCGCAAAAAAAAAAAAAATCAAAAAAAATCGAAAAAATCTTCATTGACCATTTGCAGCTTATAAGGTGGCAACTAGTTTTCCCGGTCTCAATTCCAACTGTACGCTTGATCGATTTCTCGTCACTAGTTCAGACCATATTTAGCTTACAAATGGTAGTCGATGTTAAAACCACGCAGTGGAGTCTAATCCCGAGAGACCTTATTGAAGAGGTGATTCCTTTTGGTTTGCTTCGAGCGGAGAACGAAGTTGTAATCGTTTTGCAACTTTGTACACTAATATTGCTCGTACCGTTGGAATACAACATGGTGGTTAGTATCATATGGCGGTTAGGGGCTGGTAGCTGGCAGGTGAACATACTAGATCCAGATATGCCAGCCTCGATCAAGTGACTCCAGCTGTCGGCGATCGGCGATGCCAAATGTGGACATTTTTCCCACACAGTTGAAGTCCTGTTTGAAATCGGATTCTAATTTGATTTATTAGGTATTCTCTAAATCTTTTCGGCAAAAACTACAGAGCAAATTTCAATCTCTGGGCGGTTGCTAAATGAAAAACTCGAAAGTTTCCTCCCATTTTTCTAAAATTTTTATTTATATTTAATAAATAATATTGAAATTTAAAAAAAAACATTTAAATGTACGGCAGATTTATATCCATCAATGTATTACTTACATCCGCACTATTTTCAAAGCTTGCGCGAGGGTATTTATGTCACATTAAATAGTAGCGAACTCAAAATGGGTTTAAGAGAAGTTCACTAATATTTTTCGGATGTACCTACGTTTAAAATAAAAAGGGCTATCAAAATTAAGTTTCCAAAAAAAAAAAAAAATCTTCATTCTGGCCAATATTTATGACAGCTCTGTACTTCAAACAAATTTTGTACTCAAACAGGATTGAGGGTGTAGGGGCAGGTTCGTTTGTTAAATCTTATGAACCGTGCCACGCGGTAACTCTACTGTGTTAAACGGCATTGCGTCAACATTTTAAAACTAGCTGCAACTGTTTGAACGCAGTGATTCCGGATTGAGCCCCAATTTTCTTGCCTGCATACTCAGTTGACATTTCGAAGAGTCAAATTTTAAATAAACAGGCCGCTGCAGAATTCTGAAGAGTCAACAAAAGGGCCAGTGAGAGAAAATTGTGTCATTTATACGGCTACACTGCAAATTTCGAATTTTCGCACGATATTTAACAACCATTAGTTCGCATAACACTATAATAGTTTTATGATATGCAACAGTTACATTTTAAACGTACTTTTTGAGAAATAACATTTTTTTTATAAATTTGCGAAGGGCCTTTTCCAACAAAAAAAAAAAAGTTGGTAAAATCAAACAAAGCTCACCGTGAGAATACAAAAACCATTCAAGTTGCCTAGTCAACGCGTTTGTATACTTATGGCGTTTTCCATTGGTAAAAAAATCAAACTAAACGGTCAAACGACCGATTTTGACAGTTGTTGTTTTCCATTGGTAAAAGAAGTTGAGTTTTTTTTTTTTTTTTTTGATCTAAGATCAATTCTGCAAATCTAAATTTTTCGGAAGATTTACCCCTCCTTGCACTAACACCAATAAAATTGACAGCTGTCAGATTGACAAGAGTGGTTTTTGTTTTGATTTTATTATTTCGATTGTGAGAAACAAGAGTGGTTTACGTTTTGATATATTATTAATTCGATTGTTGCGCCAGCAAAAACAAACTTGCATGTTTTGAAATTTGACAGCTACACCGAAACTAACTTCACGGATATGAAATTACACCATACAATAGGCCTGTTTTTTTGAACTTCGATCTCAGCAAAGCAAAGTTAAGTAGGGTTTTCAGCACTTACAACAACTACTGTGATTCCTCGAAGTGTCAAGTGGAGCGTAGTTGTTGTAATTGCGTGCTGAAAATCCTACTTTACTTTGCTTTGCTGAGATCGAAGCTCAAAAAAACACGCCAAATAACAAAAAAAAAAAAAAAAAAAATCAATCTGATGCCGTGTTCCATTGGTAACGAAAAAGAGCAAAATCCAGATTAACCAATGGAAAACGACATTAGTTCCGATAAAGTTGACATTTTACCTAAACTATCCGAACGTCCCCAATGCTATGTTTGATTTTTCGAACTTAGAAAAGTAGGTTTTTATTCATACCGATTCAAAGCAATTTCTAAGGACTTGTACTTTGCCACAACCTTTTGCTCAAAGCAAATGCTTTTTATACATACGACCCATTGTGCCTAATAAAAAGGGAAATTATTGTATAATGTATATGTTATATGTTTATTTTAAGCTTGTTAATGATATAGCTTGGTGTTGAAACATTTTTAATATAAAACAAGTCGATTAGTGTATGTTTTAATTTTTGCAATTTTGCATTATCTTCACTTCCAATTGTGAATAGTTCTTACTTGTGGCAAAATAACTTTTTGATATCATGCACGAAACTTTTACAAATTATACCAAAATTACCGCAATTATTTGTTGTGAAGTTTTATCATCTTAATTGAGTTTGTTTCTTAATTACTGGAAGTGCTAATTCTACCTTGGTTACATTATACAATGTTCGCGTTTTTTTTTTTTTTTAATTCAGATGAATGGAGACAAATTTTTGAAAAAAATTCCTAACATTATTCGTATAAAGGTTCTATACCTTGTTTCAAATAACAAAAACATGAACATCACCTCCTGTTTAGTCACACCCCTAAATTAATGGGGGTGTATTAATTTTAACGACCAGTTTCATTCGACTTTTATTGACCACAATAGCGTTCCAGTGTGTACTCGTGTTATCTTGTGATTTTAATTGGTCCAAGCAAGTTGACCCATGGCCGTTACCGAACTTTTAATGTTTGCGTTTAGCCCGATTGAGTCATGGTCAAAAAGTGATTCCTTAAATGACTAAATGGTACTATAATACAATTTCCATTAGCTTTGCGATTTTCTTCCATAAATCACTAATAAATTTATTAAGATAGAAATAAAACAAAAAAATACCAACTTGAGGGTATTTATTGGTCAATATGAATCACACCATCTATAGTTAGTTTGATCGCCAAACCTCTATCAGTTACTACTTTCATATTGCGCGGTTGCAATTTTAAAAACGTTCATAATCCATGACTAATTTATTTGTCTTAGGTATTAACAAATATTAGAGAGCTGTAAAAAAGTAACTATTATGCACTCTCACGTTTCCTTATTACCTACGGCGGTAAATTAACTCGTGCACTTTTGACTTTGTTTTCAATAATTGCTGAGTTTCTTATCTTCACTCGTAGAGGGGGCCAAACAGTGAGGCACGAAAATCTTCTTTTATGTTCGTTACAAAAATAATTAATTACAGCACTGGCGATTTTATAAGCAAGTGGTGAAGTGACCTGACAACAGCGATTCCTGAAACATTTATATTGTTTACTTATTTTTAACATTCACTTTGTCTTCTTCCTTGCAAAAATATATTCTTAATCCTTTATCCCCGTCATCGGTTCGGAATTACACATTGTGATTTGTGAATATGTTAACTTTTTAACCCTTGCTATATTTAAAGAAAATAACGAAAGTAAGAAAAAATTTAAAAATTGTTAATGCTCTGATGGAAATTACACACCTATACAATATACATGCTCAGCATCAATTCATTCAAATCGTATATTGATGGAAATATAAACGGAATGCAATTTGCCATTCGTTATTAATTATATATCTTCCTTCCATTAACACTTATTAACATATTTGGTCGCAGTAAAATGACAGTTCATTTTTTTATTTATGAATAACTGTCTACTGGCGAATATCAAACAAAACTGGTAGCACTTCCTGTTCGAGTTCCTGTCAAAAGTATTTTTTCCACTTTGATATGTGATCTGTTGATGGGAATTGTGTGTGACAGTGTTTGTTCTTCATGGCGATGATAGCGATTGTGAATAAATGACTGTATCATTAAATAATGTACTAAAATAAAAAGAAGATCGAATTCAAATCATATGTTTTTGTTCCCGATTTTTAGTTTTTTAAGAGTAGTACAGAGTTCTTCCGAAACAAATATTTTCCGGTGGTCTCCAAATGGACAGCGAAACGGCTGCGAAAAGGCAGCGGAAAATAATTTGTGTAGATTTCCATCAGCTGATGCACAAGTAGCAGTGTTACCAGCACTGGCGATTTATTTCCGATTCGGATTTTAATTTGAGTTTTCAGGTTTCTGCTGCCAATTCGAACATTAAATCCGAATTTGGTTTCTTTTGTGAGCTGGAAGCAAAAAAACATATTTTTCACTAGCACCGGAAATTCATTGCAATTGATTTTCACATATTTATACAAACCCATTTCGAAGTAGTTTAATATAAAAACTCGTTTGTTAACATTGCAAAATGGAAACCTAAAAAAAGTCTCTCAATTAGGAGTGTGTGTTGTTTTTTTTTTTTTTTTTTTAATTTTATATTGCCAAAAAATGTGCAGTTTTAATTTTCATATATGAGTTTGGATATTTCGACTTCAAAATTTCTCAATTTGGCTCCACCCTCTTATGAAAGCTGGCAACACTGCAGCACAAATGCTAAATTTCCGCTAGCAATTAGTGTCCCGGACAATAAACGTGTGCGAAAAGAGAGTGGAGAATTGTACCAAGCAATCTACTACAGCTACCCACTTTTCCGCCATCATTTCGCAGCAGCTGCGTACTGCAAAACGAAAAGGAGAGCGAAATTTTTCATTTATGTCAGCATGATTTTCAGAAGAACTGCATACCACGCTTTAAGATTGTTAAGTTCCATCGCCTATACTTAACCCATTCAGCAATACAGTAAATCGGCGGGGCAGTCAGTATGTGAATTGTGTATTGCGTAGGTACCTATAACTGTCATGAAAAAGATTTTCAATTCAGACGTTCGGATTCAATGCGTTCCAAAAATATAAACCGTTCTCAATGAATGATTGTGGGAAGCTAAAGTTCTCCATTTACCTGTTGCGCCGACTATTCTAACCAGAGACAATACTGAGACCCCCAACTTCGACCGATTAACAGTTATTTGCCTACAAGCTAAATTTTACGCTCCCAAAAAGTTTAGGTGCGCTAGTATTGTTGCATAGAAATTCGTATTGACAAATGTCAAAAATCCTCTCAACCAACACATTCGCACCTAATCTTTTTACATTTCACTGTGGGCAAAGCAAAACGGATAGGAATTGGCGTACACGGATAGGACAACAAAATGGCGGATTCCTGGCAAAAATTGAGGGGGCCAGCGGCAAGAGGATTGTGAGTTGGGGGTCTCAGTATGATTTGTTTATGATTCTAACTTCGACACTCTCCGAAAAAATGTTCCTTTACCTACCCGCGAATTAGTCGAAGGCCTAGTTACTGCAAGACGATTTATTTACAGAATTTTTTAAAAAGCTGTCAATACAGACTTTAATCTGACTCAAGTTAGAACTTAGATTATACCGCACGTGATCCTGATCAGTCTCAGCTAATTTAAAATATTGAAAGTGCGGTCAACCAAAGGCATATGTAAATCATTACCTACTGCTGTCAAACGGTTTTGTTGGTGCTCTTGGCAATTTCTCATATTTATAAATAATTTTTTTTTTTGTAATTTCTGTGGAAAAAAAGTAAACAAAGTCACGGATTAAATTAGGTCCGGGTTAACACACCCCTTATCGATTATATTGCATTCAAAAGTATTTTCGAAAATACCCCACGACAAACAGAGAAAGAAGCGAACAAGTTTTGTAACTTCCTCTCAGAGGGCGGTAATTCTTACGCCACCCGTTCGCATGTTATTAACCCGTTTCTCAAATACTTTAGCTTAAGTCTTTTTCATTTATTAAGACTTTTAAAACTGGTTTAATTTGTCTGACTTCCATAAGAAATTTTAACAACGTTATTGTGTTTTTGATTTAGTTGATTAAATTCAAAAAAGAAAAAGAAAACAGAGCCATCGAATTGAAAGGACTATATTCTCAAGTGGTGTTCAGTAATATCACCGTGTGACGCAAATGCAATGGAAATATTTTTACGAGTTTTGACATTTCATACGTACCTACCATCGTGCCTATCGTAAACATTTATTTGTACGTCTTTTATTGCAAAATTGTTCCGACAAATTGTTTTGCGCATTATCAATGGCACTCGGCTCATTTTATTGGCATCTTGAAGGTTGCCTTACTGGTTTGATAATTATTTTATTGTTATGCGGGGATATCGGAGCAAATGTCGTCTAATTTGTAAATAGTGGATTTAACATTAAAATGGGCATTTTTGTTCAAAAAAAATTATTTTAATTTCAGTTTAAAGGAATGTATATAATCCGTGCCGTTTTCTATCATTAAAGGTTATAAATCTGTCGGCTTGCACTGGTATTATATATTATTTGTAGACTGTAGTGTACTGAAGAGCCCAACCCATAGAATTCAACTGACAGGTTGATATAGAATACACAGTAGCTTATGGCAAATGGCACCCATTGACAGTTGACACAACCCTTTCATTGGTGGATATATTGAGAGCATGAGATAAACTGTCATCGGCTGTCACCTATTCTCTAATATTGTGGGATTTATCCCTTCTTTTTATTTTTCCTTTCACGAAAAATATAGTACGGACAAATTTTGTGGATTTAAGTCAAATTCAAAAGAATTTTTTAAATATTGCCACTCTCTAACCTAAAAAAAATTGTATAAGAGCGCGGTAGCTATCGAGAATCTTCTTACTCAACAAATTTCCATAAGTGAGCGGAAAAAAAAAACTGCAAAATGTCTGGCTATAAGCTGCCAAACTTAAAAATCGATCTTTGTTTTAGTTTCCCATTTGATAGGTGATAAAAAAATAAAAATTGAACAAGAAGGCAAAACGATAAATACTCAATATTGTCCTTAAATATTGAAGTCCAAATAATATTATTATAACTGCGAGACTATAGTCAAATCTGCTGTCAGGTTCAAAATACTCAAAACAGTACTTTTTACACAAAGAAGCAAAGCCAATTCGTGCACAACCAACATTCGCATGGAATTCCAAAAAAGCCTTCTCTATCGCGATTTGATATTGTTGATGTGTGTTTCTGTCGTTAATCTTTAATCGAATTAACATCTAATAAACACCACTTACTCGTATCTTTATTTGATGGCATTTTAATCGAGAAAATAACTAATAAATCAATCGAAAGCAGAACTTGCTTCGTCGAAAACGATATCGTACATTGTTACATCTTTGTCACCATGCGCACACTTTCAGTTTCAGTTCGATTATCTTGAACTTCAACTTGAGAGTTGAGACGTTCCGAACGAAATAAAAGCCACTGCTTGGCCTGGCCTGGCATTGTGGTTTGTACGATATGCACTTTCATTTAGTATTCAGCAAGCGTTATTGGACGACGCCGATTGACTTCCGATCGGAGGTATCGAACCACATTTTTTTCGTATGGTGGTGACAATTCGACAAGGTCAGCATCAATCGATTACGTGAATCGATTGTTAACTGCTCGGTGTCATTACTTGAGCAAAGATCTGAATACGATTTTGTGGAATTCAATGAACCTGCAGCTGCACTTCGACATGCTTTATTTTCAATTCAACTGAACCGCTGCGCTGACTAGCTGAATGAGTGGGTTCAGAAACAATGCGAGCATTTACAAATCACAATATTTACAATCCGATGTAAATGAATGGCTTGATTAAAAGCGAAAGGGAAGTGTATTTCTGGTTGTCACGTGAATTGTTTTATTTCGCAGGTGTCAAGGACCGGGTGTGTGGATGCACTAAATGAAATAATGCTTTGTTATGGCAGGCGGTGGTTGGAAATTTCATAATGAATGCGTTTATGAATTTATTGACCTTCGTACGGCAATGCGTTTTCCGAGCCTGAACCTGATTTCAGTTGACTTAGCAATCTTTTTATACCGCAGCTTGTCCAGCTAATTCCAACAACCCTTTTGAAACATTATTAGTCATCAAATTACTGCTCAAACGTTATATGCATCATATAAATAACTTTGTAAACTGTTCTGGATCTGAGTGATAAGAAAATGCAGAAACGCCTTACCTCTCTGACTGGCTCTATAACCGACAGCCTCATATTTATTTAAAACGTCGCTAAGCCTTAATTGTCAGTGGAATGCCAAAATTGATCACATTAAAATGCAAAAGTAAACGCATAAAATAAGGCAGTCATATTAAACCGAAGCGGAAAGAACTGATTATGGCAAATAATTCCTGCTGACATAATAAGTTCATTTACATAGAAATGTCTTATTCGAAAGATTAAATATGACATAACATATTTAATTTCTATAAATACACTTCATTTGCATCAATTGCTTTTAAACTCTAAATCGTCATTGTCATTGAGGTCTTAGAGTTATCGATTAGCATATTTTCGTTTCGAGTTGTTTTCGTTTCGTTTTTTAGGGTTCCGTAGCCAATGGCAAAACACGGAACCCTCATATATTCGTCATGTCTGTCTGTCTGTTTGTCTGTCTATCTGTCTGTCTTGTCTGTATGCCTGTATGTCACAGCCACTTTTCTCCGAAATTTTAAGAGCTAAACTGTTGAAATTTGGTAAGTAGATGTATTCTGTGAAACGCATTAAGATTTTACACAAAAATGAAAAAAAAAAAAATGTTTGAGTTTCAGTTATATGTATGGGATATAACTGAAACTCAAACATTTTTTTTTTTCATCAAACCCATACGTATGGGGTATCTATGCATAGGTCTTCAAAAATTATATTTAGGTTTCTAATATCATTTTTTTCTAAACAGAATAGTTTGCGCGTGAGACACTTCCAAAGTGGTAAATTTGTTATAATCCTACGTTAACAAACTTCTACTACATTTTGCAGACAGTTATAAAAGGTACTAAATTTGCTGGTGGCGCTTTCGTGAAAATTTTAATTACAATGGCGTGTCCTTATATTGATCTGGGAACAATTTTCCGTTCTTTCAAGTAAAAATACAGACAAACCTGCTGCATAACTGGACAACTGACGTAACAAATGTCATCTTAATCCTCTTAATATTTCATCAATACATCAATTCATCAATATATCAATTTACAGACCAAAGTTTTTGTAAGCATATTTTTATAAAAGCAACGACAAACAAGGAGACTTGAATTTTGTTCGTGTTGAGTTCCCCGCAAAGACTAGTAAGTTTGCTGGCTGGCAGATTGACATATATTAATGTTTTTAACATTTTCATGTGAAGGCTGAATTGATCACTGTGTTTTTTACATTTTCCACGAGCTGAGGGTAAGATTAGACGGTATGCCAAGTGGTCATAAAATGCCAATTTCTGACAGTTCTCCTGTCAAAATATGGTCATACAATGTAATGGGCATATCTCATATGCCCTAATGACTTAAATGCCACATATGACCACGCTGATTTTGACAGATAAAAATGCCCAAAAAGCATATAGTGTAATCGAACAATAAGCACGAATGCCAGCATAAACCCTATATGCCCATATGCACTTTATTGAAATTTCGTTGTGGCATTGCTGGCATTTTTGATGGAACAAGAATTATTTTGTTGTCATCGGTGTTTGAGTTCGTCGGATTGTGATTTATTTTCATTTTCGTTCTTTTTTTTCTGGAAAAATAACAAATATGAAATGAAAAAATAACAAATGCCTTAAATGACCACCAAGGCAAATATGACCATATTGGTAATTTTGGTCATATAGTCTTATATGCAGTTTTGTTAATCCTGGCATATTGGTCACTTGACAGCTAATCTGGTCATTTGGCTGTTGGCATTCATATGCATAATTGGCATACAGTCTAATCTTAGCTTGACAGATACAGTATCCACAACTGTCGATTAAATAGAGAACCATTTATTTAGCACATGCTCTAAGCTAATTAGGAAAGTGAAAAAATCCAGTCTGTGTCAGAAATCTATACATTCCCATTGTCAAACATGTAATACCAATTTGCGGCCTCATAATAATATAATGTGACATCAGACAACTCAATGCGGCTACAAATGTCTGTGGTCCCGATGACGGGGTTGCTGGATTTTCGAAGAGCATAATAATATGCGAAACGTCTTGTGCAAACATAGTTTCAATTTAAATACAGTTTTTAATAATTAAACACAATTTATTGTGACGTTAGTCTTTTTTTTAATACAAAATAGTAAATTTCATTGGAATTTAAAGCACATTTAATACAAATGTACTAGGGTACTTGCTCTGCATAATAATAAGAAAGAATTGAAGGTCAAATACTCGTAAGCTTAAAAAAAAATCAGAGTTATTTTAATAAGAATTTTCCACGCGATTAACTGACGAACGCACTGAAGTGGCCCATGTCATTGTCTAGTTACATAGTTGGGAAAAAATGATTACAAACAAATTCCATTACAATTACTTGTAATTTGTAATTAAAATTTTCCAATTACAATTACTTGTAATTGTAATGTGTAAAATCTAATTACAAATTACTTGTAATGAAAAAAACATGCAGAACCTGTATTTCAATTACATAGAAGTAATGGAAACAAAAGTAATTTTGAAAAAAGCTGTAATGATTACATTTTCCGTAATGATTACACATATATGTAATTGAATATATTTTCTGTACTCATAATGTTGTCATATCATAATAAAAAAAAGTTTTTACTCCATTACATGGATATCCCTGCCTTTTTTAAACCTACTCCATTGTTTTCTCATAATTATCGGTTTTTTTTTTTCCTGGCGTGGAGATAAACTGTGTTGCAAATTGATTTTTTAACTATCATTTGGTTTTAACCAAATTATTAAACATTTAGTTCTAAGAAATGTAGTTTGTATTCCAAACACCTCGTTAAGCTTTGATTTAAGGAAACCTAAACATTTTTTTTTCTTATTATGCGTGAAGTTTGCACCGGGAGCAGCCAAATTGCAATTACAATTTACAACGACCCGAACGAAACTGAGCTGTACAGTATACAGTTGTTAACCTTTGTTTGCATTTGAACTGGACAAAAAAAGAAAGATAAGATAATTTAAGTTAGTTTAAAATTTTAGTAATGAATTAAAATCTAAGTAATCAATTACTTAAAAAGTAATTGCACTGCGTTTTTCTTCAATTACTTCCAGAAATCAATTACTTTTCTGTAATTATATGTAATTTGTAATTGGCATTTGCTAATTAATAATTAACAGTCAATGTAATTGATTTTTTTCAATTTCAATTACATGTAATTGTAATTGTTCGAACACCAATTATAAATTACTTATAATCGTAATTTAAGTTGTAATCAATTACCAAAAGTAATAGTTATTTCCCAACTCTGTCTAGTTACTTATTTTCCGATAAGACCAAGTCCAATGCCCATCATTTATTATATCCACAGAGTGAAATGTTGGGCAACGTTCCATTGTCTACAGATTAAAATGCTGAATTCTGTTTTATTGGGAAAGTACTCTTTTGTTTGTTTGATGACATTTTGTTGCCCAATAACCCTTCTGCAGTAAAATGCTAATTGCTGTTGCTCAATTTTGTATGGCGACTTTTTTTTTCGAAATAATCAAATTTCAAGAGCAAAAGGAGGAAACAAAATGTGAAATAGCCAAGCAATAGCTGTCAAAATAAATTCGTTAATCTAGATCCTACGCATTTCGAATTGTAGATTGGAAATATTCCACCCTAATTCGACCTTCAAGCTAGATAATTAAGATTCGTTTATAATGTCACCAGATCGTCTATGTTTGAAATTTTATATTTTTTTTCTACGAATTTAGAGCTGGGATGTAAGTTTTACCAAAAGTCGTGTCTACATTTTTTAATTGCTAAGAGCCAATGTCTGGAAAGAAGATGTGTAGTTTCAATAAACATAAATAGAGCGAAAATTCTTCTATTATTCTATAACATTTTAATCTGAGTGGAAAAAAATGACACATCAATCATCCTCGAATGGATAAAAACTGTTATTGAGAAATTTGAAAATGACCATCGTCCGAAGATCAAAGCGATAACCACAGGCTCTGGTCGCCTCATGTCGATGAATTATTGTAATGCGTGCAATGAATTAAATGAAAGGGTGAGTAGGTTATGCGATAATGTTTCTTTTTGTTTAAATTAAAATGTGTGTTGGGCTGTGTTCTTATTGAGGAATGCCACAAGAAAACTGGATAAATCAACAATTTTCGGATATATCCGGTTTTGATATGACTCCATGAATTTGACATCGGTTCGTCTGTTTTTGAAAAGTTGCTCTTCCTTGAAGCGGATTTTTCCAACATTCCTTGATGTAAATATATATCTACGGTTTGTTAATATTATCTTCAAAGCTGAAAATTATACTAAATGTGTGCATAACGTGACCTACATCACACACAACGTCAGTGTATATAAATAGATCCCATCCATAATTATTTCAAATGGCTCTTGGCGTAGATTGCATATAATTGCTGATACTTTGTAATCTCTAATGATGGTCAAATAAAACTATACATATCCATGGTTATGGACAGAGTAGCTCAAAAAAAAAATGACCGGCTGTTTAAGTATTCGCTTTGAATAGGCAATAAATACTTTTACGGAATACAATTCCATTAAAGTCACACATGCCTTAAGCTAGATTACCTCGACTTAATCTTTTCCGAATGTAAGAAAGCTTACCAGACTAAGGAAATGTGTGCAACGAATATCTTTGACATTGTGTATTTTTATAGTCGTATGACAGACAGTGGGCACATTCAAAATCTAGTTATCTTAAGTCGACTAGATTGGTCTGGACTACGTCAGTCACATTTTTGCGAACTGTCATTTTAGTACTCAGTCACAAATTTCTTGAGTAGATTCCTCGGCCACCTCTTCATAAACGTCAACTTAAACACCTGTTTATTTGAGCGAATAAATGCAATCGGAAATGAGATACATTAAGTCATTCAGCTATCAGACAGCTGTCAGACAGCTGTCAGACTCACTAAACTAGAAACTTAAACGTCCCCAGTGTCTCAAATGTATGCCATGAACAATTTATTTCGGTTTGAAAAAGACATCTCACTGCCCAATTACGCGGCCATTTTGTATTTTTTATCGCAAACCAACGAGACTCGAGGTTGGAAAGGGAAAAAAAGCAAGCGGTCCAAAACTTCGATTTGTTTGAAATTCCTCGTCTAAAATCGGTTGTGCACGATCTATTTGTAGCCATTTTTATGTGCAATTACTGAGAGAATAATAACTGTGTTTGCGTTAATTGTGACTACTTTCTAAGCTACTTAAACAGGAAATTTGCCTCAATATATAGACTGTTTGCTTAACATTTCAATCAATAAACCCAACGACAAGAGAAGTGTAAAACCTACTGACTATATAATGTATTTATGCAGATAATTCAATTGTTTTTATGAAAAGTGTTTATTACCCAACAGGTTCATTAACATGTAAAAGCGTTCTGATCGCATGTATGTAAGATAGCAGACAAGAGTAATTATATAAAACCAAAACAAAAATCCCCGGCTTCCGAGTATATCTTAGGAGAACGTGATCAATTCATGCAAAGCCATAAGTAGGCACATTAACTATATTTATTTACATAAATTTACTTTTATTTTTAGCTCCATTAACACATCTTTAGAATGTGCATAGAATACCTAAAGTTGTTTAATTCATATCAATTGACAACATCTCATTGCTAGTCCCAGCATAGCTCTGTACATTTTGACGTTTATAGTGCACAGAGGTCGCTGACACTCGGAAGTGCTGAACACTGCACTCATATCCAGGTTTGGACATTCCATTTTAAGGAAATATTTTTTTTATGTGCAAGGTCATCCACATCTTTAAAGAACCCTTATAACCTAAATAAAGTTCATATGTTGACACAATTATTGTCAACCTAATGCTTTGAGTAAATAGGAAATCTTAGATTTTATTTTCAGACAGCGTGACGTTAGGCTCACTGCTGTCAATTGATAAATATATTCCAATTAGATTCAATATGCTAACGGTATGATAATGGAAATATAATTCGCTACTACTCTAATACTTTGGTGTTGAATTTTGTCCTTATCATTGACAGATCACTTGAACACCCATGCTCAACTACGACATCCGCTAATTCGGGAGTTCCAAGATCCGATGAAGTGATACTTTACCTCAAAAATCTGACATCAATATTGTATTGGGGGATTCTTTGTTAGACGTCAGATTTACAAAGTAAACTTACCTAGTAAAGGAAAATCTGAATATCAAACGAAATCGTGATGCACGAAAATGTGCACGAAAATTTTGCTCCGAAAAGTTCTCCGATTTGGTTAATTATTTCTCCGACGATCTGTTGACTGTTGGTTTTCAATTTGGAGTTGTTTATTGTTCTTATTTATAAGCTTATTTTGGGCTCCTCCTGTATTTACTTAAGAAGTTTGTTTCGTTTTAATAAATTTGCGCAAATGGTTTGACATTTCGCATTAGTATAACTAAAGTGGTGTCAATTAGATTGATCTGGCTTTTGATTATTTCGTCGGTCTGTGGTATGTACGCAGTGGCGATAGCTTAATATATAACTTGACACAAGTCAAAAATTCAAACTTAATTGTCGACGATATTGTACATATATATATTATCGTACTATTCTTATGCGTTTAGCAACAAATTTATATCTATTACGATCATACCCATACATTGTATTGGTGACATGTGAGATGTGACATATCGTGTTGAATAACTTGCTTAGTAACACTAATGGTATCTTATTTGAATGTTGGTACCTATTTAAATATTCAATAAATCAGTAGAAATCACGTTGAAACTTGGACAATTATTATAACCTATGTGTTGCATTTATCTTCCTATACTTACCTATAATTACATTTTCTTTTCGCAGAATACAGTTTTTTGACAGTTTTTTATATAGCAAAATGAGCGATCCCGTGCATAAATCTCGATTGAGAAAGAAATAGTATTTCACGTAAAATTAAAAAGCTCTGAGCACACTCGTCCGTTCTCTATTCTTAACGAGAAAAGAAAAACTTCTAGTACGTTACATGAAAGTATCAGATTTATTTGGCAAAGGTCTACTTTAATTATTTACTCATATTACAATTTTACTTATTTAGCACTTTTAGGAAAGACAAAAACTTGTAACTCTGTAATTACAAAGATTGACTGAACAGAATTAGTATTCTATCCTTAAGTTGGTACCTTAAATGCAAAATAAAACAAAATATCTTTAAAGCAAATTTATTTAAAAATAAAGTGCACGACTGGGTCGCACAAAACTTTCTCGATCATCAGAAGTTTGGTTGGATGTTTTGTCATTTTATTAGGTAGGTAGGTAGAAATCTGAGAACCGATGCTCGATAAAAGAAACGGTTCATAAAATATAAGAATAAATCAAACTGCCAAGGCTCCTCTTGGGCGCCAATCGGCTGCACAATAAATACAAATGATGAAATTTATTCAATTTAGGTTTCCCATCTATCTTAAATCTAACAAACACCCGAAACTCTGCAATATTATATTGAATAAGTTTGACTGCAAAAAATTAGACGAAACTTGGGCGAAATTCCTGCATTCCGATGATATTTATGCGTACATTAAAAATCAACTCATCACAAAACATGGGCGCAACCATTATTTCTAACACATACCTACCTTTAACTTCATTAATTCAAGATCATAACCTTCAAATAAGTTATCCAAATATGGTCCATACCCCGAAAGTACATCGGTTCACCTGTCTGGCCCGAACAAATAACTTACTTAGTTAATCTCCTAAATCATAATGTTCAACACACGAATACCCGCTTCAAATAATAAAAACGAAATGAGTTTGCATATTACCGCAGTTATGCCTAGAGTTCGTCTTATTTTAAATATTCATTGTCACCACTTAAGCCGGAGAGAATCGTCAATGGTGCATACTCATCTAAACTCAACTGATTTACTAACCTATTGCTGGGAAGCGCGAGATGTCTTATTATTCAAAAAGTAGCTAAATAACCCCAGCTCTTTTAGTGTCACAGCAAAACTGGTTCAAGAAATCACAGTAAGAACGTGCTTTGATTGCTCTTTAAGACTTGTCTTAGTGTAGGTCAGTACCAGCTTCTGGTTATTATCTAATCATATGTACAAATATTTACTTTTCACGTTTCAAAATAAATCTTGTGAAAAAAGAGAATAAGTGACGCAGGTGTTAAAGACTCGCCAATATTCTGAAGAGGATTTCACCAGTTATGCGCTAAGTTTGATAATGATGTTCCTAAGGTAAGGCTATCTATCCATGGCTTATTAACTAATGAATAAGTCTATGTCCGTTTTTATTTCGTGGGATTCCTCTAGAAAGATTGATTTATATGTTATCGGGCTAGTGGCATTAGGTCCTTATTCAGTAATTCGAAAGCTTTCACTCGCTGTCTCTGCGTATAATACAAAAAAAAAACTGGTTCAATCGAGCACTCTACGCAGATTTGACAAATATAGTTCTATAGATAACTCTTTGACTTTGACGTCCTACAAATGACAAGCGTTGTTTATAGCTGGTCTATATCACCTATATAGTAGGTACCGTCAGACATAATTTTTCAACACCTGTATAATATATTTCTAAGAACTGACGATGGACAGAGTTCATCTGACTTCGATTGGGTCAATATTTTCGAAAAGCATTGTCTCAATGCCACATTATATTTATGAAATTGTATTAGAAGTGGAGTTGTCAAGATCCCGACCAAAAGTGACATTCATGATCACCACAAATTTGAAAGAACAATGTCAAAACCGATTTATATTTATTTCAATTCATTTCAACTATATTGATCGATTACCCATCCAGCTGCTTCTTATATAATCTTGGCCATCGCCTCAAGTTATCAATTGTGTCACGATATTGTGTCAACCATATCGATAATGAAAATGTTAACACATTTTCCCTGGTTTTAATAGGAATCACGCCAAGGTTAAGCTATACCTATAGAACAAGCAAAATATTTTACTGAGTTTCTAATCGCAGTATAGAATCAATTTTCGACTTTAGCTAGGTACCTACCTACTGGATTTTTAAGAAATGCAAACGCCGAAGCACTTGGGCGGATATCAATAAACTTGTCTCATACATACTCTTGTCACTATGTCATTGTAGGTACCTATGTCATTTATGATTGAAGATTTTGTAAAGTCTGAATGTTTGATTTACTTATCACAAAAAAAAAAAAACAGAGAGAGAAAAAAAAACGCAAGCATCAGAGTTTGATTGAAATAACAGCAATTGCTGCTAGGTGAGCAAATGACTCCTTAGCAATTCATTAATTCTTACAAGAATATCGAAAATTGTGAATACAAGCTACCTATATAAAAGAAAGTATTTGCAAAAGTATGTCCAACAATAAACGGTTCGTAAAAGCTATCAGCTTATTCAATATGGGACTTATATGTTGCATTTAGACGGTCACACACTCCTAACACGGAAAATTAAAGGGATGCCCAATACTAAATAGCCGTCTGACTGAAAGGGACAGCATTACCTGACATGCAAAAAAACGTGACACGTATTTTGTTCGGCCATCTTGTTTACGTGTTAGGAATTATAATTATGGTTAACGAAATTCCACGTTCCTATAAAACAAAATGGCTTCCGGAAGTGATGAACGGACAATAATTAATTTATTTCGTATAAATGATTGATGAATTGTTGGTTTAATTTACTGAAACTAATAATTAACACACTCATTTCACATGTCTTAAATCGGAAATAGAAATGTTTTCATGTGATTGCAGAAGTGTTGCTAGCTGGAACTTATGTTTATTTCCGCTTTACGTATCTATAAAGTGTCTGTTAAAAGCAAAACATACTCTTCCACCAAAAAATTTTTTTTTGAATTAAAGATGGCGTTATATTTCAAATTTTGACAGCTATATTACCAATTCACTTGTATATTACAAAATCGATGTTATCCCTTATTAAAAGTAAAAAGAAAACTGCTACTAGAATCAAAACCATATCTTATCCATCTGACAGTTTACTCCAAAACATTATGTTATCCATCAACGCAGGAGTAAAGCAAAACATACCTTATCCGATACAAAGTTCCCACAAAATACGTTCTGCAAAAGCAAAAAGTAATCTTATTTTTGTTTTTATTCTGGCTCAAAAAATCAGTTTTTGTTTTAATTGGTAAAACCTCTATCCCTACTTTTTATATCTTTATAATAATATGAAAAATAAAATTGAAGCGAGCTGGGTGAAGGTGCTTGCGGGGGTGTGGTGTGTTCGTGGGTGAGTAGAGCTGAGCTGTCGAAGTGGACCGGAACCTGAAGAGCGGCGAATAAACGGCGACCAAAAGTGAGCAGAGCCAGGCGACCAATTGCTTGTTCAGCCTGTCTTCTGTTCTGAAGTAACAAACGCAGAATAACTCTTCCCCTTGTGTTGGCGTAATCAGCGAAGATGATCAGAGCCGGGCGACCAATTGCTTGTTCAGCCTGTCTTCTGTTCGAAAAGCAATTTGAAAGAACAAAATAAAAAAGGAGACTCCAACTATGTTGTGTGTTCAACTTTTAACTTTATTCAACAGACTGCGACTTAGGCTATTTCGTGTGGGCTTTTTATACACAAAAATAGTAACGGTCACTTACGTATTGTTTTTATTCTCCCGTTGCGTTAATTCTATTTTGTGTGTAAAGAGCTACACGTTACATTTTTACTTTTAAAATTATTTTTTTTTTGTTTACAAAGTGATTAATTTTTTGTATTGTATTTTTAGAGTTATGATATAAGAAAACAAAATGAAATCGAAATGATAATATTTGATTGATGAAAAAATTAAATGAAATGAATGAATGGATATGAATGTAGCAAAACAACAATAAGTTTATGTAAGTAAATGTAAATGCAAATAATATAAAAGGAAAAGAAAATAATAATAAATTCATAATGAGTATGCTGATTGACGGTTGTTACAAAATACAATTTTAAATACTATTAGAAAAAATAATAATCCTTTTTTTAAGTTCTGGTCAAAATGTACTTTATCCACTTGAGTTAAAAGCAAAACATGCCTTATCCATTTTAGTATACCAAAAACATCCTTATCCTTTTTTCAATTATTAATTACTTCCAATAAATTAACTTAAAACGTGCGAGACAAGTTTCTTTCAACTTAACTTATCGTTTTTAAATCAATAAATGTTTTTATAAATGAGGTTTTCAATTTTTAAAGGAACAGGAAGTTTTTTCGTTTTTTCTCAGAATGACATGTGATGGACAAGAGCATGTTTTGCTTTTAATAGACACAATATAGGTAGAACATCCAAGATACCTTAGGCGTCTGATTTGTGATCTCATTCTTATGCCTTTATTAGCATTGACTGCGTACAAACCTATCTCTCTTCCCCGTCTCGTGCAAAAATGCAGTTTTAAGGAAATATTTGTCATGCTTGTGAATCTTTTATCAATCAATCAAAATAATGTGGATTATGGTTAGAGTGTAAATGCCATAACGTAGAAGTCCAAATAAGTCCACAACAAACTAAATAAACAATCAAATTAAGCAATAATGACTATTTACAAAAAGCTTTCAATATTAGCACATACAAAAATGTACAACAAACAATTTATTGTACAAACAATCAATCAATGAATGCAAAAGTTACATTCAAAAATCATGAAAAGAACAAAAGTAAAACAGAACTGCACTGCACGAAGACTTTTAATATTTCTTGACTACTTTTGAGAGAGAAGCAATGAATATTTAAAGATTCTGATTTGGTAAATTTCTTGGCCTCGCTTTGACGTTTGTGATCATGTCACTAGTTTTAGTTATAGCGTTATAGAATATGCTATCAGTGTTGTTAATTTTAAAAAGGCAAGCATTAGAGAAAACAGATATGTATTTATTCGCTAGACAGAGAGCCCATCTCGTGTTTAGTTCTGTGGCTTCTATAGAAGTCGGATACCTTTTTGACTACTACTAGCCGGCGGTTCAAATGGATGACTGGGCAGTCATCAAGGCAGAGGAACCCCACAAAAACACGATGTCCTTCCTGCTGCTAATAAATAACGAGTGCCTGGCTGCTCTCGAAAAGGCAGACTACAAGCTTCGGTTTGGCATAAGGCATGCCAAGCTGAAAGTGTTTATTTCCTCGGGTCCTGAGGACGATGCGGACATCGTTGAAACCGACAAGCTGTTGGAGGACCTAATGATCGCTGACAAAAACCCATCCACGAATAATGCTGAAAGTCATACAGATTAACCTGAGGCACTCAAGGTGTGCCTCGGACAACCTGAGGGTTTTTCTAAGGGAGGAAAACATGGACATCGGCATTATTCAGGAGCCCTGGGTGAAGGACTCAACCATTAAAGGGCTTCAAGACAAACAATACAACCTATTTTACAAACACCAGGCCACAGGTAAGCCTAGAACATGCATACTCGCTAAGAAACATCTTAAAGGTTTTCTATGTCCCAATCTTAGCTCAGACGATTTAACAGTGGTTAAACTGGAGTTTGCGAATCAAACGACATACCTGACATCAGCATACATGGCTCATGAGAAACCAGCACCGCCAGTGGAGGTGGCGCAACTCACAGCCACACTAACAGCAAAGGACAACCTACTGATGGGCTGCGATGCCAATGCAAGGCATACAGTATGGGGAAGCTCAGAAGATAATGAAAGAGGTGAGTCACTTTTTGATTTTCTTTTAACTACTAACCTATCTATCTGCAATAAGGGCACAACCCCAACCTTTGTTTTCCCGAGTACGGGAAGCTTCCGGGGATGGGAAGAGGTCCTAGATATCACACTTAAAACAAACAATGATAGCTTTAGGGTCGAAAACTGGAGAGTTTCCAATCTGGAGTCACTCTCAGACCACAGATGGATCCTCTATGACTTGTGTCTCGAGGCCGAGACTAGTAAACCATTTAGAAACCCCAAGAGAGTTAATTGGTCTAAGTTTGGCCAAGTCCTTCGGACAAAACTAAAAAACACACCTGAAACATACACTTTAGCAATCGTAGAACTGGAGGCAAAGGTTAAGTCTTTCGAGAACGCAATGAATGTTGCATACAAAGTCTCGTGTCCAGTTAAACGTAGTAAAAAAACACTTCCCCCATGGTGGAACGAGGATCTCTCCAATCTTAGGCAGATGACCAGAGCGATTTTCAACATCTGCCACAAACACAAATTCTGGCAGCCGTATAGGGACTGTCTTAGTCTTTATAAGAAAGCCATTAAGGCATCCAAAAAGGAGGCCTGGATGGATTACTGCCATTCAATAGAAACCCTTAAGGACTCCGCCAGGCTTAGCAAGATTCTGTCCAAAGAACACTCCAACCCTTCGTTTCTACGAAAGTCAGACGGAAGTTGGACTGAATCCTGCGCGGAGACCCTAGAACTCCTAACTAATACACACTTTCCAGGATGCAGCGATATTAGCACGGAACCCGGGAGGTCTCGGCAAGTACAACCTGCATTCCATAGTAATATTACCTCAATAGTTTCCAAGGAAAAGGTCTCCTGGGCTATAAACAGCTTCTCTCCGTTAAAGTCTCCGGGCCCTGACGGCATACTACCTGTCATGCTACAGAAAACGCAAGACTTAACAATACCTTGGTTGGTGTCAATTTTTAGAAGTTGTATAATACTAAATCACGTGCCTCACTCTTGGAGACGCGCTAGAGTGGTTTTTATACCAAAGGTGGGCAAACGCGGGCATGAAGCCGCGAAGGACTTTAGGCCAATAAGTTTAACCTCCTTTGTACTTAAAACTCTAGAGCGTGTCCTCGACATCCACATGCGAAGTCTTCTAGCAGAATCATCGCTATCCAAATCCCAGCACGCCTACCTGAAGGGGAGATCCACGGAAACGGCTCTCCACGAGGTAGTGCGAACAATCGAAAAATCCTTACATTATAAGGAATACACCCTAGCCTCCTTTCTAGACATAGAGGGAGCTTTTAACAACGTGCACACCGAAGCAATTCTTGAATCTCTCACAGAGCTGGGCATAGAGGAATTTATTAGTCAATGGATAGTCTCTATGCTCAGAACAAGAACTATTCAGGCAACACTAGGCAACAGTCACTTAACCAAATTTGCCCATAGAGGAACGCCACAGGGTGGCGTTATTTCTCCCCTACTCTGGCTAATGGTTATAAACAAAATTCTGGTAAAACTAGACAGGGAACGGGTCAAAGTTGTCGCGTATGCGGATGACGTGGCGATACTAGTGTCAGGGAAGTTTCCCTCCGTGATTAGTGAAATTATGGAGGCCGCTCTAGGAAAGGTAAACACCTGGGCTGCAAGTTGTGGCCTTGGCGTTAACCCGAGCAAAACTGAACTGATGCTGTTCACTACCAAAACCAAAATACCCGATTTTACCCTCCCCCGTCTAAACGGACAACCACTCACACTATCATCCAGCGCTAAGTATTTGGGCATCATTCTTGATACAAAACTTAACTGGAAACAAAACATCGAACACAGAGTAAGGAAGGCGTGTATTGCCTTCTACGCCTGCAGCAAAACCTTTGGAAAGAAGTGGGGACTTCGACCAAAGATGACCTTGTGGATGTACACAGCCGTAGTGCGTCCAATTCTCACCTATGGTTCACTCGTATGGTGGCCTGCGTTGAGTAAAGGATATAACCTTACAAAATTAAAAAAACTGCAAAGAACAGCCAGTATAGGCACTACGGGTGCAATGAGGTCAGCCCCAACGGACGCCCTTACTGTGCTCCTGCATCTTTTACCTCTCGATCTACACACTAAATATACCGCATTATGCAGCGCTATAAGACTCAGGGAGTCAGGGTGCTGGAGTGCAAGGCCGTATGGCCACAGCAACATACTGGATTCGTTACCAAACGGCATGGTCACATTTCCAACCGACTACATCACACCCCAACTTAATTTCAATAAAGGCTTCCAGGTAAGTTTCCCTTCCAGAGCTCAGTGGAAGAGAAACGAAGTAGTGCAGGGTTTCGACACGGTCATATACACCGACGGATCTAAGATGAACTGTGGTGTGGGGGCCGGGGTCTACTCAGAATCACCGAAGATATCAGTATCATATCGCTTGCCGGATTTCTCCAGCGTCTTCCAGGCGGAATTGCTGGCTATCCGAGAAGCTTGCACGCAACTAGGGCGTGACACAACGCATAAACAAAACATTGCTATCCTAATTGATAGCCAAGCCGCCATCAAAGCCATCAACTCGGCTACCATATCCTCCAAGCTGGTGCAGGAGTGCCGGTACAAGCTTGCCCGTCTGGGCGAACGTTACAGTGTCACACTTCTCTGGGTACCAGGGCATAGTGACATAACAGGTAACGAGCGCGCGGATGAGCTGGCCAGACGGGGGTCAAATCTACACAGCTCACTCGCGGCAAGGGTCCACGTTCCACTAGGAGTGGCCAAGGGGCAAATTCACTCACATTTCCTGCGAAAAGCCAATCTTCAATGGAGGGGGTTGACCAACTGCGTCATATCAAGGAAGATATGGCCCAAATACGACCAAAATAGAACAATGAATCTGCTAAATAGAACCCGCCCAGATATCGCCAGAGTCACGGCAATAATCACAGGGCATTGGCCAATTGGAGACCATGCGGCCAAACTTGGGATCCCACACAACCCTCATTGCCGCAGCTGCGGTAACATAAATGAGAAAGAAACTCTCTTCCACTTCCTTTGCAAATGTCCGGCACTAGCAAGAGCCAGACTGCGCACACTTAACCAACCGTTTTTCGACGACCTTAGCGATATTTCGGGTAAAGGGATATTAGATATAATCCGTTTCCTCAACTCCACAGGTTGGATATAGGTACCCTATGCATCACACCCTTAAAAAAAACCATTACAAACTAGGTCACACGAGTCGTGGTATCAAAAAGGCACATCCAAGTGCTACTTGGGTTCAAGAGCTTGAACCGCCACTTCTACCTACCTACTACTAGCTAACAATCCGTATTCAATAATAGGCCTGTTTTTTTGAGCTTCGAACTCAGCAAAGCAAAGCAAAGTAGGATTTTCAGCACGCAATTACAACAACTACTGTGATTCCTCGAAGTGTCAAGTAGGGCGTAGTTGTTGTAATCGCATGCTGAAAATCCTACTTTGCTTTGCTTTGCTGAGATCGAAGCTCAAAAAAACACGCCTAATGTCGTGTTTGTGAATATGCCAATATGCAGCGCACGTGAAGGATGCGACGGATAAAGGGTCCAGCCCAAAAATAATGGAATACAGAGATATATAACTTTCCAGTGGAAACAAATATTTTCCGGAAAAATCAATGAAGTCACGCACACTTCCTCATTTCTTTTCTAGTAGGTATATGTGAGTTCATGAAATCATGAAATCATAAAACACAAAAAAATTTAACAGCGCGATGGCCACAAAAGCAAAAGGAATTCATCTCTGGGTAAAACGCCTTATATCAGCGCTGAACACATTCATTTAGATTCCCAACCACACACCCTTTACTTTTGATAGCAATTGTCATTTCGCATTTTGACATATCTACAGCAAACTGTCAAAACGAAAACAGCTGTCCGCAATTTTTGCAGTCACTTTTCTCTTTTTCGTACTTTTATTACAACTTCTAAACAAATCAGTGCTCTGTGTTCTCCTTCAATTATAAATCAAATTAAATACGTACATTCTATATTCAAATTCCCAATAAAGATAAAAAAAAGCGATAACCCAAAGCAATAAAGTGTGTTGTGTATAAAAAGAAAGTCTGTGTTCATTTTAAAAATGTTTCTATTAAACTTTCATTTAGCCATGACGAAATTGCTATAAATCCCCTTCGTCATCAAAACATAAACAAAGGAAATTTCATTGAACAATCTCATTTGAATCGTAATATGCAATAATCAGTAGACCAATCAAAAAGAATGGAGTCAATTTGCGCTGAACTAGGCATATCACCTAATCACGTACGTGAGACCTCACTACCAGACCGTTTTGTCGTCATTGTTGACAAAGGATGGTTACAATCGCTTGAACAGAAAAAGAAATTAACCGAGTTTCCAATCTATCATGGGTTAGATAAAAGAATACACCCAACGGTATTAGCCCATCCGTGGACTAAAGTGTATATGCAAATTTATCGCAAACAAAATCAAAAGGTATTCCCCCTGCCAAAGAGCCGTGGTGAGGCAAGTGCTTGTCACGGAGAAGACGACGTGAAAGAGCTGCCACTGACATACTCACAGGTAAGTGTTGAACTTGAAGTTATGCATTATGCTTAGAATTATGCAATAGACCCTGGTTCTATTTATTTTTGTTTATGAAATGCAAAATCCGAGTGGGTAGGGTACGCGGTGATTCTCTAAATAGAATTACCAAATGGAAAAGTCGATTTAATGGCTTTTCTATGGATACCAACAACATTCGATTATTGCTGATTGGTATGAAGGTGTTCAGGTGGATGGTAATTGCATTTAATAGTGACGAGGGAATTAAACTTATGAAATCAACACGAGGTCGATTTTGTTTCTCTTCACATTCGGACTGTGGCTGCGTTTAATGCAGTCACCTACAGTGATTTTACTCTTTCTAGGGTCAGAGATCAATTGACAAAACATTTTATTGTTGACTGTGTGCATGCATGGGATGTGTATGGCCGTAGATAAATAGCCACCGAATTCATACATGTAGGTAGCTATTTATCACAGCAGCCGACCTATAATCAGAGCGAAAATGGATGAAAACGTCTACCATATTTAGAATTATCTGCTTTTGTGGTTGACGTGACAGTATACTAATAAGCGCTAAGCACGTAATGCAGTGGAGCGATTGCTAATTTGCGGTATCATGAACCACCAACCTCAACTACGACGTCAAATTTTAATCATCATCATTAGCAAACATGTTCTGTAGAACTGATATATTGTATTTACTTCCTCTCCTCTTCCAGGCAGTCTCCTATGTCACGAGTACAAACTTTAGAAACCTCTGGGAAGCTGCATACAAAAAGTATTCCGCCTCCCATTTAAAACAGGCAAAGCAACCGAATCAGGGACTCGGCGGCAGGAGTTTGGACAATCCCTTCCTACCCTACGACATAGTTCTACGAGAACTAATCCAACGCATCTTTAACTGCTCCATTATCAATTGTAGCGGTCAAACGTCAACCGAACCGAGTCTCCCCACAATAACAAAAACCGACTGTCATACAAATGTTCTTCCAGCGCTGGCCGCCGTTGAAACAACTTCGCAAATTGCCGTCATTTTCTATCCATCCGCCGTAGAGGCTTCCCTATACGACTGCATAACATACACTCCAGCTGTCCTTAGTAAATCTCACAACAAATCGCTGTTCATCGTCTATCAGCTACTGCAGCTGACAAAGCATCTATCCAAGTTGGGACTCTTTCTCGGTGATCTACGGCTGCATGATATTCTCGTGAAAGACAATCTCTGGTTGCAAATAATACCTCGAGTCGAGTCGAATATAATTCACCAGGACATAGATGATGTGTCGCCTTCCACAGACAATCCAGACAATGATGACGATGAGTACTCGACAAATACCAAATTGGATCTAAAGTTCGCCTACGACCTGGAACAATTCACCCTGCGGGAGTACTGTGAAATGTGGTGCAACGGACAGCTTTCCAACTTTGATTACCTCACGATATTGAACAATGCAGCTGGCCGTAGTGTCAGCAATCCCGAGTACCATCACATTATGCCCTGGGTGACGGACTTTGCGCATCGTAATGGAGCGAATTGGAGGGATCTGTCCAAGAGCAAATATCGCCTTAACAAGGGCGATGTTCACTTGGATCTAATGTTCACATCTCATGGAGCCACCAGTCACGATGTACCTCATCATGTGTCCGATTTTCTATCGGAAATCACTTACTTTGTGTATATGGCGAGGCGGACACCACAGCACATACTCTGCCATCATGTGAGGCCAATATGGGTGCCTGCCGAGTATCCCGTGTCAATTCAACGACTGCAAGAGTGGACGCCTGACGAATGCATTCCTGAGTTCTACTCAGATCCCATGGTATTCAAGAGCATGCACGAGGATCTGCCAGATCTAGAATTACCTGTGTGGGCGAGCTGCCCAGAGGATTTCATTGCAAAGCATCGCGAGGCGCTCGAGAGCCAGCATGTCAGCGAGAGGCTACAGTTGTGGATCGACTTGAACTTTGGGTGAGTGCTACTATTACTATTTTGTTTGATTACATCATTGTTGGCGTTGAATTTCATTTGAATGGAATTATTTTCGCGATAACGTTATCCACTGATAAGAGGCACAGTTCCGCCCACACATTGAGTTGTGCTATGCCGCTTAGGTACAGTGATTTTCCTTATGAATTCGTCTGTGTGCAATCGCAGCGGATTTCTTATCAGCGGAGTGAAGGTAATCTCTTGTTAAACAGACTAGGAATGCGGTGCATCGAATGCACTTTTGTAGCTGATTTGTAAATCCCAGTCAATCGATATAAAAAGGGAAAGTCAGAAAGTGTGTGTGATTATCTATCGCCAGTATTTGATGCAAAAAATGATTAGTTAGAAAAAAAAAACGACCAAGTTTGTTTGTTTCGTGTGCCAAACTCATGGATAAGGTTTAACAGGGGAGTCTACTTTCATTCCAAGTCTTGTAACACTCGAATTTCTGTCTTTACTTATGTAAATATGTCTCGTTTAATATGCTTTCAGCTACAAACTGACGGGAAAAGCGGCAGTCAAGTCGAAAAATGTCTGCCTCAGTATGGTTGACAACCACAAGAACCTGTGCCAACGAGGGATTGTTCAACTTTTCACTCAACCCCATCCACCAAAGCGTTTTCCTTCGCCTTGGTTCTGCAGAAGTCCGCCGCGTCTCACAACAGCTTCGGAACTAAGCCGACGCTTGGCTAAGAGCACAGATGACGTCTCATTGTCTGGCATAAAATCACCCTCCAGAGAAACTGATTCGTCCCTACTCCACACAACCCCACAGAAATTCGGAAGAGCTAGTCCGAAATCCACACGACAACCGAACACCATCATCGAGGACAGTCAACTAATTGAGTCTTCCTCATCCAACTTCTACCCCACGACCAATTTCATTGAACTACCAAAGAACTACAGCCCGTGCGCCCTTCTGCAGAGTCTCGAAACGATGGAGACGTTTTTCTCGAAAACCTTCCTCGGTCAGAAGGCCAATCAAAACCACTCAGAGAAGATGGCACATAACGATCTGCTGTTCGAGGAGTCGGAGAACTCATTCACGAATCAACTATTTGCCGAGAACTACGGCTCGGCTGAAGCACAAGCCAAGAGCGGGGAAGGTAAAACGAAGGCAAAGAGTTTCATAGTCCCACCAGCGAGCAATCGGCGAAATTTAAAGCAAATTCTCAGCGAGAAGCGAGAAAAGGACTTGCAAGTCATCGGCTGCCTTATTATTGAGTTGTTTCTGGTAAACAAGCTACGACCGCTGCTCATGAGCGGAATGTGTGCGAATTTCGAAGAACGCCTTAAAGCGTGCCGCTTGGTGGCGACCTCGAACGCTGCGGATATTCCAAAGTGCCTGCGCTATGTGGTGAAACTTTTACTGAACCTCAACAGGACTGGCCTCATCACCGAGCAGGGATTACCCCTCCCAACGGCGCAACAGATTCTAGAGCCGATTTTCGCTCACAACCTCATACCCTTTCCGAACACATACTTTCCCATCTACACCCTCATCCGGACGCTGCATAACTTTGAGTTCGACTCAATGCTCCTGGAATTGTACACTCACTTCCACTGTGACGGGAAAGAGTGTTGCAGGTACACGGAAATCGACCGAAAGCGCGTGCTTTTTACACGCAAAATTGCCGAGTGCAAGGTTAAGTCGTGCTGCGTACAAATTGAGAATCTCCTCGAACCAGTTGCCTACGAACAGTTCGGTTCAGTGGAATTGCTCTTGCCGCACGTCATCGATCTGCTGCAAAACGACGAGACGTCCATTCTGACTGCTTGGTACTTATTCGATCTAATCGCCACTGCCGTGGGTATTCGAGACACGCAAAAGTATCTGCTCGATCCTATTATGAAGCTGTACGACATTGAATCTTATGATCGCACGTCGATCACGGCGAGAAAGTCCACAGACGGCAGCTTGAATGCGATTCGCTTCAAGACGAGCTCCTCGTTTAAGAGCCGCAAGTCTGTGAAGCTCTACCACCACAGCTTCCTGCTGCGGCTGATCGTGCGCTTTGGTTTGAAATGCTTTCTGGACAACTTCATCGCTCCGTTGATCGAAGCCGTTGGCGGGTACAAGGAACCCGAAGACAGTACTGGCTTTCACTATCACAACAACACCAACACACGGCAGAGTCGTTGCGGAAAGAATCTAAAATTCGCCTGCAATGACGAATCGGAAAACTCCTTGACGTTGATATCGCCCGAGGCGGATGGTACTCTCTCCTTTGATGCGTCCACCAAGCAAGAAATCGAGGACGTCTTCAGTTTCGATGATGACAACTCGGAAAAGTCGAGCAACGTAGTCGATCCCGAGAGTAAATCAGTGGACTCCTTCGAGATCCGACCGTCAAACGCTGAAGAAGCCACCGAAGATGCACCGATCTACACACCAGAGAAGATCGCCATCAACGAGATCATCTACGGCCATCAGAGGCTGTCGAACACCTCGTTCGAGGATGACAAAGTATCGCTCACCAGCCAGACAGACAGCCCGTCGCGAGTGGACTCGTCCTCCTTCATGGGCCCCAAATCGCCAACTATCGCTATTCCGAGCACGTTTCGACGGTCCTATCAGTTGAATACCATCGACTGCGAGATTGGCAGCAAAAAGAGCATCGACTCGTTTGAGTTAGTCGACGAACAGCAGCAGCAGAAGAACAAAAGTGAGCCTAATGATTCGCTTCAGGCATCGGTGATCTCTAAAATATCCGAAGCCAAGTCGGTGCAGAACAATCGGATATCGGAAATGAGTGCAGAGAGTCTGGTGTGGTTGTCACATCGCCTCGGCCCTGTGTTGACGGCGCGCTATTTGACAAAGAATCTCCTGAAAATGTTGTCACTCTGCTATGTGGGACAAGAGAATCTGTTGCCGGAGAACTACGATTCAGAGGAATGTGGAAATTTGAATTATTTTTCCACGGCTGACGCAAAGGTGGTGGGCGACAGGAGTGCGGCGAAGGTGCTGGAGTGTCTCACTTCTATTGCGGGTATGTATTTGAGGAGTTTCTCAAAATTGGCTGGCATTTTATGTTTCCATTGCAGCACTTTTCGGCGAGGAATTCATTCTGCTGCAGTACTTTCCACACATCAGCGAGTTGGTTTCGCACTGTCAGAAGAGAATTACTGCCAGTTTGGAGGGGGCCTTGATCAGCTCACTGCAACTGCTCAAGTTTCTAGTTCCGTGCTTGATTGAGAGCACCATTATGGAGCGTTTGAAGGTAAGATTTCAAGTCACTTTGACGGCGACTTTCCAAATGACGTCCTCTGTAATACGCTCTTTAAATTCCAGGACGTAATTTTGGACACGATCTTAATACCAATCATCCGTCTGCTCGGCTCGACGCGTTGCCTAATGCCCAGTAGTTTTCTCGGTCGCAGTGTGCTGGCCCGTAAGCTTCTCGATGCTATCTATGTCTTGTCTGTTCGAATTGGTCCCGATATGTCCAAGGAGCACCTCTGTATACCAGCTCTGCGAAAGTTCTTTCTCATCTTCGACAAGGCGTACGGAATTAGTGAGAACTTCCTCAGCAGTTCCGATGATGTGGGAGTGTCTCCGCCCAATTATATGGTCGGTGGGAATGAAGACGCTGGCGATTTTCAGAATCATCAAAAGGAAAACGAAGAGATTCGTGATGTCTTCAGTCCGAATTTGGCTCATTGCTCATACCTGGCGTTCTTGCGTTTTCTCGGCGAATCGATTATGACGAAAACTGTTATAAATCTTGAGTTCATTCTGACACTATGCCACGAATTCGAACAGCCGGATTACTCTCCACCAAATAGGGCAGATGCATGTGACACACCCGCGTCTTCACGCAGGGTTTCCGTAGAGGAACAAGCGACGGCGAATAGTTTTGGGACAACCTTGATTGGAAATCGAATTGAAGTGGCAACGAGTAGCACCCGCCAGGAGATGGGCCCAATGGAGGTGCTCGACATGGTGGCCTATAAGTTTGACCAGATCGGCAAGACGCGCCATTTGCGTGGAAATTGGTTGGCATATTGGCGGCACGAGATCAGCCGCCCAGATAAGGACAGCCATCTGAGTTTGAAACAGATTAAGCTGCAGACATTTGCTGGGCACACAAACTCTGTTAGGGCCATTATTGCTCTGGACAATGAGAATAGTTTTATGTCGGCCTCGAAGGATAAAACCGTGAAACTCTGGTCGCTACGGAGTGAGGGTGATGGCAAGAAGGTGTCGTCCTGCCAGTTTACCTATAACAGTCACAAAAAACCAGTCCATTCGTTGACATTCCTGGAATCGATGCGGTTCGTTGTTTCCTGCGATTCCGGAGTACACATGTGGGATCCTTTCATTGGCCGTCCCTTGGGCATACTAGACTCTCCCAAGCACAATCCGGTGACTGTGGTACGAAGTTATCCATCGCCCAGTCCGCTCATCATAGCCGGTACAGCGGAATCATCGGTGAAGATCATCGATTCGCGCACCATGCAGTACGTGAACGAATGGCGTCTTAGCTCCAACCTGAACAGCACAGTTCGGTGTTTAGCAGCCTCGCCGTCAGGCAATTGGATTGCAGCTGGACTGTCATCTGGGGTTATTTCGCTTCTGGACGCAAGGACGGGAATTTTGATGTCATCGTGGCGCCCAATGGAATGCGACATGTTGCAGTTGGCTGCGGCAAGTGACAGCCAAATTATCAGTTCAGCCCTGGATCACAGCATCTCTGTGTGGAACGTAAACGACAGCAGCCTTCAGTATCAATTAAAGTGAGTGTAACCTGAGCGCCTGCAAGTGTTTTTCCTTTGACCTATTTTTCATCTTCAGACCCCCACCAGAACCAGCCCACTGCCTTCAGCCGATTGGTTCCGAATTGGTATTCGCAACCACCGCCAATCGCATTGGCATCAACTCAGACATTGAGAATCCCAATGCGACATGCTCTGTGACGAAACTACGCTCGGAGACCCTCCGAGGTGTGCTAACTAGCCTCGCGGTCTTACCCCTCAACCGAACCTTCCTCGCTGGCAATGAAAGCGGAAACATTGTCCTGCTATGCTAATAACAATCGCATCTGGAGAAATTCCTCCAAAGCGATGCCTGGTGTGGGCTCTTAGAACAATTACCGTATATTTATTATTTTATTTTTAGCGCTATATCTAGGACAAAGTGATACGTGTTAGTCGGGTTGCGCTGAATCTGGGCGAGTACTTTCGCCAACGAGTGGGAGGTTGGGAGGTTGGGAGTACTCGCGCGGTTCCTGCAGAACGCGGCTACATACACAGAAAGTAGTTTTGTTTTTATTTATCGATTGAAAAGTGTGACAATTTGTTTGTTTTGTTTGAGTTATTTAGTTTTATTTTATTGTTGCTTGCACTCCTAACCACAAAGACACGATACCAGACGATACTCCAATATAATAACACATAGAAGCGTCTTCTAGTACTAAAACTGGGCTTACATTCGAATTTTATCGCTTTTGGTTAGCATAATTATATGAAGCAAATTATTACAAAAAAGGTACTCTGCCTATTTTGCGAGAAATTCGAGATTTACATGTAGGATGTGTCTAATTTTAGTACTCAAGAAGCGAATAGTTTACGTTAAACTCATGGACAACCCCAAAGAATGCCAATCACATTCCAATTAAGAAGAGAAAATATCACTACAAAGAAATATTATTGAACTAGTGTAATAATTTAAAATTAAGACAACAAAATAGTTAAGTTGGTAAGTGTACAATAAAGACAGAAAGCAGATATACATATATACATAAATAAAGGTATTTGCATATTCTCAAAGTGGTTGTTTAAAGTATTTTTAACTATTTGTTGTCGAGCGCGAAAGTGAAAAGATAAACTGCAGTAGCTTGACTGAGGAAAACCAACTGGCCACTTTAACTTTGCCATACCTAGAACATTGACTTCTACTTCTTGGACTTATTAAGTACAAAGTGTCAGAAACTGCGCAGTGTGCAACTCTTTTTGTAACTAATGCGAACACTTTTTGCATCGTTGCGACCCGTACTTACTTATCGGGCTCCCGGCCCGTGAAGAGTCTCTGCCTGAGACACTGCAGCCTTCCCTCCTCTACGATCCCGGGCACGCTGCTTTCAGTTGTCCAGACCAAACGCTCTGGCATCCGCGTTGGCTTGGTCTTTGAAACGGAGGTTCGGTCTGCCTTCTTCTCGAACCTGGGGGCTGGGATTCGAAGATCCTCTTAGCCGGGGCATTATTGTCCATTCGCTCGATGTGGACGAGTCAATGTAGTCGACGTGTTATATCTTTTTGGATTACAACCACGTCTTGGTACAGCTCATAGAGTTCGCGGTTGTATCTTCTCCTCCATTCGCCCTCCTCGCACACAGGACCAAAAATCCGCTGAAGAATTTTTCTTTCGAAGGAGCCCAGTATCTGCTCTCCTTTCTTGCCTATGGTCCAGCACTCGGCGCCATAAAGCAGGACTGGCAAGATAAGGGCCTTGTAGAGCACACATTTCATCCTACGAGTTAGGAGTTTTGAACCTAGTTGTTTTGCCAAACCGAAGTAGCAACGGTTTCCTAGGGTAATTCGTCGCCGGATCTCCACTATGGTGTCATTCGTGGAGTTTATGTTTACTCCGAGATAGGTAAACTCCTTAACTACCTCGAAATTGTTGCTATCAATAGTGATGTTTTGTCCTAGGCGGTGGACAGATGCTTGTTTGTTTGTTGATAGCATGTACTTGATCTTGCCCTCATTTACTTCAAGGCCAACGGATTTTGCCTGTTCTTCAATCGCCGTGAATGCTTCTATCACGGCACGCTGGGAGCGACCGATGATGTCATTATCGTCCGCATAGCCCAGCAGCTAGACGGACCTGTTGAAGATAGTGCCTTCCGTGTTGGCACCTGCACTGCGCACTATCTGCTCCAGTACGAGATTAAAGAAGTCGCATGATAGCGCGTCTCCTTGCCGAAATCTGGTGCACGTTTGAAATAGTTCGGAGGAGCTACTTCCAAACTGCACTGTTTTCAAGTGTCACGCCACACAGCTGAATCAGTTTTGCCGGGATTCCGAATTCGGCCATCGCCATATAGAGCTCCTGACGATATATGCTATCATACTCGGCTTTGAAGTCGATGAATAGGTGGTGAGTTTCGACTTGAAATTCGTTGGTTTTTCCAGGATTTGCCTCAGTGTGAAAATTTGGTCTATCGGCGATCTGCCGGGCCGGAAGCCTCACTGCGTGTTGCAGAACGGTTTTAGACGTTCACATAGTACGTTGGATATGATCTTGTATGCGACATTAGCCAGGGATATGCCTCGATAGTTCTTGCAAGACATAGGATCGCCTTTTTTGTAGATGGGAGCTGATAGTCCATTCATCGGGCATATTTTCTTCCACCTTCACTTGGTTGATGATTCGGTGTATGCACCATTTGGTAGGCACCTCCGTATTTGAAGAGCTCCGCTGGTAAGCCATCAGAGCAAGCGGCCTTGCGTTGCGACCCATAGCAGTCCTATTATCTATCAATGATCACGACTTTTGTAACCTACGCAACAAAATGATATTTTTATAAGAAACTGTGTTTTTAAATGGGTCCAAATGGTACAGGATGATGTCCGAAAATCTGTCGCAAGCTACCCATTTCAACTTGACGTACATTATATAACTTTTGACATTTTGTAATGTAGATGGGTCTCCATCTCTACGGCGGCCGGATAGCAACATGCTTATGGCGTTTTCCATTGAAGATCCGAGAGAATTGCCCCGAAATTCAAGAATTGCTCCTTTAAATGAAATTCGTTGGAGCACATTATTGTACCTAACGTAAAAATCAAATTCCAGTAGTTCCAATTTCAGAGCTCACAATGATCCTTTCTTTTCTGCTTCACAAAAACACAACAGTGACTTCTTTCAAAATAATTTTATTATCGAAAAAAAGGAGAGTTCTGTCTTTCCCAAAACATTTTTTTTTTTCAAATTTAATTGTTGGTTTTATAAACTATTACAAAGCATCAAATGAATCTGCACCTGCTGGGAGCTGTTAAAAAATCGAACAATAAAAACCTTTTTCAACAGCACCAGCTGGAAGAACAGTTAACAGCTCTATGATCCAGTCAAACGTCATACTGCAACTGCTCGCCATAATGGCGATGAAAACTTTGAAACTTTTTTTTTTAGAACTAAACTTACACAAGTGTACAAAAGGAAGAGAGGGAAATAATAAATGTAAGATGCGTACGAATTTGCTGTTAAATGCTAATCAACTCTTAAGACTGCACAATCATCTCTACTAAGCAGTAGGTGAGGGCAAATTGAGAAGTGTGTTCTGGCCGGATGGCAAGTAGGCCACGCCTCGTGATCTGGATAGTTGATAAGCGATATCTTCAGCAGCTTCAATCCTACGAAGTTCAACGAGACCATCACCAGCTTCGCCGAAGGCCTTGGCGAGGAGACCAGCAGCAGAGGCGTCACCTTCTGCGGAAATGATGGACGCCAATTTCTGTTGTTCGGCCTTTTCGACGACAAAGCGAGCCTTTTCAGCTTCTTGTTGTGCGACCTGTTTCATTTCGACGGCGAGTGTGAATTCCCGACCGAAGGTCAAATGTGTGATGGAGATGTCATCGAGAATGAAACCGAATTGTTTGGCACGAGTGGTGAGTTCTTCGGACACGCGTTGTGAAACCATCTGAAAAGACGAGACATTTTAGTTTGTTGTGTTGAATAATTGAATTGTGATTAAGGACTAGTAAAAATCGTTTAGCATAACAAAGTGTACTCTAGCCATTTAGCCGACCGCAGAGCCATTTAATCAGAGAGGCTGCATAAAAGCCAGATATTACTCAAAATCTAGGGCAACTTGTAAAAGTCATAGCATTCCCCGATTGATTTTGGGAAGATATTTTTTATATACACTACCTCTGGCGAATCTACGGACAACACTCGTAAGTTTGGTGTTTGCCGAGTGTCAGTTGGTAGCGTCAATGGCCTAGTATTGTATCAGCCATTAGTTTGTGCTTCAGCAAATGCCATTGTGACAAAACGAGGTTATAATCCCATTCATAAAAATTTGAATACAGAAAAAATGTACGAAATGTATTGCAACTCACCTCACGCTGTGTAATCAGTTCACCAGCATCAAATTGAGCCACAACCGACTTCAATACTTCAGGAGCAATGGAGGGCAATACCCTCTCGTCGTAATCCTGACCAAGAATTGTGTAAATTCTTGGCAATTCATCGGGAATTGGTCGATACAAAATACGCAATGTGATGTTAACATTTTGCAAATCCTTGCTGCCGGTAATCACTGGAACGTTGCGGGGTTGCGAACGAATATCGTAGATAATTGGACGTTGGACCCATGGAATAAAGAAGTGTGTACCCTCTCCAGTGACTTCTTGTTTGACGCCAGTGAATCGATCGAAAATTACCGCCCGGTGACCACCATCAACGTTATATAATGCGGAATTTACAACTCCACCGAGTACTGCGACACCCAAGCCCAATTGACCGATACGATTGAAGAATTGTGCAGCCATTATTTGTTCTGTAAATAAATTAAAAATGCTATTAAGAATTTGCGAGATGCATTTTTCATCAATTTTATCACGATTTCATCACTTTGAGGTTAGAACGTTATGTTAGTTGGATTTAAATGGATTTATTGGTTGGTTAGGGCAAATGCAGGAATATTATGAAACCGAAAGTTTTAAAGGCTTATCAGGGTGCAATTAATTTATATAAATATGAATATAACCAACTTTTAATCGACTTTCAAAATCAGAAAAACTTGATCAACACCGCAAAGATGGAGTTTCCAAAGAAAACGAGGATAGGAGTAGGAGATAGGCATAGGACTGGCTAATATGTCAAAATTGATGTGGTTGTCAAATTGACAGTCGTTCAGGTAAATATGGCTGTGTGTGTTTATCAAATCTCGGGCTAACAGTTGATTCTGTTCGATTTTGCAGGAGGAAGTAAGTGGGTAGGTACCTAATCATCTTTTCTTCGCATCAGCTGTTGAGTATTGACATCCGATGGATGCCCTCATACTCCAATGCTCTTTATTCTAAATAATGTCGTTTTCGATTTGGCAAACAGATTTTTGTTTTGAGAAAAAATAAATTTTCGTTCAGTTTCCCAAAAAAAAAATTTTTTTTTTTTGATCTGGGGTAATTTGGAGAAATCTCTATTTATTCTCGGATTAACACTAATAAGCTATTCACACCGAGCCGAAAACCTGGTTTTCGTGAAAACACTAGAAAACTTAATACATATTTCAATTTTCAAAACAAGTCATTTTTCACGAAAACAACACGAAAGCGACTTCCATTCGTTGCGTTGTTAAAACAAACGCACCTTTTGCAACATTCAGCAGAGCAGCTGACCGAAAAAATGTCACAAATCACAACTTAAAATCATTTTCCACATTTTCTTAAACTTGACAGCGTTTAATCCGATTGGATTTAAACTGCACTCCGGAGACCAGTTTAAGTACTTTAACTCGGATTAAAACACAATTTGATAATATTCACTCCTTTGTTTGGGTCACATTTTTGACATTTCTTCGCTTGCAGGAGGCAGGAAATACAAATTGAAATAAAATCAAAAAAAGGATCAAGACGCGGAAAAAAATGGATTTCATTCTCGATATTGACGAAATGTTGATGTCTTCGTCGTCAGCGGATAATAAAATTAAAATAAAAAAAATATGTTGCGTTTTCTTTCATATTTTAATTTAATAGATTTTTGAATTAATTATTTTAATAGTATTAATTTATTAAAAAAGGAAAAATAAAAATTTCATTCATTCGTCTTCTCTATCTGCTTCATCGTCGACGGGTAACAGACTTTCATTTCCTCATCATTCACTTTGCCGACACCTTTCATTTTAGGTTATTTTTCAATTTATTTAATGAAAATGAAAAACCAAAAACAATTTCCATAAAATGTGATAAGCAACAAAAAACAAATGTCATTATTTGTGAAATTTGACATTACGTAGGCTTAAACCGGATTAAAAACGGGTTAACGTTTTTTAAATCCGCATTTAAATCCATCTTTAATCCAGCGGGTTTAATGCATGTTTTTCAGTGAATAATATGGACATAAGTTTAAATTGTCGGGTTTACAAAATTCGGATTAATGGTCGGGTGTAAAATTAACTTAAACCTGAGTTACACCCGGAGTGAATAATATGGCCATAATTGATGCGCTAATATTATTTTTAAATGCTCTGAATTTATTTTATTTGTTAATTAGTGCGATCGATATTTGTATGTGTGAAATCAATTGAAATTGAAATGAATTTTCAGCGCAAGTGAAAAACTCAATACCTACTAACAAGAATTTGACAGCAGACGTCTGAAATCTAAGATCAAAATCGTAAATGTTAAATTTAAAGCGACATTAGCTTCGCATTTTACCTATTCTGCACAGACTCTATACTGAACTGAACTAGGTACATTAAAATCAAATTGTAGAAAAATAAAAGAAAGTAGGAAATATTATTCGTACTCTTTCATCACTCGGCAGTCCTGTAAATTAGATACCTACACTAACTTCTTGTTCTCAATTTAAAATTTCCGCTCTAATTAGCACAAATCATAGACGAATTTGACGCAACAGCCTTCATCAAATTATTCCGCCAGACCAGAGAAAGTTGCTCATATTTTGTGGTTATATGCATTTTTAAAAATCCAGGAAAATTATTCAAGGATTTTTGTTGAGTTGGAGAATATCATAAATGTACTAGATTTTGTACCTAAACAGCGAAAACAAGTATCAGTTCCGGAAAAAGCTTTGAAAAAGTAGTCTTTGCGGATTTGAACTTAGACATTTTCGAATAAATTTGGTTGTGCTTCTGTAGTTCTATGACCGTATACGTATTGATGTCCATATATCGAATATCGTATACGAATTTGTATAACTTAATTGAAAAACCTCATTTGGTGTTGAACTCCTAGGTGGCGGTATGTGTTGCGGTGGTTTTGTTTTGGGTATTGGGTGTATTGTAACATCGCATAATGCGTCAGCGGTTTCTCTCTACTGCCTTATCGACATGTTGTTTGTTTAATATAAAAGTACCTACATTTTTCTATTAAAACATAGGTGTCACACTGAGGTGTGCAAAATTTGAATTTCAAATTTGAATTTCGAATAGGAAAACAACACACACGCACACCTTGTTAAACTCCGCCCGGTTCATTCCTTCAGAGGAAAACTTTGTACCTATTTGTTATGTTGCCTGTGTTTGTAAAGGACTTCGCGTCATTTTGTGAGTGCGTGTTCTTTCTTAACAACATTGAACTAGAACTAGAAGTAGCCAAAATTGACGCATCGCTTAATATTTTGAATCTGTTTCATGTTTCAACAAAATAACCTGACAATTCCACAAAATTTCGATTTAAATCTTTTGAATTTAACTTTATAAGTTGTGCAGTTGAGTTGTTTGTTCAAATTATAACATCTGGATAATGATTATTGATATTCACTGTCTCGTCTATGAAGTGCTCTATTCGATGTACGACTGCTGGCTTCCTTGGCGTTTTAAGGAACCTAAAATGTCCAAAGAGACTGTCAACTCTGGGGTTATAGCGAATCCAAACAGTACCTAAATTTTCACAACATACACACATAAATAATAACTACCTACATCTTACAGCGGTATTATTGACGTTGGGCCTTTCATTTTACTCACTCTTTAAGTTTCAATGGGCCCTACGAGTAAATATTTTAAGTTTCGACTGTAAATTTTAGCAGTTCACAGTGGCTATATTTTCCATACAAATTTCGCAATTGTGAGCTTCCGTAGATTTAAAGTCGAGACTTCAATTTGTTATTAGTACGGCGCAATGAAATGAACTGTTTTCTAAACGAATGAAACCTTTTGAAATATGTATGAAGGTTCGTATTACCCTAAAAGTGCACTACCCTTTTCAGTCGCATTATAAAAAAGTAGTAATATAGGTATAAGTAGTAGGTGCGCAAAAGCTAGTTGCTGTGTATCTAATGAACTTTCAAAGGAAGCATTTCCCTTTGGTTGTTTGATTTGATGCAAGCTTATTAACCCAGTGGCGTAGCGTGGGTTGGAGCCGCCCGGGGCAGACCCAATTTATGCCGCCCCCCTAATTTTTTCATACACTAAAAAGATCTTTGTAAGCTTGGTAAAATTTCTGGAATCGAATAATGGTAGATACTTTTGAAATTTCGAAATATCTCGATAACAAAAATTCATTTCTAAGGTAATATTGTCATTTCTAACTGAAGGGCAGGCTCAGTTTTTTTTTCTTTAGTTTTCTAGGGAAACAGTGATAACGATTTTGACCAAAATGAATCACCGAAAACTCTAATTTTGAGAACTGCTTATATCTCGAGGACCCTAATTTGGATTTCGATAAAACTCTTAAAAACAAGTAATGCTTACATCCCGAAAAATAACTTTTAGGTAGTCAGTTTTCAGCTATATAAGTGTGATTAAATTTTAAAGGCCGATGTTGAATGTGAACCACACCTAAACGTCAAGTTTTTTTTGCTGCATTTCATTTGACATTTCTCAATTTCAGACTAACTCAATATGAACCATGGAAAGATACACAATCGAGCAACGCGTTAAAGTAATTCAGGCTTATTATGAAAATGGACGTTCAAATCAAAATGCATATCGTGCACTTCGTGATTTTTTCGGTCAATTTAATCGTCCAAATGTGCGTACAATCGGAAAAATCGTGCAAAAATTTGAGCAGACCGGGTCTGTAGGAGATGTGAAAACACTAGTGCATGCTCGTACAGCTCGTATTGCAGAAAATATTGCTTCTGTTCGCGATAGTGTGGCTGAAGAGCCGTCCACCTCAACTTGTCGTCGTGCCCAACAATTGCACCTCTCACGTGAGATGATAACGATATTTTTATGACCCGAATTGGAAGATATAGATGTGGACAATATGTGGTTTCAACAGGACTGTGCCACTTGTCATAGAGCTAACGAAACAATGGCTCTTTTGCGTGACAAATTCAATGGCCGTGCTATCTCACGTGGTGGCGATGTCAATTGGCCGCCAAGATCATGTGATTTGAAACCGTTAGACTTCTTTCTTTAGGGTTATTTGAAAGAAAAGGTGTACATCGATAAGCCAGCAACAATTCAAGAGCTAAAGGACGAGATAATTCGACAAATTAACGGCATAGAACCTCAATTATGCCTCAGCGTCATCGAAAACTTGGACCATCGGATGGAGGTGTGCCGCTGAGTTCGCGGCGGCCATTTGGCCGATATTTTGTTCCATGTATAATTGAACCATACCAATATTATTATCATAATAAAAAGAAATGACCATAATTTCCTAAATAATTTGTGATTTATTCAAAATCAACATCGGCCCTTAAAACTTAACCACCCTTTAGTTAGGCAATAGTATATGTTTTAAACTAAACATTACAAAATTTGGTACGGTTTTGTCTGCGTAATAACAAAAACCGGTTTAAGGATTTTGATCAAAATGCATACTAAAGATAATATCCGTATTTCAAATAAGACCCCGTAGCGCCCGTACTTAGATTTCCTCAAAAAATTCAAATAAATCATTTTTTTAAATTATTTCTCAAAAACGACTACCCAAAAGCCGATCTGTGTAAATATCTTTGTTTTATGACTCATCACTTTCATTATAAATGCAATAGCAGCAAGGCTTACTAATAATATTGCCCACTTCTTCTTTTTTTCAATCATTTTGAATATGCAGCATAAAATAATTCCAACAATTCACTTCTTTTGAGCAAAATAAAACAAAATAGAAAAGTATACCTGCAATGTTGTGTGTGAGGGTGTGTAGAGAGAGTGTCTGAATTAATTTATAATAATTAATTAACTAATACCAACAAAAGCAAAACAATAATAACTCATTCTCACTAACTCCAGTTTCCAGCAATACATCGCTTACAGTTACATACGCACACACTCAACTTCTACGAGAAAAGAGAAAAGGGGTATTTTCGAATGCAGATGTGCACAGTCCACAGTGTTTAATTTGTGTTTAAAATTTCTGAAAAAATGTAGTTGCATACTAGGGAGCGTTCATTGGATTTTGTTGCTAAGCAACAAAAGGAATGTCTGATTACTTACTGTGAAGCAGTGTCCGTTTTGTCAATTATTTTTTACAAAAAAAAAAAAAAAAAAATTAACTGCTCCAAATTGCCGCCCCTGGCAAAGTGCCGCCCGGGGCCTATGCCCCCCTTGCCCCCCCCTTGCTACGCCACTGTATTAACCCAACAACTAAAGTAATTAAAATAACCAGTAGCGCAATGAGAAGCAACAATTTTCCCGGCATTATTAACATACAAAGCAGAAAACTTTCAACTTTGGGTATTCCTTTCACGAAATTCCGACCTAAAGTACCTATAGGTAGACATTTTCAGAGTGAGAAATAAAACAGATGAAAAGTCACAATTAAACTCAAATTCAGCTTCAATTCAACAAAATTTGATCTCGGTCAAACAAAGTGTCCTCCATTCAAGTCCTTCCACCACTCTCGAGTAGGTATCTAAAAAGACTTTCGCCACAAATGGCACCTATAAGTGTTGAACAACAATTTCATCCTCTTCAATCACACTTTATTCAGTCATCAAGGACATCATTTGCGGTCCAAAGTCACTTATTATACGTATTCAATGGGCAAATGCAGGTTGTAATCGTAAGCATCAAATCACATTGAAGAACAACAAGTCCCATAATCACTCATTATTGACAGTTTCCTTTGGGAATCATTAAATTCGTCTGCCATTTACAAAATCTCCAGACTCAGCGGATTATTCATGGCCAAAGTAACATCAATGAATTATCCTTAGCTGGCTCCCGCCAACGCAAACGTAATCTTTTCACTTGAGCTCTTTCAAAAATCCACTCCATTGGAAAATATTGACTGACTATACATAGATGGCTCCTGGGTCTGGGTGCGGTAGTCCGGCTAGGTTCTGCTGCTCAGTTCTTGGTCCACAGTATTTGGGCTTTGGTGTCTTTCAGTTCTTCGTGTCCGGACACAGGGATATTTTGACCGACGAACTAATAAATTCTTTTCTCTTCCATTGATGTAGAAATAGGTCGAAGGAAAAAATTCAATATCGTTCGAGCGCCAGCAAACGAAAATCCTTATCGTAATTGCTTATGGAATTTCTCCTGTGTTTGGATAGGATACCGGTAGGTACTAGCAAGCAGTCCCAGGAGCAAAAATATTTAAAAAAAAAAAGCAACCAAGAGAACTAGATATCCTTGAAGTGCGGAATTCTTTTCATAGATGTTCCATCGTTTTAGTCTGGGATTCTTTGTGACAAAGAATGGGATCAAAGTGGAAGCTCATTATTGCTTTATCCCTGGTGCATGTGGATATGGGAGTGCAGTTTCGGTGTGGGTGGGATTTTCAACATTAGCTACACCCTCTAGGTGGCATACATGACACTGCGGACTATATTCGATTTTATGATTATTAAGTTGGCGCACGGATCCAACTTCATTTTTAAAGTCTTAGCCGATGCACTGTATATGGTCCTTTAAGAACATGCGAGGATGGGTAAGGGGTTTTTTGAGAGGATATTTGAAATATTTTCTGTTCTTTTTTTATGCACCTGTTTTGGTAATGACAGAAATGAGAATTGGCTGGGAATGGATGGAGGGATTTGGTAAGGATTCCACAATTTTTTCAATTCATACAACGGTATCGCCAGCTAGTTGCGTTTGTAACCCAATGGTAACGACTTTTGATTTTTCACACACTTACACCTGTTAACAAGATTAGGAAGAGTTCGTAAAACTAAAGCTTTAAGACACGTTATCGGTGTTACGTAGGTGGTAGGCGGTCTAAACATCAGGGTGAACTTAAACTACGAGCGGTGAAGTGTAAAAACCACTGGACGAGAGATCTTTTACTTACTTTACCTACTCTCTATACTGATGCAAAGCAGACAGGCGCAGGCATCTTTTGTGAACCCCTAAGCTAATCATATATAGAGTCAGCGACTACTGCCGCTGCTATAACCCAATTAGCGAACGAAATAAAGACAGGCATCGACAAAGTGATTAATATCTATATCCCGCCCATCTTTGCCTCTGGGTAGCGACCTAAAAATGCTTAGTTACTTAACCCTGTTATCGGGTAAGCCACTGTGCTGTGGGGGCTGTGACGTATAGCTTAATTAAAAACTGAAAGTCAAGGGCCCAACCCATAGAATCCGTTGCATCCGTCGCGTCGTCGGATTCGTCAATATTAACGCATTCGACGGAACGAGCAGTCCAGGGCCCAACCCATAGAATCCGTTGCATCCGTCGCGTCGTCGGATTCGTCAATATTAACGCATTCGACGGAACGAGCAGTCCCATAGAATCCGCCGAATACGGTGACAGGCAGTATTTTGAATACTCCATCATTATTTTGTCCCACGAAATGTGGTAATTTTTCCCCTTCCATCATATTAAAATTCCCTTTTACGTTATTCTCCTGATAGGTGTTTTTTTGTAAAAAAATCTAACTTTTAAAAGTAAAATTCATATTATTCGGAAAGACTATCACATTAAATTACATTTGGTATAAAAATCACACTTTGTTAATATTATTATGATTACCTTTTTGTACAAGAACATTTTTATACAAAAAAATCTTGCTAAAAGGCGATTTAAATAAGATCTTTTTTAATGTGGTGTTTACATTGTGAAATGTAGACATATTTTTTTATGAAATTAAAAAAAAAATCTGGTTTGATTGTTTATTGCAACATCTTCTTTTTTCTCACGGAAAGCTTTTCCGAACACCGAAATTTCCCAAAAAGAGGAAGAACTCCCACGATATAAGAGCACTAGTGACAGCCTATGATAGTTTCTCTTTCTCTCTCAATATTTCTCTCACGCTGTGCCAACTGTCAACGGGTGCGACGGACCGAAAAGTAGAAAGTAAACCTACTTTATCCGTCGCATCCGGCACGTTCGCTGCTTATGGGTCACCTTCCATAAGCTACTGTGTATTCTATTGAACTGTCAGTCGAAAACGTTGCCGCAACGGACGCGACGGATTCTATGGGTTGGGCCCAGGGATGGAAAATGTCATTTTCGATTTGTACTGAAAACTGTTGGAAGATTGTACTGAAATGGAGTCAATTGTATTGAAAACAATTTTTCGTATACAAAAAATGTGAATTCACAATATTTTATTTTAAAAAACATAAAAAAAAATTAACAAAATACTAATATAAATAAGCATTAATGACTTCATAAAAAAAAAACTATACGTACCTACAAAAATCTATGACCTCTTCAGGCTCTCATTTTGCAAATTCATATTCAAAATATTGCCCCGAACTTGAAATTCAAGTTTTTCGCCTAGAAACATTGGAATTACAATAGAAATAACGTTTGATTTTTCGTTCAACATTTTCTTCAAGCTATGGGTATTTTGCTTTCCATTCAGGCTGAAAACGCACCCCATATTTCTTCTTTTTTTCGTTCGTACATCGTTTGAACAGGTCTAAGCACTTTTGAAAAAAAAATTATGTTTTATTGATAGCACTTAACCAACCTACACAAACTACTTACTCATCATCAGACAAAAGTAAAAAGCAGAATCTAGTCAGCGCTTTGTGCAAAACTTAAAACAAATAGATAGTTCGTTAAGTTAATTGATTTTCTGTTTTTGGAAAAATACAAATTGCAAGAGAATTTTAAAGATACAGATAGACGAATTGTATCGAATTAAGGCAAATTGTACTTTTGTACCTGAGCAAACTCATTTGTATCGAATTCGATACAATTGTATCGACTTTTCCATCCCTGGTTGGGCCCTTCAGCGATCGCATCTTGTGAGGCATATTTCGAAATTCGAAATTCGACAGCATGAAAAATTCCAGTAAAGCGGATTTTTTTTTGCGATATACCTTGCAAATACCAGTAGATATTAGTGTTCCTTAAACATCGATAGTTTTACATTTCGATAGTATCGATAGTTTCGGAATATAACTATCGATAGTATCGATAGTATCGATAGTTTTATATGCTTACGATTTTCTAAATTTGTCCATAGTTTATTAATAAAAAAACATTTAAAAACAAACATATTTTATTGGAATACCGAAGCAGCTGTGGTCAAGAAATGTTTTAAAAGGACTCGCATTTATATTTTATTATTGTTTAAGTTAAGATAAGACTGCATGCCCTTCACGCATATATGAATGTCAAGCAAATGACCAGATTAGCTCTCAAATGACCAAAATGTCAGGATTATCAAATTTGTATAGGTATTAGAGATCAAAATTACCAATAAGGTCATTTAAGACATTTGTTATTTATTACCAAAATTTGTAGTAGGGTTCCACAAAAAAAGAGAACGAAATGAACGCCGATGACAACAAAATAATTCTTGTTCCATCAAAAAAGCCAGCAATGCCATAACGAAATTTCAATAAAGTGCATATGGGCATATAGGGCTTTATGCTGGCATTCGTGCCTATTGTCCGATTACACTATATGCTATTTGGGCATTTTTATCTGTCAAAATCAGCCTGGTCATATGTGGCATTTAGGTCATTAGAGCATTATGAGATACGCCCAAGTCCATTACATTCGGCCCTAGCGAGGTATGCTTCCGAACGGATAATTCTCCGCAACGCATACTCAAATTCCATTCGAGAAACCTAGCTGTCAAAAATTTATCAATAAAATAGACTTCATCGCACTTCAACGTAATTCAATATGCGTTACAAAATATCGGAACAATTCTCCGAACAGTTGTTTCGAAGAAAACCTCGAAGCAAAAATCCTCCGAATCGTACCTATAATATCGGAGAATTTTCCGTTCCGACGTATACCTCGCTAGGGCCGATGGTATGACCATTTTTTTACAGGAGAACTGTCAGAAATAGGCATTTTATGACCACTTGGCATACAGTCTAATCTTAACTTTACTTAAAGGCGCCTATTTTTATACGTAGAAAAGAAGTACTCCTATTACGGAAGTATCTAATTTTGACGTATGAATATCCGAACTTTACTTGAGTGTAAAGGCGCTACATTTTTTAATAAGTAAGAAAGAGATGGTAGCTTCACGTATTCTTATCTACAGCAGGTATATTACTGAGTTTTTGCCCAATCGCCTATCCTTTGTCAGTGGAAACGAAGTACTTCTTTTACGTACATGTTTCACCGGTTTTAACTTTTATCAGTACTTTTACGTTTGCTTTGAATATGTCCTCATATAATGCGTTTCGATAGTATCGATAGTTTTTTTGAACAATCGATAGTATCGATAGTAAAAAACTATCGATACTATCGATAGACTATCGATGTTTAAGGAACACTAGTAGATATCTCCAACAGCAACAGGCAGGTCCAAAGGAACGTTCGCATCATCCACATAAATGCAGTCGGATAGAATTTATGTCTGTTCATTTTTGCCCTCATATAAAGGAAACCATTTTATGGCTGCTCCAACAGGTGCCACAACGCAATCTGTCAGTATTCTCTCTATCTCTGTGCCTCATATGCTACTTCAGGCGGAAGTTAGTCATATGCGTGCCTTGCCTAGAAGGACATTTATTGCACGAGTACCATCAGTAGCATTTACCTACTTCAGTCGTATTTTACCACAGACGGAACACAGCCAAACATACCACTTTCTCTTTCACACATCATCAATTAAATGAGCAAAAATTCCGTTTAGGTGCGGAAGTCCTTTTTGTGTTTGAGTCTCCTGCATTGTTTCAATATGCAAAGGATAAGAGGGATAAACAAAATACCCAGCATTGCTTTGAGAGTGCAAAAAGTATAATGGAAAACTTTGGAAGCACCAGCGGCATTCTAACGCTTTGCGATGGCTGGGAGCTTAACGGGTGCCGTGGATGTCGTCCTGTAACGGTGGCCATTTTTCAACGATCTCCTATAGGTGCAATTTATTTGGATTAGCCCTTAAAGTAAGTCGAGAAACGGAGGTGGCTAGTACAAAGGACACTCTCCTCCTTGTTGGGGGATTATTTACGGCAATCCAACGGTCGTATTTCATGCAAAAACTGGCAGTATGTAGGAAGCAAGTGGGCTTTGGTTTTTTTTTTTTTTTCAAGGATTTGGCGCTTAAATTTAAGCATTATATGCATTGTGCTTTTGTGCAGCAAATTGCTTGAATAATAGCGTGGATATAATGTGTGCGGATATTTAATTACGATTAAATACACTTGTAGAGTGTGGATATTAGCAATGTTTAAAAATGGATAATGGCGACTTCCGTGAAGTTATGGAAGATTTTTAGTTTTACTGGATTGTACATTTTTTTTAACACATCGGAAGTGAAGAATAATTTTTATTTCTGAAATGGTGTTGTAGGTTTTTGTGTATTTAATACTCGTAAGTAGGGAAAGAATGAATATTGACGGGACATTGGGATATAATGGGGTCAACAAAAAAGAACACAAAACAGCAACTGACAAGTGGAGGAATAACTCACAAGCCACTAACTGCAAAAAAGTAAATAAAAAAATTACACAAAACTCGCTTCAAACTAGCTTTCTAGTTAAACATTTCATTTTGACAGTCATACTTCAAGAAAATGGAGACGTTCAGAACATATTCAGGTCTGATGCCTGGGCAGATGGGGTTTTGTCTCTTTATTAACCTAGATTTGACAACATAATTTATTCACCCCTATCGAGGTATCCGTTCGGAGAAAATTCCGATACGGAAGTAAAATCCGATCGGAACTTAAATTACGTTCGAAGTATCCGTTTCGGAATAAAGTAAATGAAGCATGTAAATCAAATGCGTTTATTTCGCATGAAAATATTTCGCAGCAATTCGTTGTCGGAGAGCTTCGGTAAAAATGTGCCGTGTGCTTGTCAAAAGTAAGTGGTATACTGCGTTTCCATGCAATGCGACAAGGTGCGCTATATGTCATCGGAGAATTTTCCGAAAATTGTTTCGGAACGAATACCTCGAATTGAATTTCTCCGATTTCGTACAGATCGGAGAAAATTCCGTTCCGAACGGATACCTCAATGGGGGTGATTATAACAATTAATATTTAATTTCTAATTAAGAAGAATCGCTCTGTTGGTTTATGCGCCCTCTGAGGTCCGTTGATTGCTTTAATAATGAACCGCAGCAGCAACTTCACGTGAGAAGGGACACAATTTTTGTAAGAGGGAGAAAGAAGCTTCCTGTTTGAAAGAAGACGAATCGAAATCGAAGAGGTTGGAAAAAGAATAAAAGTTGTATCAAAGAAAAGTGATCGGTTTTGATTTTTTAAGCCCCCAAACCCCAAGTACATAATTACAATTTACGCGACTCAGTTAAAGTTTAGTGAGCGGCAGCCGTTCGGGAACTTTGGTAGTTGGTATTTCGATTGTATGGCTGACGTATTGAAAGTGACATTTGGGATCAATCACTAGATTTTGCGTTCAGTCAAAATCCATATTAAATTGTAGTAGACTTCCAGTATGGAATGTGCGCAATGACATATTCAACCAGTTCTAGAGGGTATTTTTTGTGTTAAGAACAGCAAATAATGTACCCATCTCCAAAAATGTCAATACTAAACACCATTTAATTTGTTGTAGATGCAGGCGAATTTGAGCTGTCAATGACGATTGACGACTGCCATGTTGTTTTCACCCAACATTTCCAAGCTTTCCAATGACAAAACTGAAAATTGGCGACTTAGGTACACAAGATAATTGTAAGAAATACTCTTTCTCTATTGATTCATAGTTTGTTTTTTATTTCTCAACTCGATGGAAAAAAAAGACAAAACAAACAATGACGTTTCTGTTTTTTACTTTCATTCGTGCGTTTGTTGGCTGTTTGAATGTCACTTTGTGGTTCAAGCTCAAGCATCTAGGTATCTATTCCGTTTTCCGTCTGACTAGTATTGCTTTTACAATTCAGTTTGCTGAAATCGAAATGTGCATCTAAAAGAATAGAAAACGTAAAATGATCAGATAGCAGAGAAAGTACGTCTGACAAAACAAGTTATTGTTAAGGACTTTTCACATGAGAGCGAATTGCGAACAAATCAATTTAATTGCATTTATGAATTGAAAATTACTGTTTGCTCTACCAAAAAAGCATTAGGTACATTTAATTATTCTAACATCTTACTAAAAAAAAAACTGCCTCTCAATAGATTTAAGTAGCTAAATTTACAATTGCATCAATTTTCGAGGGAATTGAAAATTCTTGCCGCGAACTGTCACACTCTATTCACAATCCAAATAAAACAGTTACGATCCACAAACCCACGAATGAAAAATTCGTTCGAACTTAACCTCGAAAAATAGGTTAATTTAGTCGGGCCAAGAATTCAGTGCTGAATTTCGCTGTCATTTCGCTTGCTGTCATTCATTTGATGAGAGGTAAATACAATAAATTTGATATTCAAAAGTAAATTGTTTGAAAACAACAACGTTTATGAACTAAAATTTGATATTATTGGAAAATAGAATGGAAAAAAGCTGGAATCAGAGCTAAATAAATTTTCAAACGCATCACCTATACCTATTCCAAATACTTTTATCAACTAAGTATTTGCTTTATGGAACGCACAGTCAAAAACTGATAGACTTCATCAGGGCAACATATTTTGTGTTCGATATAGTAGCCTAATTTTCAGGGTTGTGCAGGGATTTTAATAAGTGTGAAAATTGTGTCTATTACTATCAAAAGAGCTCATCTCCACTTTTTATAAAAAAAAGTTAGAAATGTCATTCGATTCTCCTTACAAATGTCTGTTGAAAAATTTGTGTCTGAAATAACAAACGGTCTCATTTCACACTGATTTAGCTAACCGAAAACAGGTATTACTTTCAAACCGGTACCATTTCCATGAGGACGTATGAATCAAACAGTAAAATTTCCCATAAATAAATTATTCGCACCAAAAGGTCATATATCCTTCGAAAAATTTGTTTGTTCGAATCAAAACGGCTCATTTCCGTTATTGACCATAATTGTGATTTTGGTGAAAAATATTGAAAATAATTGCGACGATAGACTTCAAAAAAAATCTGGAGTTACTTTTAATGAAAATGCAACGTGAAGTTTCTAATTTTTTGACAGATTTGTTTACTATCTATTTATTTGTTATGTTTTTTAATTTTATTTAATGATAACTGAAATTTTAATTAATTTAATTTAGTTTGTATTCTAAAGTTTTTAATAAAATGGTATAAAACTATATAAAGACAGGCTTGTAATAATTTTCAAAAAGGTACTTTTCCCAAAGTTTTATTTTAAAACGTCACATTTCCAGGTGTACCATTCAAAAGCGAACATTTCCAAAGTTTTAGTTGCTACAAATAATTAGATAAGTTTAATGTATGTATATATTTTTGTTTCAAAAATGGATCTGCTAAAGCCTTATACAAAATATTATAAATATAATACAGTTTCTTTGACTCGTGGGACGGACGTTTTCCGCGTTTTTCTCAGTTCCACTTAACATGCCAATGCGCCCTTTTGATACTAATAGACACAATTAGCTGACACTTCTCAGTGCGAACTGTTAGAAAATACGAACATTCGCTTGTTCGGAGTTCCCATTTCGTTCCCATGAGAATAGTGTTTTTATCAGTCATAATTTACCGCGGTTTGTGGAACGCAAATTGATACTATGGGTGACAGTTTGCGGCATAAAAAGCGAATATATATGTAGTTCTCAAAAGCAAAAGTCATATGTACATTCATTTATTCTACATCTACCAACCTGTCACTGATTAACGTACCTGCATTGTACTTTGCGTCATAGACTGATTCTTGGTAAATATAAATAAATGGATACCTACAATAAAATCATCGCAACCGTTCGTGACCCTGAACTCGCGATGTCTGAAGTCCATGGCAACATGAAAACAAAAAGAGCGCGATTCTTCAGAAATTCTTAAGAACTTCTACCGCTGCAAGATATTTTGTGTTTTGGAAAGAATCGTCCAAGACGCCACGCACGTTTGGCTTTGTACAATAATAGCTCCGCTAAAGCTATGAAATCGACTCCAAACGTCAAGGGCAAATTGGTGGGAGGTGAAAAAGAACTGCGTGCGTAGGTAAGCCACCATCTTTGGCTGCAATGATGTAATGTATACTGGGAAAACTCCTCCGGATAGCATCTTTTGTTCATATCTGGTGGGTTTTTGGACTTTCTACGATTATTTGGCAGGTTGTTTTCGTCTGCAGCACGTTAGAAGGCAGCAATGAATTATATCCACATTCGGACGACCTCCTTGTGTTGTTTTGTAGCTCATGAGAGGAGCCTGTTATTCCAAACACATGTCTCAGGCAGAGACTCTTCAAGGGTATAGGGAAGTAAGCAAGTAAGAGACGGTAAAATTGCTTTCATTATCAACCTTAACTGACAAACAAACAGCTGGCTATATAGAAAAAGTTTCCAATCGAAAACTGAATAATTTAAAAATTTATGTTAACCAAACAAGAAACTTTTGCCTTCAATTTAGAATTGTTCAGTTTAACATAAAATTTCTTACGAACAATAATTACGTCTGCACCACCTCATCGTATCACAGTTCTGTATATATAATTCTGATTCCATTTAAAGCCCCCATCCTCTAGGACTACTCTCAAAAGTTTCCCTTAAGTTGATGATTTATTTTACGATTTCTCTCCTGCTTTGAAAGGATTTCAGTCACAGTGAAATATAAAATGTAACAAGCTTGATAAATCGTTGCTTGAACCCCACAAATAAGTCCGAAAATATACGTATATTCGTCCTTTTCAAAACGACTCACGCATATGTAATATCTGATGGTGAATGGGTGAAAGGTTGATAAACATGAAAACTGGTTGCTTTTCTTGGGATTACCCTAATTTTGGATTACTTACCCTAGGTCAGCAAAATGTCCTGTTCATTTATATGCTTCATATGCTCAATGCTCATGGAATCTGGTTATTCCTTTCAGTTTGTTTTCGTCTCGTCTTTGTATGGTATGAACTCCAATCCTTTTCGGTTAACATTTATTCAATGCTGTCAAATTGGAAGACTTGTCTCAGTTCGGCTTTGTGAAAGTAGTTCAGCTTTAATGCTTCAATTTTGAGAAATGCTACAAGTTGGTAACACATTTGGAATTGTTTTGCAAGATTTAAACGTTGGAAATGCAACAATAACCCCCGCCGAAGTAGGTAGGTTCCTAAGAATCAATTTTTGGATATTGGTAGTGCAACTGCTATTTTTAACTTTCTGGATATTGTTTTTGGTCAAGACGAAGACCAATTTGAAAAATGAAAGTCTTGCATTCTCCGCGTATGTTTTAAATGACTGCAGGTAGAATGGTGCATTGACTTTGTCGAACGCGGATGGAACCCCTTGGAAACATTTTCAGAGTTAGATTCTTCGGGTGATATTCGGTCCAGTCTGTTTGTAAAGGACGAACATTGCAACAAAAAATCATTGAGTAGCTGAAACAAAGTGTTTTACATTTGCAAATCAATCGTTGACAAACAGAGTCGCAGAGCCATCTATTGGGGATATTTTTATAACTGAGTATTTTATCAGTCAATAGCAAAACGAAACAAACAAAGTCAAAGTAGGTATTATCTTCTATCTTCTATATATATAATTCTTTCGGGGTGAAACTCGATGATGTTATAACTCGATAATCCCTGGGACGATTTTCATGATTCTTTTTTTGTTTTGTTTGTATTGCTGTATACCAGGTTTAGGAAGAGAGAAAATACCGGAAAATAGCCGTGCGGTCCTGATTTGGCTGCAATAATTCTTCCTATTTAATATTTATTTTGACTTTTCTATCTCAAAATTTATAAGAAAACTACGTACCTATGAACTATGTGCGGATTTTGTTGTCTTTTCAAAAAGTAGTAAATGCGGACAAAATAGTTATTGAAAAGCAAATTTCATTGATTTTTTGAAAATACCAAGACGAATGCGCGCACTTATTGGCCGATGAACAAGGCAAGCAAGTCAACAACAAATATAAATCAATGAAGCCCAACTGAAGAAGAACGCAAGGAATGGGACATCGCATGGCATAATACCAGATCAACAGGCAAGAAAATTGAGAGTGTTAGTAATGACAACTGCGTCAAATCGTACTGCCGCTGAGAAGGGAACAAGTTCAAATCGAAGAGTTGCAAGACGCGCGTCGTTGCCGGCATTCGAACGACCAACAGACAACTATGGCGGTGATGAGCTTTTCGATATTGGAGCGATGACTATAATTGTGTCCCACCATTAAATCGTGTTGAAATTTAAAGGCGAAGGGATTGAAAAGTTGAATAGTCGCCTGAAAATTTAGTCGACCCCTTACCTCTGGTGGGGGGAAGTCAACATAAAACAAAACCACTATTCACGAAGTTTCTTTTTCAACTCGACTCTTTATTTTATTACACTACCTTATATACTAAAAAAAGTGCTTATTTTACAAATTTATTTTTTGCCATTCGCGTTCATTTTACATGAGAACTCGGAATGCGATACTCATGCTTAGAACGCGAATAGCGTGCGCGTGTGTCGCAGGAATTTATTTGATATGATCAAATTTATATTTATTGTTGTGTGGTCACAACATGTTGGGGCCGCTTTATGCTGACGTCACACAAAAATGTGATTCATTCAGTTCTGTCTCGGCTTGCTCCTCTGTTGTTGTGTATAAACTCGTACGGACTGCTGGTTGAGGTCTTCTGGGGGGTCGAACTTTGCATTTCTCCCTTAATCGTACGGCCAAGATGATGAACAGCACTATAAGCAAAATTGTTATGGCACTTCCAATTGTAGTATAGTGTTGCATTTTGTGAACTTTTAGTTCCTTCAGCATGTTTTCCTGACTTTTCTGGATTTGTATGTCATGCTCTACTTTTAGTATTTCGTTTGAAAAATCAGTTTGCAGAACAGGAACCTCCATCTTAGTGTGTCGGAAAAGTTGAAGCTGATGTGATACATTAATTGCTGGCAGGAAGGATGAATCCAAATTGTGCGTCAGGGAGTGTTGTCCGATTATAATCATCGTTTGGTATTGAATCATACAATTGGATTGCAACTGAAGGATCCCGCTGCCAATTAAACGAATGGTCCTAGTGTTGAAATCGCATACAATATTCACACTACACTCGTCAGGTATGCAGAAAATCCATGAGTTTCGATGGTGCATCTCTATCCAATAAGTCCTCGCTATGACAGATTGTGTTCCGCATGAATCGGACAATTTTTTGTTGTGTTGAAGTATGCTCAGCTCGCAAGCGCTCACTGAAGAGCCTGATGTATATATAGGGTGGCGGAGATTACACCAATGTGTATTAGATGATCTCAGCTTGCATGACTGAAACTCTTCCTTGGTCATTGGATAGAGATGATCCCCTTGTAAGTTAACTAATAAATAGTCCGAAGATGGGACTATAAATGTATAGTTTTGGTTGTGCAACGTGGGAACTGGTAGCACTCTGAACGCCTTAAACTCTTCATTGTATAGTAACGGAAAAGTTAGTTCAATGATGATATTGTTGCCCGTGACTCTGCCCTTCGGATGGAGTTCCTTGTACAGTTGTAATAGTGACTCGTGCTGTCGTTCTCCTGGTATCATCATATTCCGAGGGATATTGTCGTGAATTCGCGTCAATTCCCCTCTCAATTGTTCAATGGATAGTATAAGTGGATGAATTCTTCCCTGGTGTGTTGAGAGAACCACATCCAGTAGTAGATTTTGTGTGTTTTGGTAGTTTATTGTCATCAATATTGCATTAAGTGCCGTAGAGGTGAACATTTTAAACGAATTGTATTTGTCGGTTTGTTTTTTAAAGTAGTTTAATAATGTGTTCAACAGTGTCAATTGTTTCTGAGTTGCGGCATGTTCCCTTTTAAATATGTTTAGTGTCGAATCTATTATGGACGTTTGGTTTTTCATCAATTGCATCAAGTGGTTTTCGTTGCCTTGTATGCTTTCAATTGTTTCTTCATACCTTTGTGCAAAGCGTTGGTCTAATATTCCAAACAATTCATTTGTCAGAGTTCCAATGATGTCAAAAGGAGAGCGTCTAACTCTACGAGTGGCATCTTCGTTAGCATGAAGAAGTACTTCGTTGTTTAACTCAATTTGCTGAAGTTGGCGTTGAAATTGGCTAAACGTATTTTCGCAAAGGTCAGTGGTATCGTCCGTAAGGTTGGTTGCCATGCAAATCTCGTTCATCAGTTTTAAGCAATCCTTGTAGGTATAGAATTCAGCCCAGTAGTTTGTTAGGTTGAAAAATACTATAGTCTTCCACGAGCTTGCAATCATGTTCACTCTTCCGATGTCTTCAAAGAATATGCCGGGTTCACTGGTAAACTGTGTAATTTCTACTTCTTCTAATTGCTTAGGTGTTGCAGGAATGATGCATGCAGAAAATATGCAAATCCATAACAGTGGGTTAAGTTTTGTCGTTTTTCGGGGACCTCTTCGATTCGGTTTTTTATTGTTCGTCTTCGGCTCTAGTGACCTTGTTGTTCCTAAGTTCACTTCTTGTGTTGATGGGTTCCTTGGTTCTTCTGGAGATTCACTTGTGTGTGATTCAATCGGAAGTGGACACAGTTTTGTAATTGGTCTTTTGTGGTATTTTTTGTTACTAAATATGGTAACAGAACGCACATTGTTATCTATTCCTGGATGGATTTCGGTAACGCGTCCCATCATCCAGTTAGTTGGTGCTAAACGATCTTCCTTCACAAGCACGATGTCACCAATTTTAATATTGATTTCCTCCCGTTTCCATTTGGTACGTCGCTGTAGCGAGGAAAGGTATTCACTTGACCAAACCTTCCAAAAATCTTGAGTCATTTTTTGTGTTAGTTTCCAGCGGGAACGATAACTGCGTCGTTCCTCTATGATTGTATCAGGTGCGGCATTGAGCGCTGATCCAATGAGAAAATGACCAGGTGTGAGTACTGGAGTGTTATCTAGGTCATTGTCTAAGACTGTTAAAGGACGTGAATTGAGACACGCTTCTATCTGCGTTAGTAACGTCGTCATTTCTTCAAATGTTAGCTTCGTATCGCCGATTATTCTTTTCAGGTGGTATTTAATTGATTTAACCCCTGCCTCCCATAGTCCTCCGAAGTGCGGAGCAGCAGGGGGTATAAAATGCCATTCGATGCCTTCCACCACAAGGTTTCTTAAAACATCTTGTTGCAACTGTTTAATGATGCCTTGTAATTCCTTGTTTGCTCCCACAAATGTAGTCCCGTTGTCACTGTAGAAGTGCGCACATAGTCCTCGTCTTGATATGAATCTCCTGACTGCCGCTATGAATGCTTCTGATGTGAGGTCGCTTACCATTTCGATGTGAATGGCTTTGGTAGCGAAACAGACGAAAATTGCAATATATCCTTTGGTTGTCCGGTTTCCGCGCCCCTTGGACACTAACAACTGAATGGGACCAGCATAGTCCACACCAGTATGGCTAAATGTATGATGGTGTCACTCTTGCTGCCGGGAGAACTCCCATTATTTGGTTTTTGGTCACTGCGTTAAACCGATGACATTGAATACAGTGGTGGATCATTTGACGTACTACTCTTTTGCCCTGGATAATCCAGTATGATTGACGTAATGTTGACAAAGTTATTCGAATTCCTCCGTGTAAAGTTCTCTTGTGCGTCATTTCGACTAATAATTTCGTGAACTTGTCGTTATGTGGTAAAATGATTGGATGTTTCTCCGCTTCTGATAGGGGGGCATTTCCTAGACGACCTCCCACTACCAAGATATCATCCTTATCTAAATGTGGGTTTAGCGATAGTAGTTTGCTTTTGTTTCTAACAACGTACCCAGCCTTTAGACAAGCTATCTCTTCATGGAATTCTCTTTGTTGGACAGCGCGGATAATTGACTTTCGGGCATCCTCGATTTCCTCCACTGTTAGTTCATGGAATTTTTTGTCTACCGTTTTATATTTGCAGTTAAACATGAACCTCTTGCAGTATGCCACTACTCGGAGGAGTTTGTTGTATGAAGAAAACCGCTCCGCTATGTTGTAAGTTTCTGTTATTGACGCCGTCAGTACAAGTTTAGCTTCTGGAGGTTGTGTCTCTGGCGTAGCTTGGATTGGCCAATGATCTGAGCTTTGTTGGAGCCAATCTGGACCGTTCCACCATAATAGATTATTTTTAAGTTGTTCAGGTGAACATCCTCTGGACGCCGAGTCGGCGGGATTATCAGCGGAGCTTACGTGCCTCCAACAATTTGGTTTCGTGACAGCTTGTATGTCGGATACTCTATTCGCTACGAACGTTTTCCATGTGGATGGACACTTCTGAATCCAGGCTAATGTGATAGTAGAATCTGACCAAGCAAATATTCCATCTACTTGAGATCCATAAATACGCATTGTTTCCTTCAATACTTCTGCCATTAAGTGAGCTCCACACAATTCTAGTTTGGGAAGGGGAAGGAGTTTTTTGATTGGTGCCACCCTTGTTTTGGCTGTAATCAATGTCGTCTTATAAGTGCCATTTTGTAAGGCTACTCTGGAGTATACTACTGCGGAATATGCTGCTTCTGAAGCGTCACAGAAACCATGTAATTCGAATTTATGGTAACTGTTGATTCCGATCCATCTTGGAATTCTGATAGCCTCTACTGCTGCCAGGTTCAATTTAAAAGTGTTCCAGGAATGTTGTAGATCATTTGATAGCAACTCGTCCCATCCTATTTGGGACTTCCAGATCTGTTGCATAAGAATTTTTGCACTTACTGTAATTGGTGCCAACCATCCCAATGGATCGTATAGCTTGGCTATTTCTGATAGTGTTTTCCGCTTTGTTGGTCGCTGCCCAATGTTTACAGTTAGGTCGGCGTTGACCTTAAATTGGAAAGTATCAGTTGTCGGGCTCCAGTGGATTCCTAACGTCTTTATGGTTTCCTCCTTATCAATTCTGATATTTTGGCAGCTTTGAGATTCGCGTGGAACATCATCGAGCAACTTGGGTTCATTAGTTGCCCATTTTCGAAGGTGAAAACCCGCTCCATGCAGCATTGTTGTTAGCTGTTTCCGGGCTTCTAGACTTTCTTTAATTGTGGCGCGTCCTGACATCAAATCGTCTACAAAAAAGTCTTCCTTGATGATCTCGGACGCGATTGGGTACTTCTTCTTGTCATCCATGGCGACTTGTTGAAGGGACTTTATAGATAAATAATGTCCTGCTGCCATCCCGTACGTCACCCTCGTAATCATATACTCCTTTATAGGTTCCTTTGTCGAACTACGCCACAAGATACGTTGGTAATCTTGATGATCATCATGAAGCTTTACTTGCCGGTACATCTTTTCGATGTCGGCGGTGAAAACGATATTGTGTCTTCTCCATCGTATTATTATGTCTGATATATCTGGTTGGAGTTTGGGCCCCTTGTGCATTAACTGATTGAGGCTTACTCCTGTAGAAGTTTTGGCGGAGAAATTAAATACTACGCGTAATTTTGTGGTAGTACTCTCCGGTTTGTGAATTGCGTGATGAGGAACATAATAGGTTTCGTGCACTGGTTTGTTATTCGAAGTTACTTCAATCATGTGTCCTAATTCCAAGAACTCTTCCATGAACTTAACGTAGTCGGTTTTTAAGCGGGTGTCCTTGCCGAATCTGACTTCCAGCTGACGTAGTACTGCTAACGCTCTAGTTTTGGAGTCACCTAGCTGATGGATTTGCGTAGCTTCCTCATCGTTGTCTCGGAAATGTGTTTTTCGGTAATGTTCTTCACATTCGTGGTCACAAGGTTTCACGTAATTTTTTCTTGAAACTTCCTCCAACTCCCAAAATTTTTCTAGTTGCTGATCAATTGTGGTTTGAACTACCATTGTAGTAATTTTCTGGTTGCGGATGTTTTTTGAAGAAGTACGTCCCGTGATAAGCCAACCTAATTTCGATAGTTGTGCTATTGGTGAGTTTTCGTCACCCTTTATTAGTCCATTCAAAATGATATCTCCATAGATGTCTGCTCCAATTATCATGTCAATGGATCCTGGTACGTTGAATGTGGGATCCGCCAACTCAATGTTGGTGAATTGATCTATGTTTATGTTCTGGGATGATGAGGCTGGTAGTAGTCTAGTCAATTTAGGTAGTACAAGAGCTTGCAATTGCATCTTAAAAGCCGAAGGAAACCTCGGTATTATCGTCATTTCCACTCTGCTGCGAGCTGTTCCTGCATCCGTAGCCCCTAGTCCACTCACCTCGACTAACACTTTTTGTTTTCTTAGCCGTAGTGATTGGACAGCTTCTTCCGTAATGAGTGTAGCCTGAGATCCTGGGTCGATAAGCGCTCTCAGTTGAATAATATGTCCACTTGCATTGCTTGCTTTTAGAATGGCGGTAGCAAGTAAAATATTTTGATTTTGCGAACCATGGTTGATTTGAATTTGAGAATTATTTGCTCTTTCGTTCCTCGTTTGTTGAGTTCTCTCAGGTCTTTCCAGATGTAGTAACGAGTGGTGTCTTCTGTTGCAGTATTTACATGTTTTTGTACTTCTGCATGAATTTTGTTTCTCATGTTGTAAACAGTTAATACAGAGATTAGCTAGTTTGGCTTGATCCAAACGTTCCTTGGGAGTCCAATTTATAAACCTTTGGCAAGAGTAAATGTTGTGTTCCCCCTTGCAGATGGGGCAGCAGTTGGGCTTCGATGATACGTGAAAGTTACGTACATTTTGCTTGTAGTCTTCCCCGGTTTTTGGTGATCGTCTAGCAGGTGCTAGTACATCCAGTGCTTGGTATCTTCTTTCCAAGAAGTCATACAACATTTCGAGTGATGGCATCTTGTTTGGTTGAGCGAGTCCTTGTTCAAAGAGGTTTCGACTGTCTTGATCCAACATCTTAGTGGTTAGGTGTACGATTATTGGACCCCAGGAAGTTGTATCGACTCCCATGTTGGTTAGTGCCGCTAGACCTTCCTTTGTGGCATCAAGTACTGCCTTTATCGAAGTTGCGGATTGTTGATTGACTTGATACCCAGATTTGAGCATCTTATCGATGTGCATCGATATTATTTTCCGTTCATTCTCATATCTTGCATTTAACGTCTCCCATGCGGTCTGATAATTTGCACTGGAAATTGTTAAATGTTGAATGAGTTGCAGCGGTGGGCCTTCCAAATGTGTCTTGAGGTACTCCATCTTCTCAGTTGTACTGAGGGATGTTTTCTTATGAATTATTGTTGAAAATATGTCATAGAAAGAGCGCCACTCAAGATAATTGTTCTTGAAGGTCGGTATCTTCAGAACTGGTAATCTTGTCTCCGACGGCTGTACCGATTGGTTTTGCACATTTAGTGCTGAAGTTCTGGATGCCATTTTAAATAGGCACTTATTTACCATTTTCTGTGTTTCTTCGTATTGCCTTGTAGATACGTATTCCTGATGGTCATCGTTAGTTAAGGCTTCGGACATGAATTGTTCATGCAGTTCCGTAAGGTTTTGCCACTGTCCGATGAGAATCTTTTGTTGATACTCATGTATTTCTTTTGAGTAGTTGGTCAGTGTATCCTCGAAATCATCAATGTTACATTTGATTGCTTCAATTTTTATCTTCAACTTTCTAATACGTTGGTTTTGTTGAGCATCATTTGCACTTACTCCAGATGAGGTGGGTAGGGTTGCGATAAATTTAGGTGGAACGACTCTTAGTTGGTCTTCTGTTCCCTTTGATGGTTCATGTACTTCGGTCTGGCTGATTTCAAGACTGTTTAAATTAAGCTTGAGAGTTTCGTACATATTATGCACTATCTGATAGGTATTTTTCTGCATGTATGGCGTATCCGCCTTGACGATGTCCTTGATACTTTGGTGATTTTCATCAAATTCCGTCCAGATGTCTTCTATTATTTTAAGGCGCTCTGCTATGTACGCCCGTGTCTTCCTGACTGAGGAATCCTTCCCAATGTTGGTCTTGAGACTCTCCAGCTCTTGGTACAACGTTCTTTGCCTCGCGACAATAACGTATATGGTTGTGTCTTCCATTTCTGTATGTTTATTTTAAAATTTATCACTTTCACTTTGTTCACTACCAGTGTTAGTCGCCCTGGTCACGCGTATCCTAATTCGGATGGTTGGGGATTTTTGCTTATGATACCAGTGTTGATCGCCCTGGTAACGCGGTTGTGATTTAACGCGGATGGTTAAAGTCTTTGTTTATCGAACCAGTGTTAGTCGCCCTGGGAACGCGAATTTAAGAATTATCTTAATAGTTGGTACTGATCGTTTTGAAAACTCGAAGGACCATGAAAAGTTGAATAGTCGCCTGAAAATTTAGTCGACCCCTTACCTCTGGTGGGGGGAAGTCAACATAAAACAAAACCACTATTCACGAAGTTTCTTTTTCAACTCGACTCTTTATTTTATTACACTACCTTATATACTAAAAAAAGTGCTTATTTTACAAATTTATTTTTTGCCATTCGCGTTCATTTTACATGAGAACTCGGAATGCGATACTCATGCTTAGAACGCGAATAGCGTGCGCGTGTGTCGCAGGAATTTATTTGATATGATCAAATTTATATTTATTGTTGTGTGGTCACAACAGGGATGTTCCGCTTACCGCTTCACAATTTGAAATTAAAAGATGGCTCGGTTATAATTTTGTTGAGCAACCAAATACCACTGAAACTTTGTATTGGATCGCGTTTGATACGTCAAATGTCAAGCAAGGACGATTTTAAGGGGAACATTAAAAGGAAAACATTTTCATATCGCGGATTCCGCATGTTCAAAACGATTTTTCATTGGCATTTAAGCGTCTATGACAAATAATAAGTCGCAATGATAATCGCTGGATATTTGGGGCATCAATATTGAAATTCCATGTTTTTCACATGGTCAATTGTATGTGACGTGCTCACGTGTGAGCAAACCACTTTAGTGCAGAAATGGAAGTTTGGCTCTTGACTGGCATGTCAATCATTGCGGTTTTATTGAAATTTATCGATATTGCTATACTTCAGTTATTTCTATTGTATTTAGGGCCGGTCTGTTCACAGCTGGTTAAGGCCTTGGTTAAGTTAACCCATGGTTATAAATCAGTGATAACCTGATAACCAATGAGTGTCTGATGACCGTTTTTTCACTTCACTCACCAAACCATAGCTTTGCAGCAAATCATTCCATTTTTCCAGTTTATTTATCGTTTAGTGATGACCGAATCCATGGTTATATTTTTTTGTTTTTCGGGTCCGTTTGTTTCTGATGAGTAATTTATTTAAGTAGGTATTTTATTAATGCTTTTTTTTTGGTAAACTTAATAAACACAAAAATGAATGTCATAACCAAATTATATAGGAATTTTTTTAGAACTAAAGAATGAAACTTTGTATTAGTTAGTCAGTGATTTTTTGAGAACAAATCCGAAATAAAGCTAAAACCAATAAAATTTATTGCAAATTAAAAGGCCTCATGTTAATTTATTCAACGACAATCGCAATTTTGTCGTCCTCTCAATATTTTCCCTCACGCGCTGCTTTATCTCAATTTATGAGAACTGTCATCGGCCAAAAAAAATGTTGAAAATAATCTTACTTAATCCTTTGCATCCATTATTTTGTGTTGTGTATGCAATATGTGTCAGTTGAAAACCTCAACGAAACCGATGCGATGTGAACGATTTTATTGGTTCACTCTGCATCTTGCGTTATATATTCCTCCGTTCTATTATTTGCATTTTTCTTTTTGTTCAAAAGTTTTTGTAGTCCTTAAAAAATCTTGAAGAAACGAAGTTACAGAAAATCAGTGGTTGAATCTCATTAACCGCTCAAAATCGTCTGGTTATCGATTTCACTGGTTAACTAACCAAACTACTGATTCTCTAGTTAATATTTTGCTGAACAAAATACATTCAATGGTTACCAGCTGGAATAACCGATAATTAAAGATAACCAAGATTGAACAAACCGGGCCTTAATATAACTTTTGAATAAAGAATTTGAATTGACGGAATTACATAAAGTACCATGCGATAAAGTAGCATGGAATAACATAAAGTAGTAATCATTGTGCATGTGCATGTTCGGAAATATTATTTTCATTACATTATAACGAATTTTGGCGGAACGGAGTTCGCCGGGTCAGCTCGTTTTAATTAAAAATAAATTTATTGTATTTTAAGAATAACGAATTTATTTGCACTTTCAACCGCAGCATTCCATTGACCGCTTAAATAACAAGAGGCATGTCAAGCTCCATAAAAATAATAGAATACATTTTGTACAGTTGTAGAATTTTTTAATCAGTCTCTTTTCCGTTTTTCGTTTTTGATGTGTAAACGCGTTGTTGGAATCTGGTGGAGTAATTCCACACATTTAACTTGCGGGGACGGAAAAGCGTCACTGTGTTTTATCATTGCATATATTTTTTTGGATCTGGTGGAGTAATTCCACAAATTTAACTTGCGGGGATAGGGAATGCGTCACTGTATTTTATCATTGCATACATTTTATCGTTGCATACGTTTTTATCATTGCATACATTTATGAGCTGGGTCATATTAATTTCAGCTTTTTGTTGATGTGAAATAAAGCATGTTTTTCATATATGATGGTCTCACATTTCTTCCCTGTGACGGATATCTCAAGGAAATTCGGTGCCAAATCTTTCGTGAATTACCAGGCACGCAGAAATCACAGCTGGACAACAACTAACAAAAATGTCGTTGACCAGCACCTCTACAATATGCAATGCAAGCCGAATGAAATTCCAATGACACTTTCATTTACTGTGTTACAGTTGATGTCATTTAACTTGCGGGGATGGAAATGCAAACGGGTATTTGTTATTTCATAATATATCAAGAATACGGTTATTAAAGTTCCCTCTTTTCTCAATGACGTGTATAAAGCCACACACATACCGCACCCACGGTGTTTACACATACACATATTTCGGGACTGTTGGATACAGTCGCACCAATTTTTTTTTTACACCTTAGTAGAACGATGGGAACAAATTTTTGTTCTTAACAGCATTCTACTCGAATAAAAGAATGATGGCCACCACACACTTAAAGTTGGTTGCATTTTACTTTTTTATGACGTTTTCCATTCGGTTTTTTTTTTAGGTTTTGCTCTCAGATTTCAGATTTCTCGTTCCCAATGGAAAATAAAATGAGATTTTTCTTTCTTTGCATTTGCGTTGGTGCGTGTTTTAAAAGTCAGCTGTTCTCAAATTGATATTTGTGTTTATAAAATTCCATTCAATTTATGGTGATATCCATTGAAGCGACCAAATGTAAATTTTTCTCTATTTTTAACAGACTTCTCGTCTTAAAACTTGAGTAAAAACACTTTAACGTCTGACAAATGACAAATGTTTTGCTTTTAGTGTAAATACGTGTAAATCTCGTTCAAAAATCGAGATTCGCAAAACTGCTCTGATTTTTAAAAAAGTCTTTTTTTTTTGCGGTCAATGCGGCCAATGGAACATGAAATCTGACAGCCAGCTGATTTGGAGAGCAGAAAAACTACTCTGAACCTGAAAAAAGTGCTTTTCTGCCCCGATGGAAAACGACGTTAGTTAAGCCATGGCCACAATCTTGAGAGAGAAATCGAACTGGCTTTCGCGCTTCGATTAGGTATGTGAAGGAAACAAAGTGGGGTAGAAAAACATTAACAAAAATAAAGGAAACCATAAAACCTACCAAATATCCAGCAACAAAATTCTTAAGAAATGTTCGTATAAAGGAGCAACTGTCGGTAAATGCTTTGAAGGATGAACTTCGCCACGAAAAGTTTACCAAAAATGACCAATACCGCACCGTTGAAGCTTCCTTAAAATTAAAGACCAAAATCAGTTTCAGTTTCTTGAAATCCTAACCTCACCAATAACATTATCAAATAATTAACCACACTCCAGTCGAGCTGGACACTTGTCTTATTGATAAACTCTAACAACCCCATCCCCACCGGGGAAGGAAGCAACCCCGAAGTGAAAGGACTTTCTAGTTTCTCCACACTCCACCAACTGATTTAAGTTCCATCCAATTCCCAACTTAATGAAAAGAAGGAGGGCCCTCATGCCCCAATGCCATCCCTGAACACAACGACAAGGACGGAATGAGATAAATCTGTAGAATCAGTTATCATTTCCTTTTCTTCAAACCGAAGGATAACTCTAACACCACCTAGACACAGACAATGACAGCCAGAGACGAAGACGATAGTTCACCTGCGCACTTTCTAAGTTTAGTGGTTTCGGAAGGCATCAGAGCGAACAAGAGACGACAACCCTATGGGAGATGGCTTTCACTAAAACGTTCTACTGCTACAGTTCCGGACTAAAAGATTACCAACGAATTAAGTAGACATTACCGAAAGACAAGCAAAAGGAATAAACGCAAACGCAAAAGCAAAAGGATTCCAAAGATAAGCTGCCGTTGAAAGCTTCTTAATGAATGGACCGTGCCTTGGCGTTGGCGATGGATGTCTATCTGCTGAGCATAGTCGACTGTGTTTTTGGGTAGGGTTGCTTATTTTTTCTTCTATGGTCGCCTTTTGTCATTTCGTCCAGCATTCGAATGCGAAAACAAATGCCGCAGATGTCGGTGGTTTAAAATTCATTAAATTTGTCAGGCAATTGACAGGGCCCACGGGCCAATATAAATACATATTTCACACTGCAATCTAAAATCTCTGATGAAGTGGATATGGCGTTGCCGGGAGCCGGGAGCTGGGAGCCGGGAACAGCAATAGTTTCAATGAATATATTAAATTCTTATGAAGCCGAAGCTGATCCTGTTGTCACGTCGGCGAAAATCTAGTGGTCAGCCAATTGTTTGCCGTGCCAGTTGTTACAGCTTGCATCTATGGGCTATAATATATGGGCCAAGTTAATCCTATTCATGTGCTGGACATATTGGGGATTTGATTTTTATCCCTCCTAACCTAGATGCGCGATGCGGTGCAGGGAAAGATGAGAAACAAACTACTGGAATGAAGTATTTACGAGGGCTGTCAACGTCGGTAACTTTGGCCTTCTGCCAGCAGATTCGGTTTGATTTTATTTTTCGCCTCTTTTTCGTTTCTCTGTAGGTTTTGTGGCGTGAATTAAAACACTTGTTTCTTACTTTTAAAATTAAACAATATTTATTTGGAACTATGTCCTTTATTATTGAAATACTTTTTACTAATTCTAAAAGGAGCTTAAGGCTACTATGTAGTTACAATAAGACTGTTGATAAATTCATCATACAGTCGTATTTATATACTTTTCTTATCTATCTACAAGGAGACCCAAGCGTACAATCGTCTTGCTTGATAATGAAGAAGAGATAATATTCCAACATTGTATACAAACGATATTATCTCTTTTACATATGTTATCATTGTAGCGTTGTGTGCAAGACTGTACTAGAGACTAAAGATATCATTGAATACAAATAATGTTATCTTTTTTCTCAATATGTTTTGCTATGGATACTTAACTCCCCCCCTTGTTAAACGAAATCGTCCCGATTTTTCGACGCTATTTTTAACATTTCTCTTTCATAAGTTTTGTTATATGCGTCAATCTTTTTTTGTTTTTGACGATCTGTTATACATTGTATAGTTTTTATCATTACGTACGTAAATGCTAGAATAACAATCAGTGTTACAATTGTGTATATAGTTGATAATATCGGTTTTTCTTCAAAAGGAATAATTAGTTTTTTTAAAGTATCTATGTTATCGAATTTGTACATTGTATCTTCTTTAATTATTTGGTCGATGTAAGACTCTGAATTATGATTTCTTAATATAACTTCTTTAATTTGCTTATGCATGTTTTTGTATATTTTATCGTCTAGATTTATAGTATTTTCATAAGTAACTAAGTTTATACCATTAATTGTTTGATTATTTAACTTATGCTTACCGCTTAATAACATAACACCGGATTCAATTTCTAAGTCGTAATCGTATTCTTGTTTAATGTTGCATTTTGAAGTTATATTCTTTAAAAGTGGAATAAGACAATTTTCTTCTTCAAAGTTAATTTCACAAATGTTTTTACTTAGATGATTTTGACAATTTCTTGTTCTTAAATAAGTTTGGTTACATAAGGCAATTGTTTTATCTGTAATGATTTTTCCATGTTTTGAATTTAAAGGTGTTACTTTATACAATTTACATGATTTAATTAGAACTGGATATTTATATATTGTGATGAAGAATTCATCAGTTCTAGCTAATAATATTTTAGAGTACTCAAGTATATTTATTATGGGTACTTGAATTATTTCATGTTGAATAATATTTTTAATGTCATCTAAGTCTAGGCTTTCTGATAAATATTCATTATTTTTTGCTGCATTAATTGTTCTGGTCAATAATAATAATTGTTCGTACACTTGTTCTATTACTAAATGTTCTTTAAGGCTCTGACCTTCGAATTGTTGCAAAATTTGTTCAAATCTAGAATTTATAGTTTTTTGTTTATTATTGTTTTCTATGAGATTATTTATACTCGTTTCTATGTTAACTAAGTCATAATGGTCAGGATTACCAAACACATATTTGAAAGCTGTTCCTAAAAAGTTAATTGATCTAGTATGCCTAGTATGTTCTTGTAATTGGTCTGCTAAATTCTTAATTTTACTTAACCAAATTTTTTCTTCTTGTGTAGGTTGATATTTACTAGTTACGATATTTACGTAAGGTTGAAATATCGAAGTCAGGTTGGTGGCATGTAACAAATAAGTTTGTTCTTTGAATAAATACACGTCATCTGTTTGCGTAAGTATAAACTTCTTGTTTAGTAACTCAGTTATTTGAACGTTTCCTTGCCCTTCTTGACTCTGTACAATTCCTAGTAATGTTAGGAATATTAATATTTTCGTCATCTGAAAAATGATAATTCTTTATGTTATCCTTGTGAATTTTTATTCCTTCTTTAGAGATTACAGTGTCTCCTTTATCTTCTTCTACTATTCTTGTTATGTATCTGGCGTTAGATTTCTTTCTAAGACCTGTGATTCTTACCATTATCTTATCTCCTTTTTTATACTCTCTGTGTCGAGTTCCTTTATTTAGACGTTCGATCACTTTTTTGGATGCTGAGTTTAGTTTATTTATTATAATTTCACTATTGCTATATTTATTTTGATTAAAGAAAATGTCTCTAGGTTTCAAACCGGTAACTGAGTGTATAGAATTATTTAATTCACGCACTGTTCTAAATATTTCTTCGATAAGTCTTGTTTTATTCTGAATTGTGAATATTCTAGACAGTTCAGTTATTGTACCGTTTACACGTTCTACCTGACCGTTCGCTGTCGATCTGTATACTGGAGTTTCTACTTTAGTTATGTTGTATTTCAAACACATTTGGTTCACCATTTCTGTTTTGAATCCCTTCTCGTTATCTGTCATGAGTCGTTCACATTTTGGGAAATAATTAGATAAGACCTCTTCCATAACGTCGTACAGTCTGTTTCGAGTTTCGATTTCCCGAAGGATTGTATATTTAGAATACTTATCTACTGTTACAAGGAAAGTATACTTGTCGTTGAAGTATATGTCCATATGAATGTGTGTTCCCACATGTGTTGGTATTTCTGAATTATTCAGAGGTTCTCTGATAGGTTTTCTTTCATATTTTCCAAATAGACATGCTATGCATTTTCTGTTGAAACTCTTTGCTTGTTTATTTAGATCGGGCCAGTAATATTTCTCTGAGATTTCTTGTATATTGTTACGTAACCCTCGGTGTGCTCTTTCGTGAGTTACCCTTACAAGTTTTAGTTGTTCCTCCAAATTTGTCACGTCTTGAAGTTTTCTTGGTGTGAATATAAATCTTACTAGTGGGAATTCTTTTTTTATGTTTTCACCATATTTGTATATGTTTTCAAATTTCGTATGCAAAGCTACAATCTTTTGGGGTTGTATAACTTCTTTCGTTTCTGCGTTCATGTGGCATATTTTTGTGGTGCTTATCCTGAGTGAGATGTAAATGCCTGTGCACATTATCATGTTCTATTCTGCGAGCAATTGCGAATGCGTGTTCTAGATCATTTATTGTAGCTGAATATAATGATCCTCTTGTAAAGTTGTCACTCATACCATCAATGAATATACGAACTGCGTCGTCGTTAGCATTTTTAATTAGTCTGTCGATTATATTCGGCGGATCACCTGACATAGTGATTTTTGATATTATTAAATTGAGATTTTTATTTATCTCGTCGTGGTATTCAGACAGTGTGCTTCTTTTTTGCGTGATGGCTTTCATCATGTCTTGTAGCACGTATAGAGGTTCTTGATTAGAGTACGTATAATCTAATCTGTTACGTATCGCCTCAAAATTAAAAATTGTGTTATAATTAGTTAACACATTCGCGGCTGCACCCTGTATTTTACTTTTCACTATAGTCAATGCTGCTGCGTACTTACTGTGTGTTTTGAAGTTTTTAATGCTGTCCATTAATCTGGATGCTTCTTCGCGCCACGACCGATAATTTGATTGATCGCCGTTGAAAATAGGTAGGCTTTTAAATGCGTCTAACTGTATTTCACTACCATCTGTATATGTGGTTCTTATTTCCTCTAGCACAGGTATGTTTGGTACTATGCCTAATCCAGATTTTACTTCATTTAGTTTTGTTTCTAAATTAGTGTTTATTTGATTTTGGTTAGTTATTATTGCTGCTAACCTTGCATTCTCTGTGCGTGTGTGCTCTAGGGTTTGTGTTACTGTGTTGCTCCTGGTTTCTAAAGCTTCTAATCTTGCCATTAATACTGCGAGTTGTTCCATTTTGAACTCGTGTCTGTTGTCGTCGAATTTGTGTGTTTTTTTCCTCCACATATACACTTTCACTGAATTGCTTTGCTGCTTCGTACGAAGAAGCTATATTTGTACCTGCTATGCTAGGTAATTCTTGTAACCGGTAACGCGAGTGTTCTGTTTATACTAGATTTCACTACTTGTTCCCGAGGTCCGCTCGATTGAAGTTAAAAAGTATATTTAACCTCCTGGCAGGATCGCCAATTAAAACACTTGTTTCTTACTTTTAAAATTAAACAATATTTATTTGGAACTATGTCCTTTATTATTGAAATACTTTTTACTAATTCTAAAAGGAGCTTAAGGCTACTATGTAGTTACAATAAGACTGTTGATAAATTCATCATACAGTCGTATTTATATACTTTTCTTATCTATCTACAAGGAGACCCAAGCGTACAATCGTCTTGCTTGATAATGAAGAAGAGATAATATTCCAACATTGTATACAAACGATATTATCTCTTTTACATATGTTATCATTGTAGCGTTGTGTGCAAGACTGTACTAGAGACTAAAGATATCATTGAATACAAATAATGTTATCTTTTTTCTCAATATGTTTTGCTATGGATACTTAACTCGTGCCATGCCAGGCATTGTGCTTGTGCATGCATAGATATAGTTTGTTTGTTGATGGAATTTACTCCGGGATGCAGTTGATTTTGCTCCAGCTTTAGGCAAAGGAATTGGGTATTTGTTGAAGCAAAGTTTGCCGTGTAGGCATTTCTTATTTACGAGGAACTTTCGGCTGGTATGCTGAAAGTTTTTCTTTTCTAGTTTTTGATGAATTTCATGGAATGCGCTTGGTTTTTTTTTTTTTTTTTTTTTTCAAACGCTACATCGTTGACAGTAACCTATGTGACTATAAGGGGATACTCTTGTGCAAATTGATTGTGGTTTCATGAGTTTGCTTGGTGGATGGATAACGAAATGGATGCAGATTAATAGTGTTTGTTCAATGGTAGAAGGAAATCCGGGTTACCTACGATATCTCGAAAAAAAAAATCTCGAAAGCTAAAATCTCGAATGCAAAAATCTCGAAAAAAAAATCTCGAATTAAAAAAATCTCGAAAGCAAAAATCTAGAAACCAAAATCTCGAATAACAAAAATCTCGAAAAAAAAAATCTCGAATTAATATTAATTCGAGATTGCTACAATTATTAGGTGTCTTGTTTTTTTATTTTTCCCAGGTAATCTATATAGATCATTGGTTTACATGCAACACAACAATTGTAAATGAACCCATAGTTGTTGTAATGTATGAAAATCAATAATCTCTATACGTATATCATCTGAGGAAAATAAAAAACGCCTATTCTCTCAACAACAATTAACCGCGTGCAGTACCTACACTGTCCATGATGGGCGCTAGTTATCAGCTGTTATTTTTATTTTATTTAGTGATTTTTTTTATGAGTTTTTTTGTATTGTTTTGATATTTTTTACTTTGTATAGTTAGTTGTATTTATGTATATATTCGATTTTGAAATTACTAATTTGTTATAATGAATTATCTGTTAGTTTTGTTTTGTTAAATTTTTGATATTTTGTGATTGTTTTTCAAAGTTGAATAAATTATTTAACAAACAGAACATACAATTTTATGTTTTATACGAATTTTAGCTCTTAAACTAGAAGCAAAAAAAAAAATCTCGAATTCACTTTTTGTTTTCGAGATTTTTTCGAGATATAGTCTTTCGAGATTTTTGTACATTCGAGATTTTTGTACATTCGAGATTTTTGCATTCGAGATTTAAAAAAAAAAAAAATCGAGATTTTTAGCATTCGAGATTTTGTCATTCGAGATTACGTCATGATCCCAGGAAATCCTCTCGGCGCGTTCAGATTTCTAGTGTACTCAATATAAGAGTAGATATTTTTATTGGAGACGTTCAAGTTTCGTTACACTGACAGTCTGACTGATGTGTTTCAAATTTGTATTAGCCTCGATTGGTCACGTCAGTTGACGTTTATGGAGGATGAGCCGACGAATTCCGGTCAAGAATTTTATGACTGAGTAGTAAGTTGACAGTTCGTACATGTGGGTAAAGAATGTGACTGTCAAAGCTGGCAAATCAAGTAGGAAATTCCTGCCATATAAGTATGTTGTGTCAAGGCTTCTCAGTACAAAGTTTCAAGTTATTTTAGATTCTGTGAAAACCAGAAGATAGAGTAAGTATAATTAAAAGCAGAAAAAAAAAACTTGCATTCATGGGACATCTTTAGTTTTCTTTAAAAGCTTCGGTGTTCTGATACTTGGAAGAAAAATTAAATGTCAGAAATCAAAACACGACATAATTACCCCAAACAAGCGAGAATCGTTTAAATTCAGCAAAACAATATCTTTGCGAATTGAACTTTTAAAATATGATCCCCAAATTGTTGATGTATTGGTACTTTCATTTTTTTTTAGAGATGACATCGATGCTGCCGTCGATTTCTCTTTTGTCGGTATATATTTTCAAAGTAGAACCTTGCGGAACTGAAGGTATCGATGAAAAAAAGCATTTCATTTTGTATGGCACCGCACGCTGTAAATAATGATTTATTACTTATTCACAAATTGCTCGTAGCTAAGAATCGATTCGTTGCCACTTTACTATCGCAACTCTCTTTGAAATCATTTTCGTTGGGACTCAATCTGTACTGTATGTGTTCAGACAAAACCGGGTCACCTAATACCATAACGAGAAATCAGGTAGCGCCCTAAGACTGGGAGTAGCTTTGTTATAATGCAATCATTTAAAAAATTATAAGGGTATCTGTATTTATTTAGTAGTCGCAGTAGCTTAGTGGTTATACTCTGTCCAAGAAAAATTGTCAGTACAGGGAAGATAGGATGTTTGTCTCTCAGTCTGGTTGCAATGACATACATAAATCGGTCCCTTTTTAAAGCTCTCACAGGGTTGCCGTAGTGTGTATGATAATTCGCCATAACTCAGAGAGCAATACTGTTGGGGTTACCATCCTCGAATTTAAAATAAAAATATTGCTGAACGGAATAAATTCCAAAACAAATTCTTTCACTGGTGTTTGACGAATTTAAGTACGAGATCTTTTTGCAATATTGTATGCAAAGTTGATCTGCTTAGTTTTGTTATATTTTCACTTTTTTGTACTTCCAATAATATCTTGTCTAGCGTTGGAAGGTCATTATCCATTAAAAATTGATGGACTATCCGCCTAATTGCACATTTGTCCAAATCATCCACCTTGCTCTTGATACCGGATTTATTTTTCTTCTTTGGTGGTGAATTGTGGCCTTTGATTGATTTTTCCCTTAAAAGCCTGTATACAGTTTGTTCCGTAAAAGGAAAAACAGTAGCCGCATTTCCTACGACTTCCGATTTACTTTTAAAAGGCCATAGAATTTTTCAGTTGCATCAACAATTTGTTGTTTCTTTTCTACACTTAGATCCTTTGAAGACTTTGTAGCCATGTTTCTGTTTATTCATATGCACAATAAAGCTTATCACTTGCTTAGATGCACTATCCGCTATTCAGATAACAACCATTGTTTCCGCCTTATATACACAAACAGGCAATTAGAAAAAAATATATAACCACGACGCAATGTCATATACCTAAACAGATGGTAAAAGGACTGCACTTGTGCAGCTCTACATACATTTTTTAATATAGACATGTATACCTAGATTACATATTTGTTAAAAAATTATTACCCGTCAATGCAGAACTTCGCGGAAACAGTAGCAAAAAAAAAAGAGGATCATAAAATCCTTTCAAGGCATTTACTTTACTGGAGAGGAGTGACCGGATGTGGTAAAACCCAACGACCGAAAATAAACAGTATAGGTCTACCTGCTTCATCATTTTGATATTTCAGTGTGAAAAATATTCTCTATAAAGTGAAATATGAATTTATACCTACCAAAACATGCAGAAATATGCCCTAACGAATAAGGCTGAAAATTTGTACTTAGTTTTCTATAATAAAATATTTAATCTAATTTTATCCCTTAAAGTACCATGCTTCTGCATGAATCCGGTTGAGTTGCCCTAGTAATCATTATTAATTTATTGCAATATCTCTACAACGCACATAATGATCACTTGTTGCGTTAATGAAATGAATGCATTAAAACACCTCACCAATAAACATTATTTCTGAAAGACAACATTCAAAAATATGTTTTAACTGAATATTATTGGATCTTTCAGAAATACAAACAAATTAAAACCGAATGGCAGCACCGCAAATAATATGCCGCTCTCAAAAGCTCCAAAAAGCTCCAAAAAGCACCAAAACCGAAAGTTATTTGACAAAATTCAAAGAAAAACCCTTAATGATATGCTAACATTGTCATATGGTAACACTTCTCTGATGTGCTTCAGTCACTCACACTGCTCATTTTGTTTGATGATAACAGCAAGCGAACACAAGTGATCGTGCTCATTCTGCCCGCAACTGTGTGGCAGACTGGTTGTGGAGGGGTATATGCGAATTGCAGGAAAATTACAACAACAAAATTCTTTGGAATGCCAGTGGTTTCGTTTTTATTTCAGTGGCAAATCTTGTGTTTGAGTGCCGTGAGAGAGCTACAGGCACCACTGGTAGAAAAAAGAGCTTCCCATAAGGCCTGTACTGACAATTTTTCTTGGACAGAGTATAGTGTGTTGGACTGCTATGCGGGAGTCCCAGGTTCGAATCCCGCGAAAACCCAATTCCGACTCAGGGTTTTTTTCCGCTGCGCTACCTCTCGCGAACGTCTGACAAACATCCGAGAGTATAAATGTCTTGAAAGAGCTTCTCAATTAGCCGTTTGGAGTCGGCATAAAATTGTAGATCCCTTCCATTCGTTCCAAAAATGAGAAACTCACACAAAACGAATGGTTGTGAGAAGCTAGGCCTAGGGTCTCTCCAGACCTGTTGCGCCAACTATTTTTTTTTTTTTTATTATCTGTATTTATTTAAACAAAATTGATCAATATATGCAGAGATGGCTCAAAAAACCTTTTAAAAATATGAAGTTATTCCACGAGTTTTTGCATGCAATTTTGGTCGCGCTTTTAACGCGTTTTTTAAGGTTTTCCTTATGTGATGCTGAAGTTTGCAAAACGCACTAAAAACTGCTTAAATAATGCTGAAAATAGCTGGCTAATAAATATAATAGTAACATTTGAAAAATGTGTAAGGAAGTTGAAGTTTTTCGACGAGTTTGCGGATGCAACTTTGGTCGCGCTTTTAACGCGTTTTTTTAAGGTTTTCCTTATGTGATGCTGAAGTTCTCAAACGCAATAAAAACTGCTTAAATAATGCTGAAAATAGCGCGCTGATAAAAATATTAGTAACATTAAAACAACGTGTAAGAAAGTTGAAGTTTTTCAATGAGTTTTCGAATGCAATTTTGGTCGCGCTTTTAACGAAACTTTCTAGAAAAAGCTTTTAAAAAATTAGAACAAATGCAAAAATATCGTCGTAAAACGCTTCAAATAATTTAAGAAAAGTCTCTAAGAAAAAGACTTTCTGAAAACCCCTGAAAATCCTATAAAAAAAACTGTCCATGACCGTAGGTATAGAACAGCTTTAAAATGCTAGAAAAACGTTTAAAAATGTTGAATAAACGATTTAATAAGCGCGCCTAAAACCCTTTACATAACAGCAACAATAACGCGTCGAAATGATGGTCAAAAATTACACTAAAAACAACCTAAACAAAAGCAACAAAAACGCGTCGAAGAAGACATCGAAAACACGTATCCGTCGTAGAGTAGTTACATTTTTTGCTTTCGAAATTCTTAAAACGTGGTATATTCACTTTCTACGAATTTCAAAATTCCCCTACGATGTATTCTGTGATAGACCCGAATATTTTTTTTTTTTATATACTTCTCCCGGGAATGGCGAACCTATAACGCTTCAACAGCGCCCCGAGATGCTTGCAGATGTATGTTTGCTCTGCACTTAAATTGCTGCAAATTGTAGTCTTCTGGAAATATATCCCCAGGAAGCGAGTTTCAAAGTTTGCTTGTCCTGTAACAGAAGGAGTTTTGGAAAGTTGATGTCCTCGCGGTTGTAGTGTACTGTATGGTCATGAGCATTAGCAGCCTGTCTTGTTGGGCGCCCAAAAGTTGCATTTCGAGGGATAATGTCTTTGAGTTCCTCAGAACATCTACCATGGAAGTACCTATAGAACAAGCATAGGTCAGCGACTTGTGTTCTGTGCACCAACGGTCTCCAATGAGTCGAACTGCTCGTCTCTATATGCTATCAAGCAGGTTAATTGAATGTTTTAAGGCCGAGCTCCATATATGGGAACAATATTCCAAGCCTGGTCTAACCTGTGCTTTTTAGAGAAGGAGAAGTTGCTTGGGGCTAAAGTACCTCTTTGCTCTAAATAGGTAGCTCAACTTTGCGGACGCCGATTCAAATCTCTGAAACTCAAAAGCAGCGCGTGCATGACTTAAAATTATTATTAAAAAATAAAAAGAAAAAATAGGTAGTTGGCGCAACAGGTCCGTAGGGACCATAGACCTAGCTTCTCACAACCATTCGTTTTGTGTGAGTTTTTCATTTTTGGGCCGAATGGAAGGGATCTAAAATTTTATGCCGATTCCAAACGGTTAATTGAGAAACTCTTTCAAGACAGTTTTACTCTCGGATGTTTGTCAGACCTTCGCGAGAGTTGGCGCAGTGAAAAAAAACCCTGAGTTGGAATGTGGGTTTCTGCGGGACTCGAACCTGAGACCCCTCACTTAGTAGTCAAACACACTAACCACTAAGCCACTGGACAAGAAAAAAAAAAAAAAAAATCGACTGATGACCGGCCACCATTCAAAATTCAGTGTGGTGAGTTATTTTCCCACTGCACATAATTATTTGTTGTCATTAACATTATGAGATCGAAGCAAACACCCCGCGGATAAAGGCCGACCCATTTCAATGCACAATTTAAGTAGAGTGGTCGCGGTCACTCTATAACTGCCGCTATGCACTTCTTTTCACTCAGGCCAATTGACTTTTCACCATAGTGGACATGGGCAGCACGAAATGTTCTCAAAGAAATCATTTTTTGAAGTAAACAACATTTTGAAAATGGACTCAACTGAAGTGGCACATTCCCAAACCGCACTTTGCTACATTAACACATACAAACACCACTTCAGCTCGCACCCCAAATATTGTTACAAAATCCGTCGACAATTTTCCACTTGAACTTGGGACGTGAATCCACGATCGCATAATGATCGTCATTAACGTTCGCCTCTCACAATCTACGAATACAAGGTCCCTATAGTACTTGGCATCGACCCCTTCATAAATTATAAAACTAATAAAAAAGGATTTCTCTTCTATGCATACCCGCTCCGATAACAACCAAAAAGAAGAAGGAAAAAAACATGTTTTCCCTTTCAGAACGAATTTTCTCATTTTACCACAACAATGGCCAACACTTTTCCACCAGCCAATGACCCCTAAAGTAGCATAATAAAAAAAAACAAAAAAAAAAACCAAAGCAAACTCACTGGATTCGAAATCCCCTCTTCATGGACCACAAATCCCAGCAACGTGTACTCCTACAACAACCTAAGCGCACCCATCCCAAGGAGGAGGTATAGCGCGCGATACCAATACCTAAGTTCAATGACACTTACCTATACACCAGCAGAACACCAACTCCAGGTTCCACATACATAATATTCTGAATCTTTCTACCTGGGTGTATCGATGATTCCATGGTTTATGGACCAAAAGATTTTCAATTCCTGATGTTTTGTCCGTTAAGTATGTTTTTTTCTATGTTTTGTTTTGGGACAGTTGTAACAATAACCACCGTCGAGCGGGCACCATCCACCATCCACCATCCAGCAGCAGGAACAACAAAGATGACCACCTCAATTAGATGAACCCCAAACCGTGTTCGTAGATTTACGTGGCAGTGCAGTCCGTTCCGATGGCTCCGCACACGGCGTTCACAAAGAGAAGCGTGTATAGTTTCTGGTCGATGTCTCCCACATAAGGGTCAGTTTATGGGCAGGTATACCTTCAATGGAAATGCATGCAGGATGCTTAGTATTACCGTATTACATTGGAGAGGAGCTCAGCAATATGGACAGGTATTGAACAAATGCAGTTTAGTTTCCGCAGGGGATTTCGTTTTTTTTTTCTTTCTCCAACATTTGGAATTTTGTTTTCCAAGGGGTATTGGGCGACAAGTTCCATCGTCCAATGTTCGGGTTACAGAAAACTTCAACTGATTCCACTATTGGCATAGGCTGCATAGTGCATACTGCATACACTATGGAGAGCTTCGAACATAAAACCAGGAAACGGTATGTATACCTTCCGCCACAGAACATAGTTTTTAGTGAAAGTTTAGGTGTTTTACAGGGTATCCCGTTTGAACGTCATTAGGAATGCAGGCTTAACAGTGCTATATCAAAAACTGTTTACGTTTAAGCACCCTCTAAGGCTATTTCTATGCAAAAACTGAACATTTGAGGGAAAGGCTTTAAAAGGGAAGGTGTTTGGAAGTTGTGCAGACATTATAGAGGCTGCTTGGCGTCAACCTTGCAATGCCCAGTGTAAGAATCTCGTCTTTATTTCACCTCCAGCTCTGGGTGGAATGACAGGTTGAATGGGGCTCATAACTTCTCCTCCAATCGAGTATGAATTCACTAGATTGAATTAAGGGGGGTCTTGAAAATAAGTTTCACAAATAAAAAAAAAACCCATTCAATCAAGAAATTGTGAGAACTACGTCCATGGTCCTCTATGGACTTGTGTCGCATATATATCAACAAAAATATCAATGGTGAGAATGTGCAAATACTCGTCCATTCGGTGGTGTAGTTTGAATTGCGGCGCGGCGGCACCTATCTTGACGGTAAACACAAATTCTCCGAAACCTACCCCCAGCCTGTACACCCCAGATTAAGAGACTTGATCAAGCAAATCACTTTTTATAACATTTGCTTAAGCAGCCGCACCCCTCCAATTCACTTTGGCGGAATACATAATTAACCAACACTTTCCGTTTGACCATTCGCATCCCCGAAGCCATTCCCAGCAGGAAACCGATCTATTTGTGCGAGAAAAGTGGAAAAACAAAACCCAACAGTGCAATTAACTTCACAAACATTTTTACGTATTACCCTTGTATAATTTTGCCGTCAAAATGAGGAACGCAAAGAGATATAACCAAGGAACCAACGAGCTCAACTATAATTACAATTTTCTCAGTTCTTTTTGGGAATTCGGCTCTTTTGTCACTATACCTAACCCATTTCCGGTTTAGGGTTTTCGCATACTCGCCCCAATTAATGTAGTTAAGCCCTCGCTGTCCATCTTTGGACACAATCCTGGACTATATACACACAGACACACTGACCACTGCCGGTGTACAGTGAACACCACTCACAACAGCACAGAGGTTATTCCCGTAAATAATATCCTTTTAGTTTAATTAACTCACCACGAACATTCAACAGTCGTCAACAGAGCAACAATGGGGCTCGCTGATCCCTGATGCCAGTCTCCCGAACATGAAATATGAAAACAGCAACAATAACAACAACCACGCAGAAGCCTGCCAGCGAATTAACTTTGTCCCGGTCCTGCTGCTAATTAGGTGAGTATCTATTTTGGTTAACTTTTTTTTTTGTTTTTTTTTTTTTTTTTCATTTTCTCTTTGTGTTTGTTGTGAACAAAATTAATTCCTTCGACCAGCGCCAGCAGTGCCAAGGACTCTTTGCAGTTTGGCGATTGTAACTTGGGTGTGTACTGGAAGCGGGATATTGCGCTCAGCTACCATTGTGCGAGTCTCTTCGCCATTAACGGAATATATAGGTCATCCTCACGCTGGCTGACCTGCGGCAGGTGACAAGGAATTCGTTATAGTGTCGTTACAGCTGAGAATTGTGGTGATAAATGTCTTTATAAATGGGTCATCCGCGCGGACACTCCTGGAAAAATGTTCTCCCTTTCGGGATAACCAACTCACGTATAGAAGGACTAATTAAAGCAACCGAATGATGAGTAGACGTTAGACGACCAGAGCCAGACTTTTACAGGTGATGATTAATTTCCATAGAAACAGTCGAACGCTGTGGGGACACTTCTCGTTAGATTGTTGCAGTCGATAAGGAGTAGGAGTGAGTGAGCGCTTGGTTAGAGAGGGGAGATGGTTCCTAGTTGCAGTTGTATACCTGGCTTGGATGAGCGATTCGTTATGTACGTTTATCTACTTTGTCGGTTGCATTAGAGTGCGGTTGGTTACCCCGGTGACCTCTGAAACCGCATGGTGTGGAAAAAACTCTTTTCTTTTCTTCTTTGTGCATGACATGACAATGCAGCTTATTGATGGAGACAATGTGCGGGGAGATAAATGGAAGTGATATCGTATAAACCACCTAACCGACCCAGGTCATCAAAAATGTCCCTCTCTCGGCGAGATAAGTAATGGGTTCTCTGACCCATCATAGATGGTCATAGACTTTCTAAGACCCTTACAGGCAGTGATGCCAATTGAATTTTATGAGCCTAGACAAAATTATGCCTGTAGAATTACGCTTTTTTGGTGAAAAAGATAAAAACTGCTTATTTTACTAAGGAAATGCAACGAACGTGCAGGGTGATTAAAATTTGTTAAAAGAATGATGGTCGATTGATAGGTAGTTAAACCCTTTTTGATCTCTAGTTCAAGGTTTGACTTTGGTGAGTAAAGTAGAGAATTGAAAAATAAGCATGACGCACAGTTGTGAAAATTAGTAAAGCGACATTGATCAAAGTAGGTACTAGATTTACAAAACACAAAATTTATTAGTATGAATTGATTGTAAAAACAGCTCACAAAAATGTATGCTTTTTTCTAAGAATTATTCCTCAAGGATTGGAATTATGCACAATTATGCATAAATGCCTCAGTTGGCATCACTGCTTATAGGTAAATTTTTTCACTGTTATTGTAGGACCTGCATTTAATGCAAATATCGACACCAGGGGCTGCCAATGTTGAGCCCAGAAAGAGTAGCAAATCGCCCAAAAATAATATAAAAAAAAAAAATCATAGGAAAACAAATTTATAAAGGGTGTCCGCCAAAGAATTTTCGACTTTGAATTTGAATAAACGGCGAGCGGGGTATCGGCGGAGGGCGGAGGCGTATTCATTACACTTACGCGTCGTGCGGATTTTAGTAGCCATGGATCGTTGGTCGGCGGAGCATCGTGCGTTTGCTGTAGAGGCATATTTTAAAAATAACGATTCTCCCGTGGCGGCGCGCAGGATATTCGCAAGACATTTCAATATTCGGCGTATACGGGATTGTCCTAGTACGCAACTTATTGGCAAGTGGGTGCGAAGTTTTCGTGAACAAGGACCTGTAGTGGGACACGGGCCAGGTGTATCGCGAACTGTGAGAACTGACGAAACAATTGAAGCAGTTCGTCGTGATGTTATTGCAAATCCACGTCTTTCACTAAGAAAAAAAATTCCCAAACCTATTCGTCTATGTTGGAAAACTTTTTGGAACCTGAGTTGGAGAACAATGAATGGGTAAACGGATCGACATGGTTTCAACAGGATGGAGGCATCAATGAACATTGTAAGGCGCATTTTCCCCGAAAAAGTCATAAGTCGTTATGGTGATATCCCATGGCCCCCCAGATCGCCAGACTTAACACCTGCGGACTTTTTTTTTATGGGGATTTCTTAAATCTAAAGTCTACGTTAACAAACCGCGAAATTTATTGCAACTGAAAAGAAATATTCGCAACGAAATCAGAGGAATTTCGCAAGAAACTTGCAAAAAAGTTTTCACAAATATGGTGTTTCGTTTAAATGAGTGTGTTCGTCTCCGTGGTAAACATTTAACTTCAATTATTTTCAAAACATAAATCCGCATTTGTATGTTTTATTTTAAAATAAAAACGATTATATAAAAACCTGTGAATCTGTTATTATTTAATTTTAAATTCGAAAATTGTTTCGCGGACACCCTTTATAAAAAAAAGTATTTCATATTCAGAACGAAAACATAACATTGACTAGTTTTTCTTTGAACAATTAAAGTTTTTAAAGAATGAATTTCCTAACTTAAAAAATATAGTGCATTAGTAATTATTTTATTTTAAAATAGGAACATTTTGTTTCAATTCAATTCGAGTGAATTCTAATTCATGATAAGAAGGTTGACAGTTTGGAAAACTGAAGGCAAATTGTAGTAGACTCTTGCGATGAGTGCATTCAGATCAAGCAAATGACTTTTTTCTTTTGCAAAAATTAATTGATACAATACATATTAAATCAAATTTGGATCGTTATATAAAAATGAGTCAAACGAAGTAGAAATAAGTTGCTACGCATAACAGATATGCAGGTAGGTAGGTAGGAGTGGCGGTTTAATTAAAAACCCAAGTAGCACTATGTTCCGTTTCGTTACCACAACTCATTTGACCTGTTTGTTAAAGATGGATGAGTAGGAGAGTTTAGATCCAGCCTGTGGAATTCAAAAAGGTTATTAGTTTCTTGATAGAAGGGTTTACCAAAAGATCGGTGTCTAGCTCTAGCTATTGCCGGACATGTGCATAGGTAGTGAGAGAGTGTTTCTTTTTTGGCCGCGTCATTGCAGCTGCGGCAGTGTGTATTATGTGGGATGCCTTATCTTACAGCGTCTAATCTTATCGCTGTTATTCTGAAAATATCTTTTTGACTTGCTCAGAAGGTTGTTTTTTCCGTTTTGTAGTTTGGCCAAATCAAATCAGGGTAAGCTGGAACTGGTCAAGCGAGGCCAGCTCTTTGCGGCATTCTAATACCAGTTTTGAGGTTTGAGGTGATAGCCTTGCTAGCAGCTGGACTATCAATAAAAACGTCGATCTTTTACCTCGGAACTAAGTTTGTGCGTAGTTTGAGTTGACGGCAGGCCTCGAGGATGGCAAGTAATTCAGCCTGAAAGACAGTTGCCGTATCCGGAAGTCTAAAGGATTTTTAGATTTTTAGAGACTCCGAGAATACACCCGCACCTACCCCACAGTCCATTTTAGAACCGTCTGTGTATATTGTTAAGCTCGAGTCTGTGTTCAACCATCCCTCTTGCGAATCTAATCTTGAAGAGAATTCTGCTTTAAAATGTTTAGTGAAAAGCTTTTTGGGAGTTATGAAGTCAGTTGAGGGTGGTACGAGTTCTCCTGGTAGAGAAAACAATATGTTTCTATGGCCGTAGGGTCTCGCAGACCAGCACCCCGACTCTCTGAGTCTGATCGCGCTATGTGCTGTGATATTAGTAATGTGAAGGTCTAATGGTAAAAGATACAGCAGGATTCTTAGGTCGTCTGAAGGTGTAGACCGTAGAGCGCCTGTAGTGCCTATGCAAGCCGTTCTTTGTACTTTATTAAGTTTGGTTATGTTGTAAGCCTTACTTACAGCCGGCCACCAAACTATTGACCCATAAGTAAGGACTGGACGTACAACGGCTGAGTACATCCAGAGGGTCAGTTTTGGTTGCAGGCCCCATCTTTTGCCAAATTTTCTGTTGCAGGTATAGAAAGCTATGCATTCTTTCTTTACCCGTTGTTCGATGTTAAGCTTCCAGCTGAGCTTTGGGATGCAGGATCACTCCCAGATACCTAGCGCTGTTCGACAAGTTTAATTGTTTGGCCGTTTAGGCGAGGAAGTGTGAAGTCGGGTATATTTTGGTTTTAGTGATGAAAAGCATCAGTTCGGTTTACTCGGGTTGACACCAAGACCGCACCTGCTGTCCCAAGTGCTAACCTTCAGATGCATACAAAAAAGAAAGGAAGAAAAAGAATTAGATCTACTACATATGAAGTACATATTGGTAGCCCTGATCGACACATCAGTGGAATATGGGAACCAAGTGAGTTTGGAGTGCGATATTAAAATCGCACTTCAGTGTCAAATTTCTGCGGACTGCATTTTTGCATTTGACACAAAAGGCAACTAGTTCCGATTCCGATAACTAAAAAAACCCACGGCAACTCTTGGTCTTGAATAACTATTTTGACAGGCTAACGAACTTCTGGGTTCGCCCAACAAGGAATGTTCAAATGAGGTGCCCACTGAACCGTCGCTAACTCGAACAGTTTTTCGACATCAAGTGCGGAACTTAGCGTCCTTCCGTCGACCACAGGAAAGGGACAGCATACTTGGCTGCAGGTGGTTTATTATGCTGATGTGGTATGCTAAATTAAGAAATAAATTATTATTATTAAATTGTTTGGAGGAATAAAACAAAATAAATGCTAAAAATTAAAAAAAAAAATCCTAAACAATATATAATATAAACAAAAGCGAACTTCTATTTAGCAATAATAATTAACATCAAAGGAATTCAGTCTTTTGTAATGAGAGTTATGTTTAATTTTTCAAAAGCTCGTCATTTACAGAACTAAGTTCATCATCTTTCTCGTCTTCTCCATTGTCCTGATATTTTGTCGATTACTTTATCTCATTTGTCCTCGCATTTGTCTAACATATTTATATGTTTTTCCGTTTATATTTATATAATTGACCTATTGAGCAGCGATTTACGGACAGTTGACTTTTTTTTTAGTTAATGTTTTTGAGGTTTGACAGCTGATACTTCAAGTTGACTGATGCTCATAGCTAAACACTTTCAGATGCCAAATACAGAAAATTCTGATGGATACGTTCGTTATTTGTATACCCAAACATACCAGGAAGGTACGACGAATATATTCTTATGATAGGTATAAACTATAGGGTGATTTTTTAAGAGGCTTAGAACTTTTTAGAAAAAAAAAAACACAAAAAATTCGAAAAAATGAATGAAATATTTATTTGAATCGATAGTTTGAACCTTGCAATTTAATGTTTAAAGATAATTTCATGCAAATGTTGACCGCGGCTGCGTCTCAGGTAGTCCATCCGCTGAGTCCAATTTTGGCATACTCTTTCACACATATCGGCCGGTATCTCACGAATGAATGCATGGATGTTGGCTTCCAGTTCGTCAATCGAAGTGGGCTCGTCCCTATACACATTAGCCTTGACATACCCCCACAAAAAATAATCTAATGGTGTCAAATCGCACGATCTAGGCGGCCAATTGACCGGCCCGAAACATGAAATTAACTGTTCACCAAACTCGCCTCGCAATTGCGCCATTGTTTCGCGTGCTGTGTGGCATGTGGCACCGTCTTGTTGAAACCACATATCATGCAAGTCAAGAACTTCCATTTCGGGCAAAAAAAAGTTTGTTATCATCGCTCGGTAGCGTTCACCATTGACAGTAACGCTGCGATTCGCATCATCTTTGAAGAAATATGGCCCAATAATGCCGCCGGCCCATAAACCGCACCAAACAGTGGCTTTTTCGGGATGCATTGGTAGCTGTTGCAATACTTCTGGCTGATCTTCACTCAAATGCGGCAATTTTGCTTATTTACGTACCCATTCAACCAAAAATGAGCCTCATCGCTGAACACAATTTTTCGATAAAAAAGCGGATCCTCGGCCAGCTTTCCAAGAGCCCATTCACCAAAAATTCGGCATTGTGGTAGGTCGGCTGGCTTTAGTTCTTGCACAAGCTGTATCTTAAAAGGCTTTACGCACAAATCCTTCCGCAAAATTTTCCACGTAGTGCTGTAACAAAGGCCTAACTGCTGGGAACGGCGCCGAATCGACATTTCGCGGTCTTCTGTCACACTAGCTGATACGGCCGCAATATTTTCTTCACTACGCACAGTACGTAAACGTGTTGGTGGTTTAATGTCCAACAAAGTAAATTTGGTGCGAAATTTTGTCACAATCTTCCGAATAGACTGCTCAGAAGGTCGAGAATGCCGATCATAAAATGGAAGCAGCGCGCGATGAACATTTCGAACCGAGCACGAGTTTTGATAGTAAAATTGAATAATTTGCAAGCGTTGTTCATTTGTAAGACGATCCATGGTTAAATTGCAAACCAAACTGAAGCTGTTTGACAGTGACACAAGGTACTAAACACACGTCAGCTGTCAAAACCAGTGTTGCCAAAACCAAACCAGCTAAAAAATCACCCGTTATAAAGTTTTACCGTCACACGTTCCTAATACGGACGATTAAAGGGATGCCCAATACTAAATAGCCGTCTGACTGAAAGGGACAGCATATAACCTAACTCGAAAAAAAAAAAAAAAAAAAAAAAAATTGACACGTATTTGGGTCGGCCATCTTGTTTACGTGGTAGGAATTATAGGAAAGCTCGACATGTTGATATTTTTATAGCGATCGATAACAAAATTCCGCGTTCTTTAAAAACAAAATGCCTTCCGAAAGTGATGAATGAACAATTAATTTTTTTATTTCGTATAAATGATTGATGAATTGTTGGTTTAATTTAGGTACTGAGACTAATAATTCTCATTTCACATGTTTTAAACCGGGAATAGAAACGTTTTCAAGTGATTGCAGAAATGTTGGTCGCCGGAACTTGTGTTTATTTCCGCTTTAGGTCCCTATAACTATTATGAAGTATAATTTTGAAGGCTGCTGGACCGGACGGCTTTAAGGCAGCGGGAGATGATATGATAGTAGAGAGCATACACCAACTCGACTCCAAGATTTGGTCAGACGAAAGTATGCCTGATGAATGGAACCTCAGCATCGTTTGCCCGATCCACAAGAAAGGAGACCCTCTAAACTGCGCCAACTATAGAGGCATCAGTCTCCTGAACACTGCGTACAAGATCATGTCTGCTGTACTGTGTGAACGCCTATAACCATTCGTCAACGATCTGATAGGTCCCTATCAGTGCGGTTTTAGGCCCGGTAAGTCCACGACCGATCAAATATTCACACTACGGCAGATCCTGGAAAAAACCCAAGAATACCAGATCGATACTCACCATCTTTTTATCGATTTTAAGGCCGCATATGACAGTATTTATAGAGACGAGCTATACAGAGCCGTGTCTAGTTTTGGCATCCCTGCCAAACTTGTCAGATTGTGCAGAATGACGATGGAGAACGCTCGCTGCTCCGTAAAGGTCGGAAACAATCTCACCGAGACCTTTGATGTCAAAAAAGGATTTAGACAAGGCGACGCGCTGTCATTTGACTTTTTCAACATCCAACACCAGAGGAACAATTTTTCAGAAGTCTGTGCAACTACTTGAATACGCTGACGACATCGACATCATTGGCAAAACACAGCGAGCTGTGCAACTATTAGTACAGAAGCGGCAAAAATGGTTTTAGTGTTGAATGAGGGTAAAACAAAATATATGCTGTCAACAAGAAGGGACACACAACAGAACGTCACGATAGACAGCTATAACTTTGAGGTAGTTAGGGACTTTGTCTACCTCGGCTCCGCTATAAATTCTGACAACGACATCACCTCAGAAATCAAGCGAAGAATTACACTTGCCAGCCGCTGTTTCCTTGGCCTAAGAAAGCAACTGAGAAAAATAAGGCCTTGTCAAAAAACACTAAGGAGACTCTGTATAAGACCCTCATCATCCCAGTCCTGCTCTATGGCGCAGAAGCATGGACGAACTCTACGAGCTGTACAGCGATATCGATTTGGTCAGAAAAGTGCGCATCAGCCGACTTAGATGGCTAGGACATGTAGAGCGAATGAACACCAACGCTCCGGCCCGGAGAGTCTTCGATTCCAACCCGGAGGGACAACGCAGTAGAGGAAGACCTCGCCTTAGGTGGCGCGCGCAAGAGGAAGGGGACCTCAACCAACTTGGAGCGCGCAACTGGAGGCAGTTAGCCAAAGATCGCGCTAACTGGAGAGGCGTATTGGTTGAGGCCCTGGTCCACCCCCACCCCGGACTGTAGCGCCACCTTAAGTAAGTAAGTAATAATTTTGAAGAATTCCCGCTCTTGTTGGTGTCACCAATCACAATAACGTGGCAATTATTCTTAACAACCTACAACGAAAGAAGGTTATTTAGTCAAAACGTTCTTTATTATTAGACAACACTTTACTTACTTACTTTTTCCATGCAGTGTTGTCAAAAATATTTTCACTATTTTTATTAAACTTTTTTAATTACAGCCCAAACTCTCTGAGCTAAGACTTTTTATTTTTTAAGTCGAAAATGGGTGGGGCTCCATCTCTATCGAAGAAACATTTTTAAAGCCGCTAAAGTTGCGACATTCGGAAGCTGACAGTGTATAAAGTATCGGGAAAATGTGAAAAAATTGTAGTCTTGACGCTTTATAACCTATTTAAGCATACTATTACCGCAGGCCGTCATGCATTCACAAACCAGTGCCAGTCGCTTGAATAACTTACTAATTCCGAACGTGTTTTGTTGGCTAAAAGCCGCATACACTACAAGAAGCCGTGTGGTAATACTTTGTGGGTAAATTGACATGTTACTAACTTAACACTACTCTATCGCTGAATGACTCAATCCACTGCCAAGTATGCGCATATTAGTTCATATATTCCCAAGCTTGGTTAATTTACAATCGGCCGATATCGAATAATTTAAAATACCATCGATTGCGGTTTACATCGGCTTTCTGTAAGACTCACAGCCTACCCCACACCGAGTACGGGTTTTTATCGGAGTTCTTATCATGCTCAGAGCTCGTGCTCTGATCATGCCACCAAATATTTTATTTTTACAGCCCAAGGCAACAACATACTAAGCTGCGATGGAGTTGCACAACTCGGTAGTCATAGTCGGTAGTTTCCAGTAGCTATGCTCTCGCTCAGATGTAGGTATTTGTTTTCGAAGAAACTCGCATGCTGGTGCAGGTGTCGTGCACCGAATACAAATGATGGACAGACACACTACAGTGAGCCTCGTCGTCGTCAGAGGATTCCTACATCAGTTCTGAGAAAAGCTCAAGCTTTTATAGATAACTATGCCGTCGTCAGCACATTCCGCGCTGCGATCTCGAATGTGGAGGAAGCTGATTCATATAATTCTCAGCGACAATTTAGTAGCACTTCAATGCCAAATTGATGACTTAGCTCCGCTAATTGTCGACTGAAGATGTGAGTAAGAAAAAGATGTGGGCTGTGGCCAATAAGCAATAAGTGTTTGATTTCAATGTGTTGTAGATACGGACGCTGTTTGGTAAGGCGAGTGAGATCATATGTACACATCGGACGGGCAAGTGTATACAAAGAAGAGCACTGTCCGTTTGTTGACTGTTAATTTGAGCGATATTTTTCGAGAACAAGTCGTATTGTAAACAGATACATGTTTGAAAATATTTACAAAAGATAGACGTGGTATAGAGAGTTCATGTTTCGAATGCAGAAAGCGGGACTGGTCGCAGGCTTGATAAGTTTTTGAATGGTTTCTTAATTTATTTATTCGAAGGTAGTTTCAAATTGAGGTCAGGTTCATCTAGCATTGGAAGCAAGTCATATCCCCTATCCCCTTTTGCATTGTGGGGAACCACAAATTTTGATATGACATCAGAAGTTAGTCCTGCCTCCACAGAAATGGCTGACTGATTGAGTTTCAGAACTATAAAATAAACGACGGGTTAGACTGAAGTATTACTACTGTCATGCGACTTTCCTAGGATCATGCTTGAGAACATTGAGCAAGCCAACACAAGGATGACAATTTTTGCAAAAGCCTCTAAATTATTTGCGTATGAAGAAGAGATGAGATCCATTGGCAGAAAATAACGAGTTGTCAGTGGCGGATCTTAGCAGGTTAAGGTGTCGTCAATCAATACAAACTTTCTGATCGGAGTGAGATTGGGAGGGTGAGGTTAAAATTGGGACTAAAGGTACGATTACACGGGCATTTTTTTTTTGTTTTGTGTCTTCTAAATGACGCGCAGTGTCCTCATTTTATTTTGTGTCAAAAATGACGATGATGGTCATTTCGTGTGATAGCCATTTGTTCGCAAATGACAAATGATGAATCGTAGCTTCAATGTCACTCTAATGCCACATTTTTTCCTCACGTCAAAGCGTCATTTAAATGACTCCACAAAATGGCCGTATAATCGTACCTTTAGTTTACCCTATGTTTTGACAAGAGGACTTTTGGCACTTCCAGTTCAAATTTAATTGAAGACAAATTCATATGGAGGTGCCTAGAACATGTTTCAACACAGAATGTAAAAATATTTTGTTTGCAATGTTATTCGACTATCGTGAGCTTCTTATTCGATGTATACTTTACAAGTACAGCTCGTATTAGCAGCAGTCAATACCAGCTGTTTATTAAGCAGCTACAACTACCTATACTTACTCCTCTCTAAAGAAGAAGAATATATAACGACTTGGATGGGTAAATTGACATAAGATATTTGACAATACGCCTCCATAACTATCCAGATTTCACCATAGAAGATCTTTGGATTATTGTCAATTTCAAAGAACTTCCCACAACTACCATATACAACTGCAACTGCATCACCATAAAACTACTCACCCAATCCTTGCTTACTTAAGGTGGCGCTACAGTCCGGGGGGGACCAGGGCCTCAACCAATACGCCTCTTCAGTTAGCGCGATCTTTGGCTAACTGCCTCCAGTTGCGCACTCCAAGTTGGTTGAGGTCCCCTTTCACTTGCGCGCGCCACCTAAGGCGAGGTCTTTCTCTACTGCGTTGTCCCTCCGGGTTGGAGTCGAAGACTCTTCGGGCTGGAGCGTTGGTGTTCATTCGCTCTACATGTCTTAGCCATATTAGTCGGCTGATGCGCACTTTTCTGAACAGATCGATGTCGCTGTACAGCTCGTAGAGTTCGCTGTTAAATCTTCTCCTCCTAATCCCGTCAACGCAAACGGGACCGAAAATCACCCGAAGAATTTTGCGTTTAAAACGACCGAGGAGATCTTCATCCTCCTTTGATAGCGTCCATGCTTCTGCGCCATAGAGTAGGACTGGGATGATGAGGGTCTTATATAGAGTCTCCTTAGTGTTTTTTGACAAGGCCTTATTTCTCAGTTGCCTTCTTAGGCCAAAGAAACAGCGTTTCTTCGCTTGATTTCTGATGTGATGTCGTTGTCAGAATTTATAGCGGAGCTGAGGTAGACAAAGTCCCTAACTACCTCAAAATTATAACTGTCTATCGTGACGTTCTGTCCGATTCGTCGATGTTGTGTGTCCCTTCTTGTTGACAGCATATATTTTGTTTTACCCTCATTCAACACTAAACCCATTTTTGCCGCTTCTGTACTAATACTTGCAAACGCACCAGTGACAGCTCGCTGTGTCCTGCCAACAATGTCAATGTCGTCAGCGTATGCAAGTAGTTGCACAGACTTATGGAAAATTGTGAAACCGAGCACATCAGTTGCGGCGTTTTTGATGGCTTCTTGGCATCGGCGCTTGATGCTGGCTGCATAGGACTTCTCGAAAGGTTGAGGGATACGCGATCGGCAAAGATTAAGTCTCCTCACAGTATTTAGTGGTCCGAGTCTATGTGGTTCGAGTCTATGTTGGCCGCTAAATACTGTGAGGAGAATTTTGATGAGAATGTGTAAATTTGCGATCGACTTATATCGATTGCGTTAGATATAAACCGCGTACGCGAATGAGCCTAGTGTTGTGAACTGAAGGGCAGCCGTGCTACATTTTAAACTTACTTATTTGGAAATTGACACAATTAAAAAAAAATGTGCGAAGGGCCTTTTCCAAATAAAAAAAGGACAAAATAGCACAATATTGTGACATGCTTTGGAAAAAAATCCCAAGTTTTGACTTGAGTAAAACAATGGTAACGCTGACCGCGATCCGCGAGAACACATAAATAATTCAAGTTGCCCAGGCAACGTGTTCGAATACCTAGTCCAGACAAATCTAGTTGACGTTTTACAAATCTGGAGATGAAATTGTAAGGACACGAAATAAAAGACATCTGGAATTGTTCATATTTGAGATGGCCAGGAAATGCTGAACGAATTGAGCTAATGACTCAAGGAACTCGAAAGGAATCTGCCTGATTTACAGCCTTCTCAAGAATCTGGGCTTCGCAATAGTGAAATGGTATTTAAAACAGAAAGAGCACACTCCTGAGTGAAGATTTTTTGATGGGTTGGTCGTTCATTTACATTTGTGGTCAATGTATTTTTCTTTGCAAAAGCGGTGAGCTGTGTTTTAAGTGCAGTAAATACGACAGAGTTGTACTTTCCCTACTTTAAGATTCTGATCAGATGTATTTGCACTCGCAGTCATCAGCAGAGCTTCAAATATTATTATTTGTTGACTTTGGGGGATCGGTAGGGAGAAGAGAAGAAATGGAGTTAAGAAAATAATGGCTGCTTGGTGCTCTCCTTTTTGCAGAAGTAAGGTTTGGAACCGAGGAGTTGTGGCTACGATATAGGAATCGTCATAAATAATTTACATGGCTCCACAGATGACCAAGCAGGTGAATATTTTTAGGCAGCTTCTATATACAGTTTTCAGCGTAAGGTCCTGGTGTGCAGAACTGATAGCAGTGCCCAGGAATCATGTTACTTATTCGTTACTTGACCCAGTTGCCTTGCATTGCACCATTTCTAATTCTGAGGCTCAACTTAGGGATTATTCGGCCAGCCTACAATCCCCGCAAAATGAATAGCAAGGAAATTAAACATGTTGATGACATCAACAACGCTAATCGTCAAACATTGCGTCCATATTGTTCATCGAACATAGTCGTTATTGCCACGAAACTATGCAAACAGTCGTATTTTTCCGCTCATCACCTTATACCTGGATGCAAGCGTCAGGCGTCACACGCGTGCCTACTTCAAACACTTGACCAAACAACAATTGCAAACACTGTATCACTTCGTATTGATTCAACCGTTTAGAGTTTCAAAATTATCTGGTATATAAGAGCCCTCGATCGAACTAGAACACATTCTCGTCGTACTCTTGGTTGCTTTTGAAATCGGTATCGCAAGTACCGCAAGTACCGTAGAGTCCGAAATTACCACAGAAGAAAGATCTAGAATAACTAAACCCTGCTGCGGAAAACTCACATGCCCCCGCTCATGCTAAATAGCTTGCGTAAAAGAAGCTTTTGAGGGAGTAGATGTGACGAGGAGGGTGAGTTATTCTAAGCTTAGCATTTTTCTTAATTTCAATATTTTTTTCTTAATTTTCAGGATGTGAACATGTTCTATAATATCCTCTTCCATTAGAAACTCTAAATAAAACACCCAAGCTTGTAGAAAAACGAAACAGAATTTTTTTTTACTTACGTTTCACGCTCTGTGATCTATTTGTCGAGCTAGCGCTAGCTCCCAAGCGAAGAACCAGGGCAGCTAGGATGGCGCTCTTTCCACTGCCATTACTTCCAACAATAAAATTAACACGCTCATTGAAGTTCACAATTAGATTTGAATGGCAGATAAAGTCAAGTGCATTCGTAGGATTTTGCCACATCGTACATACGAAATTGCGTTTTAAATTTCAAATTTCGGAACAACAGAAAACGGAACATTTTCATACTAACCATTGACTTATGTCGTTTTCCATTGGTTTCACTCGGGGAGTCGGGGATCGACTCAATCTGTAATCCAATGGAACAAGAAAACTCCTTCTGATTGAATCCACAAAAGTATTGGTGAAATGCCAAAAAATAATCTACGGCAGCTGTCATCTGACTTGTATAAAATACAAAAATTACACTTGTGTGAGTGCCTTTTGAGTGGATTGTGGATTCTGACTTCAAATCGAGAGGCGACATTCTCTTCTCATAATCAACAGAAGAGTATTTTTCTGCTGATTATGTTCAACGTTAAATCTCCTCACAGTATTTAGTGGTCCGAGTCTATGCTGGCCGCTCGGAAAGTTCGGACATCTAGAATACTGGAGGAGTGTCTTACGTCGATCGGAACATGATCAATTTGATTGACGGTTTGATGATCTGGAAACCGCCATGTTCCAGACGTGTTGTCGTGTAGGCTGTGCTTCCCGACTGTGCTTCCAAAGATGTCCTCCTTTTCTATTTTGGCGTTAAAATCACCTAGGACAATCTTAACGTCATACTTAGGACATACTTAGGAAACACTCTTTGGTAGCATCGTCTTTTTCTTCTGTGGGGGCGTGAGCGCATATTAGGCTGATGTTGGCGAATTTAGGTATCTGCCATGTTGACCGTTGACGCCACCGTTGATTCAACCATGTGAATTCATCCGCCGTACAACACTCGCACTCCGTATGATGGATTTTTCACACAGAACAAACAGCGGGATGGAGCAACCTTCAGTTGCCATTTCATCACAATCGGCCAACTCATTCGGAGGATATACGAAGTTCGTCTTCGAAAGCTTTCTGAATAGTGATGCGCGATAAATATCGAATCACTCGATTCATCGATATTTTCGTAAAAAAATATCGATTATTTCACTCGATAATTTATTCTCGATATTATCGATGCATCGATGATTTGCCACCGATTTTTTGCACTCTAACACAACTGGGACTTTCATAGTTTTTTGATTGTTCGGTCATTTATTTAAATACATGACGACGCGCCTCAACAAACTTAAGACATTTTCTCAGTCCACCAATTTTCCTAGGTCACATCTAGTGATGTTATGTACTGCAGCGCATTGTGCAGTCATTAAAACAAGCTTAAAAAAAAAACGTAATTTTGGAAGTGCTTGTTTCAGTATGTTAACCTTCGCTTTATAAATTTAAACAAACTAAATACGTATTTTAATACAATCAAAGTTCCTAAGTAATTATTATTTAGTTGTTATTGCATTAAATAATGGAAGTTTATTAAGTTTTCTTTTAATGTTAGATATACAGTAGTAACCGTTTAAAGCGAACCCGGTTAAAGCGAACTTTCGGTTATAACGAACCATTTCATGAAGTCCCAATCAATGCCCCATAAGAATTATGAATTTTAATTTCGCATATAGCGAACCCGCCTAAAGCGAACTTTCGCATATAACGAACCCATTCTGCGCGTAAAATAAAGAAAATGTCCGGTTATAACGAACCAAAAATCTGTCGCTTTACATTGTCATCCAGATTTTCCCAACTTTTCGGGACTTCCCCGAGAACTGTATAGCTGCGTACGAACCAACATTCTCAAAAGTCAAAATTTTGTCCTTCAATATAATTTGCTCGGTACTTCCCCGAGTAACCCTATGTTTACAACCGAAAGGTTGATTGAAGTGACGCGCTTAAAAATCATTTAAGTAAAATGGGAGATTTATAAACAAATAAATGAAAATGTTTCATATTAAAAGACAAATACGACTTAATAAAGCGTTTAGAACAAGGCGTAAAACAAAGCGATATATGGACTTGCAGACGTCGAATTGTTTTTAAGCGAATTGAAATCTTCTCAAACAAAACAATCTAAAATTCATGACTTTTTTAAATAAAAAATTTAATAAAAATATAATGCTTTTATACTGAAATATTAACTTATTTTTTATGTGTTTTGATAACCCCTTTCTCTTTTCTTTTTATTGATTTTCAAAACAAAACTTTATGATTTTCTTAGCGTATCACTTATAACGAACTTCGGTTATAACGAACCAATTTGGTCAGTCCCTTCGAGTTCGTTATAAGCGGACACTACTGTATTAATATAAATAAAACAAAGTCAGGATAGTTACACCATTTATAACTCAAGAACGGCTGGACCGATTTGGATGGTCTCAGATTTGATGGATTCGAATAACTATTAAAATTACGTAATTGTCAACCAATTACTTTAATCGGTATTGTGATTGTCAATTGGCACTGGATTGGTGATTCATTGTCAATTTCCATTAATTTTTGATTGTGAATACAAAAATCGGTATTACGAGTGTCAATTATCATTGACTTTTCTTTCATTTTGTATCTATTTCTTTCAACTGAAAATAAAAACTGTTTTTAAAGTTTCTAGTTTATTTAACTTATTTGATGGCTCAAATACCATTTGCGACAACTAACTACATTCTTCCAGTGCATTAACAAATAACTTTAAAGATAGGTAGCTGAAAATTTGGACTGTGCTAAGCTAATTGATTATTCTTCTAATTCTAGGGGGTTTAAAGCATCCCTTAGTTGCTTCTTTCTTCTCGCTATTTCCAAAAAAAAAAGTATCCTCTTCCTCATAAATGTCAAACCACAATTCTCATTCCATAATAAAATGGAATTTTTAAATTAAAACAAAAAATATTCACAGCAAATTCAATTTTCATGTCAAAACAGTCAATTTCAGTCACAATGATCAAAACCTTTATCAACTGAGTACAAAAGTATCAATTGATTGATACATTTTACCAACTATCAATCGGTTCATTAGTTGACAACTGCAATAAAGGAGATTATTTTCATTCCATTCACGAATTTGGGCGGAACGATCTTCGCCGGGTCAGCTAGTTTATTTAATAAAAATAAGTTATTTTAAGTTGTATACAGTAAGGAAACATGAAATTTTGACGTTTTTATTTATATTGTATTGTGACCTATTTGTTGGTATGAATTATTAACTGCAAACAAATATTTAGCTTTTAATTAAAAAAACATCGAAATTATCGATATTATCGATTTTTTCGGACCGATTATTTTCTTGCATCGATATTTTCCTTTCGATACTGAAGTATCGATGTATCGATATATATTTGGATTATCGCGCATCACTATTTCTGAAAGAGGGCAGATTTAATTGTTGCCAGTTGGCACATACCTCGTCATCATCATGTCATCAAATCAGTGACATGCTAACAATTTTCCACCAATGGAGGCCACTGGCTTAAATTAGTTGCCGTTGACCACGCATAACATAGACAAATCATATTGAGATGGCTGTAGGAAATAAGGCCCCAAAAGAGAAAATGAAATAAGGCCCCAAATTTGGGGCAGCATGCCCCCCCATAGGCATTCCATATCAAAAGGGTAACAATTAATAATAAAAAAATAATTTTGGGGACTTATTTCATAATTAAATAAGACCACAATTTTCATTAAGAAATAAGGCCCCAAAAAAGGAAATAACACCCCAAATTCTATTAAAAATCGTTGTTGTTGTTTCCTGTATAATTTTTTGGGGCCTTATTTCATTTTTCTTTTGGGGCCTTATTTCGCAGAGCCTATTGAGACCCCCAACTCGCAATCCTCTTGCCGCTAGCCATGCTAATTTTTTTTTTCCGAATTCCGCCATTTTGTTTTCTCATCGGTGTTATGTCAATTAGAATCCGTATGATATGCAAAAACATACAAAAACTACAAAAAAAAAAAAAAAAAAAAAAAAAATGCGGAAATACGACATTTTAACTTTACTGAATGCTTGTTTAGTTAAAAGGCGAATAATTTGATTTGTTTGATTAATCTAATATATAAAATTATCGTGTCACGGGGTGCGTAGTTGAACTCCTCCGAAACGGCTCCAACGATTTTCGTGAAACTTAGTGTGCATATGCGCTAGGGCTGAGAATCGGACAACATCTATTTTTCATATCCCTAGATGTTAAGGGTGGTCCACCACTAAATTTTTTATTTTTTTTATGGGGAAATACACTTTGAAAAAAAAAGAAACTGAATAGAAATCAAGTAGTGACACTTCAAATAAAAAAAAAATATATTTTAAGTTTTAAAAGCAATTGTTGTTGTCAATTATTTAAATTATTTTCCAAGCAAATTGTTGTTGTCAACAATTTTGATTTTTTTTTTAAATATACCTAAAAAGTTTGTTCAAATAAATTATGTTTACTATGTTACATTAAAATTAAGTAATTCTTTGAAATGTTCGTTCGAGATCTAAGATCGCTTTGGCCCTAGCCTCGGGGATAGCGGCTACTTTGTTAGAAGGCATTGAAATTGGCATTGAATCTGCAAGTGGATGAAGAACCTACATGCAACATTTCAAAGAACACTGCGATGGCGAAAGTACTGCAGCAATGTAAGATTATCATATGGGACGAGTGCACAATCTGCCTGCCCTTTCGAGATCAATTCCGGCAGATGAATTGAATACTTGCCTGAAGGCATCTGCTTTATGGCAATACGTAAAGAAATTGCATTTGACAACAAACATGCGAGTTTCTTAACAAAATGACCAGTCCGCTGTAGAGTTCTCCAGGCAACAGGCGTCTTTTTGTTGGGTCTCAAACTATTAGAAATCTTTTCAGATTTTAGATTTTACGCTGCTCATGGAACATGCAACCAAATTGATCTGCTTTTGTAAATTAGTGCGTTACTTGACAAAAATATCAGCTGTTATGGAAACCGACTTGAAAAATATTTCCTCCGTTGTAGATACAAATGAAGTATTTTCGGTGATTTTTAGTCATATCATATCCATAGCTATTAATTTATGTATTTCATTATTTTGGTTTGTACGAAACTTTGCGTATTTTTCTTGAAACACAACTTCTTAAAATAACGTAAAACACCTGTGCAAAGTATAGTGGTTATTGTCGTTGTATGTGTAAATCTGAAAAAATATCGATATCAGGAAACAGTGATCCGAATCGAAAAAAAAATTGATTTTTTGCCCAATGGAAAACGACATTGCATGGTCAATTGTATTTGGCAAGCCACGTGTACGAGGACGCTCTATACATATATCTAATAGAACAAATTTGATTGAGAAACATCGAGAATGTTGTTCTTATTACTATTGTATTTAATATAACTTTTGAATTTGATTGGCTTGGATTAGACACATTAGTTCAAATGAATGGAGTGTTCATAAGAGATCCGACTTTGCTTGCCTCAAATAATCAAATCTGTGGCGCTATGTGAGAAACGTCAGCTGATAGCAAACATGAGAGTTGCATTGCTGAACGATCAATCTGCTTAGATTTTTCGAAGTAATTACTGACTATCGGTAATGGCTGTGTTCCTGATCTCGACGAATTGAGCGGATTGATTTTATTTTCTTTGAATTTTTGCAATTTTGTCTCATCGAAAGACGAGCATATCAACAAAATATTCCAGAACATCATTGCTAACCACAAAAATAACGAATGGTTGAGTAAGCGAGTAATTTTAGCGGGTAAGAATAAAATTGTGGATGACTTAAACTTTCTAATTCAGGATCAGATCCTTGGTAGGCAATTTGGTTTGGTGATAAGAAAACTGATGATCAATGTGTTTTAAAGAAAGAAGTTTTCATTTCGAATATACCGCCTCAGTTATAATTTTGTTCCGCAAGCTCAATGCACCGAAGTTTTGTAACGGAACGCGTTGGATTTGATGGTGAAGGATCTGAAATTAAGTGTCATACAAGCGACGGTTTTGAGGGGAAAATTCAAAGTCAAACACTCTCATTCCACAGATTCCACTATTCAGAAGGATTTGCCATTCGTATTTAAGCGACTTAAATTTCCCGGGCATCTGGCTTTTACTATGACAAATTATTTGCTGCAAGGATAATCGATGGATATTTGTGCATTTGTGGCATCAATATTGAATTCCCATGTTTCTCACATGGTCAATTTAATTAGTGAAAATGCGGAAGGTTGGCCGAAATGTCAAAATCATTGCCGTTTGATTGAAAAAAAATCAACATTGCTATTCGTCATTTATTTCTATTGCATTTAATTTGACTTTTAAATAAAGAATTTTAATTGACAAAATTACATATGCATATAGCAAATGCATTGTGCATGCTCGGAATTATCATTTTCATTTCATTAACAAATTTTGGCGGCACGAAGTTTGCCGGGTCAGCTAGTAAAACTATATAAAGAAGATTACTATCGTAACGAATAATTTTTTTCTGAAAAAAATCCTATGAACGCTGCCAACAATGGAAGTGGCATAATATGCTAGGGCCGAGTGTTTTGGTGAGCCGGAATTTTTTAACTTACGTACTATTAACGAATTTTAGTCTCGAGTTTAAAGTTACTAAAGCTTACAATTAACAATGTTAACACACTCATAAACTGTTTTACAAGGTCCGCAATAGAGTATTTCGCATTTCGCGAAGGCCATCCTTTTACAGATGGGCTATCTTTTTGCTTCAAACGTCTAAAAAAACTTGTAGGAAAGAAAGCCGATTAATAATGGCCAGAGTAGTTCATAGTTCAAACACCTTTTTTTCATTCTACAATGCTTTTGTCCTGTCATTCCTTTTTATTATGAACTTTTCAGTAAATTTTTAAAATATTTATGCTACCATATAAAATCTGTTTTATTTTCCGACAAGTTTTTTAGCTGTCGCTTGTTTTTTTTCCACTGTTTTAACTGTTTTAAAAGTAAAAATCGTTTAATTAATTTTTCTTAGAGAATCATACCTCAGCCAAGGATTCCGCAACACCCTGTACAGTATTTTTTCTCAAAATTTACAGTCCTGATAGCTTTGGTAACTTCTTCAAAATTATAAAAATATTTTAATTCTGTCCAAAGTTATGATTTTTCCAGCGAAAATAGTCATTTCCACAAATAAGCTGTCGATTGTCAAATCAGTGGCTGGTAAAAGTGTTGCCAATTCCATTAAACATACCTCTTAAAAAAATACAACCTATACGTGTAAAAAATTACCTCTTATGATGTTCACAGCGAACTATATATAAGTAATTAGTTGGAAGTGCAGATCTAAGTGCTTTCACACTTCACGACTACACTTCTGTTGAAAGCTTGCGGGCAATCTTTCGTTCCGCTTTAGCTGGGGATCTACTCATTATAAGTTTGATGTCAGGCGCCTGAGTTCGATGTTGCCCCTATGGCTTTAGCTTTCTCCACAAGTCACTACGGGCTCTTTGTCTATATAAGAACTAACTGTATAGATACGTACAAGATTAATGCTTAAAAAAAAAACTGATTGGCGTCTCACCGCAACACTCGATTAATCTCTCTGTAAATATTAGACCCACGAACCATATACCTATAGCTTGCCTATTAAAAAAGAAAATCCCATTAAAAGCCCCCGCACGCCCATCGCGCAGTCAGTTTTCCTTTCATCTCTATCCAAAGAAATCCAGACGTCCTCTCTCCACCGGGTTCCATACGATATTAATTAATAAACCGATTCCCTGAATATCCCCAATCAAGCCCTAAAAGAAGACAAACGAGAAAAATTAATTTCTCTATTTTGCCGAAAACAATCGATTCCATTCCAACCAACACCGTTTGAAGTCGATGGCTGCTGCAAGCAAATGTAAGAAAAAACCCTTTATGTATCCTAGAAAGCGGTCAGGTCAGTGTTCGGCGACTCCCCGCTGGCACTAAACAATCGCCACTAGTAAAACGAGAGACGAGACGCTTCAACAATTAATGGCCTGGCCATCAACTTCAGCACACAGCAGCAGTTAATAGATTTCCCTCCACTTTGCCGTCGTAAACGTTATGTCCGACAAACTTAAACGAATCAATGAACACACCCAAGAGTACACATCACCGACTCACCGTTTGTGCGTTTTCCAACACGCCAGCAAGACTTGGCAGTTGGCACTTTGGCAGTTGGCAGGTTGGCACTTGGCAGTTGGCATTTGGCAGTTCGCAGTTTGGCACAAAGCACAATGGAGAATGGACTTGAACGTTGAAACACCAAAGGAGAGAGAAGAGAGAGTGTGTGAGAGAGAGAGAGAGTGGGAGAGAGAGATACATAGATAGAGAGAGAGAGAGAGAGAGAGAGAGAAGAGAGAGAGAGAGAGAGAGAGAAAGAGACGAAGGAAGACTACCATGTGTCATCTGTCAAATTGAAATCGAAAATCAATTTTGGGGAAGTGTCGAATATCATGCTTGCTTGGGTTCCTGAACCCGATCATCCCAAATGCGATGCTGAAATATCTTAAGATCGGGCTAAGGGTGTGGGCTGTAGAATGTGGAATGTGGGTGTTGCCGTATCCTGACCTGAATCTCCCATAAAAACTCAACCGAATGCGATGAATAAATAATTAAAGTGCCGACATGCTTTGCTGCCAGTGACAGTGGGCTTTGGATTGAATCTGCTACAAGAATGCATAATAATCAAAGTCACACGTACATACATACAGCAAGGAGAGTACCTACTCCGTTACTTTTCTCCATCGCAGCAGTGTGTACTGTGTACTGTGTATCGGTGCAATGACCAGAATGCAGGAATCGTAATCGATTAAGGACTCTTGTGTCGTGAGCGCAATATGCAATGGAGAGATGCCAGGGATTATTGCATCTCGTAAACAAAGAACGGTCTTCCACTGTCTTCTGTTAAAAATCGTTGAACCGTTGCACTGCCTTTGATGTCGTTAGATACTGCTGAATCCTGAATGTAATTATGGCATGACTGGGGGTTTTGTCTTTTGATCGACTATAATTTGGAATCGATTGTTCCGATTTTGATGTTTGCAAGTTCTACTCATAGTGGTAGCTGGGCTTTTACCAATTCCCAAGACTGCATCCGAAGTTTGCCATTTTAGCTTGTGGAAAATTGTGTTCTGCTCGAAAAGGAATAGCCAATTACCGAGTCACTCATTGGGGTATAAATCCAAATACATGGTTCAAATAACATAGACCCCGGCACGCATATTTCGACTTGGAGAATGAGTTCACAGGCTTGAATACTGACGTTTGCATTACAAAAGCTAGATATAAAAGTCCTGAATCTGGTTTTCGAGAAATGGAAACGAAGGACGATTGTAAAAAGGAACCCACTTTATGGCTTTAAACTCATGTGGTCACCATTATAGAAAATCTCTCAAAAGTCCCTGGACGGTTGCAACTGCAAGTTGGTTTCGAAAAGTCTCGATGGCTGCTATTTTACTGCGCAGATTTTTTCCATCATGCGGTGTTTTTCAACTCGCTTTTTTCGACCAAACAAAAAACATGTGAGCTGATGCGATAATCCATTCCTTAAAAACACCATGTCATCAGTAGGAGAATCAAAATGAAAGTCATGTCCTTCATTAGGTCGTCATCGAATCGGGCAAAAGGAAAACAGTGTTTCAAATCCTATATGACCCAGGAAGAGTTGCGTGCTTCCCACCGCTAGCAATCAGAGATCAGAAGCGATCTACCAAATGAGATGGGGCTCCGAAGACAGAGCGACATATCACGGCTCCAATGAAGACCGATGTGCATTGGATTCATCTCCCGTTCATCCACCCCGAATTCATACATGAAACTGTGGTGTGATTTAACACCTCCATAGGGCGATTGTTGCCCTCACACCGGGACAATGTCACGTGCTCGATATTTTATACTCAACATGTCACCTCCATGGGGGAGGTGAACGTATAGACCAAGGACGAGAGAGCTTCGATTTCCGAATGACTTTTAATGAGATTACTATCCTGTCCCGGTGCAATAACATCATCAGCGCTCCATCAGGCTGTCGCTGTTGTGTTCACGAAATTGAATGCTTTTCACCGTCATGCGATTGATTAGTCAGGCATCGATTTTAGGTGCTGTTGTTGCTTTTGTTTGCTGCTAACATTATCGAAAGGAAATATACTGTCAATTGGAATCGTACATGGAGACAACAGATCTGTACACAGCGGATGAGTTTTGTTAAAAGCGAATTTGCATCCAGGTGTTATACAGTCGGACCCGCTTATTTGAAACTCGTTTAATTGAAAACCCCGCTTGTATGAAAAATTTAATTTGTCCCCGTGCACTTTTTTTCAGTTATCCGAAGTCCGTTTAAATGAAAAACCCGGTTAATTGAAATTAAAGTAAAGAATTTTTCTCATTTCATTTAAACGGGTTCGACTGTACAAAAAAAAATCTATTTCTTAAAACTATATTAACAATCACTTTAATGTTTTTTTTGTTCTTTATAAGCTTTCCATTAGTTAAATTAAAATTTTGAAAATAATATAAAAGCCCATGCAGGAGTTTCAACCATAATTTTGTTTCGTAGTTTATCTCTTAATTGGTTTACAATCGGTATAGAAAAATTGGCTATTCATGGAGCGACGAAGAGGAATCGCGTTTTATTGTGAATTCAAACCTTTGCCAAATACGCCACTTTTGTCGCGTTGCCAAATACGCCGTCTCCGCAATTTCCACCATCATCGCAAAAGTTATTTTCGACATTTCTTATTTATTGTACGAAATTATTATTTATTTTTTTTTTTCGCTGCTATTTAATTTAACTAAAAAAGTCGTAGCACGCGTCCGAGAGAAAAATACTAAATGACAGTAGCTATATGTTTCTCATTGGTCATTACCGTCTGATCGCAAAATTGATAAATGACGCGAAATCGAAATAATAGGAAAGGTGACATTTGTCATTTTGATGAAGTAGGGGAGAGGGGGTCACTTGGGTCACTTTTTACAAAAATCGCTCTAGATCCATTAAAAAGCGGAATATCCCTTCGGATCTTGAAAATTATTATTATGTGTTGTCTTATCTTTCAATCTTATATCCAAATAAATATGTATAGTTATTATTTATGTATTTTTTATTTATTTTAATACTACTCTAAAGTGTCCCATTCTGCCCCTCTGGGGGGCTAGGACAACCATGGGGCAGTTTTGGACATGTCTAAAAAAACGCTCATTAGGAGCAGTTTCCTTCTTTTTCTTGTAATTTCTGACCATAAGTACAGAGATAAACCTAAACAAATAAAACCAAAAACAATCATTCTATACAAATTACTGAAATAGATTGTTCAAAGTGATATAAGGGGGCAGATTAGGACATGTCCAAAAGTTCCCCTCGCGATAAAAAACTAAAAACTTCATATTTTTTTAGAAACAATGTAAATTGTTAATATTTTGATGTATAATTGTTAATATATTAAACTGCCCCCCTCTCCCCTATGTCATTACCATGTGATCGTCATTTTGTTGGTCGTCATTTAATAGCATCCCAACGGAAAATTCTAAATGACGCGCAGTGTCCGTCATTTTATTTTTGAGACAGAAATGACGATGATGGTTATTTCGTGGGATCGCCATTTTTTCGCAAATGGCAAATGATGAATCGTAGCTTGAATGTCACTCTAATGCGACATTTTTTCCTGACGTCAAAGCGTCATTTGAATGACTCGAAAAAATGGCCATGTGATCGTACCTTAAGTGGTCGTACATTGGGGTACTAAATGTTGTGGGCTTCTAATCATAAGGACGGAGTCATAAGTATGGTCAAAACCCTATATAATGGACCAGGCTTACGTGGACAGACGTATTTAGTTTTTTGAGGACGGGTAGAACTTGCTGAAAAGTATTGACTAGCTAACTTGGAAACCTTCTGTCAAAATTGAACTCCTGATGTACACCACTAGTGTAAGACTCAGACTGGCCTATGGCCGTCTTATTTGGTCGCCTGCAAAAAGCGTTGTTTCGAAGAAATTTTGGAGTTGCGCGGTTGAGCCAGTTTCCGTGCCATTCTAAGCAAGTTTGAACCACATTAGTTCAATGAAGAGGAGGAGGGAGTTTTTTGTAATTTCTTAAAAAAATGAATGCAAAATTTATGGGTGCGTTCACTTGGTGAACGAGTATGATAACTGTGGCGCCCAAAATTGATGACGGTTTTTTGTAGAGGGAGTCAAAGACAAGCATTTTTTTTTTCTATGGGAGGGGGGTCTATCTTATTGCCCTTGTACCTATCGGAGACTATAACGAGCCATATCTAGACTCTTTCCTGCGGCAAACCCAGTTGAAGGGGTGTCCAAAGCTAAGCAACAGCTATAAGTGACTTTTTTCTACCAGCTTCTGAGGTAAAAAACTTATATTATTCCCTGTGACGACAAAGTGAGTTATTTTTAGGTAGCAAAAAGCTGGTTAATCTGTGGCGGCGACAAAGTCTGTTTCCTGGGTGGCATATAAAGCGACCCAAGCAATGACAGGCGTAGTTGTTTAAATTCCTCCGATAAGGCGAGGTTTCTGGGCTATGTAGAAAGCGGTCCAACCAACAACAGATAATTCCCGGAGGCCCGTTCCAATATAGCTACTTGACTTGGCTCGATATCCGAACTGACCTTAACAATGCATGTTGTGAAGTTTTTGCGTGGGTGCATAACCTGGGACATAGCTTCGAGTCCTTTTCTCCAAACAATTTTTTTACCACCCGCTTGGAAGGTTGTCATCACCTCAAAGCGGACCATATTAAAGAGGTGAACAAAAGCTAATCCAATACTATATTTTGTTTGAAATTCCACAGTGATTTCGTTTCACATTTTCAGCTACACAAAGCCATCAGCGTACCACGGCACATCACCAACTTGGCAAGCCGAACACGTCCCAAAAGGCAAGGTAAATAAGATTCAAATTCAATTCCGTAATCCACCGTAATCTCCTCCGAAAATGACTCCCAGTATATGATGCGGTGCCTACATCCTTTACCACAATGGTGGTACGTACATATACCACCTGTGGCTCAACATCCATTACTTTGAATGTACATCCTGACACCTTACCAAAATAGCACTTTTGCCATTTCTCCTTCACCCCATCTAATGACTGATGGCGCACCAAACACAGACGCTAATGTATGCGTCTACCGAAAAAGAAAAATCCACCTCGTCGGAGGATGCTTTAAGGCTGTGCCAAACATAGAATCCTTATTTAATGAAATTTTCCCCCGCCCAAGTTCGCTTTCCCCTGTCGTCAACGGAGCTACGGTTGGGGTGAGCTGCAGTGCGGCTGGATCGGTCGGCTAGCCCAGCATCCAGCAACATTGGTGGCCACTGACATTTACGTAAGGCTAATATCGCGACTCAATGTTGCCAGTAGGAAGCCGTGGCGGTGGTGGTTTTCCATTTAATTAGAATCAATGCGAGTAAGTGCTGAAAATGTAAACTTTTGCGTTTACTGTGCCCTCGCATATGTATGCACAATGTGGCCCATCCCTCATTTCGCATCGGGCAATAAATTAATTAAAAAGTTTAACAAAACATTCCGTTCTGGCATATATACCACCGCGCACCCCATCGCAACACTGTATACTGTATATTAGCTGCTCGGGGGATGATGACATTCTGTGCCGTTTGGGAAGAAGAAATTACTCAGTATATTACATGTCCGTCCATCCCGAAGGGTATTTTCCATACAACAAGCCAGGACACATATAGTGGCACTGTGGCAGTCGACATAGGGCTAACGCCACCCAAACAGCATTTGCAACGCTTCCACTAATAACAGTAGGACCATCAAGCGACGAAGCTATTACCTCACCACCACCACCAACGACAATAGCAACACAGCATCCCCTAGGCAAATATGACTCAAATGGATGGCTAGGAAAATTTATGGATTCACTTATAGACGCAGCAGTACCATCAGTCGAAGTGACGATGAAAGCCGGGCGACAATGGTTGGAATGGTTGGGGCTGCGGGTGATTCAGCCCCAACCATGCAATGCACAAACAGACTCAAAAAAGTCAACAAAATGGCTTCGTTGGAAAATTGCACAAGGGCTCTTGGTTACAACCGTCGATGACGTATATACCGTCGGCATAGCTATACCCATGTACATGGTAGACGATGGTGCGGCACATATAGTTGTAATGTCAAGGTGTCGCTGGAGCGTTGTGCCCTTAATAATGACATCCGCCAGACGAGACAGGACAAACAAATCGCGTACACCAGGCTGTGTACTGTGTAGGTATATATGCCGTTGCTGGGTAGGTACTACGACTTTTCACACCTTTCTATTGGTGCGGAAAAATATACGAAAGGGACGCTAAAGACATCGAAAATGACATCAGAGGTTCAGCGTTCAGGACAGGCTACTTTGTTTCGCTGCTGCAGTGAGTTGACGTGCAAAAGGGTGTTGCCAGGATTTGTTGTCGAACTTTTGTCAAAGACCTTGTGTGTACTTAATTTGGTCTTTTGATTATCTAAACTGGGCGATTGTGACAGGAACTATTTCGAAAGTAAATATGGAATTTTGAGGCGAATTTGTAAAAGCTAACAGAAAGCCAATTGAAAAGGTACCTACACTCACTGGTGTGGCAAAATGACTGAGGGGGAAGGAAATGGACCAAAAATTGGGTAAATTTTGCCCGCCTCTCCGTGATATTTGTCGGAGCTAAGAATGTGCATCAGTGGCTGCCAATCCTTTGCAACTCAAGCTCAAATATTGAAACCTGTAGTCATTTGTGAAACAGTTGCAAATTGAAATTTTTGTTTGAGGTTCTTCTATTTTCCAAAAATCCTCATCCAACTTGTCAAATAATAAAAGAAACAATCGAACATTCAAAGACCGAAAGAAACTTTCTTGTTCATATGGTCACGTAGGTAAAAGAAGCAAAAAAAATCTGGGGTCTTTTATTTTATTTAAATGCAAAATAAATAAAGTGCCCGACTGACCGAATATACTTAAATAAAGTGCACTTTTGGCTTAAAGGTATTCATTTCAGGTGGCAGTGCATCAACTACCAATAATGTGAGACCTAAGCTCCCAGTAAAAAGCAAATGCTGTTCATAGGCTCTTACACCTTACACAATATTTGAGTATGTAGGTACCTATAAGGACAGGAGTTTCTGATATGATAGGGCAAGGTTTTGATTTTGACTAGAAGAGATTGGTGATCCTTTTTTTCGTGCCTATGGTTGGAAGTAGGGTTCATGATATTTTTGCACTGATCTATACGAACAAATCTGAGTTTGGTTTTCGAAAGTTCATACAAACAGGCCGATTAAAGTGGATTAGCCTATTCACAGGGCACCGGAAACCGTGTTTTGGTCGAAAACACTTCGACACATTCACACCGAACACCAACTATTTTCTTTTGACGTTTCAATGAGCTGTGAGACACTAGTTGTCAAACTTCTGTCTTCTCTGTAAGCTATTTTGGTTACAAATTTCTATCGCATAAATAACAAACAAAATGAATTCAGAGGAAAATGATTTTAAGTTGTGAATTGCGACATTTGTTCGATCAGCTCTTCAGCTGAATTTGCTGAATATTGCAAAAGATGTGTTTATTTCAATAACCCTACGATTGGAAGTCGTTTTCGTGGTGTTTTCGTGGAAAGCGATATTAAACGACTCGTTTTGAAAACTGAAATATGTATGGGAACATTTCTGTTTGTATTTTTATTGAAAGTAAGGCAAGGAAATTAGAAAAAATATACCGTATTTGAACACAGATCCGGATTTGGGTAGTCATTTTATCGAAATATTTTTGAACAATTTTTAAAAAGACCGTTTTTGGTTATTCGAATGGAAATATCAATTTTTCTCAAAGTCTACTCTAAAAAAAAATGGAAAATTCCTTTTCTTCTCTAAAAATTATTATTGTACAATAACTTGGAGAAAACTAAGTTTTCCATCAAGTTAGGAATGAGCATCTTACGTATGGTGTCCATATACCTCAAACGAAAAAAGAGGACATACTTTACGATCACCAAACAATAGTACCCCCCCCCCCCCCTCTCCTGCGGTCAAAATAAAACCCCAACTTTTTGTAATTTTGTTTGAACATATCTATATAAATAAAAATGAAATGATGTTCGTTGGTAAGGGCATCACGAGAGAACGGCTGGACCGATTTCGCTAATTCTTTTTTTGTTGTGTTTGTTATTGTCAGGAGAACAAAGTTATGAAAGAAAAAATTAAGAAAATTGCGCGGAAAATTAGAAAATTAAAGTTTGAATGGGGAAATACACTTTGAAAAAAAATTAACGGGATAGAAATCAAGTAGTGACACTTCAAATAAAAAAAAAATATTTTAAATTTTAAAAGCAATTGTTGTTGTCAATTATTTTAATTATTTTCCAACCAAATTGTTGTTGTCAACAATTTTGAAAGTTTTTTTTTTTTTTTTAAATATAGGTATACCCAAAAAGTTTGTTCTAATAAATTATGTTTACTATGTTACATTAAGTAACTTTTTGAAATGAAGTAGATAGGTTCTTTGATTATACAAAGATGATTTTATGGCCGACGATATTTTGCATCGAATTCGCACTGTGACATCGGATAATGAACTGGAGATGTCAGATGAAATGCGCAACAAAGCTTTGATTTGACGCATTTAATCGAGAATAGGAGCGAGAAATGGACTTCGAACGAATCGCATTGAGTCAAGCTGTTCGAACAAATGTGCCAATGTTGAATATATATATATAAAAATGAATCCCTATTTCCGGACCGATTTCGCTAAATTTTTTTGTTGTGTTTGTTATTATAAGGAGAAAAATCTTATGAAAGAAAAAAATAAGAAAATTGCGCGGAAAATTAGAAAATTTAAGAATACTTAACCACCATATTAAATTATATCTAATGTAACCATAGCGCTTTTACAATTCAAACTTTTTTGATGTAACCTTATGGCGTTGGCATAACATTGACAGAATGCGTGCTGCAAATATCGTCAACGAGGATGTAAACAAAATAAATATCGTTTAAAACAGATGCTTCGATCGGAGTTATTATATTGATAAAATACATATAAAATAATTAATTTAGTATTATTTTTAACAAAAACTGAATTTCTTAGTGCACATCGTCGGAAAATCATCAACATGATTGGCGTTGTAGGCGTATGTCGTTTTTCAGCTCAATTAAATTTTCTTTAATAATAATCTTCTTAATTCATACCTACCTATAATTCTTTCGGGATGAAACTCGATGATGATGATATAACTCGATAACCACTGGGTCAATTTTTATGATTCTTCTTTTGTTTTGTTCGTATTGTTGTATTTCAGGTTAACGCAAACTTAAAAGATAGGATTTTTGACCCGCTATATGGCGTTGTAATCGATCTCCGAAACCACTCACCCGATTTCAATGAAATTTTATAGATTTATATTCTTCGTTCCCGCTTGAAGGATAGGATACTTTTGGACTTGATAGGTGGCGCTGTTGCCGATCGCCGAAATAGCGCTACCAAGTTGATTGAAATTTTGTAGATGGATATGGTTGCTTCCAGTTTTAAATTTCGGATAGTTTTTGACCTATAGGTGGAACTTTGAAAAACACAAGCGGGATAAGAAAACGGATTGTGGCACGTCCCATTCAAAAACAAAATCAAACGCTATTTCTAAAGTTATATGATGAAAATTATTAATGGACGCTGTCCAAATAAAGCAATTTGCGAAATGTGAGCAAGATTTAATACGAAAGGTACGGGCAAAGCCGGGTAGGTACAGTTACATATAAAAGAGACTGACGTCCGTATGTGCATCCATAACTCGGGGACAGATCGTTCGATTTTTATGATTTTTGGTTGGAAGGAAGGGCATAATTCTACCTTTTGTTGTGAAAAAAAAAACTTTATGCGGATTAGTTGAATTTTTGAATTCTTTAAATGTTCCGGGCCTACCTCAACATAAATTGGATTTGAAAGTCGGCTCAGTTAAAATTTTGTTGCGCAACATCAATGTACCGAAACTTTGTAACGGATCGCATTTGATTCGTGGTGAAGGATCACATATCAAATATCATGCAAGTGATGAATTTGAGGGGAAAATTCAAAGGCAAACACTCTTATTCCACAGATTTCGCTTATTCAGAACGATTTACCATTCGTTCGACTTCAATTTCCCGTGCGTCTCGCTTTCACTATGACAAATAATTTATTGCAAGGATAATCGATGGATGTTTGTGCATTTGTAGCATCAGTCTTGATTCCCCATGTTTCTCACATTGTCAATTTAGTGAAAAAGCGGATGGTTGGACGACACGTCAACATCATTGCCGAATTACATAAATTAGTAAGTGCATTGTGCATGCTCGGAATTATTATTTTCATTACATTAACAAATTTGGGCGGAACGAAGTTTGCCGGGTCAGCTAGTTATAAATAGTTGTTTTTTCGATGGAAAGAACTCTTGACAACAACTTGTAGACACAGTCACTTTGGTAGGAATGATAGCTATTTCGAACTACACCACTAATTCATCGAAATCGAAATGCAAGTTCATTTCCTGGCAGGGGAAAAACAGAAATGTCTTTCCAAATGGAATTATATACGGAGAATTGACTGTCAGAATTCAAAAACTATTCAAACAATCACTTCAAAGGAGTCTGATGATGAATTAGTGGTGTAGTTCGAAATAGCTATCATTCCTACCAAAGTGACTGTGTCTACAAGTTGTTGTCAAGAGTTCTTTCCATCGAAAAAACAACAATTCATAAACTGAAATTCGACATAATTTCCCAACAGAAATTGTCAGGGTGAATCCCAAACAAGCGAGAATCGTTGTTACTCCTCGCTTCCCCAACTCATATTATAAATAGTTGACGCAACAGGTTCCAAGGCTAGGACTAGCTCCTCCCAACCATCCGTTTTTTGCGACTCTTTCATTTTTGGAACGAATGGAAAGGATCTACAATTTTATGCCGAGTCCAAAAAGCCAATTCAGAACCTTTTTCATGACAGCTGTACTCTCAGATGATTGCCAGAGCATACTGAAAAGTTTTAAAACGAAGGAATTGTTTTTATATTGAAATTATAAATGTATACATATATATCTTCTATATATATAATTCTTTCGGGGTGTAACTCGATGGCCACGTAACTCGATAACCCCTGGGACGATTTTCATAATTGTTTTTTTGTTTTGTTCGTATTGCTGTATATCAGGTTTTTATTTACTTTTTGTCGCGAAAGCAAAACTTGGAGGGGATGAATGAGGTTATGAAAGTTTGTATGGGGAAATACACTTTGAAAAAAAAGAAATTTGATAGAAATCGAGTAGTGACACTTCAAATAAAAAAAAAAAATATTTTAAATTTTAAAAGCAAATTGTTGTTGTCAAGTATTTTAATTATTTTCCAAGCAAACTGTTGTTGTCAATAATTTTGAAATTTTTGTTTGTTTTTGAAATATAGGTACCTACCTAAAAAGTTTGTTCTAATAAATTATGTTTACTATGTTACATTAAGTAACTTTTTGAAATGAAGTAGATACTTTGAAGTAGATATAAAGATGATAAATGGATGACATTATTCTGCATCGAATTCGCACTGTGACATCGGACAAAGAACTGGAGATTTCAGATGAAATTCGCAACAAAGCTTTGATTTTGATCGAGGATATGTGTCTGCTCATTAGTGGCAATTTGTTGTGCAAATTGGGGATGCCACAGCCAAATCGTTCAATGCAAGACGCATTTAATCGAGAATTGGAGCGAGAAATGGACTTCGATCGAATCGCATTGAGTCAAGCTGTTCAAACAAATGTGCCAATGTTGAATCAAGAACAAAAGAAAGTGTACGATGAATTGATGCAAGCAGTCGATAACGAAAATGGCGGAATTTTCTTCCTTGATGCGCCCGGTGGAACTGGAAATGCATACCTGATTTTACTGATTTTGGCTACAATTCGTTCGAGATCTGAGATCGCTTTGGCGCAAGCCTCTTCTGGGATAGTGGCTACTTTGTTAGAAGGCGGTCAAACAGCGAACAGTCGAACTGCATTGAAATTGCCATTGAATCTGCAAGTGGATGAAGAACCTACATGCAACATTTCAAAGAATACTGTGATGGCGAAAGTACTGCAGCAATGTAAGATTATCATATGGGACGAATGCACAATGGCTTACAAACGCGCATTGGAGGCCGGAGTCGTTTACGTAATGATAAGCGACCTTTCGGTGGAGCAATGATTTTGCTATCAGGCGATTTTCGTCAAACGCTGCCTGTCATTTCGAGATCAACTCCGGCAGATGAATTAAATGCTTGCCTGAAGGCGTCTGTTTTATGGCGATACGTCAAGAAATGGCATTTGACAACAAACATGCGAGTTTCTTTACAAAATGGCCAGTCAGCTGCAGAGTTCTCCAGGCGATGGGCAATGGTGTGATTCCAGCAAACTTAATCACCGGCCTGATTTAGTTTCAACAACATTTTTGCAACTTTACAACGACACCGAAAGAACAAATCATGAATGTTTTCCCGAATATTGCTCAGAATTATATTGACCATGATTGGCTGAGTATAAGAGTAATTTTGGCTGCGAAAAACAAGAACGTCGATCACTTGCATTTCACCATTCAAAACCAAATCGCTGGTGAGTTGCATTCATACAAATCAGTCGACTCCGTGATGGATGAAAACGAAGCCACCAACTATCCCACTTTGTTTTGCAACCTAAACGAACCAAAATTTTGTAACGGTACGCGTTTGATTGTGAAGAATTTAATATCAAATGTTATGTGTTCGTTTGTCGCCGAATCACGCCTTAACGCATTTACCGATTTTAACCAAACTTTCTCACATCTTTGGTATTGGTCTAATTATATGACTTTTGTGAAGTTTGGTTGCAATTGGTAAAATATATTTTTTTTTTTGGTCTTATGAGAAATACATTTTATTTTGTCAAATTACTTTTTTCGAATTTCCAGTCGGTTTTTTTTTTTCAGTTTTCTCAACATTTTGAAAAATTTTAGTTGTACGGTTCCTACGCTGGAATCGGAAAACTTATCCGTGCGTGAAAAAAAAAAATGAATTTGAGTAATTTTTTGTTTTTTTCCTAAACCACTCAACCGTTTTCAATTAAATTTTGTGGCTGTGTTTGGTTGGGTACAGTTTGATAAATAAATAAATAGTTGGCGCAACAGGTCCGGAGAGACCCTAGACCTAGCTTCTCACAACCATTCGTTTTTTTTTTTTTGTTTGGAACGAACGGAAGGGATCTACAATTTTATGCCGACTCCAAACGGCTAATTGAGAAGCCCTTTCAAGACATTTATACTCTCGGATGTTTGTCAGACGTTCACGAGAGGTAGCGCAGTGGAAAAAAAACCCTAAGTCGGAATTGGGTTCTTGCGGGATTCGAACCACTAAGCTACTGCGACTACGGGTACAGTTTGATAGATAGGACTATTTTTTTCGCCACCTATCGTGTCCAAAATAGTGATAGATATGACTATTTTGGACACGATAGGTGGCGCTGTGTTCAATCTCATAAACCACTTAACCGATTTAAATGAAATTTTGGGGCTGTGTATGGTTGGTTACAGTTCGAAAGATAGGACACTATTTTGGTATGGTGGGTACGGCTATATGTAAAAAAGACTGTCGTCCGTATGTGCACTCATAACTCGGGAATGGATCGTGCTTCGTGGATTCGTATTGACCCAAGGAAGGACATTTATGCTATTTTTTTGTCGTGAAAATAAAAGTTTACGGGATGGGATTGGGGATGGAATTTTGCATGAAGAACCGCATTTAAAAAAAAAGAAGATTGAATAGAAATACGGGAAGTGTCACTTCCAATACAACAAAAATTATTTAAAATCTTTATTTTTGAATTATTTTGATATGACAGGCTTACCGCTACCCAATTTGAAATTGAAAGTCGGCTCAATTATAATTTTGTTGCGCAACCTCAATCCACCGAAATTTTGTGAAGAATCTCAAATCAAATGTCATGGAAAAAGCAACGATTTCGAGTGAAAAATTCAAAGGAAATCATTCTAATTCCGCGAATTCGGCTTATTCAGAAAGATTTGCTATTCGTATTAAAGCGTAGCAATTTCCCGTTTCGCTATGACAATAAATAAGTCTCAAGGACTACCTATCGCTGGAATTTTGTGGAATCAATATTGAATTCCCATGTTTCTCCTAAAGTCAAATGTATGAACTTCCGCTTTATACATCGTGTATCGTAATCGTAAAGGACATGTGCAATGTGCATAGTGCATGCTGAGTATCATTATTTTCATTACATAACCGAATATGGGCGAAACAAAGTTCGCCGGGTCAGCTAGTATATACATATTTTAAAAAAGAGAACAAAAAGAGGACAGAACAAATAAAGAGGACGAAAAAAGAGCCAAGAGAAAAAAGAAAGTGTAAAATAGATCGCTGACAAAAAAGAGGACATGTTCTCTTTAAAAGAGATGTTCTGGAAACCCTAATCTTACGTTATAAAAAAAAAAAAAAAAACAAGTATGGAATTAAAATCACATATATAATTAGATATTTGAAAAAAACTAAGCTAAATATTTGCTAAAATTCAAGTTCATGTCAAAAAAAAAAGGTATGCATTTTCGTTACAATCGACCGTTTTTGAGATAAGGCCGATTTTCAAAAGCAAATTTATTCGGGATTTGTTTTAGGGAACAACTGGGTATTCAACGATGTAAACCCCACCTACTTAAGCTCAAATATCAATTTAAGTTGAAAACGGCTCAAACTTGTTTAGGACCGTAGTATGGGAAGTAGGTACCGTTAATAATGGGGATAATATGAAAAAAAGTAGCCCCGAACCAGTGTTGTAAGCACTCTCCCTTCATTTATCCCACGAAGAGTGGTAATTTTTTTTCCCTTTTTTCTCTTTTCACCGTACTCAAAATCCCTTTTAAAACCCCACGATACTTTTTTACCTCAAAATCCAGTTTTTAAAAGTAAAATTTGCATTACAAGGAAAGAAAATCGTGGTTATTTAACCTTTGTTATAAAAATCAAAGTTTGTAACATTAGATATTACGATTATTTTTTGGTTCTAGAAAGTTTTAATAAAAGGCGTTTTATATGAGCATTTTTTCATGCACATTCAGTTGTTGCTGGGACCAGAACCATTCTCTTCAATTGGCAAAGGAATGGTAGAACAGCTGATTCACAAATGGATCAAGGCAGAACACCTGAGAAGGTGGTCAACCGTGGAACAATGTAGGCAGGCTAAAATGGCAATTGAGTGGCCGAACTGCTCCACTCAAAGAAGGGTTCTAAGCATGAGTCGAAGAACATTGAAATGGCTGGTGGCTTCGTTAACAGGACATGGTAATTTCGAAGATGGGCCTTAGAGAGGATGATACCTGTAAACTATGCCTGGAGGAATCTTAGACAGCGGCACATATACTATGTCAATGTCCGGCGTTGGCTGGCAGAAGAATGAAGAGCTTGGGACATCATTGGGTCAAGACCCAGTCAATGAAACAGATCTCCCATAAACAGATGCTAGCGTCAACACTAGGAATTGAGCTCAGAGAAGAACTCTGGAGAAATCCAGAAAGTCTCTCTGGGTAAGATTTATAGCGGTTGAGAGATGAAAAGAGACCCGACAATGGGTGGTCTGATTCGAATATCTCTCGAATACTTGGCACACAAGGGCCATAGGGACCCTAGGCATAGCTCCCCAAAATCAAATGAATATAGGGGATCAGCCTACAATTTATATGTTGAGTCTCGAGTCCAAACGGCTAATTGAGAAGTTCTCTCATGACAGTTATGCTCTCGGATATCTGTCAGCCTTTCGCGAGAGGTGGCGCAGTCGGTTTTTCGGGAATCGAACCTGGGATTCTCACTTAACCACTTTAACATTGCGGCACTGCCTTTTTTTAAAGTCAAACTCCATGCAACATTTTTAATAAATGTTTAAGAATATACCTACCTAGCTAAGGGGTTGACAACCACAAAAAAAATCTTACAAGACAGGATACAGAAAAAACTAAAACAACTAGGTATAGGTAGGTACCCATCACCTCAAGAGCGGCACAGTTCCCACTTTCCCCAAATCAGACACAGTTTATTGGAACATTCTTTTAATTAATTTACGTAGTATGTTCCGTTTCGTGCCAGCACAGTAAACCATTTGTAATCAGCCGTATATAGGTTTATTGTCTTGTCATTGTAACCACCGGAAAGCCTCCTAAGCCTGTCTCCCGCAAATAAACACATTTCTGTCTTGCGTGTTGTCACGATACAATAAAAACAAAAGTTATACAGAAAATAAACCTACATTAGGTGGGCCCAATAAAGTCAACGCACCATCCATAAAGCTGACGAGTTTACAGTTTGAGTACCTACTCGAAAACACGTCAAAAGTGTGTTTATTTCACTTGGACAGAGCTTGTGTGAATCAAATTCCAAAGAGCACATATTTTAAGGCTGGCAGCTCCCCATGGGTTTAGCCAACACTTGCTGACATTTAAGAAAAAGTTATAAAATGTAAAAACTCATCATCTGCACAGAGACAGGCCGTTCATTGCTCGGTCAAAATGTCATGGGATATACCTACAGGTAGCATCACCATACAAACCGCACACATGCCAACGACATGTATGCTTTATCCCGCGAAAAAAAAAAAAAAAAACAAAAAAAAACTTACAGAAGGAGTCACAAAGAAACACAAAATAATAATAGATAATAACCTACAAAAGCAACAACAACAAAGAGTATCTTTTATATGAAATGGTTAGATACACCATGAAATGCACTGGCTAAAGTGGAGCTTGATGTTCAGCTGGGCTAAGCGCACTTTACCTAGGTATAAGACAAAGAACGGTGTCCTCGTTGTTGTTTTTGTTGTTTTTTTTTCCGTTCTCCCTTATCCAAATGAGGTTCATAAAAACGCCACGACCAGCAAAAGTAAGCAAGTGGATGATGATGACCATGACGAAGACGAAAACGAAGACGAAGACGAAAATATACAACCCGAAACCGACGCGACGTTTGAAAGGGACAACTTGAAAAACTCGCAACGGAAAAGTAAGAAGAAACCTGTCTGTATCTACCACAAAAAAGGGTGGGGGAACCTTTCAACGTGACGGCATAAACCGGCTTTTTGTGGTTTTGTGGTCTACACGTATGTTCTTTAGACTTGGAGATTGGAGTGGAGTATCTCTAGCTATGTGTGCCGCTGGGTGCGCCATTTAAAAAAAATTCAAATCCAATGGTTACCCCGCTTTGGAGAGCTGCTGCAAGTTAACCACCACACAATGTTGCCTCAACATGAGTACACACAGATTGGATGCTGTGCCGTCTATGCTAATTGAAAAGGCTTCATCTTATCGCTGACGGTGTGTAATTTTGTTTAGCGTCGCGTCGTCAAGAGCGTTTTCTTTGACAAACGCTGATTCCATGCAACAGTGTGAAATGAAAATGGCTTTGATGGAATGAAACTGGTTTGCTGGGTGAAATAAACGAATCTTAAGGTCAGAGAAAATCTCTACGATTTGTGTGGAGATTGTTTTTCCTCTTTTCAAGAAATACCAAAACTGAAACTGAGTAATTAAGTAGCCCCTACACCTGGTTGGTGTTTCATAATAAACGCAGTTTGCCTCTCAAAGTTACTTACACACGCATTCCCACTAACTGAATACGGCTTTTGTAGGAAAAAAAAAGTCACACAGAAACTTACTGTAAACGATAGACACGCATTGAATTGAAATGAGGTAGAAAGTGCATACAGCGCCACGCATTAATTGCCATGCGTTTTGTGTTAGCAAGAATTCATTGGAAACATTTTCGGTGTGGGTAGGAATGCCAGCAGTCATTTGAAAGGAAATGACATTGCACAGAGGTCGTTTCTGAGTCTTTCTTTGACAGTTTATTCAAATTTTTATTTACATTCATCATTTGTGAGAGGCTACGCCTAGGGTCCTACCTTTGTGGCAGCTTGTTGAGCTTACAATGCAACTCAGGTGTGCTGGTGCGGTGGGAGTAGGGGAGCCGCTGCAGAATTCTGAAAAGTCACAAGAAAAAGGGACAATGAGAAAAAAGGTTTGGGTACGATATCCTGCTTTTCAAAATAGGTAGGTAGGTACCTATACTGCTTTTTAAAATCCCGCCTTTTTATAATCTCGCTTTTTATAATCTAGTTTTTTACAAGTCCGATTGCAATTGAAACTAGATGTTTTATTTAAAAAAATCGGCGCAAAAGCGGGATTAAACGGAATTTTAAAAAGCGGAAGGTCGATCCGCTCCCGAGAAAAAAGTATCACTTCTGATTTAGATTTAGAATTTTTGAGCCATTTTTGAGAAGCATGGCGCCGTACTTATAACAAATTTAAGTCTCGACTTTAAATTTACGGAAGCTTACAATTGCGAAATTTGTATGGAAAATATAGCCATACTGTGAACTACTAAATCAAGAGTCGAAACTAAAAATGGTTATTGGCGTTAAATACTGTTGTGATGGGGCAATGCGTTTCTTTTTAAAGGTTCTTATTTGGAAATAGGTAGCAGCATTTAAACTAATTTCGAAACGCCTTAAACTAGAACAAAAGGCCCAAATTGCAAAAAATTGTTACAGGGCTTGTAAGCACTTTTCGTCATCTTAACCTCATATATTAAAAAGTTTCACGGCCTTCTTTCGCCTGAAACTTGCAGCGAAAAGGTGGCCCTAGCTCAAGACCCGTGAAGATAGGTACAGTGGAACTTCCATAAGTCGAACCCTCAAAATGTAAGAAAAAAAAAATTCGAGTTATAGAAAATTCGACTTAGAGAAATAAAAACAAAAACTTAATTTTTGTTTTTTTTTTTTCTATTATGAGGATACATATTTCAAATAGAGAAAACGTTTTTTTTAAGTAACAAAGTCTTCAAAAAAAGTTATCAAAGTTATCCATAAAACTTTGAGTTTTGGAGAAATTCGAGTTATGGAAGTTCGACTGTATTTCTTGCTTTTAACCTTACAAGGCTGATGTGTTTTAAAAAAGGGAGTTGTACCTGCTTTGCCGAAGCTCGATACTACTTAACGACTTGTTGGCAATTCATTTGAATTTCGGACTTAGTTAAAAGTGTCGGCTTCTTATATGTAGGTAAGGTTAGGTTAACGGGTTAGTGGAACAGGGTAAACCCTATTATACCACACTTAGCTCCTTGTGGACCCATTGTGATGCCCTTTTTGGGGGTTAATCGTTGGTGCAGAAGATGGTTAGCTCTTATATCTTATATAGGTGAAGGTAAATAATTGAGAACCACTATAGCTACCTTGAACACAAAATTTTTTTTTTTTTTTTGAATATTGTGTAGAGATGCAATTGTGTCTGTAACTTTTTTTCCAATAAGTTGTGTATACAACAGGTCAATCTAATTGTAGAATTTCTACCACTGGGAGAACTCTAGTTAAGACTTTTTTTCCTTGGTATTCTCCACATACCATGAAGTAAAAGAGGACCTAAAACGGTCCTAAAACCAAAAACTTTCCAAAGCGTTACTCTTTAAAAGTAAAAATTCAGCCGATATTTCAAGCTATCCGTACAAAAACCGGTCTCGTATTCCGCAACGCCATTGGCCTCTTTAAGGCAGTCTATGCAAATGTTTTAGAACGAACCTAGAGTTTCTGAAAAGTAGGTGGAATGGCCTATGTCTTTCAGTAGCGTAAACCAACTTTTGTTACACGGCCTCTTTATTGGGTCGTATTAATAAAAACTAACATTTACTTTGAGTAAAAGGTCTTAGCAAGGTAAAAAACCTTTGCAATTGTTTTGAATCGGTATGAATAAAAACATAGTTTGCTGAATTAATTTTGAAAATTCGAACATAGCTTTTACTTCTCGGTACATGTACTTGCCTTGCAATTTCTGTCAAACTTGACAGGTGACAACTCTCCTGTGGTTTGTTTATTTTGAATTTATTTTCAGATTTCCGAGTTGTTGTTTGTCCAGGCCATAAGCTGTAGGAAAGAGCTTGCTTAGCAAATCCCAAACGCTGCACTTAAAATGTGTGACTTTTTATTGTCTAAATGTTCAATTTTGTAAATGGAAACATACATTTTATTTACCAAATCGCTTTGTGATGCCTAAGTTCTTCCTCAGTTATCGGAAAGTGTATCCAATCATCGGCTTGTTGGACGATTTTTTTGACACACATATACCATTAATTTAAAGGAAAAGTTTAACTGGTGAACACCAAGATCTTCTCCAACACCAACCTAAACACATACATTTTTCACTTGCTAAGCCATGAATTTAGAAATGTTTACCTGAAAGCCCAGATCTCCTAAATACCTTAGGAAAGATTTATCTTTCTGGATATTTGAAAGATCACCACCACGTGTCTCAAAATTATCATAAAAAAGTATTACTCAAAACTGTTTTTTGTTTAAAGTTATTATCGTTCCCAATTATTCTTCTTTTTTTATAAACTGTTTTTTATTAGCACAAAGGTTAAGAAGAGGTAAAACGGGTAAAATGTGAAAATTGATCACATCCGTGTTTAATCGAACATCAAAAATTCACAATACTTAGATCGTTTTATGTGAAAAATGTGCGAACAAAGTATTTAGCAAAGGTCTGTGTCAACTAAACAGCAGACTCAGAATTTGCATAAAATTTGCTTCGTCTGATAAATTTTATGCATACCGATCTCGAACTGAGTAAAAGATCAGTGCCGCCGCTTTTCGAACATGTCAAAAGTTGGAACTATAACTCAAATTGGTTTTTATTTATACGAAACGTAGCAAATGCTTCGATTTTGACATTTCTCTGAGTAAGCAATTGCTACGTTTTATTCTTACGACCCATTATCGCTTCTGGTACCGAGCTTTCCATTAAAAGAAGGAGTGCGGCATTTTTCAAGAGTCAAGTGTTTCTCTGTAGGTAGTATAAAAACAGAAATTTCAGATTTAAGAACAGAAAAAAATTACGAAATGTCTTTCGTAAATGGAAACAACGCTGCTCATGCTTATGATCTCGATTTCGGAACTGAGAATAAACAGTCGAGGTAGGGAAGGACTTTTCGTATATAGTAGGTAGAAGATCCTTCAATTTTCAATGCGTATAGTAAAGAAGGGAGGCCCAGGTCCACCCCGGACTGTAGCGCCACCTAAGTAAAAAAGTAAGTAGGTATAGTCAAGGAGGTTGATTCCGTTTTCTGTATAAATCTATCTCTCAATCGTGCGACAAGTGGGTAAAAGCTCATATTCAAGGTGCATCTTGGCATGAGCTGATCCTGATTATATAAACTTGAAGCCAATTTCCAATAGCGTTCTTCATAGATTCTAGACTATGGAAGAAATGCGGTCTAGGTAGGATTACCACGGCCTCCATTTAAAGCTCGTCCATAACTCAGCTGAGTGTTCTGAAAGTGATTTTTGTGTTACATGATAATGTCCATTAAAGGATCCTGGTGCCAAGTAAAAGGGTTTTGATATGGATATAATATCACAAAAATCACAAATGTTATAATTACCATTTAATGAGTGCACATATTTTTGATTCAAAAGAAAAACTGCACGACTGGATCGCACGGAACTTGTCCCCGTTCATTTGCGAGTTTTGTTTTAGTGGAATATTAAATCAGTATAAAAATCACGGTTGCCAGATTGTGCGCTTTGTCGTATTTTGGGCTATCTTTTTACTTAAAAAATGATAGAAATTTCTTCCAAGAGCGCCCAACACAATTTTGGGCTATATATCGTTTTATAGATTGTGTGTTAATTTTGTTGGATTTATTCTTTCACAAAACTAAAAAAAGAAATATTTTCGAACAAACCCGCAATTTTAAAACTTGTCAGCACTCTTGCAGTCAAGTGACATCGAACCGTCGTTCAAGTTGCACGCACACCAATTCATTTTGCAGGCCTTTTGGTTTGACACAAGCCTCAAAACCCAATAGTAGGAAAAAAGTCAAATAAAATCCAAGGCGTAGAAGTCAAAAAAAAAAAAAAAAAAAAAAAAACACCGTGAGAATAAGTCTGAAAATTGGGCTACATTTTTTAAAGGTTTTGGCGCTTAAAGCGAACTAAATTCTGGCAACCCTGATAAAAATCCAAAAATGGAAATTGTTACGATAGCGTTGTGTCTTAGCTAGTATGTTGATGACTTGCGCAATATATCCCAATGTCAAGATTTATCTCATTTTTTGAGGATTGTATCTGTCATTCAGGCTAAAAAATTTAGAAAGAACTGAATTCAAACGGATTGCATATGAAGATTACTTTGTGGTTGCTGACTTCGGAAAATTTCCAAATACGCTGAACAAAATTATAAATTACGAAATAAAAAAAAAAGAAATATTAAAATAGATATAATAAATTCTTATAAAGCCGTTTTTTTTTTTTTTTTTCTAAATAGGTCAACAAAGCGGATTGGGGCGGGAGTCAATTATTTTAGCGCAAATTTAGTTCCCTTTGCTATAGAAGGTACAAAATTCCCCCCATAGAACAACCTTCAAGATATAAAAAAAAATGTTCTCTTAAAGAACTAAGGCAACTTATCCTACAGTATATTTACTCATCTCACTGTAGGTATTCTTAATCATTCATAGAATAAAAGGATAAAATTAAAAGCTGATAACACGGCTGCAACTTAACATTTTCGTCTAGAATAAAAGATAAAAAACGAGTTTTTAGTAAGCCCATCCCTCTGCGAAGTCCTGCAGCTGATCGGTGTTTAAAATAAATCATCAAATCAAGACAGCAGCCCACGAAACAGTGGCTTACGCGTTGCAATTAATAGGTTTTGTATACATGTAGCTATGTCTAAGATTATTCTCATGCAAAATATCTTCTTCTGGTAGAAATACATCTGATGGGATTAAAAACCGGCAACAATATTACAAGAAGAATAACAAAACGTTCCAGTGATCTTCGGTATAAAAGCCTTGAATACACTCCAGATGTAGGTACCTGTAGATACAAAATATATACGCTTACAGGTGACCCTATAAAAGTGCCAGCTCAATCTAATAACACCATTTGTCAACATAAAAAATATTTAATTTCTAGCTCACTGTGTGACCGAAGGTTAAGCGGAAATTTAAACATCTTAAAGCTCTGGGCGTATATAGTTTGATATGCTAAGAGAAATCGTTGAGAGATTCAGGTTTTCGATTAGCACCAACCAAATCCAACACATATTTACAAAAGTTTTGCTTTACGGCCCACAGGTTTAAATGCGAAATTTATTCTTCTTCGTCACACCATCTTGGTGATAAATAGTTTTGTTTATGCAGTTATTTTTTATGTTGGAAACTTCTTAACTAAAGTGACATAAAAAGAACAATCTTGGGACGGTTGAGTTGAAGTCAAAGCGGAAAGTATTTGACCAAAAAATATATTTCTAGCGACCTAGGTTGGCGAGAATGGAAGTCCCAACAATTGAACTTCGAAGTCGAAAAAAAGTTTTAGCGAGGCTTAAGTCGTCAAACTTCATAATTGGTGTTAAATTTATTTCAATTTCCAATTGATTCGTAATACTGACATGTGACATCTACTGTTCTTTATTTTCCAAATCGATCCTCGAATCATTTTTTTAAGTTTTCAAGGCGGAAATAATGTTGGGTGGAAATTGATGAAAACGGTCAATATAACCTTTCAAGCAGAAGGCATTTCCTGCTGGAACAAAAATCTTCTTGACGGTCTCTATGCTATTTTCTTTAATATGAACTTTCGGTTCTCTATAAAGGTGCTACCAAAAGAGCTGTGGGTATGTGTGATGCATTACGGATAAAACAAAAATCCAGTGATATTTAAAAAGAGCATTGTTCGAACAGTATAGATAGACTGACCTTACTAGCAGAATAAGACCTTAAGTCCCACGAATCCGATTTCATAAATTTCTTGCAAAAATCATGCACGCCCAAATGTCGAATAGCCGCATCTGTCAGCGATTGGTATTCATATACCTACGTTCATGGAGAAGAACTGTTTAGATACCAAACAGGGAAAGAGTTCAATTCTAGGGAATGGTCCCCAGCTTTACCCAAAGAGTCAACTTTTGTTTTTGTTGGTTTTTATAGACTTTTTAGTTCCTGGGGGTCAATTCTCGTTCTATGAAAAGGTGAAACCAAACGTCAAAATTTTTCATATAAATACCTAATTTATTTTCACGACCCCATTTGCAAGTGAATGTTTTTAGCGAGAGTTTGAAAATTTAGAACCCTCTTTCATACAACGCAGTGTGCGGTATTGAATTCACCACGATATTTTCCCTTATTGAACGAGAATCGCATTTTAGTACAAAGTGAATCGAAAAAAAATGAAAGCAATGCGTGAAAGCGAATGTGAAAACGATTTATTCGATTCACTCTTTCACAGAGCCAGAATCGACCCCCAGCTCGTTTTACAAGTATGCGCCTTACTTATTCAAGTTGGCGCTATAGTCCGGAGTGCACCTGGGTCTCAACCAACCAGCGTCTCTAGGCAGCAGGAATTTTAACCATCAGCTGTCTCTATAGTTTCGTACGCTTAGTTGGTTAAGGCCCAATCCACTTGCGAGTGCCACCTGCGTCGTGGTTCTTCTCTGTCTACTGCGAAAGAGATTCGGCATCAACATTCAAAGAATATGAGCCTTACATTGTTGAATAATTCTGCGCTGTCAAATCTCTGCGAAAGTTCGCTCTCAGATTTCAGATTTTTCGTGCCCAATGCATTCCATGGAACGAAATAAAACGAATGTTTGTCTTTCTCTGCCTTTATGTGGTGGTGCGCGTTTTAAAAGTCAGCTGTTTTTAAATTGGAATTAGTGTTTGTAAAAATCAATTCAATTTATGTTAATATCCATATCCGTTCAGTTGTAAATATTTTTCTACTTTTCACAGACTTGTCGTCTAAAAACGTAATTGATAACAAACTTTGACGTTTGACAAAAATGGCAAATGTTTTGGTGTTACCTACTGTATGGAGGTGTAAATCTCGCTAAGAAATCCAGATTCGCAAAACTGCTCTGACCAATGGAAAATGAAATCTGACAGCCAGCTGATTTCGAGAGCAGAAAAACTGCTCTGAATCTGAAAAAAGTGCTTTCTCTGTCCCAATGGAAATTGACATAACTGTGCTATGTCTCTATAGAACAGTGGTTCCCAACCTTTTCAACAGCATGCCCCCTTATGGCGAATTGGAGAATTGGAGAATCGCATCGCATTAAAATTCCAAATGTTCATTGAAAAATATATTTAGCATCGAAAATTTAAATATTCTTGCCTGTGTACCTACATGTTTGTTTATACATTTTTGTAAATTGATTTTGAAAAACGTACCTATTTTTATTTGTTAGTAATGTAAGATGTTCACTGCGACTTCTGGGGTTGCATTTTCTTCACCCGCTCTGAGATTCTGGGTGCAATTTTCGTCAGTGCAATTCTCATGTCAGCTGAAGCATCAAGTCTGTTTCTCTGCTTGTTTTTAATGAGAAGGAGAGCCGGAAATCCTTGTTCCCATAAATATGTTGTTGAAAAGAGCGTGTGAAAAATGGAATAGCAATGTTTTGCAGCCTTGTGTATGATTTCCCGCTTTTGATCCAGAATTCTTCTAGTTCGCTTGTCTACAATATTGTATTCTTTGCATCAAAAATTTACAATTCAAATTGTGTCCACGCCTTCCTCTTACAATCCCCTTGCCACCCTTGCCGAGCCGTGATCTACCGGTTGGGAGCCACTGCTATAGAAGGTAAGGCTGCGGTGTGCAAAAATGTCCGCCCTAATTTAACTTCAATAACCAAAAATATTGATCATTTCCATAGACTTTTGTTTATCTTCGATTAAACATTAAAGCTTTCTGTTTATCCTGTATTGGACGGTAATACATTTTCAATTCGAAACTGATTTCTCTCTCTTTAGAATAGAATTCTCCTCAACTTCTACCACTGTGAGATTGTGTTTGTGAATTGTTCTAATCTAAACGATCACGCGCCTTTCAATTCAACGAAAGACTTAATTCGTCACCGACAACGACAAGCAAAACATACACACTCCTCTCACGTCTCACACCGACTTTCGTTTCGTGTCGATATTTTTTATTGCTTCAATTTTAGTAATTTACCAACGAAAAATAGATATAAACGATTACTCGCTCTCGCTGTCGTTTCGTTATCCAGCAAAGGCGAGCCCAATATCTTTCTCGATCTGCTATAAACGAGTTTCATGGCCTCTCGCACACACACTACACACAAACACTATCCTACAAACAATTAAAACATATTTTTGCTTACCTACTCTGCTGCAGCAACATGTATCTAGGTTGAGATCTCTCCCAACAAGACTTCACGTCTCGATCTCGATCAAACCAGAAACCACTTCGAGTATCGATGTTGCACAGCTACGGCTACCCCCTTTCGAGCCGAATTCAAATCTCTTTGCAAGCAAGCAGGAATTTCCCTTTTTCAATCATTATTTTTTCAAGTATGATGACGCACACCTCTCCTCTAATCCCAACCAGAGTAATTATTATTTTTCCTCCTTTTCTGTCGTCCTTTTTTCCCATAGGCAGCAGCAACTTCTGTCAGCATTCTTTCATTATTTCCCATCCAACGCGAACGAACTCCCCCATTCCGGCAGACTCTTTCCAACCCCCACATACACACAAAACAATGCACAAATACGCACACACCGCCGTTATAGGTGTTGGTGTGTATTGTGTATATCTTTAAAAGGATGTAACAACCACACCTATGCATATGGAATTTTTTCGTACTTTGTATAGAGACATGTTGCGGTGACGTTACAGATCCGTATGTGTGTGTATACGTCTCGCCATCATCATCACGAACGACGAACGTCGTCGCTGCCGTTGTCGCCGTCGCCGCCGCCGTCGTCGTCGTTTCGTTGTTGTTTCATTGCGGCAGTGCCATGCTTCTAGCGATTTGTTTGCTGGTTCAGTCGTTTAGTAACTGTTGCATCGTTCGTTGTTAGTTGTTACATTCGAGGGTAGGTGTGTGTCGTCGACAGGTTCATTCAAATTACACAAAATATAAAAGTCGCCGCAACGGAATAAATAATCTCGTAGATTTAATTTTTTTTTACCACCGCGTAGATAAATAAATTAAACAAAATCCATCCGCCCAATCGTAGGGTTATTAGTTCCACTTGCGTTTGAGTGTATTTTTATATCTGCTAGCTGCTGCCGTGGTGACCGTTACAGGAACTAGTAAAAAGAGCGCGTTTTGAATCTGTGTCCTCCCCCGCTCCCCCCGCCCATCCTCGTTTCAGTGAGTGCTGCGAAAATTCGTTCGGCTTTAGTGCGAAAATTTTGTGAAGTTCCAGTGAAATTTTATCCCGAAGGGAATACAAAAAAAAAATTCAAATCAGTTCGAATTAGATACACAAATCCGTAACAAAAGATACTACTCCTTCATCAAAATGGAACGTGGAATATACAAAAATCGTCCTAATTCACATATAGCAACGACGGCTTTGGTCTTCATCATCGTATCAATGTTAACAGGTGAGTGCGCCACTTTAACCCACCTAAACCGTGTGTACCTATAGTGTATCCACAGTAATTTTGTCTGTGTATCTCAGAACTCAGAGTTCGTTAGTTTCAAAAAAACAAAAAAAAAAACTTCTGCTTCTATCTGGTAGCAGTATTGGGCGGGTGTACGGTTTATTAAGTTTGCGGCTGACTGTACAGCGTTTTGGTTTTGGCGAAGTTCGAGTTCTGTTGAATGAAAGTTTGTTTTATTTTCGTGCGACTGATTAATCGCTTAGATACGCTTCGCACCGGTATAGATAACGATTTATCGGTATTTTCGTTGTTGTTCTCCGCTCTTAACTAAACAAATACGAACACTGCGATTCTTTGTAGGTCGTCGATTACACATCAATGACTAGGTATATGACGGTTTACGATTGACGGGTGGTAGATACGCCGCCGCCGCCCATGCCCGTGAGCTGAAGATAAGTTAGGTACGGTGGTGGTAGGCAAAAGACGCCAAAGACGGATTGTAATAAAAATGTATATCTCACAGGTTTTTTCCCTGTTTGTTTAGTTGCAAAGTACACTGGCTTTCGAATTGAGTCTTGTGTCTTGTGTGTGTATTTATTATTTCCTTTCAGGTAAGGTGGATGGGGAACACTTATCCATGTTGTTGCTCAGGCTTTGCGTCGAATGCGCGCGCGGGAATTCTCTTCTGTTTACATTACTCGTATTTCGTATTTCGTTTTTCGTATTTGGTATATTTTGAAAGGCATTTTTATTTGGGGATTTTCGGAAGAAATGTAAATCCGGAAAACATGCTCTAAGTAGGTGGATCTGTATGTACACAAGGCATACGTGAGCTGTTTCTATTCAGATGTCGTGATATATTATGCTAAGAAGATACAAAGCTACATGGGTCTGTTGCCGGGACGCTTCCGACTTTCTAAAGTGTGTTTGTGGGTGAAGCTATATAACTGGGTATAGACTAGGTATTGATGCGGGGAAATGCCAATTCTGGGTGAAGCTCACAAGAAGATTATGACTTTGTAGCGAGGGCTTAATAAAGTATTCATTTGGGAGGAGCAGGATTAGCAGAAAAGTGTATAAATGTGTATGCATAGCGGCGGATTTGACACTTTTTGCGTCTACTTATTTCCAGCTATCAATCACGGATTAGGGTGACATGTGTGCACATTGGACACGTCTGGACGGTCCATCCATCATGAGGCCTTTTCAGCCTGAACGTTGAAAACACAAAAGTTTAGTTTGGGAATCAGTGAGTTAAAATGTTGTAGCTTACAACACGGAAGAAACAAAACTATTTCATAGTTAATTGGAATGGGAGTCCCATTGTTACCAACAGGGCAGGACTTGGCTTCAAGATTAGGTAGGTATCTTAGTTACTTACTTAAGGTGGCGCTACAGTCCGGGGTGGACCTGGGCCTCAACCAATATGCCTCTCCAGTTAGCGCGATCTTTGGCTAACTGCCTCCAGTTGCGCACTCCTAGTTGGTTGAGGTCGCCTTCCACTTGCGCGCGGCACCTAAGGCGAGGTCTTCCTCTACTGCCTTGTCCCTTCGGGTTGGAATCGAAGACTCTCCGGGCCGGAGCGTTGTCGTCCATTCGCTCTACATGTCCTAACCATCTTAGAAGACTAATGCGTAGGTTTCTACGTTTGTAGAAATTCAGTCGGCTTCGAGGGAAAAGCGGTGTTTCTAAGTATACTCAAGCCTTTGTCATAAAAGAAGAGCAGCTGTTAAAAGTGAGATGATTCCTGACATGTCTGAAACCAAATTTCAGCAAAGGAAAGTTTGTGCGGAGCTAGAGCTAGGATCGTATAGGAAGGAGCCTGTTGCAACTACTATTAAAGTTCCGGCTTTCTGTGCAAGAAAGGTAGAACTAGCTACTTAATTTGAATATAGGTAGGGTATATTCATACGACGAAAGACGTGTTTTGTCCCGGAATTAATTTGATTGACGTAAGTTCATACTTTATTTTCACAAAGTTTGGGTTGAGCTCCTTTTCTTTTCACCAAAATGCGAAGGTACATAATTAACTGCGGGTTTTGTCCGATGGAAAACTTATATCAGGCAGCACAGTTTGATGTAGAATACCTACCGGCAAGCACTTGCTACAAAACATGTAAACCTATCCATCCCCAATGATGAGCTACGGCACAGAAAGGCGATAGCTGCTCCAGAGTTCTACCAACAAAAGAAGTACGGAAAAGCATCGGCTTCTCTGAAAGGAAGTGGCGTGAGATCGAGGAAATAGGGTTGTCACATACCTACCCACAAACCATCGCCCTTTCAAAACATTCTTAATTTCAACTTTGAATTTAAGTAGTTCACAGTGAATAGGTAGGTATATTTTCCATACAAATTTCCCAATTCTGAGCTTCCGTAAATTTAAAGTTGAGACCGAGTTTTATTTATTAGTACCTACAGGGCCAACTACAAGTTTCTTTTTAAAATTGCAATAAAATGAACAAAATAATTTGTTGACCATGTTTTATAGCTTTATTAGTAAGAGCAAACATTCCCATTAATTATGGAACACAACGTCCTTCAAGTGGCTGCCACGGCTGGCTTCGCAGTAGCGCATTCTGTCACTCCAATTTTCCAAGACCTTGTTGATGGTTTCGGGCTGTAGCTCACGGATTGCTTGGATGATATTGGACTTAAATTCTCGAATCGTTTCCGGATTGTTGGCATAACATCGGTCCTTCACGGTTGCCTACAAAAAAAAAAAAAAAAAAGTTCAAAGGGGCCAAATCGCAGCTCGGAGGAGTCAATTGACATCGTCAGAAAAGATGATTTTTCGCCCAAAATCGTTGTCCAATTCACTCACTTTGGAAATAAGTTTTCAATATTTTCCAACGTTGTTCAAGCGTAAAGCGACTTATTTCGTTCCGCGGAGGTATGCTACTAACTTTCTGTCAATATTTCCAGCGGGAAACAGCTGTCAGTGTCAAAATATCCTATGATTTAAAAAGAAACAGCGCACATATGGTCCACACTTTAGGTACGGCGCAATGCTTGGAAGTTTTACAAAAGAAAAGTGTCAAGACAACTAAATCCGAGTAGAGCAAAAACGACCAAGGGAGCCTTATGAAGACTCACAATTGGGGGCTTATGATATAGAAAACACATTTCTGAAACTTAAAAGCTCATACAAATTTTGCTGTCTGTCAGGAAGGACCATCTAAAATCGATGATAAAAGGCCTTCGTCTACCGGAGTAAAACGAAACGCGCCTGTCTTGCTTCTTCAAGCAGCTCAAATCCGGTAGTTAGAGGGAATACCACACAAACACATTTCCAAGATTTAATCGGATTAAAACGAAGTAAAACCTTAGCAAACACGAGAAAGGAGGCCGTTTGAGCTGCGCTAACTATAGATAAACTTATTCTTCTTACCATTGTAAGGCGGGAGAGTCTTCAAGGGGCTCTGGTACTGCGGCTTCTTAAAGGAGCCTATTGTGCCTTAACTAGTACTCCTCCTTAGCATTGCTTGCAAGACTCAGTCAGGTGTGAACGTACGAAAACGCATTTGACTTCATAAGGCGGTTTTAGGCCCGATAATTCCACAATCAAAAAGGTTTCGTCTACCAACAGATCCCGGATACAATCCTCCAGAAGTCCAGTACGAGACTCATCAAATTTTTATCAATTTGAAGGCCGCATGAGGACAGCATTAATAGCTATAAATAGATCCAAGTCGTGTTTTAGCATCACTGGACAAACTGGTCAGCTTGTACAGAATGAAAATGAAACTACGATCGCTGCTCCATAAAGGTCGAAAGAGACGTATCATATCACGTATCTAGTTTAGTAAGTCTGACAGCTGTCTGACTTGATGAAGCTCAGTTTTTATTAAGCTTTAGATAGGTCATATGAACAGCGGTTAGTAGACGAATGTAGGCGCAGTGGCTTAGTCATCAGTGTGTTGGTCTAATAAGCGAGGGGTCCCATGTTCTAAAAAAAACAAATTTCAACTTACAAATTTTGTTTCCACTGCGCCACCTCTCGCGAACGTCTGACAATCATAAGAGAGTATAACTGCCATGACAGAACTTCTCAATTACCCGTTTGGACTCGGCATGAAATTGTCGATCCCGTCCATTCGCCTGTTGCGTCAATTATTTTTTTTTTTTCACAGAGAACCCTGTGTTAGTTAACGATCAGTCTATTTGCATAGACACTAATTATATTCGTACATAAGGATAAGAGATCTCTCTCTGCAATCCACACCCGTTCTTTAAGATGCGTCAACCAATTAAGTGCGTCTAGACGATATTTCCAATTCGCATTCCAGTTGCATTTGCTAATGACGGAGAAGGAATGAGTTCCTAAATGCTCACTAATTATATTTGAATTAAATGGTAGCATTGTTTTCTAAAAGCGGAATCAACTAGTTGTTGCTATTTGTATACTGCGTTCTTGGTCCTTGGCATCGTCAGACAGTTGACTAAGGAGGAAACAAAAGATTTAACCTCCAGCCTCTCCTTTGACTGTGAAAGGAGTATAGATCTTCGTTGGTCTGAGTGCGCAGATGCGTTCTTCGTCGCACGTCGAACTGTCTGAATGCAGCTGCGTTTTATTCACCACATTGAACGTGGAGTTTTAGCTGACAACATAGATCACAGATTGAGGGGAAAAGCTTCAAATTTAGCACTTTTATAATGAAAAAGGGGGAAAACGAGCGAATATCTCAAAAAAGGTGTAAAAATCGAAAATCTGTAAAACTTAAGTTGCTTAAAAGTAAAGTTAAAACGCATTTTCAAGCACCGGCCTTAGCGCTACGTATGTACGACCGACATTATCGACCACCACACCACTACACCGACGAACTGTGAAAGACAACACAAAAAGAACGAACAAGGACAACAGCTGAATGGGGCGTCTAGAGTGAGGCAATGAACACTCGCCTCTAATTTTACAAACTCGAATTTTTCTATTCTAATATTCTTTCGAATTGAATTTGGATTCATCTCGTTAATGTCGCTAACGTCGGTAATACTGCGCGGTATTCTCTTATTCACGTCAACGCATACATTCCTACAATTCAGATCCGCATGTCAAATGTCGCGGATTTGAAATTAAATGGATCGTCTGTCTGGTTGGTGGTTGAAAGTAAAAACTATCTTATCTGGATTATTTACTTGTAGATAAAAATTATTCATTTTTAGGGGTAGAACAACAAACGGTGACTATTTAACAGCAATAATTTTCACAATGAATATCCATACCTGTTTGTTCATATTTTTGCTTTATTTAAAATAATTAACCAAAATAATTTATCCAACCTTCCAAAGATTTTCATAAATAAAGATCAAATTGGATGCATTAATTTCAATTTCCAAAAATAATCTTCTTATGATTTTCACATGAGCACCTGTTAACTTGAATGTCAACTTGACAGTAAACTATCATGGAACCAAGAGATTTAACGTACCGTAAACAGATCCACCAGATCTCTATGGATCTGTCGTCGAGTCTGCGGTAAAATCCGGGGTCTTAGGCCTCCGATGATATACTGGCTTAATTCGCTCGTCGTAAGACCAGCGGTTACCTATGCTGCCGTGGTCTGGTGGACGAAGACTAACAAAATCACAACAGTTGAAAAGCTAGAACGAGTCCAAGGTATAGCCGGAAACTGTATGACGGGCTGATTACGCTCCACACCGATTATGGCACTCAATGTCATCGTTGGTCTAACACCCCTTCAAACACATATTCAAATGGAAGTCAGACTAAGTATTCACCGCCTGTTCCACTCGAACAACTTTGACCCCTATACATACCAGGGAGGTCATCTGTCCTTACTCGGCACCATTGAGCCTTCAAGCTCATTCAGCATGCCTCTTGATGACATGCTACCGGAATGTGTCTTCCATAAAAGTTTCTCCATAATCATCCCCCCTAGGGAAGAATGGGAAAAATATAAACCTCTCGACTTGACATCATCTAGTACACAGACGGTTCTAAGATGGAATCAGGGCTCTGGAATCTACGGTTAGTCAAACCAGGTGAACTTGTTAGTCAGCCTTGGGAAAAACTTATCCATATTCCAGGCTGAAGTCCTTGCAATCAACCACTGCGTTAGAATAAATCTAAGTTCTAACACACGTGGAAAACCATATTCATATTCTCAGATAGCCAGCTCTCAAAGCTCTTGACTGTTGACTCATCTGTCATCAAATCCAAACTCGTCTTCGAAAACATTCTCAACCATCTATGAACTTTCTAAGAAAAACCTATAGTCATCCTCCACTGGATTCCAGCCCATAGAGGATTTGAGCGTAACGAATCAGCTGACTCACTGGCTAAAATCGGAGCAACCACTTCGCTTATCGGACCTGAATCCTTCTGCGGAGTCAGTAAAAATCATTTCAGGAACTACATCAAGAACCAATCTCGTATAGAGTCTAACGAGATCTGGCAAAATAAAGCTGGGCAGAATTTCACCAGAACATTTTCCCCCAAATTCTCCTCCAGAAAATCACTCTTCTTGATTAATCTGGCGTTTCACCGGATCCCATCTGTAGACTTTGTCTCGAGAGTGACGAATCCTCTCTTCACATAATCACAGTATATCTGGCCCTTTGTCGTCTCACGCAAAACGTCCTTGGTGATGAAATCGTTGATTCAATATCTCTTGCGGAAATACACCCAGAGAAGATCCTTGTGTTCTTGACGGTCTCTGGAGTGAAAGTATGTCTCTAAGAATTTACCAGGGAAGGTACAAAAGGCTCCTTTAAGAAGCCGCAGTGCCAGAGCTCCTTGAAGGCTCTCCCGCCCTACAATCTAATCTAATAACTTGAATGTAAAATGGTTTGGATAACGTAGTTCACCCGATGGAAAGCAGAATGGAAAGTCAGAGTCAAATGGAATCGATTCTACGATTCAGGTGAATAGCAGAATAGGGCTGATATTCTTCCGAAATAAGTGAAGGCTCGTGTCAGCCCCTGACTGTCAAGTTTACCTAATTATTCTTACTAGGTGAAAGTGGTTTAGATCTGTAGCCCTAGGATGGAGATGGCTTTAAAATCGACTATATTGCTGTGAAGATCAGCGTTAGCCTCGCTCTTTGAGGGTAAAATTAAAAGATCAAAAAATATATCAAGAAACAGTCTTGTAGAACAGACACAAACCACAAAGTTGTGCGTAAACGCGACTTAATGCATCAGTGTGCGCGGGACTTGAAGGCGATTTTTCATGTCTGGCATAATGAAATCTCTTGTCTTCTGTTTTTGAAAAAATTCTAAGAATGTATTAGTGTCGTACTTCTGCCTAGGTGAGTAAGCCTCAAACCACTTTTGTCCACGTTCTAACTTTTTCATCTGTAACTAGTCCAACTAGTCCAAAGGTGTCACCATTCCGATCTCCGATGAAGTAAAATATTTGGGGGTAATCCTCGATAGAAAGCTTCTTTGGTCTAAGCATGTTGAATCGAAAACTGATAAAGCGCTGTCAACTTTCTGGCAGTGTAAAGGCGCTTTTGGCAAGACATGGGTCTTATCTCCTAAAAGGGTCCTTTGGATCTATACGGCAATGGTAAGACCACTTCACTCATACGCATCGGTTGTATGGTGGAACAGGCTTTCACGGGAACGAGCTACTGCCTCTTTTGCCAAACTTCAAAGAACGGTTTGTCTAGGCTGCACAGGGGCATTCCCCAGCACACCGGGCTCCGCTCTAGTTGCTTTGATGAACCCCTTGATATTTTTGTCATGGTGAAAACCATCTCTCGGTTAAAGAGAGGTGGCTTTTGGTACCACGCGCATTGGAATTTTGAAGAACTTGTGCGAGAATTATCCTTTGACCCCGGTCTTATGGATATGCCGTCTGACGCAATGACTCCAGAAAACTACCACGTCAACTTTTCTCAGGCAAAGGAATGGCTTAGGCCAGACTCTAAGCCAGGGAAAGGATGCCATTCACAGATGGCTTCAAAACCGGACAGGGGTCTGGTTCTGGAGTCTTCTTGGAAAGCGAGAACATTAGACTTCACTACCCCTTAGGTGACCATGCGTCTGTCTTCCAAGCGGAGATTTTCGCTATCCTTATGGCTATGCGCTATATATACTATACAAACAGGCGGAGGGCTAGGAGTTTACCTATGCGTTTGCAGCGACAGCCAAGCTGCATTAAAAGCGCTGCTTAACCCTCTTACCTCGTCTAAATTAGTGCTCGAACTCAAGCTTTCTCTGAACTTGGTCGGAAGGCTAAATACAGTGTATCTTGTTTGGGTCCCAGGTCACACTGGTATCCAGGGAAATGAGATCGCTGATGAGCTTGCCAGGCTTGGTTCAGAGGAAGATTTCTTAGGACCTGAACCTGCGTTGGGGCTGCCTACATCGGTGGTAAGGTCATCCAAGGCTACTAGGGTTTCTCGCGAACACGAGTGTTGGTGGCGTGGCTGCGCTGGAAAAGGTCGGCAGCTTTCCTTCTGTCTCTCAGGAGAATCGACTGTAGACTGCTTGTGGGCGTCCTTTCGGGTCACCAAGCTTTTGCGTCTCCACCATCTGTCCTGCTTGTGGAGAGGATGAAGATACATCGGGGCATTTCCTCTGTAGCTGTCCTACCTTTGCTCGCATCAGGTGGCGGATCTTTGGGGCTGACGTGAGTGCCGAACATCTAAGCTCTTCATCACTGAAGCTCCTTCTCATCTTTCTTCGAAAGACGGGAAAACTGAGTACATAAATATAAGGTGTCTGTTTGGCAGTACAATGGACCAGTAGTTGTGTCTGAGTGCTCCATCGGATATAGTAACAACCTCCGAAAAAAAAAAAAAACAACTTGTCCAACTGTGCCAAAAGAAGTTGAACAGTGCGAAAGTTTCACGTTTGTTGGCAACTCCGGATTCACTGCCTGTCTCCAGCAACAGATGTCGTTGAAGATTTTCCTCAAAAGAGTTCCTATATTTAGACCTTTTTCCATTCCGGTTTTTGTCCACGATTCTTGCCAACATCATTCGATTCGTGTGAATCCTGAGAGGACAGCTGAACACAGTTTGGTTGTGCAATTTGAAGAGAGTTTTACCCCGAGTAGATCCCCCTAACCATGCATATTGTGTTGACCTCTCTTTTGCGCAACAATTCATGGATACGGGATACCCCACTTCCATTCAGTAACTATCAGAACATCCGCTTACCGTCAATTTGTTAAACAAATCACTCACTTCACTTGCAGGTAAATTGCTATCTCTATTTTAAACCCATTAATCTATTAAAGATTCTGAGACCCCAATGCACTATATGACAAACTGCATATTTGTTAACTTGCAAAACAATGAAGCTACCGACCAACTCTCAACAATGCATATAATATAAAAAGTTTAATAAATTTTTCGATTTTTCATGTGCACCAACATCGTTCATCATTTTCCCTGACACTTCCATGGTAAAACTTTCGACCATTTTGTATGTTTTCGTTGTTGTTGTTGTTGTGTTTTTTTTTTTTTTTTTTGTAAACTTTATTTTTACCGTCGACCGTTAATAATTCCCACAAAACGTGCTCGACTGGGCTGTAAGGCAGCTTTGTTGTTGCTGTATAGTAGCCTGCAGTGTATCCATTGTTAACTTTTGGCCAACTTACATCACGTGTCTGGGAATAATTTACTCCAAAGTTACCGTGAAGCTTTAAAAGAGGGCGCAGTGTCACGAAGGTGTTGATGTAATGTGTGCGATAACGTATTTTTAGGTTCCAACTTGTATTCATTGTGGCTAACTGTATGTAGGGAGTGTACATTTTATACAAGGTGCCTACCGCAGCAGCGATTTACATTGAAAATAAATGCGGTTGGGGTAACTGATTTCATTTCAAGGGTGTGTTGGAGTTTTTTTTCTTGTGGTCATCTTTCAGTAAGCTGACCGCTGTTCCTTTAAGCTTTTTACACTGATTGAGCTTGTCATGTGAAATTAATTGTCAGGCATGGTGACTATGTGAGGTTTCCTAACATGTGATGTCGCGGTGCAGCTGCGAAAATGACCTCGCGAAGATCTGAACGATCGAAGGTTGTGAAGGAGTTTATAGGGAGTGATATCTCTTTGAATTATGCGTACTTAGGTCTATCTCACCTTCTTTTGGGTGTCTTTAAAGTCGGATTGGGGGAAAAGTTCAAAACTGACACATCGTAGGTACCAGGAAGCTTCTGAAGGTTTTTAACTTTATCGATTACGTCGTAAGAGAAAGATATTGGGCCTTACCAATAAACAAACCAATATTCACGGTGGCTATATTTTCCATACAAATTTCACAACTGTAAGCCTCCGTAAATTTAAAGTCGAGGCTAAAATTTGTTATTAGTAGGTACGGCGGATTGTATTCGTACAAAATTTCGAACTCGAGATGTTAATCATTACGATGATAGAGAAACTTAAAAAAAAAATGGGTCGAAAAATACTGTCTGTCTGTCTTTCCGTCTGTGCCGAGGTCATCAGCCTACACGGCTGTCTGGATTTCGTTCAAACTTCGGATTTGGAGTTTGGGGGCTTACAGTTCGGGGACGTTTTTTTTATGTACGGTAACCTCAAAATACAAAATTTGTACACTAGTTTATTTTTTTCGAAACCAGCTCTAACGATTTCAACCAAAACATTGATATTTAACTTTAAGAAGGTCAGGTTAACATGACGGCACCTCAGTTTTTCGCTAAAAAATCGAACAATGGTACTTTTGAAATTTGAACATACATATCTCGAAAACGGTCCATACTATACGATTTGTAAGAATAGTATGGTCATTTCTAACTTAATGGCAAACGCAGTTTTTCTCTATATTATCGTACAATGTGCGGCGCAGTGGCTTAGTGGTTAGTGTTTTGGACTACTAAGCGAGGGATCGAGGTCCCGCAAAAACCCAAATTCCAACTTAGGGTTTTTTCCACTGCACCACCTCTCACGAACGTCTGACCAACATCCGAGAGTATAACTGTCTTGAAAGAGCTTCTCAATTAGCCGTTTGGAGTCGGCATAAAATTGTAGATCCCTTCCATTCGTTCCAAAAATGAAAAACTCGCACAAAACGAATGGTTGTGAGAAGCTAGGCCTAGGGTCCCTCCGGACCTGTTGCGCCAACTATTTTTTTTTTTTTAAATACGTCCGTCGGGATATTCAGTTTATAACTGCTAGTGCAAATTTAAAAACAAATCTGAATTCTTACATAATGTGATCATTGACACCTTAAACCAGCGTCACTGATCTATTCCAGTCAAAAATAAATACAAGCGCTATCAGATCAGAAAATAGAAACTTCTAGTATACTCTTATATCCCTTAACCCAAAGATCTTGTAAAGTATAAAAGCTTATAAAGTAGTTCAGCTGGAGATTAAAACTCTCTAATCATTAATTCCGACAAATGTCTGTTACTAGAGCATAGAGCTTCCACTTATAAAATCTCACATTGTTATTTGATATTATACCTACTGCAATATCAGATAAATAACGCAAACAAGGCTTTTATTTAACACTGTTCCTTCTCAGATTTTTACCTACTTACCTAGTAAAATATGAAAACAACTAATAAAACTTTTAATGAACTAGAAAATTTCGTGCACTTTATTTATATATCCCTTTAGGCATTCATAGCAAAGAAGGAAGAGAACACTCAAGGAAATCAACACCCAAAGCACAGTGTCACCCAAAGCCCAGTGGCACCCAAACGTATTCTGCATAGTTTGAGACCTCGCTCATAAACCACTCAGTAGCCACTGCCTCCAATTCGGCGCTTGTTACAATTCCACTAGGTATAGGTTCTTCAGTGTAGTGCAAGAATATTAAAGTCCAATTTCGATTTTTTCAACTAATAGAACATGGTTCTCCTGGAAAATCGAAAATTTACTTCAATCGAGACTCGCTTTGATGTAGATACATCATATTTAAATCGCAGTTACCTTCCTGAACATTTGCTACTGCGCAATCGGTGTTTCCAATCCATTTCCCTATCTATATTTCGGAGATTGCAAGTGAACCTACAGCGAACCCTTCCCCAAAGTTACTCACACGCACCTAGGTACCCATATTTTTATCCAAACACCTGTCCTGAGCAGTCTGCCATCAGTAGGGCAATTCATGCGTAAAGGAATGTTGACATTGCGTCTATCAATATCCGCTGTCACTAGCACTGCCAACCTATATCAATCATTTTTCTATTTCCATTATTAATAATTTATAAAGTCCACTATAAACAAGGGTTCAGATATATTTACGGGCCTGCGTCATCGCACAAACAAACATCTATATCAACAATGCTCGCGTATCCCATTTTTCCGTCGACTTATCTGCTGTATATGGGCGAATTATAGATAAATGATACACCACCCGGAGCCATTGCTGTCCACGATTTAATTAACTTCAATTTATATGAGCTTGTCAATTGGTATACGTCTGTTGGAATTGGAATCATAAAAATCAGGTCAATTGCCTATACATGCAGTCGGCGCGGTGTGGCAACCCAATAACATGGCGTAGTACGTACGTACACAGCCATTAGCATGACCTCTATCCATCCCCACGAACCTAATTATAATAACCATTACCTCATCCGACCGCATTTTTGTGCAGGTGCCCCGAAAAACACACTCACACACACCCCAAGCCGATTATCATCCCATAGGTAGGTACCTACCTACGTTTGTTTCAAATAAAAAATAAAACCGTCGTTGAACGCTAATTAAAGAATTATAAAACAAAAGGAACAACGAACAAATAATAAATAAAAATGCGTCCATCGTAAACGTCACTTTCGGACGTCAAAAAAGAAAAACAAGATAAACACTCCAACTCGAGTTGCAGCCCAAACTTCCGCACATGAGCACTGTTTGTTTTTATAGTATCTTCTTTTATTTTTGTTGTATCCATTTCCATATACGTATGAGGTATGACTTGGAGCTAAAGAATTTCGCAGAGAATAACAATAAAAGCCGTAAGTATATATGTATCTTTTATTGTCGTCCATGGATGTAGATACTCGTACATTTGCCTGAAATATTTCGTGCGGCATCAGCAACACAATAACTGCCGGACAGAAATGCCATAAAAAAATAAAAAAACTAACCATTCTCTCTGTCCGTTGAAACGAGTAAACTTTCTATTCCGCTTTTTGTAAAGTGGTCAGCTCGAATCCAAGCCAAACGTCTACGAAAACTATACACGAGTGGAGTCGTAGTGTGTACGGATCTGCGCCATATGAGAATGTAGTTAGATCGCACTCGGCTGTCGGCTCGCCATCTCAAGTGGAACACAACAGAGAGAACCGTCACCGTCAGTATAAATATGCTTTGGTTGCTGTTTGTGATTGTGGTGACTCTGGAGCTGACTCACAGACTTACCGACCTTACCGTACTGTTACTACTTACTAGTTCCTACCAGAGAGCGTACTCAGTAAGTACTTTTCAGTTGGAAATTCAATTGTTGTGGGGGACCGGTTGCTTTTTATTGGCGACGACCGACGACCCTTTAGTCTTTACACAAAAGAAAAACAAAAACCGGTACACGTACAACAAAAAACATGCATTTAACGAGGGCGGTGGCGGTGGTGGTCTGGTCGGTCACTCTCTGCGAATGCGAATACGTTTTTCTTTCCCGCATTTGTCGTTAGCTTGAGTGCTGTCACTGTCACTGTCATCCGAGGAAGTCATTTTGCAAAAGCCCATTCGAAATGGCCATCAAACGAGAAGGAAAATCATCAGTAATTGCTTTTCAAGAGACTGGATGTAATGGTGATTTCGATGTTACGCTTTCGCTGTTTTTTTTTTTTTTTTTTGTCGAGTGTGAATGATAATTGACGTCTTTATTACGGTTTGTACGTTTGAACAGAAGGGAAAACACCAGAAAACCTCCGCGAAGAGGAAAGTGTCAGCCAAGTCTGTACATCTTCGTAGGTAAATCCAGAATAGCTTGGTATAAATCTTCACGGGTTGGCGATTTTCACACTGAAAGTCGGTTTGGGGATTGAACAGATTCGTCAGTTGTTTTCGAAGGCAACTTTGTTTGGATGTCTCTTTAGCGCACAATTAACTTTTTACGACCGCATGTTGTTTTGTGTGTTCTGACAATTAACAGGGAATTGTTAAAAAGTTGTACGGTCTATAGGTACATACACATAGAACTCGATCAGGAATGGAAGAGCTTATGAGATATAAGCGTTTTTGGAAGTACTAACAAAACAACTACAAAAGAGCAAAAAATGGGTAGCTGTATTGAACGAGACATTAAACGATTCATTTTTAATGCGACTCAAGGTGGATTTTTCAAACTTTTTCATCAAATTGAATCTTTTAGCTTTTAGGTGTCCCTCCTTATACTGTTTTCCAAGAGCTGTCATAACTTAAGTTATTTAGTATTTTAAGACCTCTGGCGGTAAGTTTGGACGGAATGCCCTTCTGCATATAGCACGATCTGAGACAAAAACCTGTTTAGACAGTTGATCTCCACATCTACCTATTAAAACAAAGTTGCATCCGTAAGACCGCCCAAAACTCGAGAACGGTTCATCCGATTTGAGCTACCTTTTCTTTGTTGTGTTTGTCTACGCCTAAGGAAGGTTTAAACGGCGAGAAAATTGGAACATTTTAAAAGCAAATTGGAAAATTCGTAAAAAATAATTTTCCAAATATTTGGTACGGTTTTTTCTTTAAATTTTAATCGCTATAATACAGTGAGATCGTATTTGTTAAAAATTCTACAGAAATTTAATTAAGTAGTAGTAGGAACAGCTTGTTTATTATAAAACAAAATATTGGTAGACAGTCTTCGGCCAAATCATTTAAAGAATTAAGTCAAACTTAAGTTAAGAAAATGTAATTTTTTTTTTTATATTTGAAGTCAATAAATACAAAAAATTATGAACAAAATAAATAAATATAGTTGGAGTAACAGGGACCCTAGGTCTAGCTTCGCAAAACTTCGTTTTGTGTGAGTTTTTTATGCTTTGGCAAGAATGGAAGGGATCTACAATTTTTATGTCGTTCCCAAACGTTTAATTTAAAAACTCTTTCATGACTGCTCTTGGATGTTTATCAGGTATTCGCAAGAGGTGGGGTGGGGCAGTACAAAAAAAAAACCTTAACTTTGAAATTTGGTGCTTTTTTCGGGATTCGACCTTTCGCTTAGGCCCGTTTGGTTATACTACTCAAAGCGATTTAAGTTCCACTTAAAGTCTTATGTGACAGTTTATGACATAGAAACAGGTATTGTAGTAGAACTTGAATCGCTAGTAGTATCAGCCAACGGGCTTTAGTAGTCCAACGCACTAACCACTAAGCCACTGCGAATGCCTGAGCATTCCAAACCGTTATGAACAGCATCGGTACATTCGAAGTGTGTGACCAAGTCAGCGCCATCCACAAACGCTGTTTAGATTGACATTTACCTTCTGACGCGCTCTAGGCCATGAGCATGAGCATGAGTTAACAAAAGCATATAACTTTCTAAGCTCTAAGCCATGATTTCTTATAGAGTGCAATTAGCGGCCAACATGTCTTTAGGACTGATCGCAGAGGACAGTTAAGGAAAGCTTTCTCTTGTTGTTTTATGGAGAGTTTCCAGGTCTTACGGGCATGTAAGGTCGGTTTAAATGTTTCACTCGTAGAGTCTCAACCTTGGAGTTGTGAATTTGAAAATGGAGACACCAAAGGGAGCTGCAGCTATACGTTCTTTTTTCTGTTTCGGTCTTTTCCGTCATTTATTAGAAAGTGCGGTCCGACGACGAACACGTTTTCGACGCGATAGTCCAACAACACCTCGATGTATGTAAGTCAGGGTAGCAGAAAGCGGGCCAATGATGAATTTGGTTCCAACAGTTTCCAACAAAAGTGTGTGGTTTTAAGGTCGGCTTAATTAAAAGCGAACCAACGATAAAGGTATAGTTCTGACAAGGCCGAATTACAGCTTTGGTTCCTATAGGTTGGAGTGACAGAAAGCGGGCCAGTGATTAATTTGGTTTCGACAGGGTCCAAGGAAAGTGCTTGGTTTTTAGGTCGGGTTGACTGAAAATGGACCAACCATAAACGTATATAGTTCCGACAGGGCCGACGGCCGAATTACAGCTTTTGGTTCCTATGTAGGAGTGACAGAAAAGGGACCAACGACAGCTCGTAGTTTCTAGGTCGGGGTATGACAGAAACGAGTCAACGTGGTAGGTCTTACCTAGAGGAACTAACGACAAAACGGGACACTAGAGACGTCAAACAATCGGTGAGCAAGTCGGGTTGTATCGTTGCGCTTTCCGGAACTAGAAGCTGATTCTGTCTAATTCAGTCAATTTAACCAAAAAGAAAATTTAGACGCAAAAATATTTCGAGAATTGGCCGAAAAGTTTAATCTAGTACACAAGATTGGTACAAACTCCCTTGGACATGATTTTGCACTATAAACAAAAAAAAAAAAACTTCCCTGATTGGCACTTATGTCCTTTTCCATTGGTTTCACTCAGGGATCATTCTGTAATCCAATGAAACAAGAAAACAGCTTCTGATTGAATCCACAAAAGCATTGCTGAAATGCCAAAAAAATAATCTACGGCTGCTGTCAGTTGACTTGTATGAATTACGTAAATTACACTTGTGTGAGTGCTTATTGAATGTATTTGACTTAAAATCGAGATGCGAAATTATCTTCTCAGAATTACCAGATGAGTATTTTTTTTGCCAATGGAACGGTTTCAGAAGTGATTTTTTTTCGATTTGATATGACTCACGAGGGGTAACGTTTCCGTATTCAAGTGAACCCTATGAAGGCTTGAACAACGTAGAAGCTGCTTGTCATTTGGTGCAAAAGTGTCAACATTTTTGTATACAGAAATGGAACGATTCCTTATTCCGTCTGGATCAAATTGGGTTACCAATTTCACTACCCAATTGCCCGATTTATCGTACGTAACCTTGGATGGCGACAATCTCTGACAAAAAATTATAAAATTTGTTAAAAAATTGCTAGTACAATACCCCACTGAATTCAGTTGATTTTACATGCAAAACAATAACAAATTCAGTCACGTAGTTCCGGTAATTCAACCCCTGCTTAAAGCCAACACTGTTTGCTAAACCAAATAAAATCGTGCACTGATTCAAAACTACAAACGAGTTTCATAAACTGTTATTATCCCATCCAAAGTCACCAATATGCCTCCCATTTTTCTCCCGTTCGCACAAATCCACCCTGTACCATGGTTCTATGTTTTCAAACCAAAGTTAAGCCGGGTTAATTGCCATATAGACACTATTAATATTTTATTTAATTTTAATGCATTTTTTGATGCATATGCACAGATGCACACATCACAGTGCGGTTCGATGGAATTAATTTTTGTTTCCCAATTTGGTTAATTTGCCGGACATAGGAAATGATTTTTAATCAGAACTAATTAGTTTCGGTTAGACACATTGTTATAGAGGGCGCAACAACCATGAAATATGCATTTGATTTAGTTACCTGCAACAAGTCACTGCAATCAGCAACGCTTTGTACTGTTACTCATTTAAAAATGAAATCAAATGGCGTAATTGGTAATATTTAATCACCGCCGCCAATCAGCAATTGAATCATGTCATAACATCTCAATAGGTTACCATTAGTCATAAATATTTGTGTGCATTTGTATTGTGGGCACGTGATTTCTGACTCAGTCATAGACAAAGGCGAGAATTGTCGTCCGTATGTGAGTCGGCCCAAGGAATGCATTTTGAATGCAATAATATCCGCCTTTCTGTTATTTCTATTACAAAGAGCACCTCCTGATGCAACATTAAATCATTGAAAGATCTTTCCAGATTCAAATTGCAGGTCCAGTGGCCGGTTTTCTAAAATGATTTGCTCCATACAAACTCATAACCACTTTAATTATCTTGACCCAATTTTTGTTTTGTTACTAAACTCGTTGCACATTCTCAACTTTAAGCGCACGGCCGCCATGTTTATCTTCACTTAGAGAGGGAAAAATAATGCACATGAATATTTAAGCCGATGAGCTATGTAAATTTCGAAAAAGCTACCTTCCTTCCATCAAAATGTGGATATCCTAATTAGCATACTCTCGCACATAAAGTATAACTTGTTAGATATTCAAAAAAACACACTCACTCAACATTTGCTTTTATTATTAAGATTTTCATTAAGCATACTTCTCATATATGCACAAAAGAAAAAGCGTTAGAAAGTTGAAACGTATACTTGGGCTTGTGCTATTAGCACGTTCGTAATGACTTTATGTTGACTTCTAATTAAATGTTCGGGTTTATTGTTTTCCCTTTTGTATTTTTTAACTTTTTTTCTTTTAACTTCGACATAGTGCAATTAGAATTAAATTTAAAACAAGCTCATTAACTAAGTACACAAAGTGAATAATTAAACCCATTTGGGTATGCATACGAAGCTGCGTGTATCTTCGTGTAGTTGTGTGAACTTTTCAAAGTCGAATTCCACATGACACAAGTAGTGTGAAGTGTGTAAGCAAATAAAGAAACAGACTAAAATTATGTTAAAATGTTGGATTGCTCGACGGGGAGGCGTTGCGTGGTTGCAAAATATGGGTTTGTCCAGTGATGCCATATGGGGATTTTTTTTTATAAAAGTTCTCCCAGAAATGGGGAAATTCTGCAAAAAAAAATCCCCATTTCATATCCGTTTTTTCCCCATTTCATTCATTATGAAGAAAAGTAGGTAAATATGATTTTTTAATAGGTGTAATATTTTCTTTTATTAAGACATTTTTTTTACGAGGTAATGCAAAATTCATGAGAATTTAAAACATAAATAATTAATTAACTATACGTTGGTTTTAAAGTTAATATCCAGGTAAAACAAAAATAAGTCTTTACACTTTAATAAAAAGTGACAATAATAAATAAAAATAGAAACTTATTAAAATCTAGAGAAGCAATATAGGTAATCCGTAAGACACATTATATATGGTGGTTATATACATACAAAGAAGGTAGAAAATGAATATTAAATACACATAGAAGGAAAGTAAAATATTCAAAGTCTTTCAGTTTAAAATTCTATGAATTCAAGTAAGGTACTGAAAAAACTAATGAAAAAATAAATTACTAATAAGTTAAATTAAATGAATAGATTTAAAAAGCAGCATGTGTAATTCATAAAAAACAGGGTCCCACATTACGAGACAGGTTAAAAGTAAATTATAAATTAAAAATGTACATAAATAATAATAAAAAAAATATATAAATAAACAAATGTTTAAGGTACTTCAGTTAAAGTTATAGAAAATGTTGAGCAGCAATTAAAATGCCGAACTTCACATCTGATATTGAATTTGCAAAGGGGTTGTACCTAGTTAATGAACTGAATGTGAAAATGACAGATTTGAGTAAAGTTAAGTTCGAAATACGTTTAGAGCTAAATCGCTTAGATTCTATAAACGCGGTGATGTTCTTATGTTCAGGATTTATTTTTAAATAATGCAAAATTAAAAAACATTCGTGTATTTCGTTTTTTCCCATTTTAAGAGCACTTTTCCCCATTTTCCCCATTTTAAGAGCACTTTGCCACATTTTCCCCATTCAGTGAAAAATTCCCCAAAATGGGGAAAAATCCCCACATCTGTCATCGCTGGCGTTTGTCACTCAAGCACTGAACTTTTGATGGTCGAAATGATTTATCATGCAAAACAACCTCGCTCTTTAGAAAATCCTTATACAAAATGGTTAGTTTCTTGAATTTTGATTTAACTTTAGCGGATATGGCAACGCTTTTTTAAACACCTTTATCTATAAACAAAAACTGGGTAGACACACGACGAGCTTCGTATTGTCGAATGGGAGGTGCCACGCCCATTTTCATTTCATTTCATTTAATTTTACTATAAAAACGTTCGAATAGAACGTTTCAGAACAACTGCTTTTCGAGTTTTAAAAGCAAAACTCCCACTAATATTTCTTAAGCCTTCAGTATCATTGTGAAAAAATACATCATGAGGCAATTTTATATAATTTTATTCATATAGTAAAATGCTATATATTATACAGGGTGGTCAAGAAAAAAAAAAGACTTTCCATTTATAAAATGAATTAAAAAAAAAAAAATCTTTAAAAATATTGAAGCTCATTGTTTGCTGTATGGAAAAATCATATCCTTTAGGCGACTGCCACTTTGTTTATCATAACGGTACAGTAATTTTTTAGGAAGTTCTCCATCACTTTTCTTTTTTGGAGTTTTTCGATTCAGGTCTTTTATTGTTCTATTTTCGACACCACCATGTATGACTCATCTACGGATGTAAAAACATTCAATTTTCACTCTATACTCGACAATCGACATCATTTAACGTTACTGAATCACCAATTGCATCTTCACAGAAACTGGGTCTTATGGACTTTTCATTGGTAGCACACCAAACCGTGACTTAAGAAGGGCTCATCTTCGCTGCCTTCAGCCTTCAGTTTCTTAGAGAAATAGCGACTTTAATTTTGTTCTTGATGCGAAACATCTCGAAACATATCGAATCGACTCGAATGAGACGGAAATTCCAGGACGATGGCGGAAATTGGCCTGTCGCCATCACAGAGCGGATGCGTGCTCTCGACTCTCAAACCACAGAATGAAATTTTGTGTGTGTTTACGGCTGCTTGAAAGATAGCATAATTTTGGACCGGATAGGTGGAACTGTTGTCGAGATATAAACATTTTTGTTTTTTTTAATCCTTTCAACTTAATTCCAAAAGTGAATAAATGGACACGCTGGACCTGGGGAGTAAACTGACAAAGCTATGACTTACACAGACATTAGACCACTGAATCAGTTGATTAAATTAAATCTGAATGCAAACAAAAACTCTAAAAATTGAAAACGTCGGATTGGATTGCGTTATGAAAACTTTTTAAATGAATGCATACACTTATCTACTGCGGTGTATTAAGATTCTAATACTATTTGATTTGGTTTTTAAATTAAAACTCTTGATAAAATTCAACTACAGCACAATGCAATTGAACATCTCCATTTAGCGAGAGAAGTTCCACATCTGGTATGTAATTACAAGCACACTCTGTTGTTTTTTTTTCAAGTATTTTGCGGGTCAAAAATAACCGACTTGTCTCTGTCAAGGTGACTTAATTGATTTACTTAATTGATTTTTCTATCAAAAATAATGGAAATGAAAATTTCCGCAAGGTCGTTCGTGGAATGTTAAGTTCGGATAAACGCCGCTCGCTGTAAGGTGTTATTAGACCTCTACGCCACTTACGTTGGGTAACGTTTTGAGTTAGGTCATTGCTATAGTTTCACAACAGCATTTTTAGACACTTAGCTACGTTCCAAAGTAACACAATTTTAAAACTTACTTAATGGCCCAGCTTGTTATAAATAAACTCCTTATTTTTCTATTCGATTGAATTTTGTTTTTTTCTGTGCAGTCCAGGAATATTAAGATCCAGTTTGACATTTCGGTGGAATTCAACTTCAATTTACTAGTTAAATATTTTATGTAAGACACTTAGTTTTATTTTATATTTTACATCTGAAATCAATTTTAGTTTTACTTATATTTTGGTTTTTATTTTTTTATTTTCAGGTGAGCAAACTCAAATTAACAAGTCAATCTGTGGTTATTGTAAGTGTTTTACTTGAAACTTATGTCGTGATATTTTACATAAACACTATATCTACAACTCTCAAACTTATTTATGGAATAAATTGGACCAGGGATTAAAAGAAAAAGTTTGTTTTGCCAACCGCTAAAGCTAGTGAAAAGGATTTAAAAGATGGCTGTTCTACCAGCTGCTTATACTACAATGCGAAAATAACTTGTCGAACAAGTGAATTTCTACAAACTTCACACATTTCTGTAACATAGCGTTACAAGTTCCATACTTACGGTCAATTGTGGAGAAATTTAACAACCACTTGTCGTATTGCATTCAAGGTCTTAGTTTATATGGGATATTTTAAAGAAACAACTATCCTCCCATCACAAGTTTGTCATCGACAGAGAATTTTATTGAAAAAGCCGTAATTAAACACTTGTTAAAAAAAACACCATTTAATACGCTGGAGCGAGTTTGGAAAAAAGTAAAATTTGGGGAATAATTTTATATACCTAGCTCGATGTGAGAGATTGCATGATGTCCTAGTAGTCTTTTGGTTATGTAGGTAAGGTCTTTGACACCCTTTACCATGACAGAGAGAGGAAGCTTGACTAACTAGTTCAGGGAATGATATTCATTATCCTTAGAGTCAAAATTAAGGTCTGCTATAGCAATTTACACGGAATAGAGTATGGCGTTCCTCAGGGCTCCAAACAGGGACCTCTTCTTTTAATATGGGGTACCATTCAAAGTGTCTAGTATATTATCAAAGCAGATTTTTTTTTTAATAGTTAGTGGTTGAACTACTAAGCGAGGGGTCCAGGATCGATCCCCGGAAAAATTCAAATTATATCTTAAGTTTTTCATTCCCACTGCTAACGTTTGACAAATATCCGAGAGTATAACTGTGATGAAAAAGCTTCTCAATTAGCCGTACGCAATAGGCGTACAAATTGATGAAAAACTCACACAAAACGAATGGTTGTCAGGAGTTAGACCTAGGGCCCTACAGACCTGTTGCGCCAACTATATATTTATATTTGTACTTACAGATTACGGATATACACATATTTTTTCGACCTGGCATTTGGTTTGTGTTTTTTGTGTCATTTTTTTGATTTTAAGGTCGTCTTTTTAAGCCTCATATAAATGTACGTAATGGGAACCACACATCAGAACTCTAAAAAAAAAAAACAAGATAAGGGGATCCCTATGTGAACTCGCCCGTCTTCAGTAGAAAACATCGACTGCATTCGAAAATCAGTCCATTACGCTCTTATAGATTTAATTCAAGGACAAAATTCTACTCCCAAATGGACCACTGAAGTGGCCACAGAAGTCTTGTGATTTGATGCCATTCGATGAATTGTTTTGTGCGGGTACGTTAAGTCGTTATTGTGTGCTAATAAATAGTAATCTGGGGGCCAAAACTTATATCAGATAGTGCCACAAATGCTCGACAGATTGACTTAAAATTAGATCGACAGGATGCGCTTTATCAAAAACAGTTAAGGACGGGATAGGGTTGACTTTGTGAGCCTGCGCCTAGTAGACTCATATTTTTGAAACTTTTGTTTATGCAACTTTTACAAAGCAGTTTCTGGATGAATTTGTTATACAAAAGCAAGTCAAAAATACCTGATTGTAAAGGTTAGTTCAGTGGGGCCTAGGTTTCCTCTAACGGTGGCGTCTTTATAAGTAAGGGAGGCTTCTTAAAAATATTTTGCTACTGAAAAATACGTGATGGCGAAGTTGGTGCAGCGGGGCTCCAGTTTCCTCTATTGGTGGTGTCTTAATAAGTAAGGGAGGGCTTCTTAAAAATATTTTGCAATTGAAAAATTCGTGACTTAGAAGTTGATGCAGTGGAGCTTCTGTTTCCTCTTTTGGTGGTGTCTTAATAAGTAAGAGAGGCTTCTTAAAAATAAATATTTTGCAATCGAAAAATTCGTGATGGAGAAGTGGGTGCAGCTGGGCTCCAGTTTCCTCCTTCGGTGGTGTCTTAATAAGTAAGGGAGGCTTCTTAAAAATATTTTGTGATTGAAAAATTCGTGATGGAGAAGTATGTGCAGCGGGGCTCCAGTTTTCTCCTTCGGTGGTGTCTTAATAAGTAAGAGAGGCTTCTTAAAATTATTTTGCGATCCTTCATACCTCGCATACTTGTTTTTTTTTTATCGTTATGCACTCAATATTTTCATTGGAGTTTTTTTTAGATACATGTTTCTTAATTTTCATCTCTCTGAAAAAGCATTTTTGTTATGTATCGATGTAAAATAAAATTTCACTTGAAAAAAGGAATAGAAAAGATACAGAATAATAAAATATTTTAAATTGACGTTTCCAGCTTTTGGTCAATGTTTTCACGTAGTGTACACATTCCAACGTTGATTTCCACAGTTCGAACGTCCGGAAATTCGCAGCACCCTGTGTGATTCAAATGCGTTGCATGGCTAATGAATAAACGCTTCATCGTGTCAACTGACAGAATGAACAAAAAAGACGTGCAAAATGTTTGACAATAGACAGTACTGATCAGTTCATACTTCACGGATAGCTTCTCACTTCGACGCTCAATGTCACCAATTTCTAATGGCTCCAACAGACTTGTGTGCTGAATGCCAATATCTCCCTGCACCGATAGACGCTGCTAATATAGCAAATAAACAAAACAATTTCGTCTTCCAAACCTTTTCAGCTAGTTAAAACCAGTCGACTCCATATACACCACTGTTATGCACGCCGTGGCCTTAACCGGTTTATCCACAGCTCTTTAAAAATAGCCATGCTGTAAGCTGTTCGTGGTGCTGATAGAATCAATTATATCTCGCAGCTTATAGCACCTCTAAGCTCTAAGTATGTGTAGAGAGAAAAATTCTTGGGATAATTGCGCGGTGAAATTTTGTAACTGCCATACAGTCCGGAATTTAACCGCTAATCTCACAACGCACACAACAGTTTTCCGTGTTCTACTTCGCTGCGACAATGTAAATCTACGATTGAACCAGATTCAGTAATCCGTCAGAAGCGAACTTAATGCGTCGCCATGGCCCCGCTATGCATTGTGTATCCAAATGTCCATTCCGTGGCACATTTTTTGTGGCAATTTTTATGTGCGCTGTCCGGATTTAGTCTAATCGCTGTGCAAACATAAAATAAGTGACCGCACGAATTCCCCCCGGAAAGCCACAAAAAGGGGGCCAACAGTTGGGACCCCAAATACGAGTGGAACTTTTGGGCATAACTTTGGGCTTGGCTTGAATCAGACCATCAGACACCATGGCGGGACACGTCGAGTGTAATCAACTTTGCCTGACGTGTACGATCAATAAATTCCTGCAAAAGTAGCACACCAAACGGGGTGGTTTGACACGTCTGACAAGTTTCATACACAGCGTAGGTGGCACTACAAACGGCCTTTGTGCGAAACATTATCCTCTGTGTCATGATTAAGCCGTTTCATCTTGGGTGAGAAAGAGCAGACAAAAAACGCATACCCTCCATGACTCAAAGCGACCGGGTTAATTGACTTTAGAGTACGGCTCTGGCAAAAGTTACACCGACCAACTACAAACTACCAGCCAACTTTAAATAGAAAATTATGGTTTATTTTTCATTTTATTTTTACATTTTTTTCGGGTACGTTAACCTCTGCAGAGTGTTTGCGCGGTAAATGTTTCCTACCTAGTTTAGCAATGGATTTTTTTTTTTTTTGCTGGACAGTGGAATGACGGGGCTCCCGTTTTATATGCCCCATTTGATGTGAGCTTTATGGTTGAAGATTATTATAGTGTAGCTCCGCAATGCTGATACGTCGTTGTGATAGATAGTCGGTGGGAGGGTTTATTTTTTTAAGCCCGAAAGTTAATTATTATGTTTGTTTTAAGTTGAGTTTGTTTTTTTGCCGTTTTTTTTTTGTTGATTTGTCGGACAAGCGTGAGTACATAAATTCAATTAAAATTTTTGTGTTATTTTATTTTTAAGAGCAACGCCGTTAACCTATATTTAGTTTGTGAAAATAATTGTTTTACACTTTATGGTGCAGAGTGCGGAATAGGTTGTTATACCTGCTGAATTAATGGACTTTGCTGGTGTTTTTTTTTGTTGGTTGTTTCATTAGGTAAATATGCGCCGGACTTGTGGCTTTAAGTGTGGAATGTTGTGCGTAGCTATACGATGTCTCATCTGCCGGGTAAGCTGATCTAGGGACGGCGTTGCCAAACGGGGCAGAATATTTCCTCTCCAAATAAATCTGAAAAACCCCCAAATTTGGATATTTTTTCCCAAAAAAGCCAAACTTTTTGTCAGTATTTTTTAAGCTTGTTTTGTGTACAACTTAAAAGTAGGAATTTCGAATTTGAAACTAGAAAATGTAAGTTTGGTTTTCCGAATGCCAAAGTGTGCAGTAAATACAAATTTTATAAATTTTTCCTAAAGAAACTGTCATTCGATTTTTTCGAAAGAGCTGTTTTTTAATAGTCCAATATTTTTGGACAAACAAACAATTTTCGAAATACAAATAAAATAGAATTTAAAAAAAAAAAAACCAGTCGACCAAAACAACCCTAAATCTCGTGGAAAACTCCCAAACTGGCAACCCTGTCTAGGGATAAGAGTATCTACGCAGTGGACAATTTAAGGCTGGATTTGGCTATAACTTTTAGATATCTGGCCCACAGTTGGCCGTGACGATGTAGGAAGGCACTGACATGTACTATTACAAGCTCAATTGTAGAAATGCTGCCATTATAGAGGCCTGGCTTATGCACAACATATTGGAAAGCAAATTACACACAGCATTGCATTTCTACACAATCTTCTCAAAAACAAAAAATCAAGCGAAAATCTTAACTATTTGCCTTCGCCTATTTTTACCCACATAAAGTATTAGCTGACCCGGCGAACTTCGTACCGCTTAAAGTTGATTAAAATACTAACTTTCGAAGAACAAGCCCCAAGAATAAAACTCTTTTCGAATTAAATTGACTCAATGCATAGTTGCGACTTCATAGATTTCCGGCTTCTTGGTCGGGTACCTATTTCAGCGATAATAGTTGAATCCACTTGGTCCGGTCGGATTTTCTCAATCAACCAAAGCTTCCGGCTTCCGCAATGTGGGCATGCGGCAATCCTCACTTCGGTTTTACAAAAAATTGTGCTTGACGATGAAGTCCATGAACGGTTTCCTTTTTTTCTTTTTGTTGAAAAATCATGGGAAATACCTTGGCGGTTACTCGAAGTTTCGAAGAGAAAATACATTTTCTGGATAGGAAATATACTTTAAAACCTATTCTCACACCTACCAAATATACAAAAAAAATTTCATAAAAATCGGCCGAGCCGTTTCGGAGGTATGCCACCACAAACTCTGTGACGCAAGATTTTTATATAAAGATTAGATGTAATAACATAACCCTTCAAACAAACACTATTGAGGTATAAAAATTGTAAAAGTGATTGCAACGAACCGAAAACGAAGGGACGTCTATATAAAGGTTTTAAGCACCGAGCAGACCAAGAAGATGTTTATATTCACCCCTATCGAGGTATGCGTTCGCATAGGAATTTTTTTCCGATCTGTAAGAAATCGGAAAAATTCCATTCGAGGTATCCCTTCCGATACAGCTTTCGGAAAAAGTCGCCGATGACAAATAGCGCACCTTGTCGCATTGCGTGGAACCGCGTTATACCAATTATTTTTGACAGCTACACGGCACATCTTTTTCGAAACTCTCCTACAACGATTGCTGCGGAATATTTTAAGTTTAATGTGAAATGAACGCGTTTATATGCTTCATTTATTTTACTCCGAACGCAATTTGAGTTCCGATCGGATTTGGCTTTCGTATCGGATTTTTTTCCGAACGGATACCTAGGGGTGAATATCTCGGCTCGCTAAGAGCCATAAGATAAATGTTAGTTTTAAATTAGTTTTAATCGTTTTTTTTTTTATATATATAAGTTAAAGAAAAATTAAATAAAAATAAATTAAAAATGAAAAAAATGGGTGAAAATCTCTGAAAAGAAATAATTAAAAAAAAATATTTAATACAATTTTAATATTTAGTGTTTTAAATATGTATAACGATAAGTAGAGCTCCAGATCAAGCTAGATGGTATGCTGGTTGTAAACGTTTTTCCTTTCAAATAAATTCTCAAAGTCTGACTTTAAAGAAGAAATTCCAAGCAGTCAACCCAAGTTGGCTTTAGCTGAATATCAGTGCAGGGTCCATAGATACAGGCTTCACTGAAGATCACTCGATTTATTTTCTTAGTGTTACCCTCAGATGGCATTCGTGAAATGTGGCGCAGAGGTAGTTAACGTCTTTTTGGGGGCTCAACCGGAGACCATTTGCTCAGTGTTTCTATATAGCTGGTAATGCCGGGATTATGCCCGTCACCGTTTTGAGATCACAACTTTTGGTAGCTCAAATAAGCCAACTTTTCAGTCGGATCGTGGATCAATGATCGAATTTAAACTGATGTCAGAAATGTGCGTGAGGTCTATTTAAGCCAAAGCCGAAGATCCCCTACAAACTCACATTAGCGTTCCCGCATAGCTTTGGTAGTGGGTGTCAGAGAGGTTGCGAAGGTGCATTTTAGTCAGTGGGGCTCGTACTTGTGACCGCCACTCTATAGCGATGGTGTACGCGCTTGCTTTCTGGATGTGAAGTTCGCTCTTACAAGCTGCCCAAATCTTTCCTATAAATGACACAAATCGTCAGATTTGTCTATGCCAAAGTATAAGAAAATTAACTTTACTTGTTGACGATACCCAAAGAGCGAAGTCGCCAGTTCGTCGGCTCTTTTATGTCTCAGAGAGGAGTGATTTTAAACCGATTCCATTTTATGCCGATTACAAACGGCTAATTGAGAAGCTCTTTCGAGTCAGTTATACTTTCGGATGTTTGTCAGAGGTTCGCGAGAGGTGGCGCAGTGAAAAAGACTCTGAGTTGGAATTTGTTTTTTTTGCGGGACTCGAACCTGGGACCCTCGCTTAGTAGCCCAACACACTAACCACTAACCTTCCGTTAGTCGCGCGCACCTCACAGGTGCATAGATTTTTTATTTTTGGCGCCAAACTCATGTACAGTGGTTTAGCACCCCGCCCTTTCGACTACCTTCCTAATTTCCTTTGCTCTAGTTGCCTGTACCATCGCGACCTCTGTCCGTGTTACGTAGGACTCAAAACGGGTCTTAACACGCCTCACAGGTGCAACGCGCCTATATAGGTAATTTTTTTTTAGATGTGCGATTTTCAATTTTTTTTTCAAATTTGAGTGGATTTTACTAAAGCTATATAAAAACAGGAAGTTCAATGAGCACGAGAACGGATTTTTTGCGTAAATTAGCCAAAAGTTTGACTGTGTAGGTCATGGTTCCACGAAACATCGAAAAAGAGTCTACTTTTTTTTTCTTTTAAGTTTTTTTATTACTTAACTATTTACTTACTTATTTATTTATTTTAAAATGCAATAAGATATATTATTTATATAAATTTTGTTAGCTATTTTCTTTTATGGATTTCCGCGTTGTAAAATGTGTTTAAAGTCAAAACTTGAGAAATCACCTCACAGGTGTAGCGCGACTAACGGTGTGAGAAAATAGGGCGCGACTAACGGAAGGCTAAGCCACTGCGCTTACACAATCTCAGGTAACAATAAAATTAACACCGAAGTGACGGATAAAAATGGCATGAAGCCAAAGAAAAACAAAAACAAACTACAGTCGAACCCGTTTAAATGAAATGAGAAAAAAATCGTTACTTGAATTTCAATTAACCGGGTTTTTCATTTAAACGGACTTCGGATAACTGAAAAAAAGTACACGGGGACAAATTAAATTTTTCATATAAGCGGGGTTTTCAATTAAACTAGTTTTAAATAAGCGGGTCCGACTGTATAAAGAGGGAATTCACATTTTGGCGACAGCTTGGAAGATGAAAGTGCTGCCAAATTTACATTAAATTTGAAGTGAATTAAATTTCTTAAGGTTGAAACTACACTTTGCTGCAAGTGTAAGATAGCTTAGGTCCTTAAAAAAATTGGAGTTCGAATGTGAAAGGAGGAGTACGGGAGTACGGGAGTACGGAGTTGCAGTACAATACTCTTATGGGAGCACTTTCAGCAACACTAATTTTCAGGTATTCCTTGCACTCTTAATTAGACCAACATTACTCCGTTTTTGGTCTTTTAATACCGACGATGGTTTTATCTCTAAATTTCTGACAAAATATTGCTACTTCCAACTGTCAAAAGCAAAGACGGCATTACCGCAGCACTTTTGACGACTCCCGATCGTTGAGACTTTTTTTTTTGTTTTTAAATGACCCAGGTAACCTTTCTCCATGTCGCTTATAGAAAGATGCGTAACGCTGATCACTTTAAGTATACAAATCTCATTTCCAAAGTAAAAGTCTCTCGCCGGCGCAAACATTGCACACTCAGCTAACGCTGAACCAAACTAGGTCATTTGGAAAAGACATCTATTTGCCGCAGTCCCACTTCCTCTGTTTACAATCCACTTAATGCCTCATTCCAAAAATGATAGCCCTACGCACTGTGCTAGGTAAATAAATAATATTTATATAGAAAATTTGGAGCAGTTTGTCTAAGACCCTCTCCTAGTTGCCATCGCAAAGTAGGTCTGTGGAAGTTTGACAAATCACCTTTGTCTCCCAGATTTCATCAGTCGGCATAAAACCAATGTCCCGCATAGAAAATGAAAGACTATAAATATTCCTAACCCACTCCACCGCATCCATCTATCTATCGGTCTGCTTTACATAACCGAGAAAAAAAAAAAAAACTGAAAAACTCCCAAGAACAATGACTGAGAATCCACCTCACATTCGAGTGAGTGTACGAGTGTATCTCCGTCTCTCTAAATATGTTGCACGTTGCTGCGCCCAAAGGTTAATGCCCCCGGCTGAACTTGGCTCGGATGTGCTTCGTTCTTTCTTTTTTTTTGTCGGTTTCACACAGTTGAATCCACCTGTAGATACATGCGTGCTCTTGGATAACAGACGAAATTTAAGTGTCAACTACATGACCGTAACGAATGATGAATAACTACACAAAATAACGAATGATCGATGAGTGTAGGTTAGGTTAGGTTAGGTTGGTGGGCTGGCGGGGAGTGTCCCGCGCCACACTCAGGTCAAAATTGACCCATTGTGATACCCGTCGGGGGGAAGGGTTTTATCCCTTATCCGTAGTAACCTTTTCTGCCTGTTAAAATTAATTAATTAATTACTTACTGTGTCATTGCATACAAACCATCTTGAGGATTTGACGAAGTTCATGATTTTGTCCGTTGGTGTGCTAGATAGCTCGTTCAGGTTGTTGAAGAAGAATTTTCCAAGCACTCTGTGTCTGGAGTGTTGAAGAGCTGGACAGTGACATAGGAAGTGGGTTGTATCCTCTATAACTCCCTCGTCACCGCAGCCTCTGCAAAGTTCTTCCTCGGTCAGTCGCATTTTCTTCATGTGGTATCGCAAGGTGTTGTGTCCCGTAAGGATACCTACAAGCGTAGAGAGACATCTCCGGTTGTTCCGCATGATTCTCTCTGTTCTGGATTTACAGAAAGATGGCCATAGTTTCCTTGTGTTTTCGCACGTATCCATGGATTTCCATCTAGCGTTTGCCTCGTCCGTGGCCTTTTTCCCTGCTTCTAGCTTTAGTGTACAGAGCGGGATGCACACAGAGGGGCATGTTAGTTCTAGAGCATTAGCCGAGCCATGTCGTGCTAGTTCATCCGCTTTCTCATTGCCTGGAATGCCTTCATGTCCAGGGACCCAACACAGTAATACCTTGTGCTGTGTTCCAAGAGCTCTGAGCTCTTCGCGACAGCTCTTCACAAGCTTCGATTTTATTTCTGGGGCAGTTAAAGCTTTTATAGCTGCCTGGCTGTCGATAAAGAAGGTGATACCTTCCGGAGGTATCACCTTTATCGCAGACTCACGGGCGGCTCTTGTCACTGCCATGACCTCCGCTTGGAATACACTGCAGTGGTCTGGGAGGCGTATTGATGTTGAGATGCCCAGCGGTTCAGAGTAGATGCCTGACCCCACGCCGTTGTCCATTTTAGACCCGTCTGTGTACACGGGAATGGATTGCGTGTCAGGTACAAGTCCATCTCTCCATTCTTCCCTGCTGGGGTAGGCGCTAGAGAAGGGTCTTCTGAATTCCAAATATGGCGTTATGTAATCCGTGCTAGGTACATTGCCAAGGTACTTCTGTAGGATCGTTGAGTGACCCTCTTCATCGTGTTTCCAGTCTATTGATTGGCTAATTCTCATGGCACTTGTTGCTGCCACAGACTGTACAAAGATGTCTAGCGGAAGCAGGTTGAGGATAGCCTCAAGTCCGGCGGTTGGAGTTGATCTCATCGCGCTGGTGACCCCGATGCATGCTAGTCTTTGCACTTTTGTGATAGCCTTTAGGTGTGTAGCCTTTTTTGTTGCTGGCCACCATACAAGACTGCCATATGTCAGTATTGGTCTTACAATAGCTGTGTACAACCAGAGTTTGATCTTCGGAGATGGTCCCCATGTTTTCCCAAAAATCTTGCTGCAGGTGTAGAATGCTATTGTGGCTTTCTTGATTCGTTCGTCTATGTTCATTTTCCAATTTAGTTTCTTATCTAGTATTAGTCCCAGGTATTTTGCATTGTCAGAGATTCTGAGGGGTGTACCACCAACAGAAGGCATGACAAACTGCGGAATTTTCCTTTTATTTGTGAATAATACCAGTTCTGTCTTCTGAGGATTGACTGATAGACCGCATTTCCTGGTCCAGGAGTCAAGGATGGAGAGGGCTCCATTTAATTGTTCAGCTAGTGTTGGCAGAAATTTGCCGGTTGCCATTAGCACAACATCATCCGCGTAGGCAGTTATTCTTATGCCTGTATGTCTGAGTTGCATAAGTGCCTCATTTAAAACGATAACCCAAAGTAGTGGGGAAATAACCCCTCCCTGAGGTGTTCCTCTTGAAGCGTAGGCTTCAAGTCTGGAGACCCCAAGTTCGGCTACTAGGTGTCTGGCCTTAAGTGCGTTGACAATCCAATTGATGACCGTGGTGTCAATGTTGAGTTTACTCAGTGTTCTGCATATGGCGTCTGTTTTGACATTGTTGAAAGCTCCTTCAATGTCTAGGAATGCTGCTAAGGTGTATTCCTTTATTCTTAGTGATTTTTCAATTACTCTTACAACACAGTGTAGCGCAGTCTCTACGCTTCTTCCTTTTGTGTAAGCGTGCTGAGCTTGTGATATATCATCCGGGCATAAGTTGCTGCGAATGTATATATCTATCAATCTTTCTAGGGTCTTAAGTATGAAAGAGGTGAGGCTTATTGGCCTGAAATCTTTGGCGTTAACATGGCTTGCTTTGCCCGCCTTGGGTATAAAGATAACCTTCACTTCTCTCCATATTTTCGGTATGTACCCGTGAGTCAGGCTGCCAACATACAATTCCTTTAGTGCTGGAGTGATAATGTTGACAGTTTTCTGCAGCATGATAGGAAAGATTCCATCAGGTCCTGGGGATTTGAAGGGAGAGAAGGAACGGATGGCCCATTCTATTCTATCTTCCGTAATCAGATCCTCCGGAGGGTCCATTTGCATTGTGCTACGGTTGTTTGCACTGTCGTGTGGCTGACTGGTACAGCCGGGAAAGTGCGTAAACAACAGTACCTTCAGAGATTCTGAACACGATTCGGTCCAGTTACCGTCGGAGTCCTTGAGAGATCCCAGAGCTTTAGGTCCTCTGGTTAGGATTTTCCTTAGTCTCGCGGTTTCCGCTGTGCCTTGTAACTCATCGCAGAGCTTTTGCCATGATTGGCGTTTTGCTTTCTGGACTTCGTTTTTAAATTTTCTCTGGCTGGCTTTGTATCTTTCCCAGTCTTCGTCAGACTTTGTTCTGTTTGCTGTATTTAAGAGCCTCCTTGTGTCCTTTCTAATAGCAGCAAGTTTCTTGTTCCACCATGGAGGTGATATTCGGGTTCTTTGTGTTGCCACTGGACAGACTTTCTCAAAAACGTTCTTAAACACGCTTGCGATCCTTTCGGCCTTTATGTCTAAGTCTTCCGGGCTATTAATACTACCTTCTTGCAAGAAGGTTTTACTTTTCCCAACTTCATTGCTGAAGAGGCTCCAATCCGCCTTTTTGGGATTCCTATATGGCTGGGGCGGTTCCCCTACGTTATCTACAGAAAATTCGATCAGCTTATGATCCGAGTAGGAATCTTCTGTTAGTACGTGCCATTTTGTCACATTTAGAGTGTCGGAGTTGTTACAGATTGTTATGTCTAAAACCTCTTGCCTGTTCCTAACTACAAATGTTGGTTCTAGACCCCTATTGGCTACCAAAAGGTTGTTTTCTATAATGAATTCAAAAAGTGACTCACCTCGCGTGTTGATGTTTCCGCTGCCCCATTGTATATGATGCGCGTTGGCATCGCATCCCAACAGTAGGTCCCATCCTTCCTGTTCGGCTTTATGGACCAATTTGTGGGTTAGGGGAGCAGGTGGTCCTTCTGCTTCATACGGCATATAAACGGCTGATAAGATCAGTGGGGGAAGTCCCCTTCGCTCAAGCCGTACAACGGTCTGGTCTAAGTTGCTGTAGGTAGATAGAAGTAATAAGTTAATATTTTTCCTAGCTACAATACACGTTCTGTTCTTACTGTCCGCGTTTTGCGGTTCAATGTGGTAGGTTGCTAAATCCTTGTGATTGAGCCCACATATTTTGCCACGGGATACCCATGGCTCTTGAACCAAGGCGATATCTATGTTTCTGTCGCCTAGGACATAAACGAGGTTAGAGCTAGCTGCTATGCTATGGTGTAAATTAATTTGTATTATTTTCATAATTTTCTTACCTTATTCACCACCTTCCTCGCTTTATCCGTTCTTTCCGTATAGGGTCGAACCTTGCACCGGGTAATTCCAGTGCGGACCTTGTTATTGAACTTCCTCAGCAATGGCATAGATTTGTGGTTTAATAAAACCACAATCTCAGTACCAGCTTCGGAATGTTCGCCCATTTCAAGCACCTCCCAGTTCTCACTACAGAGTTCCGGGTTTAGGTGTCGAAGATTTCTCTCTATCCTTTCTCTGGGAATGTGAGGGCCAGGCATCGAAATGATACCTTTCGGTCTGGTAAACTCCAGCAGGTCCTTCTTAACGACAAGTCGCAAGTCGGCATTTGCCCATGGAGCCTGTGTGTTCGCTACGAATTGCTTCAGCCAGTTCAACGTGAACTCATCATCGCATGACAGGAGTTTGAAGCCTTTGAAGGTTGTGAGCTGCTCAAAATGGGGGGATTTTTCCTCTTTGTTGACGATGGAATCGTTAACACCATCCAGAATGCGCATCTCAATGAGCCTCCATTGGTCGCTGTCTAGCTTCCTATCTGGCTTATTGTTGTCTATGACCGCCGCCTGGAGATTGGTCTTTGCAGACACAGTCAGCTTGGCCTTTTTGCTAGCTGTTCTCGTGGGCGGCGATATTGTTTCATCCTGCCTACCCCTTTTTGAACTTACCGCCAACGGTGCGAGTGTGGTTTTGTCGACCGAGCTCGTGTTTGTTGACGGTCGCTTAAGTCTGTCCGAGACTGAGGTGGATGGCAAACGGCTTTCCCTCCTCGTCCCGAACAGTCTACCAGCTGTTTGCCTTGTCGTCCCTGTGAAGCGTCCCCTATCGTTCCTTCCCGTTCTAGGGTTCATCCCAATCGAACTGGAGTTGGGTTTTGTGCCCTTCCCCTGAGCGGTTGGGAGCAACCTGGCTCTGGCCGCTGCTGAGGTGGATGGCAAGGGGCTTTCCGTCCTCGAAGCGGTCAGTTCCATGCTGGTACCCTTGGTAAGTCGGTCGTGTGGGTCTTGGACTTTCCTGGAGCAGCTTGCAGCCGGCTCGGATTCAGGTGAATTCGAGTCGGTTGCTGGCCGAAGTCTCTTAGCAACTGAGGTGGGGAGCAAACGGCTTCCCGCCCTCGTTGTAAGAGGTCTTCTTACCCTTTGTCCACGTTTGTTGTCGTCTTCCCTAGTGGACCCTGCGAACTTGAGCGTGTTTTTGGCTCTGTCCAGAGCCGCCTTATCCTTGTCCGTGAGGGACTTCGGATCACGCCTTTTCATTCGCCGAATTAGCCGAATGGCATTACGTCGTTTGTTGCGTACAGGTGTCGTCCTAGTGTCGTCCCTAGTTTTATTTGGTATAGAGGCGGAAGGGCTTATTCCCTGAGCCGTCTTACCAGTGCTGACTACTGTCGCAAAACTGTCCATTGTGGACTCCTCCCTATCAATCGGACTGCTTTCGCCTGGCATTATAGATCCCTGCAGCTTACCCTCGGGAGAGTAGCAAAGGCTTGTCTCCTTCGGTATGGCTGCTGGCATCTTATAATAGCAATCCTGAGGTTCACCCTCACTCAACTGCGGGACGGCCCCGGCATTCGTTGAGGAGGGTAAATCTCTGGTCGGCTTTAGCATCGCTGATGGTGTTTTATTGCCTGGGCTCCCCGATCTGACCGCCATGGATCGCGACTGGCAAAGGCTTGTCGCAGGCCTAGGCGGCCCCATCAAGGTTCCCACACCTAAGTCGGGGGCCGGATCCGCCGTGGTGCAAGCCATAGGCGCATCACTCGACGAATCCTGCTCCTGGAGATAGGCTCTGGCATTATGGAGCCTCTTCCTGTCATTCTCTGACAGCTCCTCCCACTTCTTCGTGCCCAGTCTCTTGATCGTGAGTTTGCAGTTTTTCGATCTCTTTGAGCTGGTCGAGTAGTGGGAGAGGGACGAGCTGGCGATGGAGCAAGTGTCGCTTGAATCCAGAAGGAGTTTTTCCAGATTAACGTCTATTGCCCCAACGCTTTCCCCGTCCGATATGGGAAGGAGACCCTCCTCCATACTTTCTCTCATTTTCCGATCGGTTTTTACTGAGCTAGAAGTGCCCGATTCGTTCACACTTTTCGCTTCTTTTGAATTTTTAGTTTTTATTGAAATGTTCATTTTTGGTCCCACGAGTAAGGGGGAAGAAAATGTCCGCTTGCACTCACCCCCTGTATGCAAGTAAGAGGAATTAAGTTAAAACTGGAGGTCCCCAGGTATCCAGAGTTTGCGCTATCGACTGAGCACCCCCCCAGCCACGCAGGCCTCGTCGCGTCGTAACTTGCCTTGGGGTCTCCTGTACGAAGAAAAACACGCCTATCGACGAGCTGTTACATGGGAAAACATCTGTCTGAAACGCATGACAGATGTAGTTTTCTCTCTCAGCGAGCCGCAGGCGGTCCTTCTAGGAGACAGTGTTGGTTGGTCCGCGATAGGGCTTTCACGGCGAGTAAATGGCCGCTATGACCCTAAAACCTCGAATGGCGAGCGTATCGTATCGAGGTCCCCCTATCCGCCACCTGGGGTCGCGCCTGGTAGGGAACCACCCCGCAGGCTGTAGATACAAAGTTATTGCATGACATCCCGCACACACACACAAGAACTGGAGTAAAGACCCATCCACAGCAACGTGTGCAAGTGCATTCCATTGTGTATGCATGGGTGGTTGATTACATTATTGCTTCCGATGAAAACACAACACCCAACAGGAAAAACTAACACGAAATCCAAATTACTAGCTAGACAGACAGGTAGTCATCATCACCATCAGTGTTGTTGTTGCGATGAGAAAAGGTGTCAATATGCTGTTGCTGGCGATGGGTTGAGTTCATTTACACCGCGCAACTATCTATTTGTCAAATGGTGTGCGATAATTCGAAATTGTTTACGATGTCATACCCCGTACACGACACAGCACGCTGTTTGGGTGTGCCGGAGGGTGGAGGGGGAGAGCAGATTAATTGAAAAATCGAGACGCGTACATTGATCGAATGATCGTGGAAAAACGTTAGTTATCTTGACCCAATTCCCAACGGCTCACGTCCCACTGTAGAGTGGGTCAAGAACCTTATTCTAGCCATGCGCGTTGTCGGACGTTTCTTTTGTGTTCTGGTGAGATTTTTTTTCTTTCTCATTTGCCTCGGAGACCAAAGTCGCGGTGGCTTTGGCATACGTGGTGGACTTGTCAAACCGTTGATATCTGACCCACAATTCAGTCACACACCGGTATATGTCGGTGTTTGAATTAAAGTTGTTAACTCTTGAGTCACGAAATTATTCATCGGATGAATGATGAGAATTTACGACTGGTACCCAGCCCATTGGAGGGCACACACATAGAGAGATACTATAAATTTGCATGAACGAACTGAGCAGAGGATGGGAGCAATTAAGCTTGAGCACTTTCTAAGTCTATAAACCAACACTAACTATACTCGTGAGTCATTCTGTTTAACCTCGCTGACATTGTCATTGATTTTTCCACCCCGAAGTTGGCGTTTTATTTGTTTTTTATTTTTAAGACGACTATGGCCATTTGAGTTTGAAGATTGTGCAATCTTTAAGTAGACGGAAAGATGGGGCGCGGTCTTCTTAATTTATGAACAAACATAGAATAGATAACAGGAAACCGTGCAGCGGAAACGGAAATTGTGAACAAACTTAGTTGATTTGGCTAACGGATGTCAACGTATTCGATACATAAGTGCTGAGCGTCGAATTTTTAGCAATTCCGCACGTATTTGTTGATAAACAACTAGGCGTATGCATTCATTTGGCGGCCCAGAAGTGTCGTACTTTATCACCATAGCCAGAGGTTGAATTTTGACACGTGTGTGGAGCTGAACGAGTGAGATAATGATTCTGTGTTCGAAATTGCTGAACTAGTTGCGTTCAATGAGGATTTGACATGAAGTTGTAGGCGAACATTAGTCAACTCAGATGACCTAAACAGCTGTCACATGTGGTTCAATACAGAGCCGTCGTATATGAAAAAAAATTCGGGTGTTTGAGAGGCAATGCCTCAGGGCCTGGCTAGGGTTGTTTAGAACTCCTGAATCTCAGTACATAAAATACTATCCCAGCAGGACCTTATACAATGGGGCTCGACTGAATAGAAATGACAATTTCCTTATTAAGGTGATTCGGAGGCACGTTGCTGGGGCGATGGCCAGTGATAATAACCTGATCTCAGGGGCTTGCTACCCCAGTTTAATTTACCACGAGAGTACGCTTTGGTCTGGCTTTATCCCGCCTGAGGCATTTCTTCATGTAGACTAGACATGGAAGGGTTAGTCCAGATAAAAGATGTTGTGCCGGTATTGTACCACAGCCATCGTTTTAGTACCGCATTTGCGGAACGGGACAAGGTCGATACGGTAAGGCAGTTCACCAAATTCTGGTGGCTTGAGGAAGAGGTCAGGTTAGCACCTTACGTAGCATCCTCCTTAGTTTTAAGCTAAATGTTAAGTTAGTAGGTTTAGGCTTAGAGTAGTTAGGAGGTTGCCCGTGATCAGGTCGTAACCCGGAGGTTTTTTGGGCTTAAGTTTCTTTATTACTTGCCCGAGCTCGGTGAGTGTAGCATTTATTACTACATTATTTTCAGATGTAAGTCTGTCTGATGCATTAATATTTCCATTAAGCGCTTGACTATCGAACGGCTAAAAAGTTTCTTCTAGATGAGCGGCGAAAACGTCCGCCTTCTCTTTGTCGCTTTTTGCCCAAACATCTTGGGTTATCTTAATAGGCGGCTCTGCGATCATCGGCCTTTTTGTGGCTTTAATAGCCTTCCAAAGCGAGTAGTTGGATTCTTTTTCAGCTGTTAGGCTTTCGAGGTAATTTCTGGCCTCGTCATTTTAAAAATCTTCAATAGACTTTGTTAGCAAGTTAGTTAGTCGATTTAAGCGGGCTTTATCTTGCGGGGCTCGAGTTTGTTGCCATATTTTTCGCGCTTTTCGTTTTGTTCTGACCATATTTATTATTTCCTGCGGGTATTTGACGCAGTTATAATTCGCTGTTCTCTGCTGGTGAGCTGTATTATTCCATGTAGCTTTTTGTACGACATTGACGAAGCGGTCGACCGCGACTTCTAGTTCGTAAGGCGTCTTGAGTGATTCACACAGTTCAGTATTGTCCTGGACATATTTTTTGAAGTCTTCCCAGTCTGTTTTGCCATTTGTTAGCCTTGGCGGTATTTCGTGCTTTATAAAAGTCTCAGTCGTTGTTAAAATTAGCGGAGAATGATCAGAAGGAAGATCAAAACATTCTTCAACTTTAATACGATTGGCGAGTAGTCCTTTTGTTAAAAAGAAATCAATTAAATCAGGTATTTTAACGACATCAGTCGGCCAGTATGTTGGTTTGCCTGTCGAATGAGAATCGCAAGTGTACTGCATACACACTTTTTAAAAACACAAAGAAATAACGCCGAACACCAAATTAAATTCACATTTCTTTTCAGTGCATAAAAGACTTGCCAAACAAAAATTATTGTAAACCTGAATTTTTTTATATAAACAAAGTCTATTCAAATCCTCATCTAATCTAAAGTAAAAATGTCTTTTACAAAGTTAACCCACATACAATTTTAACGAGTGCCTCTTGTAGATGACTATTGCCACATTAAGTGTTTGCTTTTACTAAATCTAAAAGTTTAATTTTAAAAATGATTTAAAACTAACGCGATTTTCATAAAAATTGAACCGAATCATTCTTCAGTATATATAGTTCGTTCAATTGACGGAAGTGCAATTGAAATCGGGTTCTTCAAGTTTTTCAATTCATCGGAACTTCAACTCAGTTTCAAAATGATTCAAGTTTCGTTAAGTGGATGAGTTCTTTCAAATTCGGGCATTTTTAAATTAAAAACATTTCAAAAGTTTAGGTACCTATTCGAAGAAATATGTTTTGCTGAGACCTTTGAGCTTGTGATTGGACAAATTGTTCTTAACTGGGACTCTGGACACGGCTCAAAATATCTGGACAATCCCGGCGAGTACTGGCCGCATGGCAACCCAATTTTTTTTAGTTTACCTGAGTAACTCGGCTTTTATTACGTTTCTAGAAGGACTATAAATTTATTTTTTCTGCGAAAGCACATTATAAGGCTACCAAAAAGAATTAAAATGCATTTAAAATAAAATAATAATAAAAAAAAAAAAAAAAAAAAAAAAAATTCTACACCCAAATTTCCCCCCGTCGACCAATTACATATATAAAGGGCTTTCCAATAAGAGGTGTTATTTTGGTATTCAAAGAAAAATGTCATTTTTTGAGATAAATGATCGGATGTTTATTTCATAATAAAGAGAAAGGTATGCTGTTAATAATGAAAAACAAAGTCAACCAAATGGCCACCACGAGCACGCATACAGGACCATATCCTTTCACAATAACACCTCTTATTGGAAAACCCTTTATAGTGTATAGGTATTATACGAACTACAGACCTTGGGGTTTCTTTTTGACAGTAGAAGCTTTTAAACTACCTCGGCTTGGAGTTGATCCTTTGATCTTCTTAATCGTGTTTTTTTAAACTCCGTAAATCGTCGCCCATAGCGACATTCATTAAAATAACATCATGCCCCTAACTGCTTAATTATCCACCAGTCCATGTTAAACTATAAGAAACTTTCTACAATTCCTCATAATCACACAGATAGATTGAAAACGCAGTTGATCTACACAGCCAAACGGGAAAAAAAGGAAGAAAACAAGCATTAATCACGCGTCGCCTCTTTTGCCACTCAATCGTATGACTATGACTATGGCCCCCTTTGTATCCCAATAAATACATATATACACGAGTCTGTGACCATATATATTCAATTAGACATATGCACACTTCAGATACACGATGAACATATTCAAACATAAATTGCCCATAAATTATGGAATCAAATAATCGTTATTCATTTAATCGCATGCCATGCGGACCAACAGAGAGGGAGGGTGACAATGGCAGAGAGGGGGTGCAGTGTAGGCTGCCACCACTCGTATATCTATATAATTTGACTATCCATCTGTGATTTGTATCTATGTGCGGACTACGGAGTTGTGTATGCCTGCCGTTGTTCCACTTCAATTGGTTCGAAGTTTTCGCATACATTGTAAAGTTTTTTTATTTTTTTTTTGTTTCAACCATGGATCTGCATTTGTATCTGCATGGAGTTAATTGAAAGTAAAAATAAGTTTCGCCACACTCACTTACTATGCGCTAAGTACCTACAAGTGGTTAATCAAAGAAATCCAATTAGGAGGTGATTTATATCTGAGGTCGACTCTGCTACCAAATCAACATACATGCAGGATAGGTTCAATAAACTGCTGGTACTGGCACTGGCGCTGGTACCTTTACCACGGGCACTTCCTGTGGCGTAGGGAATTCTAACTGCCGGACCGGTCCGGAGTGGTGTGTGGATTTCATTAAAACTCGAACGAAAATCGTAAATTTCCGGTGCGGGATCGTCCTTCTCTTTTTTTTTCCGTCTCTCTGCTTCGGTTTTCCTTTATTTTTTTTTGTGTGCACTCCACATGGGTAATGGGTAGGCGAACTTTCCAACGACTTTTTAGACACACTACACAGCGTACCTAACCTACACCCCGGCCACGACTTCAGAGAGAGAAAGAGAAAGATTGTTTCATGGAGAGTCTGCAGCCTCTTTCACTGTATAGTCTGGTTTTGGTCCAGGCAATTGCCTATTGGCAACAATTTATGAGGACTTTCCATTTTTACTGGTTGCCGCTGCCTATGCCAATTGTTGATGTCGCCTCGTTCGGTTGGCCAGATAGCCGGAGCCTTCTGTGGCCAGGGCGCAATCTTCTCGGCGAACTTATATACGGGTATGTGCCATCGGTAATTGATAGCCCATTAATGTGGTTTTGCGTAGCTAATCAAAATGCCTCATAGGATCGGTCTTAATGGCAGGCCCCGTTCTGGCATCGAGTTTAATTAGATAAATTGAATTGTGTTTCTCTGTTGTCCGCATAAAATTGCTGACTGGACTTGGCTTGGCGAAAACGAGTATACAAGTTGCAACCGCAATAGTCCTACTGGCCAATAGTGGAGCGGTTTTGGTTGTTTAAGATTTCCCGGTAACGAGGTGAAATTTTGTGAAATTAAATCGCGTGGCGGTGGGTAGGTTTTTTTTGTTCTTTTTCAATTAATCGCAAGAGAACCTAGTTTAGTGACCGGTGGAAAGTTGGATGGTTGCTAGTTGGGATTGGATCCCTATGCGATTGTGCGGGGTTTTTAATTACTTTCACATTATGATCCTGGATTGATGAAGCGAGCTTGAAAAGTCTTTGGTAGATGAGTGCTTAGGGATAGAAAGTAAGTGTTTTGAAAATGATAATACGATTGCAGGGATCGACACGGGGTATGGGCGGTTCCGGTTAGTATTGTGAACGACAGAGTGATTGACCTTGTAACACGGTCCTCTTTAATATCACCAGGGAGGTATTGTACTGGATCCCTATTATCTTGACTGTACTTATAAAAATTAAAGCCTTTTGAAACATTCTGGGACGAAGATTCTTCAGTGAGATTCTGTAAGATAAGACCCTTCAACTCGATCGAACGTTTTTTTTTTTTTTTTTTGAAAACGAAAAAAAGTTTTCGTTTCGGGCGAAAAAAAAAAAAAAAAAAAAAACCAAAGCTATTCCATATAACACTGTGAAAGCGATGGATTTTTTTTTTCCTGCAAAAACAAAACAACCGCAGCCCTTTCCTTTAGCGTTTTTTTTTCTTCGATTATTTCTACTTCATGAATTCCAGTTGCCTCTTATGCCCAACCAAAGGACTCAGAAGAAAGGGAAATCCCTGCAGAAACGACTTGCATTAAATATTCTCAACTGTTTGTAAATTAATTTTAATGACAAATGAGAGGGAAATTGTTCTTCTTACTTGAATTTAAGATTTAAATTATTTTTTGAACTAACTCATATTTAAATATTAAACCTCGAATTGTAATTTAATTCAAACTACACAGCATCCTTTATGTTTTCGAAAAGGAAGTAAAAACCGAAATGTGGAAGAAAATGTTCTCTTCCGCATGATTTTTTTCGTTTTTTTTTTTTTTAAAGCGAAAATAATTTTCGTTTCGTTTCTTACAAAATTCTACGACAGGAATCGTAATGAAACATTTTGTCGACTGCACTTCAGTTCCTGTAGATGCCATTCGCATAAAATATCATAAAAGAGCCTTTTAATATAAATCTAGCAAATTAAACACCTTTTGGCTGAACATCTATTGAAATTTTAATGAGTAATGCAAAGTGCGAAGGTAAGAACCTGATTTATTTCAATCCAATAGTTTTTTCCAGTCACCGAATAGTTGTCCACATGTAGGTTTTGGATTATGGTTTAAAACTTTCCGCTACGTTAGTTTGTAAGTGCAGGTGGTACATCATGATCCATGATAGGTACCCTTACAATCTATGAAACAGGACATCGAATTTTGTTTCCCTAAACGCTGCTGAAAAGCGAAACTAAAGGGTGTTCCAAAATTTATGCAAAATTTAAATTTTGCGCCAAAAAGTGCTGCCAACAAAAATTTTATTTTATCGTCATTTGTGCTACAAAGTGTTGCCAACAAAAGAAAAAAATATTTTTTCGCCATTTCTGCTAAAAAGTGATGCCCGAAAAAAATACTCAGTAGTTAAGAATGGTGCGCTATTCGAAAACTCTGTTTCCATCGTTGGGCAATATTCTAAAAATAAAGCTGATAGTCAATTTGAACTTCGCGCCATTTGTGCTGTGAAGTGCTGTCAACAAAAAAAGTAAATCGTTCGTGAACATGAAAATATTTGAATATTTCGCCTTACAGAATGCCGACCCTGGTTTGACAGTATCAGCTCCCAATTTGTCGTACTTCAGTGAAGTGACTCATTTTCATCTTGACAGTAAAATTTCGGGCTCATAAAATCCACGAGTTATTGTTGAGAAAGAAGTGCAACCACAACGTGTCAAGTAAGTGCTTATTGCGGATTTTAATCTGGAGGCACTATCGGACTATTCTTCTATAAAAACGTGGCTAACCAGGAAATAACAATTAATGGTGCTATTGCAACATGCTGTGGATCCTATAAGTTATTAAAAAAAACTTCGTTTTGCATACCATTGTCCAACAGCTAAAGACAAAATTTAATTGCTCCCGATCAAGTTCTTCCCGAGTCGTTCGACTTTCCGCTTTGATTATCGATCACAATTAGCCGCCCAAATCATACGAACTTAACGCCGTAGGTGTAGTGTCTCGAAATACTGTATAAAATATTAAAATATGTTGTCTAACAACACTATAATAAAATGTAAAAATGTATTGAAAATAAATAAAATAAAAGGGCAATTCATACGTGGCTACGATACCAATCAGACGTGTTTACCTTTACGGATACTACAGTAGGTCTTCTATGTTTGAGGGTTTTTGGAAGTACTAGTTTTATTCCTACGAGAATGCTCAGAGACCGGGTCTAAATTCTGCTATGCAAAATTCTGTCTTCTCACACAAAATGTCAGCCCTACGAAATTCAGCTTTTTTTCAGTTTTGTTTTAAAAAATTCTGCTTTTCAAATTTTAAGCAATAAAATTCAGCTTATTCTGGTTTTTCTCAACTAGCACTAAAGCACTAAAAAACTGTTTTAAATTTACTTTAATAAAATTTAAAATTAAAAGTTCAAAAAGAAATAACATTTTAAACAAATTAGATGAAATATTGCAAGAAGAATTAAAAAAAAAACAATCCGTATCTTATGAAAAAAAATAATAAGTACTAAAAAAGAAAATGCGAAATTTAATTAAAAATAAAATAAATACGAAATAGGTATTTATTAAGAAAAAAAGGAGTTAGGGTTAGGTTAGGTTAGGATTTTGGGCTGATGAAGCGGGTGACCCTCGCTTCACCACACTCAGGTCCTTGTGGGCCCATTGTGATATCCTTAATTTGTGGGGTTTAGCCGCGTTGTAATTTGGCCTCGTTTCCTTCTCCTTATTCGATGTTGTCCAGCCATCTTGATGTCCTCAGAAACCTGTGAAGATTAAAGAGTGAGATATTAGAGAGTTCTTGAATGTCTTGGAAGTAATATCTTCCAAGTGTTCTATTTCGCAAGTGACAGAGGCTCAGGCAGTGACAGTGGAAGTGAGGTGTGTCCTCATGCGTCTCCTCATCACCGCAGCCTCTACAGATGTCGTCGTCTATGAGGTTTAATTTAATTGTGTGGTTTCTTAGGAAGTTATGACCTGTCAGAGCACCTACCAACTTAGACAGTGATGATCTGTCAAACTTCAAGAGTTTGTTGGTCCAGCTTTTGTCATATTCAGGCCAAAGCTTCCTTGATACTTCACAGGTTGTTAGTGTCTTCCACCTGTTATTAGCTTTCATTCGGATCTTGTTTTCCACCCGTTCTCTGAGGTTACAGAGTGGTGGTTTGATCGATTGTAGTGCCTGATCATGGTCTATTGCAGAAATTAAAGGAGTTAAAATTCTGCTTTTATAATAAAAAAACTTTTAAAAAATGTTAAAAATCGATCTCTTTTTTTTGGAAACCTTTTTTATTGTTTGCAGAATTTTTAAAACAGAAATTTGAGAGCAGAGTTTTGAAAAGCAGAATTTATAAAAGTAAAATTTTGAAAACAGAATTTCGAGAGCAGAGTTTTGTAAAAAGAATTTTGACTCCAACCCATTCCATATTATTTGATCCGCATTTTTTTTTTTAACTTAAATGTTTAATGTTTTTATTTTTGTATGTTATTTATTGTATAATAATTGCCTAGTAATCACTTAAGTATTGTAACTCTGTCTGATGGAATAATAAACTAAACTAAACATTACCCCACTTTATTATTGAGCAGAAAAATTTACGTAGTTTTTAATGAAAAACCTGCGTATTCCTGCGTACATTTTGGCACACCCTTTATCAACAGTTTGAAGAGAAGGTCACGATAAAAATATTCCAACCGATCTACAGTTTACGCATCACTGCCGTTCCCACAATTCACAATTTATGGCTTCTGTCAGTTGTTTTCCTAATTTTAGAACCACCCCCTTTCCGGTTCATCATCTACCTGGCTGAAGTGTTGAAATGTCCGTTTTTGTCATTCCTAATCATTGTAATTGCCACCAAATTGTCACTTTCCGCTTCCACTTCTTCTCAAAACAACAACCACTCTATATCCCGTCACAGTCAGTTTAGTACAAGGAATGCCACATTCCCATTCCCCCTATTTATAGCGTCACACCAGTGTACGCGTATACACATCATCTGCATCTGATCCAATTGCTGTTCTCCTGCGAGATCCCGGTTTCAATTAAAATCACACAAAAACAACACCTCCCTTCGCTCCGCGTCTCACCATGTCTGCTGCCGCTGATCTAGAGATGATCGCATGAATGAACGCGGGAAGATTCCCATTCTTCCCAGCAGATCGAATGAAGAATCCGCTTCTTTGCTTTGTTATTCCTTCCACTTGGTCCGTCTTATTTATCACATTCTCCTTCCCCGCATGCAGCGCATCATCGTTTCAATGCAGTAAGGCACACGTCTTCCCATACACACACACACACACACACATGCATATCACTTTCAAGTGGTTGAAAAAAATCGTCTCGAAAGGCGAAGGATACACCAACTGTCTATCAAAATATTTTCATCTCAAAGTGCTACTGCAGCAGCGGTGGCGGCGCGGGACAACTTAATGAGTATGTGCCTGCGCAGTTTGATTTCAAATCGAGCAGGGTCGTTGAATTACACACTGAACCAGTGCGTCGCGCTAATGGGATAGGGATTATGGCCAATTGAATGAACATTTCCAATCGAAAGACGGATTGTCTCGCGGCTCGGATTTATTCTCGGGAACGTTCCGCCAGATGGTCAATGTTAGCCCTTCTCGCTAATGGGAGATGTGTTTTCTTTTCCAAGAGATGCAGAACATGCTTTTCAGATCAAAGTCGAAAATCACTTCAGGACTACTTTAGATAGGTTTTTAATGAAACTGATGCGCATTGCATGGCGTGCAATTAAAATCACCACAAAGCGGTAATCAAAATGCAGTTCAAAAGTGCCACAACAATTATGAGTGCACAGTTGGTTGCTGGCAAAAGGCGGCTTTGTTGCAAGGCAATTCAAAATATTGACCGGTTTCGGTCGTTTCGGTGAGTAATTGCGCAGAGCAACGCAGCTGGATCGCATTTAATTAGCCCCAACAATAGACCACAAGGAATTCGAGTACGGGTATATATAGCTGAAGTCTCTCTCCTCGGCGGTGGAGGCTATAATTTTCGTCATTGACGTTGGCGGCAACACAACAATTGGAGCATTATGCTCCCGTACACGTTGCACTACTGCGTTGCTTCAACACAGCAACAACAACAGCAGCAGCTGAAGCAGTACCTATGCTTAGACACAATGGGCGAGTAGTTGCGAAATGTGATTTCAAGCACGATGTGAGATTGCGTTCCGTTGAAGTGGAGAGGATCTGGTGGATGTGGCATGTGGATGTGCTTTCATTTGAATGAGTGGAAAACAAAAGCGGAAAAGAGCAATATAATTGTATTATGTGGTAGTTTTCACCTTTCCAATTGTCGATGATGGCAGAGTCAGGTGGAAGTGGAGAATGGACTATGGAGTCATTGAAACTTACTATACTTGAGCTTGAACGGAATTGGTAAAGGGGGGCATGGTACGAGTAGTGGTGCTGTGAAAGCTAAAGGTTAAGCTCTGGAAAATTGTTATGTTATATAAATGCGGTGCTTTCTTCTTCCATGGTGTGAGATAATTTCATGAGATATTTCTTCTTTTTTTGATGCAGAGTATTCGTTTTTGATTATGTGATTACCTTTGATGGCTTATTTGAGCTAGAAGTTCAATGGTATTTACGTGACTATCATGCAAGTTGACAGTTCTGCTGCTATGCAATTATTTTGCTATTTGTACTGTCAAATAAAAATTAGTCCGTCAGTAGGGGCTAGTTGTTTATGTGCAAAAAAGCTGACATAGGGACGACTGAGTCGATTCATAGTTGAGCTAGATTATGGAAGTAAGTTGGTCTTACGTTCCAGAACCTAGTAGGTACTCGTTCAGGGATGGGGCAATTCGGCCCCTGGTCAGAAAAGTGAGAATCAGTCGTCTTGAATGTCGGGGCGATGAAGAACGATGGACTCTAATGCTGGGAGCGGGAGATTCTTCGCTTTCATACCAGGCAGTGAAAGAAGACCTCGCCCTAGGTGGCAGGTATAAGTGGAATCGGACCTTAACCAACTTGGAGAGGGCAACTGCAGCCAAAGACTGCTATTACTGAAGTGGCATATTGAGTGTTGTGGCAGCCAGCAACTAGGCAAATATCAGTTAGGCGGCGTTGCTTACAAATTCATTATGTAATTAGTTTCATGAGATTAAGTCATGCGGAGTTGTCTGTCGAAACGATAACGAGGGCATGCTCTTTCTATCCTGTCACAGTCACCCTCCCAGCACAATCATAGAGTGTTTTTGGTCTTATGGGGTCGCGCCACTTGGAACTTAAAACAACTCTATTTGCCACAATTCTCCCACGACTGATCAGCTCAGGAAAGCACATATAGATATGTTTTAAAACGAGTTTTTACACTACCACCAAACTCCGCGTGGGACTTTCTTAATTCAGTTTAAAAAGCACTACGGTCCAGGGCAGATCTTGGCCTTAACCTACATGCCGCTGTCAGCTCGATTTATGTTAAGCTGGCCTCAGTTGGACCACATTATATTATATTTACTTACGCGTCGCACCTTTCAACATCTTAAGTAGGGTCGTCCCTATACCCCCAGCAGACATTTATCCGGGCTGGAGTTCTTATGGCAATTGCCATATTCTCTAAAGGTTTTAATGATTTGATCTCATAAATTCGTGAATTTTTTACAGGAAGTTGTATAACGTGTCAACCTTTTCCAAATAAATTTTGCGAATGCATGTAGGAGCTTCCTCTAGATGTTCGCATTTTGTTCCCCCGCCTGGGTTTTTGGCGAATCGTAGAGGGGTCTTCCGATATTTGGCTGGATGTCAACCATTTCCTATATGTATTCGCAAGAGTTTCCTCTAGATGTTCGCATTTTGTTCTTCTGCGTGGGTTTTTGGCGAATCATGAAGGAGTCTTCCACCGACATTTGACTGGATGTCAATAATTTCCATTTAAATTTCCTGTATGCATTCGCAAAAGTTTCCTCTATATCTTCGCATTTTGTTCTTCCGCGTGGGTTTTCGATTAATCGTAGAGGGGTCTTCCACCGACATTTGCCTGGATGTCAACCATTTCACTCGAAATATGTATCGCCAGGGAATCTCAGATAAACTTGGCGGCGAATGGCAATGGCAAGGCTTCTTCCAATAGAATGAAATGCGTATTTGGTAGCTCTTTGGGTATTATCCTTATCCTTGTACTTCTCTATATTGTCCTTCATGAGATTTTGAGCCTTTGAGTTTGTCCTTTTACCTGTTATCGGTCGTTACACATAGAAACGTAAACGCTGGGAGCTTATATAGTTATGATGACATTGTTTCCTTTCTGGGGTATAGTCTCCTACAAGTGGCATGGTCTCTTCTGCATCCTATGGCTCCTTTCGCGTACCCATATCAGTGCATTCTACAAATTTGTGGATGTTGACTAGAACTGCTATTGATTTTCGCTAAAAAAACAAAGCCATCGATCAAGTGTGCACCAAAACCAAATTAAAAATATCCTCGTTACGTTATCGCTCCAGAAATATTTCCATGAGAGCGAATTGCGAATTGCGAACAAGCGAATATTCGTAGTTTTTGCTTTCTGACACTTCATTCGAATGAGAACTTTTTTTAGTCGCGATTTAGTTCCATTTTTAAAGGTTAAGTTCGAATGAATTTTTCATTCGGGGGTTTGTGGATCGCGACTGTTTTATTTGGATTGCGAATAAAGTGCGACAGTTCGCCACAAGAATTTTCAATTCACAGGAAAATTGCTTTAATTGTTAATTTAGCTGTTTAAATCAAATGAGACGCAGATTTTTTGTCAGATTAGTTGTTAATTTAATAGAAATTTTCAAGTCATAAATACAGTTAAATTGATTTGTTCGCAATTTGCCTATTCGCAGTTCGCGCACACGTGAAAAGACCTTAAGACCTCTGAATACATCTACAGCCTTTCATCGTGGCAAGCACATTCTATCTAAAAACTTCAACTACAGAAGAATCATCAAACAGATTCCCCAAGGCTACTCATATTAAATGCAACAACCTTCTGCAAAATTCTCCAACGCCATTCCCACCGTTTCACAGGCAATCATAAGCTGCATTAACCTATCTACATTTAACCTACATGAGTACCTACCTACATACATTTTTGGGGTCGCATACCTCGCACAGAGCAGCTACTTTTAACGTCTTTTTTTATTGCGTCCAAAATTCGCAAAAGCAGGATGTACCTAGATATAGTAACACAGTCATATAGGAACCATGCAAACCATCTAACAAATTCCATTCTGAACAGGGTATTTAAAATTCACAAAGCATAACGTGACACGTAAAGACTTCTCCTCTTCATTTCGCACAGCAAACACTCATAGCAGCAACAGCCATGTCGGAGCCGTGTGCTGTAACACCAAATGACAAAAGAGATTGTACCATGGGGACATACTTTCATATGCAAACGGTTCATATGCAAACACCTGATTGCATTTTTTCATAGAGAGTTCAGCTACATACTCGTATCCAGATAGAAAGTCCCCTATGCACTCTATGTTAATTTCCATGCAGTCACCCCGGTTTGCATACACGTCCACCATTTATAGATGGATAGTGTGCATTCGCTCATCCGTGTAAAAAAAAAACATATTTATGCATGTAAAAGTCAAACTTCACTGAGTCACTTTCGAGAGTCTCTCTGCGAGACATAATATTCCATGCAAACGTACCTACGTATGTACCAGCAAATGAAAATTTTTATCACGGAACTGTACACTACTGACTGAAAAAAAAAAAAAAAATTAAAACTCTTCTGAATACCTCAATTGAATTGTTTAGTACTTGCAGCGTCATCACTGACGGAAAGGTTTTTATAGTGAGCGGTGTTCTAAGATTTATTTATTCTTTCGTTCGAAAAGATATTTCTTTCTGCTGTACTGCGTGCTGTGACTAATTTGATTTTGTAATAAAAAATGAAAAAAAAAAAAAAAAAAAGATGGATGACTTAAACTACATGAGTGATCTCTGTTTGTCGTTCATACTGTAACATGAAGAACCTTGTGGATTACGATGTCCACAGGTGGGTTTGTTGTAATTACACCGACATGACTAAGAGGATTTGTTTTCAATTCGTATATAGGGAGGCTAGGTAGACTGTCTTCCACGGAAATATACCTTGTTCTCAGTAAAGTGACAGGCAAATGGAAATTCACACTTTTGACACGTGTTTTTCTTATTATTTATTTATAATGTCACTCATGGTTACTAGCATTTTTCTTGAGAGAAATCACTTCGAAATTGAAGTAAGGATCAAGTTCTAACGTGACTCATCGTCATACACCTCAACTAGTTGTCATGATTCCAAGTGTCAAAATCACAATCATAAAACTCTAGTAACCATGCAACGAAAATTACGCAACACGAAGAAGCGAAAAGTCGGAGAAAACAAATAAAAAATGTGTAACAGCACAGCAGAGTCGATTGAAAACGCACAAGTGCAGGTTTGCAACTGTAAATTTATGTAGGAACTGAAGATATATTATCAACAATGGCGACTATTGTTTCATAATTAAACATTTTCTCCATTGAGGCTCAACCGTAGCCTACCATAAGTGGACTTACGCTGGTATCGAAAATAGACATAAGTGCAACTTATGGTCAAGGGTTTGGAAATGGTGAAGTGGTTAAATCATTGCTGGTGACCCTAGAGATTCTGATTGCGAGTAATACTCAGTCACCATTAAGAAAAACTAATTATGTCAGCATTTATTCACCACTACACAAGAGAGACGAAAGGGGACCCGATGGAGATCTGTTACCAATTTTATCATTGTTTAGAACAAAAAAAGAAAAGGGAGACACAAATCATAATATGGTAGCGAAATATAGATCCAATTTCAATGCAATTGCACTTCCGCTTAAGTTGGATTACGGCAATGCGATCGAGAAAAGACAACGTACCTGTAGAAAAAGGGTGAATATTTGTTTGATTTCTGTTAACTATTGGAGGTAGCAAGTACTTCTAATATGGTCACGGTATCGAACTTCAATCTGATCGCTTATTGGCTTAAGCGGGCTTACCCACATGCAATCCACAATACGATGACGTGATCGTAAGGTATTTTCAATTATGGAAGAAATGATTTCCAGTTCAGTTTAACGCTTTTTATGAGCCACAAATGTTCCCATGTTAGCTTAAGCTGGATTATTGCATTCAAATTTAAAATGGGGTTTCTTGTTGAATAAACATCCTCTTGATTTAAGTTAACAGCTGAAATGAACTAGTACTCGTAATATCATCACGGCCTGCTTTCAATTTCGATGCAATCGCAAGTTGGCTTAAGCTAGGATACGCCCATGCAATCATGTAAGTTTTTCGCTAAGGACTGTGATTGCAAAGTCAACTTATGAGCGGAGTGACGTAGTGAGAAGGTTACCTGAGACTCAAGTTCAGCATTTTGGAGCTCTTCTCGTACAATTTCATCTGTCAGTAGTCAGTGTTTGACGTGGCTAGTGTGAACTGAAGTTATGAAAATATCAAATCATTTTATATACACCCTTGTGATTGTTTTTTAATTTTAAACTCGTCTCCTTGAAGATAATGGTATAGTCTCGCAAATATTTTTATAAGAGTCTTGAAAAGCACAGTATCAACGGAAATAAGGTCAAATTCCCCAAAGGGCTTCACAGCTACAGAGGGATATACGGCCTTATAATAGATAGGTAAAACCATTTAGAGCTGAACTGAACTGAATGGAAAAGGTATTTGAAACTTACTTAAAATTGAAATGAGGTTCCATTATTATTTAACTAGTGCAATAATTTGGATTTTGAAGGTTGGCTTGCAAACTATCGTAATAAAGACATACCTCTGCGACTTTTGTGTGCAAAAATTTATTTCCGACCTTATATTCAGGGCTTTATAAATGAGGGTGTTAACGATTTCATTGGAACATGGGAACAATGATAAGCAGTGGCGTCTCGTCAGGGTGTGCAAGGTGTGCATTGCACACCCTGATCTAACGAAAATAAGTCACTCATCAAACACTGTGTAATAATAATTACACACAAATAGTGATATGCACAATTCCATAACCCATAAAACCTCCATAACACAGCCAATAGCTACAGCCTACACCATACCTATTCATATTCATCCTTTATAAATTATAAATCTTCTTTCAAAATTCCTTCACCGCTGAGAAAAAAAAATTAACTCGTACAAAAACTCGCTCTGCACCATTCTGTTGATTTCATCAAATAAATTCATCCAACTCCAAACTATGTCCCTCTACAAGATTTCTCCAGTATTCATCCCCATCGTCATTCGTCACCCGCACGCCGCCGTAGCCGTACTTAAATCGCTTTACTTTGATGAACTTGTAGTGAACTCGTGCGAAGGTTTTCTGTGCACGGGCTGTGTTCATTTTCTCTTATTTTGCATCAGTTCTGTTCTGTTTCCGTAAAGCGTCATAAGTCAAATACACAATTTATTAACCAGAGACAATACTGAGACCCCCAACTTCGGCCGATTTTCCGTTACTTGCCTACAAGCTATATTTCTATGGGGTGGTATACGCTAAGTACGTTAGTATTGTTACATAGAAATTCGTATTGACAAATGTCAAGTAACTTCACTCACCAACATACTCGCACCTTGCGTGTCCCACTTCCGCTGTTAGTATTTTATTTTAGGAATAATCGCACTTTTGCTGAAAATATTTATGAAAAATGATTACTGCAGAATGGTTGTAGGAAACTAAAAACATTTTGAGCAATTTTTCTTCAGTTATTTAAGAAAAATGTACACATGAAATCGAAGTTAATGATATTCAAAAGCGGAAAATACACAACAATATTTGTCCTAATATGTTTCTAGTATATAAAACAACTCATTTAGATAGTATTACTAACCAAACAAATTATATTAATCGACTTTTGAAAATGTATAATAATCAACCAATAGCATTCAGTTATCTTAAAATGTGGTATTTTCGAACTCTTTCACATTCCCCCATGGTTGGTAGAGGTTGGCAGCATTGATTTTATATTTTTTGTATGTTTTTGCATGGCACACAGATTCTAAATAGACATAACACCGTAGGAAAACAAAATGGCGAATTTGAAAAAAAAAAACTGAGGGGGCCAGCGGCAAGAGGATTGTGAGTTGGGGGTCTCAGTATTGTCTCTGGTATTAACTACATCGATACTCGTGCAAATAAAAGCTGTGCACGAAAGCCGATGAATGAATGGTTGAACTTAGCTTTTCGTTTAAGTGGTTGGGGATTGGGGTTGCCGTTGCAGTTTCGTGCGGTGCTTTTGATTTTGAGTGCGAATGTTTTATTTTTCTATATTTTATTTTGAAAACAAAATAAGATATCAACAACAGCAGAACAATGATTGAGAAAACAATAAATGGGACGAGTTTTCAGGCAATTAATTGATATTTCTAAAAAATGTATAATTTTAAAGAATTTGCACACCCATCTAAATAATTCACGCGACGCTGCTGATGATAAGTCAATGACAAAGTCAACGCCGAGTTAAACAGAAAATGTAGCATTGCCAGGTAGAAAATCTATGTCGAGTTTCGTATTTCTAAACAGTGAATATTTTTATAATAATAATTATTATAAATATTTTAAAATTATGTTTAGTCCTAGAAACTCTGACATCTTTAGAATTTGAATTTTCTATTTCCTCTAAATATTCTTCGACCAGTATTTGAAGACCAAAAATTAAGTTTACCTATTAGAAAATTATGGTTGGTAAATAAATAAAATTAAAACATTTAAAGTGAATTTTATTAAATTCTTTTTTCTGTTTTTTGCCTTCAAATATTAAAAACTGGAAAAGGGAGCGGATTATTATTCGGTGGTTTGCTCACTTTAATCACATGCCTCTAACTTGGAATGCAAGAAGATATTCCATCCAGTAGGGAGGCGTATTTTAGGTAGCCCATTTGACAAGACATATCTTTTCTACCCGTCAATGGCAGGTACCTCCGTAGATTCATGGAGGTTCTAACAGTATGTGGACTAGCCTGTTAAAATTTCGTGCTTTATAAGTTTAATAGACGAGCTCCCATCGATCTGTAATCACGCGCCCATCATTTTCGCTTTTCACATTTATCAATTGCCATATAAAATTCTGAAAACAAAAATGTGGCCCGATGACTCCCTACTAACTCTTGGGCAATGTAAAAGCCGGTGGTGTTTAATACGTGGATTGCGTGTTCAAGGGTTCCAGGATTTCTTACAATTTTGCTTACTAACGTATTCCAACTTAATTGGACAACGATTTTGAGCGAAAAATAATCTTTTCTGACGAGTCAATTGGCCGCCTCGGAGCTACGATTTGGCCCCATTGAACTTACTTTTTTAAGGAACCGTGAATGACCGATGTTATGTCAACAAGGCGGGAACGATTAAAGCACTTAAGGCCAATATCAAAATCAACAAGGTCTTGGAAAATTGGACTGACAGAATGCGCTACTGCCAAGCCAGCCGAAGCAGTCACTTGAACGAAGCAGACGTTGTGTCTTGTGTTCCATAATTAATGGAAATGTTTGCTCTTACTAATAAAGCCATAATACATGAAAAAAAAAAATTGTTAATTGTATTGCATTTGAAAAAAAAACTTGTATTTGTTTCACCCTGTTGTTTATTTTTGTAGACGCAGTTTGGTCTAAATTTATATTTTTTTCGCGTTTGTAGATAATGCTCTTCAAAATAAATTAAAACAATTTCCGTGTATATATAAATAACTAATCAAATATTTATTTCGTTTATTTGCAGGTAAATTACTGATCAAGTAAATTATATTTTGAACATCATGTTAGTAAGTACGAAAATGCTGATATTTGATAACCCCTACAATTAGGGGAGAGCGGGGACAAAAAGTGTCACAGAACAAAAAGAATCAAACAATTTTTGGTTTTAACAGCGTTTAAATTTGAATAATCAAAAAGCATCAAATAAATTTTATAGCCAAAGTGAAGCAGCAATACCGATACTTTACGTCAATTGAAGTAGATTTACTTTAATTTGGGAAACAAAAATTAAAATCTGCTCCCTACTTCCATTATTGTTAAATTCTTTTTATCTACTTCACTTCGAAATCCCTTATTTAATCCGCTTCAATTTTAATACAAAACAACGTTAAATCTACTTCCAAAAAAATTATTTAAAAAATGTTCACACTTTTTCAAGTAAGACTATATTCACATTTCAAAAGAATAAATTGCATCAAACTTCACTTTAAACACAAAATTTATTACAACTTTATTGTTTTCCTTTTAATTTCCTGCCAAAGAGGTGATACGTTTGGTTCGGTTTTGGTTCCATTCTGTCTGTTGTGAAAAGAAAGAATTATTACAAACACGATGAAAAGATATTTTGAAGTAATCAAAAATGTGAATAAAGATTGGTAGGGAAAATTATAAGTTAGGGTCAGTTGGGGTGAATGGAAACACTTTCTGCCTTTTTTTTTAAACCAAATTTTGAAAAAAATAAAACAAAAATGTTTGGTACTTCCTTTCAACTTTCGGATATAAATATTATTATAACAGCAAGAATTGTACTGGTGATCATTACAGTTCTGATCTGTAACCATGCGTAAAATAGTGCTGTTTACATTTACTCTGGCGTCGTTTACATTTCCCCCAATTATTTTGAAAATCAAGGGGTAAATGGAAACACTCCTTAAACTAAATGTAAACGTTAACAAGTAAGAACTGGCTATTGATTTATATTGATTTTTTATGACTAAAATTTTCAGTGATGTATGAAAGTCACCGGCGAGTTATTAATGCGACAGATTGGCGGCAATTTAAATTATTTTTTTTGTTGTTTCTTGGCCTACGACAATTAATTTTGAAAGGATAAAATAACCGCCGTTTACAATTACGCTATGTTTACATCAGCAGCGTCGCGTGAATTATTTAGATGGGTGTTCAAATTCTTTAAAATTATGTATTTTTTAGAAATATGCATTAATTGCCTGAAAACTCGTCCCATTTATTGTTTTCTCAATCATTGTTCTGCTGTTGTTGATATCTTATTTTGTTTTCAAAATAAAATATAGAAAAATAAAACTTTCGCATACAAAATCAAAAGCACCGCACGAAACTGCAACGGCAACCCCAATCCCCAACCACTTAAACGAAAAGAAAAGTTCAACCATTCATTCATCGGCTTTCGTGCACAGCTTTTGTTTGCACGAGTATCGATGTAATACATTGTATAAATTTGACTTATGACGCTTTACGGAAACAGAACAGAACGGATGCAAAAGAAGAGAAATGAATACAGCCCGTGCACAGAAAACCTTCGCACGAGTTCACTACAAGTTCATCAAAGTAAAGCGATTTATGAACGGTGGCGTGCGGGTGACGATGGCGATGAGGATGAATACTGAAGAAATCTTGTAGGGATATAGTTTGGAGTTGGATGAATTTATTTGATGAAATCAACAGAATGGTGCACAGCAAGTTTTTGTACGAGTTAATGAAGGAATTTTGAAAGAAGAACTATGAAGGATGAATATGAATAGGTATGGTGTAGGGTAGGCTGTAGCTGTTGGCTGTGTTATGGAGGTTTTATGGGTGTGGAATTGTGCATATCATTATTTGTGTGTTATTATTATTACACAGTGTTTGATGAGGGATTTATTTTCGTTAGATCAGGGTGTGCAATGCACACCTTGCACACCCTAACGAGACGCCACTGGTTTACATTCACCCCAACTGACCCTAATAAACATATCGTTGTGCATCATTTATGATCTGAATAATCAAGGTTTGCAAAACAATAGTAAAAATAATGTGTCTGTGGTGACTTCAGAAGTCATTGTAGAAGAAGATGTAGATGTTTTTTGGGCATGTTTTATACATAAAACTAACATGGAGTTAAATATGTATGTCATTAAAACTATGGTTTTGAAATCTGCTTCCATTTTCTTGAATCTACTTCACTTTTTGGATCAAATCGAATTTGAACTGGTAACGCTGAAGTGAAGTTGATTCCAGTTGAGAGAATAAAATCATGAAAACAGGCAGTTTGATTGACTACTACTGAAAAAAATCTCTTTTAACTCAGGTTTTTGTTATTAGGTTATGTGTTTATAACAAAAAGAAAAATATTTCTAGTACAAGAAACTCCAAAAAGAAATAAAAGTCATGGGGTAAAATTAACCAGAAGTTCCATTTAACAATTTAGTTTTTATTTGTTATAAGTTTTCTCAGAAGATAGTCCAAACATATGTGCGAACAAATTTTAAGAACCTTCACATGAACCAAAGAATATCTGCAAAAGCTGGACAACCCTGGCTTTATCATTTTCAACAAAAGTTGACTTGAACTCGTTTAAACAAAATTAAAGGGTCACATTTAAATATACGTAGATAAACCTTTTAATAAGCCAGTCGTTTCCGGTTACTTTGATAGCAGGAAATATTAAAAGAAGACGAAGAGTTGGATAGGTCAAATGTCGGTGGTTTTAAAACCGTTTAGTTCAGAGAAAATAAAACTAATTGCAATTAAAACAATTTTACTACTTTACCCTACCTTTCGTCGGTTCCTTTCCAACATCCCCAGGGGTATTCTCGATTCAATTCAACGAGATTTCGTTAAAAGAATGTCCTAATTTTCAGATATGATTATTGCTCCTAACTCAATCCTGCTTGGCCGTTGGTTAAGCACCTAAAGTGTAGTTGTTTCAGTTCCGTATGAACCTGCTATAAAACTTTAAGTTAGGTACTAAACTTTCAATTGGCAAAGGAATGGTAGAACAGCTGACTCACAAATGGATCACGGCAGAACACCTGAGAAGGTGGTCAACCGTGGAACAATGTAGACAGGCTAAAATGGCAATTGAGTGGCTGAACTGCTCCGCTCAAAGAAGGGTTCTAAGCATGAGTCGAAGAAAATTGAAATGGGTGGTGGCTTTGTTAACAGGACATGGTAATTTCGGGTATCACTTAAGTAAGATGGGCCTTAGAGAGGATGATATCTGTAAACTATGCCTGGAGGAACCTGAGACAGCGGCTTATATACTGTGTCAATGGCCGGCGTTGGCTGGCAGAAGAATGAGGATCTTGGGACATCATTGGGTCAAGACCCAGTCGATGAAACAGATCTCCCATAAACAGATGCTAGCGTTAACACTAGGAATTGAGCTCAGGGAAGAACTCTGGAGAAATCCAGAAAGTCTCTCTGGGTAAGATTTATAGTGGTAGAGAAACGAAGAGAGACCCGACAATGGTGGTCTGATTCGAATATCTCGAGCTCCTTCATTTTAACTGTGGATCTTCTTAAACAAGAGGTTCTCAATCTACAGACCGTGGTAAAAAAAAAAATGCGCAAAAGCGCTAACCAAGGCAGCAGAACTAATTGAAAAGAAATCCTCACTTCTGGCATAGTCCATGTGGGTATAGACAGAAGTCGAAGACCCTTAGACCAGTCCTCTGATATGCATTCGCTTTACGTAATCCCTAGTGAAATAAGATACAAAACACGTATAGCTTTGGAACTGCATTTCCTTCGAAATGTATAAATTATCGTCTTTCACGTAAATGGTCCATGACCCTTTCTCTAAACGGTAGGGATGCAAACATCCGTTCCAGTGTTCCCTCTTCAAACATTCCTCATTTCGGGTAGCGTGGCAATATCCTCCCTCTCTGCTTGCATATCGTAAGTGATACCTATCCACTTGCCTTTGAACCCAACACCAGCATAGATACTGCCAGTCCATATCCCCTTTTGTGCTTCACAATCACCAAGAGGTGTGAAAACACTAAAAACTCATTTATTCTCCATCATTTACGTTTAATTGAAAATAAAACTCTAATTGAGTTTAACAACATCCTTAATCTCTATCCCTACACGATACAATACGAGACTGTCTCCTGCGATCAATTTAATTAAAAAAAGAAAGATTCCCAACAAACTATGTACGCAAATTGAATTAGGTACTATACACATACAGAGGCAAGCGGGGGGAAAAAGGAGCTCAACAAAAACCAAGTTAAACAAAATGCAAAGCAAATCACTGAAACACCACCGACTGACTGCTGGTGATTGCCCCAACGGACGGACAAGGAAGCATTTAATACGTTGGCATCTCCCTTTACTTTCCGGTTCTAATTCGCCACGTTTTTTTGCTTGGTCTTCCACCAAACACCAACAGCATAAAAACGACAGCTAGTGAAGCGCAAAATAGAGGAGACAGAAAAACTACAAATAAAATCCAATCGACTTTCATCGAGGCTCTGTGTGCGCTGTGTACCAACACTGACACAATGTAATACTGCATCCGATGGACCCTCCAGTGGTTCCGCTTACTTTTTTTATTACAATTTTCCGAAACACATTCAAAGAAAAGAAGAACGATTAAATCGAAAAGCATCGCATACATCTGCAATGGCAGAGGTAACTGGCTTGATGCTGTCCAGGCAGACCCTTGAAACTTGGCTGTCATCAACCTGGAAACTTTGTTCGCCACTTGACTGAGCACCAAGAGTATCACCAGCGCCAGCGTCCGCACTTCTTTCACACAAAGAACTTTTCTTTTCCACGATTCTTTTTCTTCGGTTCATCTCATACTGCAGCCCGTTGTTCGGATCGTGAACAGTTTAGTTTACTGCTTTCGTGTGCACATTGTCTTGTGTTTATTTTTAGAGGCAAAATAAGATAGATGGATGGATGGATGGATGGGTATTCTTGGACTTTGATGCTAAAGTTCATGCATAATGCAATGGTGGACCCACTTCTCTTGGTCTTGGCTTGGATAGTTGTTCGCAACCAAATCCCATTGTCTGTTGTGTGTACTGTTGTGCAGACTTTCCCCCGTGCAGCACTTGCTGTCAGGGGGGACTCAACGAAATCGAAAGAACAAGTTTTTCTGGTATGTTTTGCTTGCCTCATATATACCTATCGACCGAAGAAGGTAAACATTATACCTACCTCTATGCATGACACAATCAAGGTGTAGTGGTTGTGCACAGTGCGGTCGTTGCTTGCAGCAAGGGGACGGAAATGTGCAACCAGTCTCTTTGGTCACGACATTTGTAATGAAAAAGAGAATATACCCCGCCAGGAAATTTGGCCGACAGAAGAGTAGGCGACAGCATACGCAATGGATTCGGCTACGCGGTTGGTTCTCGTCGAGGCTGAATGGGCACTTGTTTGCATAGCAAAATCGGGTTTATTTTTGACTTTACTTTGTCAGAATCCGCGTCAAAAGAGGTCCAGTTGTATACCCTTCGAAAAGAAATATAGGCCAGCGACTAATCTTCTGTGCGCCAGCGGTTGTAGAATTTGTCATGTCAGTTTAGGATTTTCTAATAGTCAAACTACTCTTCTTCTGTACTCCATGAATGGGACCAATAATCGAGGATTAATTTAACCTGTGGTTATAGAGGAGGAGTGACTTTGACCTGAAGAAGGACCTCGTTGCTCCAGAAATCTGCTAAACAGAACCCGCCCAGATATCGGCAGAATTACGGCAATAATCACGGGGCACTGGCCAATTGGTGACCATGCGGCCAAATTTGGGATCCCACGAATCCCTCATTGCCGCAGTTGCGGGAATATAAATGAGAAAAAAACTCTCCCCCATTTTCTCTGCAAATGTCCAGCACGCAGCACTATAGTAAGAGCCAGATTGCGCACACTGAACCAACCTTTTTTCGATGACCTTAGCGACATTTCGAGTAAAGGGATATTACAGATTTCCGTTTCCTCAACTCCACAGGTTCGATATAGGCACCGAATGCATCACACCCTTACCAATCATCACAGACTAGGAAACAATGTTACCTTTTGGGATGCTTAAGAGTCATCATAATCAGTGAACTCGGACTCCTTTTAAAAATGTAGGATATTTTTGCTATAATTCAAAATTGTTCAGTGTATATTTAGTTGAATTCGAAAGAATTTGGTTTTACCTGAATTCGAATTGAAGAGTTTGTTTATTTAAAAAAGGAGAGATAATAATGAAATCGGAATGGGACTCTTTTTTTCATACAGGACTCTTTTTTGGACTCTTTCTGAAAATTTTCAGAGGTAACACTCACTAGGTCACATGAGTCGAGGTAAGAAAAGGCTATTTTGTTTCCGACTGTTCATTTATTTGTGTAGCTCACGCAGTAGCTCTTAACAACTTAGAAGGAGTATTTGTTATAGTTTTTATTTATTTATTTCTTCATTTTTATGCAGTGATATAAAAGCATTGCCTACATAGTCTATACCTTGCATTCCGAGCACTTTACTTTACCTAAAGTCTCCGCTTGTGAATCTGGTCAATAGTTCGTCGTAGCCTATTGAGCTCATGACCATAACGCTTATTCGAATGGATTTAAATACTTATCAGATATATCAAAAGGATTCATCAGTGCTTTTGAGAAATCTTGATGCCACCAGGAGCTAGGTAAAACCGTCGTTAAAGAATTATAGTACATCTGTTTACAGATCTAAGGCACAGAGTTTTGTTAACATCGATAGTTAGGAAATCTATTATAGGGTGAAAATATAAAGGTAGTGTAAGATGTTCTTGGTCTGGAAATTGGGACTCCGTTTCCCAATTATATTACCTTCTATTTCTTTTCAAACGGTTCTGTGAAAAAGTTTTTAATAAATCACTTGCATTGTGACTCTTGCAAAAATAACCAAAGAAAAATAGAAATTGATAAAACTCTTAGTGGTCTTTTTATTTCATAAACTCAATTTTCTGGTGACATCGCTTCCAATTAATCTGCCATGTGAGGTCATGACAGCTATCATTCGATGACGGCCTCCAAGGTAAAATGACTTCAACAGGGTGTTATTTTATTTAATTACCAATCAATTTTCCTTCCCGTGTGCTCGTTTTGTGTTTTTAGTTCACATTAATCCACTTTGTTCCTCCGCTGCATCTCTGTATAAAGGCGGTTTCTAAAGTCGAAAGTCCTTAGTAAAGTATACAATTTCGATATTGGACTTCTATTTAATGAGTTTATTTTGAACAATGTCGAAGTACTTTTCGAATAATTTTTATATTCCATAACTGATCTACAAACTAGTCTGAGTTTCAAAACCACACAGCTAATAACCAACTCTAGTCTCAATCTTAAATTTGTGGAAGCTCACAATTGGGAAACTTTTATGTTAAATATATTTATTGCCTTAGGCAGAATAGGCTCCTTTTAAAGAGGCCGCAGTGCCAGAGCCACAGAAAGGCTCCCCTATTTCAAGATCTACCTATTGTCAACTCATTAAATTTAAAGTCGAAACTAAAAATTTTTGCTAATATTAGGTCTGTTCCTTTACTTTTAAATTTTACGAATTTTTACTAATTCTTACGAATTCCTACGAATTTTTACTCAGTGCCTTAACTCAAAAAATTCCTAAAAGAGAGCGTCATCGAGAGAGAAAGAAATTACCCCTCCACTGAGTATCTTACGAATTTTTACTCAACAAATTTCTTGGTGTAAGAAGTGAAAAAGCTGTCAGTCACCTTACAACTAACAGCTGATTTGAAATTTGTTGTCCCATTTGGCATAATGCGTGAATTATTTTTTTACTTTTTGCTTATTAAAATGGTATCAACAGGAGGCAAAATAAAATTGAATGTTCTCTTTAAGATTCTTTTCGATATTGGCGACGAAATTCTTCCTCACTGTAACAAGGAACAATCTCTTCCATGTAGTTTTTAATGCAGTGTCGTTTTTTCCTCTTCTGGAATGCAGTTCGATTAATTCCAGGTCACTTTCATCGCTAGGTAGATGATATAACTAATTTTCTTTGTAAATAAGCAAATTCCTCGAGTTCATCAGACATTTAAACGACTTTTCGTACCATTTTTTTTTTCTTCAATATATGAAATATGTAGGTATCTGTCATTTTTTAAAGATTACTTCAAAAGCGTTCCCTAACTTTTTCGTTAGTCTCTCTCTTTGTGAGAGAATTTATCCCCACCAGACCACTGCCATTTTGAAAGTCTTTTCCATTTTTACTACAAAAGTAAAGGAACAGACCTATTGTTTTGTAAAAATATAAAAAAATATCGTAAAATTCCTTTAAACTGTTTCAATTCCTAGTTGGAGGAATATAACCTTTAAGTTGATTTTTTTACTAGTTTGAGGTGTGCGTCAGTCAGGTACAAGGTTTATATACTTTCCCTCATTTCAAATTTGGCCCCAGTGTGCAACCTACCAACCGAATGCAGTTGGCTTCATATTTTCCTTTTTTTTCTCCCGCTTCCCCCTTTCCAATGAGTTGACTACGAGGTTACAAAACCAGTCGCTGCTCCACCAAAGCCAAACAAAGGCAATAGCAGCAGCGGCATCAACAAACAGCAGCAGCATAAGAAACAAACAAAACAAAACAGAGGACAAAAAAAAAACCCAACCTTATGCTCAGTGGAAAAGATGAAGAACAGTGCGGGTTAGCTTGACTGTCTTGTTTCTGGTCTCCTTCTTGAAGCCAGCGATTAAGCGCGTTCTCTTCTTCTCGTTTCATTCCTTTACGTTGCTGGTTTAGCATTTATTTTTCCGGTTTTAAGATCTTTTTCACTTGCTTATTGCTCAACGTCTAAAGCGGGTAAGATTAGTTCAGTGAATGCAACGATCCTAAGACATAAACGATAACCAACGACAACAAAGCAAAGCACACAATTAACCGAATACACAAAAGTCCAACTTAGAGCCGATGAAGAGGACGATGATGACGTTTCTGGTGGGGTCTTTGCCTCTTTGGCTTGTGCAACACTGCCTTCGAGTTGTCTGACGTCTGTGTGCAATTGATAAAAAAAAAAAAAACAAAAAGTGGTTCTTTGCTATACTTAGCCAGAGGAATTAAGATGGAAAGAAACGAAGCACTCGGGCCGAGACGAGAGGGCTGTGATGTGACCCAAATTCTAAGCCAGCGTACCACACCGACAGATGAGTTGAGTTTTTATACGTTAGGATCAGTGCCTACTTGGGGTTTTGCCATCTCTGCGTGTGTGTGTGGCAGTAAACTTTCACAAAAAAAAAGAAGCGAAAATTAATTTGAATGACGAAGGGGGATTTTTATTTTTATATGTTTAACAGAAAGTTGCGCTGTAAAGTTTTTAAAGGTGGCTTTGTTGTTTGAGTGAGTTGTTTCGTCACCTTAGGCGGTGTCATCCTTTGTAACGGCGATACAATGGTGTTTCTTGTTCTTTCAGGATAGACAGTTACTTTCGCTTTGAATAGACTACAGGAGTGTGTGTGAGTCAATGTCCTTTCTTTGTGGTTTCAAAGTCATTACTCGTGCGAGGACATAAAAGCATATGCGAGGGTTTATACTAATGAAGGTAACCAACGAGGGGAGCTCTTGGGAAAATTGTGCACATTATTAGTCCTGCTGTAATACTGAAGAACGTGCAAACAAAAAAACTAAATTGGAAGGACCTTTAAGCGACATCCAATGAGCTTGCCATTTACACGAGGAATTTCTAGATTGAAGCCAATGGACCCAAATTGACTGTTGAGTGTTACGTTTGTGATCGTCAAGTTTTTGTCTATTCGTTGTGTATATCTCACTTTATTATCTGACACGCATAGGTACAACTTATCTACGAAACAACTTGCTGGCAAAATCTTCGATGAGACATTTCCTACACAACTATTGCCGTGGTGGGCGGCTCGCTTCGCTCCCGTCAGTCTTCAAACTCTGGAATATCTCGCGGGTACATTTTTTTTTTTTTCAAGTATCTTGGGTTATATATAAAATACATCAAAAATATATACTTTACTTGAATTGATGATGATGACTTTATCGGCTGTGGAAACCCGTCCGAGTTTGGGTCAATAAATTTCGACTGCAGCAATGAAATTCATCCTGTATGGGACTCTTAAGGTAGACTGATCAACGATGAAATTAAATCAAACATTCAAAAGGGAATTTACAAGAAATAAATGACTGACTTTTGCATTGGCAATGCATTTAAAGAAAACTTTATGATGTGTAAAAATCTAAGCGCGCGTTGTTGGAATCTGGTGGAGTAATTCCACACATTTAACTTGCGGGGACGGAAATGCGTCACTGTGTTTTATCATTCCATACCTTTTATCATTGCATACGTTTTTATAATTGCATACATTTATGAGCTGGGGCATATAAATTTCACCTTTTTGTTGATTCTCAATGATGTGTGTCAAGCCACACACATACCGCACGCACGGTGTTTACACATATTTCGGGACTGTTGGATACAGTCGCACCAATTTTTTGTATCCGAGCTCGACAAAAATAAAGATAGTTGAATGGAGTGTAGTTAACAAAATCTTAAATCAAAATTCTCAATCTGAGAAGCCGGTAGTAATTGAAGAAGATATAATATGAGGATTACTGATACTACTGAATTAGCTAATCACTTCCTTCATCGACTTCTTCATTTCTATAACTGAAAATGGATCTACTGAAGTTTTTGGGCAACAACAATGACTGTTGTGGTGCTGGACGTATAATCAGTGACATTTTCTTAAGTAAAAGTTTCTTTTTTGATCTTATTTCGTCTGGCGAACTACTTAGCATCATTAGATCCCTAACAAAAATCCAACTCCGTTACCATAGATGGTAGCTATAACATAACTTTACAAAAAAATTGCTCACAATGTTGTCGATTTCCTGTAACGAAACGTCCTCTTTCGTCACACTTTAATGGCTTCTACTGTACACTTTATATGGCCGCTACTGTCCTAGCAGTGCACAGCCACCGCAGACACTCTATTAGCTCCTATTGCGCAATTCCCTTTGTGGCATTGAGAACTTGCATTCGTCACTTAGAAAACCATGAATACCCGAATGGAAGTCCCTTTCGGGGGAGACTTGTCTACGTGTGATTTGTACCAATCTTGTCTACCAGATAAGGCTCCCATTTAGAAAGTGAATTTGGTCCCTGTTAATAAATTTTTACGGCTGAATTCCCTTTGGAAAATCGGCCTTCAATAAGCTGTATCAGCAATCTACGCCGTCTAACCCTTGTGATCTGAATATAATTACAGACCGATATCTCTATTATCTGTTTGCACAAACATGTTTCAGAAGGCGCTGAAAAGGAGAACTTAACGTTCTTATAAATACAAATATTTTTTTTTAATGAATCCGAATATGGATTTCGTGCTGGTAGGTTAACCGAAGACGTTTTGCTGAAATTTTGTAGTGAGTTATACGAAAACCTGACGAACTGCGTCATTTCAAGGAAGATCTGGCCAGCCTACGATGAAGCCAAAACAAACAACCTCTTAGCCGGAATGCGTGTAGATGTCGCCAGACTAACGGCAATACTACGGGCCATTGGCCTTTAGGAATTCACGCGGCCAGTCTTGGCATCCCCCATAACACCCACTGCAGTATCTATCTGCGTCGATACAAACAAGAGTGAAACAGTGTTTCATCTTCTTTGTGAGTGTCCGGCCCTAGCCAAAACCAGATACAGTGCACTAGATCACCCTTTTTATGATGACCTTTCGGCAATCCAAAGTATCCATTTGAACAAGATCTTAAAATTTCTCAAGGCTGGTTTTGAGCTCTCTTAACTTCCTTCTCCTTCTTTTTCTGCAGTTTCCGTTAATTGTGGTCTCAAAACGGAGCTCAATGCCTTATTTGTGTTTTTTCTTCGTCAGAAGACGGGAATACAGCCACTTAAACCAACCAACCATATGAAAACGTTAACAGGTGTCAGACAGTTAAAATAAAGGGTTGCTTTGGTGAATTACGCAACATAATTTTTGGTGTTCCGCAAGGTTCGGTACTTGTTCCATTGCTTTTCTTGATTTTTATCAATTCTATATTCAAACAGAATTTTAAAGGCGTAATAACAGCCTTTGCTGATGACATGGCCTTCTCCAGTGGTTGCAGTTATCGGCTTAACTTAATTTCGGACATCAATTCAGACTCGGATATTCTTAGGCGCTGGTTTGCTGTTCATAAAGTGGTGTTGAGCAATGAAACCAAACTAATGCACTTTAGTCTCTCAGAGTCGCCTACTTTAGTTGATTGTGATTTATTTTATCACTCTCCTGACTGTCAAAAATTCACTTTCAATTTAAATAAGAATAATACATTTCCTTATTGACCCTGCTCGGTTAACCGGTGAATTTTGTCAATTCCTTCACATACCTTTGAGTAATACTTGACAGTAAGATGAACTGGTCCGATCACACTATACCGCATTAAAGAAGTACCTATTGTGTTGCACTAGGCAATTTCCTAATCTTAACTTGTACTGCTCGCAAAAATTATTAACTATGATCTACTACGGTATTGTTCAGTCAAAGCTTCAGTACGGGACAACTTGTTGGGGACGGGTTTATTTTAACAAGATGAATCCACTTCTTGTTTTGCAAAAACATATTGTACGTATTATTTATTTGTAAGAAAAATCGCTATCACAAAAGTTTCATTTTGTTCCAGGAGCTAAAAGTTCTAGAAAGGCACACAGAATTTTCTATATATCTACAGAATTTTCAAACCAGAGTAGGTACCCAGAATTGACGGATGTAGACAAAAATGGAATCGATGATCAAGATCTAACAAGGCCAGCACTATGACGAGTATTATCGATTCCAGTGATACCACCGGTCAATAAAAATTATGTTTTTGTACAAAATTAATAAGAATAATTAAAGACTGAAATTTTATGCCATTCAAAACTTAAATTTTTAGCACTTTTAGTATGTTAAAAAAAAAGTCTGGATTTCTACAGAATTTCGACAGGCATAAATACAGAATTCTACAGAATTTTTATATTTCATCTACTTTTGAAAATTAGGGTTGGCATCACTTATCTACTAGTTTAAAGTTCTTAAACTATTTTTTGCATTAGGAGTGGCTATCTTTCAGTTAGAACAAACTCGCTGCATAATTTACGTGCAAATTTCGTCCATTTGGTCAATGTCCCAGCGTATAATAAAATTCACTACACAAGATTCTAATAAATTAGCTTCCTCTATTAGAAGTCCAAGGAATTTATCGCCTTTCCTACCCAAAATAAAATCTTGGGTTTTTAATCATGATATTGATTATACTCAAATCGAATACGTAATTTCTTTAATTAACCCTATAATTTAAACCAATAGAAAAAAAAGTTTTTCTTTTATGTTATTTTCTTGATCACCCTGTACACAATTATTCATACCAATGAATATTAATATATTTGAAGGGACACTCAAAAGAGTCTTCAACCTAATTTTGTGATTTATTTTATCATAACGTTTCATAAATGTTGTTACTTGTTTATGATTATTAAATTCCATTAATGATTCTCAACTGATAATGTTAATCAATCGGTGTTGATCTTTTAATAATTTCTCTGAATTTGTCCAATCACATTTTGTGATGAATTAATGAATACAATACAAAACAATTTAAGAGTCCTTCGTCCATTACAAGAAATACTTCCTCTTTCACAGAACCAGATCTTGAGCAGTCTCATCCATCATCCTCATTCAAATGCTCTCACAATAAGGCCACAATCGTACCAGTTCCAATTTGAATCATATTAATTAGGTAATAAAGCTGGGATTTCCATTCAACAACTATCTTTCACATCACCTGAAGTGGTTATTTCCTCTTCCAAAGGCAGAGGTATTCCACTTGTCCACAAAGGGTAACGAAAAACCCTTCACCGGGGCAAAGGGAAGAGAACAGTTGAGGAATTATTATGATTATCTTAAAGATTGTAGTTTTCATAAAGAAATCCATTCCGGCGAACGCAAAATCCAATAAAGGCAAAGCGGACAAGGAAAAAAGAAGGAATACACTTTGAATAGAAATTATAAGTTATATCAAAGGCGGAACAACTCGAGAGGGAAACTGCGAAGACTATAATTTTATCTTCGTACATCCATCTACTTATGCATAGATCCATGGAGGGATTTTTTTTTTTCTTTTATATATTATTTAAAGAAGAGCGAAAAATGAGAATACAAAACAAAAATTATCTGATTTTCTTTTCATTACTTTGGATAAGATGAACGTAAAGGGTGGCTCCAAGAAAGGAGTCGGCGATGCGGAAGCACAACAACCACTCGCTGACGTGTTTACCTCTGCCATTGACTGACGGTAGCCATCAGTAAATGTTTTAGCACGAACACCAACCGACAAGGGATTGAATTGAAGGGCGTTAGTGTTGTATGGAAAGCCGTTTACCATAATTGGTGGGGCTGGTGCCATAGGTCCTTGCAAATAATAATTTTTCAACTTCACCTTAAATTTCATGTGGAAAATTTCGACATTTTGGAGATCATAAAATTTAACCTAGTTCGAGTAACTATTCGGACCGCTAAATGTTTCTACGAAGGTATTGTTTCGAGTATAATGAATTCTGGGCCGTATCGCATGTTCGACAGTACTCAGTCCAAAAGAAATATTAGTTACGAGCTTGAAAAATAAAATAGATAGCTTTCTGAGAGATATGCCTAAGCTACTTCTTAAAATCCAGGTTTAGTGGCCTTATTCGCACAGCCAACCGGTATGCGCCCGTTAAGACGGTCTAAAGTCTAAGTTTGCCACGAAAAATCACACGTGTAATCTTAGCTTTAGTCATTAGTTCGTAAGCATTGATTCCAAAATCTGTAGACAGCCAAATAGGCTCCTGTGAAAAAATTCAAACTAACAAATTTTAGCCCTTAGTACACGTTTTTGTAAAATCTGTAGACAGGCAAATAGAATCCCGTGCAAGAAGTCGAATCAAAATATGTGGGCTTAAGCTTACAGCTATAGTAGTGATATGTCCTTCAAAAAGCAGAGTTCTTCATCCGTCGATGGATGGATGTCAAACAGAGGAAATTGAGTGTTGAACTTATCAGTCAAGGGGACCAAAAATATCTTGATCTTCGTCGGTCTTCAGGTAGATTCTTCAATTGTGGAAATATTTGTTTTAAGTTACTAGTTCTGCCAGGACAGTTCACCTCTACTTTGTTAGTATTTCAATTTCAACTCGCTGTGCATACCTAGATTTTCATTCTTTATTTACTCTCCGATCAATGTGGCGCAATTTACGCTCCATTACTGCGACACCCGATACCTTCTGACTGGATTTACGTCACAGCCTAGTTAAATCAGATTTGCTGCTAGCAATTCTTTACAAAATCTTGTCAGCAAGTTCACTTAGCTGATAGTGGGCACAATACAATAGACAAAACTCTCTGTAAGCTGTTGAAAGAAGTTGTGATTTTGGAAATGCATTTTTGAATGGAAATTAGTGTAAGTCTTTTCATGGTTTTTTGGTAGGCTTACCCAACATTTCATCACATCAGAAATCAAACGAAGAATCACACTTGCCAACCGCTGTTTCTTTGGCCTAAGACGGCAACTGATAAGTAAGGCCTTGTCGAGAAATACTAAGGAAACTCTGTATAAGACCCTCATCATCCCAGTCCTGCTTTATGGTGCAGAAGCATGGGCGCTATCAAAGGCGGATGAAGATCTCCTTGGTCGTTTCGAACGCAAAATTCTTCGAGTGATTTTTGGTCCCGTTTGCGTTGACGGGCTTTGGAGGAGAAGATTTAACAGCGAACTCTACGAGCTGTACAGCGACATCGACCTAGTCAGAAAAGTACGCATCAGTCGTCTAAGATGGCTGGGACATGTAGAGCGAATGGACACCAACGCTCCGGTCCGAAGAGTCTTCGATTCTAACCCGGAGGGACAACGCAGTAGAGGAAGACCTCGCCTTAGGTGGCGCGCGCAAGTGGAAGGGGACCTCAACCAACTTGGAGTGCGCAACTGGAGGCAGTTAGCCAAAGATCGCGCTAACTGGAGAGGCGTATTGGTTGAGGCCCAGGTCCACCCCGGACTGTAGCGCCACCTAAGTAAGTAAGTAAGTACCCAAAATTTCATCTCAAATGTCACAAATTCCACGACAAATGACTCCGACAAACGGCAGTTCGTTTCGAAAAGGGGGAAAGACTTCAAAACCTTTGTTTATCAAATTGGAACCTGTTACAGTATCGTCTTGGATAGTTGACGGAATTTATTTTTCGTACGTGAAGCAAACGTAACTCGTTATAGCTCGTAGACGTAAGAAAGCAACAATTTGACTCATATTTCTCTTATCGCTGTCGGTTTCTTATGTTTTTGTTTTGTAGTAGAATACAGAACAGTGCTTATGAGTGTCCACGGGTCGAATCGCGTCGTCCGTAAACGAGCATTGCGTGACAGAATTCGTTTTTGTTTCACATGTAATATCAATTTAATTCCGTGAACGTATAGCTCGTTCACGGAAGTGACGATTTGATCCCAGATTTTGTTCTTCATTTTTGAAACAAGCAAAGAAGTCGTATAGATCAACAGTAAGCAAGAACAGGTGTCCATCAGCAAGGGAGCGAACTGCTTCTACCAGTTCTCCCGAACAACGGAGGGTCTGCCAAAGAGAGAAGCCCTTTCGTACCATGTTAACAATTAAGTCATTCGTTCCTTTCGTCCAGTGCCGGATTAAGCCAGGGCGGGGCCTGCAGCAAATTATATCAAGTTCTTATGATATTAAATAAAAGAAAACTGTTACAAACCAACTTTTCTGGATTTAATTTGGGCAAAATTTATAAATAATACTGTTCATATCGACTTCCCTAAGTAAATCGTATTCAATATTTATTTAAGCACCTCACTTAAATAAATATTGAATACGATTACGATTAACAAGTTTTTGGCTAAATAGATATACTTTTTAAGGTCAAAAAGTGTTCTGTGCGCGGCCCCCCAAATGCGCGGGGCCCGTAACATTTTCTACTCTTGCTAAGTTGCTAATCCGCCTATGCGTTCGTAATGGAAATGGTTGTGGAAAGCTATAAGCCTAAGGACCTGTTGTGTCAATTATTCTTTTTGCGTATAGGTATACACGGTAGAGCCTTCTACATTTCACGATTTCAACATTTTTAAAGCGAATTTTTATAAACATTGATAATAGATGCGTTGCTGGTGAGTACATGTATCACATGCACATCACAACTCGCGCGTTTTTTCTCTGAGAGAGCGCTTCGGCACTACCGAAGGTTTCCCTAAATACGTGTAAGTGTGAATTTGACAGCTGTAAATAACATGAATGATGTATAAATCGAAAAGAATAAAAGTAGTCGGCGATGATACGAAAAAAAGTATCACAAAAAAGCCAACACGTTTGGTTCTGTGGTGCGCAATAGACACCACTCATAGCTACCCCAAAGTCGTTATCAACAAAGCCAAAGAAACCACAGTTGCCAACGACTACTGTAGGTTGACACATCAGTCCACCGCGGAAACCAATTAAAATTACCCAACTGTGCATTTCCATAAAAATGCAATTTCAAAGACTCGTTCCCTTTCATCAACATTTTACGGAAAGAGTTCAACCCGCCAAATCAAAGAAAGTGTAATCGGTTTCACTTTGACTTAAGGCACGATAAAGGCTGCTTGCCCTCCAAATGATTACTTTCTATACAAAGATGGAAACAAAACAAACGCCTTTAAGGCACACAATTGTACAGTGTGCAGACTTGAAAAATGAAAGACCCACTCCCAGTCCATCCAACAGAGACAACAATCAACCGCATGTCATCCAACAAGCGCTGTTACAATGCACTTCCTTTTATAGCCCTTTGCTCGAATGCATATACATATATGCACCACTCACCCACTCCTTGCACCGCAGCAGCGCTGGCAATCTTTTATATTTCACATGCGACCGCCTATCCTCTCTAGCCGCTCTCATATTTTAATCGTGATCAATCGACATTCACATAGATACGTGGTGAATGCTAAAGCAAAACCGCATAGATACAATACGGTTTGTTGCAACTGGCTTCATAATCCCTTGATATGTATCGCACACCTTTTACCGTCGACTACGAGAACAAGGTTGCATGCAAAAGCCGGTCTGCGTCGGTCGTTTTTGTTTTTTTTCTTTATCAGATCGCATAAATAAGCAACAACTTGTGTGAGTATGTGCGGGTGGAACAAATATTCTTGCCACCACCCGTCAAGCAAATTTGCCAACTAAAGACACAAAAGCCAGTCAAGGTATATAGAATAACATGGTAAAATATTGCGCATGTCCGCATCCTATCTCACTCGCACACTGTTACGTCACGTGTATCACACTGTTTTGACATTTCAGTGCAAGTTCGACGTTCTCTTAAGGTTTTTGTGGAATATTTTTTAAACAAATAAAAATAAAATGGTTATTTGTGCGATATTCGGCTGTAATAATAACAACGACAAGAAACGAAAGCAAAACAAGGTTCCCGGGCGCGAAAAATTGTCGTTTTTCAGATTTCCCAAGGATGAATCTATGAAAAAAGTGTGGTAGAAAAGACAAGTTTAATGCAAATAATGCATTTGTTTGCTCGAAACACTTTAACAGTGACCAATATGCGCGAAACTTGAAACATGAGCTGCTAAACTATTTACCCAAAAACAGTAAGAATTGCCTTTCACTTCCAAGGACTCTGACAATAAGCGCCAGGAGAATTATGAAAGGCGGAACACAAAACAAAAAATTGTGCGCGAAATTTTGTGAGTTTTAAGTGTGAACAAATTATAAATACGTAATTAGTTAATTAATTATTAATTTAAAATTTGTATTTTCAAAGGAAAACCCTTCCAAGTGAGCAAGTTACCCAGGACACCAATGAACCTACTGCAAAATTATGCTGAAGAACAACCGACCGGATCCTTCACATGGACAGATCAAGTCAGCGAAGGTGGACTTCGAAAACCCAACACTATTTTTATCGAAAAAATACGACTTCTTGAAAGTATTTTTAATGAATATAACTTGACTGGTCTAAAAACTGGACAAAATTACATAAAAACATTGTTAGACCTTGCCGAACCTATTGATTTAGATCGCGCGATCAAAAAGTTGTTTTTTCGGTGCAAAATGTTCTTCAAGATTCGAATTCTTAACAAAACACTTATTACGAATATCACTGCAAAAAAAAGAAAAATGAATAAAACGCTGAACTTATTGTAAAACTGATATGTACTTGTTTTTATTTCTTATATTTTCGCAGATTATGGTTATGAGATTTGATTGATGAATAAAACTGCGAATAACAGCTGTCAACATTAGATTTCTTTGTTGTATTGCTGTGGAAACAAGTGGTATCGTACCACCATCAGCTCACTTTAAAACAATTTCGCCACTATAACTTGCAAATCACATTTTTATTAATTTAAAATCCACAACCCTATATAAAGCACATGAATGTGAACTAATTTGTTCTGAAGTGTCAAAATATGTGATACACGTGACGTACATGCGCAGAACTGAACCAATATTTTCCTCCGGAATATCATACCATGTATTCTATATACCTTGAAAGCCAGTCTGGCAAGCAATTCCTATTGAGTGGCGCACTCACACACACACGGGGAAAAGTGCATCATATAATTGCATGCACCGGGCCGGAGCAAAAAAAAAAAAAAAAAAGCCCACTTAAGGAGCATGTGTTGGACACGCGGGGGATAGAGTGTCATATACACACGTATGCACTATGCAGATGTGCCGGCAAAATATGTTAAGGACTCACTGAACCAAACGTAACAGGGAAATGGAGAGCCTTTTGAACGTTTTTAGAAAGTGTCTGCCTCTGTATGTATAGAGGTGAAGTGTACTCCCCCGTGCTGATGCAGCCAGACATTTAAACGTGGAGTGGCTTTGTAGCCCCTATACCTCCACCTCTGTGCATGAGTCACACGCAGCCCCATTGGTATTGGAGGTGACACATTTCGGTATTCATCGTTGGGTCCGGGCTCTGTGTGTAAAAAAGAGCAATAGAATCTGAAAGTGCTCCGGTGAACTTTCTGATCTAACTGCGTTTGGAATTTGGCAAAACGCTTGCTAGTCAGTTGGAAAGTTAATATGTCGCATTTGAATTGAAGTGGAAATTTGCACGAAGTTGGGCTTAGTCTTGATGCACACCTCCTTTAAAATTATTTAATTAGATAGGTGGTCAATTAGTGAACGTGTTATTTTGGTTTCCGGTGTCCACTTGCGTTGCGTGCAATAGTTTTGTACATACCTTCGTATGTAGTTGTTGGTACTCCCTCATTTCAATGGGAGAGGTATGGCAGGTATCCAATTTCCGATTGATTGAAGGTCTTTAAAGGAGAGCATTTAATGATAGAGTTCATAGTATCTCAGACCCTTTCAAATGCAGAGTTATAATTTAGAAGGCCAGTTTGTCAAGGCAAATGTCTGTAATTATAATATAGCATAGAAGGGGGTTGAACATAAATTGTGTGGCCACCGAAATGAACCAGAGGCGAGAGTAGCACTTTTAATAACCGGTGTCGGTTTGAGTCGGTATTTTGATTTATTCAATTCGTTAGCGGGTGGGGGATCCTTAAGTATAGACTTTCGTCCTTAAACTGAAAAACAGATTTGAATAGAAACTTGTGAATAGTTGAGGAATGTTCTTAAACGATTTTCGATAAAAAAGCAATTGGAGTGGACAACTTTTTCTATTGGACGGCATATATGAAGAGGAATGAAAACACGAATTCAAAGACGAGTTCCAATTGGCCTTACACATAAAATCAGCGCAAAATACTTCAGGATATTTCAGATACTGCGCTTTCAAAGCCCCATAGCTGTAGTGAAAAAGAATTGCATTCCCTTTGCGTTTCATTTCTGTGGTTAAAACTATTGTCGTGCAAGAAATATGCAATCATCCCTCGTCAAATCGCATAAGTACCGTGGAGGAGGGGCAATAAAAAATGGATCCTTTGTGCCAATAACTTGACGCATTAGTCACTGAACGAACAGAAACCAAACTGTCATTTAAATTGCGAGCTTATAGCTAGGAAGCTCCTAGGAAAAAAAAAATACCTCGAAGACTTTAAAAGAAGTGAAAGCGATTCAAGTTGGGTGTTTTTCGAATTTATATAACCCGGTTTCAATCGAGTTATATCAATCTGAACTATAGTTACTATTGAATTTGGTTTATTTTCATTCAAGTAGACTCTAATGGCCATTGGCCATGTTATAAAACGTGCATTAAATCCGCTGGACTAAAGATGGACTTAAACGCTGATTTAAAACAGTTTTAAACCGATTTCAACCCGTTTTAAACCTACATAATGTCAGATTAAAAAAAATAAAATAATGACAGTTGTTTCATGTTCTTCGTCACTTGGAAACTTATTTGATTGACGTGACGTTCATCACCATTCAATTCCTGTCGAATCATAGACTGTAGGCTCGAATATACCTTTCCTTTTTCAGTTGGCAATATTTCCAAAAATCCACTAAATCGCAGTGGACGTGGACGTGGACGACGTTGATTTACCATAAGCTGCTGTTTCATCAGCTCTCCGTAAAATTCGTCTTCTAACGACGAAGACATCAAAATCTTATCCATATGAATGATGAAATCCTCTTTTTTTTAGCTTCTTGATATTTTTTACCATTCTCCATTAATGCGTAAGTAAGAGAAAGATATTGTTTTCGTACAAAAGTTCTAACTCGAGATGTTAATTAATTCCGACATTACGATGATAGAGGAACTCGAGAAAGTGGGTCATAAATTTATTTTCGTCTGTCTGTCTGTCTGCCTGTCGGTTCCTCCACATGCCTACAACCTAAACGGCTGTCCGGACTTCGTTCAAACTTCGGATTTGGTGTTTGTGGGCCGTTTTTCATTTTTTGTACAAGGTGGACCAAACGAAGTCATCCGATGTTGTTTGGCTCTCATTTTTTTTTTCTTAATGAAAAACTTCGATTCTGTTTTTTGATTATGTTTACTTGAACCTTTAGAATTTTATTGGTCAAGTCGAGAAGATGATATCGGCCAAATGGGTGCCGTCACATTTAAGCTCGTTTTATGCCATTTTTCATCACTTCGGCGAGAATTTCGGGCGACAGATTCTCGCACTCGTGTCGAATGTTGTCCTTGAGGGTTTCTAGGGTCTCGGGCTTGTTCACGTAAACACGGAACTTCAAAAAAACCCACAAAAAAAGATCTGGAACGGTTAAATCCGGCGATCTTGCGGGCCAGTGCGAATCGCCAAAACGAGAGATGAGGCGACCCGGGAACGCCGCCTTCAGAATATCGGTTGTGGCTCGCGCAGTGTGTGCCGTAGCTCCGTCCTGTTGGAACCACATGCCCTCCAGTCCTAATTCGTCCAATTGCGGCAGAAAAAAATGGGTAAACATGGCCCTATAGTGCGCACCGCCCACTGTTGTCGTTTGACCAGCGGCGTTCTCGAAAAAAAAGGCCCGACGACTCCTCCAGCGTGAACAGCGCACCATGCAGTAGCTTATAGCGGGTGTAATGGCTCCCCGTGCATTAATCGTGGATTTTCGGTGCCCCAGAAGCGATAGTTTTGCTTGTTCACGTACCCGCTGAGGTGGAAATGAGCCTCATCGCTCATTATGATTTTGGTCGAAAAGTAAAGAAGTGTATCGCTGCATGGCTTGTTCACTTGTATTCAACATCTCTCTAGTCCACAAATGTCAAAACATATTTGACATTGGCGGCCATTTGCAAAAATAAGAGCATCTTCCAATAGGGTGATCTCTTTTGGCCCACCTTCTATATAAAATGTTCGTACCAGTTTGATTTGTTCGAAAACGGCTCTAACGATTTCAACCAAAATTGATATTTAAGCTTAAGTAAGTAGGTGAGGTTAACATAACTACATACCCAGTTTTTGGATGATTCTATCTCGAAAACGGTTAATACGAGTACTTATAACAAAAATTCATTTCTAAGATAATATGGCCATTTATAACTTAAAAACAAACTCAGTTTTTCTCTATGTTATTGAATAGCCGAAAACGCTAATTCTAGAAACAGCTCATATCTCGAAAACCCCACTTTCGATTTGGATAAAACTTTAAAAACTATGTAATTCTCACATCCAACGAATAATGTCTTTTACTCAGTTTTCATTTAAAAAAATAAGCAATAGTATTTATTAAACTAAATTTTGCTAAATTTGTTACTGTTTTATCAGCAGAGTTTTACAAAAACCGCTCTAACGATTTTGATCAAAATACATATTTAAGATGATAAAATAATACTAATTAAGATCCCATACTTAGTTTTTCTCAAAAAACAAAAAAAATTGTAATTATTTCTTAAAAATTCTTAAAAACCACCCAAAAGCCGATCTAGCTTTGTATATTTTTGAAAAACTCAATACAGTCGGACCCGCTAATGTGAAACTCGTTGAATTGAAAACCCCGCTTATATGAAAAATTTAATTTGTCCCCGTGTACTTTTTTTCAGTTATCCGAAGTCCGTTTAAATGAAAAGCCCGGTTAATAGAAATTAAAATAACGATTTTTTCTCATTTCATTTAAACGGGTTCGACTGTACCGTATAGCGAGCCAATAAAAATGCAATTACAGCTACGAAAACCTTCGTTTTAGCTTAAATTTACCACTCTTATTTTTTCCAACGGTAGGCGCAGTGGCTTAGTGGTTATTGTGTTGGACTAATACGCTAGGGGTCGAGGTTCGAATCCCGCAAAAACGCAAATTCCAACTTATGGTTTTTTTCACTGCGCCACCTCTCGCGAACGTCTGACAAACATCCGAGAGTATGACTGTCTTGAAAGAGCTTCTCAATTAGCCGTTTGGAGTCGGCATAAAATTGTAGATCCCTTCCAATCGTTCCAAAAATGAAAACTCACACAAAACGAATGGTTGTGAAAAGCTAGGCCTAGGGTCCCTTCGGACCTGTTGCGCCAACTATTTATTTATTATTATTTTTTCCAACACGCATCTTTGAATAATTTCTTTTACAAACAAAAAATCCAACTTCATTTGCACCCCCATACATGTCCATTGGGAAGCTCAATTTATAACTGCATGCAAATTCAAAAACAAATCTCTGAATTCTTACATAATACTACTTTAAGCCAAATTGATAGTTTTAGCTTGTATAACGTCAATAATATTTGTCAAAAAAACGACAAAACAACGCTTACGCTTGCATCATAACTCATGAATTGTGCCACACAATTGACACTAAAAGGTCAACGGTCCCAACATCCTTTGGCAGAAACCAATGCCTAGTGCCCGTCGCTCCGGTGCAAATAAGCCTATAAGTGTGTTCTCAGGTGTGGATTATTGAAGGCTATGCTACTGGGTCTTACTCGCCTAGCTTTGTCGAAGAAGTATTTCCCTAGATATAGTCTTCTTCGAGTAGAAAAAGCTGGGCAAGTGCAATCCCGATTTGAAAGTCAAACTTACTACATTGCTTAAATATGATTCATCACATGCCTTGTAGAAAGTCTGGGGTAGGATATCATACCCAGACTGATGTCATAAGGTGTCGAAAAGACCTCGTTCCTAAGTCTGACAATTTCAACAGTTTACTGATTTCAAAGGTTTCAGGTATTTCGTATATAAAACTTTAAGTCGGAGATACCTAGGTAGGTATCAAACCAAACATGCATCTTGAAAAAATCGATAACCCTCAAAAACCGCTCGTCTATTAGCAACACAAAAGTAATGCGGTACTACAACTGATTGTCGAATCCAACGACTAAAGCCGCAAAAATTCAACGGTGCTTACAAATTACATGCTCCCAAACTAATCGTGTCGAAAAATGCCCAAAAACAAACAGCCCATCAGCCATCCGGGCTAAGCCCCGAAAACAATACCAAATCTGTCAACCTTAACCTAGATTTTCTTGTTGCATTCCCTTGTGTGCTGTATATGTCCTGGTCCAAACCGCCAGCACAGCGTAGGTATTTTATTCGGGGAAGCCCTTAGGCTGTCAATCCCCTGTAATCCCTGTTAATGAATACGACAAATTAATACATCAACGTCCACTCTATGCGTATGTATTAAATGGGTACACTGCTTCTGTACTTGATTTCCATTCATGCATCACAACAGTGAATCTCTGTTGTCAAACGGCAGCCGCACAGCAATTTAACATTCGTCCTTCTATCATGAACAACAGAAAAAAAAAAAAAAAATGAAACGATTTACACAATTAAAAACGCAACAAAAACTGTGAAATCATCCGTTTATTGTTCGTTGGGCGTAAAAACGCAGCTTACCGTAAAGGGGACATTACAATGTCCTGTCCCCACACACACGAATGAATGCATTTACTGTGGAAAATTAAGTCTGCATATGTATATCGACTACCGACTCTCTTTGGCTTGTAAATATATACAAAGCCAGTAACGCAGAAAAAAAAGGAAAAAAAAAAAAAAACAAAACAGAAAGACGAAGGATAATGGCCCATTGTAGGCTATCCTCGTGCTCAGGTAACTGTCAAACACAACAAATAAAATGAGGCAATCTCGCGTCCAGACACCATGATAGGTATATGCCGTCTGCGTATGTTTATGTTCCCATCGCACTTGAGCGATGAAAGGATACGGTGGGTATGTTGCCTATCTTCCCCCCGTCGACTATTATCCTCGCACAGGATTATTATTATGATTATGAGCGCCATTCATTATTTTACCCCTCAGTGCACAATTATCCCAACAGGATAACAAACTCGCTCACTATACAAACGGAGTAGTCACTGTTCGTTGTTCAATATATACTCGTATATGGAAAATGGAAGTCCTTGCAATTAGTTGAGAGAGTCTCTGTCCGCTTGGCTGGAAAATGTCTAAAACTATCCCCTTTTCGGTGCGAACGAGTGGCAATAATGCCGATATTTAGTACCTCTCGTTGTGGAAGCGAAAGCGAGTCCTGTGTCTTCGGATGGAAAAAAGAAACGATTTCGACATTAATTGCGAACTAAGTCCGACATAAGAACTGGGCTAACGAAGTACACATCCACCCCCAGCGGTGGGGATGTAGGCGGCTACATGAACGACCATCGATGGGAATGGTATGCGATTTCCGATCGAAGTCCAGTGGAGACTGCACATGAGTAGATAAATTTTGCCCTCCTCTATCTGCAATGAATGCCAATCGAAGAAGTGGCGAATGTATCCGAGAAGAATTATGCTCTTTCGAGGAGTTGCTCTAAGTGATGCGATGATAAGGATTAAAAGTAATGCCGTTATCATAACAGATGGGCAACTAGATTAAGTTTGATGGGTTGCATCTGAGACGGCATGGACTTGGAGAAGTTCGAGGTTTGTAGTGTTTGAGGCGCGGATAATTGCAGACTTTAATTACCAATCAGTACGGTCAATGTACGGGGCTATAGAGCTAGAGGTCTCAGGTTCAGTTGCCGGAAAAATACAAATTACACCTTTCGATGTTTTCTTCGTGACCACCTCTCGCGGACATCATACACAAGCATCTGAATTTAGTTCCACTCATAGGCACCTTTATGCTCACGCAACTTCAGTGTTTATGAGACCTTTTCCCTGTGGTAATAATGTACCGCAATGTCTCATATACGTCATTATTTTTGTCTAATTTGAGTCTTTTCAAACCTTAAAGGTCTCCTCTCAAACTGAACTCCTCACTAATCTGCGCCAAAGGCCACCTCTTCATACTGAATACATAACAATTTGTCAACAATAATAGAAATTGCCATACCAAGTTTCGCGTCATATCCCTGCCATTATGTTTGTCAAACTTCGCATGCGGTTGCATGCAAAGCATCTTATTAAAAACACATTACACCCTGCACACCATTTACCAAGACAGTGTGAGCCAAATGCCTTTCAAATTAGAAATCATCAGTGCGTAGACAATTTTTACAATGAAAGTTTTTTACAAACAAAAATAAACAATGCAACTCAGTTGTATTTTTATACTCGTTCATTGCACGACACCCTTTTCCACAAAAATACTACGGCTCAGAAAATTACAATTTAATTTCATCTCTGGGTTTTATAATACTTCATTATTCTTTCTGTCCAAATAAAATTGTTTAGTAAAGGAAAAAGAGTTTTGAAAAATCATTGACCCACTTAATTGTGTTGATGGTCCCTTTTAAAAAGTTTGCAATAAAAAAAACAGAAAAACCCTATGACTTGCATTTTGTCGGAAAGTGTGTAAAATTGAAAGGGTAATAGCTGGTAGTCCGTAAACTAAAATGGAAAATGTTTCAACAGAATTTGCTACATCACTCTGCGGGCCAATCAGTTGGAAAATAACTTTTTTTTTATCCCTTATGAAATTTCCTTATAATTGAATAATAAAATTATTTGCTTTAAGTGTTGAATTGTTTAGTTGTCCGTATCCTCTTTCTTTTGTATCTTCTGTATAGGTAACTTTAATGAAAATTAATGCAAATATTCATGAATAAATGAAATTTACAACAATTGTTTTTTTTTTTCTTTACAGGTAATTACCTTAAAAATCCTGCTTTGAGTAAGTAACCAAATTACAAAAAAAAAAAGAAAAAAAAAAAATAAGCACCTGTTGGAACACCCATTTTTAAATAAAGGGTGGTCCAACGAAAACGCACGATGTTAATTGTAAATAAAACAAAAAGTTTTCAGGGAATTATCTTAATTATAAACGAAAGGAGCGACATTTAGATATCGAAAGAATATGTAAATGAGCTGTTCCATCGGAAACAGGTTCTAATCTACGATGATTTATATTTGAATAGTAACTATGGAAATTAATGGCGGCGACAAAATGATTGTCACCAAAATTAGTTCAACTACCTGTTTTGTATGGGGAATTCATAACTTAATTTTACCAGGCTTAATGGCGACATATACACACGATTTTGGGTTTGTGCACATATACGGCACGGAACCTTTAAAATAACATAAGTTTCATTCTTCTCATTTCATATTAAATACTGAAAAAGCGTACGGAAAGCTCGGATGTTCATCTATATATATAAAAATGAACCCCTATTTCCCTTGGTCCCAGCATCACGCACAAACGGCTGGACCGATTTCGCTAATTCTTTTTTTGTTGTGTTTGTTATTGTCAGGAGAACAAAGTTATGAAAGAAAAAATTAAGAAAATTGCGCGGAAAATTAGAAAATTAAAGTTTGAATGGGGAAATACACTTTGAAAAAAAATTAACGGGATAGAAATCAAGTAGTGACACTTCAAATAAAAAAAAAAAAATATTTTGAATTTTAAAAGCAATTGTTGTTGTCAATTATTTTAATTATTTTCCAAGCAAATTGTTGTTGTCAACAATTTTGAATTTTTTTCTTTTTTTTTTTAAATATAGGTACCTAAAAACTTTGTTCTAATAAATTATGTTTACTATGTTACATTAAGTAACTTTTTGAAATGAAGTAGATAGGTACTTTGATTATACAAAGATGATATTATGGCCGACGATATTTTGCATCGAATTCGCACTGTGACATCGGATAATGAACTGGAGATGTCAGATGAAATGCGCAACAAAGCTTTGATTTGACGCATTTAATCGAGAATTGGAGCGAGAAATGGACTTCGAACGAATCGCATTGAGTCAAGCTGTTCGAACAAAAAGTGCCAATGTTGAATCTATATATATAAAAATGAATCCCTATTTCCCTTGGTCACGGCATCACGCGTGAACGGCTGGACCGATTTCGCTAAATTTTTTTTTGTTGTGTTTGTTATTGTCAGGAGAAGAATCTTATGAAAGAAAAAGTTAAGAAAATTTCGCGGAAAATTAGAAAATTTAAGAATACTAAGCCACCATATTAAATTATATCTAACGTAACCTTAGCGCTTTTACAATTCAAACTTTTTTGATGTAACCTTATGGCGTTGGCATAACATTGACAGAATGCGTGCTGCAAATATCGTCAACGAGGATGTAAACAAAATAAATATCGTTTAAAACAGATGCTTCGATCGGAGTTATTATATTGATAAAATACATATAAAATAATTAATTTATTATTTTTAACAAAAACTGAATTTCTTAGTGCACATCTACGGAAAATCCTCAACATGTGGCGTTGTAGGCGTATGTCGTTATTCAGGTCAATTAAATTTTCTTTAATAATAATCTTCTTAATTCATACCTATAATTCTTTCGGGATGAAACTCGATGATGATGATATAACTCGATAACCACTGGGTCAATTTTTATGATTCTTCTTTTGTTTTGTTCGTATTGTTGTATTTCATCCGATTTCAATGAAATTTTGTAGATTTATGTTCTTCGTTCCCACTTGAAGGAAAGGATACTTTTGGACCTGATAGGTGGCGCTGTTGCCGATCTCCGAAACAGCTCTACCAAGTTGATTGAAATTTTGTAAATGGATATGGTTGCTTCCAGTTTTAAATTACTTTGAAAAACACAAGGGGGATATTTTCCCATTCAGTCCCATTCAAAAATAAAATCAAACGCTATTTCTAAAGTTGTATAATTAAAATTATTAATGGACACTGTCCAAATAAAGCAATTTGCGAAATGTGAGCAAGATTTAATACGAAAGGTACGGACAAAGGAAGTACATTATACTACCTTTTGTTGTGAAAATAAAACGTTATGGAGATTAGTTGAATTTTTGAATTATTTAGACGTTCCGGGCTTACCTCTACATAATGTGGATAACACGTGCGACTTCAATTTCCCGTGCGTATCGCTTTCACTATGACAAATAATTTATTACAAGGATAATGGATGGATGTTTGTGCATTTGTGGCATCAATCTTGATTTCCCGGAAAGTTGGCCGACACGTCAAAATCATTGCGGTTTGATTGAAACAAATCAACATAGCTATTCATCATTTATTTATATTGCATTTAATATGACTTTTGAATAAAGAATTTTAATTGGCCGAATTACATAAATTAGGAAATGCATTGTGAATGCTCGGAATTATTATTTTCATAACATTAACAAATTTGGGCGGAACGAAGTTTGCCGGGTCAGCTAGTGTATTAATATAATGATGATATTTTGCTTATTATGATAGAAGGATCTATAACAACTATGGGTAAAACAAAATACCGGCCAAATGCTCGCCACGGCTTCGGTGGCATGCCTCTATCAGATGGTCTGTTGTTTTGTTGCGTTTTTGTACTGCGGAGAATGGGAGAAGTAAGGCTGCTTCCACACCGGATGGAACAAAACGCCTTAGATAAACAAAATTGTTTTTCTGTTTTTTTTTTAAATTTAAGTACACAGATTTAAGTACGCGCGCCCACACTGAATAAGGCAAAAGAAAGCAAGAAAACAAAGTAAAGCGTTTTGTTCCATCCGGTGTGGAAGCTCCCTAAGCAATGATGTTTTTTTTTTAACAAAAACCTCGACGAAGAGTATCTAAATCAGAGTGTTGAATTTTTGAAGTAAATTATTTCGACAGAACAGCTATTTTCTGTGACACTTATCCGCGACGTGGTTTATGTCAAAATTTAGCTAGGACTTTGGAGAGAAAAGTTTTAGACCAGATAAAATTTAGTTTAGCTCGAGCAGCGTACTAAGCTTTAGCTCTTGAATTGTTCTTGGCTTATTGACGTAAACTTTTTTTTTTTTTTTTAAATATCCCCAAGGAAAGAAGTCCAACTGTGTCGAATCCCACGATCGTGGCGGAAACTGTATGGCCGACCTCATTTTCGAAGAAGGACGGCCTGATGAAGCCGCCAGCCCATAAACCGCACCAAACAGTCACTCTTTGTGGATGCATCGGCTTTTTAACAATCACTCGTGGATTCTCATTTGCCCAAATGCGGCAATTATGCATGTTAACGAGTCCACTGAGCTGATTATGTTGACCAAACAAAATCACGAAGTGCACGAAATGCATTTTGATTTATTCAAATTAAGTTGGGCAAAAAACTTGACGTTTCGGTGTGTCTCACAATTTACATCGTGCATTATGGTTGGACCACCCTTCAGATCAAGTTGCCTTGTGTACATATGTACACTGGGCTTCCCTTGATTGATGTCGCTCTTTTTTGCATCCTTAAGTTCATTGTTTTGTTCTCAAATTGTTTGCACAAAGTTAGGGTAGTTCAAGACAGATCATAATGAATGTGAATGAGCCATTATCCATTATCGTATACCATATTCACAGCGCACTCGAAAACCGTGTTCTTGAAACTTCTGCGTAATATATTTTGGTTACATATTTCGATCGCATTAATGAACAAACAAAATGGAAAATGATTTTACGTTGTAAGTCGTTACTTCTGTTCGGTCAGCTGTTCTGCTGAATTTGCTGAATATTGCAAAAGGTTTGTTTGTTTCAACAATCCAATGATTGGCAGTCATTTTCGTGTTTTTTTTTCGTAGAAAATGACTTAAAAAACTCGTTTTGAAAACTGAAATATAAATGGGAAAACTTTTGTTTTCTATGAATTTTTAAAAGCGTTTTCGCGAAAACCCAGTTTTCGGCACGGTGTGATTAGGTTAAGACAATTTTTAAAACTAAACTCATATGACCAATTATTTTAAGACAAGACTGTATGGCATTCGTTCAAAAATGTTTCTAATTGTAATTTTGCCGTTTATATATTTTTTTTTTTATACTGCATTTACACTAACACACATTCCTAAATTCTAACACGGAAGATTAAAAGCTCAAAAATAAATAAATAGCCGTCTGACTGAAAGGGACAGCCTTATCTAATACGAAAAATTACGTGACACGTATTCGGGTTGGCCATCTTGTTTACGTGGTAGGAGATATGGGGAAGTTCAGCATTTTGATATTCTTATGGCGATGGCTTACGAAATGTCGCTTTCCTATAAAGCAAAATGGCTCTCGAAGTGATGAACGGACAATTATTTATTTATTTCGTTTCACTGATTATTAAATTAATTTAGTGACACAAATTATCACTCTCATTTTAAATGAGAAATCGAAATGTTTTCAAGTGATTGCCGAAATGTTGGTCGCCGGAACTTGTGTGTATCTCCATTTTATGTTTCTATAATTATGGAACATCAATGACATTTTAGTTTCTGGTTTGTGAACTCAGTCTTACGCCTTTATTAGCACTGCGGACAAACGGATCTTTCCCTCCCGTCTCGTGCGAAAATGCTCCTGCTAGTAGTTTTATCCTATTAATGGAAAATTACTTCGCCAACATGTCCGTTTTCTATCAACGAATACGTAGCTTATAAAAGGTCTTTACCTTTCACTTGTAGGAATTTTCGAACGCCATCAACAGTCAACAGTAGGTGCTTTGGCTTAGTGGTTAGTGTGTTGGACTAGTAAGCGAGGGGTTCGAGGTTCGATTCCAGTGAAAACCCAAATACAAACTTAGGGTTGTTTCCACCTCTCGCGAACACAGAACGAATGGTTGTGAAAAGCTAGGCCTAGGGTCCTTCCGGACCTGTTGCGCCAACAAAATTTTTTTGTTTTGTATTTTATTATCAACAGTTAAATAAATTTTAGCCGAGTCCGTTTTGATTTTGTTCGCATAGGTGCGTCCTAAGTATCGGCTGGAAAATAAAGAAAAAAATTGTACCCACTACTCATACATAATCCTACATTTTGTTTTACTGATTAGAGCGTATTGTCCTGCTCCTGGGTTAGTAATTAACCCCCTTATTCCATTTAGAGCTGATGTTGTTTACATGAATCATCGATACGAGCACGTTTGCCGATTATAACGCGATGCTAATCATTTTTAGTGACCAGGCTACATTTTTTTGAACTCACAATGGCGAAATTTGCCATAAATATTGCATTGCATATTGTGACCCACAAAATGTAGGGAGAAAACGGACTAATTTAAACAAAGACACAAGTGATATTCATCACCTTACGATGGTTTCTAAGAAACTAAAACTCAATGGTAGTCGTAAGCTGTATTTAAAGTCAAGTACAATACGGGATAGTATATACTAGCGGGAGGTTCATGCGATCATGAGGCCACTATTTCAGGCTAGTAGATATCGGGTTCTATATTACATAGTGGAATTACAGTGTGTTGAAAAAATTATGCGCCGGTTCTTTAAAAATGACATACCAAATTATGTAGTATGAGGGTTAAACATTAAAAATATTAGTAAGGTCAATTGTTAATAGCTCCAGTGGAAAGTCGTATATCGCTTGGCAATTCCTGCTCGGAAATTATAGGCCAATTTAGCTCAGTTACTACCAAGGGAGCGAAAATATTTGCAGCAAACAAACAGTTTGTTTGGAATTTTAGCTACCTACTTCAAACAGCAACGAGAATTTAGTAATTATCAACCAAGTTTAAAATAAGTAGCTGTCTTTACAGGTCCACTCATTTCAGTTGAGTTTGTCAATTCTTCTCTTCTGTCATCAGTTACATAGAAAATTCCCCCATTCAAACACAATAAGGTGCCCCGATGAAGCTTTAAAAACTCCACACTGCGGTCTGCTTAGGTATGCACTCATTATTTATTCGAAGCAGGTATTTTTGTGACAAAAACAACATTAACTATACCCAATGGAATTGCACTCAAAACCACCGATGGGATTGCTAAAACGCGTTCGAAAATGTCATGCCAACCACCAACGGAACCAACGGCACCAACGGCACCATATGCACATGCATCCCTCTGGCATCATTTTAGTTGTTTAGTTCTCTTGTGTATATCACCATCCAATCTGAATTCACATAAATAAATAATTCCAATTCTATCCGGTTCAAGCAAAATGTACACACATTGACAGCTTTATTTTCATAAGCTCGACCACACAGTCCAACACACAATGGCCATCGAATTGCACAGTCAAAAAATTGCGTGCGAATACTTTTCAACAGGACACATAGGTGCTACAAATTTGTTTGCAATTTTGTGGTTTCGGGGCAACAAATAAAAATAATTTCCACATTTTGTTGCTTTCTTTGCACAAAGAGAGAGAGAATGAGAAAAAAAAATTCAACAAAACGTGACAAACTGTCATGAACGGTCCCTCTGAGGGCGACAGCCGACAGACCATAATGTGACCTGCATATCTAGCTTCTAAATCAACACTCGTCGCAGCCACAATGTGTGAATATTTATGGATTCGCCACAAACAGGAGTTGTGTATGCATACAGCTTTTATCTATATATCGACTTCGGTTGTGTACAGAAGCAAAACTATCGTCTGTAGACCCCAACCGGCAGCGTGTCAAATCACTTGGAGCGTTAAATCAGTGGAAATTACGTGTAAACGCTTTGGGTTTACGGTTTATGGCTGGTGATTCCTTGTTTGGCCCGAATAAAGAATCACTCCCATCAGCTTTCGCTGATTTGTGAGGTTCATGTGGGGGGTAATGGCGTGTGAACTGCTGTCACCTCTCCAGGCTTCTGCCATATGTCACAACTATGCGGTTATTATCATCCCGGATAAGGGTTTGTCTGGGATACAAATTACATAACCCCTCATTGAACCCTCCATCGACCGAAATGACAGGTTTTCGGCAACAACCAACATTTATGGAAAGTGTATCTGTGTTGTTGTAAAAGCGAAGCTCCAAGTTGAAAACCACCAAGCTATGTGGTGCTCTGTGACTGGAAACTGAATTCAGACCGGATCAGACCGGATTATGGTTAGTCCTCTGTGAAGATGAAACAATTTCCTTAATCGACGAGGGCTCTGACCAATCAGTGTTAGTTGCGTGTTCGCTTGAAAACAACAGCTCCTAGAATGCAAATGAAAAACAAAATGAGAAAGACACAGAAGGATTTCCCATTGGCAATAATATTTGTAATGGACAAAATTTGTATCTTTCTGCTGCACAAGTTTTTTTGTTTCTTCAAAGGAAGTCGAGTTCAAAAACGTCCCTCATTGTGGCTCTATTTGCAACTTCTGAACGGAGCAGTCCTTTGGTGCGGGACAAAGCAATTGTGCAGTCAATCCGCTCTGAAGTTGGTTGTCTTAGCAGGTTGTTAGAAGAGGAAATTTTATACTTTTGCATGGTGAGTGGAAGTGATGAAATCCCACATAAAAGGACTTTAGTTACTTTTCCTATTGTAACTTGACTGGGAAGTTTTATATAAATTCACCTGAAATGAGGTCATAAATGGTATTTACCTACGAGAGTTTTCGCAGAACGAGGGCGTTCCGTTTCGAAATATATTAAACTTGTCAAATGGTTTAGTGGTTGCTGCTGGTGTTAACTTAAGTTAGAAAGGCAGATAGTCAGAAGTTCTCAAGGCCTTAGGACACATTTATGGGGAAACAGAACATTGGCAAGTAAATTATCTACTCAATTGAAAAGGCTGTTTTAGTCAATTTTGCCCGGAATAGCTCTAGAGAGACATTTTTCCTTTTAAAGGGAGATTCGTCATAGGATTTGGTAGACATGATTCAGCTTAAGCCAGTGCAATTAGATGAAATTGTGTTTCGTCAGCACATTGGGATAAGTGTCTCACTTCTGTACACTGATTTTAAACAGATTTTCATTGATATTTGACAAAAAGTTTAAGCTTAAGGAGGTTACCGAATTCAGTGCTCCTTGCCCTGTTAATTGAAAAGCAATGCATCGCAGCTTTGTTCAATATTTTATGAGATCAGATCTAAGACGGAGCCTGCTAATTGAAAACCAAACGCAGCAAGAAGCTGAAAAAGTGTCTAGAAACCTTTATCCCAGTTTTGTTAACTTTTTGGTGAGCTCAGGTTAAAGATGGGGCCCGTAAGTTGAAAACCAAACGCAGCAAGAAGCTTAAAAGGTGTCTAAAAGCCTTTATCCTAGCTTTGTTAAATTGTTGGTGAGTTCAGGTTAAAGACGGAGCCTGTTAGTTGAAAACAAAACGCAACAGAAACTGGAAAAAAGTCTAGAAACCTTTATCCCAGCTTTGTTCAATTTTTGGTGAGTTCAGGTTAAAGATGGAGCCCGTAAGTTGAAAACCAAACGCAGCAAGAAGCTTAAAAGGTGTCTAAAAGCCTTTATCCTAGCTTTGTTAAATTGTTGGTGAGTTCAGGTTAAAGACGGAGCCTGTTAGTTGAAAACCAAACGCAACAGAAGCTGGAAAAAAGTCTAGAAACCTTTATCCCAGCTTTGTTAAATTTTTGGTGAGCTCAGGTTAAAGACGGAGCCTGTTAGTTGAAAACCAAACGCACCAAAAAGCTGAAATAGTGTCTAGAAACCTTTATCCCAGCTTTGTTAAATTTATGGTGAGTTCAGGTTAAAGACGGAGCCTGTTAGTTGAAAACCAAACGCAACAGAAGCTGGAAAAAAGTCTAGAAACCTTTATCCCAGCTTTGTTAAATTTTTGGTGAGCTCAGGTTAAAGACGGAGCCTGTTAGTTGAATCCAAACGCACCAAAAAGCTGAAATAGTGTCTAGAAACCTTTATCCCAGCTTTGTTAAATTTATGGTGAGCTCAGGTTAAAGACGGAGCCCGTTAGTTGAAAACCAAACGCAGCAAGAAGCTGAAAAGGTGTCTAAAAGCTTTTATCCCAGCTTTTTTTCAGGTTAGAGACGGAGCCAGCTGATTGAAAATCAAATGCTGCAAGAAGTGTCTTAAAGGCGGAACCTGTTAGCTAAAAACCAAACGCTACGAGAAGCTGAAAAGGTGTCTAAAAGCCGTTATCCCAGCTTTGTTCAATTTGTGATGAGTTCAGGTTAAAGAGGGAGCCCGTTAGTTGAAAACCAAACGCAGCAAGAAGCTGAAAAAGTGTCTTGAAACCTTTATCCCAGCTTAGTTAAATTTTTGGTGAGTTCAGCTTAAAGAGGGAGTCCGTTAGTTGAAAACCAAACGCAGCAAGAAGCTAAAAAGGGGTCTAGAAACCTTTATCCCAGCTTTGTTCAATTTTTGGTGAGATCAGGTTAGAGACGGAGCCTACTATTTGAAACCAAATGGTACGAGAAGCTGAACAAGGTGTCTAGCTTAGTGCTGGTCCCTTAAACGATGAAAGATTATACAAAATTCAACAACCAATGAATTTCCTGCGACATCAATAGTTTCAGGTAATAAGCCGAAAGCTGCGGAAAATTTTCACTGGCGCAAAGAAAACTGATCCAACGTTAAGCGTGATCGAGTAAGGCCCTATGGCTCAATGTGGTCCCTCGGAGTCAGAGAATATTCGAATGACAGTAGCGTATCTGAGTAAGGACTTACGGCTAAGCCTTGTTACAGAAAAATGAAAGCGATCCCACTAAAGGACTTTTTTTTACCATAGAACTAAGTAAATAATTTCCGTACAAGTTCAAAACATTTTTTTCTTGCAACTGTTTTTTTTTTTTTTGTCTGTGTATAATTTTAATGAATTTACCTGGCTCCTCCTACATGTATTCTTTCAGTTAAGACTAGCAGCTCGTTCTTCGCTACTTTTACATAAACAGGGGTTGAATTACTGCATCCGTGATCGAGTAAAACGTAACCGAATTTGTTATAGTTTTGCTTGTAAAATCCACAAATTCAGTGACGTATAGCTCGCACACGGATGCGGTAATTCGGTCCCAGGGCTATTTCCGTTCTCACTACAAATATAAAAAATACACACCCCGGTGAAACACAAACATTTCTTTTTTTAAGTAAATAGTGGAACAATATACGCGCGTATTTCATTGTCCAGAGTACAATAGCAGTGCAAACACTATACGCAATCACTTGTTATAGTTCCTTTAACAATCCCCGTTCGGTGTCGAGTGTTTATCCAAACATCAGCCGAACCCATTTTACGAATAGGAATACGGTTGTACCTGAAATAAAATATTCTTTTACGGCAGGGAATACACCGATATCCTTCCCTTCCGAGTATCCGTTGGCTTAACACAATTATCGGACCATGGACAAAAATCAACAAACTGTCTAGTGCGGTATACACTTGAACTTCTGAAGATACAAGACATAAAAACACTCCCCGAAATGTCCAACAATTATGAAATTACTGAGTGGGGAAGGGAGGAGTAACAACGTTTCTCGCTTGTTTGGGGGTTACCCTGACAGTTTCTGTTGGGAAATTCTGTCGAATTTGAAACTAAACAGCAGCAGCGTTTATTTTTTGTTCTTGATCTTTTTTTTTTTTTTTGTGTCCTTTCAGAGCTTAATTTGTACGCGTTATCGTACTTCTATCTAAGGGAATTTCCAAAAATTACACCACCTCGGGAATATTTGAGTAGTCATTGCGCCCTATTTGCATACCAATTACATGAATGAGTATTTTGTGAAGGAAACTTTCTTTCTCACAAAGAAATTGTTTATTTTTCTTTCAAATTTTAATTAGAATTGCGGTAGTCCCTAGCACTTGAGAGGAGCATAAATATTTACATTATGTGTGTTATCCCTGGGGATGTGTTGTGTACTCAAAAAAAAAAAAAAAAAAAAAAACAGCGCACAAAGTAAACGTATTTGCGTTGGGAAATTTGCTTAAATGAGCATTACCTGCAGTTGCCTGTTGCCCTTAAGCGCAACCATAATGTATCGAATCGGGGTGGAATTTTTAGAATTTTTACCAAATTAAGGAAGAGAGCTTGTGGTATGACTGTTCCACGATGAGACCTATAATGCGTATTCAATTTTTGTTTTTAATCTTTGGTTTATTGATTAACACAAAAATTGACGGATAGAAAAGCGAATTGGTGGTCGAATGAGCACTTACCTATTACACAGTTCAACTATGTACAAATTGAACTACAAAGAGAAAGTAATGAAGAAAGGGCTGAATGCTTTTTAAGCCTATGTTTAGAACGGGAATAAGTCAGGCTTACAACCGAACAGTAGAAAATTTTAACTGGGTGCTAAAAGTAAAGATTTTTTAGCTGGTTTGGTTTTGGCAACACTGGTTTTGACAGCTGACGTGTGTTTAGTACCTTGTGTCACTGTCAAACAGCTTCAGTTTGGTTTGCAATTTAACCATGGTCGACCTTCTGAGCAGTCTATTCGGAAGATTGTGACCAAATTTTGCACCAAATTTACTATGTTGGACATTAAACCACCAACACGTTTACGTACTGTGCGTAGTGAAGGCCGTATCAGCTAGTGTGACAGAAGACCGCGAAATGTCGATTCGGCGCCGTTCCCAGCAGTTAGGCCTTTGTTACAGCACTACGTGGAAAATTTTGCGGAAGGATTTGTGCGTAAAGCCTTTTTAGATACAGCTTGTGCAAGAACTAAAGCCAGCCGACCTACCACAACGCCGAAGAATTTTTGGTGAATGGGCTCTTGGAAAGCTGGCCGAGGATCCGCTTTTTTATCGAAAAATTGTGTTCAGCGATGAGGCTCATTTTTGGTTGACTGGGTACGTAAATAAGCAAAATTGCCGCATTTGGAGTGAAGATCAGCCAGAAGCATTGCAACAGCTACCAATGCATCCCGAAAAAGCCACTGTTTGGTGCGGTTTATGGGCCGGCGGCATTATTGGGCCATATTTCTTCAAAGATGATGCGAATCGCAGCGTTACTGTCAATGGTGAACGCTACCGAGCGATGATAACAAACTTTTTTTTGCCCGAAATGGAAGTTCTTGACTTGCATGATATGTGGTTTCAACAAGACGGTGCCACATGCCACACAGCACGCGAAACAATGGCGCAATTGCGAGGCGAGTTTGGTGAACAGTTAATTTCACGTTTCGGGCCGGTCAATTGGCCGCCTAGATCGTGCGATTTGACACCATTAGATTATTTTTTGTGGGGGTATGTCAAGGCTAATGTGTATAGGGACAAGCCCGCTTCGATTGAGGCACTGGAAGCCAACATCCATGCATTCATTCGTGAGATACCGGCCGATATGTGTGAAAGAGTATGCCAAAATTGGACTCAGCGGAAGGACTACCTGAGACGCAGCCGCGGTCAACATTTGCATGAAATTATCTTTAAACATTAAATTGCAAGGTTCAAACTATCGATTCAAATAAATATTTCATTCATTTTTTCGAATTTTTTGTGTTTTTTTTTTTTAAAAAGTTCTAAAGCTCTTAAAAAATCACCCGTTATTTATTTTATTTATTTAACCGGAAAGTATCAAGTATCAAGTGCGTAATAGGTGCAGGCAAGGCGCCAACTATATTTACACATGTGTTAAAGGTGGTTAGATTCATTTTCACGGACTATTATATGTATAGCAATAAATGCCATTAACTAGTCTTGCACCCAGCTCCAGCTTCGGACCAACACTCAGCTTTAGGAAATTCGCACAAAGAATCAGTAGAGGAGATGCTGAAGGACCAGTCTCTGATTCAATCACATTTTCGTCCCTTTTGCCTTTCAAGCAGTCACATGCACAGCTGCCTATCGTTCGAACCTTGCGTCCAATGCTGCTGGGGCTGGTTACTACCCCAACGAGAACTTGCATTTAATTTCTATAAAAAAAAGTTTCACCCTTCAGTAATAATTTTTTAAAACCACAAAGATAGTTGTTAAAGTGATAGATACAACTACTACTACAAAAAAAATAATACATATATACATATATTCGGCGCAACAGGTCCGTTGGGACCCTAGGCCTAGCTTCTTACAACCATTCGTATTGTGTGAGTTTTTGGCGAACGAATTACGATAGATTTACTTCTGCAACTTAGAGCAAATCATTCTTGTGCACGTTTAAACGTTTTCGCCTCACAGAATCTGACGCCTGACTTCGGCAGAAACTAAAACCTTGACGGAGGTGCGACCGAGTTTAAACGGTTCGTCTTACAGAATTCCGTATACAACCTTTTTATAGGCAAATAAAGCCCCCATGTCTTGCGAGAAGCCATTTTCCGCTGTCAAGTGTGTAATTACACAAACAAATATTATTGTGCTTTTGATGCAACTTTACCACATTTCCAGCAACTTTCTGTCCAAACAAGTGTCATGCTAACTATAAGTGATACCTTTACCCCGCTCATGCTTATTAACAGAGCCATTAATACCAGAGCAATGCGCTACTGCTAAGCCAATCATGCATTAAAATGTCACCGGCAATTTGAAAGGACTCATTCGGGCAGTCAAATTCATGCCACATCATCGGTTGACCACAATTACCATATTTCTCTCACATTGCCGATTGCTGGAATGTACTCAACTATGGCAAATGCATTTCATATCAAATTTAACAGAAATTCCATTTGGTGGCCAATTAGAATGCATGTGCATTTGTCAAGTGCATACACACAAATTCGAGCTGATTTCGGACACAATCGCATAATTAGACGAACACCAGCGAAATGCTCTCTGGCAATACTCTCAGCAGGATTATAATTTCCAAAGTATCATGTCAACGATGGCACTTTTGATAAGTCAAAGCCATCTCATCGCTTGCAAATCGGCTTTTCTATTTTCGCAATTATTCCTTTAGTTATTGTTTGTATAATCCGCTTCACCGTTGTGGATAGAGTTTGAAATAAAAAAAATAAAACAATCCTCTGTTCCGTGGAAAAGTGAACTCCTTTCAGGATCAAAATTAATTATAATTTCAGTGTTTTTCTGCTGTCTCTGCTTTGGGCGACTGAACGACCTACAGAAGATAGTTAAGAATTTCCTAGGGCAAGGATCAGACAAATTAACAGAATATTATTTTATTATTTTACGAAAAATAAAATTTCTTTCGTGTGTTTAGGAGAAGTACCTTCGAGGCGTGTATTTTGTTCCAGTGTAAGCGTTCCTGCAGTGGAAGCTTTGTGTTGCAATATTTTCGTTGCTCAAAATAAGCAAGGAGTGGGGGATGTTTTTTTTTCGTCCATCCTTCCCTTGGGCTGTGTTTATATTGACTAATGAGTTGATGAGGTTGTGCGTTGCACTTTTGCATCTGTTCGATCGATAGAGGGATGCGCATATTCAATGAGGGGTAGATTTGCATTGAAGGCGAAAATGTTGTCTGATGTTCTCAGGTTCTGCGATGCGTGGTTTGTTTTCATTTTATACGGATGAATTGGGATGATTTTGAGTGCAGGAAACCATGTATACGTTAGAACAAAATTGGAGGCCTGTAGCGGGCTGTGCTTTTTTTTTTTAGCTTCCACAAATAGGAAAGGTAGTGGGGGACCTGTGTGTATTTTCAAATACGTCCAACAACATTTTAACTTTTATAAAGGTTGGAACTTTGCTGACTTTTCCCGAATTTAAGTGAGTCCTTGGAAGGTGTGAAGGTTAAGAGCGATGTTATCAACCGTGAACATTTTTTCACGAAATCGGCTATAAAGAGAGGCCCTAAAGTGAGGACGGAAACAAAAGTACCAAAGCAGGCAGGGCCTTGGTATTTAATTTAATTTTTTTTCAACGGCTTTTCCCGTCTTATTGGTTGGAGTGCCAAGAACTGCTTTAAAAAATAGGACAAGCTCGAAGGATTTAAATTTCGACATTATCCCCCAATTAACGTTGCATACCTTTGAGCTAATTATATAGAAATACAGCTCATGTATTTTCGCCTCTTTAGCGAGTAATCCTAATTAAAAATTCAGATTGTACGACTTGACTGACTAGCACAATTGGCTCTCTATAGTAAGCGCTTCTGAAAATCGATTGAAACATCTGTTTCGTCAATAACAATTGTTGACGCAAATCTATAACGGCCTATGTGAAGAGCAATTTCCATGGGATCCGATTCAAAGAAAAGGACTAATTAAGTAAATAAACTCCCAAACGCGTGAGCCCAATTGCTTCATAAGTGTTTATGTCAGGATGTTTGCTTTTTTGCTACCTTTTGCTTTATATTTTCCATTTAATATCGAAGGTAAGATACGGCAACGATTAAGGCTAAGTGCTTGTTATTTATTGTACAGATTCTTGGAATTTTCTTTGCACCTTTGGGAGTTTGAAGTGTTGAGAGACGAATTTGTTGACGAGGCGACTTTACTTGTTAATGCGGCAGACGTTATGATTTGATAAAATAATGAGTGTGCTGTCCTTATTTATTTTTCAGTCACATCTGGAAATGAAATGGTACTGTAGGTTTGAAACAAAGCATCCAAGTAACCCATAGATACAGCAACCTGAAGAATAAAGTGCGTATTTCAAAATCGTACAGTTGAAGGAATCGAGCTTACATTACCTATTGTATCAGCAGCGGCTATGCTATGAATATTCACTGCTGTCAGTCAAAGCATCGCAGCCTTTAATGTGTGCGGCTGCTACTTATCTTAGTAGGGACTTTATATTCGCTGGGTGTTGATCTGAAGTCATTTTTATGCGTTTTTCGAAACATTTTTAGCCAGGCTCTTCCATCAAAGAATCGAGAGTAATTTTCATCGGATTGTCCGGTCAAGTATTTTCTTCTCAACGTTGCAAGCCGCCTATCGGATTTTTATGTGGCCTCCGCTGTGAATTACCATAGTTCGGTGATGTATCAACGTCGCGTTGTCGCTGTCAGACTCATATTTCCTCTCGCGGTTCAACACGTGTATGAATTTAAATTACTGGCATAAAATTCACACTCTATTCCTACAGTTGATTTGATTTGATTTTTTTTTTCTTCAAAACTTCCTTACTCTGCGCATCGGCAAAGGGCGGTAGCCTGCGCTACCATTGTGCAACTAAAGTCGCAGCTTGTCTCTTTCTTTTAAAGGTCTGCTTCGGTGGTAACACTTTGGTTTAAGTATAGTCGTTTTACATTTTTCAGTTCAATTTTACTATAACGTTGGCTTTTGATGAATCAGTTGGAAGAAACGAATCAGCAACGTCGCATTCTAGTTTCAAATATCTTACCAAGTAGGCGCTCAGCAAACCAGGCGGTTTCTATTTCGTTTCTTATTCTTTTTTTTTTGTTCTCTTAAGTAAGAAGATTTCCTTCGCCGCCAAGTTCATCTAAGATTCAATCAGAGTCTATTCCCGAAAATATTCGCGGAAGAACAAAATGCGATCACCTAGGCGAAACTTCCGCAAACTTACAAGGAAACGTAGGGTTTAAACGTCTTTAATCTTTTTTCTTATAGACAGCCCCTTCTCCACGATATTTTTCGAAATTCTTCAACGCTGGGCTTGGTATAGTGGGCGAAATAATACACTGGTTTCTAGACTTTCAGATTTTTTTATTGTTAAGCCGAATTCGTTTGAAAGTGATTATATTTCTTGTACTCAGTTCTGGTAGTTCTTAGAAAATATACCTCTTAACCCACCCAAAAGCCGATGTTTTGATGGGCTGGCTATGTATCTCTGACTCAAAAAACTACTCTCTAAATCAGTGACAATTGTGCACGCCTCCCAAGTCACGTTGATGTTCAGTGACCCTAGTCCAATGCACAACCACCATCAGTCAAAGTCCGCTTATTCCCAAGCATTGCCCGTTCGAAATACATTCAATTTTGAAACGCATTCGACCAAATAAACCACCCGCGTATGCGGTTTAGCCTAAAAACCAACGTTTTCAGTGATTTTAGAGGGTTCTATATCGCGCCCAGCAAACTTGTGCCACCAAAAATCCACTGCGATTGCCAAAAAGTCAGAGCACCATCGGCATCGGTGTGACCGCACACCGTTATCACAATTACACTGGCCTGTTGTAAGCGATGCCTAGAGGATGCGTTAAATAAACTTTAATCCCCGGAACAGGAATACAAAATAAATAAATTACAAAAAAAAGGACACGGAAAAAAATACAAGTGCAAAATAATTAAACGTGGTTGCATTGGAAAGGTAAACGTAAATACGCTTAATGTCAGTTTCACTGCAGTTAATATGATACTGAACTACGCTCAGGCAAACACCCACCCACTGAATGCACCTCAACCGCGCGCAGGCAGGATAAACATTCGTAAAGTGCTGTAACGCCGCGAGTTGGTGATAAAATTTAATAATTGATTGTTACTGCAGAACACGATGAATAAACTGATTAATTGTATTCTGGATGAATGGTGGCGAAGTATTTATTTATTTCATTAATTTTACTTCTTTTTTTGTTTGTTTGCTGTTTTTTTTTTTTTTTTTTTTTTTTCGTATGCATGCGGTACGGCTTCGGTTAAGCCACGAGCGGATTGAGTGGCGTAAAATGCGCGAATACTTTGACCGACGTCACGGTTGTCGAAAAATTGAATTTAAATGTAAATTGTAAAATGTAAAGTGTAAAATGCAAAATGTATCAATATATGTGTTGTAATTAAATTAACATTTGCATCCGGATTAACGATTGAGAGATTACTGCGAGATTAATAGCTTGGGGTAGTTTGAGTTATATGTTAATTGAGAGGGCGCCGAGTGTCGTGGTGACAGCTTGTTCTTGATGAATGGTTGAATGTTGAAGCCGATGGACAGTTTATATTGTGATGAGATACACTTTGGTCTACCTCACTATCGATACTTGGTAGTTGGTATTTAACTTGTGCAAAAAAAGTGGAGGAAAGGGAAAAAGATTAAAGAAAACTATCTGCAAAAAGTATTTATAGAAGCGGAGCCTTTTCTGCTTGCTCCTTGGGAAAATTGGGCTGATCTTATGACATCTTACGATGGATTTCCCGCGGATAGCGAATTTGTAGCGAGATTGTAATTTATGTTAAAAATGCAAGCGAAATGATTTTTTTAGCAATGCAATGAAGCAAAAAATATATAGCGAAGACGACGACGACTGAGCTAACCAAAGAAACGATTCGTACAATGGTTGTTGGCTGCAATTTTGAATTCATATTTGACTGGTATAATTGTATTACAATAGAATTTTAGTACTAGTTGAATCGAATTGAATGCAAACTGTAGAATAATAGTAATGTTTTCTTGGAGCCCCAACAGTATTCGAAATCTGTTCATCCTTTATTTTTGTTTTTGAGTTGGACAACAAAATTTGTTATGCGTTGAACCACATGTTTAAATGACTTCACAACAGCTGCTTATGGTGCTGAAGGACTTTTGTCCATTTGAGCTCTATAACCGGTCACTAGTCATGGTTTTAAATTCCTGCATTGCTTCTATGTAAAACTGCTAAAAGTTTGATGGAATGTTCTTGAAAAACCAATAACATTCAGTCTCAAAATCATGAATAGACTGCTCTAACAGCGAAATCAACAAACTCCGCCCAACCATCCCAAAACCCATAACTAAACAATGGTTATTCGTATTTCTTTCGATTCGATGATATTGCATTTGACCATTTCAAATCTTGATTTGCAGCTCAGTTTCTGATAAAAGCAGAACGGTGATTGATAGATAGCTTAAAATATTATCCCCTCATTAATAAAAAAATGTGCACAAGTAAGCAAACGTCAGATAGCATACAAAAATTAGACAACTGCTGAGTTACAAGTTGATAACATTTACACAATGTTTATTAATACGGGGTTAATGTTTAAAAATTTATTTAGATTTTAATCAACTCTAACATTGCGAAGATAGAGGAACTCAAAAAAGTGGGGTTTCGAAATTATTTCCCTCTGTTCCCTCGGCTACTGAGGTCTACAGTTTAAACGGCAGGACGGATTTTTTTTTTTCAAAATTCGAGGTTGTAGTTTGAGGGCTTACAGTTCGATGCCACAATTTTTTTTGCACGTTATCCCCATTATTAACGGTACATACTTTCCAATATGTATATGGTTTTAAACAAGTTTGATTTTTTTGAAAACGGCTGAAACGATATCAACTTAAATTGATATTTGAACTTAAGTAGGTGGGCTTTACATTGCTACATACTACATACTCAGTTTTTCGTTAATAAAAAATCGAATAATGGTGCATTTGAAAATCGGACCTATCTCAAAAACGGTATGCTTTTCTAAGGTACGATGGTCATCTGTAACTTGATAGCGAACTCGCTTAGTGCTTAGTTTGTTGGACTACTAAGTGAGGGGTTGAGGTTCGAATCCCGCAAAAACCCAAATTCCAACTCAGGGTTTTTTTTTTCACTTCGCCACCTCTCGCGAACGTCTGACAAACATCCGAGAGTATAGACTGTCTGAAAGAGCTTCTCAATTAGCCGTTTGGAGTCGGCATAAAATTGTAGATCCCTTCCATTCGATCCAAAAATGAAAAACTCATACAAAACGGCCTAGGGTCCCGGACCTGTTGGGCCAACTATTTATTTTTTTATTTATTGATAGCGAACTCAGATTTTCTCTTAATTATCGTACAATAAGTTTTTGAAAAAAGGATTTTTTTTTTTAATTTACTTGAAAACGCATACAATTACAGATTCGACCAAAATGCAATCTTGGAGTAAAATTGATATTTTCAAAATTATTGCATCCTTTATTTTCCATTCGAATAACGGAAAATGGTACTTTTAAAAATTTATCATATCTCGAAAACCCAATTCGGTTCAGATTTTGAGGAAACTTTTAAAACCAAGTACTTAATGCTAAACAATACTTCGTACTCGTTTTTAGCTTAATAGTATTTTCGAACTAAACATTGCAATACCTGTTACTATTTCCTCAACAATATTTTACAAAAAACAGCCTATCGATCTAGGATAATACGAGTAAAAGGATACTTAATATGATCCCATACTTAAAAAAAAAAAGTAAATAAAGCCGTATTCAAAATATTGCTGCAAATGACTGCCCAAATCCCAATCTGTGGTCACATGTATGGTATATTTTTGCTTATGTCAATGCGGCAGTTTTAATAAAAAATACGAAAACACCTACGCAAAACTTCATTTGAGCAACTGTCGTCAACTTCTGCTCTTATTAGTACATACAACATAATATAACCAGCAACCAACTATAACTTACACGATTGAAAACACTTTATTGGTACTCCAACTGCCATACAATTTAATCGGCCTGTTTGTATGAAAATTCAAAAAAAAAAAAAACTCAGATTTTTACGTACGATCGGTGTAAAAATCATGAACCCTACTTCCAACCATTTGCACGAAAACCACCAGGATCACCAATCTATTTTAGTCAAAAACAAAAACTTACCCTAACAGATCAGAAATTCCTCCTAATACGCTTGTCCTTGTAGGTACATAATTACCTACTCAAATATCGTTTAAGATAGCTATGTAAGAGCCTATGAACAGAGCTTGCTTTTTACTGAGAGCTTAAGCCTCAGATTATTATTTGATGCACTGCCGTCTGACATGAAAATGTTTAAGTGCATGTTTTCTGTACGGCTTGTTTATCTATATTCTAGAATCGCTTCTTAGCTTTTTTTACCTACATGCCTAATCTCTATATATAAAAATCAATTGCTGTGCGTTAGTCGGGTAAAGGTTCCAGAACGGCTCGACCGATTTGAATGATTTTTATTCTGTATTGTTTGTCTTGAATCGGGGATGGTTTAGGAAAAAATAAATATCGGAAAAATATCAACATGTGGGCAACAACAAGGCGCATATTTCGTTTTTCAGTAAAATTCAATTATCTTCGATAGTAGTCTTCTTTTGGGGTGGAATTCGATGACGATATAACTCGATAACCACTGAGCCAATTTTCATGGTTCTTTTTTTGTTTTGTTCGTATTGTTGTATTTCAGCTTTAGGCAGTCTTAAAAGAAAGCACTATTTTGGACCCGATAGGTGGTGCTGTCATCGATCTTCGAAACCGCTCAATCGATTTCAATGAAATTTTGTGGATGTATATGGTTGGTTCAAGCTTGAAAAATACGATACTTTTTTACCTGATAGGTGACGCTGTTATCGATCTCTGAAACAATTCAGCCGATTGTGTATGGTTGGTTTCAGCTTGAAAGATAGGATACTTTTCGACCCGATAAGTGGCGCTGTTGTCGATTTACGAAACAGTTTTATTGAGTCGATTGAAATTTTTGGGATGGGTATGGTTGCTTCAAGTTTAAAAGAGAGGATAGCTATGGACCCTATTGTTGGTACTTTACAAAACATAGGCGGGATTTGGCGTTTAAAAAAAAATCAAACGATATTTCTAAAGTTGTAAAATTAAAATTATTAATGGGCACTGTCCAAATAATGCACTTTGCGAAATGTGAGCAGGACTTAATACGAAAGGTACGGCCAATGCCCGGTGGATACAGCTATAAACCTATATAAAAGAGACTGACGTACGTATGTGCACTCATAACTCGGGAATGGATCATTCGATTGTTATGATTAAGGACATTTATGCTACTTTTTGTCGTGAAAACAAAACTTTGTGCGGATTAGTTGAATTTTTGAACTCTTTGGATGTTCCGGGCTTACTTTTATACAGTTGAAAGTCGGCTCAGTTATAATTTTGTTTCGCAACCTCAATGCACCGAAACTTTGTAACGGAAAACGTTTGATTTGATGGTGAAGGTCTGAAGGATCTCAAATTAAATGTAATGCCAGTGACGGCTTCGAGGGGAAAATTAAAAGGCAGACATTGAACGATTTGTCATTCGTGCATCTCGCTTTCATTATGACAAATAATTGTTTTCTCTGAATATTTGTGGCATCAATCTTGAATTGCCATGTTCCTCACATGCTGAATTTTGTGAAAAAGCCGTTGATCGACACGTCAATTATTGCGGTTTGATTGGAACAAATAGACATTGCATAATTTTTTGAAGAGCTTGAATTGACCAAATTATATAAAGTAGCATTGTGGATTTGCATGCTCCGAATTATTATTTTCATTACATTGACGAATTTGGGCGGAACGGAGTTTGCCGGGTCAGCTAGTACCTTATAAAACAAAAAGCAATCAACAAAAGTGTTGATATGAAAGAGAAAGTTCCGTGCGACCCAGTCGTGCACTTTGTTTTCGATTTAATGAGGTACAAACGAGTATCTAAGTACTGCAATTGATTATTTCAGATCTTGGTCTGTAGGTCAGCTTCAGATGAAAGCAGAAATCTGATTGATAGCTTAAAATGTTAATGGACTCCTTAAAATATTTAATTTGTTTTTGTATTGATCTATAAATATTTAAGGAATTTTAGGGACGTCATGAAATGACGAATTTTTGTCGAAAACGCCCTTAAAATGTAGGCGTGTCAGTAAACGACATAGCCTACACACTGAGCCTTGTCGTAATTTGAAATTCCGAATTGCGCTGCGTCTAAAATCATACTTAATATGTAACGTCATTATTGTTTGTTTTATAAAAACATAACAATTGCCATGACTCATTTGTGTGTCAAAAAAACCGCCCCACATAACATAAAATATACAAAGCGCCCGCATGCCTACACTGAGCACATGCACCCCCAGCCCTCATAAATATCAATTGAACAAAGGAATCTCTGAGGACGACAATGTATCAGATCTCGCCCCGCTCTGCGAAATTGTAAATTAAAATTCAGCCCTCCAAGTCCAAGCCACTCATTCCCTCTTCCATAAAACAAAATGACTGCTGATCCTTTTACCATAATGAAACGTCTCAAAAAGTGTCGCAGTGCTTCTGCACGATTAATCATTGATTTGCCTTTTGAAATCGACTTGCCCATACATACATACAGCTGAATCTCCGTAAATAACTGCGAGTAATTTAATTAAAAGCAGACGTCAAGGAATCGCCTCAATCGCCATTTTAATGCACCGCTTCACGCAAAATAGCCCAACGCCTAACCCCACCTAATACATACCCCACTGCGTTGGAAATTTGTGTTATTTCCGAATGCGTAGACTTGAAAATCGAAATATGCGTATAAATTACAAATTAACCGCCAGGACACTGTTAATTTATCGCATAAGTGCTGCTCCAACATTTGTCTTATTCTGGTCCCGACATACCCCCATTCAGCTGTACACGGATACAGCTCCAGGTCTGGCGGCCATCCAACTCGGGTTTATATCCGTACTCGGTGTGTGTGTGCTTACGTTGTTGATTGCGAAAATGTTTTTGCGACATTAACACATACACACGGACGTCGTGGGTATGCCAACTAACTTAGTCCACGGGTGGCATCGATTACGCACAATAATAAAGCATCGACATTGTCGTCGTCGTTAACGTCTGGAATGTCGTTAACTACTCGCATGTAGTCCTCCTGCTCCTGTTGCGCTCTGCGTTCATTGTATTAACTATTATCCTTGTGTATATGGCTTGTCAGTAGTTGGCACTCTTGTTGTAACCAATTATCGGACGCGTAACGACCACTGTCCGCACTTGTAAATGTGCATAAAACACACATCGACAAATTTAATTATGCAGGTATTTCGGTGTAATAAGTTTGTCCTTTGTCCGATGGGTAGTTGCACCGTTTCAATTTATGTTCATGGCATCCTCACGAAGGATAAATTATCATTGTGCAGCTCTATCTTATAATTATCTAATTAGAGGGTAATTATCCGCCATACGTCTTCCACTGGATCATGTTTTCCACGCGCATAATTAATGAGTACAAGCAGGAGAAAAATAGAAACGGCCATCCTGTGGTATCCCTGTGACATGATAATGAACGCATTATAGTGGGGCGCCGATTTATGGTGGCGATAATTGAAATTGTTTCGCATTCCGAACCTTGTGCTTGAAGTTTGTGTGTGAGTGTGTCTGGTGGCAGTTTGCACTTGGTGGAAATGCAAACGGAAATGTTGCCTCTTCCGGTCGCCATACACATTTTCCGTCGTAGACGACTTGACGCGCCGCGGATGTTAAATATCAATTTTTCCCTTTTTAATCGTTCGACGTGATTTGTTGGCTGGCAGAAAGTAAGGGTGCGATTTTATCTACTACCCGCCGATTGGCTGATATGAACATTGAACATTCACAGAATTCAAGGGGTGAATTTGAGTGTGTGTTCGGGATTTTCTGCAGGGTTTCCTCGCACGAAACGATTGCCCCACTGAAGTGCAAGGTATTTTCAGTGAGAAATCGAGTTTTACATATTCGGATACCTAAATAAGTGGATAGGTAGAGAAGTTTGTTTTACAACCCCCAGAAGATGATAAAAAGTTCTAAAAGGGTGAACTAACAAAATGGTTTCCATCATTCGAGTGGTGGAAAATTAAAGGCTGGTGACCCCAGGCTTTTAAATTATGGATTCACGCGAGTGAAGGTTTAGATGAATCACGCGTAATTTAATTTGCGTACGTTTGATTGCGTGTACTTGGTTTTTGCACGCTTACGGAACTAAAGCAATTTTTGACGTTTCTCCTTCAACGTTTACTGTGGATGGTGTCAACATTCGAGCAGAAACCCAATTAGAGGAGATGGAGACGCGCTGTATACATATTGTATACGACCTTACGTTAGCATGAAGCCCTATCTTTTGACCAACGATTGGAGGTACGTTGCCACTGAAAGTCTGTGTGGAATACTTAACCAACTAGAATACCGATATAAGGTCTAATCGCTTTATCCTTGAACGAGCAATACGTGATGGAACTTTCTTTGTCTCGTATGCAAAGTCGACTTAATATTTAAAACGTTCAGCCTGCCAGCGGATCCTTCCCATCATTAGGGTAAGCTTTTATCAGGTGTAGGTAACGGAAAACATAAAAACCTACTTCCAATGCACACCAGCTTTAGATGAATTTTCCGTTGATCTAAGGTACTTTTTCACTAGATTTTTAAAAAGTGTTAATGATTCACCTATAGAAAAGCAACTGTCGAACGGCTTTCTCGTCGTACGGACACGAGGCCTAGTGTATATTGCCAACTATTTTTCAACGTGTTTAACGGTTCATCAATTCTGTAAAGAAATCTGCTTTTTAAGGAACCAGTTGCCTGACTTGAATGAATCTTTTTAACTAGAGCTTAGTTTTACCTACAGCAGAACGTAGCCTGTTAAATTTTTGAATCGTCCGCAGCAGCCTATAAGTTTCACTTTTCACTTTTGGGCAGCATTTTCTTAATGCCTGTCGTCCACTTAATGCGCAACTTATCAACCGATTTTTTCAACAGTTTTTTAAACTCATTGGTTGCATAAACAAATTTTGAAGCTCGTAAACGAGTACATAAATTCACGTTATTTGAGCATACCCTTTTTTTATATTTAAACGCACTGCTGCCTTATTGTATCTAGATAACCAGATCACTGAATTGTTATATGATCCCGTCATTTAGTTGATCAAAAATAATGTCGGTAACAAATATTTTGCTTGAGTTGGGCAACTACTGTCATTGCACTTGCTCAAAAAGTTCATGGACAAATTTTTAACTTCTTACACTCACCCAACCTTTATTGATTGAGCATGTTGTTGATCACACTCGCACAGATAAAGTTTGGTTGAGTTAACAGAAGAGAACGATTTTTATTTAAGAACTAGCTGACCCGGCAAACTTCGTTCCGCCCAAATTTGTTAATGTAATGAAAATAATAATTCCGAGCATTCACAATGCATTTCCTAATTTATGTAATTTGGCCAATTAAAATTCTTTATTCAAAAGTCATATTAAATGCAATATAAATAAATTATGAATAGCTATGTTGATTTGTTTCAATCAAACCGCAATGATTTTGACGTGTCGGCCAACTTTCCGCTTTTTCACTAAATTGACAATATGAGAAACATGGGAAATCAAGATTGATGCCACAAATGCACAAACATCCATCCATTATCCTTGTAATAAATTATTTGTCATAGTGAAAGCGATACGCACGGGAAATTGAAGTCGCACGTGATATCCACATTATGTAGAGGTAAGCCCGGAACGTCTAAATAATTCAAAAATTCAACTAATCTCCATAACGTTTTATTTTCACAACAAAAGGTAGTATAATGTACTTCCTTTGCCCGTACCTTTCGAATTAAATCTTGCTCACATTTCTCAAATTGCTTTATTTGGACAGTGTCCATTAATAATTTGATTTATAGAACTTTAGAAATAGCGTTTGATTTTATTTTTGAATGGGACTGAATGGGAAAATATCCCGCTTGTGTTTTTCAAAGTACCACCTATAGGGTCAAAAACTATCCGCAATTTAAAACTGGAAGCAACCATATCCATTTACAGAATTTCAATCAACTTGGTAGAGCTGTTTCGGAGATCGGCAACAGCGCCACCTATCAGGTCCAAAAGTATCCTTTCCTTCAAGCGGGAACGAAGAATACAAATCTACAAAATTTCATTGAAATCGGATGAAATACGACAATACGAACAAAACAAAAGAAGAATCATAAAAATTGACCCAGTGGTTATCGAGTTATATCATCATCATCGAGTTTCATCCCGAAGGAATTATATGTATGAATTAAGAAGATTATTATTAAAGAAAATTTAATTGAACTGAAAAACGACATACGCATACAACGAAATTCAGTTTTTGTTAAAAATAGGTAACAAATTAATTATTTTATATGTATTTTATCAATATAATAACTCCGATCGAAGCATCTGTTTTAAACGATATTTATTTTGTTTACATCCTCGTTGACGATATTTGCAGCACGCATTCTGTCAATGTTATGCCAACGCCATAAGGTTACATCAAAAAAGTTTGAATTGTAAAAGCGCTATGGTTACATTAGATATAATTTAATATGGTGGCTTAATATTCTTAAATTTTCTAATTTTCTAATTTAGCGAAATCGGTCCAGCCGTTCACGCGTGACCGTGACCAAGGGAAATAGGGATTCATTTTTTATATAGATTCAACATTGGCACATTTGTTCGAACAGCTTGACTCAATGCGATCCGTACGAAGTCCATTTCTCGCTCCTATTTTCGATTAAATGCGTCAAATCAAAGCTTTGTTGCGCATTTCATCTGACATCTCCAGTTCATTATCCGATGTCACAGTGCGAATTCGATGCAAAATATCGTCGGCCATAATATCATCTTTGTATAATCAAAGTACCTATCTACTTCATTTCAAAAAGTTACTTGATGTAACATAGTAAACATAATTTATTAGAACAAACTTTTTGGGTATATCTACCTATATTTAAAAAAAAAAAAAACTTCAAAATTGTTGACAACAACAATTTGCTTGGAAAATAATTAAAATAATTGACAACAACAATTGCTTTTAAAATTCAAAATATTTTTTTTTTATTTGAAGTGTCACTACTTGATTTCTATCCAGTTAATTTTTTTTTAAAGTGTATTTCCCCATTCAAACTTTAATTTTCTAATTTTCCGCGCAATTTTCTTAATTTTTTCTTTCATAACATTGTTCTCCTGACAATAACAAACACAACAAAAAAAGAATTAACGAAATCGGTCCAGCCGTTTGTGCGTGATGCTGGGACCAAGGGAAATAGGGATTCATTTTTATATATATAGATTAGCAATAATGACAGTTATAACTCCGAATTCCTAATTATGTGGCTGTGCACACAATGCATAAGATGATGGACCACTAATAACACAAATTATGTTGCTGCCGAAGGAAATATTTACACACAGAATCGCAAATGACAGTCGTATACAACTCATCTGCCAATCTATGAATTGATTGATTTTAAAGGCTCAAAACGCACAGGTACTCAGATTTCTTCGCACCCAACATAACTCAAGTAACAACAACTAAAAATTAAAAATGGAAAAAGTTGAGCATCGGCTTAGACAGTTTAAAATACTTTAAATTTGGTGCCCACAATTGTGTTCAGTTGAGCAACATGAGGTCCTACACTTCCCCTACACTTGTTGAGCAACGCGTTGAGCAACGACCTCCAATCGGGTCAACCACTGTGGTTTTGATTTGGGCGCTTCGTTCACTAGAGTTAAATTTGTGTGGCATTTGAAGTTGATGCGTTGCGCACTCAATGTCAGTGGTAGTGGACCACAGTCATTAGGTTTTAAATCTCCGAAGTATTGCAATATGCAAAGAAAAAGATAGCTAATTTTATTTCGATTACAAAATTGTACAAAATGTTATAGCACAATTTACATAATTTTAATAAGTACAGAGATATGGCAAATGTGTCTTTCTACTGGAAAACGTTTACAAACAATTTTAATAGGAAATATTAACAAATAAATTACTTATATAAGTTTTGAGGAAAACAACAACCAAAAACCTCAAATTTAAGAGAACGATGTGCAAAGTTCAACCGAAAATACAAGTGGATAGTTTCCAGGGTTGCCAGAAATGTTTAAGAAAAAATATCGGGAGGATTGAGAATAAAGCGGCAGAATCAGAATTGAAATAACGAAAAATAGAAAAACATTAATTAGCATTATTATATTGTGTCAGCCCTTTTCATTTTTCTGATGCGCTGTCCATAAAGTTAATGTAATCTGTTTATACGCAACATTATTTAATTTATTTTGTATTCAAATTCATGTTTAATAACTTACATTTCATATTTTTCGTTAGGAAAGTTGAAATGAAAACCACCATTCTCCTTCAGCAAACAAATATATTAGGGGAAATGTCAATGTGACAGTTCAAAAACAAAGGCCAGTAATGCCTTATCCATTATACAGTATCATTAGTAACATTGTATGCACTGTTAGGCACTGATTTCTTAGTAATACAACTTTTTCTTAAATGTTCGTAGTTTGGTTTTTAAGAATACTAAAATTAAATATTGGAAATTCGTTAGATTTCATAGATTTTTCGGAAGACCAGATTAATAAGAAACCCGGATTATCGGGAGAATTGCCAACCCTAACTCGTTGCCCACTTCATTTGATATGCCTTAAAATTTAAAGAAAGTATAGTCTTCCCCTTCCAATACAAGTTTGTGTGCAACCCAATATTTAAAGCACTCTCCATAGAATTCCTTTTATGAGAAAATTACATCAAAGTACAAACAGGACTACAACTTCATGCGAAATTCCCACACCGATTTCATAAATACAAGATTAAATTAAAAATTCATTCCTTCCATCACGCAATCCGCATTAATACACACGGCACACCAAGGATCAATAATAAGTTATTTCATGAGTGCTCTGTTGAAGTTGACTTTCATTATTGACTAATCGTCCTTGCCTGATTACTCCTCTCAATTGCAGGTGAAAGTTTTCGACAGTCTCCGTCGCCTACTGTTGACAGAATTAATTACCATTTAATTGTCAGGATTAAATATTTCATTAGTATTTGCCTGCAAGGCAATCGCATTAATACACAGAATGACATCAATGTCAGCAATGACAACAGATCCGACGGCCGTTATCCTTGCAATGTGCATGAATATATGAGACGTGGCATTCTGTGTCGTCTGTTGATAAATTAATAAAATAATCAATTAAAATTAAATTTCAATGCAAGTTGCGACATCAATGTCAGCGAGTATGTGCAAATATCCTAGCGTTCTATTTTAATTATTATTATTTATTTTTTTTTTTTCATTAAAATAATGCAATCGTCACTTTTTCACAGTACGAAGAATCTGAACACTGCGGTCAAGTGTAACCTAAATTGCATAGCTTTAGTAATTACTGTGTCCCGGCTCCCGGGTCAAGGTCTATGCAGTATCATACACATGAATAAACAGAAAAGTAGCGAGCCTGGGCATAGTAGTGAGCATGTGGCATTAGCAATCAGTGGCCTGAGACAACAATGTCAGTTCAGCTGAGGCAGCGGCATTGGAATTGCACTTAGAGATATGCCCTTTGGAATGCAACCAGAAGGACAATGGTATGCCATTCCAGGGGGAATGCTTTCAAAGTTAATTGCCTGGGTAAATGGACAGCGAGTTAATTGGGAAATTAATAATTCGAGTGAAATTACGTACAGGTACCTACCAGGGTGAGGTAGATCTGGTGGAAAATTACACAATCGTTGGGCAAAATCAATTAAATTAGTTCAAAGCCCAAGTGCGGATTACGGTGCGACAGCGTTTGAATAGTTAATTTGTTTTTCCTTCGACAAAAGGACGGTCTACATTTCGGAAGGATGTACATTTTTATTGGACTCGGAAATTAAAAATTTGTTTTAACTGGGCTGAAAAAAAAAAACTGTTGTGCTAAAGGATCTTTTATGTTTCAGGAACTGAATTTCAGCACAAGATTTTGAAAAAAAGAAAAACCTCATTTGGGTGCAAGTCACTGACTTGGAACACGTAACACTTTTGACAAGTCATTTCCGATTCGATTTAAAAACAGCCCACTGCTGAGGAGAAGGGCTTTTACATTTTCAATAACTCTCCGAAATTTTGCTATTTTATATGCAAAACTGTTATGATAATTCATTTTTGATGTTCTGTGGACTTTCTGATTTTCAGCAAGTTCTTCTGAAATTAAGAACATCTTTGTTTTGGGTGAAACTGGCTTGTAACGCTTAAGGGCCTTAACACGGCATTGATATAATGATTTTTTTTTCCTGAAAAATCTGACCATGAAGCTCGATTTGCAAAGCATATTAGTTCACTTACAATTCGTTTATTTTTAGCAAGGAAGGACAAAATATACGCAGTAGATAGTGGTCTGGATTTATGAGACGAGTCTTTGTTTTAAAGGTGCTACTCCCTATAGCGTGTGATAAATATTTGAGTCGTATACCAATTCTTAGGGCTTAATTAGACTTTTGAATTTAAAAAGTGTTCCTCGCATTGAATGCGCTTATGAGTTTTTAATTAAAACTATGAGAATATCTGTGCTTAGATGTCGGCATGGTTCTGTCTTATATATTGCAGCTAAGACCGCGGATCTCTATATTGGCAGTCAACATTGAAGACGTAAAACATTATTACATTCTTAAGCCTCGTGACCACCTCTCAGACCGTGACGGATATGGACACGGAGGTACATGTAGGCGCAGTGGCTTAGTGGTTAGTGTTGGACTACTAAGCGAGGGGTCCGAGGCTCGAATCCCGCAAAAACCCAAATTCCAACTTAGGGTTTTTTTTCCACTGCGCTACCTCTCGCGAACGTCTGACAAACATCCCAGAGTATAACTGTCTTGAAAGAGCTTCTCAATTAGCCGTTTGGAGTCGGCATAAAATTGTAGATCCTTTCCATTCGTTTCAAGCTTGAAAAATTCACACAAAACGAATCGTTGTGAGAAGCTAGGCCTAGGTTTGAGAAACGAAAAGAGACCCGAAATGTTGGTCTGATTCGAATATATCTGGAATCTATATAATTTGCTTTATAACATTTTTAGGTCTCGTGAACCGCTCTCAGACCGGGACGGGCATGGACAGGGACACGGATACGCTCCAAGTGACATGGCTGGACCAAGTTTAACATTGAATTTTAGCCAATTTTTAGGAGTTTATTAGACAAAAAGTGACCTAGTTTTGATGCAGTGAAAAGGCTGAGTGTCTATAAATGACGGAACGCAGAGGTTAGTTCTTCTTCTGAGCTTAATATACTTGAAATTCGCTGGATATGTTTGCAGACTTCAAACCCTAGATAGAAATGGAATGCATATGCTGCTTAAGGTTATGGAATAGCTTGTAATCGGTTTTATGCATTTATTTTACATACATACTAACACGAGTGCCTGGCGCCCAACGCGGGGCCCAATAACGATTTAAAACTAGCTCTTTCATTTTCCTCATCTGTGTTGTACCTACCTACAAGGACTTGGTGGTGGTGGCTATTTCAGTTTTAAACGACTTTATAAACGATAAAAACAGTGGTGCCCAACAGGGAACATCAGACAGTTTAAAACAGAAATAAAATCCTACACCTCGAGTGCTCAGAATCGCATTCCGGTGCGAATAGGAATACTGATATTCCTAGCTTCTTTTTATGGTGCGTGGCGTTGGTCAACGGTGGCCCTCGAATAAACAAACACTTTCACCATTCCACCACGGCCGCCATACCCTTCGACTCATATTCCATCTATAAGGCTAATGGAATTGTTACCTGTGTGAGAAATGAACTCGCAAGACGTTTTATTAGACTATTGTGAATTTGCCCGCCCACCTAGCAGGGCTTTCAAATCAAAGCACTCCTTTTCACAAATATTTCCTAAAAGGCAATCAAATTTACTCTCCTTTATTTTCCTGCGCTAACACTGTATATTGATAGATACTTTCTCAAATTAAAAAAAAAAATACAAAATATGCTAGCAAACGACTCAAAAGTATAATTTTCCTACCTATACCAAACCTAACCTTCAACACACACTTCCCAATCAGGAAATGTAACAAAAATTCTACCCCAACCCTAGCTCGACCAACAAGGAGTACAGAAAAAGTAAATATGTTCGTGTTCGCCCTGCCACGTGTTATACTATACCCTATATGTGCAGTGAATAATATCCACGCTATCAAAATACCGGTCGACTGCTAACACACCCTTTGGCGATCACATCACCGGTATCGGTCCGTATGGATTTCTCATGTTCCATGCGAAAAAAAAGAACACCCTTCTCCTCCAACGCGGCGATTGCCTATGCAAAACGTAAACAACGCACAAACACTCGAGGCAAGCACTCATCGGTTCTGAAAAAATATAAAAATGAAAGAAAAAAAAAGCTAACAATCTCGAAAAAGATATCCTTCCACCTTTAGGATATGTGGAAATTTGCATGTTTTTGCACCGTTGCGACGTGGATTATTTTTCCCTTCTTCATATCAGTTTCTTCCACCTTTTGTAACATTTTTGAAATTCACTCACCGGATGTATCCGCTTTTATTTTCCTCAAAATATCTTGAAGCGTTTGGATTTTAGGTTAGGCACACATACATGAAGGTATTTTTTTTACCATGGAGACGGGATATTCATACGACTTGTGAGAATTGATTTCACAGAATGCAACAATATTTAATGAACAGAAAATTTTCCGCCTGGGAAAAGTCGAAAATTATCAGTGAAGCTTCTCAACGGTATTGTGTTCGAAGCGAGAGAGAAAATCCTTTTCCAATGAATGCCTGTGTGCGTGTCTACTTGTCGATTATCTCAATAGAATTTAAGAGATTTTCCGTCAAAGCGAAAGCTTACATTAATGCAGACATTTTTCCATCAAGGATAACAGGGAGATATTTGTGTGCATCCCATCAAGGTTCGTTTGGGAACATGCTTTTCGCTTTGTTGTTTGTCGGATTACAGTGCATTTGGCGGAATGGGGTAGTGGGTATAAATAAATTAGCTATCCTGCTGTTGACGTTTCAATTTCATCTAACTTATGGGTACACGAACTGGGCGAACAAAGGCGCAAATTCTCATTGTGTGACGATGTGCAGGAGTAGGCGGTAGAACAACGTAATAGATGACTCAAACTATGTTAATCGTGTTTGTAGCAAAGTTTGTATCCACAAGGAAATGTTGATCTTTCTTGAGAAGCTATGAGACACTTTAGACTTAGAGTGTATGGTTGATGGACTTCAGTACTTCAGACTGGGAGGAGCAATATTGTTGCCTAAAGTACTTCTTTTAAAATTTCAACGTAGAATGAGAATTCACCTCGAAATTAGTTTATTATTATTATTATTGTTTATTAACAGGTAATTAAAATTACATGGTAACATAAAATATTATAGAGCCTAGCTGCAGAGACTATTGGCTCCGAAATTAGTTTATTTATGTGTGTTGAGGGGACTTTATTCACTCAAAAAAAAAAAAAACAAAAATGCAATGCCAACAATTTTCGTTGATTTTAAAAATTTAAATGAATCCAAATATCAAAATTCGTCTTGATTTAAGAATGAAATTGTTGGCAATGATGTATGAAAATAGTTATGGAGAGTATGTGATTCTTTCGCTGAAAACTTGACTCTTGAAAACTTAAAAACGAATTCTTGCTATAAAAAATAATTCATAAACCAATAACTTTTAGTTAACTTTTTTTAAAAATCTCAAAATTCTTCATTTGGCTTTCTTTTCTTATTTCTGAGTGTGCATTTGATCCATTTGAGAGGATTTTTGTTTGTCTTCGAAATTTGAAGCTTCATTACCTCATTGGAAATCTCGTGTCAATAATTTGCTTCCATTGTCCGACACTGTCTTTTTTAAGTCTAATTTATAATTGATGTCTCCACCGCTTTGCTTCTTCTTTCTTGGCAAGACCATGTTCTACATCAGCACAAAATTCACAATCACTAGTCACAAATTTAAATGTTACAAGAAAGTTTCCCTGACCTTAAGCAGATGTTGCGCTGTGTAGAAGCACGCATTCACTGAAAGTAGCCTGCCATATATTTGCATTTCTTAATCGTTTCTTCAGAATTTTAAGAAATTGTAAAACCCAATTTCGCGAACGTCTGACAAACATCCGAGAGTATAATTGTCTTGAAAGAGCTTCTCAGTTAGCCGTTTGGAGTCGGCATAAAATTGTAGATCCCTTCCATTCATTCCAAAAAAATGAGGAACTCACACAAAACGAATGGTTGTGAGAAGGTAGGCCTAGGGTCCCTCCGGACCTGTTGCGCCAACTATTTATTTAAAACCCAATTTCAAAATTCAGAAGAAAAAAAAAAGCATATAATGAACGAAATGTTTTATAGCCGACCTAAGGTCTTATGTAGGTTTTCTTTACAATATTCCATCTTTGATTATCACCAACAATGTCCTAGACATGGACTTAGGTAGCTAGAAGATTGTTAGCCGTATTTAAATGTCATAGCGAGTAAAGTTACTGGCGACCCTAGTCATGCATTTTTTTTTTTATTTTACATTATACGATATCAGTAACTGGAGCTTCGTTGCTATTGAACCGTATAATAGCTTCCTTTAAAAATCGTTCAAAAAATACTTTCCTACATGTTAGACATTTTGAAAGAAGACGTCATCTACTCAAAGTATTTCCAATCACAGAAAAGGTGAATACGGTCACAAAGTCGAATGGGAAACCTCTGGTAATTGGATGGCTTCAATTAATAAAAGTCATCTTATATCTTCAATATTTTATCTGATATCTTCTATCTAACATACATACCCTGGGGGTGAAAGTGGATGACGATACAACTCGATTTTTTGTTCGTATTGCTGTATTCCAGGCTTAGACAGAAAAAAAAAAATCGATTTATTCGCATTTTTCACCATTTTTTTTTTACCGCGTCCAGCTAGTTTTAAATAAAAATTGTAAATAAATTTAAATCAGATTACAATTGCTTATTTTGTTGCCATTGTGAGATTGTAAAATTTAAGGTGGCATCGTCGAAAACGATTTTTTGTACCGCCTCAAAAATTTGGTCGCTTTAAATAAGCGTTGCATTTAAATTAACTTTAAATGTTGTTGAACAAAAATAAAACTTAACTTTAAATGTTGTTGAACAAAAATAAAACTTAACTCTTAACTAAAATATTAACATATTTATTTATTTATTTATTAATTTATTTATTTATTTATTTACAGGTAAGGGACTTTGATTCATTTTGCTTCTGAATATAATATAAGTAAGTATGGCTATGACGCAAAGTGCAAGTAAACGATCATGGGTTCTTAGACGCATATTTTAGTCTAAGGCCCATATTAAGCTTCGGTTGGAGAGGATTCACTCCGAAACTAAAGAAGAATAGACGATTAACGATTACCAAACTCTTCGCAAATACAAATACCACTGGGCTATACCATGTAAGATTTTAAAATTTACGAGGATCAGAACCAGTTGCTCAATTGCGGTGGAATATAAACTAAATGTTGCCCCATGTTAAGCCATATGTATTTTAGAAAATCCATTTCAATTGGGTGCGCCGTCTTAAAGTGATTCGTGTACAAATCCACATATCTAGAGATAAACAAAATTCAAATCAGTTCGAGTACAGTGGTAGGATTTCCATAAATGAAATAAAGAAAAGGACAACAGGAAGTTTCATATCTTCTGACTTTCTAAAAAGATTCTTATGATATCAATCCGAAAAACTACAGGTGGCCCGTCTGTACACATAAAAATTAATAAAATTAATAATAATTGCGCAGCCAGTTTAAACAGGACCCTAGACATTAATTCTATTTTCTGCACAAATGTAACCCAGCAAAAGCATCTTCTAAAAATGGTCCAACAACAACCGAAAGAGGAGTCTTACTTTTGGCACAAGCTTAAAATGTTTTTGAGGCTGCATTATAAAGGTTTTTATAGCCGTTAACGACTTATAAAACAAGTAATAAGGATACCATCTTGGCAGAGGTCCCGTCAGTTGATTCATCTTCGCTTTTTTTGTTTTTCATCGGAGTGTCAATTTTGTTTGTCAATTCTGTCCGTTTGTGGAATTCTCCAGCGCATTACATTAAAGACACAGTCACGGAATATAACAAGAATTACAAAAATTATTAAAGGATTACTTTTCAGTAAATATTAACATCGCTCTAGCGAGATTTTACATCGGGACGGAAAATTCTTCAATTTTATACGATTCAGAAGGTTTTTTGCTGTGAGGTATTCTTCGGAACAACTGTTTGGAGAATTGTTCCGATACAAATGTCACGCACTCCAGCTTTTTGCGCTGCAGTGCGATCAAGTTGTTTTTGAGTGACATTTTTGACAGCTTCATACGAATTGTTTCCAATTGTCTCCGACGACAATCAGTCACGGAATTTATTTCAGATTTACACTAAAGTGTTAATAAATATGAGCACTAAAAAGAAAAAAAAAAACATATACCTAACATTTGTTTTTGTATTTTTTGCTTCAATTTGTGTTTCAAGTGCAAAATCAAGCGAAAATATCAAACACCAAACAAAACGAGGATGTGAAATCAATGAGATTTGCGATTCCGAAAGGGTACGCGCTGCGGAGAATTTTCGGTTCTGACGGATACCTCACTAGGGCCGAATATATCTTTTTGTTTTTAAGCATTCTATAAATAAAATAAATAAATAAATTTAGATTTTCGTTCCTAGATCACTCCTTTTAAGACGCCATTTCGATTCTGCGCTTTTATGGGTTTGGTGCCTTAAATATAAATAATTTGTAAATTTATACACAAATAAATAATAAATGAATAAATGAGATTAAAGATGGGCCTATTTTTGGCGGCGCTTGATAAAAATATTAAGAGGCTGGAACTTCAAATGTTCGGGTCTATCACAGAATCCGTCGTATTCGGAATTTTGCCTACGAACCCCGAAAGAACTACCACAGAATCCGGCGTAGGGTACATTTTTTGCTTTCGAAATTCGTCGAACCTGGTATATTCAGTGATACCACTTTCTACGAATCTCAAAATTCCCCTACGACGGATTCTTTGATAGACCCGGTTATCAATTTTTGAACTAAGCTTCTTTTTGTTTTCAGCCATTTAGTCTGGTAAAAGTCAGACTTAATGCCGCATTGCAGAAGTTGCAGCAAACGTTTCCAAGCTCGATCCCCAGAACAACGAAACTGTACCTTAATTTTCATCCGATTGTTATTCAATTCGGGCGTCCAGATATGCTTTGAATTGGAAGGTACATTCGTGCTAAAAATGTACAATCATTTTAAAACAAATCGCTGCCAAAGGTGTCGTCTAAAAATATATTTCAAAAGTCCAATGGATATATCTTTCCACTTTTATGTATCGACTAATAGGTCTCTGCAGTTGAAGCTGTTGTTGATTAATTGTCCTTAAGTTGCTTACACCAACTTCTATAGAGTAAGATTGCAATTGTTAGGTTCGTCCCTACTACAGTAGATGATGAATAATATGTCCTGTCTGCATACTTCAGCAATCAACCTGAGTTCGGGGCTCGCAGCATATGGCGACATGGAGGTAACCCTTTTGCGGAGGTTGACATTGCGATCATTTTTTTTAGTAGTAGCTTTAGAAACGATTGTAGGAACCAAGGCTTAACGCCTTCTTCCCTAATGTCTTTCTCTTGCATTTGTCAGTTTGCTTTCACGTTCCTATCTGCAACAGTGACGGAACTCAAAGTAACTCGGCCTTTTTCGAAAAATCTTCATCCTGCATCCAAACGCAGCTCAATCAAAAGCATGCCAAAAAATGACTTTATATGCATAGTTTCTGCACTCTTAGCAGTTTTTTTTTCTACATGAAATAAAGTTTAAATTAAAAAAAAATTCCCTACTGAGTCGAATCCAGTTTTGTAAATTCCAAGGTCAACACGATAGCCAGTACTGCCACCGTTTACGTGGCAAAAACAAGCACTCTACCCGCCCTTTGGCAATTTTTGTTTTGAACAAGTCAAAATCACTTCAAAGAAAATAACAGAAAGTCAGTTAATCCGCTCCCATAACACAAATTCCCTGTTTCGGCTGCTGCAGGTAGCGTATGGCAACACAATTGCCTCCTCTGGTAATTGCCTGCTCTCTGTTTCTGTAAGTACGACGCTAAGCGCTTTTCATTCTTGCCCAAGTTCTATTGACACAAATAATTAAACCGATCAACGTCGTCTCTATAAAATGTATATATTATATACCACCACTCAACAACTACTATGATGGGGAATGGAAAAAGCGGCAAACGCTCAAAGGCGACTAAACACAAAAATTCCAAGCCACAGAGCACATTTCGCATAAATGTGGATGAGGAATTGCTGCTGTCTAACAGAGGATGCAAAAAAAGGGGAAAAAAGTCAATTTAACCACTCTTATCATGAAGTGTCATTCAGAATTAAAACACCGTATCTAAGCGATATAAAATGCAGACACTTAACTTTTAATTTCGTCCTGTGAACCCCTTCATGGGTAAAATGTCCTTCAGGACGAATGGAACTGCGAATCACAACCGTGACGAATTAATAAACACATTTGACTGCCGCTCGGCATATTGTATTGTACAAGTATCTCATTTTCGGTCTCCCTTCGAATGCAACCCCTTCTCTGCCGAGTGCAAGAGTGTTCTTTCACTTTGAGTATGCCTGGATTTTTATTTGATCGCGTGAAATAACCGTGCAAGTAGGACCGGGTATTTACATAAAAAAATAAAGCAAAAAATAAAAAGGGAAACCCTTTGCGTATAGAAATCAAAGAGCACCAGAGATCAAGGGCTGTATGCCACTTCAAAGGGGTGGCTTCCTGAGTCTCACAAAATTACGGGCTACATCTGAAAAGTGCAATTCAACTTAAAAGCGTAATTATAACCTTACAGCTTCGTACAAAAATCTATATATCCTCGAGGGTGCAATTCCGGCATAAACTACTTTCAGAGCGCACAACTACCTCTCTAGCGCGATCCTTGAAAGAAATACATTTAATTTTCCACGATTAATATATGCACAAAGGAACAAGTAATAATAATTTTTGCCTGCTTCCTGATCCTCTCTGATGGAAGAAGGGGCGGGGGACCCCTTTTCGTTTTGTATAATTTATTATTCGATTTGCAACTGGCCTATTAGGTATCTATTAGACGTTGCGTTGCATGCCGTTTCTATGGTATGGTAGAGTGAACACATTTGCACGCACACAGTCCGAGTAACAGAAATGGGAAAATGTCCTTGGCGTGCGTTCCATGGTTATGCGTTTCCTTGCTATTAATTTAGATATTGGGTATGAGTAGGTACACAGAAATACCATATCCGTTGTAATTGAGTGTATTCTCTAGGAAGAGGGTTCTTTTTCCATTCAGTCCTTTTTGCAAAAATTACATTAGTTTCCTGTCGGGCACGCATGGTAACACCCCTGATGGGTGTGTGATTGCCTGCGCGCCTAAGGCGGCAATTGCGTAACCTCCACTTTGAATTTCAATTCGATTTTTGCCACTGGAAGATACATTTATTTAATTTCGAATTTCGTTCTATTGTTTGCTTTTGGAAATTTGATTTCAAATTCGGGTGCACATGGCACGATGGGCGTTTGCAGAGGGATTTTTTTTTTCTTTTTTTTTTGCAAAGGATTAGCTGCGGTCGTACATTTCTTACACGATAATGAATTGTCTCCTGTTACAATTAAGTGTTGAATTTATTTATTTGAGTTCGTTCATTGTCCCTGGGATGAAGGTGTCATCGCACACAGTGCAAGGTATTGAGGCGGGCCAATTTCTAACGATGACATTTGTGTCGAATCAGATTACAATGAGAAAAAAATAAAAATGAAATATGACGGCAGATGTTTTGCGCTGGCTACCTACATAATCCTGTGATACGGATCTGTTCTTCTTTTTAGTGGGTAATTATTTAATGATGTGGCAAAGATAATTGGGAAGGGCGGTGAAGACAAATTGTCGGCTTCGTTGGGTTCGTTTTAGGCAGTAGTTTTGATATATGAGTAGGGAATAACATTCGATATAGCTAGCGGCGGTTAGAGCTGACGTTGTTCGCATTTTAGAAAGGTTTTATCGCAAGCCTGCGGTTGGGTGCTACATTTGGATGAGGTCGAGCAGTTTCCCTTGGCTATCCTGGGATTTGTGAAAAAATCGATGTTGTTGCAGCTTGAGTGTGGAATTCAATTGCCTTGCTGTCCTTTGAACAATAACTCAATTGGAAATGTTATCTGATGGGAAGAAGTAAGTGTTTAAAGAAAAAAAAAAAAAAAAAATTGGTGCGACTGTATCCAACAGTCCCGAAATATGTGTAAACACCGTGCGTGCGGTATGTGTGTAGCTTGATACACGTCATTGAGGATCACCAAAAAGTTGAAATTAATATGCCCCAGCTCATAAATGTATGCAATGATAAAAACGTATGCACTGATAAAACACAGTGACGCATTTCCGTCCCCGCAAGTTAAATGTGTGGAATTACTCCACCAGATTCCAACAACGCGCGCTTAGATGTTTACACATAAAAAAAAATTGATTACATTAAGAAGATGTGGAATTCTTACCGAGTGCATGCGACGGCTGCTGTAGGGCCACCTATCGAAATTATTTCAAGGCTAAGAGGCTCATCAACTGCTCGCATTTCCCAGAAAAAAATGTGGCGTTACCACGTAACGTGTTGCCTACATTTAGGTCAGCTTGCGGCCCATTTAAAAAAAAAAATGTGAACGACTGTGTCCAAACACCTAATTGGGAAACTCTTTCGTGACAACTATACCTACTCTCGGATGTTTGTCAGACGTTCAAATGTAATTGCAAATAGTTCATTCGTACACTTCATGATATCGGTTTGAAAAAATCTAAAGAAATATTTCAAAAGCTCTAAAAAATTAAAAAATGTATAGAATTTTTGTTTAAAGTGTATAGATACAACGGTCTTTAATTCACTAATGGATGCAAAAAACATTCACAAACTAATGCAAAATTTAGGAAACAAATTTTCATTGGTGACTGTATAATTGAATCGAAAGAAAAGCCACTATGTAGTATTGTGGTACATATTTGCTGGATTTTTTAACTACATCGTTTCGCAAAGAACTACATTTCGTAAGAGCCAGCCATTTTAAATTTATTTAAGGAGTTTCGCTGTAAGAAAGCAAGTTTGGAAATTTTAAATGAGCAGTGGCGTTTGTATGTATAAAATGTGGACCTCAAAATAGCGAAATTGTGGCAATATGGGTCGAACAAACAAAAAAATAGATTAGGAAACTTAATATTTGAGAACTATCTGCATATAAGCTGTCTTCTGCTGAGAAAAGTTAATTTCAATACAAAAAAAAAAAAAAAAAAACACTGGTACTTTTCTTTGAAAATGCTACTCTTTGTTCTCTACGGTCTAAGGTAGGTACTACATTTGATAAAAATTTTAGTGGCAACGCTGGCCGATTAGAATCAATCATTTTTCGTGGAATTAAACGAAGATTTTTTTTTAATTCTAAATTTGTCTAAATCAAATAGTAAGCATTTACAATATTTGCCATATACTATTTGAACATTTAAAAAAATTAGCATTAAAAAAAAACAATGCATTTAAACAAATTTAACATTTTACAATATTTAACATTTAAAAAAAAATAAACATGTAATCCGGCAATTTAATTATTTTCTATCTTCGTTTAATTTTTTGTTATTCCAAACGAATGTAATTTACGAGTATTTATTTTAGCATCTGCTTTACCTACATCTATCTATATAAATATTCAGCACTACTGCCCCACATCGCAATGCTGACTATTATTTCCTTGTTTCGCATCGTAGAAGGTATACAACAAGCTTAAACTGTATTTAGTGTCACGCTATAAAAATCCAATTGAAAAACCCAAACGCAGGACATCGACATCGAAACTCTGCAATTTAATTCACCTAATTGATGGACATATTTCCATTTGATATTGACACTTTTAACGTGTTTTTCATTTCGCCCAACTATTTTGGACACGATTCATTTGTCAGACACGTTATTTGTTTTGCCTCTCACAGACAGGCTTCCCAATAGGTTGGTGCTGTGTGAATTTTCAATTAAATGAATGAATTAGCCAAAATCGATTTGGTATGGTTTTTTTCTATGTTTTAATGTACTCCTTGGGTATTGAAAAATCGTTTGTATCAAAAAAAAAAAATCATTGGACCAAATAATGGGCGTAGTGATTTTGCCATCGCTTTACATGTATACAATTTGTAAAGGTGTTCATTAGCAAAGAGTATATTATGAGTATATTTCTGGCATATCTGATTTAATGAGGAGCCATGGATGTTAAATATTTCGGATATTATTAATGTTTATCATTAACATCCAATACAGTCTAAAACTGTATTCCTTTGATGTAGGATCAGAAAAGAAGATATATTGGGTCGAATAGTATGACTATATTATATTTATTTGAATCGATAGTTTGAACCTTGCAATTTAATGTTTAAAGATAATTTCATGCAAATGTTGACCGCGGCTGCGTCTCAGGTAGTCCATCCGCTGAGTCCAATTTTGGCATACTCTTTCACACATATCGGCCGGTATCTCACGAATGAATGCATGGATGTTGGCTTCCAGTGCGTCAATCGAAGCGGGCTTGTCCCTATACACATTAGCCTTGACATACCCCCACAAAAAATAATCTAATGGTGTCAAATCGCACGATCTAGGCGGCCAATTGACCGGCCCGAAACGTGAAATTAACTGTTCACCAAACTCGCCTCGCAATTGCGCCATTGTTTCGCGTGCTGTGTGGCATGTGGCACCGTCTTGTTGAAACCACATATCATGCAAGTCAAGAACTTCCATTTCGGGCAAAAAAAAAGTTTGTTATCATCGCTCGGTAGCGTTCACCATTGACAGTAACGCTGCGATTCGCATCATCTTTGAAGAAATATGGCCCAATAATGCCGCCGGCCCATAAACCGCACCAAACAGTGGCTTTTTCGGGATGCATTGGTAGCTGTTGCAATGCTTCTGGCTGATCTTCACTCCAAATGCGGCAATTTTGCTTATTTACGTACCCATTCAACCAAAAATGAGCCTCATCGCTGAATACAATTTTTCGATAAAAAAGCGGATCCTCGGCCAGCTTTCCAAGAGCCCAATCACCAAAAATTCGGCGATGTGGTAGGTCGGCTGGCTTTAGTTCTTGCACAAGCTGTATCTTAAAAGGCTTTACGCACAAATCCTTCCGCAAAATTTTCCACGTAGTGCTGTAACAAAGGCCTAACTGCTGGGAACGGCGCCGAATCGACATTTCGCGGTCTTCTGTCACACTAGCTGATACGGCCGCAATATTTTCTTCACTACGCACAGTACGTAAACGTGTTGGTGGTTTAATGTCCAACAAAGTAAATTTGGTGCGAAATTTGGTCACAATCTTCCGATTAGACTGCTCAGAAGGTCGAGAATGCCGATCATAAAATGGAAGCAGCGCGCGATGAACATTTCGAACCGAGCACGAATTTTGATAGTAAAATTCAATAATTTGCAAGCGTTGTTCATTTGTAAGACGATCCATGGTCAAATTGCAAACCAAACTGAAGCTGTTTGACAGTGACACAAGGTACTAAACACACGTCAGCTGTCAAAACCATTGTTGCCAAAACCAAACCAGCTAAAAAATCACCCGTTATCTACTAACTGTTGTCAGCACTTTATAAATATCCATTCGTTTAATGTAGAATCAGAAAATATGTGACCATTTTTGAGTCGATTATAAGTCACTTGCATACAACTCATCCACAGCCAACTCATACTCAAGCAACTAGTCTGCGAAACTTCTGAATTTCCAAGCGAGTCATTTTTCAGGACAACAACATTTTTGTGGTAGCCTTTGACTACGTTAAAGTATGGTATATATTTTTGAAAAAAATATTCTTATGAACAAATCATATGGAGAGAGTTGATACTTCAGTTCCGAAGGTTATACCCTTTTAGTTGTTCGAGAGTAGGGGAGACCGGGGCTAGTTGGCCACAGGGAAAAGTTGACTCACTGCCATATATTTGAAAGAAAAGAGATGAATTGCATTGCCATTCTTGTTTTAACATTTTTGGCGAGTGCATGTCGATGTCATTCGAGAAATTTTAAGGAAAACATATTTTTTGCCACCGTAAGTAACTTTTTTTTCCCCCCTTATTTTCCTCTTTGCTCTTTTCTCTTTTTTTTTTGAATAGTTTATTGTCTGTTTTTGCTTCTGAAAAATCTTGTTATTTGCGGGGTTAGTTGACTCATTTTTTCGGGTCTAGTTGACTTAATTGTTCGGGATTAGCTGGAAATGCGTAATGGAACGTGCCTGTAGTCTTGTTTTGATGGAAACCTTTCTTTTGTGAAGGCATATTTTTGAATCGATTGCTTTCAAGACTTCGTATAAAATCAGTTTCAAAAGATGAGGCGATTCCGTACAAAATTCTACAAAGGTATGTGCAAAAGCTTCAAAAGAAAATGGAAGAGAATCCTAGTATGTATTGAATTAAGTGCATTCAATTTGGAAAAAGTAAGTTATTCGAAAACTCCCGACATAAAAGAGCAATGCTCTGTTGAATATTTAAAAACTACCAACAATCTTTAAACTATTTGAAAGAATTCAGTTTTGCATGGCATAGATCAACGTACCCCATAACGTAGGTCAACTTATTCACGTACCGGGGTTAGTTGATAAAACCGAGGTGCTCTAGTAAATTAAGAAAAACATCTTCTTCTTCTCTTTTTTTGTCAAATTAAAAAAACTCTGTTTAGAAAGAACATAGGCCGCTTTTTTTAATGATGTTTGAACCGTCTTCATATCAATCTTAGTTCAAGAAAAAAAAGAACAAAAATGTAAATTTCTTGTCAACTAGCCCCAGCCCCAGTTAAGACTTAGTAAAAATATGACTTCTCAGCTCATAGTGACAGCAAGATCTTTTGTTCGTTTGAGATTTGAAGAGATGTTCAGCAATATTTTAGGTGGATGAAATGTCCATGGATGAATTGGTCTTTAGACAAAATGTATAAAAGATGACCCCTACAAGAGTTTTATTCTGAAAAGAAGAACGAACATAAAATTTGTTTTTAGATTCTAATTTTTGATGTGTAAACATCTAAACGCGCGTTGTTGGAATCTGGTGGAGTAATTCCACACATTTGACTTGCGGGGACAGGGAATGCGTCACTGTGTTTTATCATTGCATACATTTTATCATTGCATACGTTTTTATCATTGCATACATTTATGAGCTGGGGCATATTAATTTCAGCTTTTTGTTGATGTGAAATAAAATTTCTCCATTTCGTCCTGCAAGGAGATTATCATCTTTTACCATTGATCATAAGCGGAGACTTCAATATCAATTTTGCAACTCCAGAAGCTCAACCATTTATTGATTTTATGCAAGATAGATTTAATCTTCAAATGAACTCCAACCGGAAAATTTGAACAACACGATATGGAACAACCATCGATGCTGTCTTCCAGCGCAATCTTGATAGATTACAGTCTCGAATGTACATATCTTACTTCGGCTATCACAATCCGATTGTATCTATTCTACCGAAACTAGCACAGAACGAATATATTATTGTTATTTCATAAAAGGTATATCAAGAATACGGTTATTACAATTCCCTCTTTTCTAAATGACGTGTATCAAGTCACACCGGCAGTACGGTTTTCGTGGCAACAGGTCCACTGGTGATTTGATGACTTATCTCACCGAGAAGTGGAACCAATCTCTCCATCACTTCGGTGCATCGAAGATTGTTGCGCTCGATATTTCAAAGGCATTTGACAGAGTTTGGCATCAAGCTCTTTTGTCGAAAATGCGTGCTTATGGGATCGATGCGTATCTTATTCAATGGATTAGAAACTACCTTTCTGGCCGTTCAATTCAAGTTGTTTTGGATGGTTTTAGTTCTGAAACTCACCATATAAATGCTGGTGTTCCCCAAGGCTCAGTTTTGTCTCCGACTCTCTTTCTCATTTTTATAAATGATCTCTTGTCTGCAACTTCTAATCCAATCCATTCCTTCGCTGATGACAGCACTCTTAGCTTTTCATATTCTTTCCAGGACTCACGTCCCTGCTCTTCGGCCGTAGAACTGGAACGGCAACGTATGTTAAGCTCATTAAATTCCGACCTTGACAGCATTTCAAAATGGGGTTCAGAAAATAGAGTGGAATTTAATGCTTCAAAAACACAATGCTGTCTGCTGTCTCTAAAGTGAAACCCAAATCTACAGCCATTATCCATGAATGGCACTTGCATTACCGAAACCGAAAGACTTTCTATTCTCGGTATGTGCGTTCATGACAACCTTCGTTGGAATGACCATGTACACGAAGTCGCCAAGAATGCAGCGAAATGTCTAGGTTTCCTCAAACGGTGCAAGAAATATTTTACCCCTTCTGATCTGGCTATAATATACAAGGCGTTCATTCGCCCAAAACTTGAGTACAGTTCCCACATCTGGTCTGGTGCACCGAAAACTATATTGCACTTACTAGATAGGATCCAAAATCGTGCGATGAAACTAATCGGAGACACGAATATCGCGAATTCTATCAATTCGCTTGAACATCGTAGAAACGTTTCGTGTCTCTCATTGTTTTATCGTTTTTTCTACAAACAGTGCTCAAATGAAATTGCCAACTGCATTCCTCCCCTTCAGAAATTCAACCGCAATACTCGTCATGCTAGGAATGCCCATCAGCTTACCATCCAGCCTATCTTCGGACGTACAATGAAATACAGAGACTCTTTCATAAGCCGTACAACGCGAATGTGGAATTCCTTGCCCAGCTCTGTCTTTCCTCCCCAGTACAATTTACAGACATTTAAGACCAATGTGCATCGGTATCTCCTATCTCCTCTATCCCAATTTCCTTAATGCCCGCGCTGTGTAAAAACACTATAAGAGTAGTCATAACCTCTTTAGCGCGTGTAAATTATAAAAAAAAAAAAAAAAAAACACACATACCGCACGCACGGTGTTTACAAATACATATATTTCGGGACTGTTGGATACAGTCGCACCAATTTTTTTTTTTTTTCAATTAGGATAACTTTTAAGATAAGCTGGCCTTTTTGACAGATCTTTCACTTTTATGTACTTTTAATTTGTACCTACACAGATGGCGATGGGCTCGCTAATTTTTATTTTCATATTTTCTTTCAGCAAGTTTTCGGTACGTACTTTTTTGTAAAAATATTGTGCTCAAAAGTCAGGAACTTCATAATGAATAAATATTTTAAATCTTGAAATACGATTCCCGTTGTTATTAAAAAATAAGTTATAAAGCTCCTAACAAAAAGCTTTTCAGTACACTTGAACGTACATTTTTTCTTTTTTCTGACCGTCTGGACGAGAGTTTTGTCTTTGTGGGATTGTTGTTTGGTTGACTACGAGAACTTCGATCATTAAAATCTAGGTTTTGGTGGTTGAAATTTAACCCGAAGTGAAAAATTTGTTTCTGATAGATTTACAAAAAAAAAAATGCATATGTTGTGTGTAGAGGTTTGAAGAGGGTCTTATGGTCAAAAACTAGAATCTTTTTAATATCTTCGATCATAAGTTCAGCTAGGTTTAAAAAATAATTCATATTGCAGACAAGTCTCCTTATAAATTGTGGTCTTGAAAAATCGTTTTGCATCGAACGCTTTCAAGACTTCAACTTCAAATGTTTGAATTATTTTACATCCCTACTGTTTGGCTCTGGCACTTTATACCCTCAACAGTTGAAAGTGGTTCCCCCAGTCGTCGAGTCTCGAGTCTCACTTTCATCATAAAACATAACACCTCAAACGGAGCTAGTATAACAACGGAATTTTTAAATTTCTGTGTTGGAAATAGGAGCGCGATATTTTTCTTATTTTTCACTGCGTAAATGGAAAATAGGAACATTCTAAGGAAAACCTCGGAAGAACTCGAGCGAATTTCACTTCTGAGGTGAGTAAAGTGTTGACTCAATTATGTGTGAAAAAGTAACTTATAAGCGAGAAAGAACTCTACAAAACTGACAACGGTCCTATATAGCTTTATCATTGCAGCCCTTATGTTCTGCATCAACCCATTTTTGTTTTCCACTCCTCTAGCTGAAAGAGCTTTTGACTGCAATTTTATTCTCATGGCCCGTGGTTGAAGTTTTTCACGAAGTTTTCGAAAATATTCATGCGGTTTCTTTTTACTGCACCCCTGTTACTACTTACTAGACGGAGTGGGTATGAGTGGGCGATAGTGTGAGTATGTTTGCAATGGAACTCCTTTATGAATTTGCAATTTTCTGGGAAATAGGAATTTGTCCTTGTATACTAATCTGCTCTCCGGGCACTCTTTGGTCACCTGGTATATCATGAATTACTTAGATTCTAGACCTGGTGTACTGTGACATTTTCGGCTGTGGATGTGAAAGTGGTTTTGAGCTAAAATCCTGAAAGAATTTTTCAGCAATATTGAAGTGGATTCGTTTACAAAGTTGTGTCCGTTACAAAAAGTAATAGCGTTGTTGGTGACTGGTCCTGACTGTAAGAGAACAGATTTTCGAATAATTAATTGGTGGGGAATTAGGGGCAGGTTTTTGGAATCACTTGTGATGAAAATACAGTTGCTTTTGTGAATGCTTGAGTATACTTACTTAGCAAGGACAGGGTTACAAATAATTAAATCAAATGACGTTGAGTGAATATTTAGATTTTTCGGAAGTCGGGTGGTTGAATAAATACAATTTGAAGACTAGTGCAGCAATAGGGGTAAAAAAATGTGAGTGCAACTTTTAAAAGCAGAAAGATATATAAATTTTTGATTTGGCCCCCGAATCGGAACTTGAACCCACTTGAGTTGCCAAATCGACTTCATGTAACTAAAACCTCGAGCTATATATACTCTTCGAAACAAAAGTGCTGTCCCACACATGCAGTCCTTATGTCTACCACATTTGAATATTTCATTAATAACATAACTGATTACGAGCGGCTTCATTGAGGCCGCAGTGCCAGAGCATCAGGAAGGCTCCCCTATTTCCAGTTCAGTATCACTTCATCTCTCTGAATTTAGGACGAATCTTTTGAGTATATTTCCCAAAAATAAAATATGCACCAAGTATAATTAAATAAAACCTTCGGAGCCACAGCACACATAACCCTCCTTAACCTAACCTAACCACGCAATAACCTTTTCTTTCCTATGGAAATTTCTTCTCACATCCTGTAGTATAATGCGTATGTATTTTATGTAGGAGTGGTTTATTTCTTCTGCTGCTTGGAATTCCCTTTTACCATAATGAGATTATGAAAATCGTAAAATTACCAAGAGTGCCAGAGAGCGTGGTGCGGTGCTGTGATGTGTAAAAATTATGAAATGCTAGGCTACTTGCGAGTCCTTTACCGCCTCGCCAATCATTTTAAATGCCGCTCCACTTTACGAAGGCCTTATTAAATTTCGTGTAGTCACTAACGAAATGTATCTTATGGTGCGAATATAAGTCTTCTCACTGACATCGACAGCAATTAATTTCCTTTTGTTATATGGAAAATCTGAGATTGATTTTTGTTTGTTTGTTGTTGTTTCCTTTGTAGCAGGATATCGTTTAATCTCAGTAATTTATTTGATTTTTGCTTTTGTTTCAGTCGATTTATTCGCTTAAACAGTAGATTTTTATTTGAACTTGAACGAGATTATATGGAAATGTGTGGCTTCTCTGTATGTATATGTGAATAGGAGGGAGATTTACACACGTTCTATTGAATCCTTGATGGAGGCAGAAAATGCTACCAAAAGGAATTTTATTTCGCTGTGGAGAGGTGTCTAACATCGAAATCATGTGATGGGGTCCAACGTTGGGCGCCAATTTCAACAGCGAATCAATCATTTTGCTTCTCGATCACCAATGCTTTTAATGGCAGAGTTAAGATGTAATGAGACTATCAAACCGCAATATTTTTCTTGTTGGTCCCCTTAATTTTCGTCGGAATCCGCCATTTTGTTTTCTCATAAATTTGCTTTGAGTAATAGTAGTTCAATAGTATCAATGTTTTCAAGGAGATTCTTTACTCAGCTGCCTGAACCCTGAATACAATTCTAGGTACCTTAAATTTCTCCCGAAAAAAAAAAAAAAAAAAATACCAAACGAAACGAAAGGTTATGTAAATCTAGGTCTAAGATAGCTACATATACGGACTTGTTGCGGCAAATATTTATTTATTTTCACTTAACAACATAATTTAATTGGTAGATTTATGTAAAATATTTTTCCTCATAATACTTCTAGATCATAAATCTCAGGGACTCACATTGGGCGCCAGTTTGTTGCCTCTACAAATAAGTTATATTTACCTGTTACAAAAAGCCGCTTTTTCATTTCTTTCTTCTACAATGTTAAGCACGCAATCGGACTATAATTTCTTTGAATTCTTCCAAAAAACTCCTTCATATTTCTAAGCATAGGGTAACCTTTTGAACACGGCTTCCAACACTGCAAATTGGCATCAGCAGATTCACTTTGTTGTCTGACATATTACTGAATGTTTTTCTAGAAGCATCCCTATAGCTACAAAATAATTCAATTAAACTACCATCCACTATCCGGCGAAAAATTTCGCACTAGCAACCACCACGGTTAAACGAACTCGCACAATAATTTCACCACGGTAAAGATACACAAAATTAAGTTGCCATTCAATATAAGCGCACAATATCATAATGAAAAAAAAAAAAACAACAATTGCTCGCTCGTTTCACGCACTTTCAGTTTCTCTAAGAGTTCGCTCCCCGCGCGTATACAATTCAACATCAACTTCATTATTGTAGTTAAATTCTCTATTTCCAATTGTTGCTTTCCATTTGCACATTGCCAGCAACAAAGCACAAAAGCAATTGATGAACAAACTTGCAGGAAGGATAACTTGACTCAATGGAATCGATCACGATTAGCACACAAAAACGTGTGCCCCCAATCCCCACCCGAAAGCAAGGAGTACAAGAATCGTTATGGTCCTAGGACATAATTGAATTCGTACTCACTCTCTGGAAAATATCGATTTTTCTTCTTCTTCTTTTCCTGAAAATATTCGATTTTCTTCATCCATTGTGTGTATGTGTCGGCGATGCAGAACGAAAGTCATTGTCCTCGAAATCATTTCGTTTATTCGTTTATTTTTGTACTGTTGTCATCTTGGCAAAAAAACAAAACAAAAAACAATTTTCAACTCCACTGAACTAAATAAATAAAAAATAAAAATATATCCTTCACAAGCAGGACAAGAGGGGACAATTTGCCCCCAATGATTTGTGATAATGATTTAGTCTGATTGCGATTGCGACTGTGGAACTGGACGCGCTAGTTCGATGAAATGCAAATTTCATTGAATTATCTTCACCTTTATGCACAAGGAATTGACTTTCAACTACGTGCCGAAACAACATCGGTTTCAAAGCGTAATATAAATATTTATGAACACGGGACAGTTCTGAGTTCTGAGCTTGTGTGGCACTCGATCTCAATGACTGTAATTCAAGTTCTCATGTCAAGGACACACATCCATAGTCGACAACCAGCTGCAGATAAAGTTGAAAATCGTGTCCCATTATAGTTTCAAGAACGAAGCGAATGCGAATGGCTTACAGCAGGACTATTGGCAGGTCGAATATTCTCATCGACATGTAATTCAATTATCGCTTGAACTATTGTTATTTATAAATCGTGATGTGTCAGCGTTCAAACTTGAACTTGTATTATTTCCGAACATCATTTGCATTTTCCAATAACGACATAACGGACAGGGACTTGCAACTATCATTATTTGTTGACCTTGCATAGGGGTATTTTGTGGATGCAAATATGGACAACAATAGGGAGGTCAAAATACATTTTTTGAGAACCATATTGCTGAAAGACCTGATAGACACATACTCTTATTGCGCCTTGAATTATGCAGCAGATTTTCAGTATAAATTTGTTACCACCTGATGTAAGTGTTTCGCATAATCGTTCAGTACCCATAAGCTCGTTTGTCCATAGGCAAGGGGTTCTTAGCTCCGGTACTTTGTTCGATTTCAATGATAGTAGCTGTTTATAGAAATTGGCTCGTAACTTGTATATAAGTCCTTCAAATGCGTATCTTATGAAACCTCTTTCCGTTGATGAATAGACACCAACAAGCTCTTACTTACTTACTTAGGCCTCTCCCACTAGCCCGGGCCTTAGCTAGCTGCCTCCAGTTGCGCACTCCAAGTTGACCAAGAAGCTTACGTTTTTTTGTTTTTTTTTTTTTTTGTGAGCGAGGTCTGTTTGGAATTAGTCCGACATGATTTATTGACTTATAGAGATTTTCAAAGTTGGTCGATTTTTTTCTGGAATAAAAAAAAATTTCGCATCTCCCTAGAAAACTCGTGGAGAGAACTGCTGCATCTAGGTCAATAACAACCTCACAGAAACCTTGGATATCAGAAAAAATGTAGGCGAGGCGATTTTATGCGACTAACCCTTTTTTAAAAGGACAGCTCAATCGACTTTGAGTGCGCAACTATGAAGGCAGTTAAGGGCCGAGCTAATTGAAGGGACTTTTTAATTTAGGGGTTCATAGCTAGTTCAACACTGAACCTAAAGTATCATTTTTTAGGGTGCTATGGTAATATGGTGAAACCTGCAGAAGGAGAACACCCAAAGTCACTAGAAATAGAAGCAAAGGTCTCTCTAATACGCGTGCATATACAAAATTAGGCTGCTTCGAACTCGAACATTTTAGCGCTATCAAACTGGGGCACAACCACTTACTCTATCGAATATCTTACTTTAAACATGTGTGTGACAGAACCCATAGACTTACCAGCTCATAATCGACCTTTCTGACTAGGTTATGGAGCTTGCGAGCTCTTTCCACCGACATCTTACTGTGTGATACTTTAGGCTACCTGGACCTACAAATGATATCCATTAATGGACAGTCTAACGACGGTCCTAAGTTCTTGCCTAGTAAAAAGTAGTTCCATCAGAAGATACTCCATCAAAGTCTTGTGCCTTTTGACATCAACATGACTAAGAATGCAAAAATCAACACGTGTGTAGGTACTCTGAAAGAAAAAATGAACTACCACCCTTAAGGCATTTAAGGGAGCCTACCCGAACCACCTTTAGACTGGAAGGGCCTAATCAACAGTTCACTACGAAGATCCATAGTGAATGTCGAAGGCAAACTTCTTCGGGAGTCATTTCTATGCCTCTGCACTTCATCAAAGGCACAGCTGGAAACTAAAAGTTCCTCTCAGAACAACATTCAATCGAGCATTGCTACAGATGCATTTACTCAATATTTCAGATTGTTTTCCCACTTGTTTACTCCATCGACCTGCTAAAGGTGAAAATTGATCCGACTTATCAACTCAAACATTTGTCCAATGCCCACATACCCACGGAAGAACCCTTCCACGATAAGTCCTCTCAGAAAAGCAAACAACTTAAGGCGTAATTCCCCAGCACAACATCCACTTTACGGACGCCCACACTCGATGCCACTTCAGATATCTTGTAACAAAGTCTCCCCTTGAATAGCAAACCAAAATTGTTTCACAAGCTCTGCTAAATTATCTACAAACTATGCAAAAGTATAAGCATACTTTGTGTATACTTTCTTGTACCTAATTAGTTAGAGGGTATTTTCAAACGTTTTCAAGTTTCTTAAGGGTAATTTGCCCAACAAATTACCCCCAAAAGTTTAATCCTCATTTTACAAGTACACTTTCTACAAAAATGCTCTGCAAATGATGTCAGAACAGAGAAAAGATAAAAAAATAAAATAAAATAAAAACACTTGCCGCAACTTTCTAACGCCACAAATGAACCGGACACTAAACTTCTTGTCTGCTAGAACAAACAGAACGAGCAATATTCTCGGAAGTGGTAAACATTGTTTAAGCGGACGCCATCCAAGAGCCATCTCAAATGATATAATACATTTAAGCCACTAGTGTCCATTTTACACAACTATATATATATATATAATGTACTTTATGTACTGTCAGCAAGCACTAAGCACTTGCATGGTTTTGGGAATCCATCCTAACCTCGCATATATAACACAGAATGTTGGACAAATTACTGGATTGTTTGGAAGAGGACGCCAAAAAATGGGGAACGCAGAAAAAAGTCCATCCACTCTCGGTCGTCAGCACTTAACGCTTGATGGAAATCCACACAAATATTGTCCCGACAGTATATCTCTCGTTTACTGCCATCGGGGTGGGTGGAGTCCTGAGTCCTGTCTGTAATGGAAATATTGACCAGGATGCATATATGGTGGCACTAGCAATTAATGGTCAACTAGTCAACAATTTGATTTCAATTAAATTGTCTGCTACTCTTTTTTTTTTCTTTTTTTTTAGTTCATCTCGTCCTTGGACTGATTTGAATTTTGTAATTTTCTTCTGTGCGATTTGAATGAAGCGAAATCGTTATGGAAATTAGAAACGAGCTCCACAGATTGGAATGGACCTCCCCGTACCTATGTGCAACAGCTTGAATGAGTGAATTGATTTTCTTTCCTTTTTTTTTGCGCTGAATACACAGCTTAGTGATTTTCGGTGTGGTGTCCCTGGGAGGGACATTTACAAACTCATTTTAACCAGAGATTTGGTGACAACGATGTAATCGGAGTGAGGTTAAATGGAATCGCAAAAAGCGTTTGGTGGTCGGTTTTTCGTATTTAAAACTAAAATAAAAATGTGCGAGTTATTATTTAATTTAGATTTTGTTTTAAGAAAAATCTATTTAAACTTTGAACTCATTTTGTTTTTACTTTTTCTTTGCAGGTAAAGGACATGAAAATACTTTTATTGCTGACGTGAGTTCAAGCGTGGGTTGTGTGTATGTAATCCTTCCCTATTGTGCTGTTCAAATGAATGCCACTTAAAAGCATTAAAATATTCAATGCCAATAATTGTTTCAATTTAGATTATCAATACACATTACAAAGTTTCCAAGGCGCGTTAATTGTTTGTAGCCGGTTTTTTGTGGCTCGTCGGTTTGGTTTTACTGTAATTTTTGTCAGCTCATACTTTCAAAGAAAAGTCAGAACTATGAAAGCTCAGAGCTTTTTTTAACATTTTAAATTTCCAGAAGCAATAATAAACAATTTTAGCCGAGTGAAGGGCAAAGAAAACTTTTACTTGCGAAACTGACAGGAATTATGCGATGGAAACGTGATTTAGCGGAAATTCAGGAAAAAATTCTTTGAATGTATTTGTTGCTAAAGCTTTGCAAAAAGTGAAAGCTGGAACATGCTCGAGCTTTGAAAAAATATACAGAGTGTTTTATATGATGGAAGAGTATATCCGATGTTTTACACTTTTTAGTACTTTTTTCAACTTTTGTTTCGATGTAGTTCAGACTTAGGGCTGTGATCGCTTACAATTTATTTCAGAATCAACTACTGAAGCAATAAAGTGTTTTATTTATTTAAATGTTTTATTTAAAAATTGACCAATTAATATGCGAAGAAAAGTTTGTATTTTGCTTGGTGTTACCTAATAATTTTTGATAGTGAGAATCTACTTTTGAAATTTTAAGAAAGAACATAGGCAATCGTGGACAAGGGAACATGAGACAGGATGGTTAAAAATGACATTTTTTTGTTTAGTAAATGAAAGAGCACGAGCACGACTTTAGAGTAAAAAACGAAGCAGGTCACATAAATGACCATGATCGTATGGACGATGCCGTTTTTAAAATTTCGACAAATGCTGCTTAGTTCATTTAGGCATCAGTTATAACTTATAAGTAAAGCCATACGTAAAATGCAACCGAAAAAGTTGGAAAAGTTCAAAATTATTTTCTTTACGTTTACGCGGCCATAGCAAAAAATCTTTCAAAAAAACGTTTCCCTACGAAAACAATTACAATAAATCAAGAATCAACAACCACTGTTTGGATTCCATCAGGAAAAAAAAATCCAGACAAATAGAATAGTGAAAGACCTGAAATATAATTATTTTGTTTGTTTTTTAGTTGAGTCTAATGGTTGAACTCAATTTAATTGGTCTAAAAAAGCAAAAGAATATTTACGGTTATTTATATTCTCTGCAGCTGGAATGTTATTAGAGATGAGCTTAGTCGTGATTTCGCAGTCGCAGGTAAAACTGTGACTGTGATTTTCAAATCACTGTGAATTCAAACTGTGATTGTGATTGTGACTAGCGAACTTACCGTAGGTAATGCAATGCCATGTTTTATGAATTTTTTCAGACAAAATAGTCTGATGCTTACCTATTTGTTATTAAATATACCAAATTAGCTAGATAGGTTCCATTTGACCATCAGCATTTATTCTTATAAATAATAAACTCAAACATATAATTACAATTGTACTCGAAAATTCATGAAAATTGCAAAATGTTCCTTTTCCTAACAGATGGCAGCTACCCTGATACTGAGCCTTACCTACCTGCGTGAGTGCCTACTTTCTTGTTGCTTTGCTATTTTTATTCGCATTTATCTCTCCATTTGCCTTGTGATTGTGATTCTTCATTATTGTGTGTACCTATAGGTACCATCTTTCACAGTCTGTTTCGCTGTTTGTCCTGTGATTGCGACTTTTTCTGTTTGGCGTGAGTCGTGATTTTCAAACTGTGACTGCGATCTGCGACTGTGTGTACTGTGTAGACCTACCTTATTTCACCGTTTCGCTGTTTTACCTGTGACCGCGATTTGTGTTGCTACTTTTGCTGTTTGTCGTGAGTCGTGATTTTCAAACTGTGACTGTGATGGGAAAAAATATAAAAAGGAAAGAGTGAAAAGTCGCAATCACGCTTTACTTGAAAGTCGATCACAGGTATACTCTGTTCAATTTATATTTTCAGTACAGGGAAGATAGGCTATTTGCCTTTCACCCTTACTATTATGGATTTTAATTAGCTGTCTCCATTTTAAAGCTCTCACATGGTTGCCATAATGAGCATTATAAATTGGCATAATTCTCTCACAAATATCGGTAGGGTTACCAAATACCAACCCTTTATTAAGAAAAAATGGTTTAACTGCATGTTAACAGATCCTTCAGAAATACAAAATAATTGAAGGAGTAACTAAAAACTGTATGGCAACATCCCACATAATCAAATTCGCTCTCAATAGCTTTAAAAAGCACCAAAACCGAAAGTTCTTTGACAAAATTCAAAGAAAAACCCTTAATGATATGCTTAAATTGACATATGGTAACATTTCTCTGATGTGCTTCAGTCACTCACACTGCTTATTTTGGTTGATGCTTGATGATAATAGCAAGCGAACGCAAGACGATCGTGCTCATTCTGCCCGCGGCTGTCTGGCAGACTGGGGAAAATTACAACAACAAAATTCTTTGGAATGCCAGTGGTTTCGTTTTTATTTCAGTGGCAAATCTTGTGTTTGAGGGCCGTGAGAGTAGCTACAGGCACCACTGGTAGAAAAAAGAGCTTCCCATAAGGCCTTTACTGAAAATATAAACTGAACAGAGTATAGTGATTGCGATTTTGAAATCACCGTGATTAAATCACAGGTAGTGTTTTTGTGCTCATCTCTAAATGTTATATTCCACTGTGGTCACACTGGAGAGAATACGGCAATCAGTGTTGCTAACTCATGGGGAAAAGAGAAAAAGTACAATTTTGGGGGAAATTCGGTTAACTTGTAAAAAATAAAAATTTGGTGTACTTCAATTTCAACCTAAGATCATATTTTTATTACCTTACTCAGTGTTCATAAAACAAGTCGATCTAAATTGCTTGTTATGAATAAATCTACTACAAAATCAAGAAACACGTACGAATAATGCCCCATTTTGGTTTCGTCCTTCATACACAAATGCATTTGGATTTTCTCCTTCTTACATCAACCGGTATTTGCATTGTTTGTTTTTTTTTGCCCTTTTTTAAGACTACATTATTTCTTGTTCATAAAAATGTTTAAAATAAGGTGTGTGTGTTTTTTTTTTTTTTTTTTTCTTTTTCAAAATTACCCAAGTGGGAAAATTGTGTGAATTTTGACAGATGCGGAAGGGATAAAAGTTTATTGTCCGAGGGAAAAACTATCCCAAGGACATGCTAACACTGATTTCAACTTAATCTTCCTTTAGGTATTCAGTGGAAACACTTCAAGATTAATTTTAAAATGTCTTGTACCTAATATCAGGATTTGTGTCCGGTGGAAACGTAGCAGATCCTCTAAGGGAAGATCACGTCAAGTTTATAAATACAAGGCAGAAGATTTATCGGGTTTTGATGGTGATCCATTAACTTTGGTTTGCATAACTCCGACTGCGCTTTTATTTTACTACGGTATTTAAAAAGGTTTTTGAATGAATTCATCCAACGAAATTATCTATAATTATGTATCAGAGCTATAAATCTCACTGCAGCCATGGAATGGAAGACTCTTCTTTAATTTTTAAGTAATGACGTGAACTTGTTATATATTAATCAGAAGTAAGAATGTGCTAATTATGGCAACCCCAAAACCCTCTTGCTTAATGGCATCACTCTCTACTTTACTACCAACCTATGCTAAGTAATTTTCAGTATTATACCAATTACGAATTTTACTCCATTTAGTCTTTAAACAAACTATATGCATTATCTCTCTCTTAAATTGACCAATGAGCTGTACGCATCTTTAAAAGTACGCTGTATTTATTACGACATAAAATCTACTATCAATGGACACAAATATTTCATAGGTCGTAAAATCTAGCCTGAACACTAAATATGATTTAAAGCTTCGCGCAATATGTATACATCCCTGCATTGGGACCTAGGCGTACTCCGGTCGTCCTCTTACTGGTGATAGCAGTCCGTTAGTGTAGTCCTGTAGTCTACTTGAGTTGTTAAAAACATTTTATCCCAGTTCCCAAGCACTCAGTTATTAATAATCAAAATCAATGTACACTTCCCGCTCGCACAGAATTCCATTCATTTACTTCTTGAACATAATGTCCTTTTTTAATTAATATATTGTACTCGCTCATTTTTTCCACTCGCCCGTTAGCAATAAAATAAATATATAACTCACATACGTAACTATATGAACAACAGTGCAAACAATATACTATAGTGAAGCGTAATCAAAATGAAAGCCAGAGTGGAATTAAATTTTCCTTTAAATGTCCTTTCTTGTGTCTGTTAAACAATGTTTGTCAAATGAAATAAAATTGTTAATTTATTTTTTTCTGATTGTTTGATATTTATCGAACGCCATTGAACTTTGAGGGACAAAATAATACATTTAACGCGTTTTATTTGTATTCAAGCTTTAAGATCAAGCTATTAATATAATGATGCGAGGAATGTCACAAGTAGGTGGCTAATTAAATTTGGCACGTGCTAATTTGTGTCATTTGATTTTATTTGATGTATAAAAATATAGATGGGAAATCGTGACTGGCGTGTCAAATTGGCGCGAAAGTGAAATTAGTAGATATACACGAGATAGTCATGAAAAAAAAACAATTATTAACCACCCAACCCCGTTTAACGGTCTTTTGCTTGAAACTTGGAACATTTAAAGGATAACAAAAGTTAACTGAGACGGCTAAAAGCAAATCCCTTCCTCATGGGGAGATACAATTAACTTTCCATTCTTTTTCATTGTTGACTGTTGTTCTCCTCAGTTAATTGGTATACTTGCTGAGAACGTTTTGAAATTCACCTTACACAATTGTAAATATTTTCGAATCGGATATAGTTTGTTTTTCCAGTTGTTACTGGGTGTATTGCGTTAATGTTACTGCTGTGTTGTTACAGCAGACAAAAGGTTACGCAGTAAACTCCTATACCTACTCATTTATTCTCCCCTTTACAAAGGCACCTAATTGTTGCAGATGTGTTTACTTAAAAATGGAAATGGGTATTAAACAATTAAAACCATTGACCTATCATGGTACACAAAAATTACAAAAAATACTAACAGTGAAATGAAGCCGTTGAAAATTGTGATAATAATTGATGGTTGCCGCAATGTGGTGGCGGAGAAACAAATTAAAATAGAAATAAAAGTAATAACGATGCATTTTTTGATTCCCCATGATTCGAACAAGTAGGCAGTGACGACGAATTATTTTTCTTAGTTGCTGCAGCCGGTGGGAACAAGTGGGAAAAAAGAAACAATTTAAAAGCTTAAGCTGGATTTAAAGTTTTGTTTCCACTTTTCTTTCATCTGATGCAGTGAAAGTTAAAAATGGTTTGAAATTTGTATGCAGAAACTTACAGCATGGTAGACTTTTACGAGATTGTTCTCGAAGATAATCTACGCTTTTATATAAAGAACGAATTACTCTCTGATTGCACTGAAATACTCTTCAACTTCTTCTGCATGCAGTTGGCTATATACCATCGCACTTTATTATTTTACTATATTGAAACTAATAAGGTCCCGTTTTTTCCCTTTGGATACGGAACCTTTAAAATGAATGTTCCTCGTGTATGTTTGAAAATTTCAATAAAATTCACCTGAAGAAAATTGCCAATAAATTCATAAATCTAATTCGGAGCAAAAAGGTTTAAGGCAATAATATTCTAAAATTTACATATATTTAAACCAGATCTTTTCGAGTTTGATAAAATGCGAAAAAATAACAAAAAATTTAAGAGCTATTGTATTTATTTATTTATTTATTTAAGTCTACCATTTTGCAATTTACAGACTATATAATTAAATAATTAAAAAAAAAAAAACTCTGAAAGTAAGAGAAAAAATATTTAATAAACAAAAAAATATATAAATATAATAGGTACCTAATATTAAAAGAAACTTTTATAAGTATTCAATTTCAATATTCTTAGAATATCCTGGAAAAATGTTAAACTTTAATATATCTTATGTTTATTTTCAATTTGAAAAATCAATAAAACATTTATTAAAACGAAATAGTGTCTGCTATTGCAAAATATCCATAATATTTAAATTCAATATTGAAAACATTAGTTTCTATTGCAGAATTATTTAAACCGAACCCTTAAATATTAGAATTGGATAGGATTTTAATAAATTTGTATTAAACTGCGTATTGAAATCTAATATCAACACCCAAAATCTTACATCAAAAAAAAAAAAAAAAAAAAAACTAATTCGTTATGAACTGTGACATTTTCTCGTAAAATTTCTGCCAAAACTCAGTTTCTTAAGTGTAATGGGAAAAGATTTGAAAATAAATAAATCACCACCTTCGTCGTTATTAAATGTTTCGTTAAACATTAAACCATTAAACATTTAAACAATAAACATTAAACCCATTGATTTCAATATTTCCTGGGCGGTTTTTTCTTAAACCCGTGAAATATTACAATAAAATATTATTATATTAATTTTTTATTTATTATACATTTATTATTTACTTTTTATTTATTATATTTATTATTAATATATTTTCTTAGCTACAAATTTAGAGTTGATTTAAATTCAGATGGGGTATAATTTAATGCCAAGCATTTTAATGTAGTTTTGCATTTTTTTAAACTTTAAATAAGTTTTTATTAAACATATCCATATGTGGATGTTTTCTGGACCCACTGCATCTATGTACACACCAAACCCTTTCTTTTTTTTAGCTCAAAGGGGGTAGGTCACACCCTTTGAGCTAAAACAAAAACAGTGCTGCCAATTTCAAATCGCAAATAAAACCCACCCTAACGAGCTTTTGGAGGGCCAAAACCATCGTCACTCTTACACTGAAAAGTCAATAAAAGAAATCCATCAAATCGTCAACGCATCTGTCAGTGGCTCACAGGAAGCACGCCCCGATGACTCTTTCTTTTAATTGCCAATAAAATCGTTGCAAATACAAATATATACCGTCTTTCGTGTGACTCGTACAGTCTTCGGGCACTTGTGAGTTGTGACCCACTGGAGAGATATTATACATTTTAATAAAAAGTTAACTACATCACGGCCTCCTTGTGTACGAGTACATATTATCTTTAACGATAGGTAGCTGCCATCCATCCGTGTCCAATCAACTTTACGAGAGGGTATCGCGTTACAAACGACCTCTCAGCATCATAAATCGACAATAAATTTGGCACAAGGAATGCTCCACTGAAACTGAGAATAAAATGGAAAGCGAACATGAACAAATAAAATTTAATTAGCCAAAACCACAAGCTGCTTAGGTGTAGAAACATTTTGCGGTGTAATTATCACAAGAATTCTCTCTGGCGTTGTGTGCGTTGAAAACGGCTTTGCAAGGAAGTCAAGCATTGAGCTGGTGGATAGGGCTTACTATCGCCTACCAACTGGCAGTGTCTCGTATATGCCACATAAACCAACTGCTTTTGTTTGATTTTGGTGGAATTTTTGTAACCTCTTGTAGCCTGAACGGAAACGCCAGATAAGAGGGATAACAGTGGAAAGACTTTCTAATATCATATTTCAAAGGAATTTTTTTAATGCAAGGATAGCATAAAGTGGATTTCCAGCATTCAGATTTACACGGTTTTCGAAATTGGATCAGTGCTAAATACATATCCAACTTTATTCGAAGACTCCGCTATACTTACATTTTACAGAATCTCCCTAAAATAAAAGCAGCATTTTAAGCAAAGCATCGCCTGTTAAAAATTTGTTAAACAAAAATAAATAAAAAACTCCACAAATTTACACCTTCTGATTGAGTGCGCTGAAGGAAGCGAGTGCTTACCAAATTACTATGCCAAAATTTGCATAATCGTAAAACACCTAGTTATGAGGTTATTGCGAGGGTCTTACGACCGGTAGTAAAAGCTCAAGGGCTACTCACTCTGTCATGTCCCAAACAATTAGAAGGACTTTATTATCTGCTTTGTTTAAAAGCTTAATAGACACCTTTTTGAAGGTGGATTTGTGTTTGGAAAAATAACAGGTACAGGCTTTCACGATGAAATTATTTGAGTTAATGTCAGAAGTGCAAAAGTCATTAGATTAGGAAAACATTTTTTTGCAAATTTTTATGTTTTAATGAAAGTATTCCTTTTACTCCACGTTATAAATATTCAACATTTTATTTAAGGTTAATTCAATTAGGGTTAGACAAAGTTAACGTATATAATATATAGAGTTTTGGACAGCATAAGGCAACGAAAAAAAGACGTTAAAAAAGACACGTGTGCGTTCGTCGAGATAGGTGGTAAGATAGACGTCAAAACTGCTGTCACTTTAATCGCTGATGGTAGCAGTGTCACTCATCAGTTACAGGGTTTATCTGTATATGTAACGCAAATGAAAGAGACCTACGACCTTCTGCCGGATCCCCTAGCCAAATGACTGATTTTAGAGACAAGCTGTTTCAAGATGTTTGCCAGACGTTTGCAAGAGGAGGGGCACTTAATATTTTTCGCCCCTCCTCTGATTTTTTATTTTTCTAGGGGTTAAACTTGGACCAGTGCATACTAATCCCAGAGCTACAGCCAAATGATTCGAATATGAATAAATTAAAAGCAGGCGAGATATGGATCAATTAAGGATTTGAATTTGTCCGAAGGTTGAACCGAAAATCAGTCCCCCAAAAGCCTAGTAACTACTGAGCCTTTGTGCAAACAAAACGATTGCCATGTATAAAATGAAGCAAGCGTGCACGACGGGGGTGACACTTGGGATATTATTTGTATTTTCCGGGGGTGGAACCGGGAATACACTTCTGTCAAAGTGGTCTAAAAGCAGTTTCAGTGGCATGAACTCTATTCTGATAGGTAAAAAATAACTGCCATGCACATGCGACTACCACAATTCCAAGTCGGTAGTCGCAACTTACGAGCGTTAACGACAATTTTCAATCTTCAGCGATGAGGCGCACTTTTGATCAAACGGACAGGTAAGAATTATCATGTGATTCATGAAACAGCACCTCATCCGCAAAAGTCACGGTTTGGTGCGGTTTTTAGGCCGGTGGCCTCAATGGGGCCGTTTTTTTGTCGATGAAAATGACCTTCACGTTACGGTAAATTGTATTCCCTGCAGAGACACGTTGTAGCGTTATTTCTTTGACCAAATCCATGAATTGGACATCAGTGACATGTGGTTCCAACAAGACGGTGCCTCCAGCCACACAGCGGGCGCAACAATCGAGTTATTGAAGTCTTAGTTCGGTGAAGGTGTTATAATCGAGAATAACCAGGCCCGTCCATTTGCTGCCGAGGTCGCGTGTGATTTAACGCCTCTAGACTTTTTTTTTATGGGACTACATTAAATGATTGGTCAATGCCAATAAACCGGCGTCGGTGACGTAAGCGGAGCTCAGAGCCAATATTGAACGCGAAACAGCGGCCGCATCGGTCGAATTGTGCAACCGAGTCATTAAAAATTGGGTTTCCCGTGGTGGACATATGAACAAAGTCAAGCCCAAAATGTTTTCAGATATCTCAAGTAGTTTGCATTTTATTTAAAAAATAAATAAATTGTCACGTCCTTAATGAAAGACAAATAATGGCCAACTTCTTAAATACAGAACATTTAAAGGGTGGGCCATCTAGTGGTTTCTTTTAAATCATAGGTTATTTTGACACTGGCAGCTGTTTTCCGCTCGAAATCTTGTCAGATAGTCAGTATCATACCTCCGCAGAACGAAATTATTCGCTTTACGCTTGAACAACGTTGGAAAATATTGAAAACTTACTTCCAGAGTGAGTGCTGTGTAGCCCAAACAGTGCGTTTTTTTGAAAAGAAGCTTTCGCCGAAATGAAGCACCCACCGCACCTGCTGTACGCAAGTTTGTGCAAAAAGTTCTTGAGACTGATATGCTACTGGACTACACTCATGGTCATCGTCGTCGTACGGTGCGCACAGACGAGAATGTGGCTGCTGTAGCAGAGAGTGTAACTGACTTCACGAACATCTTTCACAACGGTGGGCGTTACAGAGCCATGTTAACCGACTTCTTTTTTTTTACCGAGAATGAACATCATGGATTTGGGCGGCCTGTGGTTCATTTAGGATGATGCACCGCTCCAAATTCCCAAATAGTGTTATCAGCCGCCTTGGCGGTGTCAATTGACCACCTCGGAGCTGCGATTTAACCGCGTTGGGATTCTTTTTTATTTTATTTTTGTGGGGAACCTTGAATTACCGATGTTATGCCAACAATCCGGAAACGATTTAAGTACTTAAAGTCAATATCATCCAAGCAGTCCGTGACCTACAGCCCGAAACCATCAACAAGGTCTTGGAAGATTGAAGTGACAGATTGCGCTACTGCGAAGCCAGACGAGGCAGCCACTTGAAGGACGTTGTATTCCATAATTAATGGGAATGTTTGCTCTTACTAATAAAGCCATAAAATTTAATTTTGTTTATTTTATTGCATTTTCAAAAGTATAGCTTCTATTTGGCCCACCCTGTATATGGTTTCGTGTACAAAATAATTCATAGTGAACATCGTCTTCAAATACAGAACTGTTCATTATTATAATGAGCGGATGGTCATCGCATGGTGTTGCCATTAGGATAGCACCTCTGATGCGTTCCATACGCCTTCACACAGCCGGATAGAACCTGTAGTCCCCGTCGATCCGTAGACCATTATCGTAGTGAATCCCACATTATAATTGTCCGAAATTCTACCCTGACCGGATGGTAGCAACACAATTCATAAGCACCGTCGCGTCGCATCGCCGCCGTCATAACAATGACACCTTATCTCTGCTAGAGCGCCATAAAAGTGTATCACCCTAGTGACTGCTGACTGCCCGCACGCATCAACTATTATCTGGTCCCTCGGGTAGGTACATCATTAACATTTTGAAGGACACACCAAAAGCAGTAAACGTATAACAAAAGCCCATAAAACTGCGAGATGCGACCAAGCCGTCGCTTCGCCCGTCCGCCGATATGCCCAGCAATTTGCATTTTGTAACTTCTACGCGCCTGCACTCGATTGCTTAAACTACCAAGAGATTGCCCAGATATAATAGACAAACTTGGTTGGTTAACTTTGTCACCACATGTGCGCTATGCGTGGCGTTTTTGAAACGCGATGCTTAAAGTAAATAAATAATGTATATGCTTGAGAGGATCTTGCATCAGTTTGCAAGTCAATTGCTTTGAAAAGTGCCATCAACATTTTAATTTGAATACCCTGAGGATGATGAAAACGCATGATGATGTCTATGCCGAAGATGATGATGATGACGGCAATGTCTAGGACAACGCGCTGAACAAACGGCTTGAAATGTTCATGTGGGTTTTATATTGCCATAGTTAAGTTGAACATCATGGATAATTGCGATAGACCATCGTACAGTGGGTGCGACCATGCTTTTTAGTGGAACCAATTTTGAAAATTTTGCGTCAGCAAATTGCTCATGTTTGAATTAAACATTTTTCTGGCAACAAATTGATTCAGTTTCTGTCCGCATCTTCAGTTAGGAGATGAATACGAATCCATGTTTGTATTTGCTCTAAAATGGGTCTTATATGAGCCTGTTGCGGGTTCGTTTGTTTGGTGATCCTCAGCGTTCTATATAATAAAGGGTGGTTAAGTTTTAAGGGCCGATGTTGATTTTGAATAAAGCACAAATTATTTAGGAAATTATTGTCATTTATTTTCACTATGATTATATTGGTATGGTTCAATTGTGTATGAAATAAAATATCGGCCAAATGGCCGCCGCGACCTCGGCGGCACACCTCTATCCGATGGTCCAAATTTTCGATGACGCTGAGGCATAATTGAGGTTCTATGCCGTTAATGTGCCGAATTATCTCATCCTTTAGCTCTTGAATTGTTGTTGGCATACACCTTTTCTTTCAAATAACCCCAAAGAAAGAACTCCAACGGTATCAAATCACATGATCTTGCCGGCCAATTGGCATCGCCACCACGTGAGATAACATGGGCATGGTTCAAATTGAGTTAGTCTGAATTGAGAAATGTCAAATGAAATGCAGAAAAAAACCTGACGTTTAGGTGTGGTTCACATTCAACATCGGCCCTTAAAACAAAAAAAAAAAAAACCTTAACCATCCTTTAGAAAATCACTTAAAGTGACCCACACTTCCTTTTGTGTGCCAGCAACTTTTTTTCCAATTTTCGGCACACATTTTGCCACCTCGATCCGCTGTGCACACTATCACCTTCCCGGTGATAAACAACTACTATTCCTCATCGGAGGAGCGAGTCATATTTTAGTCATTCAAAAGTATACGTACAGATATACAGATTGCGTACACCTATTGCATATCGAAGGTGACATTTTGAAAGCATCATCACGACGTTGGTTGGTGGTATATGTTCCTGTTTACTATAAACGATGATGGAACGTAGCGTTTGCGTCCGACGTCGAACGGGGCCATCGACCGAGATTGCTGCGACTTTTACTGGTACTTACTGTAGAGTAATATATGCCCTATGATGACGGTGACGATAATGATGGTTGACTGGATGACTCGCAGCGCCCTATACTCGTACCATATGCCGGTTGTTGATTTATGCGTCCAATGTAAATGTCAACAGTGTGGAAGTTCATGGAGCTGAGAAGCGCGCGATTAAGCAGCGACATTTCAAGTTTGACACGATTTTCGCATTTTCTATACAGAATGGAAATGAGAACACGTTTTGGTACTTTAAGTCGATTAAGTTGTGGTCGGCTCTATGTGTGTTTTGCGGATGGGCGTAGGTGTTTGCGCAATGCTAACCGCAGGACGACGGTGAAGTGGCTGTGTGTCCAACTGCAGTTGGTTGAGGTATTCTATGGATGAGGTTATGTATGGAGTGCGCGTAGTTTTTTTTTTTTTTTTTGTTCACAAATAATTAAATTTAAATAAATGGATTTAAAATTGTGACTTCTTTTGAATTGCCCATTTTAAGGATGTAATTTGCAGACAAATTTTGTTCACTGTAACCAGAATAGGGTGACTCTTTCAAACAAAATTATGCTATAAGAAGGTATGCAATCCGATGCGCCACCAAAGCAGGTGATTCGCATTTCGTTCGCTTCGAGTTCCTGGAAGAAGAATTTGGTCGCCGGCGAATTTGTTTGAGTATCCCAAGCGATGCATACTTGATTTGGATTGGTTGACGTCGTGGAAAATACTGGTAGAAGAATCGGCTACGATTCGCCAAAAATCAACGCGGAAGAACAAAATGCGAACGTCTAGACTCTAGATGAAGCTTAGGCGAATGATGTACAAGAAAATTTTTCGAATTTTTCAAGGAGTGGTATTTTGGAAGGTTGATTAGAAACTCACAAAAAGCGGAGGGATTTAGGCAAAATTTGGAAAAATTAACACAGCTCAGTGGTTAGTGCGTTGGACTACGAAGCAAGGGATTCCATGTTCGATTACCGGAAAACCAAAATTACATTTAGAATTTAGAGTTTATTCATTCATTAGTAAGTTTTAACAATAGTTGTGTTTCCCGCGAAGCCTAATTGGCTTTTCTGCAGGAGATTGCATAATATCACAATATTTAATATCTATGTAGTGAGTTTACCTTTTTAAATTTTTGTTTTAGTTTATTAATTCATTTTCTACTTAATAGTTTTTTGTATATATTAATTTAAGAAATTATAATTTTGTAAGGAGTTTAAGATAAAAAGAATTTTTTTAAGAGTTTTTTTCTGACTTTAAAGTTTATAATGTTTCTTAAGTTAGCCGGAAGTTCGTTGAACAGCCTTGGAAAACAGCATAGCAGTAGCCTTCTACCATAGTTGTTGTACGATCTTGGAATTTGTAACATTCCTTGGGCGCGTCTTCTCGTGTTCTGCTCGTGATCGATGATTAAGGTTTTTTCCACTGCGCCAACTCCCGCGACCATCTGACAAACCCCAGGGAGTATGACTGTCATGAAAGAGCTTTTCAATTGGCCTTTTGCACTTGGCATAAAATTGTAGATCCCCTCCATATCCGTCGCAAAAACGAAACCTCACACATAACGATTGGTTTTGAGAAGCTAGGCTTTGGGTTACTTACGTACTTGTTGCGGCAACTATTTATTTATATTTTTAAAATAAAATATATCTGTCTAGCAGTAGAACCGATCAGTTTTTGGGAGAGCTACCAAAATATACGAAGCTTCCTACACCAAAGATCTCGACTGATTATGTTTCGTACTATAAACTTGAAGAGACCGTCTACCTCAATAGGTTTTCCAATTCAATTTTGACGAGTTAACCCAATTGGAGTCGATGAACTATGCTTTTCTACGACACATCGTGCTGCTCCAGTCGATAACCTTACCGATGACTACAATGAAAATAGCAATATCCTCACCGAGAGCAATTCCATTCCCAACTCCCTGAAAGCTTGTCACACACCTTATCGTCTTCTCCTTAGCAATGACCAGATCACACAAGAACTGCAATTACCCAGCAAGAATGACAATTTCTTTGATTCATGTTCCCGGTTATTCTCCATCGATTGCCCTGATAAATCCAATTAATCAAACATGAAACGCGAATTCAATCTAACGTATATATACACGAAGGCCACACCACTTCGCAGAGATAAATCACAGATTGCAGTTTCAGATGCACTGCACATACATTTCGCTGCAGACGGGCAAATAAATTGCAAGAAATTGAGTACGTATACATTTCTACGAGTATATCCTGACAAATTGCATTTAAGATACTCCTCACAATAAAGAAAAGAAAAACGCGAGACAGATAATCCAACCCATACAGCCACCACCCATCAGAGATGTTTATCCATGTCATGTGTAAGCATAATGTAATCCCAATTGTGCAACATAATTCCAACAAAAAAATAAAAATACAAAATAAAAATATGAAATATATCCGAGGAAAAAATAAAATCCAAGATACAACACAACACACAAGGATGAGAAGCAAGCAAATCAAATTCCTTCCTAGATAAGGACTACATTGCTGCGAAAAATAAATTCGCTTACAATCGGCGAACAAACGGGAAAAGCAAGTGCACGTAAAATCGGGATGACAAGAGGAATAACAAGATAATTCAACATCGCCAACCCACCCGCCGCCGTTCGTCCTATGCAGCGTTTGTTAATAGTGATGTAGTGCGGAAGCTTGCATCGTGGTATCTTCATTTTGCAGTAGCGCAGTGGCAGTATACGTATACCCAAAGACCATGTTGGTACGTGGAGAAATTGAATCTTAAATCTTAAGCAGAAACGCTGGTGCCGGCACAGCACACTCACTGTTGCAATATCTATAAAACGATTGAGCTATAAAATTGCAAAGCCCGTGTATTTGTTCAAACCGGTATAAGTGTTGGTAGTTATAATATGCGGTTCAGTGGGACCAAGTGGATAATTCCCTTTGCAATACTCTGAAAACCTCGAATTTAAACTGTGCGCACATACACTCTTTTCGCACATCAAATGTGCGCTTACGAAAACGTGTAATCCAGGGGACTTGTGTGTGATTAGGAGTTTTTTTTTTTATTTTATTTTGCCCACATGATCTATATAGATAATTGATTTCCATGGTTTACAACAATATGATGAGATCCAACTATTGTTGTAAACCATGGAAATCGATGATCTATATAGACCATTTGATCATAATGAAGAAGGCCTATTATGTGCCTCCCTGGGCATCTGACATGACACATGAAATTTGTCCTCTTAAACGAATTTAAATTCACTGGGGTTTGACCAAAATAACCGAGTGTGCGCTACGATCAGCACTTGTACAAAATTCACATGTCCTTATCTTGAAACTTACATATTTCGTCTGAGAACATGCAGAGAATTAAAATATATTTTCATCAAATTTCCACCTATCCATTACCAGGGTTGCGGGATTTTTACATATGTGCGCAGTGAATTGAAAACTTTTGTATATGTGCTCTTCCGTATTTGCAAAGAAGCGATTATTCGATTTGTTGATGTCGTTTCTTTTTTTAACCAAACAAGGTTTTTTCCCCGTAGATGTCTGAAACGCACATGTGCGCTACGATTCAACTGTTATAAATCGCATCTTCTTGACCTTCAATATCAAATAAAGACACTGAATACCACTGCTGAATGTAGAAAATAAGAAATCGCACACAAAATGTGCGGTATCTTCTTTTCCTCAGATGTTGCTCCTACAAAATGTGCGCTGTAATCAAACTTGCCTCTGTACTCACATTGCTGTTGTTTCTTCATGCTTTCCACATATCGTAATTTTTTATAGATTAAAGATTTATATCCAATTGAAAGTTCGCACTACATTTATGTGTCGAAAACGCACACCCGCATGTGCGTATACGAGTTAAACGAGTGCGCTTGCGAAAATGGCCGTCTATCTGACATGCGGTTGTGCTGCGTATCATCTTCCTAAAACTTTTACTGCCTAATGCACAAAAAAAATAAAAATCTCTCACTCTCTCTGCCACGTTTCAAGTTGCATGCCCCACAGAACAGAAAGTTAACATATATCTATATATCAAACTATATTTCCTTTTATGGCTCTATTAATGCAAAAAGTAGAGATAAGCTCACTCCGAACCACTCGTCCTTTCAAATTATAACACATGCTCACTGCATAGTGCCGGCTGATTCTATGAAAATGCCATTCAGTTAAAACCATTTCGTATGTGAGCAGAGTCGGTCGCGGCTTGGATGCATGCAACAGGATGCTCTTTTTCCTCGAAGACGATTTGTCCCTAAAACTTTTATTACTTTAGCGTGCGCTATTTCGTTTTTCTTTTTCTTTCGCTTTGCTTTCCTTTCCCATAGAGCGTCTGTGGTACGTTTTAAGTGTTTTCCTATTAAACACTCTCGTGGGTGAAATTTGTAATTTTCTTCGCCCGATTATGGTGGCTTGGCTTGAACCACACCCCACTAAAACTGTGCGACAATCATTGCCAATGTAATTACCGTCATCATAATGATTATTACCATTGTGTCTCTCTGCATCAAAAGGATCATAAATAATAATAGATACAAAAGTATGTACCATGAGCGACTAGTCATGGCTGCCTGCACATTGTTGACAAATTGATGTGTCTGTATGCGTCTACATGAAGATGATTTATTCACGCCATGAAGAAATATTTTTTGAGACTTTTTTGTACTAAAAGCCTCCGCGGCTGTTGGATTTTTGATGTGAGTGCCTTGTCGTATATTGTCTGGTATCTCTTGGGGTAGGTTTAGATGACGACGATGACGGCAATGATGATGATGACAATGACAGTGTTGATGATGAGCTATACGAAACGCAGAAGTTTATTTAAATGATAGATAGATATGGGTGTTGGCTGGTGGGGCAAATTAATAGAGCTTCTGTCAAGATGTCAAATCGATGACTGTTTGAATGGAGTTTTGGGACTCTGTGCGACATTGAGTTGATGTGACACATCCCGTGCCCACTTGTGCTTGATTTATTGCACTAATTTCGTGTGCATTTATGTGGCTCTTGTGGCGGGTAATTGGATGAGCGAATATTGTAGTTGCTTTTGATGGGTAGGAACGAGATTAGCGGCAGCGATTAGTGGCTCTAAATTGTAAGAAGGGCGCTTTGAGTTTTAAGGATTTCAAATTACCGTGGACGGGAATTTCATGTACTTCAAACAAAAGCAATACAAATACGAATATCCTTGCAGAATAGAACAATTTCAAGCACCTAACTCTTTGCTTGGTATTAATTCCACTGTGGCATAAGTGCGGGGGTATATCTCCTTGCACGCTTTCAAGTACCTACCATGCAAATCAAGGTTTAGACTCCAGAACCTCCCTAGAGGTGGTAGGTGAGGTTTCTTCGGCTTTTATACAGAATTTCCATTCACCATCATTTGCAAGGTAGGTACATACTTTCGTATGGGGTGTATTTGGAGTGTTTTTGATTTCATTCGGTCTATTTGAACCCTCTCCTCCTTGTGGTATCAGTTCTGAGAAGTACTCGTATCTTATAGATTGCCTTGGTTTTGGATTTTCCCTCCCTATTTCAGGATATTTGTGTTGTTGTCATGTAGCCCATGTTTATATACCAACAGTTTCCTCTAAGCAGTATAGGAACTCGGATGACAACTTTTTCTTGTAAAGGCAACTACTTGCAGGATTGTTTCTTATTTACTTTCACGGGAAGACACATCGTTTCGTAGCTGAGAGTTATCTTACAAACAGAAATCCCTATTCAAATATATCTTGTACTGTACGTTAAGCTAAAGCCCTTTGAAATTTGATTTAAAAAAACGATGAATGGAAGGGATCTACAATTCAATACCGAGTCCAAATGGCTAATTGAGAAGTGAAAAATTGACATTTATGCACTCGGATGTTTGGCGCAGTGGGACAAGCGTTGCTTACTTTTATGTTGAAGTCAGATTTATGCGCCAAGGAGTTCTTTGTGAACTTGCACTACTTCATGTACCTACCTGATTTGGCTGAGTAGTTTTAGGACCTTGAACGTTTCAAGTTCAGGCGCCTTTTAAGCTTCCACCGTATTATTGTAAAAAGAAAAACCATTTGTCTAACCATACTTGCTCTATGTTTTTTTGTTAAGAGTAATATTCAACCTATAACTCGCTTGTTCTAATGTAAATTTTTCTTCTCTTATCTTTTCAGGTAATTTATGGTCAAGTTTTGTACTGCAACTTCTTAGCTATACCTACAGATGGGTCGACATTTTGCTAACTACAATTGGTTTCTATTAATTGTGTGTTAACTAATATCGTGTCAGTAAGTTGTGAATGTCTATATGAAGTATTTACTTATTGTTTGTGATCGAAAGGACTCAGGAACATTTTTTAAAGTATGAATAAATTGTAGTCTCCACTTTCAATTTACTGAAGCTCACAATTGTGAAATTTGTATGGAAAATATAGTCACTGTACTAAAGCTAAGAGTCGAAACTAAAAATGTTTATTGGAACGGCTCATTGTCTTCAAACTTTAGGTACCTACATCCAAACGAGGGTCTCTAATAGTAGGTACAATTGACCCCCCTTCGAGTCTAATCAGGGTTGCAAATAATTCAGAAGTCAGAACAAAGCTTTAAGAATTGCTTTAAAGCTTCTCTGACATGTTTCTACCGAAAAGAAGTACCTACTAAAAATCATTTAAAAACTACGTGATTATAACAGTGTTATATGAATTTGTTTTAAAAATGTTCTGATTTCAAATGAAGCTGTTAAATTAAGAAATCCTATTTATATTATTTACTAGCTGACCTGGCGAACTTTGTTTCGCCCAAATTCGTTAATGCAATGAAAATAAAAATGCCTAGCCTGCACAGTGCACTTACTACTTTATGTAATTCGGTCAATTCAAATTCTTTATTCAAAAGTTATATTAAATACAATAAAATATGTCGATTTGTTTGATTTGAGATCCTTCACCATCGAATCAAACCCGATCAGTTACAAAGTTTCGGTACTTCAATGGTTGCGCAACAAAATTATAACTGTGCCAACTTTCAACTTGAAATTATGTAGAGCTAAGCTCAGAACGTCCAAAGAATTCAAAAATTTAACTATAAAACTTTGTTTTCACGACAAAAAATAGCATATGTCCTTTCTTGAGCCCATGCGAATTTAAACCAAAAATCATAAAAATCGAACGATCCGTTCCCGAGTTATGAGTGCACAAACGGACGTCAGTCTCTTTTATAATGTAGCTGTACGAACCCGGCTTTGCCAGTATCTTTCGTATTAAGTCCTGCTTGCATTTGAGAAAGTGCTTTATTTGGACAATGTCCATTAATACAATCCTACAACCCGTTTTCCTATCGCGCTTATGTTTTGCAAAGTACCACCTATAAGGTCCAAAACTATCTTATCCTTCAAGCGATAACGAATAATATGCATTCACAAAATTTCATTAAAATAGCTGGAGTGGTTTCGGAGATTGACAACAACTCCAGTTATCGGGTCCAAAATTATCCTATCTTTGAAGTTGCAATCAACCATGCACACCCACAAAATTTCATTGAAGTCGGTTAAGTTGTTACATATATCAATGACAGCGCCATCTATCTGGTCCAAAATTATCCTACTATAAACTATCTTATCCTTCAAGCGGAAACGAACAATATACATTCACAAAATTTCATTGAAATCGGGTAAGTGGTTTCGGAGATCGGCAACAACGCCACCTATCGGGTCCAAAAGTATCCTTACTTTTGAGACTGCCTAAACCTGAAATACAACAATACGAACAAAACAAAAAAAGAAACATGAAAATTGGCCCAGTTATTATCCAGTTATATCGACATCGAGTTTCACCCCGAAAGAATTATATATAGAAGATTAATATTGAAGATAATTGAATTGAACTGAAAAACGAAATATTTGCCTACAGGCAAATTTTCGACCTTTCTTTTCTAAACCATCCCTGATTCAAGACGAATTATACAGAACAAAAATCATTCAAATCGATCGAGCCGTTCTGGAGCCTTTACCCGACAAACGCACAGCAATTGATTTTTATATATATAGATATTAAATTCATTATTTAGCTGATTGATTTATTTAGTATTTCAGTTTAATTATTTATTGGTTTATCTACTTCGTATTTATATATTCATGCTAAAATTGTTTGTAACCATTATTTGTTTATATTTCAAAATTATTACTTTCGTAGCTGATTAAATCGGAATTTTTTTTTCGTATTCTTACCTCGCCTTCTCACTAGCCAAGGTTCGTAAAAATCATAATTTAGATAAGCAAAATCCAATATTCTGATTTCCAAAATGTACTACTAATTTCCCTTGGAATTTCTTTTGCTTAAAACTTCCCCGAGAGTATACCGAACAAACAAAAAAAAGATTTACGCAAATCCGTCGTTCAAATCATTAGTTATGGTCACCTCCTTGAAATTGTTTCCGAAACACAAACCAAGAAATTTCTGTGATTTGTACCACTTAACGCTTATTTTAGATGCTGAAAACCGCCATCTAACACCTTTTACATACCCACGCACAGAGACAAGATTGTTTTCGCTTTAAAATTCGTTAAACATTTTTCGTGTCATCATTTATGAAAAGTTCCAGTCACCTGCTTCCACCAAAAGTGTATCCCTCCTGTTAAACATATTGTGACATCTGTCAATTCCAATCTGTCTTGTGCTTCAATAAATATTCGAGTTCCATTGTCTGACATCCAAAAGCACTTTGTTCTAAATAGAATATTTAATTTTGAATTATTATTTACGTCGTTCGCAGCTCGCTGTACTTTGATCATAACTGGATGTCAAGCTACACTCTGTCTTTCGGAGACTTTCCACACCCAGTGCGCTAAATAATATAACGCATTTCCACCCGGCGTATTTCAATTAAAAATGCAACACAATTGGGTGGAAGATGCTGTGTCATAGCGGTATTGACAGTTGCTTCCTCATTTCTCAATTAAGTCCCATTTGAAGGAGACTTGCTTAAGCTACCTTCCTTCTCTATAGCTGACACCTACCTTTGTGTCAGAAAGTTCTCCTCACCTGTTGCATGAATATTGTATAGCTAACAAAGTCGACCTTCGAAAGTATGCCTATCCCAGATGAATATGTCTGAAATAGGAAAGGGCTGCCGCTACAAATTAGGGACTAAAGTGAAGTTTCCCCAACTCGAAGTCATCATCGATTACCTCCTTCGTGCTGGAAAATTAATTGCTGGCAGCAGTTTAGAGCGTTTAGTCAAAGGAAAATGCCAAGTGTAATGATTTCGCGTGTATCCGTATCCGCCAAGAAAAGGAACACGGTATGGAACCGAATTTGAAGCTTGAAATAGAGCTGCGCCCCACTTATGTACCCCTGGTTAGTGAAAATTACTTTTTAAAGACATTTAACTTTTCAACTTGAACTCGATGAATGGTACTGCACTGAAGCGCTGGATCCGCGCACACTGCACCATCACTTTTGACCCTATTCCATGAAATGACGTTCATTATCATTAGTTCGCAAGCAAAGTACCTATTCCACAGACAGAACGATAGAACGAGAAAGACCAGAAATGTGGAAAATTTTTCATTTTTATCTTTGCAAACGACTGGCCTTGGTTAATGTATCGTTTTATTGTAGCTGTGGGTATAGTTTCTCCATGGGATAGAGGCAGCGGAAAAAAAAAAAGGATTCCAATGGGAGAGGCAAACGAGTAAAAAGGGCGAAATGGTCTGGATCCGGTCATTAAGTGGGAGTCAAGTGTATAGCTTAGCAACTGGCGGAAGGAACGGGTTGCGCTTAGTTTCCAAAGAATATTTTGAAGAATGTTGTATTAGTTTTCGGAGAATACAAAATGGAATTTACTGTGGAGGGTACACAATTAATATCCATTGACCCAATTTTCGCTTAGGTCATTGGGTAGGGGGTTGATGGATTTTCCAATCGGGAAAAAGTCGAGTTCTCTCGTTTGGGTTATTGATTATTGATTATAGAAGCCGTGGTTCGAGTGGATACTTAAACTCATGTCGGAAGCAAAGCAGTATTTAAGTGGAATTTGGGTTTACATTGAAGGGATATTTATGCGCCGAAAAATACATTTGAGACATTTTAGGGAAACATGACAGGTAGCCATAGCAAAATATTGAATTGTGCGCGATAGATTTCCATACATGTCCTGGCCTTATTTCTTACATTTATTCGCTTGAGTGGATTTTTTTTTTGAAGAGATTGAATTTGTGCATAAACCTAAGCGGTCGCCAAACTTGGCCTTTACAAATTATCTCATATGACAGCTTTGTACATTTTTCTTTTGAAGCGCTGATTTTGGCTGGGAAACCAGCATCAACTGAGACATTAAAAGCCAACATAACTCGAGTTATTCAAGCTTTTATAAAATAAGGCAGCAACTCCCTAAAAACTGGCCCAAATTTTGCGTATCCATTTACATCAACATACATATGCCAAAATTAAGATTTGAATGATAAATCAGCGGCAACTGAGGCATTTGAAAGGAGAAATACAAGTCTGGTTATTTCTGAAATTTGGTCTTGATGGCCTGAAAATTGTACTAAAATTCGATTATCCGGATACAGTGCTTAATTTAAACCAAAGTGGAACTCGACTGATAAATCAGCCACAATTGCGGTATTAAAGGCGAACATAGCTTGGCTAATTACCTACTTAGGCCTTTTTGCCAAAATCGTACCAAATTGTACTAAATTTATACCGTGAGCATACCTCGATATAAATTAGCAAACAAAGTTTGGTTTATAAACAAGAAGCGATGGAGCAATGCAACCATTCGACGAAAAATGCAACTCGGGTTTTTTCTGTAATTTGATCTTTGGCTCGCCCAAAAATTGTACGAAATTTCCATTTTCCTAAGAAAATGCTTAATTAAAGCAAAAAATAAGACACGATAAAATTATTTGGATTAAGGAATTTAGTCCGTACATATCTCGAGTAATTATTGAATAAGGCCGATTGCCCAAAAATTGTACAAAATTTCGATTTTCCAGACAAAGCACCGTATCAAAGCCAAAGTAGAACTCGACTGATAAATCAGCGGAAATCGGGGCATTGAAAGCGAACATAGCTTGGCTAATTACCTTGTTTGCCCAAATCGTACCAAATTGTACCAAATTTATATCGTGAGCATTCCTCGATATAAATTATCCAAAACAAAGTTTGGTTGATAAACCAGAAGCAATTGAGGACCATTGAACGAAAAAACACAACTCGGGTTATTTCAGTAATTTGATCTTAGTCGCTCGTCCAAAAATTGTACCAAATTTTTATTTCCCAAACAAAACCTTTATTATAAAAAAAACCCTTAATTAATAGGATGGAGACATTTCGGACATAACACGAGTAATTATTGACTTAGGCCTCGATGGCCCAAAAATTGTACCAAATTTTCACTTTCCAAACAAAGCGCCTTATCAAAGCCAAATTAGGACTCAATAGGTAAATCAGCTACCTATACCAAAACCGGCACTGCTAGCGAACATAGCTCGAGTAACTGAGTAAAGTATTGGTTGCCCAAAAATTGTACTAAATTTGGATTGCCTGGATAATGCGCTATATTTAAACCAGAGTAGTACTTGATGGCAAAAATTCAGTCATTGGCAACCAACATAACTCTTGAAAGCAGCCGCTAACAGTTTAAAAATCGCTGGACCATCATAATTTTGTGCTGTACTAAAAAAAATCCAAGCATTATTTTCAAGTTAAATTGAATCGTCTATGTACGATAGTTAAATAAAGTCTATTCAAATGATGCTTTGGAACAGGTGTCTTGTCGGAAGTTTTGCATCATATTTTACTTTCGATTTATCTAGGCACACCCCACCCACTGTGAGCTTGTATATGAACAAGTCCGCAGGTGGAAAAAAAAGTACCACATGTGTAAGCTTGTCAGAAAATACGAAACCACCTGCGAGGGAGAAGTACCTACTAGTTTTCCCAGGAACACCTTTATTTACACTCGACACTCCCATCCAATTTGCGAAATGAGGGCATATTTTACTTTTTAGTTATAATCCATAATTCGATAAGTCAATTATACATATCACAACCACATGTGCACGCCCCCTAAAAGTATTGCACACTTGACTAACTACGACCGCAGCTATATACCACAACAACTACTAATACAGCGCAAACACTCTTGCCTTAAGCTGATTAATCTTAATTCCTGACACTTAAGCTGTTGCAAAAGGGATTATATTATCATTTTCACTTTCCATTGTAAAGATCCGGCGCTGCAAGTATGTTGTACATTCCTGTATTACTAATTCATTGTGATATACTATCCGGTCGCCTCTGCCACTGACTTTGCTCTTAGAGGGATAAGTGAAAAGGATCAAACTAATACCATGAATAATGGCAACGAAAATGGAAACGAAAAATGACTTTTCCCAAACCAAGACAAACCACAAAGCGAATGTTTCAATCCTTTTTCGATTTTTTCTTCTTCTAGTTTTCTGTTTTATTTTTCTCCTTTTTTTCCTTTTTTTCGAAAACGTCACTGGCTGAGCTATGTGTTTGAGATTTGGTCTACATTCATCTCATGGGACGAACAAATGCTTTAAGAAAACAAACAAAAAATAGATATGCCATCTAAAGTGTCAAAAGGAATCGAGTGGTACTCAGATTTCCGGCGAGGGAAATAACAGAAACACATACTTACATATACTGATGAAGTAGAATATCCTTCCGATGAAGATAGGACAGTGAAACGAGGACAAAGAAGATTAGTTGTAGGGTTTCGATAAAAATTGAAATTCACTTTCGGCATGCTAACCATCCTCGGTTGTGTGACATGTTTGCAATGGAATCACTGTTAACTGGGACTGATGATGCTGAAAACACATTTTTTAACTGTCCATAGGGTGGGTCACTCCAGTATGGGGAAAAATTTTGTTTTTTCTTTTGACTTCTAATAGTAATTAAAATGTGCCAAATGGTAATAGAAACTAATTTAGAAAGTTTCATAAAAATCAGACATTACCTTCTGCCTCCGGATTGGCCTTGAAATTCTGAAAAATTGAATAAAATTTACATTTCTGAAAACTTTTTTTAATTATTTATTTTTCTTTTATGCAAACATGTAATTAATCAAACTTAAGCTTAAACAAGCTATTTTATTTATTTCATTAAATAGTAAAGATATAAGACATTTTTTTTTAGTTCTGAGATATATAGGTATTTTTTTTTATTTTACACGAAAATCCTTTTTGCTGTCAAATTTCGGCATAAGTCTACGGGATTCAATTTTTGCTTTAATGAGACCTTCGCGGGCTGATTTTGTGCATAGACTCCCTGAGGCTTCCGTGACAGTTTTGACCGATCTCTCAACTGCTTGAGTATGGCAAGGTAAACGCAAAAAAGTTATTTTGTTGTCCTCTCCGTGAGCAATAAGAGATTCAAGTTCTTCGTTAGAGATTTGCTTCAGGATTGGTGGTTCTGTAACGTGAGCCGCTTGCCAGTTTATAAGTTCGTAATAAACGTGTGCGTCCATGTTTACGGCTGGAACCTGGAATAGCCTCAAGTTTTGGGTATTTTCACATCGTGCTTTAAGAATACGACGCAGAGCCAGTTCTCTGATATGTTTTTCAGAGTCTGTTAACATAGCTAACAGAAGATTTTCAGGATGAGCGAAAAAACTGTTACGTTGTATAACCGGGTCAATAACAGCCTTCAGTTCTGTTGCCAAATAACGACACCTCGATATCAATGCATATAAATGTCTTCCTCCATCTTTGCAACTTGCGTGGCTTTTGATGTCGAACCATGTTGGAGCGTAAACTTTGACAACATAAGTTGCCAAACAAACAAGTTTATCAGAAGGGTCTGATGTTGTAATGTAGAGACGAAGAATCCGGTTTGCCCGCGTGAGCCATCTGGCATGAGACATTTTCCCAGGCGATTTGTTTACTAAGTCTTTAGGGCATTCACCAGATATAACGGCCGATACTATTTTGTATAAATACAGTTGGTCAGAACTGAGATCTTTCTTGTCTATCAGTGGCATTTGACCTGGAATATTTTGAAATTTTGCAACAGCTTTTTCTTCACAATTTTCCAAGGCTTTTCCGATTTCACCAGTAAATGTTCTTGGACCAGAAGTAGAACCATCAATAAAATAGAATAAATGCCGAAATGGCAACTCATTCATATGCAGTAAGCAAATAATCCACTGTAAGGGTCTGTTTAGCGTTTTTTCTACTAATCTTATTACACCACCAAATTTTCCAACATTGACATTAGTTCCATCACATCCTATAGCCATTAAATAATCCGAATTTATATTTTCTGTTAAAAAAAAATCAAAGATTGCTCTCTCTATTGATTTAGCTGTTCCAATTTCTGGAGTTACATAGCCCAGATATTTGCTATCTGGTTCTTTAATTAATGAAATATGTTCTTCAACAATGGTTTCTCTATAGTATTTTCCGCCTTTTTTCTTAGTGACCATTGTTTTATCTTTTCTACCATCGAAGTATAGCGCAGGTATTTGCCAAACTTTTTGTTTCTCAATGATGTTTTCTCGAGCTTTCTTTCTTTCCCTTCTTAATTTATTTTTGTCAATTATAGGCATATTCGTTTCTTTCAAAACAACCGAGGCTATAGCTGAAGCTGCTCTATCTGATACTCCGTAACGATCACAGGTTTGAGACAGTGCAGAATAGCTTATAGAAACAGGAGATTCCTTCTTCAGTTTCATTATTTTTGTTGGTTGATAATCTTCGCTTTCGCTGGACGAGGACCTATCACACGCAGTAGATGAGGACGAGGAGCTATTAATGATAGAAGCACTAGTAGTTACAACTTGGGTATTCGTTTCTGAGTGATTTTTTTGTGATATCTCCCTTTTGAGTTTCCTATCTAGTACGTTTTGATTTTTCTTTGTTGTTGTCACGTCTATGCTTCCTATAATCATTTTTCTTGCAGTTCTTTGGTCGGTAAGAAAACTTTGCTCATTCGATGGGATTTTTTTCTCTTTGGGGCAAATACACTTTGTAAAATCTAAACACTTACAAGAAGATATATCAAATAAAATCTTGCTGGAAGCCAGGAAGTTTTCTAATCGCTTTTTAGGTATTTTAGGATGAGATTTCAAAATATTTTTAAATTTGAGATGATAAGCTTTAAGCATTTGTTGCACTCTTACAGGTGATGATATCGGAAGTGAAGCTTTTTTCCATATATTTTCTATTTTTGCGGTGACAACATCAGAAACTTCTTGAAAATTTGGTTCTTTTTTCGTATTTTTATTCATTTTTATTTCAAACCGCGTCCACTCGTAGCACTTCATAATATCTTCATAAGTTGGAAGTACATTACCTTTCAAGTCACTTGTATCACCAAATATAGGACATTTCCAAGCCATTCGAGTACGATTCATTTTAAAATAAGAAACAGTAACACACCTTTGTTCTAATTTAACACACCACAACTAAATGACTAAAGCAAAAGTTGCAATTTGAAATAAAGACTTTTTCAAAAGATTGATGTTAACCGTAGTATGCCGTAGAAATTAAAATTTAAAATTAGTTTTTCCAAACCTTTCTGGAATTAAAAATAATGTACTGGTGGTCTATTTGCAACTCTGAACGCAGCGAAAAATTTATTTGAGAAGTAAAAATGGAAGAATACGATGGTAATAACTGATTGCTAAGCAAAAATAACTGATCATATTTGCAAAACAAAATATAATTAAACGAAATTTCTACATAAATAATAAATAAATAAAAGGCTTGACCATACTCCCGTATTTCAAACTTTAAGCCTGATCCGGAGGCAGTTCTACTATACCGATTGCAATAATATTTTATACATGTAAAATTGGTCCCAATTGGCACCATATTTTCGCTATTAGAACCCATAATTAAAAAAAAAAAAATGTTGACCCACCCTGTCCATCACTCTCTAATTAACTCGATGTTGAATAAACACTTGTGATACGGACATACTGACGCACTAATAATTAAACTTTTCCAATATCCTGTTACTGAAATTGACATCTAAATAGATGGGACACCAGGATATCTGGGCCACGATAGTATTAATGAATTTCAAAAATACCTGTGGGAAGCGCTATTGTTTGCATTGATTTTATTGACTTTGATTACATGTCAGTTGCACGTCGCATAGGGCCGACTTTAAATCAGTTTATCCCTTTGTTTGACCAGTGGCCATGATATGTATTGTGTATGCATTTGAATTGGAAAATAATTTGTTTAGGAGAAAAATGAACTTCTTGTATGTACCGGGAGTGAGGTTTGAATTGTTTTAGAAAAGTCTCTGATGAGGAAATGTTAAAATATCTTTGACTTGGTATTAGATCGGCAACAAATAGAAGAGATATGCTCGACTCAATGCGGAAATTCAGAGCAAGTCCTTTCTATGTAGAGAGATAACAAATCTTGCTTTTAGTTTAATTAACACGAGTACTCTTTCTGAGGGAGTATATAGGTCTTAGGTCACCCTTCAAGGAAATGTTAAAATATATATGACAAGGAAATGCAAAGTCGCTTTTGGCAAGGAAATGCGAAATAAACGTTTTATGTAACTCTGTTGGATCTCTGGAAATTGGAAATGCAGAGTCCTTGAATTAATACACCCAATCTAAGAATAATTTCGTCCAGAATTACAGAACGGAGCAGAAGGGTATACAACCAATTTCCATGCAAGTCAATCATACCTTTTCATAACATCTACGGGGAATATCAGTAACAGGCTTAACCGGGACTGTCGTTTTCCATCCAGTGATATAATTATTTCCTGTAAAATATTGATGACGGGTTCCTAGAATTCGCATTCATGGGCTTATACGATTTATCAAACTAATACACAATTTGCTTGCGGCTCGGGGAACAGACGAAACCATCCTTCGTAGAGTTTAAGAATATTTGTTTGACAAGAAAACATCCTGGACTAGCTTTCTTTAAAGATGTACAGTTCAATATGTACAGATTGGAAGTCGTTTCGTGGTGTTTTCATGGAAAACGACTTTAAACGACTCGTTTTGAAAACTGAAATATGTATGGGAAAACTTCTGTTTTCGATGAAGCTTTCGAGTGTTTTCGCGAAAACCCGGTATTCGACTCGGTGTGAATAGTGTATAAACATCAAAACTTATACTTTTAATGGAGGGGGAGTAGCCAGCTCTTCAGCAAGTTGTGTTGACGATTACGAAAAAATTTATACGTATAGCTCAGATATAAAAACTGTTTCAAAAACGTCCTCACGAAAGCTGAAAATTCTTGCCAGAAAACGAAACAATTCCATTTTGAAAATGAGATCAGAACTTTTAATTCACAATTAAGAGACATCATATATGTCAAAGCCTTATACAGAGAAATACCTTAAAAAAAAAATTAAAAACAAACAAAATAATAGTTGCAAAGTCTCACAGCTATTATTGTTTTTCAGATTTTTTGATTTTTTTTTTCTAACTTTTGTAAAAACCGCCTTGTGGTGTAGTTCGGATCTTTACATTTATCATTCGCCGTTAGTTGACTGCACTATTACTTTATTACATGGAATACTTGCTACATCTCTTGGCAAGACTTATATTTATGACGAAAATCATACAGAAAACTACGATGGTAGTCTGTAAAAAACGAAACGAAAAACACTTTCGCTTATAAAAAACGAAAGAAATCATGCGAAGGCGAATGTAACTTCTTTCGTTTTTTCTTATATAAAAACGTTAAAAGTGTAGTTAAAAGTGCTTACTTGCTTACTTTCAAGTTCATAGTTCGCGGAGCTTTCGTTTTCTGACAGCATCGCCTGAGTACACATATTCCTACAATGGGCTTTTCTCTTCTTCTATATTTTTAGTTAATTTTTTTATTCGCCTAAACAATTCTATTGCTTTTACAGTACCATGGGTAAAACGTTCGTGCAAGCGAGAACGATTGAATCCGATATTTTCGTTTTCGCATGAATTTTCTTTCGTTTTTGAAAAGCGAAAGTTGTTTTCGATAGTTTTTTTTTTTCTAAGTCGCTGCCAAGTTTTATTCACGATCTGCAAGGCTTAAAACCTGCGGAAAAATCGTTTAGAAGATAACCTCAAAATGTCATTATTATTATTTATTATTAAGTAAAATTAATTTACAATGTTAATACCGATACCGAATAACATTTACAGCACTACATGGGCTTTCGGCTGGTAACCTCGAAATGTGAATTGCAGCTACTATTCATTCATTCATTCATTTACAATGGCCGCTCTTCCATTAATAGGGTCACGGGTATAGGATGCCTGAGTGGACCCTCCATAGCTCCCGATCTTCCGCCACCGATTCTAGATCATCAGGGGCAATCCCCATACGGGCCGAGGAGAGATTTCGGACTTGATCTAACCATCTCATCCTGGGCCTTCCTAGGGGACGCTTACCTGATGGCACGGATCCCATAGCCCGTCTTGGGATCCGAGTTGGAAGCATGCGTTTAACGTGACCAAACCAACGAAGTATGGACCGCTCCTTCCGGAGAAGTAGCTGCTCGACATTCAGTTCCTCACGTATGCTGGTGTTCCTTATACGCAATGCAACGAAGGAATCTCATTTCGGCAGCTTGTATTCGCGATCTTATTCTTTCGGTCATTACCCAAATTTCATGACCATAGGTAAGAGTAGAAACGAACGCTGAATTAAAGACCGACAACTTAGCTTTGACACAAAGTTCGGTCCTCCTGATAACAGAATGGCCCAGCTGTCTCAAAATTGATCCAGCCTGACCAATTCTACAGAAAAACTCAGCATTGCTCCTTCCATCAGTCGTGAATAAGACCCCGAGATACTTAAATTTCTCCACCTACTTCAATGGGACTCCACTTACATGTAGAGTGCATTGAACAATAGTTCTGGAGACCACCATAACCTCATATTTGTTCACATTTACCTTCATCCCAGCTTCAACACATACGGCTACAAACCTATCGAGTGCGCGCTGAAGTTCCGTTTGGGAGGCCCCAAGAACGACCAAGTCATCAGCGAAGAGCAAATGACTTATTCTTAGGTCTCCCAATTGAAATTTTTCTTCATCAAGACTGCGCTGTAACATCCAGTCCATATAAGTAATGAAAAGGAGAGGAGACAAAACACACCCCTGACGAAGTCCAATGCCCACGGTGAAAGGTATTGATTTAACGCCGTTTACCCGAACGCAGCTTGTACAATTTCTGTAAAGAGATTGAATCGCTCTGAGAAGTGATCCCTCAATTCCATACTATTGTAGTACACTCCAAGAGTTTACCTCGAGAGACTCGGTCGTATACCTTTTCCAAGCATACAAAACACGTGTAGACAGTTGTAGCATACTCCCAGGCCCTCTCAAGTACCATTCTGAGAGTGAACAACTGGTTTATTGTGCGAAAGCCACACTGCTCATCCCCCAACCGTGACTCGACCACAGATCTGCACCGCGATTCCAACACCTTGGCAAACACTTTTCCGTGGAGACTTCAAAGTGATATGCCCCTATAATTGGAACAATCCCTTTTATCCCCTTTTTTGAAAAGGGGCACAATCACTCCAGTCTGCCAATCACCGGGTGTTTCATCGCATTCCCAGGCCACTTTAATGACACGAGAGAGCCATTTAACTCCCTCTTCACCAAGAGCCTTGAGCATTTCTGGCCGGATTTCATCCACTCCTGCAGATTTGCCAACTTTTAGCGATTTAATCGCAAAATTGACTTCCTCTACCGTGGGAATATTTTCCGCCCTGTTCAAAGCGATGGATCTGTCATCATCAGTGCCCCCCTGTTCTGCAGCTACTATTATTAACCTAAAATTTGAGAGTTCTTATAGACGCGTTTACGATAAGCTTCAGCATTTTTCATGTTGGTATTTTGTTAACTAACGTCATGTCGCTTAGTTTCCCAGCGTGGCAAACATTTACATTTCACTAAAATTTGTTGTCAATTCTAAGCTACTAAAGTTTAGTATAAACCAAAAAAAAAAAAAAAAAAAACAAAAAAAGGCTTTTTGAAGTAGTACTGTCCTTGTTGAGGCCAGACTGGATAATATTGTGGGGTGGGGATGATACAATAGTCAGTGAAGCTCAAACGTCTGTGACCACAAATAGGTCAATCGTGTTGTCATTTAGAGCTCGTTTACGATGCCACTTTTTGTTAAAAAAGCGGGTAGCTCAAGGTAGAGTTTACCAAGTTAGAGTGGACGTGTTTTTTATGCTGCAATGGAGTCAGTGTCAAAGCTGACAGTCAGATTGCTTCTTCAAAAATGTTCCTTTCTTGTGAATCTAACTGTCGTTATTTGTGCGAAGATTTGGATCCTGGTCCCGTAAAACTAGAAGCTACAAAATGTTCGGTTAAAAATCACTACATTTGTCAGGCAAATATGCCTGGAAGTTGGTCCAAGGCTCGTTTAGGGGATGGTGCAGCACATTCGGCTTCTAACAATATGTTTAAGTATCTTCTGAAAAAAGGATCGCTCAAAGATCGTTACATTTACCTGGCCACATTTTTGTTTACTATTTTTCTTTCCGCAGGTCATCTGGGGCATCGTCACACACCAAGAAAAGCTATGGTGCCTTTTGCGTTGACAGTGCTTCAAATACAGGCTGACGATGGTGTAAATGAGTTTGTTCATTCTCCCAAAGTCAATGAATTTCTCAAAATCGACTTTGCCATTAAATGTAAATCAGGCATATAAATTTTCGTCGTATCCATTAACAGCACTGAAAGCTTGCAAAACATCACAAGCCTCCCCCTTTCCACCTTGAACCGGTAGACAACATTCCTTGGCATTTTGAAATAAAATTGCTATTCATTGGCCTACTCCGGACAAATTGTTAAAATCACTCAATGAATGAACAATCAAAACCTTGACAATGATCTTCCACCACCATTTGGCGATAAATCACCTCATCGTGACTAAAAGCCTTATAGTGTAGAAACGTGACACCACTGCATCGAATTACAATAGCTCCAGCTTCAGGTCGCAAACTCCAACAGATACTTGCAAGTTGCATTTGACCAAACGAACGGTACACGAATTTCATGTCATTGCACATAGTCAAACGTGAGTTAATTGATTATCCACCATCCGAACAATCAATCAAAAGTGAATTTGCCCGAGAACACGTCCGTCGTCGTCAAACCCACTGCCACTGATGATGAAACTTTCCTCGTTTAATCATCTTTTTCGTTTTTCGTACAAAAGCGTGTCCTTTGTAACAGGCTCCGAAAGGAATTAACTGCTTTCCATTTTATGTGTGCTTCCAGTCAATTAAGGCGACACATATGTATGGCTATGTAGTTACCTCGGGTGTGTGTGGGACTTTAATTTTTTTTTTCTCTGTTTAATTACTTCGCTCCTTGTGTTAATTTTATCTTGTCCGGCTGTGTTTGGCTAATTTTTTGTTTTGCCTTTTGAGACTGAATACCAAGCATGGTGGTAGATCTCAACCCCAATTAGACAGTGACGACCGTAATAAAAATGGCTTTCGAATGATTGACGCAGTTTAATGGATTTGTGATGCTTTCTTGGTTTCTATGCGCGCCGTATAGCATCGGATGGATGGGTCTTTACAACTTATCATATATGATTTGTGTTGAGATTTTTTCTGGCTAGACAATTACGTAGCCAAAGAAAAATCCATTTCAGTAATAGCTTTGGTAATTCGCAAACGAACAGAGAGACAGTCAGAAGGCGGGGAAAAAATTGTATGCTGTCTTTTAAGGTCGGTATGTATCTTGAGCGGTTTTCTATTGCGAAAAGTGGAAAAGCGCTCAATTGGCTTTGGATATTCGGTAATTTGTGAAAAATGTTTTTGATTATGTAGTCAAGTCTTTCGTGTTTCGTCTTTCACTGCTGTGTTGTTAGCTTTTTAGTTGTAACTTCGAGCACCTGTGTCGCGAATTCGTGTAGGACGAACTTTATGAAACCCATCGCTCATACAACGCATTGCAATATCCACTTCCGCCATGGAGATGATGGATATCACTTTAAAATAAGTATGATCAATCCATCGACGGTTGGTAACCGCGTATATTAAACGTTTTTAAGTTTTCAGTACAAAATTTCTGTATTGTGTGTCACTCAATCATTAACTAAAATACATCTGTAGTCGATGCTGGAAGCTATTTAGATGAAAAAAATTATTTTGGTGGGTCGAAGTTTACCAGGTCCGCTCAAGAAATAATTAAATAAAAAATGAATAGATTACCTGCACTTTGTAAGTGGTAACAAAGTTCCATCTGACCCACCTCTGCCTCTCATAAAAAATATCTACAAGTCGACTTTCCAATTAACCTTTTTTAATCGTTGATTACCAATCCACTGGCGCCAATCGTTCAAGTTCAAATGAATTCCGCCCGCCGAAGCTGCAATTTTTCATATACCTAACTTTCTACTTTCGGACTGGGTCATAGTTGATTGCATTCAATCTCGTGTTCAGCATCCGCCTTGCTGCACTTTCTCATTAATTACCAATAAATCTCGCCGAACAATCTCAGCCGACAAATGACTTTGAATACCTCTCATCTACCTGCAGCGTTATTAGCCATCTACGGTTAATTACCTGCCAACATTTTCGCTATCCATTCTCGACGTTCTATATCGTCTCTGGTGTATATGAAGGAGTTAATTAACCGACTGTGACCGACCCTGCTGATGGTTACGACAACAAGAAGATAGACTCAATCATATCGTCTACCCCCCATCCGTGCCGATGGATTAGACACCAAAACCCAATCGATTCAGGCGATTTTACATCCATCCATAATTCTATCCGTTGGCTGATCCGCAAGGGACCTATTAATGCAGCAACCGCAACCAGCCTCCAATTACCACGCGAAAACTTTCAAAAAACGAACGCAAATTTCTTTTGTTTCAAATTTATTGCCTTTATCTGTTTTCGTTGTTCGGTTTTGGTTTCGGTACGACGTTGATCCGTCGTCGGGCGCCACTGCCGCTGCTATCATCATTATCTGTGCCTGGCAGAGGTGGACTTCAAATTGGCAATTTATAAACTTTGCCCATTAACATGGCAGTTAGACGCTGTTGGGTTGGGCTGTTCTTGGCGAACAATGGTTCAGTGGTATATACCAGCGCTGCGGCATTGGGCCAGGTGTATGAACACAAACCAGCGATGGGGGTGCGAGCGTCTGAGGCTGGATTATTGATTGAAACTTCAAAAAAGTTTTAAGGGTCGATTGGCGTTCGGCTCTAATTTGGACTACTTTCGGTGTTATTTGACTCAATTTATATATACAGACTGTGCCGAAATGGTGTCTACCTAATTGAAAGTCATTAAATTGCTGCTGACAGCTTGGAATCTTGAGTGCAATATCATGCCAATCATTTCGGAAATTGAGTGGTTCCTCTTGATAGATATCTCAGTTAAGGCCAGTGATGGTGTAAGTGTTGTTACTACTTTTGGATTTAAGGGTAACCTTGAGCAGTATTTTCTCTGACATTGTGACTAAATGGTGGGTGGAGGTGTGACCGCTTTTGGGCATACCCAGGTTGAAGTGCTGCCTTTGGAAAGATATATATAGACCTCTGGGATGTTATGAGGGGTACAATGAAGATATGTTGTCAAAACAAAGGTAGGTAGGCAGACGCGTTCAATGATTTCAAATGGTGGGGAGAAATTTCAGACTCAGTACAAGGAGCGGCATAGAGTGCAAGCTAAGTAAACCACGGAAACGGAAACGACGACTGGCCTTATACATCAGATCAGAGACCGAATAGGTAATGGCTTACAAAGGTCTTAAGCACGACCATTTTGAAGTTCAATTATGCGTTGGCAATCGTTCTTCATGAGCTTAAACACTGCTTGGCCAGATACGCAGTTCCGACTTTATAAAAATGCTCAACCAGTAACATCTAACAACACTATAGCGCTGGCAGCCATTTGCTACTTTTGAAGCTTTAAACTCAGACCAAGTACAAGTTGAACAGAAAACGAAATTAAAAACTATGATTGACTTTATATTTCAGAGAAGCAATTAAAAAGTTCTAGACTCAGGTTGAAGCACGACAAAAGGCGTCAATTATGTTCTACTATACAGATGGTGTTTCCAACATCCCAGTTGAAATTTTTTAAAATTCGATGCGATCAATTGACGGAAAACTACAACAAATTATGACTATGAGAAGTTATGAGGATCCAATCTGTCAACCATACACAAAGCATCTGTCGAAAAACGTTCAACAAATATTGCTGTATATTCAAAATTTGTTCAAGTTCTACTTTTGTTAGATTTTGCCGCCCCGAAACGTCCTGATGTTAAGCACTGATGCACCTGCACAAATATGCTTTGACACCTGTCAAAGATGCAACACTTTCTGTGTCTTAACCTTGAATTTTCAATATTTCTAAATCAAAAATGTAAATTTTTCATATCCAAAATATACGTTGTTTGTAATTTGTAATTTGTAATTCAATACAAGACATTCAATGAAATTTTGATTGTTATATATAAATAATTTAAACGAAGTCATTGTGAGGTCAGAGAATCCCTAATTGCAGCCATTAAATTGGTCTGGTGGAAAATTTCGCTGGACTACATAGAGAGACTGTACGATTCCATACCGGATCGAATTTACGAAGTTGCGAATAAAGGCAGTAGTAGCCACTACTAAAATTAACGAATAAAAAAATATTTCAGGAAAAACTTCTTTCATTTAATCCCAATAGCCAATAGATATCGGAGATCATGCAAGGAGCCCTAAACTTAACCTATAGATTGTGTCAGAACAAAGGATTGACCATAAATCCCTCAAAAACAGTTATGATACCATTCTCAAGAAAGAGAAAACTAGAATTGAAACCGATCAAGCTAAATAACGAAGTTATTGACTTATCAGAGGAGGTAAAATATCTGGGAGTAATCCTGGACAAGACTCTCACCTGGAACTCACACCTTGATCAAGTCACCAAGAAGGCGACAAAGGCAATTTACATGTGCCAGCGTCTTCATGGCAAAACCTGGGGCTTAAATCCAAAAATGATCTACTGGTCATACAACACGATCATCAAACCAATGATCACCTATGCAGCGATATCATGGTGGCCAAAAATCGAACAATTAACGGCCCAGAAAAAACTAAATAAGATAGATCGCTTAGCATGTGTTGGTATAACGCGGGCAATGAAAACTTGTCCAACTGCAGCCATAGGGGCAATGCTCAGCCTTCTGCCTTTACATATTTCTGTAAAGAAGGAAGCGAGTCTCAGTGCCCTTAGGCTCCCTGATACATCAAATCTTAAAGCAGGAAATCTGACAGGACACCTTCGAGTATTACAAATGCTTCAAGATGATCCTGTGATCAAAGTATCAGACACCATGCTTAAAAGACTTCGCATCTCCAGAAAATTTAAGATAGTCATATCTGACAGGAGTACCTGGAGAACCAACCAATTCGTAACACGACCAGGATGGAAAGATGGAAGATGAATCCACCGGTGCTGGGGTCTATGGGCCTAGGTTCCAAAGAGCCACAGTCACTGTTGCTTGGATACCAGGTCATGAGGGATTTGAGGGCAACGAACGAGCAGATTGTCTGGCGAGAAGAGGTGCATCACGCCTACTCACCGGTCCTGAACCCTACTTCGGGTTACCTTTGAGTTACATACACTCAAAATTCAGGAAATGGGAAGATGATCACCTTGCCGAATACTGGACGGAATCAAAGGGACAGAGGCAGGCAAAAAGATTCATAAGCCCAGCTCGTAGTAAAGCAAAAAAGTTACTTGAGCTAAGCAAAGAAGATCTAAGGATCCTATAACGGGTTATCTTACTGGTCACTGGCCACTAAGATATCATCTCAAAAAAATTGGACTTTCCGACGATGATTCCTGGCGACTCAGCGGAGAAGAGGAGGAGACAACGGAACACATACTCTGCGAATGACCTGCTGTGGCAAGGGGCAGAGTGATTCATATGCAAAGGGCGATTTTAAGTCCTGCAGATATTGGAAACATGGAACCAAGAAGGGTGCTGAGGTTTATAAAGAGCCTCAACAGCTCCCTGGGTTAAATAATAAAGGCCAACACAATAGATCTCTTCTGGTCGCAGTGTATAGGGCCTATCACTTACAATTACAATTACAATCCCAATAGTATTTATTTCCAATTTCAATATATGTGTATATTCAGTTGACGTAAAATAAAACTGCATTTTTCCATTGATTTATTTTCTCAACTCATTTTCATTTTTGCATTAAGGCTCAAGGTTTTGAAAAAAATGAACAACGTAGCTTAGAAAATGTTTGTACTTATTCAGTTGAAGTGATGAAGTAGATCTATTACATACGAAGTACATTGGTAACCCTGACAGCAAGGAAATCGTCAAAGATAACATGGGAGCTTTTACTCGATTTGGATATAAAATCTATTTCGGCACGAATCCAGGGCTTATAGGACTAAATAATAGATCAAAGAAGGCCTTAAATCAGAGAAAGATTAAGTCCAAATTTGGTAGTATTCCGTCTGGTCTTAGGGACTTGCAAAGTTACATCTAGTCGAAGATAACTCTGGGATGTCTTTCTAGCCGTTGCATCAAGTCGGGTTTCTTCGCAAAAATGCAAGAACTTGGTATGATAATCTGCAAAGTCGAATTTCAAGGGATTACTTTTTTCTCCGAGGTAGGTGGAAATCTTCTAGAAGACACTATGAGGACAGTCGGTGTGTGCTCATAGTAGTGTGAAATTTTTACTCACTAAAACCACCTCCATCAAATTTCTTTCGTACTGCAACTAAGTTATGACTTATCAAGCAATTTTTTTATCACGAAGTTATATACGTTTGGCAGGCAGCATTCCGACGAAAGTTCCTGCTCGTTTCGCACTTTTAACGCGGTTGATAATAATATCGGGCTAAGTCCGAAGGTTTAGTTCGTTGTAGACGCCGCAATAAATTTGTTTCGTCGAGAATTTCACGGACCGAGCTGTTAATGCGTCCTAATAATCGATTTCTATGCTTTCGAGCGCACTTTAGTTTCAACCTTAACTGTGGGAACTCCGAGGTCTCTATGGAGATCTTAATTTCTTATGTACCACGGTGCACTGACGAATGATATTAGCACTTTATTTTGAAAAGTTTGTAAAATATTTAGATTTGTTTCGCTGGCCCCATAACTGTATACCATATGTCCATAGAGGCTTCACTTGCTTATATAATAAAAGCTTGTTCTCGGGGGTAAGCTTAGAGTATTTTCCTAGTAACCAAAAAAGTCCTCTATATTTGATTTAAAGTTGGATACCTCGATAGGGGTGAATATTGAGAAAACAGTGACTTACAGAAGTCGTTGATGTCAGTGTGCAGCCTTCCTTATGATCTCCGACCATCGCAGAGGAGGCGATCAGTAAAAAATATTAACTTACTACCACCTGAGGCTTAGTGGTTAGTGTAATAGACTGCTGAACGAGGGGCACCTGGTTTTCCTTTTCAAAACATTTTGGCTATCGCCTGAAAAATACGTACTTATGCAACGTTGGGGAAGCGTCCCCATTCAGCCGTTTCAATGCTAAAGGAAAATCTAGGCCCCTCGATTTGTGTCAAAGATATAGCTCATATGTGCAACAGTTTGTGAGAAACTGAACCAAGTGTTAACCAACAGTGTGATCGACTTCACTACCCTACTGTAATGAGTGGTGAAATCCCAGCCACTCATGTTTGAACTACGTATTATTTAGAGTAGGTCCTGCACATGCAGCTCGACTGGGTGAAGTTGGTGGATGGAGTAGATATATTCATTCCATATCGACGGTGATGGGCGCTCGGTCGAGTTCGCGAGGTGTGCGGGAAATAAAACGTGTGCGGTTTATAAATCAGAAGTGGGATTCTTAATCCATATACGCATCCAATCCATATATTTTAGATAAGCAACATAATATCTTTATTGCTTGCAAAATTGAGTCGTGTTATTGGAATTCGATCTGTGTGTTGTGTTTATCTTTTATGTGAAATAAAGATCAGTGACGTGAAAACGCACGAAAAGAAAATAAAGCACCCCAATGCGATGTAACTAAATGGAAAAAAAAAAGTCCTAGTCATTTATTGTGCAGTGTTTATCTCTTGTTTTTGTAAGTGGTACCTGCGCTCTGCGTATGGTGTAGTGTTGTGTTGTGTTCGGTGGCAAAACTGTAAAATCCAAGGGTACGCGCGACGTAGAAAAATCAAATAGAGGCACACATCGCTGGTCATCTTTTGACGACATGAAGACACCATATCGGTCTACGGCGCAGATTAAAGGGATAAGTATTTATCTTGTTTTCATCAATACCTTTATTTTTTGTGCGGTTCGTTGCCATCGGCTGCCATGTGGCAGTAGAATAACATATGAGTGCCGTGTTAGGGTTGGGCACGTAGAGGTTATCAGTTATATATAGTTGACTGAATGCTGGTTCGTTGTGATATTTTCGCTGCGTGTTTAGGTCCCTTGACTGCGTCATAAAGATTTGTGTACCTAGCGTATCTGGGTATTGTGTGTTTGTAGTGTTTAGGTATACGATAAGAAGCGGTGCATTGATAATTTTTCCGTGTAGATATGTATTAGAATTTGGATTCATGAATTGCATCCGTATGTAGGCTGAATGAAGACAGGCTACTTCGTATTTGCGTCTTTGATATTGTTTTTTGGTATGGGATGGTATTTCACGTAGGTGATCGATTGATGTTCACTGTTGCCGTGAGATAAATTCTTGGCAATCTTTGCAAAATACAAAAAAAAAAAAAAGTGAAAGCATAGAATGAGCGAAATGATGCTCTAAAAAGGAAGGAGTATGGAAAGAGATTTTTATTCCTTATTGTTCGCGAGTTGAAATGCAACTGACTGATAAAATCTCATCATCAAGAACATTGCTTCGGTTTGTTTGCACAATTGTTCGACACAATGAGATCGAAGAATCGTTAATACGGGTTACGATTGACGAAGTATTTTAATTGCTGAAGGCAATAACATCGATAAGAATGTCGATCCAAAGATGTGCTTGTTTACACAAGTATCCAACATAGTGGATAACTATGTATTATGAGAGATCACATAGTATTGTTTTACCTTGTGTCTCACATGAAAAGGGCAATTATGTGAATATAAGGAAGTAGCCCAAATTGCATATCATTCGTTGATATATCTCGCGCGGTACAATCATCGGGCAGTTCTTCGACAAGTCATGTGGGTGCCTCGGTAAGGCGAATGAGTAGTGACGAATTGAAGAAAAATGAGTTATTGAGTTTTAATCCTTCATTGAGTGTTTGCGTGACCACGAGTGTGTGGGTGAACACTATAGAAAACATCAGTCATTTGAGACAATATAGTTGACAGTACATTGTGCGTCCGTGGGATTGGACAAAGCAGCTGAGCAATGGCTGAAGGTTCAAAGAGGTCTGATTATCACTTCAAAACTAATTTGGTGACAGATTTCGAGTTATCGATTATGTTGGAAAGTAAGAGGACCCAAATGAAAGCTACGAGCAGTATCTTTCTATAGCACCTAACTGAATTTCTTTTGTTTTCCTTTGTTGTCTTCTTAATTTTACATGAATTGAGTAAATTTGATTTATTTGTTGAATCAAACTTTATTTTAGTTCGTTTTGCCTTTTTCAAAGTCGGCGTTTTATTTTTTGTTCTTACTATTGAACTGTAATTTGAATTGAGTAAATTTATTTGTTGAATCGAACTTTATTTTATATCGTTTTGTCCCTTTCAAAGTCAACATCTTACTATTGTCACTGATCGCAACTCCTTCAGAATGACCCAGAGGAAAAAAAGGTGTGGTGTGAAGTCAGACCAAGCTTTTTAATTTCTGGTCTGTTTGTGGAGGCATTGACGGACAACGTTATTATGGTCAAGTCGGTTGGCAAACTGCTAGTGTTGCCTTAATCGTTTACCAATCGTGATAAGGCGATCTATATACAATCGAGATGATGGATGGTTGATGAGGTTGGTACGGGAGGGTGATTCCACTGTCACCGCATTTTTATATCTTGGAGCCCTTTGTTCCACCATGAGGCTCGATGGAGCGGGTCTGGGGTGTCTGGTCTACAGTCTGACAACCATCCTATGCAAAGGATACAGATTTAATCGCGAATACTTTTGGTGAGATTATTAAAAATACTTGTAGGGCTCTTAAAGAAATGTTGAGAATGTCTCGCAGCTGAGCTAAGTGAACTTAAAAAAAAAAAACTGCACGTATAGAATGTGCGTTTACTATCGATGTTTGAATAGTTCGATAGATCTGATGGTTAGCTTTTTGTTGTACTTGATATGACGTGTGGAGTGTATACTATGAAGTGTCATTTGGCGAGGAAATAAATATTTAACAGTTTTTGATGTATCCTTTCGTTTGAACTATGCCCCTACTAACTTCATTAGACTTTTAGATTTGATAATCTGCCGCGAGTTAAATGGATTCAGACTAATTCCCTTTTTGTTTTTCTTTCATAATCTTTATTGGTTAACCGCAAATTTAAAGCTAAATTCAAGGCAACAAGTCATAAAAAAAAAAAAAAAAACATATTTTCCGCTATCATTACACATCGGGGTCTATGGTTGTTGTTAAACTGCGCTTGCTTACAAGCCGTGATGGTGATAATGCTGCCAACTGTTAGGTACTTCTCTTGATTAGTTAGATGCGTGTAACTCGCGCAACATTCAGAACAACAGAATGGAGGATATTCTGTTATTTGGTAAATATGATACCACCATTTTTTGTCAACTTTGAAAAAACTATTAAGTTAGCTAAAAGAATTGATCCTAACTCTAGACAAATCTAAATGCAAGTTCTATGCGAACAAAAAAAAAATTGTGTGCCTACCTAGGCCATGAAATTAGCAATGAAAGTATTAGCTCAGAAGCTGCAAGGCGGAAGCTGTTACTTCATTCCCTATTCCCACCGGAATTAGACCTGTGAGGCAATTCCTAGTTCTATCCGGGTATTTTAGACGTTTCGTTGCGAACTTCTCCGGATAACAGCCCCTTCGGATATTTTGTTGGAGAAGAAGGCGAGGTTGGCTTGAGCACAGGTTGAATAAAGTGCGCTTAAGAATTTAAAATTAAAGTTAGGACTCGCTGGAGTTTACTATAGATTTGCATATCGGGCGGAAAGGAAACAGTACCATAGCAGCTGCGCAGGTTTAGTTGTGGTAGAATGCCTTCATCGTTTTTGATATTATTTAATTGGCAAACGTTTAACAATCTGCACCAATTGGAAGTTGGAACTCCTTGATAATATAGCAGAATTAACTAAAAGACCTTGTGCCTAGAAGGGCTCGCTTGTAGCTTAAATACAAGAATTCGATTTCGATCTGCAGTATCGGACAGAAAATCAAAGACTTTGAGAGTAAATTCCTAGAGAAAGAATGTTGTTTTAGAACTGGTCGAAAAAGAATAATCTGATTTTCCTAAAATGCGTACTGTCGTTGACAAATACAACAAATATTGCAGTGCTGCCTGCCTTTAAGTATGTAGTACTGAAAAGCTTGCCACTCTTTTTGTAAACGAGGGGGCCACATCTAGATATCGAAGAAGTGTGCTTCTTTGAAGATAAGTGTTGATATTGATTAGTTTTTTTGGTACGTCACTGAGAGGTTGTGTTCCACGAAATTTGGGTCGAGGGGTGCTCGTTTCCATGGTGGCATCACTGAAACCAACAGTCAATTTCTCGCAGACATGGTGCCCCTGAGTTAGGGTTGCATTCCTTGGAAAAAGGGTTCTGGTCTAAGGTGTATTTGGATACGTTACTACAGTAATACGGAGGCGATTGTCACCAGAGTGCGTTCAATTGACTGATGTGTGTTTTGTATGGGGAATGCTGGACTTGGTTTTGCCACGCTTGGTGACGCCATGTACCCATGATTTGTTTTGTTGCGCACAGGTGCATTTCGAATGATGTAGGTTTCATTCAACTCATGTCATAATGGGTGCTGAATGGGTATGCGGAAGCTTTGGATATTCACGTTGTTGGTGACTATGACGTCACAAGAAAATCACCATAAAACCTTGAATTCACCCACCGCTGAATACTGCTGAATCCAATTTGACGGATAATGACAGCTGAGATCCACGATTTTTTGTTACCGCGATTTTGAGTACTTTTGGCGCTAATAAATCATAAATTATTATAACGTTGTTAGAAGCAGTTGGCCTTTTTATTTCAACCCTTTATTTGGATTTAGGACAATTTGAATCAGTGATTAAGCTTAATAAAAAACATTGGTCCTTCGAGTCGTTCAATTTGTTCAATAAAATCCAATATTTGTATGCTAATGCAGTCAGTACAATAAGTAAAAACTGGAAAAGATTTATATTAATTTAAATAGAGTGTGTGAGTGTGATATACTTACCAAACAACAATCTCGTGCAATCCTTTTTGTTGGATTTCTCAACGACGTTTTAATCAGCTGAAAGTGCACCACGAGAACAGAGGTTTTTGAGTCTCCGCAGCAAACGAGCGTACAGCGTACAAAGACGTGCAGATTTTATCAAATTGCAGTTCTGGACTTTGGATTGCAGATAGTGGACTTTGACCAGATAGCCATTTTTGCAATTGTGGACTTTGGATTGCAGATAGTGGACTTTGACCAGATAGCCATTTTTGCAATTGTGGACTTTGGATTGCAGATAGTGGACTTTGACCAGACAGCCATTTTTGCAAGTAAGTGAAATTTTTTCTTACTTTTCTGGTAAATTACATAAAAGATCTAATATGTCGCTAAGATTGTTGTCTAAGCAGTTTACAAACATGAAAAATGATTTTGATAATATTATGAACAAGAAAAAATCTCCTTTTTCGGAAAATTACATCTCGGGGCGATTAACTTTGTTGGAGACAACGATGACATCAGCAACCTCAAATTACGAGCAGATATTGGCTGAAATCGGTGAAGCAGATGCCGAAAAATCACTGGAAAATATCGAATTGACCTTCGAGAAAATCAGAGATGTTTACTGCGATTATCGGTGTTGCTTATTGGATGCTCTCGACCAGTTGAAGATTCCCGGCGATAAAGTGGAAAAACCAGTACAATCTGGTGCACCCGCGTTTAACAACAGCGATATTAATCTTCCAGGGGTAAAGTTGCCTATTTTCTCCGGGAATTATGAGACGTGGCGGTCATTTCGGGATATGTTTGTAGCACTTATCCACAGCAACGAGGGGCTATCAAATATAAAAAAAATGCATTATTTAAAAACTAGTGTTTCTGGTGAAGCGGAAAAATTGTTAACTCACCTGAGTATAGATAATGGTAACTACTCAAAGGCGTGGAGTATTCTTACTGATCGATATGATCATCAGCGTTTCTTGGTCAATACACATCTAAAGTGTTTGTTCAATCAACCCACCATAAATCAGGAACGTGCTGATTCCATTAAGGAACTGTTGGACACTTCGACAGAAGTTATCCACAATTTAGATAATTTGAAGGTGCCTGTAGAGCATTGGGACGCTGTTTTAATTTTTGTTCTGCTCCAAAAACTTCCAAGTAAAACGCAGCAACTCTGGGAGGAACGATTAGGTACCAGAAATGATTCGAAAACGTTACCAACATTTTCGGAATTTAGAGAATTTTTAGAAATGAGGTTTCGCACTTTGGAGGCAGTGAGCCAGCAACAAGGTCGAAGTTTGATGGATATATCCCGAAGTACAACACGTCGAAACTCTTTTCACTCACAAACTAATGACGCGAAATATTCCTGCAAGGTTTGTAATAAGGGACAGCATGCGATTCGAAAATGTAACCGATTTTTAAAAATGAGCATTTTTGACCGCTGTCAGAATGTTAGTAGGTTAGGCATCTGTAAAAATTGTCTGGCATATAGCCATGTGTTAGAGCAATGTCAAAGCAGTCGCAGGTGTTACTATTGCCAACAACAACATCATTCCCTCCTTCATTCAAACTCAATAACCAATCAAATTTTACAGGAAAACACCCATCCCATATCACAAACAACAAATTTACAATCTCATCCACCGCAACAAACGCATCAATTCACACAACCCCAACATAATTATGTTCATGCAACGCATATTTCTCAAATGAACGCCAACGCTTCTAATTTCAACCCAACATCCTCGAGTTCAAGAGTCAACGCTTCAGATTTTGACGCAACACCTTCTTGCTCAAAAGTCAATACGCATCATTTGACATCGAACTCCACTACACAAATTTTGCTTGCAACCGTAGTTGTAAAGGTTCAATCACCAAACGGGGAAACAGTTTCACTTCGTGCGTTGCTTGACTCAGGTTCCGAAGCAAATTTTATAACCACAGCAGCAGCACAGTTATTAAGGCTTCCATCAAAACCTACCCGAGTTGAAGTTTCCGGGTTGGGTTTGGTCAGCAGTGGCACCAGTCAAAGAGTCGTTGAAATGACGCTTTCATCATGTCACTCAAACTTTAAAGTCGCCATGCAGGCCTTTGTATTTAAGTCACTGTCTGGGCATTTGCCAACCCGGACTTCAACAATAACCAAATGGACGTATCTTCAAGGCTTGGTTTTAGCAGATCCAGAATTTTACAAACCAGCCAAAATCGATTTACTTTTGGGAAGTGACGTACTGGCTGATATCTTGTTGCCAGAAATAGTAAGACCTGTCGATAACAACTTACCAATAGCACAAAATACAAGGCTTGGGTGGGTCATCTTTGGCAGAGCGCCATCAGTGCCGCAGCATATAAAGGCTTACCACCAGACATGTAATATGGAGACTCAGCTTCAAAAATTTTGGGAGATCGAAGAGGCTCCTTTCCAGTTTCCGGAAACACCAGAAAATATGGCATGTCAGAAGCATTTTCTGGATAATATACGCGTTCTAGCGGATGGCCGTTGTCAAGTGGCCCTTCCGTTTAAAGGCAATGTTCACCCAGTTCTCGGAAGATCGCGAGAAGGAGCGCTACAACGGTTTAAACGAATGGAAGGACGGCTTTTAGAAAACAAACAGCTATACCAAGATTATACAACATGTTTAATGGAGTACCTCAACTTAGGGCATATGATCGAAGTCACAAACGACGCCATATTCAATAACACGTCACATTATGTACTGCCCCACCACGCTGTAATAAAAGAAAAAAGTTCGTCAACAAAACTGCGCGTAGTTTTTGATGCTTCTTTTAAGACCACTGATGGAACTTCATTAAACGATAGACTAATGGTAGGACCTGCGCTACAGAATAATGTGATTGATGTAATCCTCAGGTGGAGGTTGTATCAATACACTTTCACGGCTGATCTAGAAAAAATGTACCGTCAAATCAGGGTCACCGATCAGGATTCCAACTACCAGTTGATTCTTTGGCGCAGTAGTCCTACAGATCCAATTAAAACATATAGGCTGCAAACTGTGACATTTGGAACCGCATCTGCACCGTTTTTAGCAATTAAAACTTTAAATTGGATTGCAGAAAATGCAAGAGAACATTCTCCACATGCAGCAAAAATGATAACAGAGGAAATGTATGTTGATGATTTACTATCCGGAGCTAACACTAAGGAAGAAGCTGCACTAAAAATTAAGGAAGTAAAAGCCTTACTTGAAAAGGCTGGGTTTAATCTGCGAAAGTGGGCCTCAAATACTCCAGATCTGCTGCACGGAATACCGCTTAAAGATCGAGAGGCAACATTTTCAGTACCATCTCAGGGTTTCGATCAAGTGAAGACCTTGGGAATCCATTGGCTACCTCATGAGGATACGTTTTCCTACAGTTATACGTTTTCAAGCAATCCAGAACCTACTAAAAGGTCGATTTTATCGACAATCGCAAAGCTATTTGACCCGATGGGATGGATTTCACCATGCGTAATTATGGCAAAATGTTTTTTACAGCAGTTATGGAATCGAAAGAAGACGTGGGATGAGCCAGTAGATGAGGACATTCTAAAGGAGTGGACGATTTTTTTTCAAGATTTACAGTCAATCAATAATATTCGCTTATCACGCTGGATGCAAACCCAGGGACGATCCACTCTATCAACACATACGGAAATCCATGGGTTTTGCGACGCATCCGAAAAGGCTTTCGGTGCTGCAGTTTATATGCGAGTTCGGAATGATCAAGGTGAAGTTCAAATGAACTTGTTGATAGCCAAAACAAGAGTTGCACCAGTGAAACCCATAAGCATTCCACGTTTGGAGTTGTGCGGCGCAGTGATTTTGGCAAGACTTCTTAATCATGTTATAAAAACCCTAGATCTCCTTAATATCAACGTGCATGCGTGGACCGATTCCAATATTACACTCTGCTGGATTCAGGCACCACCAACGCGATGGGAAACTTTTATCGCAAACAGAGTGGGTGAAATCCAGCGCCTCACCGACCAACGTATATGGAAGCACATACCAACCCATATTAACCCCGCTGACATGGCCTCCCGAGGAGTACTGCCCTCGGCGCTGGTGGAAGCAAGGTTATGGTGGAATGGTCCTACATTCCTGAGCTTATCATGGGAATTCGAAATCCCTATACAACCAGTAGATCTAACAACAGAAGAAGGTCAAAAACGTGTTCGCGTACACCGTGTGCAAATTGATGAAAACCCATTAGGTCAACTCATTCCACGGCTATCCAATTTTAATCGACTTATCAGAACAGTTGCATATTGTAATCGTTTCATTCAACTTAAAAATCGACACACTACACGAAACGTCGGCCCAATAACAGCAACCGAACTCAGCACAGCGACAAAAACGGTGATCAGAATTGCCCAAAGTGACATGTTCCCCGACGGTATAACAAAGGCTAGAGGTATAGGACAACTCAATCCTTTCACTGACAATGAAGGCATTCTGAGAGTAGGAGGAAGATTGGCAATGGCGAACATTGGCTATAATCAACGACACCCAATGATTTTATCATCACACCCTTTAACAAATTTAATCATTCAAAACGCTCACGAACGCACTCTGCATGGTGGGCTTCAACAAATGGCGGTTTATCTACGCGCGAAATTTTGGATATTTTCGATGAAACGCGCTATCAAGAAATGCATACATCACTGCACTATCTGTTTCAGGTACAGAGCGAAACCAGTATACCAACTTATGGGAGAGTTACCAGCTCCGAGAGTGACAATTTCCCGTCCGTTTTCTCATACGGGGGTAGATTATGCAGGTCCTGTTAACATCCGTGCCTGGAAGGGCAGAGGTGCCAAGTGCTTTAAGGGCTACTTAGCAATTTTCGTTTGCCTAGCAACAAAGGCAATCCATTTGGAAGCAGTGAGCGACCTCACAACCCAGGCTTTCTTAGCTGCATTTCGACGATTTGGAGGACGACGAGGAGTCTGCAGCCACATTTATAGCGACTGCGGAAAAAACTTTGTCGGAGCAGATGTCGAACTGCGTCGACTCTTGAAGGCTGCAATGCATGACTGGAAGGAAATCGCAGATACGTTATCATCGCAAGGGACAACATGGCATTTCATTCCCCCTGCTTCCCCTCACTTCGGCGGACTTTGGGAAGCAGGAGTGAAGAGCGTGAAATACCATTTAAAGCGAATAGTTGGAAACGGCACATTGACGTTTGAAGAGCTCAACACGCTTTTAATTCAAATAGAAGCCTGTTTGAACTCAAGGCCACTTTGTCCGATTACCGAAAATCCCGACGATTTCCAAGCATTAACACCTTCGCATTTCCTAATAGGAGAGCCGATGTTCGTAGTACCGGAATCAGATCATGGCAAAGGCGGTGTCAATTATGTTGACCGATGGAAGCTTCTCCAAGCGCACTTGCAAACTTTCTGGGATCAATGGCGAGTCGAGTATCTGGCACGTCTACAACAAAGACCGAAATGGCTTAAGAAGCAAACTCAAATGAAGGTTGGAGATATGGTCTTACTAAAGGATGAAAGACTCCCACCAGCACGATGGAATTTATGTCGAATCATCGAAACATATCCAGGCGCTGACAATATCACACGAGTCGTTAAAATCAAAACCGCACAAGGAGAATTCCGGAGGCCAATAAATAAACTTTGCCAACTACCAATAAACACAAATGAACAACAAATCAATACAACACAAATCTGAAATAATAATAAATAAACAAAATAATTGTCTTCATTACAACCAATCTATTTTCGTTACATTCAACACAACACACAAAATAGAAACTACAATATAAGCCCGAATTATTAGCTGAATTCAAACCAATTTTATTTACAACACGAAATATGTCAAATTTGACAGCCACATAGTGGGTAAACAACCTACCGAAAACTTTTCCCACTACTGTTATCAAACACAACACAACTCTATCAAACTAAATTTATACACGCACAATCAAACGTGAACTTTTCTCTCACTATCTTTCTTTAACGCATGCATAATTCACAACACGACACTTCAATATGAATCTCATATAAAACTATCACCTTTGATGAGATTATTAAGACACTAACACACACACTCACTGAAAATTAGAAAAATATTGGCTCACGCTAGCCACTAGCGTACCCGTTATCCGCGTTCGATAAAAAAAAAAAAAAAAAAAAAACACGAATTATTTTACCACAGAAAGGAAAATGAAATAATAATTATCAAATTTTACGATTAAACTCACCTGTAATACAAAAAATTATCCATAATCAGCGTCACAGCAAGGATACTAATGATGGCAAATAATCCAAAAGAAATAATCAATTAACTAATCAACTCACTCTCACCCCCGCACTCGAATATAATAAAATTTCGCACTTAACTTAAGACCACGGTAATGGCGCAGACGTATCGCGGCATCACAACAAGAAAAAACACGACCGATATCAACAATGAAAACCGAAAACTACACTATATACTACTACACCTACTGCTAATTTTCAATCGTTGTTGATCGATAATCAACCGTATCACCGCAAGCAGGCTGGAGACTACAAACTACGATGCAAAAGGGAAACAAACACATTATATGATAGTACACGAGAACGGGATCCTGTGTATGTAACTTAGCTGATACTGATTGCTGAGCATGCATGGGAATTTGGATTTTGGAGACTTGGAGAATTGGCCTCGCTCTTCCTCTTGCGGGCACTTTAAATTTCATGAGCCTTTGCATGATCTTCGTTTTTTGTTGTTGTTGTTTTCCGTTCAAGTCCATAATGCGTGTATTTTGTGTAAAAATATTAAGCTTTCCTTTATTTTCATGTACAAACAATCAAACATGACGACGAGAAGAGGCAGGTTGGTGATGCTGATAACTCACGATGGTCAAGTCACAGTAGCGGCCCATAAAATAGACCAGCATTGCTAATTGTTCGTGAACTTCGTCACCGAGGGGGGAAAATGTTGGTGACTATGACGTCACAAGAAAATCACCATAAAACCTTGAATTCACCCACCGCTGAATACTGCTGAATCCAATTTGACGGATAATGACAGCTGAGATCCACGATTTTTTGTTACCGCGATTTTGAGTACTTTTGGCGCTAATAAATCATAAATTATTATAACGTTGTTAGAAGCAGTTGGCCTTTTTATTTCAACCCTTTATTTGGATTTAGGACAATTTGAATCAGTGATTAAGCTTAATAAAAAACACACGTATTAGTGTAATGATATGGTCAAATCGAGAGGTATTTCTGCATCGTAGGAACTGCTATATAAATAATGACTACAAGACCGGATGTAGTCGTAGTCGCAGTGGCTTGGTGTTGGTGTTGGACTGTTGGGCGGGGGGTCTCAGGTTCGAGTCCCGCAGGGGCCCAGGTTCCAGCTTATGGTTTTTTTTCCACTGCGCTACCTCTCGCGAATGTGAGACGGACATCCGAGAGTATGAATATCTTGAAAGAGCTTCTCAATTAGCCGCTTGGAGTCGGCATAAAACTGTGGATCCCTTCCATTCGTTCCAAAAGTGAAAAGAGCTCACACGAAACGAACGGTTGTGAGAAGCTAGGCGTAGGGTCCCTCCGGACCTGTGGCGTCAACTATTTATTTATTACAAGACCGGATGAACGAGATTGGGAAGTTCATCTTATCGATAATACAATTTGGAATATATTGTCAAGCCCTACCACGTGTCATCAAGACCATTTATGAAGCCGTTCATTTGTTTAGAAGTCGTTGCTCGTTGGTCGATTATTTGTCCTCTTGATGAGTTCGCCGAGGCGGTAGATCTCGAAAACGATGGTGATGATGACGAGGAGATAAGTAACTTATTGAACTTCTTGTTTTCTTTTGCTACATTTTATATGTGCTTAGCAGTTTGACTGCTGATTAACGTTTAGTTTATCCTTGTGATTAAACATGTAAGGCAAGGCTGAAGGGCTTTGAGTATGATACCGATGTTTTAAAGTTTAATGTAGTTTATACATTTAACAGCACACAATAAATTATAAAACATAATCTCTTAGGAGTTAAAGCGAACAACAGTTGGTTAGGTATCAACAATTGAACAGATAGTACATAGGTATTTTTAGTTTAAAAATGTTTAGTATTTGTCGGTATCTGTCAAGTTTTTACGGTTTTATGGTAAATATAAAAATGAAAGTATTAAAATATTAAAGACAAAAGGCTGTGACCATGCCGTAGGAAGCTGTGATCATGCGATTATGATTAGAAAAGGCTGTGACCATGCCGTAGGAAGCTGTGATCATGCGATTATGATTAGAAAAGGCTGTGACCATGCTGTAGGAAGCTGTGATCATGCGATTATGATAAGAAAAGGGCTGTGACCATGCCGTAGAAAAAGCTGTGATCATGCGATTATGAGTAGGAAAGGCTGTGAACATGCGAGTTAATAAAACGGGAATAAATACATTTTCGGATAGAGAGATAGAGAGATAGATAGACAGGTATTTTAAATCACTGAGGGCAGTGAAGCGTCGGATGGCCGAACTGTTAACCAACAGTGTGATCGACTTCACTACCCTACTGTAATGAGTGGTGAAATCCCAGCCACTCATGTTTGAACTACGTATTATTTAGAGTAGGTCCTGCACATGCAGCTCGACTGGGTGAAGTTGGTGGATGGAGTAGATATATTCATTCCATATCGACGGTGATGGGCGCTCGGTCGAGTTCGCGAGGTGTGCGGGAAATAAAACGTGTGCGGTTTATACAAGGGCCTGTATTTATTTATTTATAAGAGAAATGGAACAGTAGTAAAGTGAAGATAGTAAACCCAACTAACATTTTTCATCTTAAAATGCTTTTATAGAGCCTTATAGCAGCAAATTCAAAATATTCATAAAAATAAAGCTTTTAACATTTTTCTCTCCTTGTGTCTTACAAGCATCTTATGAGAGCAATGAGGCCGTGAATACCCTAAGACCTACATTGTAGAATTTTCAACTTTTTGCTGGGTTCCCCCCAGCACGTTTATCCCCAAGCCTTTCTATAATACACCGATTTAAATGAAACCCGGTACGACTTTTATTGTGGAAAAAAAAAAACACATTTATTATCTCCGTTTCCTCGGCTGTCTCTCTCGGCCCGAGACCGATCAAGAACTAACTCTTACATGTCATTTTACAACAATACACGTATGGGCGGTGTTGCCATACGTAACAGCCTTGTTGAACTGAGTGTAGTTTTTAACCTATGTTGTGTGAAAAGCGGTCAGGAACACCCAGCTTTTCATTGGCAACTTCTTTCAGAAATGAGATCCACCTCTCCAAGACGGTATACTCAATCTTGTACCTATACATTTAGGATATAAAAAACCTCAGACGGGGGTTCGTTTTAAAACAACCCTAAGTCTGCTCCAGTTTGAATCGTTCCACGAACATCATTCATCCTTTTCTACGTATGATAGGCTTTTAAGTTGAAAACTGTCCATATAGCCTACCTTTTACAGGGCTGACCTGCTGCCACTCCCTAAGAACTATGTCAACCGAAAAATTGCAACCGACACCATTTCAAATTACAAGGCGCAGTAGGTATACCTAATCGGCCGCCTTGATCCTTATATCGGCACACCATCAGTTCTAATCCACACAACACCGAGTAACACATTAACCAGAGTTAATTGAAATTCCATCCAAGCTTAAGCTCTAAATTGGACTGCATAATAGGGGCAAAGATAAACCACTGATATATCGCTTCTCCACAACACCATAATCCGCCGCCAATCTAGATCACATCTCAATCCGTTCGCAATTAGAAAAAAAAAATACGGAGCAAAAAAAGGAACAGAGAGAATTATGCTCCTGGCATCAATAACCCATAACGTATACGATAGCCGTGGTGCTAATGCTGATGATGATGTTATGTACAACTGTACTGGTCAGCATTAATATCCGTGTACAATAGACCCCATTGTTCGTATATACAGCTTCTATGATGCATACACCTCCTACAAGCTGTGTGTGTTGCCGGTGGTTTACTCCGACATCATGATGATGATCATAATTGCGGTCAGCATTAAGCAAACCAATCAATTAAATCAGGCCATACAGTGAAGAGTACGTGTAGGTATGCTGCTGCTGGGTATAAGCCTTCGTGCTTGGGTCCATGGAGATACAGCACAGAATCCACAACGTAAACAAAAACTAATTTCAGAATGAAAGACGCAAACAAACAAAGATTCTCCCCACATGCACGTGAACCGGAGGTGAATACGTATCTTTGGTATGAACCATACCCGTCAGGTGGATTTATCTCCCATTCACTATATGAAGTAGAACAACACACGATTTGAAGCTAAAGCATATACAGCGATACTAGCTTGGGGGAATAGAAAAAAAGACAGAAAAAAAGCGGTTAAAGTCCGTTAAAGTGTGTCGCAATTATACTCGTTACTCGTTAGTTTGTACCTACTCATATTACTCACAGTTTGTGTATCTTTGTATCTGACAAACTCAAGCTGGGTTTGTCTAAGCAGACAATAGGTACAGCCCCAGGCAGCGAGCAACGAGTTGGACACTTTTTGTTCGTATCACGTTTTATTTTTAGTTGACGTAGACCATTCTCATTGTCGTCACAAAGTCTGACTGTCTTCGTAGTTGTTTTAGTAAATGGGACGGGATTACTTTTCAAACACTTTAAAGTCTGGCGTCATATTACTCGCTCGTCTTCTTAATCTTCGCTTATGTTTAACAGTAACTGTGTGTAGGAGTCGCATGCAATTTGTGACACACTGGGGCCGAAGGGGGTTGCTACGCAAATTTTATATTCGGGTCTATCACAGAATCGGTCGTATTCGGAATTTTGCTACGAACCTAGAAAAAACTATCACAGAATCCGTCGTAGGGTACATTTTTTGCTTTCGAAATTCGTAGAACGTGGTATAATCAGTGATACCACTTTCTACGAATTTCAAAATTCCCCTTCGACGGATTCTGTAACAGTTCTCTCGGGGTTCGTAGCAAAGTTCCGAATACGACGGATTCTATGATAGGCCCGAATGATAAATTTGTTGTATTTTGTATACTAAAGGTCTTGTTACAGGCTGTAACTTACAGGAAAACCGGCTTCGTTTTGTTGAATTTTAACCAAAAGACCTTTTGCGTAGTTCAGATAAGTAGGTACATCTAACGAATGGAATAAAAACTCTCAATCTAGCATAGGAAATGGTGTTCCACAAGGTTGTGCTCTAAGCCCAATTCTTGTTGCCCATTTTTGTATATAAATTCCTCACATTTTGAGAGGAGTGACATCTGTTAAGGCACAAGATAGCATTTGATTTATTGAAAGGTGCCTTAACAATAGGTTAGGTTAGGTAAGGTGGCTGTCTAGAAAGACACACTTAGGCCGCATAAAATTACGGCCCTTTGTGATACCACATGAGTTAAGGGAAGGGAAGGTAAGGCCAGAGTGTTCTAGGCCGGACATACTAGTGGGCGTAAATGCTCTCTTTGTGACTTTTGTCTTCTTTGACCAAAAAGAACAATTCTAACGTCTCGTGTAGAGAGTTGGGGCAGTTTGACCTCGGATAGGGGAGGGGTGACCGAAACAGTCATCCCCTCGCCTATAATCCTCAGACAACTCCTTGAAGGGAGAGATTGGGGATAACTAACTGGACGATATGTCTTCGGATACAAGCGCCGGGTAAACCGAAGCAGTGTACCCTTCGCCTGTAGTCCTATAACGTCTCGTCATGGTGGCGCAGCCGTGTGCGCCATTGGTGATTAATAAATCGGCCCTTTCATTGTGTCCCTTACTTGGGAGATTTGTTAAGGCTGGTCAAGGAGTAGGTGACCGGTCGACAGTATGCCCTCGGATAGGCGAGTGGTGACCGTATCAGTACAACCCTCGCTTGTGTCCTCTGGCAACTTATCGAATAGGGCGGATGCAGCAAAAAGCGCGGTATTTGTGGTGATTATAGCCATCAGCCTACAAAACGCATGCTGCGGGGGTATTGCAGCTTGGTCAAAAGGTGAGTTTGACCGAGTGACGGTTTGTTTCGAATGTGCGAAAAGGGACGACTGAAACAGTCTGTCCCTCGGTAGCAATCCACAGACAGCCCGTCTAAGAGAGGGTAGATAATATGTGAGATCATTGAAGCCATTTGGTCTTTGTAATGTATTTGCTGATACAGCGTATGTCTGTGTTAGACAAGTCGCTGAGGTCATCGAAGAAGTAGTCTCCTAAGTTTGCCCTGCGCAAATTTGCAAGGGCTGGACAGTTGCAGAGAAGATGAAGAACGGTCTCCTCCTCCTCCTCATCCATGCAGCTCCTACAAAAGTCATTGTAGGGTGTACCCAGTCTACGGGCGTGCCTACCTATTAAGCAATGTCCTGTTAATGCCCCCACAACGGAGCTGATTCTGTTTCTGCCTACAGAGAGAAGTCTTTGAGTCCTTTTAGCGTCTAGTTTTGGCCAGATTTGCTTGGATATGACGCAGGTATCAATGCTGTTCCACCTATTATTTGCAGCCTTTATTGCCTCTTTGAATAGGAGGAATTTGATAGATTGCATAGGAGCGTGCGGTTCACTAATGTTGTTTGAGTGAAGGTTGCTTCCTTGTCTGGCTAGTTCATCCGCTTTGCAGTTGCCCGGAATGTCACTGTGACCTGGAACCCAGCACAGGGTTACTGAACATCTGTCCGCAATCTCATTGAGAGATTCCCGGCATTGTTTTACCAACTTTGATCTGGTTGTTGGTGTATTCAGGGCTTTTATAGCTGCCTGACTGTCTATGTAGAGGGCGATAGCTTTACCGTTTATCGCCAACAAGGCAAGTCTGCAGGCTGCCTCGCGTATAGCCGTTATTTCAGCTTGAAAGACGCTACAGTGGTCTGGGAGACGCAAGGCAATGTTCAACTCGGGTGATTGAGAGAAGACTCCCGCTCCCGTGCCTTCCGCCATTTTTGATCCATCTGTATAGATTTCAAGTGCATAGTTCTTATCGATTGTGCCATTTTCCCATTCGGAACGTTCTGGGATTATTGCTTTGTATTTAATATTAAAGTCCTCGAAAGGGATAGTGTAATCCGTTTTGTTTGGGATTATGCTAGGAAGAATATTCGTATGGCCCGTCAAAGAGTTGGTCCATTTCTGACATTCTCTAAGTCTTAAAGCTGCCATGGACGCAATCATTTTCCCGTATATATCGACGGGAAGAAGGTGTAAGATTGTGTCTAAGGCGGCCGAAGGTGTGGATCTGAGTGCCCCTGTGATACACATGCTGGCTGATCTTTGTATGCGTTCCAGGGATCTGGAGTTGCATTTTTTCTCTAGTGCCGGCCACCAGACCAGGATTCCGTAAAACAGAATAGGTCTGACCACCGCAGTATAGAGCCAATTTGTTACCTTGGGCTGAAGGCCCCATCTTAACAATGCTCCATTCAAATTTTTATTGACAGCTGTCAAGAAATTGCTAAAATACAAGTGTCAGCTGAAAGAAAAATGCGAATTTCATACCTCTGAACAGACAACTCTAGGCGCAGTGGCTTAGTGGTTAGTGTGCTGGACTTCTAAGCGAGGGGTCCCAGGTTCGATCTTCGAAGAAATAAAAATTCCATCTTGAGGTTTTTTTTCCACTGCGTAAGCACTCGCGAACTTCTGATAAACATCAGATAGATATGTCATTTAAGAGCTTCTCAATTAGGCGGTTGGACCCGGCAAAAAAAATTGATATCCCTTCAATTCGTCCCAAAAATGAAAAACACACAAAACGAAGGGTTGTGAGAAGATAGGCCTATGGTCCCAAGGGAACAGTTGCGCCAACTATTTTTATTTATTTCAACAGACAACTGATGAAATAAACTTCCAACGAAAGTAACTTCCTTTTCAAAATTTATCTAGTTCATAGATCGTGATTCTAATTTTGGTCAGAAAAATAGATAACGTTGGTAGTAAATAGTAAATTCCTTAAGGTGCGGAGCCTTTTCCGGCTTAATTTGAGACCTTGTCGTTAGAAAAATGCATCAACAGTTCCTCAGATCCAAATGGATGACCATCCAATCCATCACAAGGACTCAATGCACCTTCTAGGAGTCACAGTCAAAGTCACAGAACTACATATCCTACATCGCAAAATCAGCGTCCGCAAAGTTGAGCTACCTATTTAGAGCAAAGTGGTACTTTAGCCCCAAGCAACTACTCCTTCTCTACAAAGCACAGGTTAGACCAGGCTTGGAATATTGTTCCCATATATGGAGCTCGACCCCAAAACATTCACTTAACCTGCTTGATAGCATACAGAGACGAGCAGTTCGACTCATTGGAGACCCTACACTTACATCGAATCTACAACCGTTGGTGCACAGAAGACAAGTCGCTGACCTATGCTTGTTCTATAGGTACTTCCATGGTAGATGTTCTGAGGAACTCAAAGACATTATCCCTCGAAATGCAACTTTTGGGCGCCCAAAAAGACAGGCTGCTAATGCTCATGACCATACAGTACACTTGACAACCGCGAGGACATCAACTTTCAAAAACTCCTTCTGTTACAGGACAAGCAAACTTTGGAACTCGCTTCCTGGGGATATATTTCCAGAAGACTACAATTTGCAGCAATTTAAGTGCAGAACAAACATACATCTGCAGGCATCTCGGGGCGCTGTTGAAGCGTTATAGGTTCGCCTTTCCCGGGAGAAGTATATAAAAAAAAAAAAAAAAAAAATGAAATTCAAGAAAAATTTTGAGATTCTTAATCTGCTGCTGGGTGATCTAGACATGCAGAAACTGGCTGCCCAAAGAGGCAGGCCCGTTTGCTGATACTGCTCATAGCGATTTCAGTTCAACTTGAAATCTGATGTGACAGTTTATGACATAGAAAAAGTATATATAAAAGGTATTTAAATCATGTCAGTCCAACAAGCATCTGCTGTAACTGACGTTTTTAACTTTCTCGATCATGTAGTAAAAGATATTGTATTCGTACAAAATTTCGAACTCGAGATGTTATTCAATTCTGACATTGCGATGATAGAGGAACTCAAAAAAGTTTTTTTTTTTTTTTTTTTTTTTTCTCCGAGGTAGGTGGAAATCTTCTAGAAGACACTATGAGGACACTCGGCGCGTGCTCATAGTAGTGTGAGATTTTTACTCACTAAAACCACCTCCTGCAAATTCATTTTGTACTGCAACTAAGTTATGACTTATCAAGCAATTTTTTTATCACGAAGTTACACGTTTGGCAGGCAACATTCCGGCGAAAGTTCCTGCTCGTTCCGCAATTTTAACGCGGTTGATAATTATCGGGCTAAGTCCGAAGGTTTAGTTCGTTGTAGTCGCCGCAATAAATTTGTTTCATCGAGAATTTCACGGACCGAGCTATTAATATGTCCTAATAATCGATTTCTATGCTTTCGAGCGCATATTTTCGTTTCGTCCTTAACGGTGGAAATTCCGAGGTCTCTATGGAGATCTTCATTTCTAATGTACCACGGTGCACTGACGAATGATCTTAGCACTTTATTTTGAAAAGTTTGTAAAATGTTTAGATTTGAATCGCTGGTACAGCCCCATAACTGTATACCATATGTCCATACAGGCTTCATCACTTGCTTATATAATAAAAGCTTGTTCTCGAGGGTAAGCTTGGAATATTTTCCGAGTAACCAATAAAGTTCTCTATATTTGATTTTAAGTTCTTCGCATTTTTTCTTTACATGCGGTTTCCATTTTAATTTCAAAAAAGTAGATCGCAAAATGCTGTCCGTCTGTCTGTCCGTTTGTGCCGAGGCCTAAACAAATGCCCGGATTTCGTTTGAACTTCGGATTCCGGGCCGTTTTTTTTTTTTTACACGGCAACTTCAATATTAATGGGAAGTACCATACAAAATTTGTATACCCGTCTGATTTGTTTGAAAACGGCTCTAACGATTTCAACCAACATTTAAGGTTTAGTAGTGTGAGCTTAGCTATATTTTCTAAGGTAATATTGTCATTTGTAATTTAGGAGCGAACTCAGTTTTTCTCTATATTATCTTACAGTGGATTTTAGGAAAATGTTTTTTTTTTTTTTAAATGTAGTTTTCCTTAGTTTACCTAAAAACGGCAATAACGATTTTGACCAAAATGCAAACTAAGAGTAAAATTTATATTCTCAAAATTATCGCGTCCTTAATTTTCAATTTGAATCATCGAAAACGCTAACTCTAAAAACAGCTCATATCTCGAAAACCCCATTTTAGATTTCGATAAAACTTGAAAAAAAAAAGTTTCCATTCCGAAAAATAACTTCTAAATACTCCGTTTTCAGCTAAATTATTAACCAATGGTATTTTTCAAACTAAATATTGCACTATTGGGTACCGTTTTGTGTGCCAAGTTTAACAAAAAAAAAAAAACGCTCTAACGATTTTGATCAAAACACATATTTAAGATAACTAGATCTAAAAAAAATGTACAACAGTGTTCGATATTTGTTTTTTTTTTTTAACAAATCAGCGACATCTAGACATCGAAAAAAAAAAGGTATACAGTTGCTTACTTTTAGGGGAAGGTAAATTGCATTCCTTCGAAAATAGGTTCTAATCTAAGATAATATATATGGTAGTATTGCGGTGAAAATGGTAGTATTGCGGTGAAAATTGAATGTCACCAAAATGCGTTCAACTAACTGATAACCATTTTATATCGTGAATACTTAACTTCATTTTACCAGTCTTAATGGCGACATATACTCACGATTTTTTGTTTGTGCACATCTATAGCACAGTACCTTTCGATTGATATAAGTTTCATTCTACTCATTTCATAATAAGTACTAAAAAAGTGTACAGAAACTTCGGATGTTCACGTGTTTATACATTCAAAAAACTACAGAGCTACGATAGCCCTACTAAATGCGCCACCTCTGTTTGTGTAGGCACATCAACTGCTAACTTTGTTGCTTCTACAACCAAAAGTAAGGTGTGATGCCTTCAGTTATATGGGTACAGCACATTAACAGAGCTGCAGTAACCAACAAAATATATTTGAGGACATCCAAGTTTGCTTCAGACCCGCATACAGAACTGCTAATACCCCTTTCCAGAGCTAATGCGAAGGCAGTGGAGGAGAACTGTACAAAAAAGAGCTATCATAGCCGTATGGCAGTGCTTGTACCGTAACTACTGGGTAACGCAGCTGATAAAAGGTTGTTGTAAACAAACATAGCAAGCTTAGCGAACAGGACATTGTTGTACGGTGTTCATACCCGACCCAAATTAATTTTATTAACAACCGCGTCCTAAAGAGCTATGGTAACTCTTTGTTGGCTACAATAGCCTCGATTTGGGAATGACATCCAAGATATGGTTAAGCTTACGAAGTTATGGGTGTAGGAAATAAATTTTCGGGTTTGGTACCCATATTTTTAAATTTAGTTTTCTCAGTGTATAATGATGATATCAGTATCAGTATTCTTAATAAGATCCAGTGTTTAGTTTTTGTCCAAAAATGCGAATAAAACAGTTTTCTTTAATTATTTCTGAAAAATTTCTACCCAAAAGGCGATCTGTGTTTAAATACATTTGAGAGAAATTGATTTATGACATACAATTAAATGTGATGTCACCCTTAGTATGATGATTTTATGATGATGTTATGCCGTGATGACCATTAGCCCCTCTAGTCATCAATACGAACTCTTAAAGTTTTTTTGTTTTTTTTTTAACATGTTGTCAGTAGTGCGAATAAAGAACAATAAGTATATAGCCCCTGAGCCCTTTTAAATTTCGTACTAATATGTACTGTATTATGGTACCACGCCCACTTTTTGGGGGCATTTACTTGAAAACACAACATTACCATTAACCTTCTCGAGGCTCTTTCCCCAAAACATTGAGTTGTCCTTAATTATAATTTACATATTAAGGTGACAGGATATCTGATAACTGATATGATAACCAAACCCAGGTTTCACATAGACAAAAGCTGTCATGTGATCCGCTATAATCATCCTCTTTTTGACTTTTTTGTTGCTCAATTGCAGCTACTCCAACAGTGTTTGCAAAAATGAGTTTCGGGTTACTGAAAAATTGTTTGTCAGCAACGTTATCTTGATGTTTGCAAAAGGCCCTTGGTGTAACACTCAGCATAAATCCATCTTCGAGAGGAAATATGATTACAATTCGCCAGCTGAAAGTACCCAATTGGTGGTCCCCTTCTCCCACTTAAAGCCTCCACTGTTCAGCTCTGAAAAGTAAATACCAGAAAATTGATTACAAAAAAACATTCAACACCGAGTTGCAAGAACAAAAAGAAAACGAAACAGTTACTGCAAAAGGAATCTGATACAGACATGCGACATTCTCGACGAAAAAATCACGTTTCAAAATGTGAAGGCGTCATTTCAGTTTTGAGAAATGAGTGTCATAAGTATCTGAGTGCAAAAATATACGCGTCGTTATCGCTCGCCTTATACTTTCTCATGACGAAAAAAATTACATTCACAGAGCGGAGAACCTCGAACCTCGAACCTCGAAGGCACGACGAACCACCAAGGAAAAGAGATGAAGCAACGAAGAACAAATAAACATCTGAAAGTTCGTTTAATTTCGAATTGACCGACCCCGAATTCTGAGGAAGTTTATTCTTCTTGCTGTAGAGTGTAACGGCTGAGAGAGCGGATCGATTCTTGTGTGTTCTGTCCGCTGAGGTGGTTAGCAACGACCAACGACGGTTTGTTTTCTTTTCTTCTTCGTCTTTTTTTTTTGCGCCCCCTTCAATGGCCACAAACTTTCTGGGAAACGATTGTCGCTCAGGAAACGTCAGGAGGAGCATGTTAAATTTGATCCCAAGTGCAACAGGGCATATAGACCGACACGTCACGTATATAGGTATAAACAGTGTGCTATTGGAGGACTTATTTAATTAAACTGTAACTTGAGCAAACAATCAAAACTGTTTAATGTTGTGCTAAAGTTTCGAGACAGTCTATTTGTTCATGGGCATTGGTTAGAGTGATGTTGTAGGTGTTGCGCAGTTCGGTCCCCCAAGGGCCATCTATTTGTACGGAGAGGGATATTCGACACCGTGGCTTGTGTTTGGTTGGTTGCTGTGTGTCGTTGCCACTTAAGACTTTTAAGTGCATTCTTAGCCTTAATGTTGTTTATATTGTTTCTTATTTTCTAAGCGTGTTGTTTGTGCTCGTAAATTTCGTTGGCCGATTTTGTGGAGGAAGTCGTCGAGGACACTTGTTGGCCTGGAGATGTAATAATACGTGATGTATGCATCAGCAACAAAGTCGGTTATTTGTGTTATTCGAATGTGTTAGAGAGGTTAGTGTGGGGCGGAATGGGATTTGTGCCAACCAAGTGGCCGGCTGGTCGCATTAAAGATATTATGTTGTTTCCAGTGAAGTTCTTAAAGTGTTTGCTCTTATCTTGGGCACAAGAGTTCGAGGCTTAGAAATACGAGTTCGCGACCCGCGCACTGGAAAATGGAGTCGAGTTTGTAATCATGTAAACTGGATACGGTTAGACCTGCTGTCAAAGGGATATTATGTAGGTTGTCTCCTTTTATGACGAACCGACTGTACCCACTTGATTTTATATAATTTGTGTTGCTTTAATTATGTTTTTGGTCGATCACTATCTAAATAATGAAGTGCCCTACTATCTGTAAGAAAGTGGCCCAACGACAAGCTTTTCTGTTGGTTAATACAATGAACTTCGGATTCTTTCTGTGCATGAATGCAGGCCAGTTAGTTCCCTGTGGGCCAATATCATATAACTGTGCGGAACAAGCTATTAAATCATGCCTATGTGCGCTCACAGATTTTAAAAGGAAACATCTACTTTAGCGTATGTGCGAATGTACTAAACATGTACTAAAACTCCATTTATTATCCGAACGGATATCTTAGAATTTTTCTGAAAACTAGAAAAATAGAAGACCCGCATAAACTGGTGTGCGGAAGACACAAAATGATGTGCGAAAGACTTTAAATCGTGTGAGAAAGACATTTTAGTATTTGTTTAGCCCATTAAGTAGTAGATCAGGATGGTAATTGGTGTGCGTTTGGGTAGGGGCGAATGATTTATCAACTGACAACACTTGTTGCTCTATGTATTGTCCTGTAATCCCATCGTTGCTAAGGCAGTGAATAGTGTTTCTTTTGCGGGTAGACTGCAGTAGATAAGTACCTCATTCAGGTCATTTAGAAGCCAGCAGCTAGTTTGAGAAGCCTTAACTTCTGCAAAAAACTAAGTTGCGCATGGAAAAGTCTAATTTTTGTCCCGAGCTGTCTGAACAAGATTTCGTTGGCTATCAACAGAGACTATGCCGATATTGAAGGCGTTGCTATTCCCCAATTGCAAAAGTATCATCAGGACTGATTCATCGTTTTAGATACCTCAAGTATGAAAGCTCTTCTATTATAGGTCTCATCATCGCCTTCCCTTCTTGCCTTAAAGGGCCCATACAAAACAATACTCTGTATTGTGCAAATATTGTATTTGCAAACAAATTCGAAGAATGTAACAAATACCCTTAATAAACTTCATCTTACGTTCACGGATACCCATGTATCTAACCCGCCTTCGTATTTATGGAACTCGAATTCCAGCAGTATACAATTATACATCTCTTGACTGGGTTGACTGAAATTGATATTCTTCGCCGACTATTACCATGACACGTCATTCACAGTGTGACACAGCGATGACAAAACAGTTTTGCGCTCTAAGTAATTCTATCCGAAGTTGAATCTATCGGTTTACATCTAATTCCAACGGCTGCCGCAATTTGAGCTGCGTCTCTTTGACGATGGAACGTCTCTCTGCAAAAGTGTCAAATGTGTCAGTCATGTTTGTGGGTAGTAAATCATATTGCGCGTAGTGCCACATTAATTTTTGGAATGTCACATCCAAAGTGTGGCTGCACGTTCTCCTTGTTTTAATAGATTTTATGCAAAAGTGGGTGTTGGCTTTTGCGAACTCCAGGTGGAGCCACCACCACCCATGCTGCGAAACATTCACAATCGTATTCACGGTGTGACCTGTGATTCGCGGCAGCATCTCTTACCATTAATTTGACATCAGTATTACGAAAATTGCATGCGGGAATGGGATCTGACCAGTACCACCCTTTGGGATATGTACCATTAAATCGTCCACACAATATGAATACTTGAGTAACCCCACCGTATAATGGGCACATAACTACGAGTATAAATGGAAGCCCATTTAATGGACCAGAAGATTGAATGATATATGCAAACGATCCCTGCAGGAGACACGAGTATGGAACTTGGTGGCACATATTCTCCAATGGATATCCTTTAATGTTGCATAATAAATTAAGCGGTTTCCGTGTTAATCTGCACTCGCCATTGCTTTGTTTGTTCGTATCGCTCTAAGCAGCTAATTAATTGATTTTGTTTTTGTTTGCTCTCTTTTCAGATCACATCCAAGCAGCTCGTGTTCGTGTGAATCCAGACAGAGCAATTTTGAACGAAGGAAAATCAACTTCGCTTCTGTGCATATATGATCAACCAATCAATTACTGTCGCATTGAAATACCCGGGGAGAAAGTGCTGAATTTATCACCCGAATGGAATAAAACTCCAGGCTTCACGTACTATGGATCTGGCCTAAAGAACGGTCAGTGCGGTGTTACCATCGATAGAACCAGTGCTTCAAATAATGGCAAAGTAAAATGCAGTCTGGGCGTCGAAGGCGAGGAATACGATGGATTAATTGAACTTGTTGTTGCTTGTAAGTATGGGGGAGTATTATTCAAATGTTTTCTTTAGGAAATGGACTTTATTTGGAGTGGCAATTTTATTCGTAAGATGTAAAAATCCATCGAACGGTTATTGAGTGCCGGATACATTTATCTGAGAATGAAAATGCGTCGGAACGGCACCAAAATACCGAGGATATTGGTTCATCGCACACCGATTAGTGGAAGCGCACACTCTTATGTGCGCTCAAACGGCAGAGCAAGACAAGCTTTGCAAGATAACACAAATTAAAGGGCAAACATGTAAAGGTATGAACACAAATGGCTGCAGTAAGCAATTCAGTCGAAATGCTGTAATAAAGCATATTAGATGGGTTCACAATCAGGACACGACAGAAGTAAAGCGCACATGCTCACGTGCTTTTGCAAATAAAAATTTACCTATCTATCGCACATAGTCATCATTCGGCTCGTACATGACAAGCTGACACTGGAAAAAGGATGATAATAGGCCTATTTTATTTTACTCACATGATCTATATAGATCATTCATTTCCACTATGATCATAAAAAAGGCCTAATATATTAAGTGAAAAGTCGTGAGGAGTGTCCACTAAAGATGAGAGCAACAAAGGACGTATGTCCCTGTGCGTTTATTATATAGAACAAAAATGAATGTGCTTAAACTAAGCAGTTAGTGTCGAGTAGAACTTAAAACTCCGACGGCAATAAATTGTGACAAGTCGAATTCACTTCTTATAATAGCGCACATGGAAGTCTTTTCGTGAGATGGAATTTGTACAGCACTTATCGAAAGCACAGCACATCTGCAACCCGATACTAAACGTAATAAGTCAAAAAATAGTGGGACTAACCAATAGAAGTGGATAATCTAAAACAAGCTGTCAACTCACAGGTTGCTAAAAGCTATCATTCCCAGCAAGAAAAAGTAGTTGACGAGGCACATGTCGTTCGAAATAGCGCTAAAAATGTTTATCGCACATCAAAAAGTGAAAGCGCACATGTTTATATTATTTTGGATGTTAATAAAATTGTACCTATGCAAATTTTATTGAACCTACAATCACTACCAAAAAAAATCAAATTGTGCTTAAATTTCTTGAATTACGAAAACATAATTTTGCGTGCTAGTAAAGTACAGATGGCGTTTTAAGCACACTATGCACACTATGCTCATGTGCGCATAACATTAAGTAGTCGGCCAAAAAGGTGTTATTTGAATACCTACTTGGATGAACATGAACAGAGCTGCACTCTTTGCCTATTTTTAAATAATTGTGGGACAAGAAAACCTCAAGAATAAAAGCGTGTGCGCATAACATAAAATCCTGTGCGGAAGACTTCGTCTCGTCTCAGAAACACTTCGTATACAGAAATCCATCAGTAGCCAGAAAAAGAGCACTTTTACTATAATGGAAACGTGTTGGACAATATGCCGGAACTTTGATGATTGACGATTCAGCTACAGCAGCACCTATGATTTTCGAAATCGTAATCGTCCTCAATATTTGCTGTCTAATCTAAAGCCACTTTTCTTATGTGATTCAAACCGTTCTACCAAATTAGCCAGCACCTGGTTAAACCAGCAACGTTATTTCGACGCGGCGCCACATTAATTTTTATTTTCTCAATTTTATCATCTAATTATTTACACTCTGTTCATTTTGCAGTGCGACCACATCAGCCGACAATTGACATCCTCTCGAGGCCAGAACCTGACGGTACTTTCCCAGCAGACAAGCCGTTCTCTGCACGATGCGTGGTTAGCGATGGCAGACCAGCGGCAAATATCTCCTGGTACATTGATGATATGCCGATTGTGCAGGGCCTTAAAGTACCCGAGGTGATCGATATACAGAATGACCGAAATGTCACTCTATGGACAACCCGACAAGAAATTGACAAATATCTAACGCCCGACGATGATGGGAAAATGCTCATTTGCCATGCTGATCATCAGACTGACACTGACATGGGTCAATCACAGGAGGCCAAGTTTCTGCTACAAGTAAGCTGTAAGTAAAAGGGTTTCATTTTCGCAGGATATATTTCTTAAATAACTTCCTTTTTTACAGACCCTCCCGTTCCGCAACCAGACATCACTGTCTATGGTCTCTATCTGGAGCGAACTGCCAAGGTTAATATAACGATCCATTCCAATCCGACGCCAATCACCGAATGGACCATTGAGGGAATTGCCATTCCACAGGGCACCCAGAATGGACGTTACTCAGCCTACGAGCCATATAATTTGGGCAACGGGTACTACAATGTTACACTCGCCATTGCCGGCCTGACACTCGAGGACACAACGAAAACTTACTACCTGAAGGCATCGAACAGTCTGGGTGTACGCGACTACACCGTGAGAATAAGCTCGTCGAGCACCCCACCGAGTGAAGGACTTGATATTGGATCGATTGTGGGCATTGCTGTGGCAGTAGCCGTCCTTGTGATTATTGTTCTGTTGATTGTTTTCGCTCGCGCTACTGGACGATGGTGCTTCGGAGGTGAGTGGAATTTTTTGTTTATTTTTCGTAGCACTAGCCGGTGATGTATCTTTATGGATTGAACGTTATAGTGTTGTGTCGAGATAATCTACAATTCGCACGAATGAAATTTATTCCCTGTGTACACGGGGCAATTAATGAAATGATGTCCAACATCATTGTCCTGCAGCGGTATTATATGCATGCAAATTGGATGATCTTTTATAAATGTTAAAGGGCGAAGCATTAAATTCCAGCGAATGCGTTCGTGATGCAATTACAAATAATTCCGTTAATCGTTCAATTTGCAGCGAATGAGAATACTGAATGACTGTCTGTAAATGAGAATGCTTTTGATATTGTTTTTCGCGGAACAAAGGTTGTGTTCTCTATATTTGCCTTCAGGCACGCGACTCCTGGGTTGATCTAGTCCACCATTTTTTTATCACCCAGTAGGGGCAGTGTTGCCACTGAAAAATTTCAAAAAGGCGACGAAAAAGGGACCTCCACATAAAATACTAATAAAGCAAAAAAAAGAAAAACAGAGCAAGAAAGACATTTATTTTTAACAAAAAAATATTTTTTTCATGCGAAACACTTCTTTTCATATGATTGCAGTCTGTTTCTTTCATCTTACTTAAAAAAGGGACCATTTTGATTATTTTTCGAGAAGTGTGGGCCAAGGGTACTGAGCCTCAAAAAGGGGCCATTTCTCCCATTAATGGTTTTAAACGGCAACTCTGCCTAGGAGTAGTTCCTCTGATGATTTCGAGTCGATAATAATGAGATTTTGAGCATCCTGCACCCGCGGTGCTTGCCGTACTCTGTTAAAGATGATGTGTTTTTGTTTTCCATTTCGTTAAGGATTTGGCGTGAGTTGTCAAGTGTGCGCAATATGCGAATACCACAAAAGTTGCTTTCCCTAGTACACTGGAGAATGCTTGAAGAAAAAATTGGTTCAATGGCTTTTATTTAGCAAGCGCACAGCTAAGTGTGCGATATACGCAGAGCTGGCAATTAAATACAATTCAAGATGCATGCTACCGGCGCGAATAGAAATAAAGCTCATCGCACACCGTAAACGCACCAGCGCACGCTATTTGACTTACCTTATGTTTTAATTAGCTCTATAAAGTACGTAGTTCAAAAGGCACTTGAGCGCCATGTGGGCAGATAACTAATCACATTCATTTATCTCACAAAAGCAGATGGTTTATGATTAGAAAACGCACAGTTTCTGAGCGCCTATCGATGTGCGTTTGTGACTACTCGGCAAATGTGCGCAAAACAATTTCCACCTTCTGATGTTTATTGATTTGTTAGTTATGTGGGCGCTTATATTCAAATAAAGTGAGAGTGTGCTCTAACCAATGTAATGCGAAAGATTCACTTGACGTGTGCGCTACCAACAAAACCTATCCAATCAGCCATAGTATGGTTTGCCAAAAACGGCAAATTGAACTTAAGCTATACCTTCATTCAGTTTTATGTTGTTTATTCGCCCAGATCTCATGCTCCTCCGCCATCTCCCAGGACGGCGATTAGAGGAGTCTTGTACAGCGACCTGCTTTTGGTCCTCTAAAATTCGTCATTAGTTTGCTCAAATCAGAAGGTCTACTACCACATCTTACTACATCGATCCGCATGGCAACCTTAAAGTTATAAGTCCAATCAATGTTAAACTTTATGGGCCATCGAAAGCCCTATAGACGCTTAATGTAGTTGCACTGCTATCTCAAACTTTTTCGGCCATCGACAGCCCAACACGACAGCTTGATGTTGTCGCACTCCCACCTTAAAAAAAAAGGTCGACTACACTCACCAGAACGCGGTCCCTTTGCAGCAAACTCATGCGCATTATTGTAAAGCTCAACTAATTTACCGCCGTTTAAAATTAAAATTCCTTTTCTGGAAAAAAAAAACCCTACATACCTATACAGAAAATTAGGCCAACTTATAATACCATTCGCTTTAAAAATACTTTCATACTTATTACGACAAGCACCCACTTCATAGTTGCGCGAAGAAAAGTTCAAATGATTTTTCAAACGGGATCACAAGTAGAAAATGTTTTCGGGGACGCGTCGCATCGTCCTCGCGACCCGACCCCGTCCACTTCAACTTTCTCGTTAAAATGGAACTCTAATCGCATTAATAATTAATTAATTAAACACACTTAATCCACGGCGAAACTTTTGCATTCTCAACCGAGTCACATGGAAATTTCCAACAGGAAAAGCACTATCGACAGGATGCTATAAAAAAAAAAAAAACATCAAATTCACACAACATACGTTGGAAATTCACCATTCACATCCGCACCCACCGAAGCAGTGCGGGAGGAATGGGTATGGGTAAGGCCATTTGCAAAGCGGTTTGTTGGGTAATATCGAAACTGCCACTGGCGTTTCCTACAGGGTATAGCCCTACCCTACTCTGTCGGTGTGCATTTACGTAAAACTGCAGGAGTGTGATGTGCAAATGTCGACAAAAGTAATTTCAACTTGTGACGCAAAGTTTTCACTCTTCGGAATGCACAAAGTAGTGCATAACCTAGTTGCGACGAGCAGGACGAACTCTGTTCCAGTGTGGGTGTCCAATAATAATACTCTGTGAAAAATATCACGTTTAGCATGTTTGATGAAGTGCCTTTCTACCTTTGCGCGTCACAAGAACTTGCACCTTAATGAGGATTCATTCATTTCGTGGCAGGATTAATATCTCCAACTGAAGTGGTTTTATTTCGTGGCCGAATTATGAGTGAAGTGCAGCAGTTGAAGTTGAAGGATCTAGGAAATTCATTACCTCCACTGTGTGTGCTTTGTTGACACGCCAAGCTGGAGAATCGAAAGCAGTTGAGATAGATGTAGATTTGGATGTTAGTATAGGGAGTTAATTGACATGGCTTGCACACTTTTACAAGGCTGTTGCGAAACGAAAAGATCATTCGCAGTCCAGACATGAACAAATCTACTTTGCCATATAGATAAAGCTGAGGTGCTTTTAGATTAAAAGGGAGGTGATGTTGTGTCGATGGTTGTAGTATGCTTGTCAGAGTCAGGGTCTATTCAGAGGAACTTTGGGATGGGAGATGGATGCTGCTAAAGATACTTTTAAGTGATTATCATCATAATCATCAAAATGCCTGTTTTAATGAATAATTTCCACAGTGCAGCAAAATAAAGTAGAATATTCAGTACTCCATTACAGCAACAACACGTTCTGCGTTTCAGAAATCTATTGAAAAATGGGACCAGCTCAAATTTTAGGCCTAGGCTAAATGTATAGTAATGTTGACAGCTTTTGGGTATGGATTTCTTAAAGACACTTCTACCATAGACTTATTATACAGGGCGACGCAAAATCAATCATCCAAATTTGTTTTTAAATTATGTTTTTACTAAATAAAAAAAAAAAAAAATTTTTGAGTGATGAAAATCTTTATTTGGACCTTTACAATTTTTCCGTCAAATGGCTGACGCCAATGTTGATACACATTTGTGCAATTGATCGCGATTTCCATAACTTTACGCAAGATTTCCCACGATAACTGTTCGCATTCCTGTAGAATATTTTCCTTAAGGGCACAAAGTAGGGCTTCAATTGTTTGAGGCTTGTTGGCATAAACCCGCGACTTCAAGTAGCCCCAAAGAAAGAAGTCTGGGATGGTTAAATCGGGCCAAATCGCCAAAACAGAAGATTATGCGACCCGGAAAATATCCATTGTGTCTGGTGCAGTGGGTGCAGTTGCACTGTCTTTTTGAAACCACATGTTCACCAGCTCTGAGCTGTGTACTCTACACACTCGCGATCCCATCTATATAGCTTGCACATGCACATTCGAGGTCGTAGGGCAGTCATTAGTAAGTGGAACAAGTGTAAGGTTCTGTGGACCTACAAAGAGTGATAGACAAAAAATACTAAACTTGTTTTGTTATTATTTATATTGACAGTTTAGGCTATTACAGTCTTCAACAACGAGATTATTATTCCACACTCTTACGGAGTCGCAGTAGCTTAGTGGTTAGCTTAGTGGTTCGTGTGTTGGACTGCTATGCGGGGGTCCCAGGTTCGAATCCCGCAAAAACCCAATTCCGACTTAGGGTTTTTTTCCGCTGCGCTACCTCTCGCGAACGTCTGACAAACATCCGAGAGTATACATGTCTTGAAAGAGCTTCTCAATTAGCCGTTTGGAGTCGGCATAAAATTGTAGATCCCTTCCATTCGTTCCAAAAATGAGAAACTCACACAAAACGAATGGTTGTGAGAAGCTAGGCCTAGGGTCTTTTCGGACCTGTTGCGCCAACTACTTACTTACTTACTCTTACGGAGTATAGCGCTCCATTGCTTGCCTCTTTTATACTGCAGCTGTCTAGTTCAGAAATGTCAAATATGATTGATGTACGACATTTGCAAAAATTATAACATCTTCCGATAGGGTGATTCATTTTGCCCCACCTAGTATATGGACTGCTATTAGCCAACTTCGCGTTGGTTCCTTCATTAGCTTCGTTTGGAGCGGGATAAATTGGAAACAAATTATAAGCAACAGAAATAAAGTATTTGTATTATTTGTATTTGTATTTATTAATTCATTTGCTAGGTACAATATTTAAAATGTTTTATGGGCTTCATTATTAGTAGCAGGAATTTAAAGGAAATAACACATTTCGCCTTATGAGTTAACAAGGAAGTACGTTTATTTAATAGCCCACTGTCCTATATTTGTAAAATGCAGAGGCAATTCCATCCTATCGTGCAGTCTTCCCATCGTTCAGATTATTTGTAGCCTCCAGGACATCTTCCAGAGTTATGAATCTATCCAAAATGTCATTTGAAAGTTTGTAGAAATGTTTGCTGATGAAATATATGCAAAAATAATATTTCCAATAAACAAAGAGAAATTTAAAACAAAAGAAAAAAATCATTCGAAATCATATATCGAATATGTGCAATTTATGGGGCAATAAATGCATACGATTTTTCAGTAAAATTTTATTGCTTCCATCTATTATTAAAAATTTGAACTAGCACATTTTCCAAGCTACATCATTCTATTGTAAAATATTCCGCAGCAATTCGAAAATCAACCGTTTTGCTTAGCAAATCTACAAACACCCAATAGGTGTCTCTAGCATTGGCATTTTGTTACATTTGGTATGCGCTTTGAACCAAGAGCGCTATTTTTTAACCATTTTTTTCTTTTTTCTTTTTTTTTTTTTGGGCAGAGCTTGTATGGAACTGACACTATCAGTCCATATAAAGAATATGCCAATAACTGAAACAAATTGCCATTGATCAGTGCTGCTATAATAGGCGTTTTTCTTTTTTAGTTCAGAGCTGAGCACTGAACTGAGCTGAAGCATTTCCATTTTTTTCTGTCAAATGTGACTGCAAGTGTGTATGTATATGTGTAATCAGCTTTTTACTTAGCCTGCTCAGACAATTTATTCTGAGCTCATAGAGGGCGCCGCTCAGATCATACTCTGAACGAAAAGAGAAACACAATTCGAGCTCTGATGTGTCTAAACTAAAAAAGAAACACGAATTTTTTGTATAACAGTTCAGGTTCTGCTCTGAACTAAAAAAGAAAAACGCCTAATCACTGGCACACACCAAAATGTCGAAGCTTAGATTGGAATGTACCAGTTTTTATAAATTTACCACAAAAAAAAAATTGCATAACCGTAGGCGGATGCAGTCAGAATTGTTTCATGTTCCATAAAACAAACCTAATGTGGAAATAGGTCCTCTCTAGTTAGGCCGGCCTTTGGCTAACTGCCTTCGGTTTCGCTCTCCAAATCGCTTAAGATCTAGGAACTGGGATCACTTGTGCACTCCACCGATATACCAAATACCACTGCTCTCATACCTTTGTTTGAAGTTTCAGTAGGTAAATTGATATAAGAGCAGATGTAGCACATGTCCTTAATTTTTTTGTTGTACCTATTTGTATTTTAGGCACGTTTGCTGATACTACTCATAGCGATTTAAGCTCTACTTAAATACCTTATGGGCTACTTTTTCTATGCCATAAACAGTCGAATAAGATGTTAAGTGGAACTTATGTGGTTTTCCGTTGGGACCAAAAATCAATCTTTTTTTTTTTTTTGATCTAAATCACTTTTAACGTTCCATTTGGGCAGAAAAATCAATCTTTTTTTCGATTCGGATCACTTTTTGCAGATCTCGATATTTTTGCAGATCTACACACACCAATATAATTTGCACAGCTGTTTTACGTCAGTTTAAGAAATTTGCTTTCGAGAGAAATGCGCTAACTTTCGTGAAAACCAAAATAGCAAAATACATAAAAAGCTGTGAATATGATTTCGGAGGAATTATAACCTTCATTATCTCCCTCGTCATCTGAAGACTACAAACCTGCTACAAACTACCAATAATACTTCATTTGTATCTACAATAAGGCAAATATTTTTGAGGCCGATATCCATTTGCGATTTTGCCAGAAACGAATGCATTTGAACAGCTGATATTGTTGTCAATTAACCAACTAATCCATTTACAAAAGCAGATCAATTTCTTAGCGCGTTCCATGAGCAGCGTAAAATCTGAGATCTGAAAAAGATTTCTGGTGCTCCCAATGGAAAACCACATTAAATCGCTATGAGTAGTATCATCAACCGGGCCTTAGTGTATTAAAATTCTAAATTGGATTACCAAATGTAGGTATAACTTTTGAAATATGTAAAAACAATCTCACTACCTCATTTACTATATAATGCACTATTGCAAATTCAAATACTTTCTCACGTACATTATATCAAACAAACACCCACACACATTCCACATTTTACAGTTCAAATTGAACGTTCTTTGGTTTTTGTATTAATTTTGAAAATCACAATGCATGTTTTTGTTTTTCTGTCTGTTTGTCCTCTTGTTTTTGTTGTCACGAACATTAATTATTATTCACTCTAAAAACAGTAATCATTATTAGTTTTGTTGTTACACACTCTGCAAAAAAAAAAAAAAAAACATTTCACACCACAATAAAGTGAACAAATTTACTACCGAGGACAATTTAATTTAATGCAAAGTCTATTCAATGTAAACCTCCGAGCAAACAACAACAACAAGAGCTAACAATTCAGTTCGAAAATCAATATGCATTGTTGCAAAATGTACAATAAATACAATCAAGGACAATAAGCGTAAGACCCTATTTTCCTAAATAATCCTTATTAATTTAAAATTTTAAATATTATAAAAAAAAAAAAAACAATCTCTCTCTTGTGATAAATTGGTGCTAAAGTTAGTTCTCTTGTTGTTGTTGTTACAGGAGCAACATTGAACACCGATATTGGACCCGATTCGGAAGCTCAAATCAACCCCCACCATAATGAGGATTTCGATGGCCGGGACTTCGATGGCGACCAACATATCGATACGACTCCACAGTCGGAAGAAGTTACCCCACCCGTAACCGATAAGCTCGAGGCACAAAAGAAAGCCGATCTGAAAAATACGAAGAACATTAATGGACATCATAATGGCGGTAGCGATTTGAAATCGAATACACCCGTCTAAGGGAGGACTCACAACTGTCTTGTTGTGCCAATTCCGCAGGACACTTAATCCATAAAAGAAAATATTTTTTTTTGTCGCTTTCCAATTTATTGTTTTTCTATCCTGAATATTTACCGCTTAAGCATGTTGCAAAAAAACAAAAGAAAATCTCATTTTACACTGTTTCATATTTTATAAGAAGAAACAAAGAAAAAAGAAAAAAAGATTGAAAAAATATAAGAAAATGCAAATATCTCTCTCCGAACGGATCATGTGTTGTGAATGCTGTAACGTTTATATTGTTTCGACTTCTATAGGATACACGCACAATTGTACTTTAATATTTTGTAATTTGTCACAATCATCATGGAGAACGCCTTTTTTTTCTAACAACAAACCCATGAATTATTCAGTAGGTATTTTTGATTTCTTATAAATCCCAGTGTTGGAAGGAACAGTGATGGTCGCATTGCATACCCTGACCAAGTCATTATAAAGAAAAATCTTTGGGCCATTGTTAGCTAAAGTAACATGGCACGACTTCAGTATACAATCCCTCCTCTATGTTGACAACAGATAAAGAGTTTTTTTTCCACACACATTCATTTTTGAAATGCACCCACCTCATTAGACCGTTTTAATCCATCAGCCACTAGCACAGAAACATCAGCAATGTACAAAAATAACAGCAGCCTTCACTGTTCCTTCCAACGCCTCGTCCAAACCAGTTTCCCACGAAAGTATGCAAACAAAGCCACACGTAAGGTTGCGTTTCTAAATAAAAAAAAAAATTAATAACACACTTAGTTTAAGAAGCAGCATTCTGCAACATTTTTACCGTCCTTTTGTAATATTTGTTTTTATGAATCTTTTTTTATATAAATATAAATATATATATATAATTTTGTTTTTAACGAAAAATGCATTTTCAAATTTAAACTAAAGAAAACACAATTCCAATCTAAATGATAAACCACAACCAATCGAATATAATAGAAGATATTATTTTAGAGTGTATAATTTATTTAAATAATTTTACTGAAATATCTACTTTTTTTTTATATAAAAGTATTTAAATATAAAAAAAAATCATTTTACACAAAATTTATATATTTTTGATTTAAAAAATTAAAATAAATTAATTTTAGTGTTTAACAGTTTGTATAAAACGCTAGAGAGCATTTTGTGAAGATATTGCTTTAAGTTATATTTTAAAACAGAATCTGCCTTTATTTTTAAATTTACACATAAAAATTTTATAAAAAGAAAAAATATTTTACAAAGAAAAAACACAATTAATATAACAATCCGAGTATATATTGTTTTTTTTTTTTTTCTAATTAGTTAGGTGTATTATTGTAAAGATAATTAAGGTAATAATGTGAAATAAATATGTTTTATAAAAAAAAAATACAAATTTGTCAAGTAGCTGTGTTTAGTTTTGAAGTACTTACCACTGAATAGAAGTATTCTATAAATGTGTCATTTCTGATGACAGTTTACATTTTAAAATTGAATATTGAAACCAGTGCCCTGACGTCTTAATACTTTCGGAACTAGCTACTCATATTGATTTTTGGTCATATTTTATAAATTTGAATCTCATCAAATTAATTCACAGAATCAATCGACACAGCACACAGAATCTTGTTAAAAAAAAGCTTCCCACGTCTGCTGTTCTGACTCGGGCTATAATTGTATGTCCCTCCCGTTGAAACTCAATCAAACGAAGGGTTGTGAGAAGTTAATCCTAGGGTACATATTTTTTTGTTTATTTAGAAATCTTGTTATGAATTTCAAAGACAGTGTTACTCCGAATAAAAATAAAATTTGGCAACCATATTGAGATTCACGAACTGCTAGTTTCTTCGTCAAATGCGCAATTGTACTTGGGCGAGGAATGGTGCTTTCTCCCTAAACCAGGGGCCTATAACACAATACAACAAGAGCTTGTTAAATAAGTGAAATTCAACAACTGTTGAAAACAACTAACCAACCTGGTTAGTACGTGTTACACAAATTTTCAAAAGTCGTTGAATTTCACTTGTTTTACAAGTACTTGTTGTATTGTGTTATAGGCCCCTTTTGTCAAATCGCGTCATCCGTGAACGAGCAATAGATGACAGAATTTGTTTTTATTTTTCATGCGAAATCGACTTAATAGACCGTTCACGGATGCCACGATTCCAGACCAGCTTACAAGACTTTTTAAAGGTATTTTTACTTCGATTACAAATGGAAATCTGCTAAGTCCTATGTGCATTTGATGACGAAGTTTGGAAAGACGGAAAAAAGCTGCCGGTGGCCAAAGTAAAGAGCAAAGAGGAGCAAGCAATTCAAAAGGCAACTACTTACTTAAGCCTTATGTCGCTTTCCATTGGGTAAAGTTTTTAAAAAAGAAGAAGTGTCCGCGAAAGTCCGGAATCGAAAAATCACTTGTGAAACCATTCCATTGGCACAAAAAATACTCTTCTGGTGATTCTGAGAAGATAATTTCGCTTCTCGATTTGAAGTATGTCTTAACTGCTGTAGATTATTTTTTGGCATTTCGCGCATACTTTTGTGGTTTCAATCAGAAGCAGTTTTCTTGTTCCATTGGATTGCAGAACGAGTGGATCCCCGAGTAAAACCAATGGAAAACGACATTATATAGGTGACCACAGCTGTTATTTTACTTACGTAGGGGCCATATTAATTTACATGATGTCCTTCGCGGTTTTCTGCTAACTTTGGCCATCTTTGGTATTAAAGCTTCTATGTCATCTCTCCATAAATGAAAAATAGGTTAGTTAGAAATATCTTCTGTGAACTGCGACGAGACAGGACATTACTGAACCCTAAAGCTCTTGAAGCCTGAAATAAGGAATACTGGGTAGTTTCGGCGATCTTTGCGGGACGAATCTATCCAAAGCCTGGAAAATATTGTCCTTTCTTTGTATTTACTGCATTCTAGCCCTAGTTACTCAATATTTCCTACACCGAGGAAAGGAAAGCAGAAGCTTTCTCATGGGATTCCGAATTTCAAAATTACCCTACGACGGATTCTGTAACAGTTATTTCGGGGTTCGTAGCTAAATTCCGAATACGACGGATTCTGTGATATCCCCGTTTACTATGTGCAATATCATATCTTAAAAGCTGAGTCATTATGTCCAAAGCCTTTTCGAGGGACTGTATTATTACGTCCAATTTTTCATTTTTGGGACTGGGATACTCAATATTAAGAGGATCAACTTGTTCATCGAAAATTACTTTTTTTAGTTGTAAGTTGTTTGCTTTTTAAAGTGCTAAACACGTCTTCCTTACATAGATGGGGCTAAAGTCCGGGATGGACCTGGGCCTAACACTTCTTCCAGGAAGTATGAATTTCCGTCTTGGAAAAATGCGAGATGTTGCCTACGTTACGCACAAATAAATGAAAAGAAGGTCAAATGAGAACTAAGCTCTTAAATTAGAACGTACCACAAAAATGGTGCCTTGTGTTGATATCACAAACTTTTTATCAGTGTGCCCATTCGGTCTCTGAGCTGTTGCAGTCAGTGATGTCTGTAATGCTAATGATTGTATGCTAAGTATGTATTTTCTTTGGGTATCGTCCAATTTAACGACGATTAAATTACCCGAGCTTAAATTTTGACAAATGAATACATAACCTTGAGAAGCTTTATGCCGGCTCTAAAGATCAGCTGCAGGAGGGATAGGCTGTTTTTAAGGCTCCTCAGCCCAGTCGAGTGATTGTTGCTGGGTTTTGAATACTGATACACTTCAGAAGACGGGCCAGCCCGTGCAAGCCCGTGCAAGCCCGTTGCTCTCGTTCGTCAACTACTGTTGTGAATGGCACCTACTGCTGTTGTAGTCTTGTGGCTAGTAGTTCTTGAGAAACCGACAGTCTTCTTTTGGCTGAGGGCCAACTGCTGGAAAATGCTATGCTGACTTTTCTTTCTGACTTTGTTTTTATTTTTTCATGTCTTTACTGTGTTCAATTTTGAATCGAACAGAATGCCCGGAAAAGAACATCCATTCAACTAGGCAAACAGCTCAAATGATTTTGGCAGTGTATCGGACAGTACCACTCAATACCAACTCTGTTTTAGCACTTATTAAACCGCGCGTCGGCGCAGTGGCTTAGTGGTAAGTCTGTTGAACTATTTAGCGAGAGGTCGGTCCCAGGTTCGAGTCCCACAAAAACTCAAATTTCAACTTCCACTGCGCCACCTCTCGCGAACGTCTGACAAACTTGAAAACTTGTCTTGAAAGAGCTTCTCAATTAGCCGTTTGGAATCGGCACAAAATTGTAGATCCCTTCTATTTGTTCCAAAAATGTAAAAACCCACACAAAACGATGGAGAAGCTAGAACTAAGGTCCCTATTGCGCCATTTATTTTATACTAGCTGACCCGTGCTCGCCTTGCTTCGCCAGAGTTCCACCTATCAGATTTAAAACAAAACAATTAGCGTTATACAAAAAGATCCTTACCCGAAAAAAGAGAAGAAAAACTGTCAGTATAATGCGAGAAACAGATTAACACAGCGACTTTGAAAGCAACAGCAACAGCAACAGCGAATTTAGGATTAGCTCCAACGTTGATGTCCCTAACTAACTTCTAATTATTCCCTCTTAATCTCATTTACATTCCACTTGTTATTGTCAGTTGTTACAATTTATACCCCATCCCTCTCAATCCCATGTTCCATGCATCTCATTTACTCTACTACTCAACTCATTATTCATTAATGCGAGAAACAGATTAACACAGCAACAGCAACAGCAACTTTGACAGAACTTTAGAACCAATGTATTTGAATTACTTTGAACATATTAGCACAGCAACATCGACAGCGACATCAACGTTAGAGCCAATCCTAAATTCGCTGTTGCTGTTGCTGTCGCTGTGTTAATCTGTTTCTCGCATTAATCTGTTTATCACAACACAAAGCCTAAAAGCAAAAGGTGCATAAAAAAAGAGAAAGAAAAAGCGCACCGCAAAAAGTGTACAGAGAGAGAAACAGGTTTTGCCGCACACACACACAAAATTTCCTCCACTCAACGCTGGAAAAATCCAACGATCTAGCTTCAATCGAACATTTTGCTTTTTTCAATTGTATTAAATTTATAGTTTATTGTTTATTGCTCGACTTCAGGATAACGTACAAAGATGATTTATATCTTAAAATCTTTGTACATAATTGAACTTTGTACTAAAAAAAATCCCATTTCATTTGGATGAGTGATTCCGAAGCTAGGAGCTAGAAGGCATCCGAGAATTACAACTTTTCTTAGATATCAGTAGGGTTCGGATTTTCATGCACTAAAGATCTCAAAATATGCGCTTAAAATATGCGTTTAAAAATGCAAAATATGCATTTAAAATATGCACTTAAAATTAGTTAAACTTAATTTCGGTTCAATTTAAATACACATTTTCTTCAGTCTATAAGAATAGATACGTTCAATTTTTTATTTTTATTATTTAATAAAATAATAACTTAAAACGAGATCAACATTTAATAAAAAAAAACAAAAACACAGTTAACGTAAGCATAAATATCTTCCTTTGTTTAATAAAAATAAACAATTTAAAATAAATTGCTTAATTCCTTAATTCATTTTGAAAAGTTTTATTTGCATAGATCATGAATTTTTTTTTTTTTAATTTTCGAATTCAAAACGTTGGCGAGCCGGTCTTAACAGTGCCTTATACAACGAAAAAGATCTCTCGACGTCAACTGAAGTTAGTGGAGCATTTTTGAAAGAACAAATCTCATCGCCGGTAAAGTTTTTTGTGTAATTTTCATCATTGCTCCAAAAATATGAATTAATATTATAAAAAATATGCAAAATATGCAAATATAGTAAGATATGCACAAAAATTGCAAAATATGCATTTATAGTAAAATATGCAAAAATATGCACTAACGGTTAAATGCCATTTTAAAGGAAATCTCATGATACGTATACATAATAAGTTACCTTGCATCCAAAGTGTTCATAAAAAGACATGCATTTGCATGGAAATCCGATCTCTAGATATCAGCTTAGATTTCCACTTCCGGACAGCGAATAACGGTAAAACATATCCTATGTTCAAATCTAAACAATTTCCTATGCAACTGTGAAAACCGAAATCAAATTCGTGCAGTACTTTTTGAATCTATTCTTTGCAACCAGATTACAGCCGGAAAAAAAACTACAGTTTTATTATAGTAAGGATAAGGATATTTTTAGCCCGTGCCGCGGGTACTTACACTACAACGAGCATTTCACGGGCTTTCTTCCACCTCAAACTTCATGGATCACGTCTTACGATTGCACCTTATTGGACAAAAGTTTCTCATACCAAAACTATGTAAGAAATGAGTTGTTATATGCTTTCCACAAATCTATCTTTGAAATTATCTTTCGATACCTCAAGTAGTGCTGGTGGTAAGCAGGGTCGGCATTCTGTAAGGTTTTACGTTCCAACGTTTCCGTGTGCACGAACAATTAGCTTCTCCAACTTATCCAAATGGTGGTTGGGTGCTGTATGAATAGGGTAGGCACTGATTGGCGTCAACTTGGCGATGCCCAGTCGTTGTAACTGTTCATACACATCAATTGTGCTTATTTTACCTCCGCGTGGTAGCCACCGGGTACTGGTCTTGTCCTTCCGGGCATGACTTGCTAAACTTATAAGCGCGAGTGTTGAACACGAAGAAAATAGCAACACTATAATGCTCTGTCGGAATGACTGCCTGATCGAGTCTCAGAGGTCTTACATGAGCCCCTCAGAAAGAGGACGTATGGCGGATGAATTCACATGGTTGAATCAACGGTGGCGTCAACAGTCAACATGGCAGATACCTCAATGAGCTACTTCGACGTATTTGGAGCTGAGGTCATTGAGGATTTTTCAGCACTAGTCAGGGTGTTGAAATAGAGATGGTGGCGGAAGAGCCCTTAATGGGTCAACGACAGCTCTCACAACCCCGCAGCGGGTTACTGACTCCGGAATATTCCGGCTCCTTTTGCCCAAGGGGTTACAGAAAGGGCCTGGTCCTCCAGGTTGGGGGTTGTGCGTGGGGTTAACGACCCTACCACGGAAAAAAAAGAATTGTTGCGAAGCAACCAAAAGCCTCGGATAAGGACGGATTCACTGTTGACGACCCTGCAAAACGAAAAAAGGACAATGACGTTCGGATCTGCACGTGGAATGTTCGAACTCTGAACAGACCGCGTGCAGCCGAACAACTAGCGGAGGCCCTAGACTGCTACAAAGCAGGTATCACCGCCATCCAGGAAGTGCGGTGGGATGGGCCCGGCAAAAGGAGGATGAAAAACTGTGACATTTACTACGGTGACTGCTACAGAGAACAAAAGCAGCGTCTATTTGGATGCGGATTTGTTGTAAGCGGCAGACTTAGGCAAGAAGTCTTGAGCTTTCGACACGTTAGTGAACACCTTACAACTATCCGCATCAAGGCTAAATTCGCCAACATCAGCCTGATATGCGCTCACCCCCCCACAGAAGATAAAGACGGTAGCAGAGTGTTTCTACGAGCTCCTCGACAAAACATATGAGCAATGTCCTAAGCATGACGTTAAAATCGTCTTGGGTGATTTTAACGCCAAAATAGGAAAGGAGGACATCTTTGGTAGCACAATCGGAAAACACAGCCTACACGACACCACGTCTGGAAACGGACTTAGGCTGATTGATTTTGCTGCGGGACGTAATGTTACCATAGCTAGCTCACGGTTTCCTCACCTCAATATACACAAAGGAACATGGCGGTCACCTGATCATCAAACCGTCAACCAAATTGATCACGTTGCGATCGACGCAAGGCACTCCTCCAGTATTCTAGATGTCCGAACTTTCCGAGCGGCCAACATAGAATCGGACCACTACCTTGTTGTAGCCAAGGTACGGATGCGGATATCCAAGACGCCACAACAACGAGAAAATACTGTGAGGAGATTTAACGTTGGACGACTACAAACGCAACAAACCGCCAGAACCTTTGCCGATCGCGTATCCCTCAACCTCTCGAGAAGTCCTATGCTGCCAGCATCAAGTGCCGAAGACCAGTGGCGCCGATGCCAAGAAGCCATCAAAAACGCCGCAACTGATGTGCTCGGTTTCACCAGCCCACCCCCCCCGAAACCCCTGGTTTGACGAAGAGTGCCGGCAAGCACATGCAGCAAAACAAAGTGCCTACGAAGCGTCGCTGCATAGAAGGACGAGAGCAGCTCGTCAGCTCTACGAGCAAAAAAGGAGGGAAGAACATCGGCTTCTCCGGAGAAAAAAGAGAGAGCATGAGAAGCGCGCGATCGAGGATATAGAGAGGTGTTACTCCAGGAACAATGTTCGGAAGTTTTACCAAAAGGTAAAAAGAACGTGTCATGCCAACAAGACCCGAACGGAGACCTGTAGAGACGAACAAGGAAACCTTGTAGTAGAGTCACAGTCGGTGCTGAGGACATGGAAAAACCATTTCTGCAGACTGTTAAACGGCGAAGACGACACAAATTCCGCTGTTAGGCAGAACGAACCATTCAACCTGGACGATGACAGCCAAGATTTCCGTCCACCTGACCAAAATGAAGTGAGGATAGCAATATCTAAGCTTAAATCCAACAAGGCTGCTCGTCCAGACGGTGACGCCTGTCATATGACTTTTTCAACATCCAACACCAGAGGTACAATATTTCAGAAGTCTGTGCAACTACTTGAATACGCTGACGACATCGACATCATTGGCAAAACACAGCGAGCTGTCACAGGTGCGTTTGCAACTATTAGTACAGAAGCGGCAAAAATGGGTTTAGTGGTGAATGAGGGTAAAACAAAATATATGCTGTCAACAAGGGACACACGACATCGACGAATCGGGCAGAACGTCACGATAGACAGCTATAACTTTGAGGTAGTTAGGGACTTTGTCTACCTCGGCTCCGCTATAAACTCTGATAACGACATCACATCAGAAATCAAACGAAGAATCACACTTGCCAACCGCTGTTTCTTTGGCCTAAGACGGCAACTGATAAGTAAGGCCTTGTCGAGAAATACTAAGGAAACTCTGTATAAGACCCTCATCATCCCAGTCCTGCTTTATGGTGCAGAAGCATGGGCGCTATCAAAGGCGGATGAAGATCTCCTTGGTCGTTTCGAACGCAAAATTCTTCGAGTGATTTTTGGTCCCGTTTGCGTTGACGGGTTTTGGAGGAGAAGATTTAACAGCGAACTCTACGAGCTGTACAGCGACATCGACCTAGTCAGAAAAGTACGCATCAGTCGTCTAAGATGGCTGGGACATGTAGAGCGAATGGACACCAACGCTCCGGCCCGAAGAGTCTTCGATTCTAACCCGGAGGGACAACGCAGTAGAGGAAGACCTCGCCTTAGGTGGCGCGCGCAAGTGGAAGGGGACCTCAACCAACTTGGAGTGCGCAACTGGAGGCAGTTAGCCAAAGATCGCGCTAACTGGAGAGGCGTATTGGTTGAGGCCCAGGTCCACCCCGGACTGTAGCGCCACATAAGTAAGTAAGTAACTTAGAGCAAATCATTCATGCGCACGAAAATATTTTAACGTTTTCATCTTACAGAATCTGACCCCAGCCTTAATTTTATTATTTATCTACTTCCTTCACTTTGTTTAAATTGGCTGAAGTTGTGACTTCCTATGTCCAAGTTTAATGGTTCGTTGTGGCTGAAGCCAGATTTTTGAAAAGTCTTCGCCGTTTCGCCATCTTTTAAAGACAGTCTGTGACTCTGCAATAAAATTCCCTAGCTGATTAATCCAGGTTCGTATTGTTGCCTTGCCACGTCTTTTAAAATTTGTCGACGCATGGCTGCGGGACTACCTAGTACATCTTTATTTCAAGTAAGACTTCTGAAACATATATTGCAACTATTACTTATAAGTTCACCAACTCTAGCCCGATAGAACTCAACGGGGTTGCTACAAGTGGCTGATAAAAGAAGCTCAATTAAGATGTCTCAGACAATGACTATCACAATCGGAATTGAACCTAATGGTACGCCACCTCCTTGGTTAGTGCTATCCAAGAATACGGGCGGTTCAAACTAACCTCTGAAAACTATCCCAAGACTTGTCTACCATTTGAATATCCTCTTTGGATGCTGTAGCTCTATTTCTAATGCAATCCTTCTTATCATTTCATTTCAGCGAAATCATCCAAGTCTCCCACTAGCGAAACGTAAGTACCGCCAGCCCCCAGACGGCCGCTTCTTATTTTCCTTAGTTCACTTTAAGCCTAACATTGGATTTTTTATTTTATTTTATTTTTGTAAATACGTTCATAACTAACCGCATGCCAACATACCACGTTCATTTTGTACATTTTATGAACATAGTTTACAAATTCAATACCTACTCTTATTCGTGCATACTTTGTTTGTTTGATTATCATTTTTTTACTGAAAAAAAAAAAGAAAAAAAAAAGTTGAGGAACATTTGCGCCATAAAAACAAACTGCATCAACGAGAATGAGACCTTAAAAACCTCAAACTCTCATTATATACCCTTTGTCAGAGGACACCAAACATAAAAAGAAGAACCCACACATAAATACACACATTACACATCCCCATCCAAAGAATGAACCATCATTATCATAAAAAAAAAAGCTCTCACTTATCTTTCTCTCCTTCAACGAAATTGACATTAAAATGTAAATTCTCAAGCATCAAGCACACTCTCTCCACTCCACCAAATCAAAATTAAATCGACTTGCTTATACCTAGTTGTACTCTGTTTTCTAAACTCTTGCCTATCCTTGCAACATTTTATACTCATTCTTGCCAATAATAAATCGTTTAGACACGATGAGACCCAACAGCCCGGACCGAATGTTGCCCTCCTAGAATCCAACATCAATTCAACAGCCACACCGAATGGTGTTACTATCGTTGGCGCCAACAACGGCAACAGTAATGGCAATCAAAACAACATGAACGGCCGTCAAAGAAACAGCTCCTTAATGGCGGGTAGTGGTAACGATGATGATTCCTTCGAATATGCCACCGACAGGGAGAGTGGCGTTTACAATCCAACCACAGTGCCCCTGAAGAGTGTCCGCAATAGCGCCCAATCGACGACGACGACGGCATCCAATGACTTAGACAACAAGCAGCCAGTAGCATCAGCAGCAGCAGCAACAACAACAGCAGCAGCCACAACAGCTGGTGGTGACCTATTAACCCGGGGCAATCAATTAGGTATTCCCGAGTCAAGATGTTCGCGTTGGATACCAAAGGATCAGAGGGAGCTTCTGGAGAGGCAAGCCAAATTGTTAGCGAATCGTATACAGAAACCAGTTGAAACTGAATTCTAGCACACGCCTAAACGTACACCACCACCCCACACACAAAACCACACACACCAAACATACACATACACGATCAAACTAAGATTATTTTTTTTTCTTGCTGTGTATTTAACGAGATTTATTTAATTTTTTATGTATTATATATTTTGAAATAAGACCAATGGAACTATTAAGAAGCGAATTTGATGACAAGACGTTGTTACGAGAATAACTATTATTAAAGCTAAAGAAGAAGAACATAAAAACGAAAGTGTTGAGCATTTCTTTTCTTTTGTGCAAATGTCCTTGTGCTGTGAGAATAATATATATATCAGAGATGGGGGGTTAGTTTGTTAGTTTCTATCACGAAAAAAACGCTCGGCGGAGATTTGAATCGTATCCATTTTGACAACTGGAGTGTACTTTCCTTCTGTGACTCTGTGACTTCAGTTTCAACTATCTTTCTTTGTCTGCTTTTCGTGTTTCATGTTAATTAGGCTATAAGTCGGTGGGACTTTAACTACACCAGAATGCACTGTGAATGTATCTATGTGTGTGTGTTGTATCTATGTATGTTGTGTAAATGTCCTTTCCGTTGAATGTTTTTTTTTTTTTATACTGTAAATATGCTTTAAGGTGGGGTATAAGAGCAAGCAACTTCACTAGATTTCATTCCCTCGTTAACACGCACCTACTTTCTACTAACACAGGTATGGATGAATATGGTGCTGTTTATTTTTAGCATCGAAGTATCATCGGGGACTATTTGACCAAGCAGAATAAGCTGGAAATTAATTCGGGAGAAGTAAATGTGTACGACTGGGTCGTAGGGAACTTTCTTACATGAAAATTAATTTTACAGCTGATTTAATTTTACAGGTGATAGCTATATATATAGATTTCGAGAGATATCTGAATCAGACCACCATTTTCGGGTCTCTTTTCGTATCTCTACCACTATAAATCTTACCCAGAGAGACTTTCTGGATTTCTCCCAGAGTTCTTTCCTGGGCTCGATTCCTAGTGTTAACGCAAGCATCTGTTTATAGGAGACCTATGCATTTTATCGACTGGGTCTCGACCCAATGATGTCCCAAGATCGTCATTCTTTTGCCAGCCATCGCCAGACATTGACACAGTATAAGTTCCGCTGTCTCAGGTTCCTCCAGGCATAGTTTACAGGTATCATCCTCTCTAAGGCCCATCTTCCTTAAGTGATACCCGAAATTACCATGTCCTGTTAACAAAGCCACCACCCATTTCAATTTTCTTCGACTCATGCTTAGAACCCTTCTTTGAGTGGAGCAGGTCGGCCACTTAATTGCCATTTAAGCCTGTCTACATTGTTCCACGGTTGACCACCTTCTCAGTTGTTCTGCCGTGATCCATTTGTGAATCAGCTGTTCTACCATTCCTTTGCCAATTGAAGAGAATGGTTTTGGTCCCAGCAACTTTTCGGTTGACCCATGTTTTGCAAGGGAGTCCGCCTTTTCGTTGCCTTCGATCCCTATGTGTCCTCGTACCCAAGTCAGTGTTACTTCATTTTTAGATGAGCACTTATTGAGCTTAAGTACACATTCCAATGGCAATGATGTTGTTATATTTGTCTGTTCCATGCGACTGATCGCCGCCTGACTGGCCAGTGCTATAAAGACATTTCTTCCCTCCACCTGACTCGCAAGCAAGTAGTCCAACGCATGCAGCAATGCAATCATCTCAGCCTGGTATACAGAAGAGTAATTCCCGAGGTATAGTTCCAGCTCTGCTGAATAGATACTGGCACCCGCTCCGTCATCCATCATCCATCATGGATCCATCTGTGAAAATCACTATTTCACCACTCCTTTTTTCTGTAAATAATCCGTTCTCAATACGAGTTTTGTGATTCCTTTCCATAATACGCACCCTTGTTATGCCATCCATAGGCATGTTCAGCTCCATAATCTCGTTTTTGACAAATTCCGGGATCTTCATATGCCCATGGATGGTACCACGATTCGCATTTCTCGATGCAAACGAAGCGCCGTCAGAGCCGCTGTTTTCTTAATAAATAAGTCCAGCGTTAAAATCCCCAGGATCACTTCCAATGCGCATGTTGGTGCTGTCCTTATTGCACCTGTAACTCCTATACATGTTAAGCGTTGGACCCTATCCAGGTGCTTCCTCATAGTTTTCTGGGAGGCCTTCGCCCACCATACAACCGAGGCGTAGGTAATAACCTGAGCTAACACTGACAACATTTTCATGCACAGGGTTTCCGCCGGGAAGGTATACTACTTTATTTTGCCGCCATTTCGGTAAACATTAGTCTTGACTGTTCATATTTGGCAGTCGTGAAGTAGACACTTATGGCAAATTTATTATAGAAAAATATTCGATAAACCAACGTAATTTAATCGTTAAAACATTTTATCAAAATCAATCATCGATTACTGTGACGATGAGAAAGTTACGTGATATTTTTGGGAGTGCCAACAAAACGCACTATTTATCGTGTAGTGAATGATTTCGAAGAAAGAGGGTCTGTAGGTGATATGATAGGCCCAAGCATGGACCACAAACGTACTGCAAGATCGGCTGAAAACATTACTACTGCTCAAGAAAGTGTTCAAAACAATCCATCAACCTCAATTAACGGTAACTGTGAATGGGGAGCGATATCGTGATATGATTGAAAACTTTTTAACGCCACAAATTCATGCTTTGGGCTTGATTAACATGTGGTATCAACAAGACGGTGCCACATCGCATACAGCCAGGATTACAATGGAATTACTTCGAGACCTCTTTCCATAACAAGTTATTTCAAGAAATGGTTATGTTGATTGTCCTCCACAGTCGCCTGATTTGACTGCTCCGGACCTATTTTTGTGGGGATATCTGAGAAGCAAGGTTTATGCAAACCTTGCAACTCAAACAAAAATATTCGTGATGAAATTAATGAAATACCGCCTGAAATGTGTGCGAATGTAATGAAAAATGTGCTCAAAAGGGCTCGCATTTGTGAGACTAACAGAGGCGGACATTTATCGGATATTGTACTCCATACATAATTGCCGACATTAAATAAAACATTTATCAATATAAGATCCATTCTCTTTCATTTAATCAAAAATTATAAACAAACAAAGTAGTATACCTTCCCGGCGGACACCATGTACAAGGACACTTGACTGAATCAGTCTCTTTGAGAATAAATACTTTGGCTTTTGTGAATTTTAGTAAAAATGTTTGAGCAGCTTTCAGAAGACTGAGAAGTCAAATTTAAACATTAATACCAGGTCCAAGGTTCAAGATAAATCCATGTCGTTTGACCTGCAATTTCTTAGAGCACACTAGCAAACAGACAGAATTATGAGACCATCCTTTCGGCCGATATTTTTACCGATGACCCATTTTAGGTACGAGAAAGTGGCAGTCAATATTTGCTTTTAAAATTAAACATTAAATATTTGAGATCTTGTCAAAAAATGTAGTCCTATTTGGAAGCTTAAATCTGGTACCCTGTTCGAGGTAAATCATAACGTAGCTAGATAAAATGTGTTTATCCCAGAGGTTGCTTATAAAGGCTGCAGGAAATAAACCTCAAAAGAGAAAATGAAATAAGGCCCCAAATTTGGGGAAGGGTAACAATTCGCGCTCGATAGGTGGCGTCGGCTGACTTAAAAAGGCCCCTTGGGGTCTTATTTCATAACTAAATTAGAGAAAAAGAAAATGAAACCCCAAATTTTATAAAAATCGTTGTTTTTTCTGAATAACTTTTGGGGACTTATTTCCTTTTTTATTTTGGGCCTCATTTCGAAGAAACCGTCTCAGCGAGGCGACTTTAGAGTTCGTGGTGATTCACAAAGGAACAAGTTTGTACAGTTAGAGCTGCCCTCAGTGTTACTTGTTATACTCGAACAATGAGGGTTAATCGTGAGAAGGGATGTGTCCAGGTCAGATTTGAGATGTAGATGGCGTTTAGGTGGGTGTCTTGTCTGGCTACGTGGCGACGAGTTGCTTGCGATGGCACCCCAAAATATTAATCATGACATGACTAAAACTATTTCCAAAAGGAAGTATTTGATTTTATATCCAGATGTCGCTTCTGCGCTTACAAAAAAAAAAAACATAATATAACGTCCTTATAAAAGGTAATGTCGATTTTCGACAACAAGCGAAGCTAGTACATATAAATATGGTAAATTTTGTTTGTAAATTTTTAGTGAGGTCTTTCTATAGGTACTGCGCTAATCCTCTTAGTTATAATTGGAGTCTCTGCGAGCTGGGCCGCTTGTAGGTCTCAGTTGTTTCAAGAGTCATATGAACAGTTCTTTGATCTTTCTGTATAGCTCTAGTAATTCGTCATTGAATCTTCTCCTTAAAAATCTGTCAATGCAAACGGGACCAATATCTTATGAGGAAGTTTTAGCTCACTGCAGCCTTGCATGCTTTTTTAGCACAATGGACCTGATTGATGAAGCAGGAGCACCTATTTATCTACCTTTTTACCTATCAGCTTGGAAATTCTTGAGTTCCGTAAAAACTGACTGGGATTATCAGAACTTTTTTTATAAAGTCTACTTACGAGTAGATGTTGGTCAGAGCTGCCTGTTCAGCGATAGGAAAAAAGTTATCCCTTGATTCGATTTATGAAAAGAGGTAGGCAAAAGTCTACGATTGCTGTATGTTGTGACGTGTTGTACAATTCGTCAGTATCGAACATCCCCTCCTTTTGGCAGAGTATACTTCGTTATACCCTGGAAACCTCTAAACAAATTTTAGTCACTCCTTTTTCTACTCTCGCTCGTAGTTTTCCACCAACTACATCAATATCGTCGATGGGTCCACATGCTTCTAAAAGATCGTGCCTCAAGTATGCTTTTCACCTCCTACGAGAGTCCTCCTCAAATCATGTGCCTCCTCTCGAGTTTAGGTAACTTTCCATGAAAATTGTTCTTAATTCGTTTGAAATTGCGGAGATGCGTTTAATTAAAAGTTGTCTAACATGTCCCATCAGCCACCGCCCAAAAATCATTTGCCACACAGATATTAAATTGCCTGCTAAGCATATTAATTAATCCCAATGTCAATGATGTCATTAGCCTAATCTGTCGTCGACTGGCAACGAACACATCGGGCGGAGACTTCATCTTCAACAGCAGATGATATCCCAATTGTGCATACACCACAAGTACGCACAATGTACCTACACGAACATGAACACACCCCCTGGTGAATTGGAATTTAATCATTCAACCGGCCGCAAGTCAATCGATTTCCTTGAATGCTCATTAGTTGTGCTTGTGGTACTGATACAGTATCCAGTATAGACCTGGGCAATATGTACTTTGTGGTGGGTATTAAACGCAAACTCTTAAAGTCTTTCATTTCCCTTAAATGTGTCCTATCGTTGGGTAGGAGAAATGAGCAACACAATAACCTCTCCCGTCAGATATTGGAAATATTATTTAAATATTAATAATTTGAAAAGTTCTACCGGGCCACCAGAAGGAGACGAGCGTGATTAATGGCTGAGTTGATATTAAGGCTCCGCCAAAAAATGGAAAACTTAAAACTTCAACTACGATCCTCTGTGCACTTTGTTCTTTGTGGCTGATGTCTGCCTGTCTCATGGCGAGAGGTCCTTTTGAGCGATTACTGTACGAACACGAATTGAATGTCAAAAGCAGAATAAATTTAATTATTCTTCTCCTTGGGTAGCACAAGGAGTGGTGAGCATTTAACGAAACAAAGCAAATGAACATTCTTCGCAAAGATAAAAAGTATAAAGAAGAAAAAATGAGAAACACGAAAAAAACTTTAAAGTGACTAAAGCCCACAGAGAATGGGTGGAATTCAGCGAGCGGAAAATCCGCTTTGGCAGTGCTTAGCACGCCAGAACTCGCGAAAATTTAATTTAAATTATCTGAAATATTTTCGCCGTTTTAAGTGCATGCCGCTGCTGATCATTTGTCATGGGAAAAACAGAGCAAGCGATTATGCAAGTAATTTAACTTTGAGTTGGGTTACTCGGGCGTATGCGCGATATTTTCCCTGTTAAAACATTCCTCGCTTTGCGTGTGAAATTGATATGAGCGATGCCAAGTTGTAAGTCTTCGAATGGAATTGGTTGGAAAGGACATTTTCAAAACATGACATTGGGTGTAGGGTGTGGTTTCAGTGGCTTTAAAGCAGCCCAATCAAGTGTCCTTTCCAATTATTTTGAACAGTATCGAGTCACAAAATGGTTTCCACTTGCAGATGGTTATATGTAAAAAAAAAGAACACATACTTTGACCAACATCCCGATGGATGCTAGGACAGGACAGTGTTATCTACTTCACGCGAGCTAATCACTTAAGCCACTTCTTTACGAAGGACTGGCTTATTTCTTATTTGCCTTGCCAAACTCCGCACCTACCTTATCCGCTATGCTAACAATTTTACCAAACATACCACCATCTTCTTCCGGAATCGAACACCAGCTTCCCATTATTATCGTCTCGTCTTAATTACCTTTTCACATGTGCTACCGTATCCCATGTCCAAACAGGGGCGAAAAAAAAGTATCCAACAATACCCGAACAAAATTATCTTTATTATTGCGGCCGTTGGTAAACTCATAAGTATTGGAATGGGCATACAGCAGCAGACAGACTGGCAGACGGGAGAGGAAAAATTAATTAAATTGTCGTGCGAATCTCCACCGCATATATCCACCCACCATCCTTCGTATTTTATTTTTTAGTTTTCTTTTGAAATTATATTATTCCCTTGTGGTAACAAAGGATACAAATAACAAAAAGGAAAATACATACATATTTACATTACTTTACGAAATGTACGCTCATAAGTTTTCTCTCCTGATTGTGTCGTCGTCGTCGCTGTAGTCAAAAAAAAAAAAAAAAAAAAGGCAAGTCTGCGCTGTCTAGGCTAGAGATGATGATCCTTTGCGTTGCACATTTTTTTTGGTTCCTTGCTTTATGATGTAAAATAAATTGGTGTTGGATTAAATATAGTATTTTGTTAATTAATTAAAATTGTTCCCTTTGAAATCTTCTGTCTACTCTTGCATCTATGTTGGTTGTCTATGTGTGTTTTTCCTATATTATTTTTTGCTGGGTGTGTTTGTTTTATTTCTTACATTTTTTGTTCACTGAACTGTAGTACTAAGCAAACCAGAGAGATAACCAGGTAAACAAACAAAACAAATATTTTAAATCTAGTAGCGACACAGAGAGTGCCGACATTAAGACGGAGACAAAGTCACATGCTGCCAAATCGCAGAGATTACCATCGTTCTCATCGTTATTCATGAGGAGAAATGAGAAATCTAAAAAGGATTCCACTTTGGCAGCGGATCAAGCTGGTGGCACCACCGCAACCACTACCACTGATGAGGACGTGCAAAACCTGGGCGAATCAAATGGGGCGATGACAGCGTCAACTGGTGGGGATGGTATGAAAATCACTGAGGGTTCAGCGACTGGAAACGATAATAAACCGAAGGTGGGTTTTATTTTTTATTCTAAAATCAATTTCAATATAATGGGATAATTTAAAATTGCAATAGTAAGAAAATATTTTTATTTTATTTTTGGGAGTAGGGAAAGTTTACAAATCCAGCTTAAGGACTATTCACATGAGAGCGAATTGCGAACAAATCCATTTAACTGTATTTGTGAATCGAAGATTGATATTTGTTCTATCACGAATTATATTAAACTAGCGGTCCCGGCGAACTTCGTCCCGCCCAAAATTGACTTTTTCACTAAAATAATTTGTAGCATTCACTATTCCACCTGAAATCAATTTTGTTGATCCAAAATATATTTTGACAAACACGACCTCACTGTATATACTACGATCAAAATTTAAAAAAAAAAAAAAATAAAGCTCGCCGTACAAAATGTATGGAAAATAAATTTTCAGGAACTCTCCAATTTATCTTTAAATTTTCCCAATTTTCTTACCGTATGAACCTTCCTTAGGCGTAGACAAACTCAACAAAGAAAATATATCTCAAATCGGACCATCCGTTCTCGAGTTATAGGCGATCTTACGGATGCAACTTTGTTTTATATTATATAGAAGATGATTAAAGAAAAGATTCAAATATAATTTAGTTAAGATGCTCTAAGTTAACAAATTTAACAAAAGGAGTTTAAATAATTAACTAACAAACATGCGCAAACAATTAAAATAGGTTTGATAAGAAATTTGAGTCTATTGGGCCGAGCATTAGAGTTCATCCCCAAAGGACACGTTCAATAATCATTACACCACCCGCTATATATTATAAACGCTTAAGAACTATGGAGAAAATTTAAAACTCAACTACCTACTTAACTATTTAACTAAATAGAATAATACTAATAAAATGGAAGAGAACCATAAATTTGTTCCCGTGTCCGAAATGGTTAATTTTTAAAAACTTCCTTTCGAACCTTCACTTATATATTTTGTAGGCAACAACACGTGCATTTGTAATGGAACATTTCGTCATTGTGGGTTCGAAAAAAATTAGCCTGGCCACTAATGCTGTAATCTGCTGTAATCGAGTGCAAAGTTACATACAAATGCAGCGCCTTGTCGTTGAGCTCGAATTGCTGAACTTGATCTTGATGTGCGTGCGCGATTTGATTCGTTGCGTTCTTCGCGTTGCTCATCGTCCTCCATTGACCGTGCATGTCGCGTTCGCCGACCAATATTTGATCGTCTTGACATAATTAACTCTAAATACAATAATTTGTTTTAGCTTTAAACACTGCAGAATATGTGACCAATATAATGCACAGATTACAAAAATGTAATACACTTACTTTTTATAAAGACAAAGATATAGATACATAATTTAATTCGTTGGCATTGTGAACAGTTCGGTTGATAAAACAAAACTCAATTTTATTTGATATTTTAAAATAAATTGTAACTGAAGTTTTGTTCAATGAAATAGATTTTTAGTAAATATACATAAATATATACACAAAAATGAATTTTTTGGAATGGCGGTTGCGCCTTCTTTCAAAAATTGCTCATACTAATAACTATATAAACCTTCTCTGCATGGTCTATTGAACAACAAAAAAAAAACTAAATCAAAATCGGATGTGTGCGGCAGTCGGTAGGCTGTCACACACACATTTAGCAAGTTATTTTTATATATATAGACTAGCCTGCTAGCTTTAAGCTAGCTTTAAAAATCCTTGACCGATGGAACTGGAATTATTGAGATGAACTACATTTTGTTACAGAATATTCCACAAACGTATTTGTCACGCAGATTCTAATTCAAAAACGGACCCTGAGTGAATGTTTACTACAACGTGGTCGTTTCGAATCAGTCTCTGAAATTGTAACATTCAGAGTTTTTCCTCCTCTTAATCAGTGCGACATTTTTGTAAGCCTCAGTTTAAGCAAATACACGATTACACTAAAAATTTGATTTGAAAATCATTTAAGTTGCTGTTCAAACACAGTCCGCCAATTTCCTATTTCGACTATAGACAGCATGAGAAAATAAAAAAAAAAATCTTAAACAAGGATCTTCCTCCCCCCAAGAGACAGACAAATCATAAGCAGAATATTTACGTCTGCACTTCGATCGTCCTACCGCACTATATCTTCTCGGAAAACATAAACCAGACTCCACATTACTTAACCTACTACTGCGAAGAAAATTACAAAATCAGGCAGACATACAATTTGCCGACAAGGTTTCCACCCCTTATCCAGTGCGGCTGTAATTCAATTTACTCACAGCCAGGACAACAAATCTGCTTGTAATTCTACACAGCCGGTGGATGTATTCCATATTAAATTATATGATAAACGTACAGGTACCCTGGTCGCAGATATAACACGTATCCTGCCTCAATAAATAAGAGTAACCTCATGTGTGAGTCCTTGGTAAAGGTTTTTGTGTTCTTTTTGTCGCCTCACAAAGCTGTTTTAAGTTTAAGTTAAGCTTCTACAGTAAGATCGGCATTTTTATTTTTTTAAATTTGGACGCATCCTTATAATCCAGATGTGTCTTGTGAATTTTTACCCCAATTACAGAGATTTGTGTGAAAATTAATTTTAACTCTCGTTTCCTTCCAGGAGGACAAACAGCTCGTCTATGCAGAACTGGTGTTGAAACCGTCCGATAATCAGTCAATTCCGTCTAAGAATTCAACAGAATATGCTGAAATTGTCTACGTACAGAAGCCAACATCAAGTGGAACCAACACAGAGAGCAAAGTGAAGATATAAATACAAAAAAAAAAAAATCACATCAGAGATGTCGATTGTAATTAAAACTATTGATTTCCTTTTTTTAATTCATACTTACGTCCTTCAAAGTGTATTACTACCTACTTTAAGTACCAAGACTTGTAATTATGTCTACCGCTTAAATTTTTTTTTTAATAAATACTTCCGCACAATTAACAGAACGCACAACAATCAGGATGTACTATTGGAAATTACTGTAACCGCACAAAGGTCATTAATATTCTTGAAATTAAATTTGTAAACCGTCTTCTTTGTAATTGAAACTTAATGGTAAAATACTTTTTAAGCTTATTCTTAGTGTGTATTTTAAAATTAAAACCTTTTTATATATTTATATATGTTGTATAAGGAATAAAATAACATTTTAATTAAAAAGTAATGTTTTGCATTTTTGTCAGCAAAGATGAGGATTGTGCGAAATTGAAACGAATTGGCATCACTGGACGCCTTTCTTCATGTGGGCATCAGAGTTTTTTACAGTCAAAATAATGGTAAGTTGTTGTACAAGAACCAAAGGGATATTTTGTAATTTTGAGGAAGCTGCTACAGATATTACAAACATGCTCGGTGAAATCTTGAAGTCACCTTAAACACACAATTCATCTTAAGGGTTAGTGTCACTTTTGACGTATGTACTAACCTATCCAAATTCTAACAAACCGGCGGATGTATGTACAGGGTGGGCCAAATACAAGTTAATTTTAAAAAAATGAGCAATATTATTTTTTTAATGTTATATTGGTTTAATAGTGAGACCAAATACTCCCATTAATTATGGAACACAACGTCGTTCATTGGGCTAGCTTCGCAGTAATGTATTCTTTCATTTTAATTTTCCAAGACCTTGTTGCTGGTTTCGGGCTGTAGCGCACGGATTGCTTGGATGATATTGACTTTAAGTCCTTGAATAGTTTCCGGTTTGTTGGCATAAAATCGGCTCTTCACGGTTCCCCACAAAAAAAAAAAGTTCAAAGGGGTCAAATCGCAGCTCAGAACCTGCCAATTGACATCGCTAAGACGGCTGATAACACGATTTGGGAATTTGGTGCGCAAAATATCGATTGCGGCATGGGCTCTGTGGCATTGCGCGCCATCCCGCATAAACCAGAGGTCGTCCAAATCCATGTCTTCAATTTCAGTAAAATAAAAGTCGGTTAACGTCCACCGTTGACCGAAATGTTGTTCCCAGCCTCATTTTGGAAGAAAAATTGTCCAATGTAGCCAACACCACTCCACAATGCGAAACAAACCAAACTGTCACTTTCTGTGGATGCATTGGCAGCATGCAGGAAATAAGGCCCCAAAAGAGAAAATGAAGTAAGGGCCCCAAATTTGGGGTTTACTTCATATTGAAATTAAAAATACCTAATGAACTACTTTTTATTTAATATTGTTGATATTGGACTAACTAACTTAGACTAAAGGAATTTTGTATATACCCAACCTCGCACCCACCCTGTAATCTTACAGTAAACCCAAGCAGGGGGTTTGCTTCTTTTCTTCTTTTGGGGTCTAATTTCATTATGAAATTCCTATTTTCATTACGAAATAGGACCCCAAAAACGGAAATAACACCTTGGAAATAAGTTTTCAATATTTTCCAACGCTGTTCAAGCGTAGAGCGACTCATTTCGCTCCGCGAAGGTATGATACTGGCTTTCTGTCAAGATTTCGAGCGGGAAACAGCTGTCAGTGTCAAAATAACCTATGATTTAAAAAGAAACGACTAGATGGCCCATCTGTGAACACCCTTAGCGAACCTACTGAGAAAGACCTATGCCTTAAAACCCGTATATATAGTTAAGCAGTGCCGGCTTTACGGATGACAGCCTTGACTAGGCCATCAGGGTCAGAGGGGTGCCTTAACATCAAAAGAAAAAGTAGCGATTCACGGGGCTAGAAGTTCGTCAGTGAATGCTGTCGTTGGATTTATTTCGGTTTTACAGTTTTTTTTTTTTTTTTTCTGGAATAACTTCTTTCTCTGAGGATTTTTGTACGGCCAACATCTGTCTAAATGACTGCATTTATCTCGAGAGTAACTGAACATATTCCGATGCGGTTTTCATACTTCTGTGGCAACAAGGAAAAACAGCATAAGTCGACTTCCCGCATATCTAAAGTTAAGCCTTTAACCTGTGCTCCTGAAAAGTGACTAAAAATGGCTAATGCTGTTTTTCCTTGTGGCCACAGACTTATCATCTAAACTTATCGGGTACGTGTAGCGTGTAGGTATATGCCATTTAGTAAGAATGAAAAGGCTCTTAACAAAATTTCAATCGGGTCACTCAAATGGCCAAGTCCGGCACTATACTTGCGCTCCAAATATGCGGATGTAGCTCATTTTATCTGGGTTATCTCAAACCACCTGAGCTTATTCTTAGTTTAGTCTTCGTAAAGGTTATTTGTAGAACATAAGTCTCTCAACAGGGAGGCGGTTTAACCCTACCTATCAGTGTCATCCATCCATTCCACGAACACCCTTAGCTATCAAACGGATTGCGAACTTGTTGTCACTGTAGTTCAAGTGTCGATGCCCCTCCTTGCTGCATTTAGATTTTCGATTTATATGTTAGAGCTTCTCACTCTTGATACCTCCTCCAATTATATCATTCAGTAAAGCCATACTTTGTAAATCTTTCCTCAAATCTTCTGTAGGTACTCTTAAAAATACAACTCCGAGGCTGCATCATTTCTAACCAGGGTTCACTGATCAGCCGTCCCTAGAGCCACACTTGGTTTAATTAAAAGTTTCTTCAGTCCACATACGCAATCGAATATATCGACTTCTTGTGCCCCTTCAATATAGGACAGATTAAAACTTCAGCCATTACTCATAGAAGTGGGTAAAAGAAAACTTTAAATCCCCATATCCATCTTCTAGCTATTTTTGCCACGCTATGCCAATAAAAATCAACAGCAGAACTTCGATTGCAAATGCATTTGGCGTGCGCGCTCCATTCCCACCATACACGTCCGTGTTGTGGCCTCTCACACCAGACATCCGGTATGTTATGATAACATCGAGACGTGAAATGCGACCAAGATGGAACTTATTGAAAGATTTTACGTGGTGATTGAACAATAAACATCATGTACATGTACAATTCCTCGTAACCTATTTGGCAGAGGGATCTGTGAGCCCTGCTGTCCCGAAATTGGCCATGCTTGAGAGGAGTCCTGCAATTTTTCCACCCTGCGAGTGAGCGTGTGAGCAAGCAACTATGTGGTAGATTTTATTTTTATTTTTCCTCTACGGTTTTATGTACTTGGCGTCCGTGTCGTAGACATTGGCGGCGATGTCGTTGTCGTCGTCATCGTGTATCTCTATCTATAGCCAGCAGCCCATTCCTATGAGATTGGCTGGTATTCGTTCCATAAAAATCTTGGAATTATTTTTCATGTCGTCCGTTAACCTCCTGTTTCTTCTGGCAATATTCAGGTATGGTGTGCGGTAAGAGGAGGACAGTGGCAGGAATGAAAAATAAGGACATCTGATATCGTTTTGTGTGGACGAGAAGAAGAATCTCGGCGGAAAACATTGCATCGCGTTGCATTTCAGATAGTGTGGGTTGTATAAAAATATATTCGACTTCCGTGCTGTACGGAGCTTTTATCCTTCGTGTGCTATTATCCACATTTTGTCGATTTATTTTTTATTACACATATACAATGCTTTTCGAACAGGCAAGAATTGTGCAAGTGCGCTTTGAAATGGCATTCGCAGAGACAAGATTTTTAACTTTTGCCGTGCCGGATAAGAAAATATTGAATTTGGCAGCCATGTCACACGAATTATATTCATCGGCAAAGTAAGCATTTGCTCTTGGATTGCATTTGGCTGCTTTGATGGTATTTATTTGTATTTTTATCGCATAGCTGGGGTGTGGACTGTAACTGAACGATGGAATTTTAACCTCCTGTTGGTCTGCGTGTTTGGGAGTACTGCGTATAATAAGTGCAGGCTGTTTTTAAGTTCACTACAGTTTGGAAGTGGTCAGACAGCAACAGTTAATTCCGTTTATCTTATACCTTTCAAAATGTGGCCTTAATGGAGATACAGATGGTATACGTCTCTGGATTGAGAAACGGCTGATTGTCAATTTTTCAATGCCTCCCAGCTTCCACGCCTTGCCTCGATAGCACAGCCTCTTTGGAGTCAGTGTGTAGGACGAAGGCGATAGGCGGAGAAAAATCCGCATATTTCTTTAATTTTTTTAAAGACGACAATTTTAAAGAACAACACAAACTCATAATTGAGAGACTCTTCTAGTTTTAATTTTCCAATGGTGACAAGAAAAACCACACTAGCTGACCCGGCGAACTTCGTACCGCCTAACGATCAATGAATTTAATGAAACCTCTCAGCTAAACTTAATTTATTATTTTAATCAAGCCATGGAGCGATACACTCCCCAAGAACGGGGTATAATTTCGAACTTTTGATTTTTCGACCAAAATCATAATGAGCGATGACGCTCATTTCCACCTCAGCGGGTACGTGAACAAGAAAAACTATCGCTTCTAGGGCACCGAAAATCTACAAGTAATGTACGAGGAGCCATTACACCCGCTGCATGGTGCGCTGTTCACACTGGAGAAGTCATCCAGCCAGTTTTTTTTTTTTTTTTTTTTTTTTCGAGAACGCCGCTGATCAAACGACAACAGTGGACGGTGCGCGCTGTTGGGCCATATTAACTGAGTTTTTTCTGCCGCAATTGGACGAATAAGGACTGGAGGACATGTGGTTCCAACAGGACGGAGCTACGGCATACACTTCGCGAGCCACAACCGATATTATGAAGGCGGCGTTCCCGGGTCGCCTTATCTCTCGTTTTGCCGATTTGCACTGGCCCGCAAAATCGCCCGACTTAACCGTTCCAGACTTTTTTTGTGGGTTTTTTTTTTGGAATACCGTGTTTATGTGAACAAGCCCGAGGCTATAGAAGCCCTCAAGGACAACATTCGACACGAGTGCGAGAATCTGTCGCCCGAAGTTCTCGCCGAAGTGATGAAAAATGCCATAAAACGAGCCCGTATGGCAATCAATTGTGCCGGCCGATATCATCTTCTCGACTTGACCAACCAAATTCTAAAGGTTCAAATAAACATAATCAAAAGAACAGAATCGAAGATTTTCATTTAGAAAAAAAAATGAGAGCCAAACAACATCGGATGACTTCTTTTGGTCCACCTTTTATATACGGTGAGCAATGATGTTCGGGAATACTTTGTTGATAAGCTCGTCTCTCGATGAGGAAATTGTAAAAATTCAAAGGAAATAAGATCAATCCGCCAAATTCGTCGTCGGGAACACGGCCATTACCGACAGTCAGCAATTGCTTGGAGTCTTGAGCAGATGCTGCTGAAGTTTCTTCACATAGCACCACATATGTATTTGATGATTTGAGGCAAGCATTTATTTCATCGGCAATACTCGACCTTTGAATTACTGGCAGCCTTTGGCGGAAATTGGAGTCATTGCGCAGATCTTTCAATGTGTTTATAATCTTAACGCTTAAGCCGTACGGCATCCTTCCAAAATCGTGGCTCAGGAGGGAGGTGCCACTACCCGTTTTCCTATCCCGCTTATCTTTTGCAAAGTGTCATCTGTAGCGTCCTAAGCTATCCTATCTTTTAAACTGCAACCAACCACATGGGTACATCCAAAAAATTCTATTGTTATCGGTTAAGTGGTTTCGGAGATCGAACAGTGCCACCTATTGGGTCCAAAAGTGTCTTATATTTTAAATGTCTGCCTGAAATACATCAATACGAACGAAACAAAGAAAGAATGATGAAAATCGACCCAGCGGTTTTCGAGTTACAACGTCATCGAATTTCACCCCAAAAGAATTATTTATATACCTACCTACTTAATTTTATAACTCTTTTTTAGATAATAAACAAATAATTTTCAATAAGGAAATAAGGCGACTATTATTAAGTTATAAACTATCCTATCTCTCAAGTTGGATCAAACTGTACAAAGTGTGCAAAATTTTTTTAAAATCGGTTCAGTAGTTTATGATTCAATAGCGGAGCAACCTGCGACACGTGATTTTTATATATTAAGAAGATTACCTATTTCGAAATGCGTTGAAAAAATTGGTGAAAATCAATTACAATGGATTTCCAGTGCAAGTGATAAAAAGTGTTTTCTGCGGCCAGGTTAATACAAAAAAGAACCAATAAAATTGGGATTTAGTATTCGATTTAGCAGCAGTAATCTGAAATCTTATATCGAAATCGGAAAAAGTCAGTCAATAAAAAAGTTAATTTAAAGAACCAAAAAACCCGACTGACTAAAAAACATCTCACAGACATTAATTGTTTCTTTTTTTTTAATTTATATTTTTATATTTATTTGTTTAGCCTATGATACTCCGGTAAAAAATACAAATTTAATGACACCTCACTCTTCAAAATCGGTCAAGCCGTTTGGGCTACAGGGCGTCACGTAGGAACGTACATGGGACACGCGCGAAACACATAACCCTCCCTGTATCCAGTCGGGTAAAAACGACAAAAACTGTTTAAAAAAGTCTTAAAAATAAAAATATTAAACAAAATTCGTTCGCAATAGTAGTACTTATTATTATTCTTTTTTTTTATTTATATATAAATTCATAAGACGCTTAAAAATCGCCAACAGCTGCTTGAGAATTGTTTTGTCCCATACCCCATTGACATCGTTTGGAGAAAAACCAAGTTAAAGTTAAAGTTTGTTTTATTATTAGCTTATGTTCCAATATTTACGCCCTTATGTTGCTACATAAGTTTACATAAAAGTCAACTTTTTTGTCATAGGTCCCATCTCATACATTTTTTCACAAATTGTTTATATCCCATGCACGTGGAATACCAAAAACTGGATAAGCTACAAAACAATTTGACGAAACTTTAAATTGAATGTCTTGAATCGCGATAGATCCCAAATGAAAATATTAAGGAGCCAGTGAAAAATTCGACGACACTGCTACTTGTGTAGCAGCTGATGGAACTCTCCACAGATTATTTTCCGCTGCCTTTTCGCAGACGTTTCGCTGTCCATTTTGAGGCGATCGGAAAATGTCGTTCCTAGCTGCCACTAGGCTTAAGGCCGTATCGTATTCAATTTCCCTCCGTATTTTATGTAGGCCATCCCGATTTCCTCCTAGTCCTTACACTCTACTGCCCAGTGCCCATTGCTATGTAGGTAGAAGGTAGGCACTGTACTTCACAATGCCGTTCACTCCAATGCTCTCCACAATAATGACTGATTTCAATTAATACACTCAACTGCGATGTGAAAAAATTATAAGCGTTCATTTCCACGAACGGTGGTCAATGGAGCTGACCAAACGATACCCGCGAAATCTTCTGTCGATAATTAATTAAGCGTGTCCTGAAAATTCGTCCCATTAACAGTCTTTCCGTTGGAAAAATCCTCTTTCCCAATAATGGCTATGATTGGCATTAATGGAAAATCTTTTTCCCCAAAAAAATACTTATTAATGGGGACTGGGGGTATTATTTTTTGTTGATACCATTTAAATGTATTATACACTGTGTGTGTGTGTGTGTGTGTGTGCCCCTACACGCTCAAGTTGCGCCAGTAGTTCGGCAGAAGGAAAATCTGTTCTGTATCTATTCGCCAATTGAAAAGTTTTTACCGAAAACCTATAATAAAACAGAAATTGAAATTGAAATTCAAGAAGCGTTTTATTGAATTACGTGCCTAGTGCGCAATTTTAATATCTGCTCTTTCATCAGGCTGTGCTCCTCGCGTGTGGCCCGTCAAAATTCACTGGATATACACCAAATTCAATGAGCACCAAGGACAAACGTATAATGGAGACTTTGAGTTATTGGCGGTAACCGAACTGTGGCATGCCAAACAAAAATAAAATAACAAAACAACCACACAACGCACAGTCTATTGAGATATCAACGGTACAAAAGGACGAGAAGACATCCAGAAATCGGGAACAATAGCATGCGCTATACATCAACTTTTGAAAACCATAAAGTTCGTATGTACATACATATATCTGGTGGCGGATGGTGTCGGGGTGTCCTTGCTGCCTTGCTGCCTGCCTCATTCAAATGTTTCGTCGTCGTTTTTCTTATGTCGGTTACTCTCCGAACACCATTTTATTGACTTGTATGGCTTTTGTCATCAAATATGTTTCGACAGGATATTGCTCAGCAGATGTTGTTCGCATCGCAATATTTTTGTATGTATGTATTTTTCATTAGATTATTGGAAAACTGATAGCACGTATACAGTCGATGCCATAAAAAATGGTCCACCAGTTTAGTTGGTTCGTACTTTATGGGGTATTAAGGATTTATAGCCTTTGGGCAGAATGGTTTGGGGTGGAGTTGATTCGGAAATGGTTGGTAAATTGGAGGACGAATGGCCTTTTTAGGAGTTAATAGAGAGACCTAAAAAATTGTTGGTAAAGATCCGGTAAGGAGGAAGCTAGTGCAAACAGGAATTGGTACTTTTGTTGGGTGTCGAATTTATTCTCTTTGACGATCTTCAAAAAAAGTTTGGACGCACAAGATGATAGTATTTACAGTCATCTTTAAGTGCGTAACTGGAGGTTTGGCGATACGCCAACCATTGCGGTATGATTAAACCAGATCAACATTTTTATACTCTAATTTAACTTTTGAATAAGAACTTGAATTGACGGAATTATACATAAAGCAGCATGTGCAATGTGCATGGTGAATGATTGAAAATTATTATTTTCATTACGTTAACGAATTTGAAACAAAGTTCGCCGGGTCTTAATTCAGTCTAAATAAAAAGACTGATTTTCTCAGGCTGTGAAAAACCTCAACTTGCCCTCAGCTTTAACCCCCTCCAGCTGACAGTTCCCCACTGAGACCAACATGTAAAAAAAAAAAATAAGCGAAGTTAGCCAAAAGATTTCTGCGGAATTCCACTCACTGTCACTTCAGTCACCAAAAGGCAACACTTTCGCATTGTTACATCTGAGGGTTTCTCTGAGATGTGACAGCTTCCGCATCCGTCAAATTATAGCCCAACAAAAATTGTTTGCTCTCTAGTAAATAATGAATTTTTATTATACCCATCATAAATCCTTTCCTTCAGGACAGTAGCATCAAACTGACAGCACAAGCAACATTATGGCGGCGCTATCCTAGCTCGTCCTAGTTCGCTGTTGTCCCTCGCATTCAATTTTTGAATGTAATTAAAACGAAAGTGCAATGCACGCCATCAACCCCTTTGAGCCCGGCGAGAAAAGCTGGTGAGAAATCATACCCCATGGGTCATAAAAGGACACGCCGTTTTTAGTGCAAGAAAAAAAAAAACAAAGAAAAAAACCCCACTACGTTTTAATTAAACTGGCTTTTTTGTATACGTTTAACGTTGAGTGAGGGGGCGCGGAGCACCGACATCGGTTAGGTGCGAACACAAATATGCAGCTTGGCATAAAAGCGGATGGATTTGGCCAACCCCACTGAAGAGCTCATCCGCGCGATGAGGATTTATAAAATCCGTGCGCAATGGCTTAAAATGACATTTTCATAACTCAATTTTATTAGTTTCAGCTGAAGCGTTAATTGGATATTTTTTTTTTGCCGCAACCCCCGCGATTTTATTACCTAACGCCATCATGCTAATATAAACGTCACTCTGGTGACACCACCGACCGGGGAGACTATGATGGGAACTTTTATGTTGACTCAAAATCAAAAGCGGTGTGAAGCTCAGTTTAGCTAAGTGGTTACGGTTAATGTGTGTTTAATTAAAAAACAGAACGTGCTGTGTAAACGAAGTGGAATAATTAGAATTCATGGACTGGAGAACTATAATAAAATGGGCTATCTAACTAAGCTTATGATGTAAATTGGCTGGCGGAGTGAATGTGTTTGGTTTTTAAGCGTTAATGGAGTTAAGTAAGAGTTGCATAACCATTTTAGATATTGAAGTTAGACTCTTAGAGGTAGCTGTAACGGTGGTGGGCATGCATTGTGCTGCTCAAATGAAGTGCATTTTTATTCGACTCCATTGATAAATATCTACGAGTAGGGCCAAATATGAACCGGCAATTACAGGGTTACTGTTGTTTTAAATTTTTTCCAATGGCTGAGGTTTAAAGGTGTAAACAATTGACATCACATAATTATTTCCACAGCCAAATAACCCATATGTTGGTGAGAATAGACGGCACTAAAGGTCAATGAGGGCTTCTGAACTACCTCTCCAAACAGTCCGTCAATTTAGCTTATTGAGTAAGCTGTTCAACAAAAAATGAGCGGCATCGCTGAGGAAAAGTTATGTTGAAATTATTGAGGATCAAGATCAATATTGTCTTCGGCGAATTCTCCGAATTCACGGCGCACAAAATAATCACGCGGTATCTGTTCTCTGTTCTTGCATTAGCAATTTTTTTGGCTGCTGCTCTGTACGATATCTCGCTTGGTGCGGCTTATTGAATTGTTTGCCTAAATTGCCACATTTCGTTAACAGAATTAAGCCGATTTGACAAAGACAAAACCCGCCACATTTTGCTCTTTTACAGATGACTCGATTCGACACCTGACCATGGATATTGCGATCCATGTTAACCCAGGGTCCTGCGAAACGCGCATTAATTTTGACAAATTGGACCACAGTTTTGCAAAATTTGAAAGTTTTGTTTTGCCGTAAGTATGGACAAAAATAGAGCAAAAATTAAGAAGAGGATCTTCTGTAGAAACATATTTCTGAAACCCATACCAAGTTGCAAAAAAGGTTTTAAACAAAAAAATAGGGAGTGTGCTTGTAACCACACACAAGATGTGAAACTTCTCTCGCTAAATGTGGATGTTAAATTGTATTGTTTAGTAGTTGAAAATTATAATAAGAAATTTAATATAAATAACAAATCTTTATAATACCATAATCTTAATACAGCGCAGTAGAAGACATAAAAAGTAAGACGCGAAAGGAATTTTTAAAAAGAAGCAGGTCTCTAACAACTGAATTAAGATTTATTTTTCTTTGTCAAAATTTACCTGCTACTGCTAATGATATTTCCCCAGCATGATATTTGGAATGGATATGGGTGTAAGTTATTGGAATTTGCTCGAATATGATATGCGCTATTGCATGCGCTGAAATAGGGGATGTATAATGAACCCTGATTTCCGTGGGAAAGCAAGAAGGTGGGGGAAAGTTATTTTGGATTTTAAAATATGGATTGTGTGGGATATGTAACCTAGATAAGTGTATCCATTCATTTAAAAAGATTTCAAGCAATCCAATCCAACGTCTTCGACTTTTAGAGATTTTGTTTGTATTTTGATTTAATTTAATCAACTGATTCAGTAGTCTAGTGTCTGTGTACGACCTAGCTTTATCAGTTGACTCCCTACCTCCCTACCTAAAAAATGTTTATATCTCGGCAACAGCGCCACCTATCGGATCCATGACTAGACTATCCTATATTTCAAACTACAACCAACGATATAAAGGGTGGTTATTTTAACGGCCGATGTTGAATGTGAACCACACCTTAACGTCAAGTTTTTTTCTGCATTTCATTTGACCTTTCTTAATTTCAGACTAACTCAATTTGAACCATGAAAGATACACAATCGAGCAACGCGTTATAGTTTCAGGCTTATTATGAAAATGGGCGTTCAAATCAAAATACATATCGTGCACTTCGATTTTTCTTCGGATTTTCCACATGTGCGCACTATCGGAAAAATCCTGCAAAATTTGAGCAAATCGGGTCTGTAGGAGATGTGAAAACACCAGTGCATGTTCTTACAGCTCGTACTGCAGAAAATATTGCTGCTGTTCGCGATAGTGTGGCTGAGGAGCCGTCCACCTCAACTCGTTGTCGTGCCCAACAATTGCACCTCTCACGCTCGTCGTTGATGAACATTATGCATAAAGACTTGCATTTACGCGCTTTCAAGGTGCAATTGACTCAAGAACTAAAGCCTCTTGACCATTTCAAGCGTCGTCAATGGTCAGAATGGTAGCAAGAAATGGCAACAGTGGATGATCAGTTTTCGAAGAAAATCATCTTCAGTGACGAGGCACTGAGATCATGTGATTTGACACCGTTGGACTTCTTTCTTTGGGGTTATTTGAAAGAAAAGGTGTACGTCGATAAGCCAGCAACAATTCAAGAGCTAAATGATGAGATAATTCGGCACATTAACGGCATAGAACCTCAATTATGCCTCATCGTCATCGAAAATTTGGACCATCGGATGGAGGTGTGCCGCCGAGGTCGCGGCGGCCAATTGGCCGATATTTTGTTTCATACATAATTGAACCATACCAATATCCTTACTATAATAAAACTGTAACTTTTTTTCCGGCTGTAATCTGTGGCTAAGAATAGATTCAAAAAGTACTGCACGAATTTGATTTCGGTTTACACAGTTGCATAGGAAATTGTTCAGATGTGAACATAGGATATGTTTTACCATTATTCGCTGTCCGGAAGTGGAAATCTAAGCTGATATCTAAGAAGAGTTGTAATTCTCGGATGCCTTCTAGCTCCTAGCTTCGGAATCACTCATCCAAATGAAATGGTATTTTTTTTAATACAAGGTTCAATAATGTACAAAGATTTTAAGATATAAATCATCTTTGTACGTTATCCTGAAGTCGAACAATAAGCAATAAACTATAAATTTAATACAATTGAAAAAAGCAAAATGTTCGATTGAAGCTAGATCGTTGGATTTTTCCAGCGTTGAGTGGAGGAAATTTTGTGTGTGTGTGCGGCAAAACCTGTTTCTCTCTCTATACATTTTCTGCCGTGTGCTTCTCTTTTTTTATGCAACTTTTAGGCTTTGTGTTGTTTTTTTTTTTTTTGCTCACGTTCTTAAATTATTATACTCTGTCCAAGAAAAATTGTCAGTACAGGCCTTATGGGAAGCTCTTTTTTCTACCAGTGGTGCCTGTAGTACTCTCACGGCACTCAAACACAAGATTTGCCACTGAAATAAAAACGAAACCACTGGCATTCCAAAGAATTTTGTTGTTGTAATTTTCCTGAAATTCGCATACATCCCTCCACAACCAGTCTGCCACACAGTCGCAGGCAGAATGAGCACGATCGCTTGTGTTCGCTTGCTATTATCATCAACCAAAATAAGCAGTGTGATGTGTGAGTGACTGAAGCACATCAGAGAAGTGTTACCATATGGCAATGTTAGCATATCATTAAGGGTTTTTCTTTGAATTTTGTCAAAGAACTTTCGGTTTTGGTGCTTTTTGGAGCTTTTTGTAGCTTTTGAGAGTGGCATATTATGTGGGGTGTTGCCATTCGGTTTTAATTTGTTTGTATTTCTGAAAGATCCAATAATATTCAGTTAAAACATATTTTTGAATGTTGTCTTTTGGAAATAAAGTTTATTCGTGAGGTGCTTTAATGCATTCATTTCATTAACGCAACAAGTGATCATATGTGCGTTGTAGAGATATTGCAATAAATCAATAGTGATTACTAGGGCAACTCAACCGGATTCATGCAAAAGCATGGTATTTTTTGAGATAAAATTTGATTAAATATTTTAATATAGAAAACTAAGTACAAATTTACAGCCTTATTCGTTAGGGCATATTTCTGCATGTTTTGGTAGGTATAAATTCATATTTCACTTTGTAGAGCATATTTTTCACACTGAAACATCAAAATGATGAAGCAGGTAGACCTATACTGTATATTTTCGGTCGTTGGGTTTTACCACATCCGGTCACTCCTCTCCAGTAAAGTAAATGCCTTGAAAGGATTTTATGATCCTTTTTTTTTGCTACTGTTTTTGCGAAGTTCTGCATTGACGGGTAATCATTTTTTAACAAATATGTAATCTAGGTATATTTATGTCTATATTAAAAAATGTATGTAGAGCTGCACAAGTGTAGTCCTTGTACCATCTGTTTAGATATATGACATTGCGTCGTGGTTATATAATTTTGTTCTAATTGCCTGTTTGTGTATATAAGGCGGAAACAATGGTTGTTATCTCAATAGCGGAAAGTGCATCTAACCAAGTGGTTAACTTTATTGTGCATATGAATAAACAGAAACATGGCTACAAAGTCTTCAAAGGATCTAAGTGTAGAAAAGAAACAACAAACTGTTGATGCAACTGAAAGATTCTATGACCTTTTCAAAAGTAAATCGGAAGCCGTTGGAAATGCGGCTACTGTGTTTTTCTGTTACGGAACGAACTGTATACAGGCTTTTAAGGGAGAAAGCAATCAAAGGCCACAATTCACCACCAAAGAAGAAAAATAATTCCGGTATCAAGAGCAAGGATGATGATTTTGACAAATGTGCGATTAGGCGGATAGTCCATCAATTTTTTATGGATAATGACCTTCCAACGCTAAACAAGATATTTTTGGAAGTACAAAAAAGTGAAAATATAACAAAACTAAGCAGATCAACTTAGTATACAATATTGCAAAAAGATCTCGGACTTAAATTCGTCAAACGTCAGCGAAAGAATTTGTTGTTGGTAATAAGTGACATTATTTCTTGGAGACGAAGATATCTACGCGAATAAAAAAAAAATTAGAGAAGAGAAAAGAAAGATTTATTTTACTGATGAGACCTGGCTAAATTGAAAGATGGTAACCCTAACAGTATTGCTCTCTGAGTTATGGCGAATTATCATACACACTACGGCAACCCTGTGAGAGCTTTAAAAAGGGACCGATTTATGTAAGTCATTGCAACCAGACTGAGAGACAAACATCCTATCTTTCCTGTACTGACAATTTTTCTTGGACAGAGTATAGTGAATAATGAAAATGAGTAGTAGAGTGAATGTGGTGCATGGGATTGAGGGAGATAGCTATGTAATTGAGATTGAGGGAGTCACACTCAGTTGTTAATTGTGATTGTGATATTTAAAATGCGCTATAGTGATTCTGATCTTATTAGTGATAATGATTCATGTGCATGCTAAAACCCGTTTGTGCATTTGCAGTTTTTTTGCTTCATGTTTTTTTGTTCTCTTTTTTTAATTTGAACTTGAGGATGTTTGTGTTTGAGTAGTAAGTGAGCGAGTTGTTATGGGATTGAGATGGGGAATAAAATGTTACAACTTACAAGTGGAATGTAAATGAGATTGAGAGGGAATAATAGAAGGTAGCCTACCAAGGTATTTGTTTGGATTGTTTTACTGGCAGTTTTTCTTCTCTTTTTTCGGGTAAGCTACTTTTTGTATAGCGCTAATTATTTTGTTTTAAATTTGAGAAGTGGAACTCTGGCGAAGCAAGGCGAGCACGGGTCAGCTAGTTATCATAATAAAAAGAAAGGACAATAATTTCCTAAATAATTTGTGGTTTATTCAAAATCAACATTGGCCCCTTAAAACTTAACCACCCTTTACATCCACAAAATTTCATTGAAATCGGTTGATTGGCTTAGAGTTTCATGGAAATCGGTTTATTGATTTAGAAGATCTAAAACAGCGCCACCTATCGGGTCCAAAAATATTCTATCTTTTAAGTTGCACCCAACCATACTGATTTCAGATTTCAGATTTCCTGTGGCTAATCGAACATAAAAACGTCACTTGCACCTTTTTGTGATAATATTCCTGCGATTCGAATATGTGTAGCCTTTAACACTCTTCAAAGAGTTTTCCATTCACTGGTTAAATTTTGAATAAAAACACTCGAAATTTACGTCCCGATTGATTTTTAAATATTTATACCTACATAAATAATTCACAAAAATAGATTCACCCGATGCAATGCCTTTCTTTGCTGTAGAGCAAATTCACGAAAACCTATACGCCCTCCACCAGTTGTCAAACTCAAACGCACTTGTGTTGGTAAATCTGAGAAAATATCTAGATTCGCAAAAGTGCTCTGAAATCTGAAAAAGATTGCTTTTTTTTTTTTTTGTACCAAATGAACATAAAACTGCTCTGAGAGCAAAAAAAGTGGTCTGAGAACGCCCAATCGAATGCCACATAAGAGTCCAGATCGGCGGCTGGCGTAGTGATGGCGACAGACCAATTTCCGCCGTAACGACAGAATTTCCGTCTCATTCGAGTAGATTTTACTCCCAAGTCGCGCCAATAGATATTTCACTCCAAAAACCCACGAACCCCTCTTCTTACACGTTTTAAAAAAAAAATGTTGTTGAAGGTAGCAGCAGAGCTAAGATTAAACGTGTCAATTTTCGTGGAAAATTTTAACGTCTCCCTTTCGGTGGTCAATGGTGTTTCTTTCGTGAGAGTGTGATGCGAAACCCCGCATGACCATACGCTTGATAGGCGACCACACCTCAAACGTAGTGACAAATTTAAGACAAACGTTTCTGTCATAATTGTTGAAATGATATCAAAATATTATTTATAATTTTCTCACACGCGCCCTGCTGCCATTAATCGTTTATACCGCCACCTAGCGTATATTATTTTTTTGTTTACCTTAGTTTAAAAGATATTTGCTGTCAAACTTTCTTTCCTCTTTTTCTACATTAAAATCGGAATTTTGCGGACTAACAAAACGTGTTTTTTATTAATAATGACGTCGCCATTTCAGAATTTTACATGAAAAGTGGCATGTGTAATCGTAGCTCTAGATCGGGCTATAAACGTGAGTAGATAAAACCTCGACAAATGCCACTGAACTTCATACTCGACAGCTGAATCTTTAAGGTATAAGCTTTATATACCTCGGATTCTCTTAAAACTCTGACAATGACATCCCTTCAGCATTCAAGTGTAGAATTACAACTACCACTCGTTGTGTTTTTTGAGTTTTATTACTCAAGTAGAAAAACAAGTCCAAGAGGCATCTAAAACTGGATGCAGTTTTCCCAGGACCGTTTTAATTAGGCAATGGTATTGTCCTCGCTAGGTATAGGCACACAGCACCAAAGTAACCAAGTGACGAATAGGATATCTCCTGAGCGCTTGTGTTTCCCACTTCAACGTCCTGAGTATTAAATCAAATATCCAACCAATTACATTTCTCTGCCGAGGACATTTTCACCTGCATGTCCTCTGCATATTCTGAAGAGCTGTAGGAGTCCCCAAAATCATCCATTAAACTAGCAAATATTTGAAAATTTCCATAACAAAACGTCAACTTGAAATATTATCGTTATGTTTCCTTGAATTTTAATACAGCCAAGCTGATGTGATGCACCCAGGTTGCATCGGAAAACATTTTCATCCCTGTCACCGTCATCATATGCAGCTATTTGCAGCAGTTGCGGTAGTTCTCATTCCTTTTACTGTCATGATGTTTACTTCTTCATATATGCGCAGCATATGCTACCTATACCAAACAACTCAACTCTCTTACTTAGACGTCTTCGGTCTTCCCTGTGAATGCAACTTCGACCACCAACTTGGATGCGGCTTCTCTTAGATTACATTCCTGGTGAAGGATGAACGACGTTGTCGGCGAGTATGTTTCATTTGCTGTTTCTGAAAATTCAATTTCTAAGTTTCATAAACTTTTTTTTTTTTCTGTCTGTCGAGTGCATGGGTTGTCTTTCATTTCATGTCCTTCCAAGGATGCTACTTTCCTGATTTGGTTGTTGATGTCATTGTTTCTTCGTCTTCTTCTTTTGTTTTTTAAATTTGTATGTCGTAGTTTTCTTATATTGTTTTTGCATATCCCCTTCATCGCCATCGTCTCGGATTTTTGAACAATGTTATTATCCTGTAGGGCTTGCAGATTGTTCGTTGGTACTCTATTATATGATCAGAATTAGGAGAGTTGACAGTAGCATTTGTTCTCGTTGTTGTTGTCGTCTGCAGGAGATTCGGAATGAAATTGAGTTCCTTTCATTAATTGCAATTAGAGGACATTCGTTAAATGGAATTTTAATACCGAATGGAGTTTAAAACTAAACTAAGACTAAGTACAAATCTTTACATTAATCGAAAATTCAAGTGAGCCGTCCGCCGATTGACAATATTTGTTTAGCAGTAGCTTCTACTTTTTTTCTTTATTTGTTACAGATTGTAGTTAGATAAAAATTTATTCACGTACATGTGACATTCAACACGACGTTGGCTATGTAAAAGGACTTGCGACAAAACAATGTCGTGTGCTGCCAAAAATGAATTTATTAATTTGACTGGAATTAAATTAATTTGCTCCGCCTAATTGGGCACATAATCGACTGCACGACCTACCAGACAGCGGGCCATGCGAGGACATGCAGATAAAGTTAATCTCAATAACCGGCTGAACATGCTCCGTATAGAAAAGTGCAAATCAATTACCATCAATTCGGCTGTTTGCCAGATAATTAACATTGCTTTCAATTTTTTGTCGCATTATGGAATTAATTTCGCAATGTTTATGGTGCTAAACATTGCAACCACCGCAGCCACAGGCCCGCTTATATATCTACGTTCCAGCAAAACATTGTTCAAATCAATTTGCATAATATTTTCCACTACACAATTTTCTAATTTCGATTGCGTGGTTGGGCTTGGAGCTCAATATACTTATATTTACAGCCACGGTAGACGGTAGGTATCGCAGTTACCATTAACAATGTCGGCAGTAAGCGGAAACGATTGAATTAGTATTGATTATTTTGACAGAATGATTTGGTGGCGATTTGTTGGCTTAATTTTCATATATAATTTGTAGACATTCAGATTATAGTTGCGGGTTTTATGTTTTCACTTAAATTTGTTGATTGTTTTAACTTAAGCTGATTTAATTTTTTGAAAAGTCCACTGATTTTCGAAAATATCTAATTCCACTCACACCAACTTTATGCCTCAAGCGGATTGACAGCTCGGACTAGGTAACAAATTAAAGCGGTATTGACATCATGCTTTGACTTTCGTTAGGAAAATTTGATTTTCTGAACGCCAGCGTTGTAGCTGAAAGATTTCAAAATGGGTAATAAAAATAAGCCTGACCCAAAAGACCTCTAGACCGAAGGCGCAGTGGCTTAGTGGTTAGTGTGCTGGACTACTAAGAGAGGGTTCGAGGGTCGAATCTCGCAAAAACCCAAATTCCAACTTTGGGTTTTTTTTCACTGCGCCACCTCTCGCGAACGTCTGACAAACATCCGAGAGTATGATTGTCTTGAAAGAGCTTCTCAATTAGCCGTTTGGAGTCGGCATAAAATTGTAGATCCCTTCCATTCGTTCCAAAAATGAAAACGCACACAAAACGAATGGTTGTGAGAGGCTAGGCCTAGGGTCCCTCCGGACGGAATTTTCTTCCTTGATGCGCCCGGTGGAACTGGAAATGCATTCCTGATTTCACTGATTTTGGCTACAATTCGTTCGAGATCTGAGATCGCTTTGGCCCTAGCCTCTTCTGGGATAGCGGTTACTTTGTTACACTGCGATGGCGAAAGTACTGCAGCAATGTAAGATTATCATATGGGATGAATGCACCATGGCTTACAGACGCGCATTGGAGGCCCTGAATCGATAACGTAATGATAAGCGACCCTTCGGTGGAGCAATGATCTTGCTATCAGGCGATTTTCGTCGATCATTTGAATTCGCCATTCAAAACCAAATCGCTGGTGAGTTGCATTCATACAAATCAGTCGACTCCGTGATGGATGAAAACGAAGCCACCAATTATCCCACTTTGATGCGCAACCTAAACGAACCAAAATTTTGTAACGGTACGCGTTTGATTGTGAAGAATTTAATATCAAATATTATTCAAGCAACGATTTTTATTGGAAAACTAGCTGACCCGGCGAACTTCGTTCCACCCAAATATATTGTATACAAAAATTGAGCCTTAAAATGATGTTCGTTTGTCGCCGAATATCGCCTTAACGCTTTTACCGATTTTAACCAAACTTTCTCACATCTTTGGTATTGGTCTATTTATATGACTTTTGTGAAGTTTGGTTGCAATTGGTAAACGTATGTTTGTGTAATTTGTTTACAAAAAACGGTGCAAAAAAAAAATACATTTGTACTGTAAAATATGTTGTTTTTTTTTTGGTCTTATGAGAAATACATTTTATTTTGTCAAATCACTTTTTTCGAATTTCCAGTCGGTTTTTTTTTTCAGTTTTCTCAACATTTTGAAAAATTGTAGTTGTACAGTACAGTACAGTACAGGAATCGGAAAACTTATGCGTGAGTTATGTTGGGTTTAAATCAAAATCCAGAATTTCCGAAAATTCATATTATTCTTTTATTTAAAACAAACACTTTATAAATTTAAGGTCTCAAATAGTTTATTTAAAAGTTTCTTTTTTTTACAAAGGGAAAAGGGAAAAATATACATGTGATTTCTTGTTATTTGATTTTGTTCTTTCAACGTTTGGGTCCACGGTCAACAACAGACTGACTCTCCACCAGCAGAATACTTGCATCATCTCCTATTACCCACGCCAAGCCATGCAGCAGGTATACATAGTATTCCAAGGCCAATCTATGAGTTGATAACAGCAACTTAGCAGATAACGATAGGCTGTACTTGATTAAGCGTCGAATTTCGGTGGATGGTATTCGACTGGTTGGCTGCTTTTGATGTTGTTTATATGTGCTTTTGTCAAGCAGATTTTGTACAATTGTTTACAAGCCGACTGTTTCCGGCAGGCTTAGCGGTTGAGTTTTTGTAATGATGATGATGTATGTAACTCGTGCGTGAAAAAAAAAACATGAATTTGAGTAATTTTTTGTTTTTTTCCCAAACCACTCACCCGTTTTCAATTAAATTTTGTGGCTGTGTTTGGTTGGTTACAGTTTGAAAGATAGGACTCTATTTTGGTATGGTGGGTACGGCGTATGTGCACTCATAACTCGGGAATGGATCGTGCTTCGTGGATTCGTATTGACCCAAGGAAGGACATATGATACTTTTTGTCGTGAAAATAAAAGTTTACGGGGATGGGATTGGGGATGGAAATTTGCATGGAGAACCGCATTTAAAAAAAAAAAAAGAAGATTGAATAGAAATACGGGTAGTGTCATTTCCAATACAACAAAAATTATTTAAAATCTTTATTTTTTAATTATTTTGATATGCCGGGCTTACCGCTACACAATTTGATATTAAAAGTCGGCTCAATTATCTATAATTTTGTTGCGCAACCTCAATCCACCGAAATTTTGTAACTGATCGCGTGTGATTTGATTGTGAAGAATCTCAAATTAAATGTCATGGAATAAGCGACGATTTTGAGTGGAAAATTCAAAGGAAAACATTCTAATTCCGCGGATTCTGCTTATTCAGAAAGATTTGCCATTCGTTTTTAAACGTATCAATTTCCCGATTCGCTATGACAATTAATAAGTCTCAAGGACTATTGCTGGAATTTTGTGGAATCAATATTGAATTCCCATGTTTCTCCTAAAGTCAAATGTAATTAACTTCCGCTTTATACATCGTGTATCGTAAATGACATGTGCATTGTGCATGCTCAGTATTATTATTTTCATTACGTTAACGAATATGGGCGAAACAAAGTTCGCCGGGTCAACTAGTAAATAATAATAATAACAATAAAAAAACAAATAGCTAGGACACACACCAACATATTTTCAGCTTCAGTGTCCGTGGACAGTTTTTACAAATTTAGTTGGAGATGTACTCCCCAGACTATAGATCCAAAACATTCTGCAGATCTCTATCCGACGCAATGGGGTAACATGCCTAGTCCAATCCTCTTCCCCCTTTCCATTAACGTATGCAACATCTGCAAGGATACGAATGCAACTTTCGCACTACATCATGACATCCAATTGGTTGTCTCCAATTCCAGTTCGATGCTGAAATGAATCAACCGCCACCAAACATATGCAATGCAAGTTCCTCCCTCGAATGGCCCGTACCCTACAGGACCGGCGATTGAAACGGAATCAGAGCACAGCTGAGTAACACAAAGCCGGTCGGGTACTTTCGTCGACTGAGAACATTCCTAAGAGCAATTCCAAAGCCAGCTTACATGCATTCCGTCTATATCTAATTGAACTATCACCCCCATGGACATCCGCAGCCGCACCCGTGATCCGCTCCGCAGTGTTACAGCCAAAGCCAATTTACGTGCGATAATATTGCCCATTCCACGAACCAGAAAACGACCGTCCGGCAAATGCTAATGGTGACTTTTGTTCGCCCCAAAACAGCACAGCCGAAACGGCCGACGAAGTTTGCCTATATTAAATAGGCGCGGATCAACATTTGTCCCCCCACATTCCTTTGGGCACGCACTGCCGTTCTCGTACCATGCAATGCGATTTGAACAATTATTTCAGATAGACACAGCCGACGAAGGGATTTTCATTTTCGGCGAAAAATTTAGCTCCCTGCACCAACACGCGCACACAATGCATCACATAGAAGTATGGGGTGGGCTGGTAACTGGCAGCGTATAATTTGTCGCTGTTGCAAGTGTCCCACCAGAGGCTGTAAAATAACGAACGGACATGCAATTTGTACAATAGTGTGGCGTGGCGGCGGGCGGATGGGTCATTCTGCAGCTCGAGCATATTACACTGCAAAGGATTACCTGGCCTTCAACTAAAATACGACGCAGGTCCTCGGCCGAGTATATCATATAGGCATGGGGTCATGTAATGTTTGCCGCAAAGGATTTTCCAAACAGAATAATTAATGACGAGAGGCGGGATTATTTCAAGCCCGGATAAGACCGGCTCTCACTTAGGCTTTAGCCGGATGTAAGCCAAAACTGCTAGTCTGGTGCGGTATTCTAATTCAAAACAACAAGTGGACGCGGTATATGTTTGGCTGTTGTATACCCACATGAGTGCCGTTGCGCCACCACTATCGTTGAAAACGTCATTCGTCATAACACTCCCTGGTGGGCAATAGAGAAACTTGCAGAGTGCTTAGGGAAATAAAATACCAATGATTTATCGAGATTGCTTAGTGGGTGAAGTCGGTGCTGCTGCTGGCTGGGTAACAAAATTTAAGGACACCGCCGAGAAATGGTTTGTCGTATGGGCGCGCATTTACAACAGTACACATTACAGTGTTTTGGAATATAATAAACGGCGGAAATAGGACGGCGCATAACATCGGGATTTGATGATTTATTGCATGACTATGGTGGAAAAGTTATTGGTGGTGCAAGTGGAACAGCGGTGCATGAAGGATAATAATTATGTACGTACAGTATGGAGGTCGAAGAAATCTCGTAAATGTTATACGACGCCAACTGTTAAATGCTGGGGCTATTGCTTTAGTTAATTAAAAAGGAGCCTGATTTTTGTAAGCGATGTAAGGATATGAGAATATTTATGGGGCGCTGGATATCGAATTTAAGGTCCGTCGTTCGATAAATATCTATATTGAGGTTTTGCTAAAATCGGACAGAACATACTTCACTCAATCTTTGGAGTGAACCTGTTTATTCGAATATAGGGTCACCGTCACAGAGATATTTAATTTCGATCCAAAAATGAAAAAAAAAAAATTTAAATAACTTTATTATATTTTAAATACCTACATAATTTACAAAAAAAAAAATCACATATAACAACTAACACAGAAGTGTGCTTCCTCTTAAAAAAAGAAACTGGCCTCAAAACAAAATGTGACAGTTAGAAAATTAAAGTATACGGCTCACGTCTTCTTGTAGTGTTCTGTGTCATATTATATATTAAATTTTGTTTAGAGTATTGTAGTATTTCTGATTATTTTTTCAGAAAAAAAAAAGAAAAAATAAACGTACGTTTGAAAAGAACCAACTTTTTTTTATTGAAATACACAAAAACAAAAGCTCACCGAAACCGTGTTTTCGTCGAAAACTCGAAGATAAAACGTCAAAAGAAAACTTGTTGGTGTTCAGTGTGAATGGAAATGGAACACCGACTACTAGTGAGACACTAGTCGTGAAACTTCGGTGTAAGCTATTTTGGTTACAACTTACAAATTTCGATCGTATTAATTAAAAAATAAAATTAGTTCAGAGCATTTAAAAAATAATTTAGCCCATCTCAATTAAGTGTGGACATGAATTTAAGTTGTAAGTAGCGATGTTATTAGTTCGGTCAGCTATTCTGCTGAATTCTTTAAATATTTCACAAGGTTTTCTCGAAAACTTTATCGAAAACATAAGTTTTCCCATACATATTTCAGTTTTCAAAACGAGTCGTTTGAAGTTGTTTTATTGATTTTATTGATTCATTAACAACCAAACCAAAACACAATCGTTGGGTAAATAAATATTCTAAACTGTATTTTGTTTTTATTAAATTCGTTTAAATTATAAGGGCAAATGCCGGAGCAGTATTCGACAATTCTGGAGTCATATATAACAGATCGATTCTTCAGAATTAATCAAGAGACAGAGTACTCACCATTAAGAGGAATTAAAGCTGGTGTACCACAAGGTAGTGTGCTAGGTCCAGTGCTATACCTTCTGTTAACTACCGATCTACCTGAAAGTGAAGAAACTACTATAACAACTTTTGCACTGCTATGCTTGCTGTTGGAGCAACTGTCGAAATTGCAACAGAAAAGCTCCAAATGGCAATAAACGGTATTTCAGAATGGACCAAAAAGTGGCAGATTAGATTGAATGACCTAAAGTCAGTCCATATTAATTTTACGTATAAAAACGTACCACACATTCCATTATACATTAATAACAATGTAGTGGAATACTACTCAAATACAGCTAAATATCTGGGCATGTCCCTAGACGCTAAACTGCGTTGGAAAGCGCATATAAAGAAAAAGAGAGATGAGCTGAACATGCGATAGAGTAAAATGTATTTTTCTTATTGGGAGATACTCATCCCTGTCAAACTACAATAAATTACTGCTATACAAGCAAGTCTTGAAACCAATATGGACCTACGGGCTCCAATTGTGGGCATGCACATGCCAATCAAATTCACAAAAAATGTAAGTCTTCCAAAATAAAGTACTAAGGAACATAGTTAATGCACCTTGGAATATACGCAACGCTGATCTACATAGAGATCTAAATATTGAAATGGTTGAAGATGAATTTAAAAAGGTTGCCCAAAGGCACAGAAGTAGGCTTCTCAACCAAGTTAACGTTGAACTTACAGAACTATTAAATACTGACAATGTAATCACAAGATTGAGGCGGGTAAAACCCCTTGATCTATAAGAGTTAGCCAAGGCCAAGAGATTAGGTAATATCTTCAAACAAAAAAGTTTCGAAATCCGACAAACGGCGGATTCTTCTTCTGAATTTTCCAAATAATTTAAAAATAAATTGCCGATTAGTCAAACGACTAGGTGCAATCCCATTCGGGATGACGAAAGTCAGTCCCTCCCGGGAGGTTTTTTAGAGGTTGTTCGAGTCCCTCACTATTGCAGAAGCATCCCTCGCGTACTTGCTCTGCAATGTCTTTCGATGATTTTTCCTTCCAGCGAACCCCCAAACAAAACAAAAAAAAAAACATTCTAGTCGAACAAACTCTGGCGGATCCTGGAAATCGTTTTTATTAACAAATACTTGTTTTGATACTATGACGGAACAATAAACACTAAGACAGACAAACAAAATGACCGCCACAGGCTTCCAACATCGACACCGTCTCATTTGAAAAACGCTTTGCTAGAAAAAAATGTCTTAATTTTCGTCGTATTATACTCCCCAACAAAATTTTGAAACGGCAGCCCTGCCCAGAAGGTGTTCTTTTTGAGTTCCTCAAAGACGTTATTTCTATAATTTTATTTTTAAATTAATAAAGTCCTTCCCTTCGTCTCCATTTCTCGCCCTACACTACTTTTAGGCCTTGTTTGCGGAGCGCTTGCATCTTTCCTTCTTCTTCCGAGAAAGCTTCTGCTCATCCCGCTGATACTTAAAATTTTTGTCAACCATCTGAAAATGTTCAATTTTCAATAATTTTTTCGATCTTTACGATATTCAAATGCCTAGCAAAGTTTTTTAACAGTTTCCAGTGTGAACCTATTCAAGTTCATAACTTTTATTAAACAGAATAATTTTCCTCTTTCTTATATCTTAACAAGGAGTTTCAAGCTTTATTGTCTATGACGAAAACACAACCTATGCCCAAAAACCTTTTTGGACCTATTCTATTGACACGAGGTCTGTGAGCCGTGACTTGTGGCATCAAGTTCGGGGGAAGCGATACTAATCCACATCAAGTTATCGCAGTGGCTTAGTGGTTAGTGTGTTGGACTACTAAGCGAGGGGTCGAGGTTCGAATCCCGCAAAAACCCAAATTCCAACTTTGGGTTTTCTTTCCACTGCGCTACCTCCCGCGAACGTCTGACAAACATCCGAGAGTATGTATGTCTTGAAAGAGCTTATCAATTAGCCGTTTGGAGTCGGCATAAAATTGTAGATCCCTTCCATTCGTTCCAAAAATGAAGAACTCATACAAAAACGAATGGTTGTGGGAAGCTAGGTCTAAGGTCCCTCGGGACCTGTTGCGCCAACTATTATTATTAATATTATAACTTATCGCTTTCGGACACGTCCTCATAATGGTAATTGATCCAATCACCTCCTCATTAGTTCGACTAGATTGGTTTCGAGAAAGCTTCCTAATTCACACGGTATTTCTGTTTAAAAAATCCGCCAAGTTCTCGGCCGCCCGCAATACGGCTCAATTTCTCATGCAACTTCAGCTTGGCAATCCATTAGCTGCAGTTAAATCTGTTGCAGTATAAACCGTATTGGGATAGAGGTCACGTTCTAAATCGTCGACACAAACAGCAGCCAGAGGTTAAACGACTACAAAACGGAGTATAAACGTCCTCTTAATTCGCCTGCATTTTAAATATATGTACAAGTTGCACGTTCAAAATGCATAAACACCATCTGGAGCTAGCGAAGGGCTTCTTCCTTCTTCTCCATCGTCAGCAAATGCTTTTATCCCTATTCCAAAAGAAGGAAAAAATCCACCAGAAAAAAAAAACAATTTCCCCTGCTACCCACTCCTGCTGCCAAGGATTTTACTTATCGCTTGCATGGAGGATGTGTTTGTGTATGTAGTGCACTGTGTTGAATGCAGTAATCTGCTTCGAAAGATTGATTTCGACTTCATGCACACAAGAGTCCTGAATCCTGATTTCTCGTTTTTGCCGTATACTTTTTGGTTTTTCGTTTTAACAATCCGATCTCGAAAATGAGCACAACTTTTCGGATAGAAACTATATTACCATGGCGCACATATACATACAACATCAACAATGACGGAAGTATGGAGCCGAACAAGCAGAGTTCCTTTCAGTGGCAGGCTGTAGGGAAAAACACAACTTATTACTTTGACTGTGACTGTGGCAGTGTGCCTGTGCTGTATGCGCTATGCAGTCATAAGGACGTGCCTACATATAATAATTATTTATCCCTAAAGTCGGACGAGAAGAATGGCCGACATTTTCAATTACAGCGCAATGTTGGCAAATTTATTATACCCGCGCCATCATCATTATTATGGATATCGTATTCGTATCCTGTGCTCAATTGCATTCTAGATCTTGCAGGAGTTGGTCGGGTGAAAATTTAATATTTCCCTAATAGCCGCCTCCAACTCGTTTTGTATGCGAAAGTCCTTTTGCTGCTTGGCTCATTTTTCATTCCTTTGTTAGGCGACAGCGCGAATTAAAACACTTGTTTCTTACTTTTAAAATTAAACAATATTTATTTGGAACTATGTCCTTTATTATTGAAATACTTTTTACTAATTCTAAAAGGAGCTTAAGGCTACTATGTAGTTACAATAAGACTGTTGATAAATTCATCATACAGTCGTATTTATATACTTTTCTTATCTATCTACAAGGAGACCCAAGCGTACAATCGTCTTGCTTGATAATGAAGAAGAGATAATATTCCAACATTGTATACAAACGATATTATCTCTTTTACATATGTTATCATTGTAGCGTTGTGTGCAAGACTGTACTAGAGACTAAAGATATCATTGAATACAAATAATGTTATCTTTTTTCTCAATATGTTTTGCTATGGATACTTAACTCCCCCCCTTGTTAAACGAAATCGTCCCGATTTTTCGACGCTATTTTTAACATTTCTCTTTCATAAGTTTTGTTATATGCGTCAATCTTTTTTTGTTTTTGACGATCTGTTATACATTGTATAGTTTTTATCATTACGTACGTAAATGCTAGAATAACAATCAGTGTTACAATTGTGTATATAGTTGATAATATCGGTTTTTCTTCAAAAGGAATAATTAGTTTTTTTAAAGTATCTATGTTATCGAATTTGTACATTGTATCTTCTTTAATTATTTGGTCGATGTAAGACTCTGAATTATGATTTCTTAATATAACTTCTTTAATTTGCTTATGCATGTTTTTGTATATTTTATCGTCTAGATTTATAGTATTTTCATAAGTAACTAAGTTTATACCATTAATTGTTTGATTATTTAACTTATGCTTACCGCTTAATAACATAACACCGGATTCAATTTCTAAGTCGTAATCGTATTCTTGTTTAATGTTGCATTTTGAAGTTATATTCTTTAAAAGTGGAATAAGACAATTTTCTTCTTCAAAGTTAATTTCACAAATGTTTTTACTTAGATGATTTTGACAATTTCTTGTTCTTAAATAAGTTTGGTTACATAAGGCAATTGTTTTATCTGTAATGATTTTTCCATGTTTTGAATTTAAAGGTGTTACTTTATACAATTTACATGATTTAATTAGAACTGGATATTTATATATTGTGATGAAGAATTCATCAGTTCTAGCTAATAATATTTTAGAGTACTCAAGTATATTTATTATGGGTACTTGAATTATTTCATGTTGAATAATATTTTTAATGTCATCTAAGTCTAGGCTTTCTGATAAATATTCATTATTTTTTGCTGCATTAATTGTTCTGGTCAATAATAATAATTGTTCGTACACTTGTTCTATTACTAAATGTTCTTTAAGGCTCTGACCTTCGAATTGTTGCAAAATTTGTTCAAATCTAGAATTTATAGTTTTTTGTTTATTATTGTTTTCTATGAGATTATTTATACTCGTTTCTATGTTAACTAAGTCATAATGGTCAGGATTACCAAACACATATTTGAAAGCTGTTCCTAAAAAGTTAATTGATCTAGTATGCCTAGTATGTTCTTGTAATTGGTCTGCTAAATTCTTAATTTTACTTAACCAAATTTTTTCTTCTTGTGTAGGTTGATATTTACTAGTTACGATATTTACGTAAGGTTGAAATATCGAAGTCAGGTTGGTGGCATGTAACAAATAAGTTTGTTCTTTGAATAAATACACGTCATCTGTTTGCGTAAGTATAAACTTCTTGTTTAGTAACTCAGTTATTTGAACGTTTCCTTGCCCTTCTTGACTCTGTACAATTCCTAGTAATGTTAGGAATATTAATATTTTCGTCATCTGAAAAATGATAATTCTTTATGTTATCCTTGTGAATTTTTATTCCTTCTTTAGAGATTACAGTGTCTCCTTTATCTTCTTCTACTATTCTTGTTATGTATCTGGCGTTAGATTTCTTTCTAAGACCTGTGATTCTTACCATTATCTTATCTCCTTTTTTATACTCTCTGTGTCGAGTTCCTTTATTTAGACGTTCGATCACTTTTTTGGATGCTGAGTTTAGTTTATTTATTATAATTTCACTATTGCTATATTTATTTTGATTAAAGAAAATGTCTCTAGGTTTCAAACCGGTAACTGAGTGTATAGAATTATTTAATTCACGCACTGTTCTAAATATTTCTTCGATAAGTCTTGTTTTATTCTGAATTGTGAATATTCTAGACAGTTCAGTTATTGTACCGTTTACACGTTCTACCTGACCGTTCGCTGTCGATCTGTATACTGGAGTTTCTACTTTAGTTATGTTGTATTTCAAACACATTTGGTTCACCATTTCTGTTTTGAATCCCTTCTCGTTATCTGTCATGAGTCGTTCACATTTTGGGAAATAATTAGATAAGACCTCTTCCATAACGTCGTACAGTCTGTTTCGAGTTTCGATTTCCCGAAGGATTGTATATTTAGAATACTTATCTACTGTTACAAGGAAAGTATACTTGTCGTTGAAGTATATGTCCATATGAATGTGTGTTCCCACATGTGTTGGTATTTCTGAATTATTCAGAGGTTCTCTGATAGGTTTTCTTTCATATTTTCCAAATAGACATGCTATGCATTTTCTGTTGAAACTCTTTGCTTGTTTATTTAGATCGGGCCAGTAATATTTCTCTGAGATTTCTTGTATATTGTTACGTAACCCTCGGTGTGCTCTTTCGTGAGTTACCCTTACAAGTTTTAGTTGTTCCTCCAAATTTGTCACGTCTTGAAGTTTTCTTGGTGTGAATATAAATCTTACTAGTGGGAATTCTTTTTTTATGTTTTCACCATATTTGTATATGTTTTCAAATTTCGTATGCAAAGCTACAATCTTTTGGGGTTGTATAACTTCTTTCATCTGTCTTAGTAAAGAGTCTTTGTCCTTAAACTTTATTATGAGTCTTATTTTGTTACTAAAATAGATTTGTGTTTCGATATTATTTGTTATATCTTCAATAAGTTCGAACTGTGCAGTGTATGCATTAAAAGGCTGATTCACAGTTTTTATTATATCATTAGAAGAACTTTCAGCTGAATGTGCTGTTTCTATGGTAGAAGTATTTATGCGTTGACGTGATAATGCGTCAGCTACAAGATTTAGGTTTCCTGGTTTATAAACTAATTTTGCTCCAAAGTCTTCAATGATTCCCTTCCAACGTTTCAGCTTTGTGTTGGGATTTTTTTCTGATACAGAATATATAAGGCTCTGGTGATCGGTATATATGGTTAAGTCTGCTATACCATATATGTAGTTTCTGAGTTTTTGTAAGGACCATATGATCGCTAATAGCTCTTTCTCGTTTGTGCTATAGTTCTCTTCTGTCTTACTCAGTGTTCTTGACAAGAAGTGTATAGGTTGCTTATTCTGACTTAGTACGGCTCCAATAGCTATGTTGGATGCATCAGTAGTAAGCTCGAATGGTTTACTATAATCCGGTTGAAAAAGTTCGACTTGTTCTTTCAAATAATTTTTTAAAATTCTAATCGCTTCTAATGCTGAATCATTCAGATTTAACTTAATATTTTTACTTTGTTTTTTGTTTACTTTACCGTTATCTCCTCGTAAATATAATGTCAGGGGCTTGGCTATGCTTGCGTATCCTTTTATAAACTTACGATAGTAACCTGTAAGACCTAAAAATCCTCTCAAATCCTTTACCGTTTGTGGGACTGGAAAATTTTCTATAGCTGCTATTTTCTCAGGGTTCGTAGTGATTCTACCATGTCTGATTATGTGACCTAAGTATTCTACTTCTTCTTGAAAAAACTTACTTTTCTCATCAGATATTTTTAATGTGGCTTTATTGAGTACGTCGAATACTTGACTTATGTGCTGTATATGTTCTTCCTCAGATGAAGAATATATCAATACGTCATCAATGTAAACGTGTACGAATTTACCTACAAAGTCTCTCAAAATGTCGTCCACGCATCTCTGAAATATGCTTGGTGCATTTTTGAGCCCGAAAGGCATTCGTTTAAAATGATATTTTGCGCCATTTATAGCAAAAGCTGTTTTTTCTTTATCATCTGTTTTGATTTTAATTTGGTGGAAACCTGACTCCAAATCTAATGTTGTAAAGTACTTGGCTTTACCTAAATTTTGAATTGTCATGTTGACATCCGGAATGGGGTATCTGTCTGTTACAGTGTGAGCGTTAAGTTTTTGGAAATCAACAACCATGCGCCGTTTTGGTTTTCCTTTTTCGTCCAAACCTTTTTTAGGTACTGTCCATATGGGACTGTTATAAGGACTATGGCTTTTTTCTATTATATCGTCATGTAAGAGTTTCTGTATTTCTTTGTTTACGAATTCGTTATCTGCTATGGGATATGGATATTGTTTAACATAAACCGGATTATCATTGGTCGTCCTAATGCTTGCTTCTATAGTATCTGTAAAGGGTAACGGTCCTATGCTGTTATTAATCTTCATCAGTCTATCTATGTCTGCTTTATAAATATTATTTTCCCCAATTATGTAATTAATTTTCTGAATAGATTCGACACTGCTTATGGTAGTTAGAGTCATATTACTGAAATTTATTTCCGCGTTTAGAACTTTAAGTCCTTCATATCCTAATATCATATCAAAAGACTGAATATCCTCTAATTCAAAAAATGTTATATTTTTCTTTAATATCCTAACTACTTTCTTTGTATCTACCATAGAATAACCATGCATTGTTTTTATTTTTATAGGTTTAATTTTAATTTTTTTGCTAGAATCGCATTTTCTATTAATGTAATTATGGGTTGCACCAGTATCAATAAGAATTTTATAAATTTTCTTAGAAATAGTACTAGTTAAATTTAAGCAGGGCAACCCGTCTACTAGTTTAAATGATCTATTCTTATGTTATTATTTACCATACATTCCGTTTCATCTGCTTCTGCATATGTACTGCTGACATCGTCTCTGCGTTGTTGTCGGGAGTTATTTACTCTCTGCTGCTTGAAGTTCTGCTGATAAGATCGTTGCGGTCTGTTGTGTGTGTTGAAACTCCCGCTGTGTTCACGTTTCGCTGGTGGATTATATACATCGGGTTTGTATTGATTCCAATTTTGTCGCTGTGCATGTACAATTTGTCTCGAGTTTATCTCCATCGGCTGTGGTCCTTGATTGTGTTGCTGCATATTATCGTATTGCTTCTGGGGTTGATAATTCGTTGTTTGGCTCGAATAATTTGGTCTTCTTTCGTTTCTGCGTTCATGTGGCATATTTTTGTGGTGCTTATCCTGAGTGAGATGTAAATGCCTGTGCACATTATCATGTTCTATTCTGCGAGCAATTGCGAATGCGTGTTCTAGATCATTTATTGTAGCTGAATATAATGATCCTCTTGTAAAGTTGTCACTCATACCATCAATGAATATACGAACTGCGTCGTCGTTAGCATTTTTAATTAGTCTGTCGATTATATTCGGCGGATCACCTGACATAGTGATTTTTGATATTATTAAATTGAGATTTTTATTTATCTCGTCGTGGTATTCAGACAGTGTGCTTCTTTTTTGCGTGATGGCTTTCATCATGTCTTGTAGCACGTATAGAGGTTCTTGATTAGAGTACGTATAATCTAATCTGTTACGTATCGCCTCAAAATTAAAAATTGTGTTATAATTAGTTAACACATTCGCGGCTGCACCCTGTATTTTACTTTTCACTATAGTCAATGCTGCTGCGTACTTACTGTGTGTTTTTTTTCTCCACATATACACTTTCACTGAATTGCTTTGCTGCTTCGTACGAAGAAGCTATATTTGTACCTGCTATGCTAGGTAATTCTTGTAACCGGTAACGCGAGTGTTCTGTTTATACTAGATTTCACTACTTGTTCCCGAGGTCCGCTCGATTGAAGTTAAAAAGTATATTTAACCTCCTGGCAGGATCGCCAATTAAAACACTTGTTTCTTACTTTTAAAATTAAACAATATTTATTTGGAACTATGTCCTTTATTATTGAAATACTTTTTACTAATTCTAAAAGGAGCTTAAGGCTACTATGTAGTTACAATAAGACTGTTGATAAATTCATCATACAGTCGTATTTATATACTTTTCTTATCTATCTACAAGGAGACCCAAGCGTACAATCGTCTTGCTTGATAATGAAGAAGAGATAATATTCCAACATTGTATACAAACGATATTATCTCTTTTACATATGTTATCATTGTAGCGTTGTGTGCAAGACTGTACTAGAGACTAAAGATATCATTGAATACAAATAATGTTATCTTTTTTCTCAATATGTTTTGCTATGGATACTTAACTCGCGCGCTGTGGTGTATATTTGAATTTGTTTCATGCCAAGGTGCATAGGTTCGTTTCCTTTTTTGCCATTGGATATGCATAAAGGTTCTGCCACCTCCCGCAGATCCTTGGAGTGTGACCAAGAATAGATACACGGTTAAGTAATGTACTTAGAAAGACTGTCCATCACCCGGTGATATACAAATTCTTTTGAAGGAAATGTTAAAGGATGTGGCTAAAAATAAGGGAATGAAAAGGATGCAGGCAGCTGGGAGATCTTCCAAATGATATATATACAAACAGTGGAAGCTATACAGAAGGATTCTTGTGATTTGCTGTGGGGCTTTTTTGCAGGAAACAGAAAAACAAACTTTGCGGCAAACAAGAAGGAGAAACATAATTTGTCTGGAAATTTGTATCCGCTGTGGAAATCCCTTCGAGGAGGATTGTCCTTGTACTTGACTTGAGCACATGCGTTAGGAAGTCTTATTTCCTCTGTAACCAAATCCATTGTTCAATTTTACAACATTAACTTTTGCTTCCTGGCGAGGGTATATATTTACATTCGATGTTGTAGATAGCGATTTTGAAGTACATTTGAGGTTGTGTATTATGGGATTGAGTGGAAGTTCATTTGGGATTCTAGTAATCACTACAGCGATGATGAGATTATAATGTTCATGTTCAGTGCTCACCACATCAGCACCCAGAGAGAGAGGAATATTTAAAATGAAATGTTCCGTGATGTTATTGGTGTCGCATTTGTTTTTTTTTTTTTTTTTTTTTTTTTTTCGTTTTACAAAAGCGCGATAGCTCACTATACTGACAGCAAGAATGTCGCGGAGATTTAACAGATATGCAGAAATAGTTTCATGACCTGATAGCAGTCCAAAGAGTCCACGCAGCAAGTGTCACCATCGAGCGTAAGCGTCAATGAAAATCCGTCAGAACATTGACGGCTGACTGAACACAGGTAGAGGTAATGCCAGCCTTACCAGCGCTTATAGCCAAGCTTCCGAAATACCAACTCTTTCATGAATCAAGTGTTAACTGATGAATGCAAGCATATTCGACTTGAATTAAGTCTTTTGACGGCGGTTAAATTGGTTAAAGGATTGAGCAATTAGAGTGGGTGCAGCCTTGCTGTCATAAAACACACAAATGCTTTGCTTTAGTTTGGCTGCTAGTCAGCTTGAAGTGTGAGGTGTAAGATCTGACATTTTCTACATATTTGAAATCATCAGCTTAGGAACCTTCGCAGGTGACTTCATTTATCTACTGGTTCAAACCTTACTTACTTACTTAAGGTGGCGCTACAGTCCGCGGTGAACCTGGGCCTCAACCAATACGCCTCTCCAGTTAGCGCGATCTTTGGCTAACTGCCTCCAGTTGCGCACACCAAGTTGGTTGAGGTCCCCTTCCACTTGAGCGCGCCACCTAAGGCGAGGTCTTCCTCTACTGCGTTGTCCCTCCGGGTTGGAATCGAAGACTCTCCGGGCCGGGCGTTGGTGTCCATTCGCTCTACATGTCCTAACCATCTTAGACGACTAGTGCGTACTTTTCTGACCAGTTCGATGTCGCTGTACAGCTCGTAGAGTTCGCTGTTAAATCTTCTCCTCCAAATCCCGTCAACGCAAACGGGACCAAAAATCACTCGAAGAATTTTGCGTTCGAAGCGACCAAGAAGATCCTCATCCGTTTTTGCTAGGGTCCATGCTTCTGCGCCATAGAGCAGGACAGGGATAATGAGAGTCTTATATAGAATCTCCTTAGAGCTTCTTGACAAGGCCTTACTAATCAATCGCCGTCTTAGGCCAAAGAAACAGCGGTTGGCAAGAGCGATTCTTCGCTTGATTTCTGAGGTGATGTCATTTTCAGAGTTAATAGCGGATCCGACGTAGATAAAGTCCCGAACTACCTCAAAGTCATAGCTGTCTATCGTGACGTTCTGTCCGATTCGTCGATGTTGTGTGTCCCTTCTTGTTGACAGCATATATTTTGTTTTACCCTCATTCACCACTAAACTCATTTTTGCCGCTTCTGTACTAATACTAGCATACGCTCCAGTAATAGCTCGCTGTGATCTGCCAACAGTGTCAATGTCGTCGGCGTATGCAAGCAGTTGCACAGACTTATGAAAAATTGTGCCTCTGGTGTTGGCTTGTGAGTTTCGCACAATTTTCTCAAAAATGATGTTGGAGAAGTCACATGACAGCGCGTCACCTTGTCTAAATCCTTTTTTGACATCAAAGGTCTCGGTGAGATTGTTTCCGACCTTTACGGAGCAGCGAGCGTTCTCCATCGTCATTCTGCACAATCTGACAAGCTTGGCAGGGATGCCAAAACTAGACATGGCTCTGTATAGCTCGTCTCTATAAACGCTGTCATATGCGGCCTTAAAATCGACAAAAAGATGGTGAGTATCGATCTGGTATTCTTGGGTTTTCTCCAGGATCTGCCGTAGTGTGAATATTTGATCGGTCGTGGACTTACCGGGCCTAAAACCGCACTGATAGGGACCTATCAGATCGTTGGCGAAAGGTTTCAGGCGTTCCCACAGTACAGCAGACATGATCTTATACGCAGTGTTCAGGAGACTGATGAAACGTGGGCTGGTGAAACCGAGCACATCAGTTGCGGCGTTTTTGATGGCTTCTTGGTATCGGCGCCACTGGTCTTCGGCACTTGATGATAGAGGTATGTTCGATTTTATTTTGTGTGGATTTGCGATGACAGATACATAATTAAAATGTAAACACGTCTAAATCACGTTAATCTTAATCACGAAAATGTACACACGTAATTTATGAGATGATTTAGCGAAATCAAGTGGATTTAGATAAATCACGTTGGTGGGAACATGGTATAAAGTAGCTCTAGATAAGAAATCAACTTGATAAACATTATGCTAACTATACTCATGAAAACCATTTGGTGTTATTTATCTAAGTAAGTTGGCAGTACTGGTGTTCCGAAAATCACTGAGATCATTAAAAAAGTATTAGGTATTCTACATCTACATAAGCATTACAAATAAATGTAGATCACTTAGGACTAACGAGGTATTCGTTTCGCACAAATTCTCTGGTTATATCCAAAATTGATCAGGAGGATCTAGCCTTAGGCCGCATTATCCCAGATTTGTCCATCTATGGTTTTTCGCGTTACTAAAGTGTTTTGCTTAATACTAAACGCTGGAGCATGCACAGTACATGTATTTTGTATAAACGCTCATATAAAACTCCAAAGGAGTGTTCATAGCTCGTGGGAAATTTATCTTTCCGTGGGAATTTTTATGTTTAAAATTACGGGACGAAAAGGAACATAAATAGTGTTTTAGTAAAATATCATTTGGAACGTATTTTTTATTGACATAAAAACAAAAGATAATTTTCACCTATATTTGAACATTGATTCTTGACATCTCTACGATTTCTAGACGGATCTTGATTTTTACCAAATGAGTTGAGTAACAAACTAAAGAGGGATATATAAAAAGGAGGTTTATATTGAAAGTTGCTTGGTATGTTCTCTACGAAGGAAGTATTATCCACATTTTAGTTTTAGAACGAAAATTTAAGAAAATCTTTTGGAACTACCTTTTTGAATTTGAATAGGTTCACAGACAATAATTGTGCCATCCATTTGTAAATATTCTTTTCATATTTAAAATCAAAGTTGGGTGAATTCTAACAAATTTCAGATTCAAAATAAGGGAAAAGAAATAATTGTCAATGGGAAATAAAATATCCCAACGACATACTAACACTGGTTAGTCTAATTAGTTGGTAAGCTCTACAAAACAGATTGAGATGAAATATTAGCTCTTTGAATGTTTGAAAATCTTCAGTCCTTCAACTTTGATAACGATTTGACCTATTCAGGGACTCTGTGTTTTAAATAACGGCTAACAATTTTGAATACATCACTTGACTTGCTTCAGTCACAACTAACTAATTGTGAAGAACTATTCACAATTCAAGAAATCGAAAGCGCTTCGTCTAAAAACGATGGCTCTTCTAAGTATGTTTATGACACCATCACATCTGCCAGCACTTATACCGCAGTTACTTAGGGAAAGAACAGCTCCCCGTGTATCAATATTTAGCCCCAATATTACACCCTGCTTATGGGTCCGCATAATTAATTTTCATTTCACACGCAGCTGCTTTGTCTTGAATCCCCGCGGGCTCACGCTACAAATGGCTTAAATCTCTCTCCAATTAAGATGTCAGTTCGATTAACCGAACCATATGTGTTTCTACTACCCCTAACGGCAATATACCTTCAATACTATTTATATACTAATTAGACGTGCAACCAGCCCAAAGCGTTGGCATTCCCTGGTCAACCGAATCCGGCTCCGAAGGGGTTCTATTGTGAATGCTCGGCACATACTGCGTCCGGATGGAGGCTTCTACACGGGATTAGGATTTTCTTAAAATCCCAAGTAATTACTTTATATGAAGCGGCAAACTTTAAGTACTTCCTCTGGTCGATTCAACCGGAACTTGGGCAACACTCTCTGGAAAATTGGAATAATGTCTGCAACAAAAGTTGTTGCTTTGTTGCACCGACTGGTCGGAGATTTCATTGTTTGATTGTTGTACTAGTATCTCACAGCTTCGTTGTGTTTTGCGGTAGAGGCCAAAGGATCCCCACCCATCGGGGTGATAAACACTTGTTCCGGCAGAGCTGACTGGGCAGAAGCGTTCTCTGAAACAACGGAACTAAGCATGTACAATAAAGTTATAGAGGGGCGACTAGGTCGGCGCTCTATTTCTGTAGTCCAGTTATGTTTTGTTGGCGAATGGGATTTTTTTTATTTGTTTCAGACTCCCAACAGAGAGGATATATGGACTGGGTGGACATTTTAATTGCTCCAATTACCATGGAAAAGTTTTACAGACTCGTAGTGCGGATGTTTGTGCCTGGACCACTTTCTAACTCATTTTGCCCCGGCAATTGTTTTACTAGAATCGTAAATTTGAAGTTATTGTGTTGCAAAAGTTGCTCGTACAAAAGCAGTCTTTTGGGTTCAGCCAAACAGTCGATTGGATATTCATTTGGATGCAGTGAGAGTCATTGACGAATCAAATGGAACGAGGCATTTTCGGAAAGTTTAAACAATTTAATTCGTATTCTTCGAGAAGGATGTTGCGTGTTTGCAAATATCTAATGGCTTAAAAGAAATTTCAACTTTGAAAGGTTGCAATATTTGTCAGCAATTTGTTTCTCTCTCATCTAGGTATATAGATTGTATTAGATTTTTGTCCTTATCCGTTCGGTAAAACTCTTCAATTTTAAGGATGAATAGCTTGAATAACTTGTTAAAGCTAAAGACAACTTTTCGGAGAGTTTTATTCATATTTTATTTATTTAATCAGTTCATACAAAATTTAATCAAGTCAACAACAGCTTACTAAGGACAGCTCAAGTCAGCTTTTATTGACCAGAGCAGACTGCTTGACAAACAAAATCAAAATTGCTATTCGTTTGAGAAATTGATTATGCTATAGACGAAGCCCATTTCCATCTCGGTGGGTTGGTTTTAAAGTTTTTCCAGACAATTGCACTTTTTTCCGACTGCAAGGTGTTTGTCCGGAGTGAATATAAAAATGCAATTGACTCCTTTCTTCACAGTTTCACGATTAAAAGATCGGAAATGCTTTGTTCTTATCCGCTTTCCAGAAGCTCTGATCTTGGCTGATATCTACATAAGTGCCTACTACCAACGTACGAAATCCACAGAAGGTTCGAAATTGCAATCCAATCTCTGATACGATGAAAAATGCACCGTGAACTTTCCTCAAATAATCTCTGACAAATAAATCCCTTCGTCAGTATACAAAACAAACCAAGGGGTCCATCCAAAAGATTAACCTTTCAACAATTTCTGTCCCAGATATACCTACACAAACACATTCATACAGCCACAATGTTCCGGCCATCTGTAACCCACCTGATGGCGAGTTGTCCAAGAGACTAGAGAAATTTGTTAAATGGTTAAAACCTAATCAATCTTCTTTGATGGATTTTCCATCGTTGAGTTAGTCGTCGTTCAAAAAAAAAAAAAAAAAAAAAAACAGGAGGAGCTACAAACTCAAATGGAAGACGAATATCATCCATCCAGGCGACATGTACATCGAATGATTGATGTCAAAGTGTATTTTTTGTCGTTTCGTTTATTTTTTGCTATCGAAATTTCATGAGCCATGCGTGAGGGCAAAATGGAATCACTTTCTTGTATTGACAGAACTTAAGGATTATTTTGTTCCTAGTGAGATGAGAAACGAGATTTTCGTGTTTCGATTCCCAAATGGAATTAAATTGGCAAACAGGATGTTTGTGTGTGTGTGTGTGTGTGTGTGTTTGGATGCTCATGGAAATTGTGCAAAATCCTATTTATGCTTAGTGAAACGAAAAATTACAAAACTCATGGAACAGTATTCGGGGCAGGATAGAGAGCTGCATCTCGACAACGAGTGTGTAATTTGCAATCTCAATTCTGAAAGTTTTCGAAAGTGCAAATTGATTTCCTCTTGGTCTATGAATACGATTTAAAGTTTTCTCATTCTTGTTCAATATTTTCAAGTTGGTTTTTGGCGAAACTTTTCCACTTTACTTTGTTTGCCCTTCCACTTTTTTTTTATTCTCAAACTCTATAGTACGATTGGAAGTTAATATATCTGGCGCTTGCTACAACAAAGCCCGACGGGAGGCACTGATTAGCATTTATAGCAATTGAATGTTTGACCACGTTTGCCAAATCACAGCGAGTGGATTGAGAGCACTTTGGCACGAGAAATAAAATAGTCTACGATCCTGCTTAATGTGACTCAAACATAAACGGAGACCACGTTTTCACTTGGTTTTTGAACGGTCAGCGAATTTTAAAAAAGTGTTAAAAGTGTTAAAAGGCTTTTTTAACGAAATTCCCAAAGGTTAACGCTAATTTACCATTTTTTTAAATGCCTGACATTTTCACACTCCCTTAGAATATTTATGAAAATTTATAATATTTCAAAACTTCCAAAAAGGGCCGCAAGGTGCAAAGGAAATTATCATTCATTAAGCGTTTTTCTTTTTTCGTTCAGAGCAGAACCTGAACTGTTACACAAAAAGTTCCTGTTTCTTTTTTCGTTCCGAGCATCATCAGAGTGTGCTCTATAAGCTCAAAATAAATAGACTGAGTAGGCTGAACAAAAAGCTGATTATACACACACATGTCCATAGCCGCTTGCAGTCACATTTGACAGAAAAATAAAAACAGAAAAAAAGCAGAACGATCTGAGCACGCTCGGTTCAGAGCGCATTTTTTTTTTTTTTTTTTTTTTTTGTTTGGGGGTTCGCTGGAAGGAAAAATCATCGAAAGACATTGCAAAGCAAGTACGCGAGGGATGCTTCTGCAATAGTGAGGGACTCGAACAACCTCTAAAAAACCTCCCGGGAGGGACTGACTTTCGTCATCCCGAAATGGGATTGCACTTTGCACCTAGTCGTTCGACTAATCGGCAATTTATTTTTAAAATTTTATTTGAAGATATTACCTAATCTCTTGGCCTTGGCTAACTCTTATAGATCAAGGGGTTTTACCCGCCTCAATCTTCTGATTACATTGTCAGTATTTAAAAGTTCTGTAAGTTCAACGTTAACGTGGTTAAGAAGCCTACTTCTGTGCCTTTGGGCAACCTTTTTAACTTCATCTTCAACCATTTCAATATTTAGATCTCTATGTAGATCAGCGTTGCGTATGTACCAAGGTGCATTAACTATGTTCCTTAGTACTTTATTTTGGAAGACTTGAATTTTTTGTAAATTTGATTGGCATGTGCATGCCCACAATTGGAGCCCGTAGGTCCATACTGGTTTCAAGACTTGCTTGTATAGCAGTAATTTATTGTAGTTGGACAGGGATGAGTACCTCCCAATAAGCCAATACATTTTACTGTATCGCATGTTCAGCTCATCTCTCTTTTTCTTTACATGCGCTTTCCAACGCAGTTTAGCGTCTAGGGTCATGCCCAGATATTTAGCTGTATTTGAGTATTCCACTACATTGTTATTAATGTATACTGGAATGTGTGGTACGTTTTTATACGTAAAATTAATATGGACTGACTTTAGGTTCAGAGCGCATTAGTGCGCAGAAAATTATGTGTCGATATTGTAAGCAAGGCAATTTAAGTAAGTCTTAGTGTTCGAATATGAACGTGCGGTTTCAAGTTCGATTACCGGAAAAACAAATTTTGTTTGCGGTTTTTTTTTTCGCTGTACCCCTATTCCACGAACGTCTGATAAACCTACCAGAGAACGCTTCTGACCTCAGCCATTCAGACTGTCCATTCTTTTTGAAGGTTTCTTTCGTTCTTCAGTATAGACTTACACAAATCAGGGATTGTAGAAAGTTAGGCCAAAGGTCCTATCCACACTTGTTGCCACCAGTACCACAAAGCTACAAAAAGGGAACAAAACTCCAACCTTTGCCAAGGCATGCCCGACTTCTGGTTGAGTAGCATTTAAAAATCTATGAGCACAGCAAAGAACGGAGGCCAAGGAAGGGACACAATATATCTTAAACGAGAAAGCGACAACTGCAGAAGTCCCTAAAGCCTAAAGTATCAGACTCAATGGGGTATATTCATAGATCTTTGATAAGCTATTACTATGTTATAACTTAACTAAACCGGAGTTTATGTTATTCATAGACAATTTAAACTCATGTCTAAACGAAAAACTCGGGTCTAACATTAAGCACGACAGAACCTATGTTTAAGTTGTTTTTAACTCCATTAAACGTCAAAAGACAAACAGAAAATATAAGAATTTTGCAAATTTTGTGACATTTGGTTTCCAATAAATACAATAACGTATCGCGAAAATAAATTACTAAAAGAAAGTAAAGGGAAGATGTCGGTAGATTACAACATTGAGGAAGATTTTGAAATTTTGGAGGATATTGCTATGGTACCATCAACTAGAAGACTGAAGCGCTACAGAACCCGCATAGATCCGTTTCAATCATTGACTAATGAAGAATTTTACGAAAGATAACGATTCGACAAAGATACGGCAACTTTTATAATTGATTTGTGTAACATTCAAGATCAACCATCTAAGAGAGGCTTGCCTTTATCTGGAAGCCTTCAAGTCTTAACGGCGTTGAGATTTTTTGGTCGAAATGTTCATCAAAGTGATATAGGTAACCTTTTCTGCTTCCGACCAGTTTTGTTCTCTTGCTCTTTTATTGGTTTCTTTGCCGCTCATCTGCAATTTTATAATTCTTGTTCATATCACAACACATAATTATGTTTTCACTAAAATGCATACCTTATTTTTGTTTACAAAAAACTCCAGAGTCAAGCAGAACTACAACAAAACGCAAATTACAAGTTTTAAATCCTTTTGACTTTTTGCTGTCAGAAAATATTTACGTAATAGATTTGTAGTAGAATACACGTTAGACTCGGATCTAATTAAACAGAGCTGCCAATTTCTTTATGAATAGCAGTTCTGTTTAACCTGAGGGTTAACTTTAGATTCGAGTTTAGTTAGACCCAGGTTTATTGAATAACTATGAATATGCCCCAATAGAAAGTAATAATGCTCATAGGGTTATAGGAACTGCAATCATCATTTTCAAAGAAACCCATAAAACTCAACTACAGAATAGAGATACCTGACTGATGAAGACAGACTCCACTGGAATGGAAGTGGACAGTGACTGACTGATATTTATACGGAAAAGTCGCATCACGTAAGAACAACCGTCTTCATACAGATCGCACACCATAAAGAAAGTTGCGAAAAACTGATTTTGGTTTGACCTGTCCTCCGTAGAAGAGAACAGGTCTTCGAGCCGAAAACAAGACTTCAGAAAAAAACTAAGCTCCACTCTTACAAAAACCCTGGCATTAAATTTAATGTGTTTGTGGTTGTAACTATATATAACAACGCTGAGAAAATAATATAATTTAATATTTTGCATGTATTCAAATTAAAAGACTAAGAAGAGGTTTATTAAATTGAAATAATGCCTGCTGTTACAAAATATGGCTGAAATAATAAAATTTAATATAGATGGAAATGGATTCCAATGCAAAAGTATTTAAATTAAACCCTTAAAAATTATTAATACATTTGCAAAATAGAATAATTAAACCCTTATCGGTAAACAAATGAGATATAAATCGTATTAAGTTGCGTAACATTTTTATTCGAATTAAATAAACTGCTGATTAGAATGTAATGCGCGTTCACCTCAAATTCAATACTTATTTTGCTTTTTATAAGCCCATGGAATATTAAAATATAATAAAATCTTATTATATTTTAACACTTCTTTAGATCCTATGTTTCAGCTCATCTAAAACTTAATTGTAATAAGTTCTTTATTGAAATATTTCTTTTAATATAGAGCGGCGGGTTAGATTGAAGAGACAAAATATTGGATTTTGATTTTTCGAAATTAAAGCTCAGAAAATTAGTATTTTTAATACCACATTGAATGAAAAAAATATTAAAATTGAATACCCAAACCCGTAGATATATTACAGAAAAATTTAATAAATTGGAAATATTGAAAACTAATATTTCTTGTATTAGGTAGGTAGGAATTGTAATACGGCGAAGGTATTAAAAAAAAAAAACGTAATTTTTAGTGAGTCACTAAGAAAGGATAGAGAGAGGTGCTTTGGAAAAAAAAAAAACGATTAGGTACAAGTAGTGAGCAAAATTTGAAGGCCAAACCTCTTATACGATCTGGAAGAGAAGGCGAAAGGATACAAAATCAATAGAGGGAGTCCAGCAGAATTCAGTTCAGCTATGTACGATAGAGTGCTTGAAGTTGATTAGAAACCTAGGTCCATGTTAAATTTCAGACTTCTGTGTACGTGGCTACTCTGGATATTGGGATAGGCAGCTGTTGCAGTTTGAACCGAAGTCCTGCTATACCTCGGTTAACTTTAAGTACAGCACAATTGAATTTTAAGTGAACACGTACACGTTTGTGATGCCAGCTTTCAGGTTGGAACCGGTCAAAAGAGCCCAACTCAATACTGTTTTAAATATTTTCGTAAATTTACTTTCAAAATGTCCAGTACGAACAAAGCGAGAATTCAAGGGTGATCAAACAACCTTAATGAGCCTAGACAATAGGCACTCGGTCGGATGGTTGTTTAAAATCAAATTTTGTCAGTACAGCTGGTCTTGAATATCCTCCTACCTTAAAAACCCTTAAAGGCAATTTGCACCATACCCATGATGTGTGCAGAAGATCCTACTGTCTGCACTTACAAAGCCATCCATCACATCAATTTCTACCCAACAATTTTATCTCCTTTCGCAGATGTGCTCCCATAATAATCCGTTTACTGCCAGACTATATTAATACCCTAGTCTTACCCGAAAGGTTTCGGCTACATTCACATCCCTGGCATGTACACAACCTCACCATCATTAATAGTCAACTTCAGAGTTCTTTCTGAAAAGCATACACTTACGAGTACTCCGCAGTACATAGATTACGAGTTGGTATGTCAGGCAAAAAATAAACCCATCTCGCAAATTTTTGGCACCTATTTGGCCCAACTCGCTGTATAATAATAAAAGCACGAGAAAAAAGCCAACCTGATAATAAATTTTCCCTGCAGCCGTTCTATGCATTTTAATAATGGAAACAAACTTAAACAATATCCTGTATGCTACCCGCGAAATGGGACCTTTTTTTTGTGTAGTTCTCTCCTCGCGCCCTGCTGCGCCCCATCATTGTACACAATACCAACTCTGGTAGGTAGTCGTAAGTCGACGTCAGCTTTTGATACAGTTTGGAATCATGCCCAACACTTGGCAGCAGCTCGTAAATTATACCGCAAAAATTTAGGTTACACCCGAGAACGTAACGTTTCTGTTTGTTACACATATTTGGTTATGCTCTCCGGAAATGTGGAAGAGGATTTTCATTTTTCGCCGCCACAAGGACAAACGGCAAAAACGTCCCATTTCATCTTAATTAATTGTTTTTATCTCATCGAATTTTGCGGGCACTTTCTATTATGTGGCATCACGTGTCTTCCACTTCGTCAATTTTTATGTGAACTTACAAGGAATTTCGCTTTCATTAGTATTCCGTGCGCAAGGATCGGCTGGGAAAATTTATTTTAATAAAAAAAAAACTTTGCCAGCCACTTAGTCGGTCATACACAATCGCTCCGGTGAAGATGTAGTTGGAATTCCTGGATGGATTTAAAATGTCCTTCGTGTTGTGCAATACTGGGGGTGGGCGTTTTTTTTTATGTGCCCTCGGAAAAAAGGCCCTCGTCGACATACGGCAGCGGAACCAACTATACAGTTACGAGTAGTATAAGCCATAAGAGGCAGAACAGTCCACATTCTCACAAAAGGGAATTTATTACCATTTATCCGGCGCGTTTTGTTGAAAAGGATCCTCGGGTGGATTTGGGCCAAACAAATAAAATAGTATATTTCACAAAAGCGAACCGAGTATAGAAGAGAATTCCGCACCACGAAACAGACACAGGAGGAGAGGAGGGTTGCTCCAAAGTCTTTTTTTTTGGGCTAATCTGGCAATTAGGTCGATTAACCCAAAAGCATTCTGGATATAGGAGAAGGATACGAGTAGAGGGGCACTGAAGAGGGGTTGTTCCACCTCCACATTTTACACAAATGCATATTTATTCGTCTCTTTGCCTCAAGTTGTATCCGCTTTGCGATGTGTGTATCCCATTTGAGTTGGAAGCCGGTTGATTTCCTTTTGAGGGAACACATCTATATGTGTGTGATCCAGTTTTTTTTTTTTTTTTTTTTCTTTTTGACTGCCTAGGCTAAAACGTTGATTACTTACGCTGAAGGAGCTTGCTCCTTTTGACATGGGATATGTTTATACATTTTTTGAACGTTTGAGTGGGAAGGTGGCTGCATATGTTTGCGTGGAGGCGAATCAGATTGTGAAGTATGTTAGGATGTGGTTATGACCACAGAAACGAGGTCATCAGGAAAATTTAATTATTTCGTTGTAGCAAAGGCAACGCACAGCAATTTACCTAATGTAGCAGAAATAGAAAGGATTTTATAGTGTTTGACGCTGTGCGGGAAAGGTTTCTATTTGGGAAATGGAAATGGAAATAAAATAATCTCTACTTCAGAGCTGAAAAATCTAAAACGACTTAGTGGGGAGTTGTTTGGATGGTGATGGTATCTGTTGTGTTAAAAGAGTTCTCTCACTCTGTTTGACCTAACCTAAGTGGGGTAATGTGAATAGGTCGTAGTGAAAATGTTGTTTTGATAAGACTTTTCCTCAGTGTAAAGGAAAGTTGTATCTTTGTCCACCTAAGAAGAAAGTCTAATGTCATAGAAATATACAAAGGTCTTAAAAACGCAAAGAAATTGGTTTGCCTGAAGCTGTCGTTCGTTCGTAATGAACCTCTTGCGCTGCCTCAACAAATGTCGGAGACATACCTACACCAAGGTACAAGTTCATAACAGGTTATTACAAAAGAATTCTGACATTTAGGCTGATTTGGTCCCAGCTAAGAGCGAATTACTGGGGATTGTTTTATTGGACATCTTTCTTTGGGTACGATGGACAGTGGCTAAGACACGATAAGAAACCCGAGATCGGTTAGCTGCTAGTCGCAATCTGCTGTAGTTTTGTGGAGGCTCTTGCCTACCAATAACTCCTGGCAAACCCTAACATTCCTGTCTCCGAGCATACATTTGAAATCATATACATCGATCGAAGCTCTGCTTAGGAGGTCATACATTCTTATTTGTACAGGGTGTCCGCCGAGAAGGTATACTACTTTGTTTTGCCGCCATGTTGGTAAACATTAGTCTTGACATTTCATATTTGGCAGTCGTGAAGTAGACACGTGGGAAATGTATTAGGGAAAAATATTCGATAAAGCAACGTGTTTTAATGGTTAAAACATTTTATCAAAGCAATCATCGATTACTATAACGATGAGAAAGTTACGTGAAATTTTTGGGAGAAACAACGTGCCAACCAAATGCACTATGGATGCGAATGGATGCAAAATTTTCTTCTGGGAAGATCGATCCAAGTTGTTGTAGATGGTGTATCATCCAATTCGTTTGCTATAAACGCAGGAGTGCCCCAACAACAACGATTTGCTTGGATCGACAAATAATAATATCTACAGCTTTGAAGATGACAGCACTCTTATATCCTCCACCTCGAACAGTGGGCCTGTGAATATGGCTACATCACACAATCAGAGATGTGAACAAATTAATTCTCTAAATGATGATCTGGACAAAATCTTGAAGTGGGGAAAGGACAACTTGGTTGTATTTAATGCAAACAAGACACAGTTCACAACATTTTCCAGAAAAAATGCATCAACAGTTCCTCAGATCCAAATGGATGACCATCCAATCCATCACAAGGACTCAATGCAAGGTGCATAGGAGTCACAGTCAATTCAGGAATCACATGGCAGAACCACATATCCTATATCGCAAAATCGGCGTCGGCAAAGTTGAGCTACCTATTTAGAGCAAAGATGTACTTTAGCCCCAAGCAACTTCTCCTTCTCTACAAAGCACAGGTTAGACCAGGCTTGGAATATTGTTCCCATATATGGAGCTCGGCCCCAAAACATTCACTTAACCTGCTTGATAGCATACAGAGACGAGCAGTTCGACTCATTGGAGACCCTACACTCACATCGAATCTACAACCGTTGGTGCACAGAAGACAAGTCGCTGACCTATGCTTGTTCTATAAGTACTTCCATGGTAGATGTTCTGAGGAACTCAAAGACATTATTCCTCGAAATGCAACTTTTGGGCGCCCAACAAGACAGGCTGCTAATGCTCATGACCATACAGTACACTTGACAACTGCGAGGACATCAACTTTCCAAAACTCCTTCTGTTACAGGACAAGCAAACTTTGGAACTCGCTTCCTGGGGATATATTTCCAGAAGACTACAATTTGCAGCAATTTAAGTGCAGAGCAAACATACATCTGTAGGCATCTCGGGGCGCTATTGAAGCGTTATAGGTTCACCTTTCCCGGGAGAAGTATATATAAAAAAAAAAAAGTTGACACAAGAGCTTCTTCCACAAGACCATTTACGCCGCCGTACATATGCCAATAGGATGTTACAGCTAGCCCATGACAAGCCCGATTTTCATGAAAAAAATGATAATGAGTGACGAGGCACATTTTCATTTGAATGGATATGTGAATAAACAGAAAAGTCGGTTCTGGGCAATGGAAAACCCTCAAATTATTCATTAGTCACCTTTGCATTCATTAAAAGTTACAGTCTGGTGTGCAATTTGGTCAGGAGGAAAAACTGGACCTTACTTCTTTGAAAATGAAAATGGCGTAACGGTAACTGTGAATGGGGAGCGATATCGTGATATGATTGAAAACTTTTTATCGCCATAACTTCATGCTTTGGGCTTGATTAACATGTGGTATCAACAAGACGGTGCCACATCGCATACAGCCAGGATAACAATGGTATCACTGCGAGACCTCTTTCCACAACAAGTTATCACGGTCGCCTGATTTGACTGCTCCGGACTTCTTTTTGTGGGGATATCTGAAAAGCAAGGTTTATGCAAACAAACCAGAAACGCTTGAGCAACTCAAACAAAATATTCGTGATGAAATTAATGAAGTACCGCGTGAAATGTGTGAGAAATGTAATGAAAAATGTGCTCAAAAGGGCTCGCATTTGTGAGACTAACAGAGGCGGACATTTACCGGATATTGTATTCCATACATAATTGCCGACATTAAATAATAAAACATTTAACAATATAAGATCCATTCTCTTTCATTTAATAAAAAATTATAAACAAACAAAGTAGTATACCTTCCCGGAGGACACCCTGTATATAAGCGAAAATATTTTTTTACAAGATGTCGTACCACCTCTAACAAACCAACATCAAACCTTGTGCTGTCACTCCCACATAAGTACCTACCCACTCCCACCCCAAGCAAATTATTCCACAAAAACTATCTAAAACGAGTAAAACCAGCCTCCAGCATAGCTCATCGGCCATCGCCCAACATACTTGGTATTTTCGTCCTCAAACGCGCGTTACCAGGAAACACAAAAAAAGAAAACACACAGAAGATAATAAATACACACACACACATCGTCCCACCATCGGCATCAATAAATAGTGATTTATTTACCGCAATTTTTATGAATAAAAATAAATCTAACCATCTCCGTATTATTTACGACCAACATTTGTTGGTCGCTACGGGCTGCCGATTTGCCGATTTGCCGATTTCCATGGCCTATTCCAATAAATGCGCCACCATGAAGGGTTGAGCTTCGCTTAGGCTATAGATATACCTACAGAAGAATCAAGGACATGACCAAACGTTTTATAGATCTCTATGTGTGTGTTTATACTCGCTAAATAACATACGACATCGAATGACATGAATCTTATTGAACACGTCCAAGCCACACAGATGAAATAGTATATGAAACACTTAACACATCGTTGGCCGGATATGGCGTCCCTTTTTTCACCCTCATTATTACCATCAACATCGTCTCGTCGGAGGTGAAGCGGCCCTTCTGCGATGAGGAAGACACATCTCTACTTTGGCAATTGACAGCCTTAAATGTAATCGATTGACATTCGATTAATAGTGGACGTGACAAAAGAGCTCCCGTGGCAGTTTGGCTGGCTTTTTGAGGTGGATTTTCTGTTTTTCTTCTTCTTCCTCCAAATAGATAGGCAATCACATCGTAATGACAATCCAATTATAACAGATTGAAAATTTAAGGCAATAATGTGGAAATGAAGAGAGCACGATGACAGGTGGAATGGTTATTATAAAATTTGTGACACGGTCTTTCTATGAAGGGGTAGACATCTACGTATATGATTTCAAATATTGCGATTTCCTTTGAAGACTTGGAACGGCCTCCTGTGGAAATGATTTTTTTTGTTAAAATCAATTTCCATGTATGTTTGAGAAGTTTGCACAGCATCTGCTAACAGCAGATGTACGCTTTTAAGAGTGTGCTTCGCGTCCCAGACTGTAGGGCAAATAGGTAAGCTCTTGTGTCAGCCGTGGGAGAGACATGTTTCTGTTGTGTTTTTATTTTTTGGTTTTTGGAGATACGAATTTAAAAATGCAATAAAGGGCTTTCAACTTGTATCGGAGGCAGGGGAGTTAAAGACTTTTTCCTCATTCGGTGGAAGAACCAGGCGATACCAAATCTGCATAGGTGCGGCGACTTAATTATAAGCTTATGAGCAGATGGGCTAATATAATGCGTTATCCGCGAAATCGTAAGCAGGTGCGTATAATATTCATATCCGGCGACTGTATACAGTAAGTGGATATTCCCTTATTTTGGGTATAGATGTCAGAAGGATAATCCGAATAAAGGTATAGGTATGGCTCGTTTTGTAAATTCTGCGTATGGTATGCGGGCTAATGAAACCACACATTCTGGCGGCGGCAGATTTTGGTGGCAGCAACTGGCAGCAAATGGGCTTTGCGAAATAAGGTCCCAATGAAATAAGGCCCCAAAATAAAATGAAATAAGTTCCCAAAAAAATATACAGGAAGCAACAACAACGATTTTTAATCAAATTTGGGGTGTTGTTTCCTTTTTTGGGGCCGTATTTCCTAATGAAAATTGGGGTCTTATTTCATTTTTAATTTGGGGCATTATTTTGAACAATATTCGAAGACGGATCGAGATTTGGGTAGTCACTTTTTGAGAAGAAATTCAAAAACGGATTTGATCGAATTTTGTTGAGAAAAACTAAGTATGGGATCTAAAGAACAATTGTTTTCTTATCCTAAATAAGAAATCGTTAGAACAGCACAGTAACAAATTTTGCAACATTTAAAGGGTGGTTAACACAATAAAACACAAATTATTTAGGAAATTATTGTCATTTCTTTTTATTATGATAATATTGGTATGGTTCACTGATGTATGGAACAAAATATCGGCCAAATGGCCGCCGCGACCTCAGCGGCACACCTCCATTCGATGGTCCAAATTTTCGATGACTCTGAGGCATAATTGAGGTTCTATGCTGTTAATGTGCCGAGTTATCTCATCCTTTAGCTCTTGAATTGTTGCTGGCTTATCGACGTACACCTTTTCCTTCAAATAACCCCAAAGAAAGAAGTCCAACGGTGTCAAATCACATGATCTTGGCGGCCAATTGACATCGCCACCACGTGAGATAGGTTAGGTAAGGTAGCCGGTTTGGCGTGGAGTACTCCGCGCCACACTCAGGTCAATATTGACCCATTGTGATGCCCATTGGGGGAAAAGGATGTCCCTTACTCATGATAACCCTGTCTATAAATACCTATGATTAAGTACTCACTTTGTTGTTGCATACAAACCATCCTGTGGATTTGATAAAGCTCATTATTTTGTCTATATGTGTGCTGGAAATCTCGTCTAGATCGTGGAAGAAGTGTCTCCCTAGGAATCTGTGCCTAATATGTTGGAGACCTGGCCAGTGACATAGGAAGTGGTGGGTTGTATCCTCGCAACAACTTCCTCATCACCGCAGCCTCTACAAAGTTCTTCTTCCGTCAAGCGCAACTTCTTCGTGTGATACCGTAGAGTGTTGTGCCCCGTTAGGATTCCTACGAGGGTGGAAAGAGATTTTCTACCCTTTCGTAGAAGGCTCTCGGTCCTGGCTTCATTGAAGGTTGGCCATAGCATTCTTGTGGTATGACAGGTTTCTAGTGCGGTCCATCTTGCGTTCGCCTTTCTTGTGGCCTTTTTCCCTGCTTCAAGCTTGAGTGAGTAAGGCGGGATATTCACAGAGGGATCAGCTTGTTCTGATACAGTTGTCGAACCTAGTCTAGCTAATTCGTCCGCTTTCTCGTTGCCAGGATTGTATTCACGTCCCGGAACCCAGCAGTGAAATACCATATACTGAGTGCCAAGAACCCTTAGTTCTTCGCTACAGCATTTCACAAGCTTTGATTTTATTTCTACCACGTGAGATAACACATCCATTGAATTTGTCGCGCAAAAGAGCCATTGTTTCGTTAGCTAGTGTGGCAATTGGCACCGTCCTGTTGAAACCACATATCGTCCACATCCATATCTTCCAATTCGGGCCATAAAAAGTTCGTTATCATCTCACGATAGCGAACACCATTCACAGTAACTGCCGGCCTCATTTTGGAAAAAATGCGGACCGATGATGCCGCTAGCCCATAAACCGCACCAAAGAGTCACTCTTTGTGAGCGCGTTGGATTTTCGACAATCACTCTTGGATTATCATTCGCCAAAATGCCGCAATTCTGCTTATTGACGAATCCACTGAGGTGAAAATTGACGATTAAATTGACCGAAAACATCATGAAGTGCACGATATGCATTTTGATTTGAACGCCCATTTTCATAATAAGCCTGAATAACTTTAATGCGTTGCTCGATTGTGTATCTTTCCATGGTTCAAATTGAGTTAGTCTGAAATTGAGAAATGTCAAATGAAATGCAGAAAAAAACTAGACGTTTAGGTGTGGTTCACATTCAACATCGGCCCCTAAAATGTAACCCTTTATAAGGTGAGAAGTAGCAAAGCACCTCCGCCAACTTGATGCATGCAGCTGAATGTAGTTAGCTCGGTCCTCGGTCCTATTGGGAAAACTTGTTCGTTAGAGTTCATGGTCATCCCCAAAGGAGCTTAAAAAAAAGACGAGACACATTTTAAGCAAATATGTCAGACCAAAACAGACTTCGAACAGTTTGGAGGTACTTTAAATTTGACTGCTTCATACCAGTCTACGAATTTATAATTAGAAAGCACAAAGGTCATCCGCTTGTCAAAGTTCATCGCACTTTTGCGTCCCCAACATTTGATAACTTAAGAATAATGGTAACTCTCTCTCTCTCTCAATATTTCTCTCTGTTCTGTACACTGTTACTGTATTGTCCTGGTGATTAAAATGCGACTGCACGTACACAAACAAAATTTCAATGGTGTTCCCTTCTGACCTATAAATTAAACAAACCTCAATATTTCAGGCCTGCAACCATTTCAACAAGAATCGAATCTATTGCGTGTTTGCCCTGGAGATTATCTGCAGCCGTATTATAGGAGACAAACCAGCCTTGGGATTGAATTTGCCTCGAAATTGTCTCCTGCCTGTTGCTCGTCGACTTATCCTTCTGTGATAGGGCTGCATCGTGTAAGAGTGAACATTTGAATTTATTACGTCGAACTAATGGATTATGATTCGAGGTGGGACATGGAGCACAGTCCCTTTTGGGGCTGTGAACTGTGATTATCATCAATCGAGAGTAAATACACCTTCAGCAGCAGCGTCGCAGGGTGGTAGAGTAGTTCTCAGCAAGAGCAGATAAAATCCTGGGGATGCCAGGACAATGTTATTGATTTCTTTGGATATCAATTCATGGGGATGGAAAGTATTCCCCGCCTTTTGGGGTCTACGTTCAATGTCCTGTCCTGTGTGCTGTTTACTTATCTCGAGATTATTTGATTTCGGATCAAATCGGTTCGGTTTTTGAGGGATGCAGTGATGGGACAAACGCGACGATGGTTAAGGTTTAATAGAGATAAGTAGTTAATTTCATTTCATTTGCATATATGTATGGTGCCAGCACTTGTTCACTTTGCACATAGTATGTACACAGAGAGGATTCATTTGGCCAGATCCTTTGTTTCATTGTGCTTCGATATTTATGAAATGAGTGGGTATTTGGGTCGGTTTTTGTGGATTTTTTATGTTGGAGTATGATTGCCTTGGTCCCATAGTTTTGTGAATCCCTGCGGGAGTTGATGACGGGGCTATATATAAAAGGGATTAAATTTGGTATGGTTGCTACTTTATTTTCAAACATGCGGGGCGGGTAAACTCAGAATTCACAAACTTCTTGGTAGGGTCCATGAGTAAATTAGTTCCCCAGGTACTCAATCGAGGGGCTTTCAATTTCCAATACAAACATCACCCAGATGGAAGGTGTATCCATGGAATATCTAACGTGAAGCAAGTTGTAGGTACGTTGTTTTGTTAACGTCGATCATATTATCCAAAATATCTTTTCTTTTTTTTTAAAGCATAACTTCCGTTTGTAGAAGATGGGAACCCTTATTTGCAAGCTCTCTGGAAAACTGTGCATACAAAAACAAAAAAAAATATCTGGCGCAACAGGTCCGGAGCCTAGGCCTAGCTTCTCACAACCATTCGTTTTGTGCGAGTTTTTCATTTTTGGAATGAGTGGAAGGTATCTACAATTTTATGCCGACTCCAAACGGCTAATTGAGAAGCTCTTTCAAGACATTTATACTCTCGGATGTTTGTCAGACGTTCGCGAGAGGTAGCGCAGTGAAAAAAAAAACCATAAGTTGGTATTTGGGGTTTTGCGGGATTCGAACCTGAGACCCCTCGCTTGGTAGTCCAACACACTAACACTAAACCACTGCGACTACTGTGCATACTCGCTCTTAAAAGATTGATCTATATTTTAGTTCAAAAAATCAATTTTCATCATTGTAGTTCAAAGCGTTTTCGAGAAGGCCTTCATATCATAAAATTGTTACCTAATCTGTTTGTAAGTAGATTTGGATTTTTCACGTTTAAACTGCACACTCAATCCCTATAAATTTCTTATACATTACAAAGCTCTTAATGGAGCAATATTTAGATTTTATTGCATCGTAGTCGGGAAACTCAGTCAGAAGACGTACGATTGTAATGTATTTTGAGAGGAGGCTGGATTTTATTGTTGGTCGGCCGTGGCGCACATACATTATCATGAAATCCATGATGGAGATCAGACCAAGTGGCGGACAATTCTCAGGACCGTACAGTACAAAACCGAGCTAGTCTATACACAAACACATATACCTACAGTAAGCCTTAGAAATTTTTATGGTTGTAAACGCTTGACGTTGAAAACGTTTGACATATTTTGATGAAACTCATTTTGAATCGTTTGCAACGTCTCCGAGAAGGATTTATGATGAGCTGCTCGTAGCCATGCCAACTTTTTGGGGCATTCTTTGACCACAATTTATTTTTCTTATATGGGTATTTACTACCTTTGACAAGAGTGATGTCATTATTCAAGTAAACTATAATACATTTTAAAAGCGCAGTGGCGGAGGGTTTTAAGTTCGATCCACTGGAAGACACAAATTCTTTCTTACGTTTTTTTCGTCTGCGCCTCCTCTTGCCTATGTCTGACAAACATTTGAAAGTAGAACTGCTCAAAGCTTCTCAATTAAGCCGTTCGGACTCGGAATAAAATTGTAAAATTGTAGGTCAAATCAATCAATTCAAAAATAAAAACTCACCCAAAATGAGTGAGAAAAGCTAGCCCTAAGGTACACGATCCTGTTGCGCCAACAATTTATTTATTTATTCAATAAAAAAGAAAGAAACGCCTAAGGAAGCCAGCATTTTCGTAAATATTTTGATCTATCAGTTAGCTTTCAGCTTTGTCAGGAAGCTTATTAACGAACATTATTGTGGTTCTGCTTTCAGACATCGACAGCAGTGGGTGACATTTTCTCTGTATGAGCGGAACAAAAAGGAGTATCCTATGCGTGTTTGAATATAGTCAAGAGCTACAATATTTTCGGAAATGCGGATGTGGCTGATGATGATGAGACACCTGGACGTGTGGTCCTGTGAATATGAATTGTTTATGAGTTCTTTCTCAGGTTTTGTAAAGTATAACTATACGCGCGACTTGGTGGTGTTCTCATAGCCGTAAAATAGGATTATATGGCAAGGCCGCAGCAGCGTCGCGTGAATTATTTAGATGGGTGTGCAAATTCTTTAAAATCATATATTTTTTTAGAAATAGGTATCAATTAATTGCCTGAAAACACGTTCCATTTATTGTTTTCTCAATTATTGTTCTGCTGTTTTTGATATCTTATTTTGTTTTACCACAATAAAATATAGAACAATAAAACTTTCGCAAACCATTTATTCGTCGGCTTTCGTGCACAGCTTTTGTTTGCACGAGTATCGATGTAATTCATTGTATATTTGACTTATGAATGACGCTTTACGGAAATAGAACAGAACAGATGCAAAAGAGTAGAAAATGAATACAGCCCGTGCACAGAAAACTTCGCACGAGTTCACTACAAGTTCATCAAAGTAAAGCGATTTATGTACGGCGGCGTGCTGGTGAGTCGTGACGAATGACGATGGGGATAAATACTGGAGAAATCTTGTAGGGATATAGTTTGGAGTTGGATGAATTTATTTGATGAAATCAACAGAATGGTGCACAGCGGGTTTTTGTACGAGTTCATTTTTTTTCTCAGCGATGAAGGAATTTTGAAAGAAGAATTATGAAGGATGAATATGAATAGGTATGATATGGTGTAGGGGTAGGCTGTAGCTGTTAGCTGTGAAATGGAAGTTTTATGGATTATGGAATTGTGCATATCATTATTTGTGTGTGTTATTATTATTACACAGTATTTGATGAGGGATTTATTTTCGTTAGATCAGGGTGTGCAATTCACACCTTGCACACCCTGACGAGACGCCACTGGGCAAGGGAGATTAAATTATATTAGGTACTTCTCTGATATTGAAATTTGCTGTAGCAGAATTGACCCGATATCATCGACTTAAATAAACGTCATATGTGTTTACATTCCTCCTAGATCACAATTGGATGCAGTGACAAGATACTTGGATGCTATTTGTTACATTGAAGGGCTCATGTCTGCCTCAGATAAAATGTATTTCTTTGGTGGCTTTAACCAACCTAAAATCAAATGGACACCCGGAGATGCCGACTACACGTTTCACAATGCTGTCAACCCGCTATCCTTAACTGAAACTGAGATTGTCGATTCATTCCAATCACTTTATTTGCTCCAGCTAAATAATATATACAATATAATATAATAATATACAAATTACCAAAGCCGTACCTTGCACCTCATCTTCTCCAACAACAGTGCTGAAAGTTCTGTCTCAAAATGCCAAACACCTCTCGTCCCGGATGATGCTTATCATCCAACATTACAGTTGTTCTGTATTTTAGAAGAAAGAAATCTTTGTTGTTATGAGTGTAGATTCGCTTTCAAAAATGCAAATTATAATTATATCTGTGAAAAGCTAAGTAATTATGACTGGAAACCCCATCCCTCCCTTGAAATTAATAGCATTTGCCAACATTTTTATCGGATTATCAATGATGTTATCCTCAAACTTGTCCCAGTAATCCGCGTAAATAATACCCTGACGGACTCCTGTCCCTGGGATAGTGAAGTCACTCGTGGCTTAAAAATACAAAAAAAGTAGATCTTATAGGACATGGCGTCGTAGTTTAAACGAGGACTTTTTGCTATACAGACAAACAAAATCGGAATTTAAAACGTCCTTTTACCATGCATATCTTCTTTACGTTAACGACATACAAAATGTAATCAAAAGCAGACCTAATAAATTCTGGCAGTTTATAAACTCTAAAAATAAAAGTGATGGCTATACTACGATATTAAATTTCAATGGACAGTCTTTGGATTCCTCGCCTGCTATCTGCGATAATTTTAGATCATTTTTTCAATCTGTTTATTCTGACATTGACCCAATAGTAGACAAAGAACTCTTTTGCTATCTTGGTGAATCTCCCACTCCTATTTTCAATAACATATAGAGATATCTGAAGAAAGCGTTTTAAAAAATTTAGCTTTTCAAATAGGATTTTCACTCCTTTTCCTAAAATGGCTCTCATCATTTCTCTGCGACAGATATCAATTTTTCAAATTCCGTCATCTTTTTGCTGAAAAAAAATTGTTCTATCTCCGGTGTTCCTCAAGGAAGCCACATAGGCCCCCTTTTATTAATTCTGTTTGTAAATGATGTTGTTAACTTTGTACCTGAGTGTAGGATGTTGTTGTATACGGACGACTTTAAACTTTATATCTCAGGTAAACAAAATAATTGTTTCCAATGCTTAAATATTTGTCTTCAAAAGTTCTATCTATGGTGCTCAAAAAACTATCTCTCACTGAATGTGAGTAAATGCCCTGTAATTACATATTCACGTTGTAAGTCCCCTATTATGTATAACTATTCTTTCAGTGGTATTTCTGTTCCGCGTGTTTGTTTTATTAAAGATCTGGGGGTAGTTTTTGGATTCAAAACTAACCTTTAGTCACCACATTGATCACATTACGAACAAGGCAAATAAAGCTTAGGGGTTATTAAGGTGCTATTCAAGTGATTTCTCTGATCCATATGTTATCAAAATTCTTTATCCTTTATTTGTTAGATCCATTTTAGAATATACGCACGTATAGACTTGAATCTATTAAAAAAAAGATTTCTTAGGTTCGCGTTAAGGGGACTTCCTTGGGTTGTTCTTAGTAACTTACCCTTCTATCAATTTAGACTTCAACTGATTAGCCTTGAATCTCTTGAGAATATGGGAACTGTAGCAAGAGTTATCTTTTTCCACAGAATTCTTGTTGGTGAGATTGATTCTCCGGAGATCCTTAGTCTATTAAATTTAAACATACGTGAGGTATGTTAATTTAAGAAGTAACAGATTCTTTAGTATAGCACACTCGCGTACAAATTACGGTCGCTCATCCTCTATTAATGGTTTAATGATAGACTATAATAATAAAAGTAATTTAATAGATTTTAACACATCGACTGTCACCATAAAAAGAAAACTGCTGGATGGTATTCGGTCATAATCATTTTGCTCTATTTTTAAATCACATTGTCTTTTGTTGTACTTTTATATTATTATTTTTTGTTAATAATTTGTACATAATGTCTAAGAAAGTCTTTGTATTTTGATAGCAATAAATAAATAAATAAAAAATAAATAAATAAATATGTATTGTTTTTAAATTTTATTTATTTTTAATATTAACTCAAGATTTCACCGAAGAATATTGGAATTGGTGTAGCCACAAACTGTCTGAAAAGATTAACGAATGGATGGACAGAATTGCGAGGCCCACTATTTTTAGGTTTGGTATATCATAAATTTGCATTTTTTAAGTTTTTCCATAAATATGTCTCTTCGGTATAAAAGTTAAAAATCATTATAAAAAACGTTGTTTTTATTGTTTTTTTGTTCACCCTCATCTACGAATTAATTCATACGCTAACACGAAGAAGTACATCATACCCATAAAAATGATTTAATCAATTAAATTTAATTGTTAATTCCCTTTATTGAATGTAAACTTCTGTTATTGATTTATTTTTGCTTCTATTTATTTTTTTTACACATTTACATTTATGATACGTATTTTTTGTAACGGAATATCTGCTGAGATATATTTTTTTATTTAGATTGGTATATGAGTTCGATATGTTTCAATGAAATGATTGTGCTCTGCTTATTTAAGTGTAAATATTGCGAAATAATCGGAAAATAAAATAAAACGCAGGTGAGTTGTGATCAGGATAACTGCGAACAGGTAATAAATATGAGTTTTTTTTTTTACTTTTTATTGTTCACAAAATACAAATAAAAAATCTATATTTAATTGGTTATTTCTTTAAACAAAATGTATCAAGTCAGGTACTCTACTCACGCACCATATTGTAATTTTAATTTGATTGTGAAGTAGTTTGTTCATCAGGGATAAATTGGAAAAGGCGTTGTTTTTTTTAAGTTGACAGGGTTAACAGATTAATTTTTATCATATGTGAACTTTTTGCATTGGTAGTCCTGAAGGATGTTCGTCAGCATTTAATAGGTCAACAAGTTTGTTTTACGACATAAATTTATTCAGCTCTTTAGTTCAAACAGCAACATTCAGATTTCGTTATTAATTAGTCATCATTGATTGCTCATCAATCTTCGGGAAAGCCTCTACATAATTTGGCACGGTCACTAATTAAAAACAATTTTTGCTTTATTTACTCCAGCGATTCCCCTATCTCTGGAGTAAATAAAGCAAAAAATTCAAGTCATGAACAGTATTGCCACTTTGCTGCTGCAATTGGAGTAGATCTCCTGTTTTTTTTTTTTTTTTTTTTAAATTTAAATCTACTGCCTAAGACTTAAAATGACTATTTAGTACCTACGCTTGTCTGCACATCATGATCGAGAAAAAAAGGGTGTCGGGTATTTGTACTTCAGATCAATAGTTAGGGGAGAAAATTCACCAAGCGAACCAAACAAATCAAAAGGAAAAACAACAACAACTAGCTGTATTCGATTATTTATTAATGTATGTATTTTTAAATGTCGGTGCCCAATGCGACCGGATTATTCGAGTGTTACAAGTAGAGTATCTTGGCTTCGCCAACCGAAGCAGCTCGTCACCTTCAGTTCCATCGCCACTGCCATGCAGCGTCATCAGTAATCCCATAGGTGTAGGGAGTCCAGTAGCTGGTACCAAGTCCATGCCTTGGCTACCCAGCGACACAGCAAGAAGAATGTGCTGGCACCTGCTATCACGATGAGTACGCGTGGGAGATCCATAATAATTGTAGCTGGCCGCCGTTGGATATGTCGTATTTATCCACGAAGCCATAGACCATCAACGGCGGCGCGAGGTATCCAATATCCGCGCCCCAGATATGACGATACAGTCCAAGTAGTGGATCGTCGAATGGTGTCCCGTATCGCCATGGTGACACACAGTGTGGGGTTGCGATTGCTGGCGAATCTAGGCGACTGGAATGTGCCTTATCAGCAGTGGGCGATGACGAGCAGTAGTGGTGGCGAATGATGACGAGTAGTAGTGGTGGTCGACCAGTGGTGGGTCCAGCGGGGCGACCAGCCAGCTTGCTGATCGTTGTGATGTATTCGGTTTCGAATGAGTGGAGCAAGTATGCTCTGGCTCAGGGGTAGCCAACCTTTGTGTGGCGCTTCTGCCTGTGGTGGGCAACCTTGGGGCTGGTCAATTCGGTTTCGGTACCGAACAAAGGGGTACACCCTTTTTGCTGGAAACGAAACAACAAAATTATTGAATTAATTAATTTTTCTGTTTTACTGAAACAATAACTCGTTTTTATCAATTTTGTATTGTTTATCTTTAACAATAAAATAATAACAAAAATAACATAAACAATACAAAATTAATAAAAACGAGTTATTAGTTTTGTTTGAAATTAAAAATTTACTGCAAAAAAAAATAGTAAACTAATCACGAATAAATTCCAGAAATGTACGCATTAAACTATTGACCGTTTAAGTGACCTGTTCTCCGAAGGGCCAAGGCAAGGCAGGACGGGAGTAGCATAGGAATATTTTTTTTTTTTTTTTTCGTAACCTCGATGCTAAGTCTAAGTAGATGGGTACGTCGAATAGAACTTTAAACATAGTCTCCAATTTAGTAGAAAGTTGTCAATATCCAACTTTATTTACTTAGGCTGCGCTACAGTCAGTGTTGGTTTGAGGCTTCACCAAGGCTCTTTAAGGTCTGCTTCTCTACCAGTTTGCTTCACCTAGGGTAATTTTTTTTGTATACTGCGTTGGCAATCTGCGATGTATTAGAACAATCATCGTACAGTTGGCTGTCAAATTTCCCCTCTAAGAGCTGTCGACAAAAACGAGACAGAAAATCAGAAAAAAAAAAACATTTTTCGCTCAGAAAGATATCTTCATCTGTGTCATCCGCTCATTCTTCTTAGTGTTACCTCTGAAAATTTTCAGAAAGAGTCCGGGATGGAAAAAAGAATCCCATTCCGATTTCAATATTTTTCTTTCTTTTTTAAATAAACAAACTGTTCAATTCAAATTCGGATAAAACCAAACTCTTTCGAATTCAACTAAATACACTGAACAATTTTGAATTATAACAAAAATATCCTACATTTCTAAGAGGAGTACGAATTCACTGATTTTCAAAAAGATGAGTCCGGACTCAAGGCGCTCAAAAAGGAGTCAAATAGACTCTAAAGCGTCCCGAAAGGTAACACTGATGCTTCTGTAACATAGAGTAGAACTGGGATGATGAGGGTCTTTTGGAGAGTCATTTTGTTGATTCCTGGACAACGTCTTCAAAAAATAACACATCGCCTTGTGCAGATTGACATCAAAAGCCTCTGAAAATTTACCACCAACTTTTTTCCAGAAGTTGCATTTTTTCATATCATGCTTATAGAAGAAAAAGTTTAAACGGGGTATGGTATATGCTATCTTCAAATCATTGATGGTTTAGTGAGTATCGATCAGGACTTCTTGGGTTTCAGGGCAAAATGGAGATCTTCTTGTTTTACTCGACACGTCGTCGCCATTTGTTTCATCTTTCCTTGGTATGTTCTGTTCAATTTTTGGTAAGACTTCCGAACGCTTATCCCGCAGTCAATGCGCTTCCATCCTATTTTGCTCACTGAGCACACGAGGCGCTTTATAGTTGAACTGTTTTGCTGCATCTGCTTGGTAAATTTCTTCATCATACCACGCGTAATCGCGTGAAAACTAGCACATAAGTCATGGCGTTTCGAAGACTTCTTAGCTGCTTCGAAAATAATGGTCTTTCGAACTTGATACAAGTTGCATAGGATTTTTCGATATGTTAACGGATGTGTGATCGGCCAAGGTTTTGGACGATAACGTTTCGCCCCTTAGAATAGTAAAAAAAAAGCTGCGACCGCCTTACAGATGTAGAGTAGTGCAGCAATACGTCCCGACTAGATTACCAAAAAATGTCCATACTCAGGACGTCGCTAATTTGGTTTGTCATCGTAGGGAAAAAGATCTTGGCAGCATCATAATGGTTGATGGCTGGCGAATATCATAAGGAGTTCACACTCACCTGTTAAAAGCTTAAGACTTCTTTTGCCTCAATTTGGTGAATATAAAAGCCGTTTTTAAAATAAGATTATCAGGATTACTGACGCAGTGTGTTGTGTGTCTTAACGGAATATGTCGGCCTGTCTGCCTATATACATATATCTGCCCCGATCTGAGATCTGTTTCTCAAGCTGATATCGTCAATTTGCGATCCGTTGAAAGATGTTTCGCACTTCGCAGTAAAAGAGATATCTTAATTTTATATATGGGAAAACCTGGGCAAGTCTTTTGGTGAGTCAACAAATAAACTTGAAATAAATTAATTTGCCCCAATCTAGCTGCGGTTTTGCCGGTTTCCAGCTTTTCATATATGGTGCATTAGTATTTCAGTGTACAAACATACTTGGACACTTATATGTTCAATTCGAAATAGAATATTAGTTTGGTTTTCGGTCGAGAAGAACTTGGCGCTTGCTAAGACCGTAGACCTAAATATTTTAAAATTATCGACGAATCCGTGTTTTTAAAAAAATCAAACGTCCCTCTTTTATACAAGACTAACTGACCCGGCGAACTTTGTTCCGCCCAAATTCGTTAATGTAATGAAAATAATAACTTCGAGCATGCAAAATTCGCATGCTGTGCTTTACGTAATTCGGTCAATTCAAATTCGTTATTCACAACTTATACTTTTTCAATAAAAATATTTGAAGTACCTACCTATAGCAATGCCCAACCTTCCGCTTTTTCACTAAAGTCCTTTATTTATGGTACACAACGTTCAAAGTGGAAGGTTTGCTAACACGTTACCATGCCACAGCAATTGACGATGTGAACAACATGGAAATTCAAGATTGATGCCACCAATTTCCAGCGATTGGAATAGCGAAAGCACGAAAAACGCTTAAAAACCAATGGCAAATCGTTCTGAATAATCGGAATCCGCGGAATGAGAACGTTTTGCTTTCTATTTTCTTCTGATTTGAGATTCTTCACAATCAAATCAAACGCGATCCATTACAAAGTTTCGGTTCATTGAGGTTGCGCAACATAATTATAACTGAGCCGACTTTCAATTTCAGATTGTGTAGCGGTAAGCCCGCAACAGCCAAACAAAGAATTCAAAAAGTGAATTTTTTCCTAATGTTTTCCTATCCCGCTTATCGTTTACAAAGTACCATCTATAGGAATTCAAAATTATCCTATCTTTCAAACTGGAAGCAACAATACCCATCCACAAAATTTCGATCAATTCGGTAGATCAGTTTCTCAGATCGACAACAGTGCCACCTATCGGGTGTAAAATAGTCCTATCTTTTAATATTATTAATGTGTTGAGTGGTTTCAAAGATCGACAACAACGCCACCTATGGTCCAAAAGTATCCCCCCTTTTAAGACTGCCCAAACCTGAAATGCAACAATACAAACAAAACAAAAGAAGAATCATGAAAATTGGACCTGTGGTTATCGAGTTATATCGTCATCGAGTTTCACCCCGAAAGAATTATAGGTATAAATATAGAAGATTATTATTGGAAATATAACACATATTGAGAATTCTGCGAATTTTCTTTTTCCTGAACCATCCCTGATTCAAGACGAACAAAACAAAACAAAAATCATTCAAATCGGTCGAGCCCTTCTGGAGCCTTTACCCGACTAACGCACAGCAATTGATTTTTATATATATACTTTACATGTTTCATAAAATTTCATTTTTAAATATGGCCACTACGACAACAAAAAGTTCTCAAAGAAGTGCAGCTGCGGTGATTTTCCTTGGATTTTATATTTGGATCAAAAAACTCTAATTCAGGCCATCGACAACAAAAAATCTCACATGTCCTACTTTCTACTGTTAAAAAGCTTAGACCTCGAGCCTTAAACAGAAGGACAAACCTTCATATTTATCTAACTAAGGTTGAATAAATTTCAAAATCAATTTCCAAATTGAAATGTCAAAATGTTCAGCGGACCAGCATTCTACACAAAAAACCGTTAATCATACGCAGTCCGCATCTGATTTGAGTAACCCGCACTCGCACTCCATCCGACCATATCAAAGCAAAACCAGATGTGCGGAACAAAACAAAAGCAAGAAATCTTTTAGCGCCCTGCCACACTCCGTGCCAGCATTTTGATTATTTGTTCTGCAAAACTGTGTAGAAAAATGTGTGCTCAAAAAATGAGCAAGAAAAATGCGTCAGAGTAAATCAAGTCTACTCCCTTTTCTTATATGCAGTGGTTTTTTTTTGGTCCTGCCGGAATTTTTATTTTTCAAATTTATTCCATTACTCGTTCGTCCATGCTTACATTTTATTTTCCAACAACATCCAAGGCTAGACATCAGGCAAACAATGGTTGGGCTATGCCTCTAGAGTGTAGAGTACCCAAACACTATCTGAATAGTGGTTAAAAAATGCTGTCATGCCCAATTACAAATGTCCTGTATTTTGCTAAACCGCACAGATTTCTATTGGCATTTGCAAAGTTGGAACTTTTTCTTCAACAAAAAAGAAACAGCAACCAAAACTATGCATAACTTTTGGCAAAAGTTTGAGCTCCGCTCATAAATCGTCGTTGTCGTGGCAGCGCCGAGGTCCTTTTCCATATTATACGCCCGTGAGATTTCAATGCTTATTTGGTGTGTGTATTCATTGGGGTAGGTAGAAAAATTCGGGAGGGAAACTTTTCTAAGGATATTCAGCGGGAGAGTACAAATCTGCCAGAAAATTAGAGAGAGCTTTTTCGAATACACTTACGTTCCACATTTTCCCCAAAAATTGCCGATTCTCTTTGAAGAGAGTTGAAGAGATTCAATGGGAGAAACGGTGGCTAGACCTCTTGTACACTCTCTTCAAGCTTTTTCGAAGTTGGCTCCAGCTCCGGCTCGTGGAAAAATATTTTTGTTATCAGACAAATACCAAGGTCACAGCTCTCAATCTTAGAATCAGAATCAGCATTCCATTATCCTTTCGGTTGCTTATTCTTTTGTCGTCGTTGTTGTTGGTCGGCGCTCGGCGGCTCGCTTTAAAAGCTTTTTCTTTTGAGTGCATGGCCTATTTGTTGGGCTTGGAAACCACCCGGTAAATAATTGTTCAGTCCGCGTTTTATTGGTATGAGAGGACTCGCCAAACATCACCGAGTGTATACTTTGCAATCCTTTTCGGTTAAATATTATTCAAAGTTGATTTTGGCTGCCAGGGATGTCAAACTAACACTCATAGGCGAAGCATCAACAGAGCGGTAGAGCGGTATTGTGTACCATTGTGCTTTGGTGGTGTGATTTTGTGTCCTGTTTCATGTAAGTTGGTTCATCTGTTTTGTATTGTTTTTTTTTTCGTTTTTTATCCAGAGTGGTAGTCCTCTTGGGGGTCTTTGAAGTAAAACTGATGTTCGGGTGGAGCTTTTTTCTTGTTGTTTGGGCAGTAGCCAATAGGTATAGTGCGGAAATATGCCACTAGAGCATTGCTCCAACGACAATCTGGACACTGTAAATAAAATGTGTAGCTCATACACAGGATACAGCATACAGGGATAAGCCGACGATAATAAATCATTTCTGAGTCGGATGTTAATGATGGTTCTCGTGATATGAGGAACAGATTAAGTGTGTTTTTAGATGAACCTATGTTTGTGCTGAGCTCTCGTGTATGGTAAAGGTACATCCCTGAGAAGCAATAAACAAGAATTTATCGTGCTCGTAAGTAAGAGCGAAGCTGCAAAAATTGCACGACCGACGTTAAGAAGATTCATTTCGGTGTTTTGCTGGAGGATACAAATCATTAGTTGATTTATCTGTAGAGCGCTGATATCAAGCCCTGGAAATCATCTCTTTTATGAGGGGTGTCATCAGATAGGCTTCGCCTATACCTACCTAAGTGGAAGCAAGACCGACATATTATTATCCGACCTAAGTGTGTGGGGAATGGGGATTGCCATTGATCATCTGAGGTTGATGAGTTATGGAGGCTGTTGCTGAGTATACCTACTGTAAAAGCGAATCTTGAAATGGTAGAAAAGACTTTGAAATGATTTCAGCTTTTGAAATTATTCTCGTCCTTTAACTGAGTACTACAATTCGAGCTCCGACTTGATACCACAGGGGAAAGCCTCAAAAAAATTGTAGTTTTTGGCATATAAACTCATTTGAAGGCATTTTGCCTTTCTCCGATATTATTTAATGCTTTCTTGAAATATATTTAGGACTGGCTTTCTAATAAGGGCATGTGAGTCTTGAAAATGATAAAGAGCGCCGTACACTTGGTTTGTCATTTTTTGTGATTCTTTTAAGCGAGTCTACTGCTCGATGTGATCAAATACTTTTGCACAGTGGTTGTCAAACAATTTGGGCACGTTGATACAGCATACCCTCATCCCCTAGACCGAGCATCGTACCTTGAGCAAGTTATCGAACATACTCCGCAGCAAGGAAACGAAAATTTGTTACGGAGTGGGGTGGAAGCGAGGAGTAACAATGATTATCGCTTGTTTGGGAGTTACCCTTATAATTTATGTTATGAAATTATGTCGAATTTAAGTTCGTGAATTGTTGTTTTTCGAGGGAACAACTCTTAACAACAACTCGTAGACACAGTCACTTTGGCACGAATTATAGCTATTTCGAACTACACCACTAATTTAAATGAGTTGCTTCAACAAGTATGCCAACTGAATTCAAGTTATTTTGAAAAAAAAAAAAAAAAAAAAAATTGAGCAAGTAAGTGTGCAGCACATTTATTTGGCTCAACTAAACCGATCCACAACTTTGGCCCATAACCATAAACATTGAGGGCTCGTACGCTACACATAAATTTTGGCACGTAGTGAGTAAGATAGCTAGGTAGGTAAGGAATATACGATAGCCAAGCAGCTCGTAAAGCTCTCGACTCATCTGTCATTAAATCCAAACTTGTCTTAGAAACATTCTCAAACATCTATGAACTTTCTAAGAAAAACCTAGTCATCCTCCACTGGATTCCAGCCCATAGAGGATTTGAGGGTAGCGAATCGGCTGACTCACTGGCTAAAGTCGGAGCAACCACTCCACTCATCGGACCTGAACCCTTCTGCGGAGTCAGCAAAAGCCATTTCAGGAACTACATCAAGAACCAATCTCGTATAGAGTCTAACGAGATCTGGCAAAACACAGCTGGGCAGAATTGCACCAGAACATTTTTCCCCAAATTCTCCTCCAGAAAATCACTATTCTTGATTAATCTGGACAAAAACAGCCTGAGAATACTAACAGGAATAATCAGTGGCCACGGTCGAGTGAAAAAACATCTCCACCGCATTGGCGTCTCACCGGATCCCATCTGTAGACTTTGTCTCGAGAGTGACGAGTCCTCTCTTCGTCGTCCTTTGTCGTCTCAGGAGAAAAGTCCTTGGTGATGAAATCATTGATTTAGCATCTCTTGCTAATGTACACCGAGAGAAGATTCTGGTCTTCCTGACGGCCTCTGGGGTGAAAATATGGCTCTAGGAATTTATCAGGGAAGGCACAATAGGCTCCTCTAAGAAGCCGCAGTGCCAGAGCTCATTGAAAGCTCTCCCGCCTCACAATCTTATCTAATCTAAGTGTGGCGGTTTAATTTAAAGCCTAAGTAGCACTATGGGCCGTTTTTTTTTTTTTTTTTTTACCAAAACTCATTTGACCTGGCTGTTTAAGATTGTCGAATAGGAGAGTTTAGATTCATCCTGTGGAATTCAAAAAGGTTATCAGTTCCCCAATACTACGTTTCGAGACCTCCTCAAGGGAGTCGAAAAAGGGTTTACCAAAAGATCGCTGTCTGGCCCTAGCTAGTGCTGGATAGGCTCAAAGGAAATGAGTGAGTGTTTCCTTTTCGGCTGTGTCATTACAGCTGCGGCCGTTTTAGTAACTTTGTCGCTATATCTAATGGAATTTTCAAAAGTTTAGTGACAAAAATTGACTATGCTATGCTCACAACTCTATATCTAACCAACGCAATGGGTATTCTTTGCATCAGAGATCGTTGCTCAGCGGGTGCTGCGCGTTGGATAAAACTTTTGAAAAATATTTGCTCTAAAGAAGGCGCGTGAGTTTCGTAAAGTTTCTCCAAACATTTTTTTTTAGGAAAGTTGCGCGGATTTTACTTATACCCCTTTCGACTTATAAATATTTAGTTGGGGATCTTTCCTACATTGATCATACATTCATACTGCACGTTACTTAAGAGTTTCACAGCGGTACCTAAACTTGACATGATTTTTGTAGGTACAAATCATCCGTACGTAACAATCTAAGGCGACTTTAGACATTAAGGCTGATAAGACAGGTGAATATCAATGGCGGACCTGTTCTTTTTTTTTTCTAAAATTTTGTTGAATTATGAAACTTAGTTTGCACTTTTCTGGTCTATATTTATATACCGCACTAACAAGTTCTAATCAGTCAAAAGTTTTATACGTTCACGTTTAGCCGACTAAACGATATTTTTGAGACATTCTGGAGGCTTATTCTGTACCTCTAGGTGGCGCAGTTATTTACCTTCTTATTCGCAGGTATTTCACCTTCTTTGTTGTGGATCTGGGCAAAGGATGCTTCCATTCATCATTTGCTGAAAAGTTAATGTACCCTCCTTACACCAAGCTATCTTCTGCGGATTTAAAAAGCTCTGTCAGTAAGTCATCCGCTCAAACAGGCTTGCTGAACTAATTTCGAAATTGTGTTCCCACTTCATATTGACAAGATGGACGGAAATTTTGAATATCATCGTCCAGGTTTAACGGCTCGCATGCACCATTAACATATTATCTGCTGTGTCTGTATAGTTCTTAGCATCAGCATTCAAACTCTGGCTTCTGCCAATAGTTGGTCCGATTCCATGGTTGACCCTTTTATGGTCTAGAGACTGTCAAGTATCAATATTTTGCAAAGTCGATAATTTTGAGTCCTTTCGTTTACCTACAATAAAGCAAGACATTCGGGAAATCACCTACGGCAATTCCCCTTTAATTTGGTTCATATTTCTAAAGGAAAATATATCCTAATAAAATAATCATTTGCCTTCACTTAATTTGCCAAATCCATTCGATTAAGTAATAACAGCTTAAATTTCTACAAAATGGAAACCTTTTCGGATACCAAATTACAACTAGGCAACTCATTCGCTTTTTGTATACGACACACTGCCATTATCAAAATTAAAAAGACACAATTCCCAACTCATGATGCTCTAAAAATGCCAAAGGATCAATTCAATTTTCCCGCCCGACAACTGGATATGAATAAAATAACATACCCCGCACTCACTTTGAAAAAACCCCGATCTGCGTTATAGTATAGGGGTGGTTTTTGATGCTGCTCTTAAAAATGATTGGAATGGATTCAAGGCATCAACATAGGGATGCTTAAAGGAAAAAAATGTTTTTTTCTTTAAATAGATGCAAATACGTCTAATAACAATAAAAAGAATATTCCACTCCCATCACAGCAACCCACCTGTCCGTATCAATATACAATATCCGCGCGAGTAAAATATAAACGCAGCCCTAATCGTGTTCTGGCTTCACGACCGACACGGCGCAAAAAGCAATGGAACGAGAACGACATATCATCGAAGTATATCCCTGCGGAGGCTGCATGTTTCTGTGTGTGTGTCTGGTGGGGCACCCTGAGGTGTCGCTATCAGATCACTGCGCAGAAAACATATCTCGGCTATATTGGAGAACGAGAACGCGTACGGTATGTCACAAAATCGAATTTCAATCAGTCGCAAGGATTCCAATCACGTATAACGCCCATCGCATTTTCCCACGTGTAGAGCATGGCTATGACTGGGATGGCTGGTTGAACATTAGATTCTTTGCGGCAGTCAACCTTCAGACAAACACACATATATTCGCCCATTAAACTCGCAGCCACCTCATCCATTAATACCAGGGCACTGTGATAAAGCGAATATTAATGATCGATGTGCAGAGCAACTTCTACAGCACACTGCTGGGGCTGGTCCTATTCCTATCCGCTCTGCGGTACTACGTGACTGTCCTTATGAGTAACCATTGCTATACCTACTTGTGTATACCTTAGATACCATATCCTGAGGTTGAACCTGTAAGTTTAATGGTATAGTGGTTCAGCGAGTTGATCCTTCATTTGTTGATGCTGTGGTCTGTATTGTTGCTTCGTAGCTGTTGATTTTCATGTTTGAGATAGTTGCATAGTCAGTTTATTGCTTTATTGAGCTTTGAAATAATCAAACTAAGGGAGCAGATTTATCAGGATTTTTTTTTACTTAGGTTCAGTTGCATCCTGCATCAGTAGGACAGTTCATCTGTAACTTAAGGAATGTTTAAACTGCGTATCAAATTGTAGTTAATATGTATGTAGCTGTGCTTCAAAGCAACTTCTGAAAAACTTAGCTTGTAAAGTTGTCGCCAGAGATTTGCGGTTTGTAGTCCCAGTAGCTAGCTAGTTTGAAGTCTGTATTTACCTCCGTACCATATTTATAAAGCTGTCTGAGATCTCGCGAGAATTTCTTCTCTCTCCGATTCAAAGAATTTGGTTATTTATATTTTATGCAGCTAGTAAGCTGTGTAGTGTAGCTGAAGCGTGTGGTCAATTATCTGAATATTTTACTTTAAATTTTAAATTATGTGACTATATATAGTCGTTTCTAGTCTATAGTTTGAAGCCTGGAGTTAAAAATTACATTTTGTTGCGTACAATTTGTAGTTCTTGGAGTGTAGCTTGTGGTCGGGCTCTTAAATTTCCTAGTTTGCAGTCCATCTACTGTAGCTTTTGGTCAGTGGCATAAGTTTACCTATTTTTTGTCTATTTTCAGTCTTGAATTTCTCAGTTTGTAGTCCACTATAGGTTCCGGTCATCAGTCGCTTATAGTCTCTTGAAATCGCTTCAATTCGACACTGTATGTAGTCCGTGTACTGTTGCGTGGTTATTTGAAGTTTTCAGTGCGCAGTACTGTAGCTTGTAGTCGCTTGAAGTCGCTTGAGTCCCTCTCATATACTGTAGCTTGCGGTCATTTGCTTGAATTTGCGAGTTTACAGTCTATATATACCTACTGCAGCATGTTATCAATGACTTAATTTCCTCTGTTTGTATTCTATGTTTGTTAACTTGTTGCCAGCCGCTTCAGTTCGCTGTTTATTAAATTGAAGTCCATGTTCTGTAGGTTATAGTCAGTAGTTTGAATGTAGGGTTACACAACAATATTAATTATAATAAACAAGCTGTTCCCGCCCGGCTTCGCCCGTGATACAACTGATTCAGTAGTCTAGAGTCGGTGTAAGACCAAGCTTTATCAATTCACTCCCCAGGGCCAGCGTGCTGATATAAGTCTTCACTTTAAGAATAAAATTAAATTAATTGAAAAAATGTTAATTTTCTATCTTTCAAAATAAAACCAACCATATGAGTACATCCACAAAATTTCATTGAAATCAGTTGAATCGTTTCGGAGAAAGACAACAGCGCCATCTATCGGGTTCAAAACTATTCTATCTTCCAAGATGCAACCAACCACACACCTACAAAATCTCATTGAAATCAGTTGAGTGATTTAGAAGATCGACAACAGCGCAACCTATCGGTTCCAAGCCCACCCGATCTTCCAAGTTGCAAGCAACCGTACCCAACCACAAAATTTCATTGAAATCAGTTGAGTAGTTTCGGAGATTGGCAACAGTGCCACCTACCGCGACTGGCCAATTTCCGCCAACGCCACGGAATTTTCGTCTCGGTCGAGTCGATTTTACTCCCAAGTTGCGCCTGCGCCTATAGATGTTTCGCATCACATAAATTCATGTATAATTTTTGACAAACGCGAACACAATCGCGATTAAAGTTTAAAAAAAAAAATCCCAGTAAAATATGTATGGAAAATTAATTTTTATGAATTTTTCAATTTCCTTTTAAAATTTTCCAATTTGGTCGACGTATAAACCTTCCGTAGGCGCAGTGGCTTAGTGGTTAGTGTGTTGGACTACTAAGCGAGGGGTCCAGGTTCGAATCCCGCAAAAACCCAAATTCCAACTTGGTTTTTTTTTCCGCTGCGCCACCTCTCGCGAACGTCTGACAAACATCCGAGAGTATGACTGTCATGAAAGAGCTTCTCAATTAGCCGTTTGGAGTCGGCATAAAATTGTAGATCCCTTCCATTCGTTCCAAAAATGAAAAACTCACACAAAACGAATGGTTGTGAGAAGCTAGGCCTAGGGTCCCTCCGGACCTGTTGCGCCAACTATTTATTTTTTATTTATAAACCTTCCTCAGGCGGAGACAGACACAACAAAGAAAATATAGCTCAAATTGGACGATGCGTTCTCGAATGATTGGCGCTCTTACGGATGCAACTTTGTTTTATATATATAGGCAACGCGGTCGCGATCGCGAACTCGGCAAGATGCCCTTGTTTGTCAGACTCATAAAGGATGAAATAAACTCAATATCACTGACCACCGGTGTTCCCAGACTTTGAAGACTGTTTCCCCTTTTTTTTTATCAGGAAAAGCTTTAGTTCTTCACTAAATTCCAAAAAAAAAATACCCTTTCTCTCCCCTAGTTGAAATTTGCACTTGTTTAACTTCAAAACTGTAACTGTTTCTGTTAACAAGCTTAAAATAAGCATATCACATAAAAATATTTCTAAATATAAATAATTTCTTTTTGTACTAGACATAATATCAAAACGAGTTCATGCATTCATGTGCACTAAAAGTCCTACGTAGACGTATGGGCTGTTTTCTTTCATGTTTAATATGAACAATTCAAAGAATGAAATTTTTTGTAATTTTCATTACGCTTTAATTTTATTTTGAACATTTTACGTTTAACAGAGATTTTCTATTTTTTACCTTTTTCCAACTCATACCTTCAAAGGATAATAATAATTAATTCATTATCTCCGCTTACGCGTGCCACTTTGTTTTTATTTTTAACAACATCAAGTATCGTCCTCGTCCATATACAAAGTTGTAATCTCATTCGAGAAGGGAATCCATTTTTTCCCCAAAAACCATATAAAAACAATTCAAATTTCCATACCAAAGGACTCAACAAAAAATAAAGAGATGCTAATAGCTCATAATATGTTAAAGCTGTTAACAATAACAATGGAACATCATTAAAGCTGCTTCAAGTTAAATCCCTTTTTGGAAATACATCATGGAAATGAGCAGAGCACATCCGCCTTATAGACAGGACTAAATGACTGGCATGGTGACATGCCATGGTGTTAATGAGCAAAATCAACAGTGGAGTCGCTGTTTTTCCATCAGCACCAGCTTAAGTTCCTTCCATGCTGCACTGGCATAAAAAATATTGCAAAACTTTGGCTTTCACTCCCATCGATCTGTCATGGCACGACCCAAGGACCTGCAAAACGAGAACACAGTGTCTGAAATTAGAACATTTCAAAATGGTTCTATCAAAATGGCAGGGAAATTGCTCCTTCTTTTTAGTAAACACATTGACAGTGTGATGACACGTTTTTCTTTTTAAATAAGGACAGCAACAAAGAAACCGGAGCAACAAAAAAATTATCACACAATCTGGCCCACCAATAATGTAAACGAAACGAAAGTAGCAACGGAACCTTGTTGTTGCCTTCATCAGAAGAATCAGTCATTTGCCTCATTTCATTTGAATGTCCTTGTAACGAATTCCATGTTCTGTTTTGCATTCTGTTTTGTATTTTCATCCATTAACTTGGTCCTGGTCGGGAGCACCATTGTGTACAATTACTTTGAGTTTTTAGAACCTTATTTCTCCGGATGAGTAGTGACAAAGAATGAATGAATGATTTGGCGAAAAAGTAGCAGAATCGTGTCTATCGAGTCTCGAGTGTTTGTTATTTTCTTCTTCTGCTGAACTTTAAACGAATTACCTCAAGGCAACGTGGAAGTGGTTGTGAACTGTCATTTTTCCTGTTGATGTCCTTCCGTCCCTATTAAATTGTGTGTCGCCAATTACTGGCACAAATTTTCAGCGGATGTTTTTGTTATAAATGAGTGTGGGTGACTTTATTATTGATCTAGCTCTAATTTGAAATTGAAACTTTTTGTTAAGTGTATAACAGTGATGATTGCCCTAAGCCACGGTATGCAGATATGTAAACTGGAAACAGTTGTGTGCTTCCTGGTAAGAAAGAATTTTGTTGTTTCCTTTTAAATGAACTCGTATTTAACGCTGGGGAATTATTCCTGGCTTAAGTATATTGTTTCTACGAACATTTCTGTCTCAAGGGCACTCGCCGACCCGGACTTTGAGAATAACAAAATTGACTCATCCCCAGTTTAGGCTTACATAGATACTCGAAGAAGAATTTCCGAGGAATTCCCTATATGCGGACGGGGAAAAAGTACGCAACAAAACTCCAAGTAGGTATTATGTACTTGACAACCATGCTCAGGGATTAAAGTCACCGAGAGCAATCTCGAAGTGCTTAGGACGAGGCCCAGTTATAGGTTCATGGCCGATTTCGGTTGCATTTGCTAAACAAATGCCTGGAGATTCACTGGGTAACTCTCACTCTGTGACGTAAGATACCATCGCATGTCCCGATTTACCACCTCATCCATTCGAACATTAACGCTGATTTACTTTTTAGGTCAAGGCTGATTCGCAAAGGAGATTACATCCATTTGTAGTCCGCTTCCGAGTAAGAGTCTAAAAAAATTAATTCCTCGCAGTGTTACTTAGCCGAAAAGCCTTCCGTGGGATAAAGGGAAAAACTACAAATTTTTGCGGAAATTTCATCATAACACCCACACTTTATGTACCATGATGATCAACACACTGAATTTCCTCTCTTCTCTTCTCTTCTCTTCTCTTCTCTTCTCTTCTCTACATATATATAAAAGAGAATTGCAAAAGCGTTGTGACTTTATAACTCACGAAAGGTAAAACCGAATCCGATTAAATTTTTAGGGTTTGGTTGCCTAGTCGTATAGTTGGTTTATCTAAAGTTTGAACGAAATTGGTCAACGCGTTCGTTAGTTATGTCAACATCTGATTTTGTCCATATAAACCAAAAAACCTAGGCGCCTATGAGCATGTGCTGTATGTTTACTGTGTAGACGTCAAACACACGGTAAATACACGTTGCAACGCATACATGCATAAAGCTGTCAGTGAGTGTATGTTACGTTTTTTTTTTTCTTTATCGAACTTGCAATCTGAACGGATGTAATATTATAATATTAATTAAGTTATTGTCGTTTAAAGACAAATGTGCGTGCACATTTTATTCGCGCTTGCCGGTAAGTGTTGTTGTTTTGTTGTTTTTGGCATTATATTAACGGGTGATTTTTTAAGAGGCTTAGAACTTTTTAAAAAAAAAAAAAAACACAAAAAATTCGAAAAAATGAATGAAATATTTATTTGAATCGATAGTTTGAACCTTGCAATTTAATGTTTAAAGATAATTTCATGCAAATGTTGACCGCGACTGCGTCTCAGGTAGTCCATCCGCTGAGTCCAATTTTGGCATACTCTTTCACACATATCGGCCGGTATCTCACGAATGAATGCATGGATGTTGGCTTCCAGTGCGTCAATCGAAGCGGGCTTGTCCCTATACACATTAGCCTTGACATACCCCCACAAAAAATAATCTAATGGTGTCAAATCGCACGATCTAGGCGGCCAATTGACCGGCCCGAAACGTGAAATTGACTGTTCACCAAACTCGCCTCGCAATTGCGCCATTGTTTCGCGTGCTGTGTGGCATGTGGCACCGTTTTGTTGAAACCACATATCATGCAAGTCAAGAACTTCCATTTCGGGCAAAAAAAAGTTTGTTATCATCGCTCGGTAGCGTTCACCATTGACAGTAACGCTGCGATTCGCATCATCTTTGAAGAAATATGGCCCAATAATGCCGCCGGCCCATAAACCGCACCAAACAGTGGCTTTTTCAGGATGCATTGGTAGCTGTTGCAATGCTTCTGGCTGATCTTCACTCCAAATGCGGCAATTTTGCTTATTTACGTACCCATTCAACCAAAAATGAGCCTCATCGCTGAACACAATTTTTCGATAAAAATGCGGATCCTCGGCCAGCTTTCCAAGAGCCCATTCACCAAAAATTCGGCGTTGTGGTAGGTCGGCTGGCTTTAGTTCTTGCACAAGCTGTATCTTAAAAGGCTTTACGCACAAATCCTTCCGCAAAATTTTCCACGTAGTGCTGTAACAAAGGCCTAACTGCTGGGAACGGCGCCGAATCGACATTTCGCGGTCTTCTGTCACACTAGCTGATACGGCCGCAATATTTTCTTCACTATGCACAGTACGTAAACGTGTTGGTGGTTTAATGTCCAACAAAGTAAATTTGGTGCAAAATTTGGTCACAATCTTCCGAATAGACTGCTCAGAAGGTCGAGAATGCCGATCAAAAAATGGAAGCAGCGCGCGATGAACATTTCGAACCGAGCACGAATTTTGATAGTAAAATTCAATAATTTGCAAGCGTTGTTCATTTGTAAGACGATCTATGGTTAAATTGCAAACCAAACTGAAGCTGTTTGACAGTGACACAAGGTACTAAACACACGTCAGCTGTCAAAACCAGTGTTGCCAAAACCAAACCAGCTAAAAAATCACCCGTTATATAATCTATATATATATAAAACAAAGTTGCATCCGTAAGAACGCCCATCACTCGAGTACGGAACGTCCAATTTGAGCTATTTTTTTTTTATTGATTTTATCTACGCCTACGCCTAATTTTCATACGGCGAGAAAATAAAAAAAAATTAAAAGGCAATCTGGAAAGTTTGTAATAAATAATTTTTACGGGGAATTTATCTATTTTTTTTTTTTTGTTAACTTTAATCGTAATATAGGTACAGTGAGATCGTATTTGTCAAAAGTTCTGCCACATTTTGATGATTTCTAAGATCTTATTTACGGAAACCAAATGTGCTTATTTGATATGGAATTGGATTTTTCGGTAATTTTTTAAGTTTATTTTTACTATGAAGATATGTTCGTCATTTAGTGCTGTATTGTTGAATTTTTTAGTCGTCAGCATAGTTTCAGTGATTCCGGTGAGATTATCAAAAACAACTTCGAGCACCTGCGTCGCGAATTCGTGTAGGGCGAACTACTGAGACCCAATCGAAATAATCGAAATCTTTGCCAGGTCCGCTAGTTTTCTATAAAAAAGAACAGCTCATTAAGTCGTATTTTATCAATATTTTCTAGTACCAAAAAATAATCATAGTAATGTTAACAACCTGCGATTTGTATACTCAAGGTTAATTTAACTTGATTTTCTTTCAATGTAACACGAATTTTAATTCTGAAAACTAGATTAAAGAACTAAAAACTAGAACAAATAATCGTGGATTCTTAAAAGAGACTTTGAGTACGGTGAAAAGAGAAAGAAAGGACAAATGACCATGCTTCGTGGAATAATTGAAGAGAGAGTGCTACAACACCGATTTCCTCGTAACGTCAGAGAGAAAAAAAAATACAATCAGCCATGTATCCTGTGTATATCCATATATAATTTTCCAGAATGCAGGAAAACATGTAACCGTTTCACAGAAAATTAGGATAATGCGGGCATAAAAACATCATTGAGCCTGTTCTTGATTTCGTGACGTCCCCGCGCCACTGTATGTTCTCACGATTTCAAAATTAACCGAACGCTTGAATTGCGTGCACAAACAAAATTCCAACCAAGGACGAAACAGAGATCATTTGTTGTGATACGAGTACGACCGCTACCAGTTGGATTTCGGCGAACTCCCTCGATTGAATCAATATTACGGGAGGGGCGGTATGAACAGCTAATGCTGTGCGGCTGTGCCGCATCAGAAGGCGAATTGCGAAAACGTGAGATTAACTCAAATTACAGTTACAGTAGCGCCGCACTAATTTAATACTTTCAGTTGGAAATGGAAACCGAAGAAGAACTCAGAGGCAGCCGAAAACAGAGCAAGACAGCTGCGGATGTAATCAAATAATCGTTATAAAATATCACGTAGGGACGATTTTAAAGTTTTCCCTCTCGCCCGCACCCCACCCATTTGGCTCAGTGGAAAAGCGCGGTCGTCCATAACCATATCAATTCCATAGTCATAGTCATATCTTTGTTTTGTGTCGCAAATAGGGCGAGCGCGTACGAATTTGTATGCAGTGTTTTTCGCGCAAACGGAAACTGATTTACTTTCCTTTCGTATTTATAGCGCAAATAGCACCAAGAATAACAACAGTTGTAACACTGACGACGAGGACGACGACGACGACATTATTGCTACCGCTTGGTGTCGATAGGGGGAGGGGGGGGGGGGGGTGGTGAACAGGACGGAAGAAGTTCTCGGTCTCGCTTCTGGTGAGCGGGGTTTCTCGTGACTTTTTATTGCTTCTGTGCTGCATGCTTAGCTTTCAGTTTTGCCCGAGTTGATTTTTGCATAAATTTGATTGAACGAATGGGTGGTCGTGGCCGTGGCGCGATGGGGGTCGGTCGTACTCTACCTCAATTAAACACACAATTTAATGGGTCTAATTGTTTGGAAACTTTTCGGGGATTTATCTTGAATGCGCCTTGTTTTTGTGTGTTGCTTTCTGTGAAATCGTTGCCATTAATCTTGACTCTTGAGTGTGGGATTGGATTTTTGTGTAAGCTTGTGATTTTTATGTGCCATCTCTTATGGGGGACATAAATCTTATTCATTTGATGGCAGTATGGAGTGAGGTCTGTATTTCTGAAAGATTTATTACTCGCCTTTAAGAGATTTACTCCACTATGTGACTGAACAGTGAATGAATGGAAAAAGTGAGGCGTTAAATTTAAATAAAACCAAATGCTGCAATCGTACTTCTATATTAGGTACCTACCTACCTACAAAGAGTTAACTTTATAGTATAAATGTTTTATGTTTTGAACGGATTTATTTAGTGAATACTTTTCGATGTTAAATGTCGAGATTTTCGGATTCAAGTCTTAAGCTACATTTCCACCGGAGAATAACTATGAGATTAGGATTGGTTTCAACTTTTAATGCCATCATAAACACGAGATTAAAAGCGAATCTCAAAAATCAACAGGGCTTGCGTGTAGAGTCTGGTTTGTGAACACACTCTCCACAGCTTGAGCTGTCAAAAATGCCGAACAAACAGAGCTGCGACGTTTATGTCAAAAAATTTTCGTCAATAATGTCGTAGGTACATAATAATTTTTGGAAATGCAGGTTCATTCGCGTACGCGGTTTAAGTCGAACGAAGTTGATATAAATCGATCGCAATCGCACAAAATCTATACAAGTTCTCATCAAAAATGACAGAAAAAGAGAAAACCAGCAAAATGAGCAGTAACGAGTAGTTCCTCTCTTAGACAATTCTTAAGACAATTTCAAACGGCAGGTACTGATAAATATGTCAAATGCACAAATTTGACAAGAAACAAATTCAAAATCCGTCTTAAAAGTCAGTTGCACAGAAAAATTAAATCTGTGAAAATAAGGAAAATTTAGGTGATGTTCGAATGTTCTCCTAAAACGTTTCATATGTTGCAAGAAGTTGCTATATATTTATTTGTGACATGCATCAGATGTCAAAGATGAAAGTCCCTCAAAGTAGCTCGAAGTCCATCCACGTATTTTGGAGTATATTTTCAGCAGTCTGAGAGAGTTTCGCTCACTCGCTTTTTGAGTTTGACAGATTTTTAGTGTTTGGCTCGGGAAAGTACTCGAAAATACCTGGAGATGCAATCACTTAGAGAACTAAGTAATGGGCTTTAAAAATATTAACTCTCAAAATCATTTTAATACAGTTTATGTAAACATTGAACATTTTACCTACTTCTATGGAGGATAGGCTCTCCTGTTCAATTTCTCTTCTTCAACTGATTCCTATATTATTAAAGACTCTTTGCCTAACCCTGAAATACAACTGTATCTACAAAAAAAAAAAAAAAACGAATGAGGTATAAAAATCGGCCCAGCGGCTATCGAGTTTTACCCCAGAGCAATTATTATCATAATAGAAGATAAGTTCAATATCTTTGTTCAGGGTTACCGTGGTGGTATACGATACCACATAAAATTAGGAATTTTTTTTTATCATATGTCAAAGTTTTGGGTAGCTGCATTTGTATACAGGAAACAAAAAATAACAACATTATGGTGAAACGTCAAATCAGTCTTGCTTACTTTTGGTGGAAACACATTAGGATTAAATTCAAACTAAACCTGTTGTACTTATGTCTTTTTCGATTTGGCTTTTCAGATTTCTGCTTCCAAATCAAACATGAAATCCGAATTTTATTGGTTATTTTGTGTATTGAGTTGGCCGTAAAAATGTTTTTTTTTTTCACTAGCACTGGAAATCCATTTCAATTGATTTTCACATATTTATAATAGGATACGCATTTCAAAATAAATTAAAATAAAATTTCGTTTACGTATACACGATAAATGAATAATTCAGCTAAAAAAGGAATCCTTCCAACGATAAGCAATTTGTTAGCGCCAGCTGTGTGTCATAAGCATTGGTGTTAGTGAAAGTACATTATGTCTAAATCTAAGAAAAAATCGAGATTTCTCAAAAGTGCCTCCGATATAATATCAAGTTTTGCTACAAATGCACTTTACAGTAGCCTACACACCAGTGACAGCATTTAGTATATTGTGCTAATCTAGTACTATTTGCTTAAGCTGCTTGCTTCGTTTTTCGTTTTTCCTAGCATACATTCCCTGGCATTTATTGCAACAAGAAGATTAATAAAAGAATTACAAAAAAACAAAAACACCTTTTTCTCTCGAAAGAATTTTGTTTACGCGCATTATCCTACGTTTCCACCGGACACAAATCCCGAGATTAAGTACAAGAGGTTTAAAACGAATCCTGAAGTGTTTCCACCAAATGAAAGAAGATTACCTTGACGTATGCTCTCTGGCTCTGTCCATTCAAAAGAGGATGACGTTTCAGGAGAGAGACAGGGAAAGAGCATTTTTTTCCATTTTTGACGTCTTATTTGTCATTACTGTCAAATGCAGCATTGTTTGCTTTGTACAAATCAGGTGACCGTGGATGCCAATCAACATCACCATTTCTTGAAATAACTTGTTGTGGAAAGAGTTCTCGCAGTAATTCCATTGTAATCCTGGCTGTATGCGATGTGGCACCATCTTGTTGATACCACATGTTAATCAAGCCAACAACTCCTGATCACGGCATCGAATTGATGTTGATGGATTGTTTTGAACACTTCCTTGAGCAGCAGTAATGTTTTCAGCCGATCATGCAGTAGGTTGTGGTTCATGCTTTTGGGCCTATCACCTACAGACCCTCTTTCTTCGAAATAGTTCACTACACGATTTTGTTGGCACGTTGTTTCTCCCAAAAATTTCACGTAACTTTCTCATAGTCATAGTAATCGATGATTGATTTTGATAAAATGTTTTAACGATTAAAACACGTTGGTTTATCGAATATCTTTTTATAATAAATTTGCCACGTGTCTACTTTACGACTGCCAAATATGAACTGTCAAGACTAATGTTTACCAAAATGGTGGCAAAACAAAGTAATATCTAATATACCTTCCCGGCGGACAGCCTGTATTTTTGACATTTCGAGCTGTTTAAAGTGTGTTCACAAACCGGACTGTACATGCAAACCTGGTTGATAATAGTCATTTATTTCTAATCTCCTTTTATGAGATTAACTTTTGTATGATAAATCCTGAGATTTATGCGGGACTTACGGAAAATTTTCTAAATCTCGCAGTTAATCTCCGGTGGAAACGTAGCATTAAACAAATTTCCATGACCAACAGTAGGTGTAAAACTCGCTAAGAAAATTGTTATATTGCTGACTCTGATAAAATTGTTGCGGTAATGGAACATAAAATTTGACAAACAGATGATTTCTAGGGCAGAAAAACTCCTCTGAATCTGAAAAAAGTGTTTTTTTTTTTTTTCTGTCCCAATGGAAATGGCATAAAACAATCGGAATCCCTTTTGTTGCAACGGATCTGCCAACGTCGTAAGCAACAGAATGACTAGGACTAGCTGTCAAGTGTCAAGAGTGTTCCAGTGCCACGAGTTTTTTTTTTTTTTTTTGATTGCGGTTAGGAAAAAGACTTGTGGGAGACCTTTGGCAGAATTTGGTATTTTAGAATACTGAAGTAAATTGAAATTATATATAATGTATTGGATAATCACGTATTATAATTTTTTAACAAATAAAATTGAATTGTGGTACATAGGTAATTGTGCTCTTTTTGGAAATCAAGCTTGTTGTCGAAAATTCGACATCTTTCCTCGACAATACCCAACCCCATCGAGAAGTTTAAAAGTCGAGTTTATCACTAAGTCTGATGGCTGGCAGAATTTGATGTCTTTCAGTTTTTTTTTTTTTTTACCCATTTCGGTCGCATGAAGAGCTTCTTTAGTTGACGTTTCTGAAGTGGTAGTCGACAAATCAAGTACATACATACCTACTTCGTGACTGAGTACCTACGTTAGGTTAGGTTAGGTTGGGAGGGCAGTTTTGCAACCGATGCAAATTTCACCCAGAAGCCGTGAAGGCCCATTGTGAGTACCCTGTTTGTACATGCAAGGACATGTGGCTAACAAAACCACTTCGATCTGTTGAGGAATAGTTTTATGTCTGATAGAGGTACCCCTGCCAAGTCGTCCAAACTTTCGAAAAACCTAGCTCCCATACAGGATGAGCGGTGTTCCTGTAGAGCTGGGCAGTGGCATAGAAGATGTTCCACGGACTCTATTTCCTCTTCGTCTCTACAGCTTCTGCAGAAATCATTTGCAAAAAGTCCTAGCCTTTTAGCCATGTTTCCTATGATGCAGTGTCCGGTTAAAACCCCGACGAGCATCCGGATTTGGCTTCTATTAAGGGAGATTAGGAACTTAGATCTTTTGGTGTCAACCACAGGCCACAGACTTCGGGTTATGACGCAACCGATGGTGTTGCTCCATTGTTCCTTAGCCAGCTGTATGGTGACGCCTTCAATAAAAGTCTTAGCAGTGTTGAAAGGCGGTAACATCTCTCCGTCCGCAAGTTGAGGATTCATATCAGAGCCGTATCTGGTCAATTCGTCCGCCTTTTCGTTCCCTTCCACCCCAACGTGTCCCGGAACCCAGCAGAGTAGAATTGAGTGATGACGTATAGCCCTGAGCGCCACGAGGCAATCTGTACTACATTTCGCATTCACAAGATTGGAGCCGATAGCTTTAAGTGCTGCTTGACTGTCCACACAGATGGTTATTTCCATTGCTGGTAGTCCCATCGATAAGATAGTCTGTGCTGCTTTTTTAACCGCATAGATCTCAGCTTGGAAGACACTGCAGTGATCGGTCAGTCGGAACGACTGGCTAATAGCAAGCCTTTCTGAGACTATGCCGGCTCCTGTTCCATTTTCTGTTTTTGAACCATCCGTATAGACGGCTATACCTTTAATGATGGTACTGGGTGATTGCCAGTCCTGCCTTTTGGGTACAGTCAGTGACATGAGTCCCTTCCGATCGAAGATTTCAAGTATGCTTGAGTGTCCGCAGTAACCAGGCTTCCAAGTTTTGTTCTCTCTTAATCTGAGAGCGGCTTTGGCTGCCACGTTCTTAGTGAATAGCTCAATGGGTTGCAGGTTCAATAGCGTTTCCAGACCTAATTGTGGTGTGGATTTAATTGCGCCTGTTATTCCCAAACAAGCAATTCTCTGCACCTTGTTCAGGTTCTTAAGATGGGATTTGGTTTTAACCGCCTCCCACCAAACAACTGAGCCGTAGGTAAGAATGGGTCTCACAATCGCGGTGTACATCCAGTGCACAATGTTCGGTTGCAAGCCCCAGTTTTTCCCAAAGGTTTTCCTACATGCATAAAAGGCATTAAGTCCTTTCTTCATTCTTTCTACAGTATTCCGTTTCCAGTTCAGTTTGGAGGTGAATATCACACCCAGGTACTTGGCCTCGGTCGAAAGATTAAGTCGGACACCTTTAAGCTTCGGTGGGTCCCATTTTGGTACCTTATATTTCCTGGTGAACAGAATGAGTTCGGTCTTTTCCGGATTAACCGCAAGACCGTTGTGTTCCGTCCATTTGGATAGTTCTGATAACGCAGATTCCATAATATCTCTAATGGTGGAAAGGTATTTTCCTGTTATTAGTACTACTATATCATCTGCGTAGGCGACTATCTTGATACCTCTGTTGACAAGGGATGTAAGTATTTTGTTATCGAGATGTTCCACAGTAGAGGAGATAGGACTCCCGCTTGTGGTGTTCCGCGATTAGCACTTTTCTTAATCGCACAGTCCCCTAGGCTGCTGTTAATAACTCTGCTGTTAAGCATAGTCTTAACCCAGTTTGTCAGAAACTGTGATGAACCTGACTCCTCAAGTGAGGATGTAATGGTTCTTGTATTCAGGTTGTTGAATGCACCTTCTATGTCCAGAAAGGCCGCCAACGTAAATTCCTTGTTTCCTAGGGATTTCTCGATTGTTTTCGTTACTTCATGTAGCGCTGTTTCCACGGATCTGCCTTTGACATATGCGTGTTCTGCACTACACAGAGCACCGGTTGTTTCGAGAGTGTTCCTAAGGTGCAGGTCCAATAACCTTTCTAATGTTTTCAAAAGAAAAGATGAGAGGCTAATTGGTCTGTAATCCTTGGGTGTGGAGTGACTGGGTTTCCCTGCTTTGGGAATAAAGACCACCCTCACCTCTTTCCAGCAATCAGGAACAAGTCCGAGTGTCAGACAACCACGAAAGATTGCCTGCAGCCATGGGACGGTCCTTTTACTGCTTCTTTGTAGCATGGCAGGTATAATTCCGTCCGGTCCCGCCGACTTGTACGATTGGAAGGATTGAAGAGCCCATGTTATTCTATTCGTGCTAGTGCAGTCACTGATGATAGTCAGTTCTTCAACCGGAAGTGAGGAGAGGCTGCCATCAGAACTGTGTAGCAGCCTTCCTGGGATTGTGCATCCCGGAAAGTGTGTTCTGAGAAGCAGGTCAAGAGTCTCCTGAATACTAGCTGTCCAACAATTATCCTCCTTACAGAGGTACCCTATATGAGAGGGAGTTTTGGCAAGACCTTTCCGGAGTCTTGCCGCTTCTGTGGTGGATTCTATGTCGGAGCAGAAGTTTGCCCAGGATACTCGTTTGGCTGCTCTAGTTTTCTTTTTAAACTCGTTGAAGCTGTTGCGATATATACTCCAGTCTTCATCGGTTTTTGTCAGTTTGGCTCTATTAAAAAGTTTCCTGGTTTTGGACCTGAGAAGTCGTAGTTCCCTAGTCCACCAAGCCGTGTGTGTTCTTTTGGGAGGGCGACTAATAGGACAGGATTTTTTAAAGGAGTCAGTTAGGGTCTTGGTGAGAAAATTGACTGCTTCGTTAACGAGTGTCGCCTTGGACAATGTACCTATGGGGTTAGGTGGAAGTCGACGTTCGACCAGTTCAGAAAATTTACTCCAGTCAGTCTTGACAGGGTTCCTAAAGGGGAGTTCTTTTGGTAGTTCAAAGTCAATTGTGAATGTTATTCTGAAGTGATCAGAGAAGGAGCACTTCGAGGAAACCTTCCAGTCATTGACCCTGAATCTGTCTACTGGGAGCGCTAAAGTTAGATCAAGTACCTACGTACTTAGTTGACATTTTAATTATGTGAATTTTGTATGACCTGATAATTTGATTAATGTTGAAGCCATCCTATTTATTTGGAACTTTACACGAATTTAAAAATTGAAAATTACGAAAATTATATGGTGGCTAACTTTAAAAAATAGTCCACCTTTTCCCCCATATTCAAAGGTAGGTATAAACCTTTCCCCAGAGCTGTAACTTACTCCTCGGTTATAATTGTATCGGTGTTTTACATGGAGATAGAAGAAGAGAAGAGAAAGTAAGTATAAATATTTGTAACTCGTAAATTAGAAACTCAAGCGCTTCTATAAAATCGGACTCTTCTTTCAAATCAGTGAAAATCGTACGAGTTCTACTGATGTCCACCGATATTTCTGCTTCAAAAGAAGAAACCCTAAAAACGGCTCCCCTCAACACTGTGTAGGTATATTTTATCGGTGCACCCATGCAAAAAAGAGTAGGTACCTACCTCCTGCTCCTACCTATAAGACTTGCTGGAATCTTCAACCGGTTGCGCTTGCGATTGCCAATTTAGTGGTTGACTGATGACACTCGCACACATAACCTCTATACAAGGCCTTTATCATTTAATTTCAGTTTAATTTAATTTCCAAATTTTCCGCACAATGGACTCCACTCTTCCCTATACAACATCCACTCTAGGTACTTCTGGCTACGCATAAGGACTACTGGTACTTTGTAATAAACTATTTCCTGGGAAATAGTTGTCATGCCAATTTCATCTCTTGCGTCAGGGGTACTTGCGATTGGTTTCCGTTTCCAGGCCACATCGGTACAATTCATCGAAGGGGAACAACCGCACACTATATTGTATTGGATTCGATTCGTTGCTATACCTACTTGGACTTAGCTTAGTATACACATACACACATTACCGACTTCCGAGAATTCAAAGGACTCCTTAAAAGCAACATTTCCGAACCAAAGGATTCGACTAAAATGTCGAGTGGATGCGGCAGTGCGGGTGGCCTCTGGCTGGTTTGAGTTGATTTTGTTTTTATATTTCTTCGAAATTTCAACCCCCACGCATGTTGTGTTTGTGGCAACATAACGGTTGGTACAGTACAATATAATGATGTTTCGGGGGAGACCAGCAAAACGAATGAATATGTATACTTGTGCGAGTGGTATTCGTATGTGGGACACCTTGTTGTCCTTGTTACCCCGAAGGAGATTATTGTCTTGGCTTAAGTTTTTCTTATTCGGCTCGTTGTTGTTATTTTATTTTATTACATCAAGTTTGAGAGGAATTTTCGTGCTCTCCCATCGACTGTTGTTTGGCAGACGAAGCGAAAAACAGGCAAGACCCGCACAGAAGACGAAGACGAGGAACTTATTATTATGGACAGTTTCTGGGGGTAGTTAAAACTTAGCAGAAAGTTGTTGCTTCATTGGGTTTGTTATGTTTTATGTGCAGTCTCAAAGAAAAACGCTTCTTTTTTGTTGTTGAGTTTTTGTTTTCCCGATGGAAGGGAACGAAGCGACTCACCTGACTAAACGTGGCTACACGTGGGTGGGCATGGGTAATAGCAATAAGGTACCCATGGTGACGAAACGTGCGAGCTTCCGATTGTAGTTCAACGTGACTGTGTGTTTGTCTCTATATCAATTATAATAATTTGCAGGAGACAGACCTCCGTTGGTATATATCCATCTCCCCTTTTGGCAAGATGAAGTTTTGTCTTTTATGGGAAATAATGTCTTTGGGTTTTGTTTTTATGGCGCAATTAGGATTCAACTTTTCGAAATATTTAGTATTCCGTTGACGTATAAAATGGTGGGTGGGCGGCAATTAAGTCGGGCAACCATTCGTTTATTTATTATAATTAAGACGGAATGCTTTTGCTGTACCTATATAACTGGATGAACACTTGAGGATATGTCATCAAACCAAAGGCAGTTATACCTACTCGTATCGCAGGGAAGTCTTAGCCTCAAGTGCAAATCCTAATTAAGCATACAAAACCAGAGATTAGGAAGGGAAGTCAGATAATTGTCCTTTAAATTCCGGATTATGCTTGTAGGTTTACACAGTCGATCAAGCTCCACTACACATGCAACTGAAGAAGGTAGCTACCTACTTGACAGATTTTATATCTGTCTATCACCACCGTCAAGTAATCATGGTAAAAATGATTAATGTTGTTTCAGCGCCACACGCAAGATACTCAGAGCTCTGCTCTGCATGTCAGCTTTGGGTAATAATGTTCCTTTCACAGTGTCATGTTGCGCTGTCAAAGTGGAATACAATACAACACGTGGCACCTTTTCAAGCGACGCATATATTTCAAAAGGTAAATGTTTCTTACCTAGCGCGATTGCGACAACAATGAGCGAATTCGAAACTACAAAGCAGGTACATAATTTGCTTATAGAGCCCGCGTTCCACTGCCCGCTAGCGGCATGTCAAACTCCATTTAAAAAATATGTAAATTTCACAAAAAGTGCTAGACGTCTAGCGCAAATGGTGAAATGTCAATTTTTTATGTGGAGTTTGACAAGGCCGCTATTCGCGAAACGTCTTTTTTTTTAAATTAAATTGGCCGTTTAGGCTATATGAGGTCACAATTGACCAGGCATACATACGCGCGAAAATCATAACCCTCCAGTTGGGTGAAAAAAGTCTAAAGCTGAAGTTATAGCGAATGACCGGTCACTGATAGGTCATAGCTCGCAACTGACGACTTTGCATAGCCTAATCTAAGCAAATGCACAACAAAAAGTGAAATACAACTGATGAGTTTAAGGAACACTTCTTTGACATTAAGAGCGTAACAAAAATTGAAACATGACTAAACTGAAACATAACGAAAAGCGAAACCCCAAGAATGTCTCAGTCTACAAGCACTTGTCTGAGAATGAAAGCGTAACGAATTTTGATGCACTAAGCTAAGACGTGCCGAAAAATGAATCTTCTCCTTATTCACTAAGACTGTAACGAATATTGAAACATGCCCAGTGTTGGTTTGCTTCATGGAAGTGGAGTGTTCAATCGCTTTTTAAGTTTCATATTTTGAACTTTGGTAACGATGGAAGTAGAGATCCAACGTGAGTGTCATTTGGCGATCGGTGCATTTTGTTTTAGGGACAAATCGTCCTCCTAGTCCTTAAATAGGAATTCGGAGGAGTCTTTTGCCTTTATTGCGGCGAGCAATATGTGGAATTATGCCGCAAGTGAACTGAGGCTGAGCGTATTCGTTTTTACGAACGTTGCAATGCCCTGGGTATCCTTTAAACATATCAAGCGAGGCCAGATAATTCCGATATTCAAGTACTTATTGGAAGGCTACATTGACTGAGGTGGTGCACATCAATAAAATATGTCGATCTTTTGCCCCGGACCTATATATTTGTATCGATTTTGAATTGTTATTGACAGATCGTGCCGGTATTAAGAAGTTCCGCCTGAAACACGCTGGCGCTATCCGAATGCATAAAAGGTTTCACAATGTTAAGAAAAAAATACTCCATTTAGTCCATTTTCGAACTATCTGTGTAGATTGGCTAATTCGAGTCTCTATTCATCCGGTCGTCTGCCAATCTAATCATACCAGGGAAACCCTCAAAACACTTCGAAACGTTTTTATCTGCTCTCGACAACATCCTATGTATATATGCAAAAGGACTGACAAGAGGCCTTGCTTTAGAAAACGTAAACACTTGAACAGACTTTTGCAAAATTGAACGTTAGTTTTTAAGCATCCAACAATTGCTTCAAGAATGAGGTTAAAGGGTAGCATTTTGAACCTTTATCGACAGCAAGAGGTTCAGTCGATTTTATGCCGATTTTGACGAATCATCGAGGTTTCTCTGTCGAGTTTTGCAGGCACCATGAAGTTCCCATGCCTTTTATAAAATTTTGTGGATAGCGAAGATAATATTTGGGCCGCCACATTGCAAAAAGGACATAGTCTGGTTTAAGTAGGTTTTTTTTTTACATGTCACAAATCATTGGTGGTTATGTAAGCCGACAACAACCGACAACAATTACCGCAAACTATGTTCCCATCGCCTGCATCAGGCGTCGTCGTCCGATCATCCGTCGGACCAATCTTTGACACAAGAATTTATAAACTTTAAATTCGTTTAATGGAAGCTACATACCTCAAGCCTAATTGCTAAATTCGTTCAACAAAAGAGTCCAGTAATCTATTTAGCCTGCCCAGTGTTGCCGCGAAGAAAAAAGCAAACCGTAAGGCCATTTCGATATTTTTTGTGGGCCATTTGACAAAAAAGCTACGTAAAAATCCTTCCTTAAAGAATTAAACTACAATTTATTTACATTTGTATCGATTCTTATTATTTAGTAAATACATTAAGTTTCTTACGTTTAGCTAAAAAAAGTAATAAACAAAAAAATCGCAGATGTATTACATTTTTCGATAATTCACAGACATCTTTCGGCCTTGAGCCTCTTAATACAAATAAATAAAAATAACTTAAAATTTAATAGATAATATTTCTTTTAAAAGATGCAGTTACTCATGCAAACAATCTTTAAGGCTCATTAACAGTTAATATTTTCATACGATAATCTACTTCCATTTTTATGTTGTTCAGAAAAGAAAAAACACGCTGAAAACGTGGAAAACTTTAAGTTAATTGCAAAAGAAGAAATATTTTTGAATAAAGGATCACCAGCAAAATTGTTCATTTCGTTCTGAACTGAACCCACCATTTAACATCGTCAACATCATGATGTTCTTTATTTCTTTCTTCTAAACAGTTTAGTAGCTCTTCAGCCGTAATATTTTCAGGGCAACTGAATAAGTTTTAAAAATTTATTAACAGAGTTGCCAAATGATCAGAAATCAATCTAAAATTATCACTATTTTTACTTCAAAGAATTAACATCTAAAACTTGAAAAGCTGTTAACAAACTGTTACACAAATTTAATCTCCTTTTAAACTGTTTACAAAGTTCTATATAATAGTTTTGAACTGACAGAAAGTTTCCTAACTTTCGTTCTCGTTTTCATTTAAATTTTCAAACAGTTCAACAAATCCAAACCCATAATATATCTCAACAAGAGGTTTTGAACAGAACGGTTTGAATTCGACTTCACTAATATTATTTAAAGTTTTTACGTAAAGTTTTTGAGTAATCAGCTTTCAAAAAAACAAAACACTAGACGATATTGACGTGAGTCGAAAGTCAAATCATTAACGAGAAAAATTAATGAATTCAGTTCCATTTTAATTATGAATATTTTTTTGTGGTGGAAACACATTGTAGTGACGATTGTTTCTATTTAATTTTGACTTTTTTTTTTTTAAATAATTATTATGTGAGCTATATGATTTGATGTTAAATCTTCTAAAGTTAAGACTTGGAGGCCATTTCTTATTGGCCCGGGCAAAGGGGCCAAAATAAAACACGTGGGGCCAAATGGCCCGATCGGGCAGTTTGTGGCAACACCGAGCCTGCCATTGAGGCCAATCGGGTCCTTTTTCCAAGCTCACTCAAAGGAATAATACGTGGAAAATAATTAATTGTCCGCACGAGTAAGCAAATTGATTTATTTCTATCAGACTTATACTGTTTGCCTTCGCCCTTATACTTTGTGATACATTCCCAAAGTTCAACCAGCAACTCGTATGATAACTTTTGATCTCATAATGCATCAATCTCAGCTATGCACGTGAAAAATTCACCGTAAATCCGCCAGCAAAAATCCCTTTCTATGTGAAACTCGTAAAAAAAAGAGAAGACTGGTACACTCCATAAAATGTCGTGCACTCAAAAGTTTTCCATAAAATTCGTCTTTGCCGCCCATAATTTTTACAATCCATACTCAGCTGGGATGTTTTTTTTTTTTTTTTTTTTGTTCGTTTTCTTTTTCTTTTTAATCAACAACGTGACTTGAATATTTTGCCCCAGCTTAGTGCTGCGTGAAAAGGAAAACTTATTGAGTTCCTCGAAGAGATATATCGTCAGTTGCGTATACGTCACGTAGCCCGGGCTGATGTTTCTCTATGAATTTTCACCATTCACCAATTCACCATCTCGGCGATGAATTAGAAAATAAATTCATTGGCTATACCTGCTTATTAGTGGATTGCCTCAAACACACAAATCACACCCTCGCCCCCCTATCATCTGATGGCGAAAAAGGATCGCAATCAATTTCATATCGTATCCACCGTCATGTCAGGCAAATATTCCTCTATCTATATAAATGTCAATACTCGCGTATTAACGGTGCTTTATTTTCAATTTTCGAAATTTCAATTTTATACTGCTCGGTGTGTGCTGCAGCGCACTTAACTCGTCCAACGTTGCGACGTACAGGGTACAGCTAACCCAACGGCAGCCTCCTGGTATAGGTACACAGCTCTCACATCCCTGAACGTCAAATGAATTTCAAAAACAGTCACATACGTTTCATGGTGAAATATATCCTGCCACCAAGGGCGTTCTCGTTCAAGGATTATTATTTCGAAACAGATATGACGATGAATTGTTATTTTATTGCATGAGCGTCGTTCATACACTCTCGACACATATGGGGTTAGGAAATTTTGGCGCTGCGCTGGTGTGCGCAATTCGCATAGCAAATTGTGTCTATAAAAAGCGGGAGTTCTCGTCAAAAAAAAAAAACAAACACACACCCACAAATTTGTGAAAAAAAACTGGCCGGGGGAAACAAATAAAAATGCACTCCATCAGAATAGGGATCCGGATCGAGAGCTATCCGGAATAGATGTTTAATACTATACGATATACGAATTGATGATGAAGGCACATGAAGAGCCGAATGGGATAAATATGATGCATACATAACTATATACAGAAAGGGTTGCTACCTGGGCTTGGGAAAAGGAAACTTCGTTTTAATATTAAGGTCAGATATGAGATGGATGAAAATATGGTCACTTGGGCCCAACGGGCATGATTGTCGTATAAGTTACTTTGTGTTGTGTCCATCGTAAGATGAAATTCGTTTGACTTATTCCGCGGGGATGCCACTTTGGGGGGAAAATAATAAATTGCTCTTGGGGCCGTTGCCAATTTGCTTCTCTTTCAAACCAAAGGCGCAGGTATGAAGAGCCACTTCTGCAAAGGGGATTTGGGAATTCTTCCGCTGTTATATACATATATACAAATTTCGAATTTCACAAAATCCTTTCATGCTTCCTGAGTCCTGACCAGTGACTTTACTCGTGCATAGGTACTTGGAACTTGGAAGGGCGGAATAGGTCCCATAATCAGCTATAACTTGAAAATGTTAATATTTAAGAAAAAAAAAATGTCCACGACTGGGTCGCACGAAACTTACACATTCATTGGAAATTTGTCGAAACAGCTTGCAGCACTGGAACCTGGATTTTCATCGAAGTCATTAGAACTGAAATGAAGGACAAAATATGCCGACTCCACCCGCAGAGGGAAACACTCAGCGTGACCGCTGTAGAATTCTAAAAAAAAAACCCCAAGAAAAAGGGTCATGAGAAAAAAAAAGGTGTAATTTCTGAAGGACTGCATATTTAGTATTTTTGAATGACATCAACTAAATTAAAGTGCACGACTGGGTCGCACAAAACTTTCTCGTTTAGCAAAAATCAAGTTAAGGTAAAGTTTTGTTTTGTTGGGTGTTTCTTATTTTATTAGATAGGTAGGTAAAGAACTGAAAATCTGAGAAGCAATGCTATATAAAAGATGGCAGTAGGTAGGTACATAATTACGATGAGAGTTTTTAGAAGTTGAAGCTCTCTGTCGCCAGTTCTGGTTAGAGAGTTATGAGTACTGTACTATTTTACAAGCTCTTACACTTTACCAGATTTTTGAGTACGAGAACAAGCATACCTAGTAGGAGTTTCTCAATTTTGATCTGTAAGAAAATGATTTCATTTTTTATATAGTACAGTTCTAATATCTGTTGCAAATTGGAATTTTAAAATGCGGCATTGAGTCTTAAAAAATATATATGAAGAGAGATCGGCTTTTGGGTAGCTATTTTTGAGAAATAATTAAAAAACCGATTTCTTCGAATTTTTTAAGAAAAACTAAACACGGGATCTTATTTAGAATACTGATACTATCGTTAATATGTATTGTGATCAAAATCGTTAGAGCGGTTTTTGTAAAATTTGGCAGGCAAAACAGTAGGTACCAAATATTGCAATGCTTAGTTTGAAAAATACTATTTGTTAACTATAAGTATAGCTAAAAACCGATTATATGTTATTGTTCGCCATATAAGCATTACTTGGTTTTTAAAGTTTTATCGAAGTCAAGAATAGGGTTTTCAAGATATGAGTAGTTCTTAAAATTAGCGTTTTTGGTGATTCGAATTGAAAATTATGGACGCAACAATTTTAAGAACATCAGTTTAAGAATCTAAGCTTGCACTTTGGTCAAAATCGCTACTGCCGTTTTCTGGTAAACTAAGAAAAACTAAATTAAAAAAAAAAAAGACTTTTTTCAAGAATCTATTTTACGATAATACCGAAAAAAAAAACGGAGTTTTCCATTAAGTTGGAAATAACCATAAAACCTAAGAAATTAATTTTTTTTTTTCAATCGTATGGACCGTTTTCAAGATATGTCGAAATTTCAAAAGCACCGTTACTCGAATTTTTGGCCAAAAACTGGGTATGTACTCATGGTTACCCCACCCACTTCAGCTTAAATATCAATTTTGATTGAAATCGTTAAAGCGGTTTTCGAGCAAATCAAACTGGGACGAACATTTTGTATGGGAAGTACCATTAATATTGAGGTTACTTACTTAAGGTGGCGCTACAGTCCGGGATGAACCTGGGCCTCAACCAATACGCCTCTCCAGTTAGCGCGATCTTTAGCTAACTGCCTCCAGTTGCGCACTCCAAGTTGGTTGAGGTCCCCTTCCATTTGCGCGCGCCACCTAAGGCGAGGTCTTCCTCTACTGCGTTGTCCCTCCGGGTTGGAATCGAAGACTCTCCGGGCCGGGCGTTGGTGTCCATTCGCTCTACATGTCCTAACCATCTTAGACGACTAATGCGTACTTTTCTGACCAGGTCGATGTCGCTGTACAGCTCGTAGAGTTCGCTGTTAAATCTTCTCCTCCAAATCCCGTCAACGCAAACGGGACCAAAAATTACTCTCAGAATTTTGCGTTCGAAGCGACCAAGAAGATCCTCATCCGTTTTTGCTAGGGTCCATGCTTCTGCGCCATAGAGCAGGACAGGGATGATGAGGGTCTTATATAGAATCTCCTTAGTGCTTCTTGACAAGGCCTTACTTATCAGTTGCCGTCTTAGGCCAAAGAAACAGCGGTTGGCAAGTGTGATTCTTCGTTTGATTTCTGATGTGATGTCGTTATCAGAGTTTATAGCGGAGCCGAGGTAGACAAAGTCCCTAACTACCTCAAAGTTATAGCTATCTATCGTGACGTTCTGCCCGATTCGTCGATGCTGTGTGTCCCTTCTTGTTGACAGCATATATTTTGTTTTGCCCTCATTCACCATCAAACCCATTTTTGCCGCTTCTGTACTAATAGTTGCAAACGCACCAGTGACAGCTCGCTGTGTTCTGCCAATGATGTCAATGTCGTCCGCGTATGCAAGCAGTTGCGCAGACTTATGGAAAATTGTGCCTCTGGTGTTGGCTTGTGAGTTTCGCACAATCTTCTCAAGAATGATGTTGAAGAAGTCACATGACAGCGCGTCGCCTCGTCTAAATCCTTTTTTGACATCAAAGGTCTCGGTGAGATTGTTTCCGACCTTTACGGAGCAGCGAGCATTCTCCATCGTCATTCTGCACAATCTGACAAGTTTGGCAGGGATGCCAAAACTAGACATGGCTCTGTATAGCTCGTCTCTATAAATGCTGTCATATGCGGCCTTAAAATCGATGAAATGATGGTGAGTATCGATCTGGACTTCTTGGGTTTTCTCCAGGATCTGCCGTAGTGTGAATATTTGATCGGTCGTGGACTTACCGGGCCTAAAACCGCACTGATAGGGACCTATCAGATCGTTGACGAATGGTTTCAGGCGTTTACACAGTACAGCAGACATGATCTTATACGCAGTGTTCAGGAGACTGATGCCTCTATAGTTGGCGCAGTTTAGAGAGTCTGCCTTCTTGTGGATCGGGCAAACGATGCTGAGGTTCCATTCATCAGGCATACTTTCGTCTGGCCAAATCTTGGAGACGAGCGGTGTATGCTCTCTACCAGGACATCTCCCGCTGCCTTGAACAGCTCGGCAGTTAAGCCGTCCGGTCCAGCAGCCTTGTTGGACTTCAGCTTGGATATTGCTATCCTCACTTCATTTTGGTCAGGTGGACGGAAGTCTTGGCTTTCATCGTCCAGGTTGAATGGTTCGTTCTGCCTGACAGCGGAATTTGTGTCGTCTTCGCCGTTTAGCAGTCTGCAGAAATGTTTTTTCCATGTCCTCAGCACCGACTGTGACTCTACTACAAGGTTTCCTTGTTCGTCTCTACAGGTCTCCGTTCGGGTCTTGTTGGCATGAATATTGGGGTTACCTTGCAAAATAAAAAACGGTCCCGAGCCCTAAGCAGCCCACAAACTCCAAATCCGAAGTTTGAACGAAATCCGGTCAGCCGTTTAGGCTGTAGGCCTGTGGGACAGGCAGACAGACAGACAGACAGACGGACAGAATTTTGCGACCCACTTTTTTGAGTTCGTCAGAATTATGTTAATTAATCGAGTTCGAAATTTTGAACGAAAACAATATCTTTCTCTTACTACGTAAAAATCCTTACATTATAAGGAATACACCCTAGCCTCCTTTCTAGACATAGAGGGAGCTTTTAACAACGTGCACACCGAAGCAATTCTTGAATCTCTCACAGAGCTGGGCATAGAGGAATTTATTAGTCAATGGATAGTCTCTATGCTCAGAACAAGAACTATTCAGGCAACACTAGGCAACAGTCACTTAACCAAATTTGCCCATAGAGGAACGCCACAGGGTGGCGTTATTTCTCCCCTACTCTGGCTAATGGTTATAAACAAAATTCTGGTAAAACTAGACAGGGAACGGGTCAAAGTTGTCGCGTATGCGGATGACGTGGCGATACTAGTGTCAGGGAAGTTTCCCTCCGTGATTAGTGAAATTATGGAGGCCGCTCTAGGAAAGGTAAACACCTGGGCTGCAAGTTGTGGCCTTGGCGTTAACCCGAGCAAAACTGAACTGATGCTGTTCACTACCAAAACCAAAATACCCGATTTTACCCTCCCCCGTCTAAACGGACAACCACTCACACTATCATCCAGCGCTAAGTATTTGGGCATCATTCTTGATACAAAACTTAACTGGAAACAAAACATCGAACACAGAGTAAGGAAGGCGTGTATTGCCTTCTACGCCTGCAGCAAAACCTTTGGAAAGAAGTGGGGACTTCGACCAAAGATGACCTTGTGGATGTACACAGCCGTAGTGCGTCCAATTCTCACCTATGGTTCACTCGTATGGTGGCCTGCGTTGAGTAAAGGATATAACCTTACAAAATTAAAAAAACTGCAAAGAACAGCCAGTATAGGCACTACGGGTGCAATGAGGTCAGCCCCAACGGACGCCCTTACTGTGCTCCTGCATCTTTTACCTCTCGATCTACACACTAAATATACCGCATTATGCAGCGCTATAAGACTCAGGGAGTCAGGGTGCTGGAGTGCAAGGCCGTATGGCCACAGCAACATACTGGATTCGTTACCAAACGGCATGGTCACATTTCCAACCGACTACATCACACCCCAACTTAATTTCAATAAAGGCTTCCAGGTAAGTTTCCCTTCCAGAGCTCAGTGGAAGAGAAACGAAGTAGTGCAGGGTTTCGACACGGTCATATACACCGACGGATCTAAGATGAACTGTGGTGTGGGGGCCGGGGTCTACTCAGAATCACCGAAGATATCAGTATCATATCGCTTGCCGGATTTCTCCAGCGTCTTCCAGGCGGAATTGCTGGCTATCCGAGAAGCTTGCACGCAACTAGGGCGTGACACAACGCATAAACAAAACATTGCTATCCTAATTGATAGCCAAGCCGCCATCAAAGCCATCAACTCGGCTACCATATCCTCCAAGCTGGTGCAGGAGTGCCGGTACAAGCTTGCCCGTCTGGGCGAACGTTACAGTGTCACACTTCTCTGGGTACCAGGGCATAGTGACATAACAGGTAACGAGCGCGCGGATGAGCTGGCCAGACGGGGGTCAAATCTACACAGCTCACTCGCGGCAAGGGTCCACGTTCCACTAGGAGTGGCCAAGGGGCAAATTCACTCACATTTCCTGCGAAAAGCCAATCTTCAATGGAGGGGGTTGACCAACTGCGTCATATCAAGGAAGATATGGCCCAAATACGACCAAAATAGAACAATGAATCTGCTAAATAGAACCCGCCCAGATATCGCCAGAGTCACGGCAATAATCACAGGGCATTGGCCAATTGGAGACCATGCGGCCAAACTTGGGATCCCACACAACCCTCATTGCCGCAGCTGCGGTAACATAAATGAGAAAGAAACTCTCTTCCACTTCCTTTGCAAATGTCCGGCACTAGCAAGAGCCAGACTGCGCACACTTAACCAACCGTTTTTCGACGACCTTAGCGATATTTCGGGTAAAGGGATATTAGATATAATCCGTTTCCTCAACTCCACAGGTTGGATATAGGTACCCTATGCATCACACCCTTAAAAAAACCATTACAAACTAGGTCACACGAGTCGTGGTATCAAAAAGGCACATCCAAGTGCTACTTGGGTTCAAGAGCTTGAACCGCCACTTCTACCTACCTACCTACTACGTAATGGAGAAAGTTAAAAAGGGCTACAATAGCAAAAAAAAAATTGTGGCAAGCTCTGAAAATAAGTGCAAATTGAAACTTTCGTCGCACACAGGTCACTCTGGAAGCACTGATTCATGGCAGCTAATGAATGTGCAACAGCCTAAAACTTGACGCAAAAACAGTCAAAATTCACCTGAAGGCAATGCAGAAGTCTTGTTGCGCCTAAAGTTGACAACTACACTGCTGAATGAGCCAGTTCTCCAGTAGTAATTGTCAGCTTACCATTAGGTGTCTTTAAAATCATTACACTCACAAATAACTTAAGGCTACTAATCGTCTTGTCCCCCGACGATTATATAGTGATTTCTGAAAACTGTATCCGTTTATAGAACGCCCTTCAGTACCACTTCATCACCGCAAACGCAGTCCATTGGAATTGCAAAGCATATTCTTGGTAGTCCCTACCTTTGTCCATTCTCTGTCAAATGCTTTGATTCAACCTTTGCTCGCTTGCAGTTTTTTAAGTATCCTTCAAGGTTTTTTTTTTTTTCTGCGTTTCTCGCCCCCAGCAATAGGCTTGTGCTTATATTTTCCTCCTCGTTCCACTAATTCCGGTATCCTTTGAAATTATAGAGCATAAATAAAGCTTAATTACTTCCACTGCAATGACGAAAACTTCGCTTTGAGACACGATTTATCCATCCTTGAATGAGAAAAGAAAAATCCACCGAAGCGAAGTGCACAAGTGAAAAAAGCTGCTAACAAAAAATGTCCCTCCTTATAAATGATAGCACTTAATTATAAGAATAATAGAAAAGAGAGACCAACTACCCCATAGAGAAACAGGATAATGACATTTACAATGAAAAAGCGGAAACCAAGACTGCATTCTGATTGTTGTGCCAAGCTTATGGGCCAACTGTGTACACACCTTCCGCTCTCACAAGCAATGTGGTTGACACTCATTAGGACAATTGTTCTCCGGAGTGGCCCCAAAGATGTGCAGGAGGACGAATAAGAACTGCACCGCGCGATGAGGCACAGGTTGGAAACTTTTGTTCTTCCTCTGGTGCGCTCGCGATGCAGCAGCATTTTTTTTTCCACCGCAAGGATCCATTCTTTATCTGTCCTTGGTGGTCAAGGAAAGCCCTAACAAGGTTGAACTATTGGAATGCTGCTATCCACCTGAAGGGAATACATGCCGAAACATAAAAAGAAAAAGAAACCCACCGCAAACTTTACCCTTTCGTGGCACTGTAAGGCAAATAAAGTTCCTTTTGTTTGCTGCGAATACACTACCAAGAAGACCCATCCATGCCCCATCCATGCCCCATCCATGCCCTATCCATGCTTCGGGCGCATTAAAGTTGAAAACGCGTTCGGGGGATTAATTAAACGGGAAGGAGTCTTCGTTGGTTCAAATAATTAATTTGTGTAGTTTTTCCTTTCCACCCACTTGTGGGCGGCGCGGCGATGTCCAGAGTTAACTGCGGCATCATTAATAATTCCGATTTATGTAGCTATATAACACATATCCTGGATAGCTCCTAAAAGAATGGATTACACAAAAAACGGTTGAGGATATTGTGCAATTTTCAATTCAAATTTTCACGCCGACCATGCTATGGATAGCCTAAGGGGATCAGAAACCAAATCAATTTCCTGATTCCCGGCTATTGCATCCTTTCTGTCGTGGGGGTTTGGTCCTCGGTGTCGGTTCGGGAACTTTTGACCAGCTTTTCATTTTTCATTTCTTTTTTTTTATTGTGTTTGGGTATTGCTTTTCCAGGCCAAGGAGGCCAGGGGCCAATATTATGCCACGCTATCCAACAGACAGAGAGGCGGATGCATGACACTCAAGTTTGCATAACTTTGCAGGTTAGATCGTTCAAAGTTGGGCGTCTGTAGGGAGCAGGAGCATATATAATTTTACTGGTGAGAAATGCGTATGTGCATCGTTTTTGGAGCTTGTATTATGTTGCTGTTGTCTTTTTTTTTGCCGTAGGGACGATGTGTTTATTGTACGTAATTAATTTGTTATGCCCTTTTCATTGGATTCTCATGAGGTGTGATGCAGTTGGAGCTGTTCGGTTTGTTGTTGTTGTAATGTCTTCACCGGTGGGCCGTCCTTTTGATTGCGATTGAAATTTCTTTTGCATTAATCAGTGTGTTGTCCATCTCCCTACTGTAAGTTTAAGCATTGGTTCAGTGCTGCGTCAAATGAGGCATACCAAGAGGCGTAGGCAAAAGGAAAGCAAAGACTTTATACCGCGTTCGACTTGCGCTCTGTAATGAATTCAGCTGAGTTTGCGCTGTTCCGATACTGAATGCCGACCAGAAATCGAGAAGTGTCAGCATCCTCTTCTCGTAATGGTAGGTATAGTTCATATTCCTAAAATCAATTCCTTCCACATTTAAAGGGCGCTTATCTGTCCACACAAATTTTGGTAATTCTAATACGGCACTGTCTGTGGTCGGCAGTCTTTATAGCCCATCATAAACCTCAACTCGCAAAGCTCCTTTAGAAATAAAAGTCGCCTTTGAAGCCATTCATCTTAAGCCATGACCACATTGTAAGCGAATTTATTTTTTAGCATTAATTACAAACTTAAGAAACAAAATTACCTAAAGCCAAACACTACGCAAACAGACAGTAGCGGAACCACCAAAAGAAATTAATGAAGATGCTCGGGGTAATTTCCTTTCCGCAGGGATGTTAGTGGCTTCCATTTGCACTTCTATACGGAGTAGTTCTCGCAAATGTACATTTCGTATCTGCCAACGCGCACCCATTCAAAGAGGCACACTATATATACCATTAGGTTACAAGGAGGAACAAACCGCCATCCGCCTGGATGCTTTTAATTGTGGAAAGTTTTTGAAGACGCTGTTAGCGTTGAAGCCCACGTATATGTTTCAGGGTGAGGACAAGTCAGTTCGGAGCAGTGCACATCTATGTGTGTGTGTATGCAACGACTTTACCATGTATACATTTAATTAAACCAAAAATTAAATGAAGCGAATTTAATAAAACGTCACCCGTTCCACTTGTGAATTTAGAATCCTGCGCGAAGACAGAAAACAATAAAGTTAATTTATGAATGGCAAAGTTTCGAATTTCTATTTGTGTAATATGCAATTGGAAGGACTTTGTTTGCAGCAAGGGAACAGCTACAACCGGGGAGCTGTATCTATCTTGGCAAGGTGATGTTAGTTTGCTTGTTTACCTACGTGTGGTTTGCCCTTTGGCGGAGGCGTTTTTTGTTTTTTTGTCAACCTTAGTGATGCTGTAATGAACATTAGCATACGCCATACATATTCAGAAAGCTTGTTAGGAGAACGTCTGTGTAAATCAGTTTATCGTAGCGCGAAACGGGTTTTGCTTTTGTTTGTGGCACTAACGAGGCTTGCATGCGTAAGACAGATTTGAAAGGTAGCTGCGGTTGGTGGGCTTGCTGAGTGCCATGCGGGCGCGATTTAATTGCTTTAATGTTTTAGAAAGAAAGCATTTATTCGGGGTGTTGTAAAAAGGCTTCCCTTTGCTGGTTGGAAGTGGGTGAGTGCAGTTGTTTGTGGGAGTGTTTGAAAATCATCCTACTTTCATTTTGCGTCAAAAATTACGTCGCAGTCTCGCTATTTTTCACTCTTAAATTCTGTTACATATTTACAACTGTCATTATTCTGAACCAGAGGCGAAGTAGACTGAGTTGAGACTGAGAATAAGGCATCATTGGGGATGGTCAAGACTCTTCTGTAGGAGATTATTCTGACAGCTGGATAGTGTGATGTTTTTTTTTTTTTTTTTCAGTTTTTATTGGCCTAGAAAGGTCACGTGAACAGTTTTTTTAGTTGAAGTTTATTTAGGGGCAGCCGAAAAATATATTGTTAAAGAATTTCATGACTGCAAGTAGGAGTACTAATGTCGTTTTCCATTGGGACAAAAAATCAATTTTTTTTTTGATCTAAATCACTTTCCATGTTCCATTGGGTATAGATCTACTGCAATTTTTCGAAGTTGAAATCTAATCTAATGTCAAAAAATTAAATCTATTGCATTTTTGTAGTACGCTTATATACACATCTAGATCGACAAAACGTATGCCGTTTTAGCTGAAAACATAACAATTAAAAAAAAAAAATGGGATGAATCATGTCTGAGGTACCTAATATTTTTTTTTATTAATTCTAAATGTTATTTTGTATATGAAGTGACATTATAACTATTTTTACTTTCAAATAAAAATGTCACTACTTATTTTTAAATATAACTTTTTTTTGATTAATTATGTAAGTACCTATGTTATAGGTAATTGTTGAAATTAAAATATTGAAAAAATGTTAGATTAATGAATTTTTCTGTTTTGTTTGAATACTTTTTTTTATTAATTTTGTATTGTTTATCTCATTTGTTCTAATTTACCTTGGTTTTGTTGGAAGAAGAAATCGACTTTAAAAAAAATGCAATCTACTTACTACATTATTTTCAATAACCTACAGCAAAAAAAAAGCCTAAAGTGGCAACCCTGTTCGTATGTGTGGCTGACGTAGTACCCACCCACCAACCAATCTAGGTTTTGCCTTCAGGATACATCCAGGTCCAGACCAATTTAAACTATTTAAGATTACCAGATTTATGAGTCTGCCCAGTCAGATTTGAGACATTCCACTTTGGGGAACGCTGACAGTTATTTTCTTGAAAGCTAAAATTTGACATCCCTCACGGTTGCTGTTTTTATTGTAGCTTTGAATTGTTTTCACGTAACTTTTAAAGAATTAACTTGCAGTTCAGAAGTTTCGCGACTTATTTTCTACCACATTTAGAAATCGTCTGTTACTATAGTGACTATTTAAGTAATATCTGAATATCTGACCGAAAAAGGCGACCAATTGAAAACAGAAAAAAATAAGGTTAGGTGGATATCCTATTAACCTCTTTCGCTTTACAAAGAGCGTATAATAGAGCTGTAATAATAAATAATTTTACAGCCAAAACTAACTTTTCCATTTGACAACTAAATTTTTACATTTAACTTATGGAGACGTTCAAAAATGTAGTTTATTTAGTCTGACAGTTGGCACATTAAAAAAAATAGAGCTAGTGGACTAGATTCGTCTGGACTAGATGTAACCTGAACGCAAAACTTGATTGGTCGGGATCGTCACTTTTCCTACGTCAGTCACATCTGCGAACTATCAACTTGGTACTAAATCACGAATTTCTGAACTAGATTCGTCGGGTACCCCTCCATAAACGTCAACTGAAATAGCTGTTCATTTGGCCGATCAAAACCAATCAAAACTTAGATACATAAGTCAGACAGCTGTCAGACTTACTAAAGTAGATACTTGGACGTCATCAGTGATAGCTGCTTGACTAAATTTGTCTCAGTTTTGATTGGCGTCAATCGGTGACATGAATAGTTTTTTTTTTTTTTTTTTTTTCAATTTGTTTTTAAATGGACCCAATGAGAAATAAAACAACAAGTGGTGCCAAAACCAATAATTTTCAAGAAATTGAAGTTACAAAAAAGTAAGACAAGTGCGAGTCGGACTCGCTCATGAAGGGTTCCGAAACAGCAAGTACCTAACATAACATAAAAGTTCTTGTAGTTCGTTGTAACTTTGATCGATACCTATTTTAATAAGAGTGTATTTTTATATCATTTATTACTAGCTGACCCGGCGAACTTCGTTCCGCCCAAATTCATTTATGTAGGTAATGGAATTAATAATTCCGAGCTTTTGCTTCATTCTGGTTCTTGTAATTCGGTCAATTCAATTTTTTTATTCAAAAGGTATATTAAAATTAAAAAAATAAATAAAATCAAATACTTGTCAGCCAACCTACCGCTTTTTCACTGAAATGCTTTATGGTACACAACATTTTTTGTTCTATTTCTATTATCGGGTGTGTACACGTACAAAGCGAGAGCTTTGCCGACACGTGAAATTCAAGATTTATGCCACACATATCCAGCGATTGTCCTTGCGACTTATTAATAAGCGAGAAGTACGGCAAATTGAAGACGCTTAAACACGAACGGCAAATCGTTCTGAATAAGTGGAATCCGCGGAATAAGAACATCTTCGCCTTTGAATTTTCCAATAAAAATCGTTGCTTGAATAATATTTGATATTAAATTCTTCACAATCAAACGCGTACCGTTACAAAGTTTTGGTTCATTTAGATCGCGCAACAAAGTGGGATAGTTGGTGGCTTCGTTTTCATCCATCACGGAGTCGACTGATTTGTTGAATTGAATGCAACTCACCAGCGATTTGGTTTTGAATGGCGAAATTCAAATGATTGACGTTCTTGTTTTTCGCCGCCAAAATCACTCTTACACTCAGCCAATCATGTTCAGAGCGATATTTGAGAAAACACTCATGATTAGTTCTTCCGGTCTCGTTGTAAAGTTGAAAAAAGTTGTGGAAATTCAATCAGGCCGGTGATTAAGTCTGCTCGAATCACACCATTGCCCATCATAATAATTTTGTAAAGAAACTCGCATGTTTGTTGTCAAATGCAATTTCTTGACGTATCGCCATAAAGCAGACGCCTTCAGGCAAGCATTCAATTCATCTGCCAGAGTTGATCTCGAAATGACAGGCAGCGTTTGACGAAAATCGCCTGATAGCAAGATCATTGCTCCACCGAAAGGTCGCTTATCATTACGTAAACGATTCAGGGCTTCCAATGCGCGTTTGTAAGCCGTTCTGCATTCGTCCCATATGATAATCTTACATTGCTGCAGTACTTTCACAGTGTTTTTTGAAATGTTACATGTAGGTTCTTCATGCACTTGCAGATTCAATGGCAATTTCAATGAGCTGTTCGACCGCCTTCTAACAAAGTAGCCGCTATCCCAGAAGAGGCTAGGGCCAAAGCGATCTCAGATCTCGAACGAATTGTAGCCAACATCAGTGAAATCATGAATGTATTTCCAGTTCCGCAATTTTCCTTATCGACTGCTTGCATCAATTCATCGTACACTGTCTTTTATTGTTGATTCAACATTGGCACATTTGTTTCAACAGCTTGACTCAATGCGATTCGACCGAAGTCCATTTCTCGCTCCAATTCTAGATTAAATGCGTCTTGCATTGAACGATTTGGCTGTGGCATCCCCAATTTGCACAACAAATTGCCACTCCTGAGCAGACACATATCCTCGATCAAAATCAAAGCTTTGTTGCGCATTCCATCTGACATCTCCAGTTCATTATCCGATGTCACAGTACGAATTCGATGCAACTGACATCTCCAGTTCATTATCCGATATCACAGTACGAATTCGATGCAAAATATCGTCGGCCATATCATCTTTGTATAATCAAAGTGTCTACTTCATTTCAAAAAGTTACTTAATGTAACATAGTAAACATAATTTATTAGAACAAACTTTTTAGGAACCTACCTATAGGTATTTAAAAAAAAAAACGTTCAAAATTGTTGACAACAACAATTTGGTTGGAAAATAATCAAAATAATTGACAACAACAATTGCTTTTAAAATTTAAAATATTTTTTTTTTGTATTTGAAGTGTCACTACTCGATTTCCATCCAGTTTCTTTTTTTTTTCAAAGTGTCTTCTTTCAAAAATGTATCATACCAATATATTAACCTTCTCTGCATGGTCTATTAACCAACAAAAAAAAAACTAAATCAAAATCGGATGTGTGTGGCAGTCGGTAGGCAGTCACACACACATTTATCAAGTTATTTTTATATATATAGATTAGGAAATAATGGTTCAGGGCTTATGTATAAGGTTTATGTTTATGAAATTAAATGTTTTTTTTTTTTTTTTTTTTTGAGTTGATTGTATTAAAGGTAAATTGAGGTCTACAATTTATGACGTATAAAAAAAAAACTACTCGCTAGATCTACTACTCGCTAGATCTCGTTCATTTGAAGTTTATATGGTAATGTACATCATTTTTTTTTTTTAGTTTTATCGTTCTCTTATTTTAGAAGTTAGGGGGGGGGGGGACCAACATTTTACGACTTTGGAAGTGTCTCTCGCGCAAACTATTCACTTTAGAAAAAAATTATATTAGAAACCTAAATATCATTTTCGAAGACCTATCCATAGACACCCCACACGTATGGGTTTGATGAAAAATGTTTTTTTGAGTTTCAGTTTTATGTATGGGGACCCCCAAAATTTACTGTTTTTTTTTTCTATTTTTGTGTAAAATCTTAATGCGGTTCACAGAATACATCTACTTACCAAGTTTCAACGGTATAGCTCTTATAGTTTCGGAGAAAAGTGGCTGTGACATACGGACGGACAGACAGACAGACAGACAGACAGACAGACAGACAGACATGACGAATCTAATAGGGTTCCGATTTTTGCCATTTGGCTACGGAACCCTAAAAAAGTGGTACTAAACTTCATTAATTTGCAATTGCAAAAGTCGAACCGCTAGACTACATTCAGCTATCTTAACTTTCAGCTAGCGAGAAATAGAAGAACACTAAATTATGAATTGTACGGATCCTTTTCAATTTGTTGGTTCCGCTTATACTATCGTGCCGAGTCTCATGGCGTTTTCCATTAAAGATAAGAGCACTTCTGAATGTGCTCTTTCTATGTTTCATTAAAAAGTGAAAGTCCACTTCCAGGGCAGTTCTGAACACAACAGAAGTGTCCGGAATATTTTTATAGAATTGTCCTGAACTCACCAACATGCAATAGCAAAAAGGCAGATTGAAATTTTTGTTGTGGTATAAGAAAACAATTTTTCAAGCAAGCAAAAAGTAGCAATTGAAACCAAATCTCATACGAGTATAGGTATACCTATTATGTGCTGCATAATATTATGGTGTCAACAGCTATTACAAAAGTGCTCTAATAAATTTAATTTCATTGAAAGGATGGTGCGGAAACCGTCACAATTTTAAATGCAAGATGAGACCATTTTTTTTTTTAAAGACAAACAACAGATTTAGAAAATTCACTTGAAAATGTTCTCCTTTTATCGGACATATCGCATGGCAAAAATAGGGTAGTACGCTAAGACCTACACCGACGCAATAAAAATCCACCTACAAAGACGTCTACCAGTTCTGTGAACAATTTCTTAGCAATTTCCGAAGAGTTTACTTTCATTTGAAGTGCTGCCTTATCTCAGTGGGGTAACAAGAATCTACTTCCGTTTACACTAACTGAACTCGATTTTAACCACATCACAGCTCAAAACGACTGCAAAAGGCTTTTAATTTCCTCATCAGCACGTTTCACCTATACGACCCGAACTGCAAAAAAAAAAAAAAAAAAAAATACATCATCAACAGCTTCTTCGATAAACTTCCATAAGGAAACTCTAACCAGTAATTGCCAGAACGAAGTTTTATTCACACCACACTCACCGCACCATCTCATCTCCGACTGAATCCGCAAAGTGGCTTATGTACGATCGATTGCATCGAATGATTGCCATCGTGTTATAATTCCGTCAGCACTCTTACAGCAGCAATTAGCCCATTCTTGTTGAATTCAATGACGAGAGAATTCATGCCAGAAAGAATAAAGCTTTGGAGTACACACACTCATAGCGCACCCATTCAAGGACATATTAAGCGCTAGGGAACCACAAGTGCGCAACGCACCAGATACTTCAAAAGGACTTTATAGATATACGACATGCTCGTATACGGATATTTTTAATCAAATTCAGCACGTGCCACAAATGTGTACGAGTATCGGCAATAATAAATTTGGGTTGGTAAATTGCGCCTCCGTGTTTTAATGGAGCGAATATACAAATACCAAGCCACAGGAGTCCTTTTCAGATAAATTATTATTGCCGCCAGCATCAAATGTTACACAAATCCCATCTTGTCGGTTCCAATTCCCCTCCAAATTCATATCCCTGTCTGTTTTTATATTTGCCTTCCCTTCTATGTCAACTTGTCATATTTGCAAATTCTTTGAATGACATCCCTGATGTAGGAAGAAAAGCATTGGGCACTGGGGGAATGAGTAATCCTAATGGTGGCTTACAAATGGAACCCTTTGAATGGCAATCCTGAACGTGGAGTTAGGAAGGATCATCTTTTAGTTCATCGAAATGTTTGGCTTTTACCAGGGATGTTAAAAACAAGTTTTTTTTTTATATTTTTTGTTGTTTTTTTTTTTTTGCTGAAGAAAATAATTTAATTAAGTGACATTGCATAGCCAACCAAACAAAAATTCTCTATGGTTAACCGTCTTTCTGCTGAGACTTGTCAAGTTAAAAGTCAAACGATCTTTAAAGTCCGTGCCTCTAAAAGCGCGCAGGAAGACGAATGTTACGACGTTAGAAATGGGCTTTTGTGTAAACGGAAAATGAATCCCTGGAATCTGTTACTGCGGAAATGCAATGCAAATACCAAATAGCCCAAAGACCGTATTTGGAAAGAAGTTTTAAGGTTATAATAGATAAAGTTCTTTTAATTTAAGGTTATATCCGGTTTAAAGCCATGGAGAGCAGTGTGATTGTCCATGTAGTACTTGGTAGGACAAGTCGTATGTGTTAAGGAATCTTTAAAATAACTGGTGGTGTATTATCTTTGCAATCCAGGCTGCATTAAAAGCGCTGCTTAACCCTCTTACCTCGTCTAAATTAGTGCTCGAACTCAAGCTTTCTCTGAACTTGGTCGGAAGGCTAAATACAGTGTATCTTGTTTGGGTCGCAGGTCACACTGGTTCCATGGAAATGAGATAGCTGATGAGCTTGCCAGGCTGGGTTCAGAGGAAGAATTCTTAGGACCTGAACCAGCGTTGGTACTGCCTACATCGATGGTTAAGTCATCCATTGATACTTGGGTTTCTCGCGAACACGAGTGTCGGTGGTGTAGCTGTGCTGGGTGTGTGCAGACCAAACGACTGCGTCCGGACATCTGCAAAAGGTCGGCGGCCTTCCTTCTGTCTCTCAGAAGAAGCGAGTGTAGACTGCTTGTGGGTGTCCTTTCGGGCCACCAAGCTTTTGCCAAACACTTAAATGTTTTGGGCTTGAGCGTCTCCACCATCTGTCCTGCCTGTGGAGAGGATGACGATACAGCGGAGCACTTCCTCTGTAGCTGTCCTGCCTTTGCTCGCATCAGGTGGCGGATCTTTGGGGCTGACGTGGTGAGTGCCGAACATCTAAGCTCTTCATCACTGAAGCTCCTTCTCATCTTTCTTCGAAAGACGGGAAAACTAAGTACATTAATGTAAGGTGTCTGTTTGGCATTGGCAGTACAATGGACCAGTAGTTGTGTCTGAGTGATCCATCGGATAGTAACAACCTCCGACAGAAATCCAGACTATCGAAGACAATCGGACACATCTTTGTGTGGCAAACTGTTCATGTGTTGAGACTTACACGCTGCCAAAGAATGTAATGAGTTGCTTTACAAATAAAAAGCGATTTCCTTTGTTTGCAACGAAAAAAATCTATTCCAATAATTTCTTCTCAAGAAGAGAAGTCAAAGTGACAAATGTAAAAAAATTGGGGCATTCAAGTATCTAGTTTAGTAAGTCTGACAGTTGTCTGAGTTGATGTATCTCAGTTTTCATTGGCATAGATCGGTCATATGAACAGCTCAGCTGTGTTTCAGTTGACATTTATTGGAGGAGTAGCCGACGAATCTAGTCCAGAAATTTGTGACACTAAGTGGGTGACGTAGGAAAAGTGACGTTCCCGACCAATCTAGTTTTTGCGTTCAGGATACATTTAGTTCCCACCACCAGTTGGCTTAAAATAACTAGATTTCTGATTGTGCGATTGAAATCATCTTCTTGTAGACTGTAGGTGTTAAATGGGGATTGTGGAACTGTATCAGGTTCATTGAAAGTTTGATTCACATTAATCACCCAACGGAAACTACATATCACTTGAAAAATAAAAAATCGCCTACTCAGTTCACCCGAAAAACCCCCAACAACCACTAGTTACTAACCAAACTGCAGCTAAAATTAAAATCACTTTCACCACAACAGACCTAAAACTATAGCACTGATGCTGTTGGAATTTATCTACCTTAACCATCACACCGCCGGCCGGCCGAGCGCATTAAATTCAATTCAAATTACAAACTACTCGTACCGAATGAGCGAAATTTCACAGCGAATAATTCAATTTGAAAAATCCATTAAAACTAATGATAAAATCGCAACAAGTTCAGGTATAAGAAGCGCGTTTAGCTAAAATCCCTCTGTTACGTGTGGTTGGATACACACGCACGCATTTTGGGATCACCATCAGTATAGTTTTGAGAGCACGAACTGGGCGAACTTAAAGGATTTAATTTTGAAAACTATGTTGCAGTATCTGCGAGTGTACCAAACCACACGCGTATTTCAAAGCCCATTATATGCCTGTCATTAGGTGCAGACTGGCAGGGTTGCTCTTCCAACTATGCCGCGCTGGTTCCGGGCTAATTACCATATTTGAGCTCTCTATTAAATGGCGTGTGAACTTTTTCTGTGGGATTCCACTCGCGTGCTATTTGAATGCACCGGCATAGAAAATAAGCGTTATAAGGACATTAAAACCATTCAAAGTCGGTGCGATAATAAAAATTCGAGCACAAACAAAAATGGGCGAAAAAAATAAATGAACGCGCGGTGAATGTGGGTTGCACAGAGATGAGCAAGGATAACTTTGAAATAAATTCAATTAATCTCTTGGCGCGCTTTCAAACTCGCCTAAACGGTTGCTGCTAATTGCTCGATTTTTGATATGCAATGTTGCACAAGAAATGGGTGGGATTCAGCATCGCCCGCAGTATACCACACAGACACACAAAGGTTCCTGTTATTTAAAGAGCTAAATTAATCGCTGGAAGAGTTGGCTAAATTACTTGCGAATAATTCCCTCTGCAGGAGGATATAATCTCCTGCTTTGTGTAGGAGGGAACAATGCATTGTCAAGTGCGGAGGCATTTGCAGATTAATTTGGGTAACATTAATATAAATTAGCATTAACAAAGGCTTTCGCTACTCTCGCTACTCTCTGTGTGCGTGTGATGATGTGTGCTAGCATGGCTTTGAAGTCATTACGAGGAGTAGGCGGGCATGCCAGTAGACAGATTGAAGCATTTAAATGTGTTTAAATAGATGAAACAAAGACCTTATGCAGCACATGATACGTGCTTAACTGCAAATGGATTACACAAGAAGTTTTCGAATTTCATTACAGAAAAGCTGTTACGTTTGGTGGAACTTAAGTCTGAAAACTGGGGATAGTCCAGAATAGTAGTAAGTAGTAATAAGTTTTTTATTTTTCGTTATAAAATCAATTTTACAATTTTATACAACAAATTTGAGAACATACGACAGTACATAAATGTCGTCTGTCAGGGATTTGAATTTAAAATTTATTTGTACCTAGTCTTAAATAATCAGCTATTAAATTCTTCATCTTAAAACTTCCTATGTGCTAAAGCATTGATAATAATGTTATTCTTTATATTGTCCCAATTACTGAGTACACCGTTTAACAATTCCCAGAGTATTTGTATTTTTTTCTGTCCATCGACAGCTAATACATTAGGCCGAGCTTCGGGCATTGAGCAACTCCTAATCAGCTCAAAAAAAAAAAAAAACATCAAAAAAAAAAAAAAACATCAAAAAAATCTTCAAAACGTAAAAAAAAAAATCATTTACAACTGTTTTGAAGAAGCCGTCGAAAAACGCATCAGATAAAACTACAAAACAGCATTAAAAAAAATGTCCATACAATACAAAACGGTACGAAAACAAAACAAAATCAATAAATGAAAAAAGCTTTAAAATCTATGAAAAAATAAGACAGTAAAAGATCTTAAAAATGAGACGAAAAATATTTTAAAAACGCTTCAAAAATGGCGCAAGAAATAGCTTCAAAAGCGCAACGAAAACTCGTACAAAAAAATGCTTTAAACAACACATTCCGTGTTCAAAAGTCGCGACAGAAATGTGTCATTAACGCTTTACAAAAAGAGTAAACAAAAAATACGCCAGCAACGTATTTAAACACTGACTCTCAAAAAAGGCTTCAAAACCACATTACAAAATTTAAAAAAAAACATTCCAAAAATTGCACCGAGAAGCGTGTCGACTCTAAATAACACGTTCTAAAACACCTGCAGCCATAAGTCCAAAAATACCTGTTTTGTTTTTAATCTTCAAGCTAAGTACGCTGCTCGAGCAAAATTTTCGCTACCATACAAAATTCTCTCCAAAATTTAGCTGAGCTAAATTTTAGCGTACCCATTCAGCTGAGTGGTAGCTGTTCGAGCCAAATAATCAAACTTTTGTTTCAGAATGTACTTCATGTATATGTCAAAATTTAGAGTGCCCATTTAATGGGGTGGTAGGTGGTACATTTTGTCAAGCTAAATTTTGACAGATCGTTATGTTCTGTTGTTTTGTTGCAATTTTGTATTGCGGAGAATGGGAGAAGTAAGCAAGAATGTGTTTTTTTTTTTAATAAATTCCTCGACGATGATTACATAGAATCGAAAATGTTTGAAATCAGAGAGAGTTGAATTTTCGAAGTAAATTATTTTCAAAGAACAGCTGTTTTCAGTGACACTTATCCGCGGCGTGAATTATGTTTCCAACCTTGCAAAAAAATAAAATACAAGTAAAATTTACACGTCTTCTTTATTCAAATGTTTCCTTCTAACTAACTTATATTAATGACCTACAGTTGAAAATGAAAATGAGTTCTAGCCGTACATCTGATACGGCACTTCAGTTTCTAGTCAATTCCTAGCGGTTTGATGCTGGAGCTGCTGTTGATGCTGCTGTTGCTGTATCGGTGGTTTGCTACCATCGTATTTGATAGCGGGACCATCGTTGGTGTCAGTGTTGCTGTGTCGATGGTTTCTTATCAAAGTATGTGTCGTTGATGCTGGTTTGTTTGCAAGCCATCGGCGCATGTTGTTGCTATGTGCCGATGTTCCGATGCTAAAGCTGGCTTGTTGCTGAGAGCGTAACTCGTGCGATATGTCAAATTTTAGCTAGGACCTTAGCTGATGTTTGGAGAGAAAAGTGTGAGACCAGATAAAATTTAGTTTAGCTCGAGTAGCGTAGGTACTAAGCTTCAATAAATAAATGTGCATCAAAAAAATGCATAAAACATACATATGTCAAAAACTTAAAAAAAAAAAAAAAAAGTGTTCTAAAACTTTAAAGTAAATGTAGAAGTATTAGAAACGTTTCAGAAAACGCATCAAAAACAGGGCAATAAATAGCCAACAAAAAGAAATAAAAACTTTCAAAGTAAATGCAACAAGAACGCGTTAAAAAAAATCAAAAACAATTAGAAAAACAGTTAAAAACATAAGAAACTCTTTAAGAATCACAAATCTAAAAGTTGAAATCGAATTAAAAACACGCCCGAAAACTCCTCAACGAAAACTACACTAACGAATTCATAAAAAAAAAGACATTAAAAAACGCCGAAAAGGTACAAAAGCAGAAAAAAATATTTAAAAAAAATGCTTAAAAAAACAATAAAGAAATCTTAAAAAAAAAAATCTTCGAAAAATATATTAAAAATGGTTCAAAAACGGCAAAAAGGCTTTAAAAACCCAACGAAAACATATCAAAAAAATGATTTAAAAAAAAAACTTTAAATAACACATTTTGCATTCAGAAGTCGTGACAGATAAGTGTCAAAAACGCTTTACAAACAGAGTCAAAAAAAACTCCACTAAACCGTTTTAATAAATACGACAAAAACGCATTAAAAATAACGTCACAAAAAGCCATATAAAAATGTTTCAGACCCGCAAAACAAACGTCAATAAAAGCATGCCTAAAAATGCACCGAGAACTGTATCATCTCTTTTTTTTTTTGAGCTTCAATAAATATTAATTACGCGGGCTTTCACAACAAATAAAGTTTTATTACGAAAATACAAGATGATGCCTGGAAATTGATGATTAATTCATAGCCTAGCCTGTATTAAATTCAAAGACAATGATAACGGTCGGTCTGCGACATCTATCCCAATGCGAAATTTATGGCGTTCCAAATCAATTGACTAATTTCTTTCCATTACGACAAATGCCAGCCTTATACTGAAATGCTTCACCTCTGAACAAATAAAGATGGAACTCCATTAAATTTACCACGTTTCTATTTCTCTCTGCGAATGCCACCGACGACGATGTCCTGCCAAATCCCTTTTACTTTTCTAGGTGAAACTATAATCCCCGGACATACTTTTTGTGTTAGAGCCAAAGGACATCACTTTATCTGCTCCAGTTATAGGGCCGAGAAAATCTCAAAGATCCAAATGACTGAGAGGTATGTAGGTGATGCGGGGACGCTTCTTTATTTCTCGAAAGACCACTCTCCATCGCAACCCCAAAACAAACACGGTCTGTTTATTTGTGTATGGTTTCACTGACCCCCCAAACATTTCGTATGAGCAGCGCACACAAATCCAATCGAATAAATCAAATTAAGCTATTTGCTAGGAAAATCGTATTATGAGCCAAGAGGAAAGAACGGGGCAAAAAAATGAGATAGCACACTAGTGAACTGCTCCTTCGGCAGGAGTGAGTTGCAAATCCACTTGAAGGCCATATAATACAAAGTTTTTGGCTCCAAAGTGGATGTGTTGAATGCCTGGCAATTCTACTTTGCCTATACGTCGACAAAGACCGTGAACAGGGATCCATTCTTAAGGAAACTATCAAATAATACAAAGGCACAGAAGCCTTTGGGTTTGGTATGGGTTCTATTTTATTTTTTTTTCCTTTTTCCTGGGCAAAGATTTTCACAGAACTTCTCAAAACATGTACGACGTGCGAGTATCTATATTCAGGATTTGAGGAGGAACGAAGCAAGCACTTAACAGGAATTGCACTACTTGAGACGATTATGTGAGGATCTTGGAGAGTTCTTTGGCATAATACCCAAAGGTAGGTAGGTAACTATACTCCCAGTCCCAGGAGTGTTTGATAATTGAAATCTGCTGCTGCACTTTGGAGGGAAACTGTTCTCCTGCATGGGAAAGGTGAATATTTGGTTCATCAATTGATTGTAATCTAGTCAATACTCCAGTATACTTGTTGCCTCAGCTTTTGTAGCTCGGCGGTGGGTGGCTTCTGAATTCAGTTTGAGTCTGAATGGAAAAAGCAAGAGGAACTGCAACGTAATAGGGAACGTGAAATGCAATTACCAAAGAAACAAAAACTCAATTTTAATGGAGAAGCAGAGGAATAGTTAGTTAGCTCATGAATAGAAGTTCTTGATGGATGTCCTTTCGCAGTCTTATACAGAATTTATTCGTAGTCGGAATGATGGTGTTACTTTGAGTGGAGTGAAAATGGACAGTATTACATTTTAAGCAGGAAGTTTAGGTAGCTGACCCCATTTGCACTTCGTTTTGTTCGGTTTTCTAGGAAGCAATCAAATACCTAAGGATTCAATTGACATGGACAGAAAAAATGTGTGCTGTTATTGCAATTCGATTAAGGTCGTCAGGTAATTTGCATTTCGTTCGCTTAGAGGATCTTTGGGAATACCGACGAAACGTTTGTAGAATGTTTTTAGAATGGCAATACAAGAATTGTCAGATTGTCACCGATTCAACAAAATTGCCCATGAAAGATTTAGAAGAAGCTCAAACCTATTGCGAACGATATTATGTATCCAATCCTTTTACAGCTAGACACTGGCCACATCAATATTTTCGAAGCTCTCCATTTTGTTTTCATTTAAATGTTCTATCTTAGGCACACCCTCAATCAAGGCCGTAACTAGGGGGGGATCACAAGGTTTTAATTGAAATAAGTCCCAATCCAAAGTGGAAGTAAGTCCAAACATTTAGGAGTTAATTCTACTTACTTACTTAGATGGCGCTACAGTCCGGGGTGAACCTGGGCCTCAACCAATACGCCTCTCCAGTTAGCGCGATCTTTAGCTAACTGCCTCCTGTTGCGCACTCCAAGTTGGTTGAGGTCCCCTTCCACTTGTGCGCGCCACCTAAGGCGAGGTCTTCCTCTACTGCGTTGTCCATCCGGGTTGGAGTCGAAGACTCTTCGGGCCGGAGCGTTGGTAGTTTCCATTCGCTCTACATGTCCTAGCCATCTTAGTCGGCTGATACGCACTTTTCTGACCAGGTCGATGTCGCTGTACAGCTCGTAGAGTTCGCTGTTAAATCTCCTTCTCCAAATCCCGTCAACGCAAACGGGACCGAAAATCACCCGACGAATTTTGCGTTCAAAACGACCGAGGAGATCTTCATCCGCCTTTGACATCGTCCATGCTTCTGCGCCATAGAGCAGGACAGGGATGATGAGAGTCTTATATAGAATCTCCTTAGTGCTTCTTGACAAGGTCTTACTAATCAATTGCCGTCTTAGGCCAAAGAAACAGCGGTTGGCAAGTGTAATTCTTCGCTTGATTTCTGATGTGATGTCGTTGTCAGAATTTATAGCGGAGCCGAGGTACACAAATTCCCTAACTACCTCAAAATTAACTATCGTGACGTTCTGTCCGATTCGTCGATGTTGTGTGTCCCTTCTTGTTGACAGCATATATTCTGTTTTACCCTCATTCACCACTAAACTCATTTTTGCCGCTTCTGTACTAATACTAGCAAACGCTCCAGTAACAGCTCGCTGTGATCTGCCAACAATGTCAATGTCGTCCGCGTATGCAAGCAGTTGCGCAGACTTATGGAAAATTGTGCCTCTGGTGTTGGCTTGTGAGTTTCGCACAATCTTCTCAAGAATGATGTTGAAGAAGTCACATGACAGCGCGTCGCCCCTTTGACATCAAAGGTCTCGGTGAGATTGTTTCCGACCTTTACGGAGCAGCGAGCATTCTCCATCGTCATTCTGCACAATCTGACAAGTTTGGCAGGGATGCCAAAACTAGACATGGCTCTGTATAGCTCGTCTCTATAAATGCTGTCATATGCGGCCTTAAAATCGATGAAATGATGGTGAGTATCGATCTGGACTTCTTGGGTTTTCTCCAGGATCTGCCGTAGTGTGAATATTTGATCGGTCGTGGACTTACCGGGCCTAAAACCGCACTGATAGGGACCTATCAGATCGTTGACGAATGGTTTCAGGCGTTCACACAGTACAGCAGACATGATCGGGAGCGTATCGGAATCCCGCTTTTTGAAATCCCGCTTTTCAAAAATCCCGAAAAAAAAGTTTTAAAATCCCGTCTGCTAAAATACTGTTTTTTTAAAATCCCGTCTTCTAAAATCCCGCTTGTTCAAAATCCCGATCTTTTATAATCCCGCTTTTTAAAATCCCGCCTATTCCCGCTAATCCCGTTTTTTTAACAAAATATTGTTATCAAAAAAAAAAATAGATGTTATATGCGCTTTTTTATTCTATTATTATATATTTAAAAATATTAAAAAAACTCGACCAAAAAGAAAATGCATCCGAATGTTTTTACTGTAAGCACATATTTGTTTTTGCTTACATATTCAACATTGTTTTTGCGAAAATAGTATATAATGCACATAAAAACCTTCCTCTTGCTAACGGTTTAAACCTTATCATTTACTGCTCTAATAATTATTGGAGTTTACGCCAATTTATATTGTGTAGAATATCATATAAAATTAGGTACTTTATTATTTTTTTTTAATTATTGAAGATTGTCATATTAATTACTTAAAAATGTATTTTGATATTATTTATTTCTTATTTTGTTACTTCCTCTAAAAATGATAAATGTTAAAATTAAAAAAAAACACTCATTGCTTAATTTATTTTAATGTTCTTATTATCCCGCTTTTACAATCAAAAGTAGTTGTTTTATTTTAAAAAATCGCGCGATTTTTTAAAATAAAACAACTACTTTTGATTGTAAAAGCGGGATAATAAGAAACGGGATTTTAAAAAACGGGATTATAAGAGGCGGGATTTTAAAAAGCGGGATTTTAAAAAAGCGGGATTATAAAGAGCGGGATTATAAAAAGCGGGATTTTAAAAGCGGGATTTTAAGAATCGGCATTATAAAAAGCGGGATATCGAACCCAACCCGACATGATCTTATACGCAGTGTTCAGGAGACTGATGCCTCTATAGTTGGCGCAGTTTAGAGAGTCTCCCTTCTTGTGGATCGGGCAAACGATGCTGAGGTTCCATTCATCAGGCATATTTTGTCTGACCAAATCTTGGAGACGAGTTGGTGTATGCTCTCTACCAGGTCATCTTCCGCTGCCTTAAACAGCTCGGCAGTCAAGCCGTCCGGTCCAGCAGCCTTGTTGGACTTAAGCTTAGATATTGCTATCCTCACTTCATTTTGGTCAGGTGGACGGAAATCTTGGCTTTCATCGTCCAGGTTGAATGGCTCGTTCTGCCTGACAGCGGAATTTGTGTCGTCTTCGCCGTTTAGCAGTCTGCAGAAATGGTTTTTCCATGTCCTCAGCACCGACTGTGACTCTATACTACAAGGTTTCCTTGTTCGTCTCTACAGGTCTCCGTTCGGGACTTGTTGGCATGACACGTTGTTTTTACCTTTTGGTAAAACTTCCGAACATTGTTCCTGGAGTAACACCTCTCTATATCCTCGATCGCGCGCTTCTCATGCTCTCTTTTTTCTCCGGAGAAGCCGATGTTTTTCCCTCCTTTTTTGCTCGTAGAGCTTGTAGCATATAAATAGTATATAAGCGAAAGAGTGTAAATAGTATTAAGTATGACTCTGTAGTGATTTCTAAGTGAATTAAATAAAGAGAGAGCAGTCGGAATCTAGTCTTTCATTATGCTACAGAGCTGACGAGCTGCTCTCGTCCTTCTATGCAAGGACGCTTCATAGGCACTTTGTTTTGCTGCATCTGCTTGCCGGCACTCTTCGTCAAACCAGGGGTTTCGGGGGGGTGGGCTGGTGAAACCGAGCACATCAGTTGCGGCGTTTTTGATGGCTTCTTGGCTAACTAACTTTTTCAAATTCGTCTCGTACTTTTACTATAATTCCACCGCGTGCTACCACAATCACAACAAAAAAAAATAGTGCGTGGACGTGGAGTCCCTCCGGCCTCCGCGTGGAAGAAGTGAAACTTCGTAATGTAGAAATGAAAATAGGAAGGGGTAGAAATTGATTTTTAGTGAAATCATATTGTTTCTTTAGTATCCTGCTCGCGCTAAATTTTAGCGCCCCTAGTCTCCACTTCGTTTCTCCACACCAAAGATAAATGGTCGCTAAATTATTATTAAACATGATATAGATGGGACAAAACCCATATGTTTATGAACCATGAGTACCATGACAGATATCAGTAAACGTAATTTTAATAGAATTTTCGAATTTCAAACTTGAAAGACGTAAGAAACCTAGAAATTATAAGAAGAAGTTCGACATGTGTCCTCAAACTTTCCACAATCTCCTTACCATAGTGGAACACTTGTTATTACCCAAAAGACGACGCCAAATGAGAGCATAAGTCCCCCTGAAAATCGATTCGCTTTATTTATATTTTTTATATGTATCTCTGTTTTGGCTCTGTTGTTTGGCTTTGCGTTTTTTGTTTTTATTTACCACGCAGACATTGTCTAAATGTCCAAAATGAGTGGAGACTTTTCATCGGCCCATCTATATGAAGTTAAGAATTTAGCGTGCGAACAGGATATTGCTTTGCTAAACTGCCTCGCTAAATTTTATCTTTGTAGACATTCCGTCACCCTCATTTACTTATTGTTTAAATATTTTTTAGTTGCATTCATTTTAGTATCCAATAAACATTTTTATAATCCAGCTAATATTTTTGGTCCAAATATGCGCATTGCGCAGGTCTGTCCGTGAATGAACCGGACGGAACCCCATTTAAGTTTGACAGTATTGTGGTGGTTGGTGGAAGGACTTCAGTGGAGAACAATTTGTTTGGCCGGAATACAATTTTGCTGAATTAAAGCCGAATTTGAATTTAATTGCGCCTTTTCATCTGTATTATATTTTATATCTCTACGAAAATGCCTACCTACTCTATGGAGGAGTTTCGTGAAAGTATTAAGTCTGTTGAAACTTGAAAGTTTTCTGTTTTTGTTTTGTTTGTAAATAATATCGGGAAATTTGTTGTTTCTCATTACGCTATTGGCTATTTTAATTACTTTAGTTGTTGCTGAGTTTATAATTTTCCATTAAAACAACCAAAGGGAAATGAAACCTTTTAAAGTTCATTACAACTGTGTTTTGTGTACTACCTCTATCAGAACTCGACGTCGAAGGCAGAAGTGCAATTTTAAGGTGACTTAATTTTAAAAGGTTTCATTCGATTAGAAATCATTTTGATGTTACTTAGTTTCATTCAATATGGGTAAATTGAAAGGCACAAAAGAACGTCAATCATAGGCACGTCATATTGAGACCTCCAATCTCTAACGATTTGCCGTTCGTTACTTGCCTACAAGCTATATTTTTAGGGAGTGTTTACGATTTGTTGCGTTAGAATTTTTACATAGAAATTCGTATTGAAAAATATGTCACGAAACTTCAAAAAATCCGGCTCACCAACACCACTTGCAGCAAATAGTTAATAGTTATGTGCCTCTTCCGCTGGGAGCAAAGTTGCTGGCAGCGTTCATAGAATTTTATCCGTTAAATTTGAAATTTTTCGTTTAAAGTCTAGTACCTACGCTGCTCGAGCTAAACTAAATTTTATCTGGTCTCCAACTTCTCTCTCCAAACATCAGCTAAAGTCCTAGCTAAACTTTGACATAAAGCACGCCGTGGATAAGTGTCACTGAAAATAGCTGTTTTTCAAAATAATTTACTTCGAAAATTCAACACTCTTTGATTTCAACAATTTCCGATTCTATTGTTACATTCAGGCTGGGATTCGAAAAGATAAAACACTGTTCTGTCTAACTTTTCCAATAAATTCATTCAATTCACACTTTCTACTTATTCACTTATTTAGTACCAAAACAATATCACTTAAATCAATTCTTAAACGTTTCAATTCAATCGCTTTATTCACTGTATTTCTTTTCACTTATTTTTCTCACAACCGATTACTCTTTCGAACTTCACCAATTACGGGTTAAAAATCAACTGTCCATCTCTGTTCTCAAGGCGCCCCTTTTATATCCGTGCTGCCACCTATCAGCGAATATTCCAGAAGTATTTTCCAGATGTATATTCCAACTCTTCTCTAGATGGTTCTAGAATTAGCTAACTTGACAGATTCCAGTCTCCAATTGAAAGTGGAACTTGGAGGGAAACCAAGTGCCCGATTCACCACAATTCCTAAGTGCCTGATTCACCACAATTCATAAGTGCCTGATTCACCACTGTATTTTATTTATTAAAAAAAAACTCATCCTTGCTTACTTCTCCCATTATCCGCAATAAAAAAAATGCAACAAAAAAACAGAACATAACGATCTGTCAAAATTTAGAGTGAGAAAATGTACCACCCCATTAAATGGGCACGCTAAATTTTGACAGATACATGAAGTACATTCTGAAACAAAAGTTTGAATATTTAGCTCGAGCAGTGTACCACTCAGCTAAATGGGTTCGCTAAAATTTAGCTCAACTAAATTTTGGAGAGAATTTTGTATGGTAGCGAGAGTTTAGCTCGAGCAGCGTACTAAGCTTAAAGCCTAGTATCGTGCTCGCGCTAAATATTAGCGCCCCTAGTATCCACTTCGTTTCTCTACACCAAAGATAAATGGTCGCTAAACTGTTATTAAACATGATATAGATGGGACAAAACCCATATGTTTATGACCCATGCGTACCATGACAGATATCAGTAAACGTAATTTTAATAGAATTTTCGAATTTCAAACTTGAAAGAAGTACCTAAGAAACCTAGAAATTATAAGAAGAACTTCGACATGTGTCCTCAAACTTTCCACAATCTCCTTACCATAGTGGAACACTTGTTATTACCCAAAAGACGAGGCCAATAATGAAAGCATGCCCCCCTGAAATGTGATTCGCTTTATTTATGTTCATATATCTGTTTTGGCTCTTTTGTTTGGCTTTGCGTTTTCTTTTATTTATAACACAAACATTATCTGCGTTTTCCGCCAAAAAAATCATAGCAAACACAAGACAAACTCTTTCCTCCGTTTTGTATGTCAGAATTTATCTTCGATTTAATGTACCGGACATTTATTTCGCGAGATAAATGAGTGGAGACTTGTCATCGGCCCATCTATATGAAGTTAAGAATTTAGCGTGCGAACAGGATATTTCTCTGCTAAACTGCCTCGCTGAATTTTATCTTTGTAGAATTTTTTGTATGGGAGATACAATTAAGCGCGAGCAGGATACTAGGGGCCAGATTCTGTAAGGCGAAACGATCAAACGTTTTCGTGCGCAGGAATATTTTGCCCTATGTTACACAAGCAAATTCTTCGTGCAAACGAAAGCGTTTTTCGTTTCGTTTTTTACAGAATCCCACCCAGGCTTAAACGTAAAAAAATCAATTTCATACTGTAACAGCTTTTTCGGTTGCATTTTACGTACATATGGCTATAACTGGAACCTTAATTTCAGCATGGACCAAAGTGGAAAAACTCCTTATTATTGTTACCTAAACCAGAAATATTATTCTCTTGTCTGTGCCTATACGTAGGTAGATTCAAAAAAAATCACAAAGAACGTATGCAGTTCCGGTGGCTGACAATTGATTTTCAATCCATAGCACCCTGTAAAGTATTAATGGCTCCATCTACAAATGAGTAGCCACACCAATCACCAACAGCATGTGCCAAGCCAACTGCCAAATTCAATGTCAAACTTTTTATTTTTTCTCCGTTTTATTTGTGCCGGTCGTTTGTTGGCGAGTAGAGTCGAGAAATTTCTATAAAATTCGCGAAAATAGTATGAAATAAACTGATAGTGAAGTTATGGTAAATGTTATGAAAGGAGTTCTTGTTGAATGGTGAGTACCTCATTTTACTCAGGTAAATAGTCCAAATCCTCCGGTATTCCGAAACCCTTGTCCAAGTCCCGATCTTCCTTCCCGAACTTTTGCTTGCACCATGATTTAATGTAGAAAATATTATCTGTCCAGCGGTTTGCTGCGTCAAACAGTTTCTAGATATTAAAGAAATAAATCAATTGAGTTACAAAGTACATAAATCATTTGCCAACCTTTATCTCTTCTTCTTTGGCAGCCATCATTTCGGGGTTGTTATCGCCAAAGGCAACTAATTCCTTCTCCAGGCCGGCTTTTTCAACTTTCAGCAGGGTTACCTCGTTCTGTAGCCTGGTAATTGCATCAATATTCTCCAAAGATTCGGTGGCTCTGAGTAATGATTCCTCAAGCCGTTTGATTTCGCAGTCGGCTTCCCCGTCAGCTATTTCTGCTTCTCGAAGTTTCCGTCTCAAATCGGTTATAGATTTCCTGACAAGAAATACATAATATTAAATCGATTCACTTGCTAGACCATTTAGTGTTGCCCTTCTCACTTCGGAAATGCCCAGTAGTAAACGCTAGTGCCAATCTTCTCCGAATCGATTAGTCCATCATCCGCCAGCTCAAGTACAACGCCTTTTACTGACTGCTGGGTGATACCCTTTTCCTTTGGAGCGATTTTTTCTAAATCCTTCAACTGATACACATCTTGTGTTTCATGGAAAAGCTCGAGCATCTTCACGCGCTTCTCGTCCGCTGAAAGTGCTTTCTTCTTAGACATGGCCTAATATCCGTTCTTTCTTTTCAGCGATCCTGCTATGAAACAATTTCTTCTTCACTTGGATGAAAAACTAGCGCTAGGAAGAAAATTTATTATTCAAGATTTGGACGAGGGACATCTATTCATTTCAACAGACATTGTGGAAACTTTACAGGCTCGTGTCGATGATTTGATGGACAAAATCAGTTTCCCACTGCACGAGAAGGACCCATAAATCAATCGAGTATATTATAGTAAACAGAACAGAGATGACTGGACGTGAATCGAATCGAATTAAGGATGCAGACAAGAAGCGTGTACTTGATGAGGCTGCTAGGCAACGACGTGCTCGAAAGGCTCTCGAGGCACTCGAACAAGACAACTTTCATGAAGATCCGCATGCTGATTTAGTCATGTCCAAGAAGTTGCCAAAGTTTCAGGACAGTCTGAAGAGCCCCAAGGAGAAGAAACCAAAGCGAAAGGCTATCGAATCAAAAGCCAAATACAAGAAAACTTTGCAGCAGCTGTTGGAGGAAGAGAAGCAAATTCGTCCCGAAGGACCTAACTATTTCACGGCATTAGTTCCGCCATCGAAGTATCCTCCACGGCACTTCTGTGCCGTCTGCGGTAACTTTTCCAAATACAATTGCACTGCTTGTGGCACTAGGTATTGTTGCATTCGTTGTCTGCACACTCATCAGGATACACGCTGTCTTAAGTGGACTGCATAGATTTAGCAGATATACCTATAGCTTGAACATTGTAATAAAAATTCATGTGTTTATCTGTCGTGTAAGGAGTTGTTTTATTTGTTGGTAGCGTCTATCGTTTTTGCAGAAGATAAAAATGTTGGCACGATGCTAAACATTGGGACTACCTACAATGAAATAATGGGATGAAATGTTTCTTATCATCAAAAAGTACTCTTCCGCTTAACCGGAAAAAATGTCTTATACCTACATCTGGGTCAATGGCAATGTCGCTTAAGAAATACAAACTCAAACAGTACGCTATGTACTTTCTAAAATATGTTATACTTTACGCAACGCAATCAGTAGTTGAATTAATATAAACACACACAGCTTTAATTCCTAATTCTGGCCTTCTGGAAAGGCAAGGGGAGGTAACATTTAAGAACAAGATAATTTATGTTACAGTGATAAAATATTCTATATCCAAATTAAGTAACTCAGACCCTTTCCTTCATAGATAAATCATACTATATGGTTTGTCTCTGCTTTTTATCTTCTCACTGCTTATTGTGTTCATTAAATAAAAGAAGTAGTTTATAAAAATCACAATTATCAAGTTTACCTTCGTTCAACAATAGAATTCAAACCCAATACCCAAAGTGACATTTGGCTGGCCTTCTAATTACTTCAGCGCCCCCAACACTCATCCGTCCCAAATCTCTACGGTTCGGACATTGGATTACTAAGCGTTTTTAAGTTATTTCTGTAAATAGCTGAAAAATTACAAAAGCTCATTCAAATTTTCCAACAGTTCAGAAAAATTAACTCACTAGAAATCACCTTAAGCCCAAATACCTACGCACTACAAAGGTAAACAGATAACCTCGAACAAACCAATCATCTTCTACTCACCTCTAGATGTCGCCAACAACACATAAAATGTCACTCCCCAACTGGTTGTGTAATCACCTAAAGAAAAGTACAATTTTCCTCACGTTGAAATTTCTCACTCCACTCAGAAATCAGAATAAAAAATCTTCCAGCTGAGAAGGCTGAAGATTTCGTGCGGTGTCACTTGAATTGTTAAAAAATTTCCGATTATAATCGAATATTATTCTCAAGCTTTCCGAGCTTCAAGTGTTGTGATAGTTACCAAAACATATTTCATATAATTCCCGCAAGGAGACATTTTAAAGGATGGCTGCTTCTATAAGGGTATTGCAGGGCCAGGTAAGTCGCTAGTCTGTTACCCAAGAGTTCTAACCACATCGAAAAGAATATATTTTTGAAAACTTAAAACCAATCCAGTGCTTCAACTTCGAATTAAAGCCATAATTTCAATTTGAAACTCTCCGTTTTCCACAAGCAAATTGAGAAAGAAAATTCAAAGCCCACCTAACCTAACTTTGCACATATATGTGGGGGCCTGTTATCTAACCATGGACGTCCTAGTAAAATTTTCGTCGTCGTTGGCTTCGCCTTTGGTATTTTCATTTCGATACTGCTGAATGAGTGTGGGTTTGTGTGGGTTTGCGTGCACTTGCCAATAATGCCGGGTCGGTGAACTTGCAATTAATATTCTGAGGGTCACTTTCTGTTTTGCATTTATCGTCAAGTCCTTTTCTCCCGAAGTGGTCGGCGGCTAAAATAAGATTCAAAAGCAGGTTCTGGTTGAACTGGGTTGTTTCGTCACCATAAATGTGCCATCACATGACGTGGGGAATTTCGCAAACGACGTAGGCCGTTATCAGTGGCACCTGGCACAGATAAACTACACTGCTGGTACCGACTATCTCTGCGGCATGATTTATAATTGAGTTAATAAATAGGCCTAGTTTACGTGAAAGTTATCTTCAGTTTGGCATAATAATCCACTTGGTCCTCAATTCGTTTACGACGCACTTAAATCACTTCTGCAAGTGCAACTGAGGTCGTAAAAAGTCAGTTTTCTAATAGATAAGTACTTCTCTGTATTTGTTTATTTACAATGCAGTTGCAATCGAACAACACGTTTTACAGTGCTGAGTGCTCTAGTGCGATAATTGATGACCATTTTACATTATTTTTCAGTCAACGGGCGTGTTATGCAATTCGATGGTCAGGCTAATTGGTAATTGGCTATGAATTCGCTTGTAAACTGTTGAGAGAAGGGGGTTTACAAATTAAAGATGGCAAGCACAACATCTTTTATGTGTGAATATGCAAATGCATTATGAGTCTCTGCCAGAGAAAATGTGTTTGGAACACAGTTCACACCGGAAACTTGTGTTTAATATCCGTTTAGAAGGTTGATTTCGGCTTATGGACAAAACAATTTTATAGCTGGCCCAATCGTCGAGATATTTTTTATTTATCAACCTTTCCTTGCCTAGGAGATGTTATTGGGATCACTTTGTTTTGAACTTTCTCGATTATTTTCCTTTTGTGTCACACCTTTCAAAGTTCATGTGTAAATTTGCGTTTTGAGATAGGTAATCACCAGCAGCATCTTATTTACTGTTATATAACACTTGAACGATGTTGAGTTGCATTTTGAATAGGTTGCAGTGTTTAATGTGATGCCAATAACCTCACGAAGAATTGAACCCCATTGTTTAACCAGTCTAGTACTAGATTCTGCCACTTAGCCGTTTATATTTTCCGCAAGCGTTCCCAAAAATAAGAGGTTTCACCTTTTCCAATAATATAAAACGAACGTTTCACCTTGGGAACACCTCGGCAATCACTTGCGCCAATGATGAGCAGGGGCCTCCTCCTCTAAACACATCAGAGACGATTACAACCTCAATGCATTTCTTGTTGCTCTTTCTGGTTATCGCGTTGACAATTCCTTATAAGCAGGCCTTGCTCTGAGAATGTGAACGAGTCTTTAGCAGGTTTGTCAATGTACACTCGCTTTGAAGAGTCATTCTAACCTAGTTTAATCTCTGTCCGTTTGTTCTACAGTTTGTATCGCGTTAGATATAGTTAGGTAAGCCATTGGCCATAAACCATCGTTTGACAAATCCTACGGTTGTCATATTTTTTCTCCAAAATCGGCGATAGTTTAATCATACCTACGCAGTATCGTCGGGGCCATTCGTGACACACAAAGAAATCACATAACCAAATCATTTCAAGATTACGAAAGTTATTAACTCTTTCGGCGATAAGAACTCGACTTTGCAACAAATCCGCAAAGGTTTGCATGGATAAGCCACCCTTGTTGCAGACAAGTTATAGTCGTAATTTAAAACTAGTTACCTGGTGGTTTTCATTCATCTTTTTTTGTGTAATCTCTTTCTGTTGCAGTATTCGTGCAAATCTTGTCGATTATCCAAACAACAAAGTGATCATCTATAAAAATAAATAAAAATACATTTCTTTGGCAAACACAAACACTGCTTTTTCGAATTGTATGTGTTGTCTGTTATCACTTCTAAAAAGAGTCCACTGCTGGCTCCACTCACGTGAGTCTGTGGGAATTTTAAGTATAAATACATTTTTGTGTGCACAGATATTTCTTTTACCTTTACCTTGTTGATTCGCTCTATTCTCAGGCACACTTGCTTCGAATAAATCTTGATTGAGCTATGAACTGTAAGAACTTTTTTGTTATGTAAGCCAGCAGGGCGAGTAAATGATTGGTTTTGCACGAATGGGGTTCTATAACGTCTGACGAATGTGTGCAGTCGTAAACAATATGATAATAAGACAGTTTGTCTTTATGCATAAATAGAAACTAGAAAAAGTGTACAAACATTTTCAACAAGCGATAAATACTTGTTGGGATGGTTTACTGGGCCAAACTGGACTTCGCGGCACTTATCTAATCAGTCATAACATGTCAAAGGTCTAAAATCATAGCACAGTGATTAGTAATTGTTGCAATTAAGATTTGGCTAGCGACGCAGTGCTCGACCTCGGCTAAGACCAAGCCGGCTAGTGCCGTATATCTGTATCATTCGTAAGCAGATTAATTTTTTTCCGAGACCAACACCCCTCGGTTGTCCAAAGAATATTCGCGCACGGTGTAAGATGGCCTATTTTTACAGGTGTCGTTGGTGCATACGCGGCTTTAAACCTTACCAAAATATTTCCTAAACGATGAGACTAACACAGCTGATGGTTAAAAGATAAATTTGGTTAGGGGTTGTTCATTTATCACTACTAGCCTGATTCTGTGGGAGATATTGTACTGTGGCCGCCCATTCCTTGACTGAGACCTTCATTGTCGCTCCCTGCATAAGCATTCAAATTCCCCATCACAAATGGTTATGCCTTCTGCAATCAATACAGAGAACTTCCCAATTAATTACACCGCCCTTTTCTCTACTTTCAGATTCGCAAAGCTGGCCAATACGGCATCGATGTTCAGTCGCGCAACTTCCATGCCTCGTGCGCCGTCGCCTCCAAGGTGGCCATGTCCAAGTTCGACACCGATGTCTATCTTCCCTATGAAAAGCTGTCCAAGACGCTGGATATCGTTCGCAGTCGCTTGAACCGACCACTGACCATGTCAGAGAAAGTTCTCTACTCCCATTTGGATAATCCCAAAGAACAGGAGGTTGTTCGTGGTACTTCATACCTTCGTTTGCGTCCCGATCGTGTTGCCATGCAGGACGCCACCGCCCAGATGGCACTGCTGCAATTCATCTCGTCCGGTTTGAAGAAGGTCGCCGTACCCTCGACCGTGCACTGCGATCACTTGATCGAAGCTCAAATTGGAGGCGTTGAGGATTTGGCCCGCGCCAAGGACCTCAACAAGGAGGTCTACAAGTTCTTGTCATCGGCTTGCGCCAAATACGGTTTGGGATTCTGGAAACCAGGCAGTGGTATCATCCATCAGATTATCTTGGAGAACTACGCCTTCCCCGGTTTGCTGATGATCGGTACTGACTCGCACACACCCAACGGAGGAGGTTTGGGCTGCTTGTGCATTGGTGTCGGTGGCGCTGATGCCGTCGATGTAATGGCCAACATCCCATGGGAGTTGAAGTGCCCCAAAGTGATTGGTGTCCATCTCACCGGTAAGATTAGCGGATGGACTTCGCCAAAGGATGTCATCTTGAAGGTCGCCGACATTCTCACCGTCAAGGGAGGTACTGGCGCCATCATTGAGTACCACGGCAAGGGTGTCGAATCGATTTCTTGTACTGGTATGGCCACCATCTGCAACATGGGCGCTGAAATCGGTGCCACCACCTCGTTGTTCCCCTTCAACAACCGCATGGCTGATTACTTGAAGTCGACTGGACGATCCGCAATCGCTGGGGAAGCCCAAAAGTACAAGGAAAAGTTGCTGTCTGCCGACAACAAGTGCGAATACGATGACTTGATCGAAATCAACTTGGACACATTGGAGCCACATGTGAACGGTCCATTCACCCCAGATTTGGGTCATCCCATCAGCAAATTGGGTGCCAATGCCAAGAAGAACGGTTATCCAATTGAGATCAAGGTCGGTCTCATTGGCTCCTGCACAAATTCATCATACGAAGATATGGGTCGTTGCGCCAGCATTGCCAAGAACGCCTTGAAGCATGGCCTGAAGTCGAAGATCCCCTTCAATGTGACACCCGGATCTGAGCAAATCCGCGCAACCATTGAACGTGACGGCATCTCGGCTACCTTTGCCGAATTCGGTGGCACTGTCTTGGCTAACGCCTGCGGTCCATGCATTGGCCAGTGGGATCGTAAGGACATTAAGAAGGGCGACAAGAACACCATTGTCACATCGTACAACCGTAACTTCACCGGCCGTAATGACGCCAACCCCGCCACCCATGCCTTTGTCACAAGGTGAGTTGACATGTTTTATACCATGTATTGTAAAGTGGTGTACTTAAGCTTAGGGAGATAACTCCACCCCGGTTTGCACTGACGCATTTCATACCATGAGGATCGTTGGTGAAACACATACCTTTTGACTTATCCTGGCGAATCGGCCAACGTTTTACCATAGACAAGCCATACAAACCAGAAACCACTGCTGTCGCTTATCGTCTTCAACATGGTAACGGGTGGATTTCCAAATCTGAAATTCAATTGCGGTCTGGTGGAAGTGGTCTAGTGATCTAGTGGAAACCAAGAAGTGATTTGCAACAAATTATCTGAATAATGCCAACAGCCACTTGATCAGCAGTTGATCTATTTTAAGAGTGTGAACTTTGCCAATTAAAAGGGCGCAACACTTGCAAATATAGTGTCTGCTCGATTGTTTAACACGAATTTGAATGTCTCTTGGCATTAATCTATATTTAGCTCGTTCAGTCCACATGATTGTCAAGTTTTTAACGTCCAAAGTCACTCAGTGGTGAGGGAGGTGCCATTGGCATTTATTTTTTGCGCAATTGTTGCGGTAAAAGCAGAAACTGTTCCCTAACTGGTAGCAGTGTTTGTGTTGTCTCATCCGCGACAGTTTTTCTGATTTAAATAGGTGCATTTTTTTACAGAGGGCTATGCATGCTCAAACGGTGGTAACTAGGTTCAAGTGCCTGTTTGATAATTTTTGAATAAATCCTCGTTTGTTCTGCACTTTCAGCCCCGAATTGGTGACAGCACTTTCGATCGCCGGTCGTCTCGACTTCAACCCACTGACAGACAGCCTCAAGGGCAGCGATGGTAAGGAATTCAAATTGGATGCGCCATTCGGTGATGAGTTGCCATCAAAGGGATTCGATCCCGGTATGGACACCTACGATGCCCCACCAGCTGTAAGTTTTTCGGTTCTGCCCCCCAATAAGAAAACAATTTCACACATGTGTTTGCCTTTGCAGAACGGTGAAAACGTTAAAGTCGACGTTGATCCCAAGAGCCAGCGTTTGCAGCTTCTTGAACCATTCGACGTGTGGAATGGCCAAGACTTAACCGACCTGACTGTCCTCATCAAGGTCAAGGGAAAGTGCACCACCGATCACATCTCCGCCGCCGGCCCATGGTTGAAATATCGCGGTCACTTGGACAACATCTCCAACAACATGTTCATTGGCGCCACCAACTCGGAAAACAACGAAATGAACAATATCAAGAACCAGCGCTCAGGCCAATGGGGCGCAGTACCCGATGTAGCCCGCGACTACAAGGCAAACAACATCAAGTGGGTGGCTGTCGGTGATGAGAACTACGGTGAGGGCTCATCTCGCGAGCATGCCGCTCTGGAACCGCGCCACTTGGGTGGCCGTGCCATCATTGTGAAATCGTTTGCTCGTATCCACGAGACAAACTTGAAGAAACAAGGTCTGCTTCCTCTTACATTCGCCAACGCAGCTGATTACGATAAGGTATGTGTGGCAGCTCTTTTTAAAGCTCCCTTAGTAAAGCTAATCTCTTTTGCAGATCACACCTACAAGCAAAATCTCCCTGCTCGGTTTGAAGGGTTTGGCACCTGGCAAGCCAGTCGACTGCGAAGTCAAGCACGCCGACGGCAAGGTCGACAAGATCAAGCTCAACCACACATTAAACGACCAACAAATCGAATGGTTCAAGGCCGGTAGTGCCCTCAACCGCATGAAGCAAATATCTGGCAACTAAGTGGCCTCCCCCCTCCTTGTTCCTCCTCAGGTTCCCACTCGTAAAAATAATTTAAAAAAAAGAAAAGAAACAAGAGAAACACAAACAACTCCTACATAGTGTTAGATAATAAAAACTTCTCTATAGCAAATACTTAACTTGAGTAGCGGGACTGATCCGCTGGTCCCTCCTTTGAATTAAGTTTGAATGTACATGTTTGTATAACATCAGCTATGCGATGGTGCGATGCAGTAGTGTTAGTTATTGTTGTTCATCTGCGAAAGGAAATCTATTGAAAAACTTGTTTAATATTTTAAAATATACAAATATGTAAAAGCGTACGAATTATATAGAGAATTAGCGGCTAACGCGATGTTTAGGAATTAAAACAAAACAAAACAAAATTAAAAATGCAAGACATGCAATATAAAATACACGAACGAACGTTTTGCGTAAGCCGTAGGCATCATTTTATTTAAATTTTTATGAAATAGTATTAATAAAAAAGAAATGAAAAAACAATCGCATCAGTTTAACTCATTTGTTGTCCTTTGGTAGATGGTCAGGAGATGACGATCAGCGATTCTATGGTAATTTTGTATGCTCTTCTTAAATCTGTGATTGGATTTGCTCTATGTCTTTCCAATCCCGAGATATCGAGTATCAACTTTGTCCCATATCCACCAAAATCAACAGTTTGTAGAATTGTTTTGTGCCATAAACCATTTTTTGGCGTTTGGGACAAATTTTCCATATAATTTTTTGCAATTTTTTTCCGGGAATTGTTTTGTTCCACGTGCATATCACTGCGACAAGAGATAGACAAAATATTAACGATGTTGAGAATTGGTTTGTCCTACGTGGACCTGTGTTAAAGAAAAGTCATATCCATTTTTTGTGTTCCACGTGCATGGACAAAAAAAAAATCAGTTTCATAATATAGGAGGTGGGACACAAGTCAAAGAAGTAGACTTTTACGTAAATTAACGTAGCGTGTGAACGGGTTGTCAAAACACTTTGAAAATTGGTAGGTAAACTCTATAGGTATAAGACTAACTTCAAGATAAACAAAAAATCCTATCACACGGTTTCGGAGTACCAAGTACGCAAACCCTTAAATGCGTTTTTCTCGGAAAAGTGCCAATGGCGAATGGAACAAAACAATTCTCAGGAATAATGTCGTTTAACATTGGGCAAAAAGAACCGTCTGGGAGAGTCTGGACTTCGCTTCGGAAACCTTTCCATTGGCACAAAAAATACCCTTCTGGTGATTCTGAGACTAAAAAACTAGTGGAAATACTGCTAGCGTGCCATCAGGAAAGCCGATACCTTGGTTTGATGGGGAATGTCGCCAGGCACATGAAATCAAAACGAGGCCTGTCAATTACTGCTGCAGACAAGAAGCAAAGTGGCTGAGAGAACTGCCCGCGAGCTCTATGCTATGGGCAAAAATGAAGGTAGAAACACTGACTTCTCAGAAGGAAAAAGAAAGAGCACGAGAAGCGAGCGGTCGAATCAATTGAGGGACGCTACTGCAGAGGCAATGTTCCAAAGTTCTACCAAAAGGTAAAACGATCCACCCAAGGATACAAGGCAAAACTTCCGTCCACCGGACCTACACGAAGTGAGGATAGGGATATCCAAACAAAGCTGCTGGAGCGGACGGCATTCCGGCCGAGCTTTTCGAAGCAGCGGGAGATGGCTTGGTAAGGAGTATGCACCAACTCATCTGTAAAATTTGTTCGGATGAAAGCATGCCCGACGAATGGAACCTCAGCATCGTGTGCCCCATCCACAAGAAAGGAGATAATCTGAACTGCGCCAACTACAGAGGAATAAGTATCCTAAATGCCGCGTATAAGATCTTGTCGGCTGTATTGTGTGAACATCTAAGACCTTTCTGCAACAACGCGATCGGCCCATATCAGTGTGGTTTTAGGCTAGGAAAGTCAATCATCGACCGAACGCAGCAGAGGAAGACCCCACCTTAGGTGGCGCACACAATTGGAGAACGACCTCAAACAACTTGGTGTGCATATCTGGAGGCAGCTGGCGAGGGACCGAGATGGCTGGAGGGGCTTGTTGGTTGAAGTGAGGCCGTGGTCCATCCCGGACTGTAAGCGCCACCAAAAGTAAAGTAAAGTTAGGTGATTCTGAGAAGGGAATTTCGGTTCTCAATTTGAAGTCAGAAATCAGAATCCACTCAAGAGGCACTCACACAAGTGTAATTTATGTATTTTATACAAGTCAGATGACAGTTGCCGACTTGCCGTAGATTATTTTTCTGGCATTTCACCAATAAATTTCTTGTTCCATTGGATTACAGAATGGGTGGATCCCCAAGTAAAATCAATGGAAAACTATATAAAATAACATTTAAATTGTCCAAGAAGCTACAGTTACGGTCAGCGTTTTTGACACCTCGGGTTAAATTATGAATTCACGCATCCGTGATCGAGTAGTACGTCACTGAATTTGTTCTTGCTTTGCTTGTAAAGTCCGCAATATTCAGTGACGTATTGCTCGCTCACGGATGCGGTAATTCGTCCCCAGAAGTTGAATTGCGTCGTCCATGAACGAGCTATACGTTCATGGAATTACGTTGATTTTACATGTGAAACAGAAACGAATTCCGTCACGTTATGCTCGTTCACGGACAACGCGATGCGAATCCAGGATGTACAAATGTCTCTTCTGTAAAATGGATCACTCCTGTCCTATCTACGTTCAAGCTGAAATCTTACATGTACCTAACGATTTATTATGCAATGGTTCACTTACGGCCAGGTGTGAGTCTCTCATATTCTGCAAAAGCATATTACGTCCCATCCCGTAAGTATCCCTATTAAAATAAAAGGTTTGTATGTTTGTTTCCGTACCTCCTGTCTTGCCCCAATACACCAATCTCTAGTGCGGGAAAAACTTACGGGAATGAGTTTGCGAATCGCAATGTTAGAAGTAAAACAACTTTTGGCATAGCTTTCCTTGGGAATTCATTTCTACCTTCGATGAAACAAAAAAACGAAGTCCAGGTATTTTTATCAATATTTGTTTATCTATCTGTATCTGATCGAATAACATGAAAATTTATAAATTTTCCTGGTTCTCCAACAGTAGAGAAAGTTTAAATATTACACCATTTTGGCCATAGAAATGCAACGCAGCTTTTGTATGAACATTCAAGAACGCGACTGCTATCTTTATGAGCAAGCTGTCTTAATTCAGTTGAGATTATTTATAAAGTGTCTCTACTGTAATAGAAGCGACTTCACTGTACCTATACGACAAGTTAACAGTTTTTGTTATGTGTTTCTTCATTTTTCTCTTCTTCTTTTTTTTTTTGACATACCAACCTCAGCAAGTATTAGCAAAAATTAGTTCTTAAAAAAACAGTTAAGGGGCTGACATTTCACTGAACTTCGCGTCGGTGGAACTAAATTCCATGTTCGTTTCTGTGTTAAATTGTTCGTTTTAATAACCATGGACTTCATTGGATCTGACTTCCAAGTCGTAAAGCTTCTCGGCGAGGGAACATTTGGCAAAGTTTTCCTAGCTGAATCGCCCCTCTACCATCAACATGTTTGCGTAAAGCAAATAGTGATGCAAAATCCGTCAACCGAATTGCAAATGATCCGCGAGGAGGTGTACATCATTTCCCAGCTGAAGCATCCGCGAATCATTAAATTCCTTCAGTCGTTCGTAAAAGACGACATCGTGAACATCATCATGGAATACGCGCCTGGTGGAACCATTCGAAATGTCATTAATGCTAAAAAGCCACTCACGCAGCATGAACTGCGTGCATACTTCTGCGACATGCTAAGCGGGCTGGAATATTTACACATTCGTCATGTCATCCATCGAGATCTCAAGCCAGAGAACATTTTATTGGACAAGAATAACCGTATCAAAATTGCAGACTTTGGAATTGCCCTAATCCACTCAAGTCATATAACACAAATGGATGCCTTCGGTACACCGTATTATCTGGCACCGGAGATATTAAAGGGTCTTCCGTGTAATTTCAAGGCTGACATTTGGTCTCTCGGTTGTGTTCTCTATGAAATGTGTTCCGGATCGAGTCCGTTTAGGTACGCCAAAACCATGAGTGAACTGCGAGCGATGGTGGTACATAGCTCGTCATCGTTTTACAATTGTCAAAAACTCAAGGCAAACTATGGGCCAATGTGGAAACAGCTTTGCGAACGAATGTTGACCTTCGACCAGGAGAAGAGGATCTCACTGCCGGACATTGTGAAGTCACATCCATCGATAACTTTGTATTTTTACCATTTGTACTTTGACTATGCTTATTAGTGTTTTATTTGTTTATGTCTTTTCGTTTTATTGTGTAATTTTATAACTTAATTTAACTAAATAATAAATGTTCAATTCCACTGTTCGTTATTCAAAAAAGTTACTTCGTTGTTAAATTGTGATGGAAACCGGTAAACCGTTGGTGGCAAGTAACCGATAGCAGTTAAATTATGGCGATTTTGCTATAATTTGAAACTGTTATACCAAAGGAAATACATTCAAGGATACAAACCATTCTGTGAACTATATTAACTTAACGAACGCGCAGGATTGCTTGTTTCAGTGGATGACATAACCGCGTTACCAAAAAAAAACAACAACATTTTTATACGGTAGGTATTCGATTTGCAACACAAAAGAGAGCAAGTGACTTTTTTATATTCGATTAGATTAGACACACTGAATCTGAAATCTGAGAGCTAACCTGAAAATGCTTAATCGAATACTTACGATATCAGTGTCCAGGTTAATACCTGACATGCCGACATTTTCCATATAAACAAATAAAATTTAGTTTTCGGCCCTATTCACCAGCACATCCAACACGTTCTTGGTGAATTTTAAGACTTACGTTAATCTAGAGTTTTTTATTCTCTTTTTTTTATTGGACGCCCCAGATTTATCCACTTTGTTCCATACAAAAATTAAGATTCCAACCGCTAAACCGACAGATAAATCAAATTCTGAAGATTGGTCAATTTTTGTTTGTTTTTGTTGTACGACTATCTCAGCCAAAATAAAATACAACAACTAATGTCACCTCCTTCGAGTTAGTCTGAAATTATGCAAGCGTTTGTTTAACTGCTAGTAAGTTATCTCTGTTTTGCTTTTTTATCTCAATTTGGGATGATATCTCGTGAATCGTGTTCTTAGGTTCCGATTCTGCGTCAAATATCTGGATTTCTGTGTATATTATCCTTACTGGCGAGTTTTGGATGATATCTGGACCAAGCACCGATTAGCACCAAGTTTCTCTCAAAGACCTCGATATTTTTTTTCAGATTTACACATACTCCGCGATATTAATAATCATTTTTAGTGGATAGGCTAAAATTTTCAAACTCACAGTACTTAGTGAATCTTTCCATAAAAAAATGCATATTGTGAACTACAAAATATTTAGTGTAAGGTTAAAAATTATTATTGCACAAGTAGGCGGCAGTGGCGAAAGTGGCTTAGTGGTTAGTGTGTTGGGCTACTAAGCGAGGGGTCCGAGGTTCGAATCCCGCAAAAACCCAAATTCCAACTTAGGGTTTTCTTTTCACTGCGCCACCTCTCGCGAACGTCTGACAAACATTCGAGAGTATAACTGTCTTGAAAAAGCTTCCTTCTCAATTGGCCGTTTGAAGTCGGCATAAAATTGTAGATCCCTTCCATTCGTTTCAAACTTGAAAAACTCACACAAAACGAGTGGTTGTGAGAAGCTAGGCTTAGGTTTGAGAGACGAAAAGATACCCGACAATGGTGATCTGATTCGAATATCTCTCGAATCTATATACTTACTTTACTTTTTATTTTGCACAACTGTCTTACGTCATTTTAAGAATTTTTCATTTCAAAACAAATGCGTGAGTTTTGCCAAAAAAGAAACAAAATAACGAAATACATAAGTCCATGGAATTTTGGTATCTTCAACGTCTTGGTCTGCAAAATATTTAATGTGAAGTTTAAAAATGATTTAGTGCATAGAGTGAATTTCAATGGGACTTAGCATTTGAAACTATTTTTAAATGATTGTTAAAAGTATTTGTGCTCATATTTAAATTTGTGAATGTGTCACTCGTTAAAAATGTGCCAACGTTTTTTTTTTTTTAAAGCTGTAACCAAAGAGCTATGACATTAATAAAAAGCGCTCCTTAACGTTTATGCCAAATCTTTAGACTACAAACATACTAAAACCTCAAAATATTGTGGTGAATCAGGCACTTAGGAATTGTGGTGAATCGGACACTTATTCACCCTCCAAGTTCCACTTCCAATTGGAGACTGGAATCTGTCAAGTTAGCTAATTCTAGAACTATCTAGAGGAGTTGGAATATACTTCTGGAATATTCGCTGATAGGTGGCAGAGCGGATATAAAAGGCGCGCGTTGAGAACAGAGATGTTCATTTGATTTTTAACCAGTGATTGATAAATAAAGGTTGTGAGATAAGTAAGTGTAAAGTAATACGGTGATTAAAGCGATTGGATTGAAACGTTTAAGAATTTTTTTAAGTGATATTGTTTTGGTACTTAATAAGTGAATAATTAGAAATTGTGAATAAAGTGATTTTATTAGAAAAGTTGAACAGAATAGTGTTTTATCTCTTCGAATCCCAGCCTGAATGTAACAATATCAAAAAACAAGTCACGGCGTCAGTGCACTAATTTGACGTAGCTTCTGTACTAACTGTTACTTTTAACGCAGCAGAATTTCCCAAATGAACTTAGTACTTAGTTGACATTACGATTGTAAGTCACCCGACGTATTGATGTAGAATATAAGTGGTCATGGGCACATATTCAAAAACTTAATTAGATATCTTAAGTCCACTAGATTGGTCTGGACTATACTCTGTTAATTTTATATTTTCAGTACAGGCCTTATGGGAAGCTCTTTTTTCTACCAGTGGTGCCTGTAGCTACTCTAACGGCACTCAAACACAAGATTTGCCACTGAAATAAAAGCGAAACCACTGGCACTCCAAAGGCGTATACATCCCACCATGACCAGTCTGCCACACAACTGCTGTCAGAATGAGGATGACGACGAGGGTGATATTCTCGTGTGCGGTTGCTATTTTATCGCAGAAAATAAACATGTGTGGTGTTGGTGTATATTTTAAGCACCTTAGAAGAGTGTTACCATATTTATTTGCTAAAATATCATTACGGGTTTTTCTATGGCTATTCTCACAGAACTTTCGGTTTTATTGCTTTTTAAAGCTTTCGAGAGCGAATAAATGAATTTGATTATGTGGGATGTTGCCATACAGGTCTTAGGTACTCCTTTAATTATTTTGTATACCTGAAGGATCTGTTAATATGCAGTTAAACCATTTTTTCTTAATAAAGAGTTGGTATTTGGTAGCCCTACCGATATTTGTGAGAGAATTATGCCAATTTATAGTGCTCACTATGGCAACCATGTGACAGCTTTACCTAAAAAGGAGACAGTTTATTAAAATCCATAATAATAAGGGTGAAAGGCAAATAGCCTATCTTCCCTGTACTGAAAATATAAATTGAACAGAGTATAGTTGTTAACTTGAATGCAAAAACTAGATTGGCAGATCACGCCTCTTTTCGTAAGTCAACCACATATACGTATAAGAACTGTCAACTTAGTACTCATCCACAAATTTCTTGACTAGAATCGCCGGCACCCATCCATAAGCATCATCATCATCTGAAAAATTTGTTTATGTGACCGATCTAAGCCAATAAAAACCTGAGAACCAAAAAGTCACCCAACTGTCAGTTTTGTTTCCCATTTTTTATATTAACTTGATTTTATTTTTCTAACCTAATCTAATATTTGCGTTAAAGGAAAATCTAGCCAACAAAAAATTAATTCGTCTTAAGCAGGCAATAATTGGGCTGAGAATCAGAGTGTGTGAAATTCAAGAATGTAGGTACGCCAAGGCTGCAGGCAAAAGCATCTGATGCGGATCAGAGTAAACAGTATTATTCAATGCGAGTAGCATTTTATGCTAAACAGCCCGTAGATATTATTCTCTCAGGAATTAGGTTAAACTGAAATGAAACTAAATGTATAGCGGTATCTAAAAAACAATTTCCTCTTAGATTTAACTCCTATTAGTATTTTCGGGACGTATAGTGCCAATACACTCTGAAATACATATATACAACGTACTATACTGAAAACTATAAATATTTACTCCGAACGCGATTAAATTTTCGAACATAATCGGCAGCTGTCATCTTCTTAAACAGCACATTTGACGTTTGATTAACTCGTTGGTGTTTATGCTTACCATACCTAACCACACTCTGATTCCCTTTTTGCACTGAATCAATCACGGAGCCTCCTCAAGATACCTATAAACATTCGAGGGCGTACGAGTATACACGATATGCGTGCGCGCTTAAGTGAAATTAATGCTGCGGGAATTTCAATAACAAACCACACGCGTCGGGCCTAATTGCGTTGAAAACTTATTGACGCAGAAGTGCGTATAGAGGAATCCCTATTTTGAAGCAGCAGTCATTCCCATAGTTGCAGAGCATTAAATTGACATGATATTGCAGCCCCCCTAAGCGCCAAGTTGCAACAACATGATACACCATACACTAGGATTTGAAGCAGCTAAACTATCGACAGTCGTGTCGATAATGGGATGTGTGATGACTTAATTAATTGTTCCCACCAGTCCACCACAAATTGTCTTCTGCGGTTCAATGTCTGTGCTGGAAATTAATCAATTTCTCCAGTTACGTGGGCTCTAGGCTGGCTGTTGTTCAAACAGGGCGCATGTTTTCTATTAATCCGATTTTCTTAATGAAGCTCCTTGTCAATAAAGAGATTAGTTTGCTTCTTAAAAGAAAGCGAAGGGTGTTATCCGTATTCCATGGATCCATTAGATCGCACCGCACTCTACGCCTAATTGGGACTTTTAGCGATAAGCTGTACGGTGTACGCCCTATGTGTAAATTTTGCCAATTAAATGAGCTTGAGTAGGTATAGTACCTACGTCCACGACGCATTTCAATTGAAGGTAGGTATAACTTATCTCTATGACGATTTCCCATTAGATTTCATAAGTGCTTACACCCTATACCCCTATAGGAACGTAATGGGAAAAGCTGCGGCAATTGGCTACTATTGAGAATAAGGATTTGAAATGTCCTCTTTGTTTGCTGTCAATTTGGTCATTTGACATCGCTGCTCATTTATAAACAACTAGCTGTTCCCGCGCGCCGGCTTTGTCCGTGCTAAACAAAATTGTTTAGAATTGTAAAGAAAATCTAATAAATAATTAAATTCAGGTAGAATTCTTGGCAAATACCACCGTATATATTGCGTCCGAAATAAAAAAATAAATATTTTTTTCATTTGCCTTACCAATAAATATTTTTAGTTTCGATTCCAAATTTTAATAGTACAAATTTCGCAATTGTTAGCTTCCGTATATTTAAAGACGAGACCAAAAATGTTCATTAGTACTACGTCGCAATACCTTCAACCTTTTAAACAGAGCTGTGATTTTACGGGATGGAAAATCGCAAATAACCGCACTGACCGTGCCTTTTATTTTACAAAGGCCTTAGGCCCATTCCAGTACTTTCTAACTCTTGATCATAAATTGGCTAAATATGCCGTTGTTTATAAGGAAGAGACTTCATTATCAAAAATGTATTTTTAGGCTTTTAAACAAAATTTTCGACTGGAAGTTGTTTTTCTCTTGAAATTGATTCCACTCGAATTTGACTTAAGGGAAAGCGAAAGAGGATATTTCTGCCCGTTTTAAAATTTGTTTTCGAGTGATTGCTTGTCCGGCTTTGGCCATATACCGGCAGGCAGGGATCCCAGATTGATATAAAAAAAATCCCCCATTTTTAACGCCAAAACGAAATTTTTTCCCCTTTTTCAAAAATAAAAATCCCTTTTTTCCCCCAAAAACAAAAACACTTATTTAAGTTTAATTTTAACATTTTATGTTTTATTTAAATATCTTAGAACTAAGCAAACAAACAAAAATAGGAACGCATTAAATTCAGTCATTATTATGAAATACTAATAAGAAACAAAAACAGAGAACTTACATAACTAAGTAGTTATTAATTTTAAAATCACATATTCATGCTTAAATCAATAAACAGGCTATATTTAAAAATATACAATATGTACCTTAAAGTTCGTACATTGCGCTATTGTGTAGTTCTAAGCAGCCTTTTTCTACCAGAAAGTCATAACAATTTTTTTTTTTTTTTAATAAATTTTTGTGTACAAAATTCCAGCCAAAGTGGAATTAGACAGTTTGTTTCGTGATTTTCTTTTATTTAAATTTATTGCTGAAAAAAATCTTTCAGAACTGGCCCCGCTGTGAGGAAGACAAAAAATAAGCTCCTTACTTTTTTTTATGTTCGGAAACGTAATATCGTCTTCTTCAAGACTTGTTTTTAATATTTTCCTCCAAAATTCTTGAATATTGTCAGTTGAAATATTTTCGATGATTAAATTTCTTAGTAGTCTATACTCCCTATCAATTTCAACCCAATTTGAAGAAGAAAAAATATGTCCGAAATATTTGGACAATTCGCAAAGTTAATGAACATTTCGCACTCATTTTACAATACTGTAGTAACTCAAAATTTGTCAAATTTAAGATAGATCATTATTCAAACGTAAAACTCAATTCTCTACGCATCAATAAAACCGTTGTTAGCCTAGTGCAAGAAAGAAAAAAGATATGACACTTTGAGTACTACACCATTCAAAATAATTTATCTCTCTAAATTTTTTTTTTGGGGTAATACATTCCTAACTCAAAAATTGGAAATATATTTATCATCTGCAATATTTAAACAAATAAATAAATATATAATTTCTATATTTTCATTAACAAAACTAATAAAGTATTAATTTCTTTATAATCTGTAACAGGATGTGAGTTATCAGTTTTTCGCCGTTTCTGAAAAAAGTCACATTTTGACTTACAACAGTATTGTAAAATGAGTGCGATTTATTTTCTTAAGACAACGTGGACTTGTAAGTGAGACGTTACATAGGCCCATTTAAGATTATGATAATTGAATGAGTTTTAAAAATAGTGTAGTCCTTCGAAGACTTTGTTTAAATAAAATGTAGGTATGTTAAATGTTTTTTCCCCCATTTAGATTGTTTTCCCCCAAAAAAATCTCTCCCCCTTTTTTCTCCTTTTGTTATAAAAAGTCGGCAAAATTGCCTACTTTCCCCCTAATCTGGGACCACTGCCGGCAGGCCAGGTTTCCATCTGCCAGTAAACCACTTTGGGGAAATGAGTAGAGCCTGCTTTGTCAGAAAGAGAGTTCTTCCTCTACATTCTATATTTCACCATCGTAAGTTGTTTTTTAAAAGTCTTTGCTCGGCTCTGCGAAATAAGGCCACAAAATAAAAAATAAAATAAGGCCCCAAAAAATTATGCAGGAAACAACAACAAAGATTTTTAATAGAATTTGGGGTGTTATTTCCTTTTTTGGGACCTTATTTCATAATGAAAATTGGGGTCCAATTATGATTTTAATATTATATATATATAAATCTGATTGACCACTATTATGACGTGTTCGATTGAAGAATTGAATTGCCCTTTCTATGAAAAAAGTGCACTTCCGGGTCAATTCTTAACAAGACAGAAGTGCCCGGAATATTTTTAAAGAATTGCCCTGAGCTCACCAACACACAAGAAAATTGTCAGACTGAAATTTTTGTGTGTCAGTAGAAACAAATTTTTCGAATTGAAATAAATTGATTTGGCCCATTAAAACACTCATATTTATTGTGTAAAAAAAAAATAAAATAGTAACAGAATATCAAATCGCACATATGGTGTCGTCTACCGCTAAAGCTAAACATAGAATCTGTTGCGGCAACGTTTTAGAATGACAGGTGGATAGAATACACAGCAGAAACAATAAGTAAGTAAGTAAGTATGGTCTCTGATACACAGTATCTTATGGAAGGTGACCCATAAGCAGCGCGCGTGCCGGATGCGACGGATAGAGTAGGTTTACTTTCTACTTTTCTGTCCGTCGCACCCGTTGATACTTGACAGTTGGCACAGCGTGAGAGGATGCCTTTTCATTGGTGAGAGCATAAGAGAAACTGATTCGGCTGTCACCAGTGCTCTTATATCGTGGGATTTCTTCCTCTTTTCGGGAATTTCGTTGTCTTAAAAGCCTTCCGTGGGCAAAAGGAAAAAGCTGCAAAAAGCATTCAAACTATTTTTTTTGTTTTTAATTTCATCAAAATATGTAGGTATCTATATTTTAACATGATAATCAACACATAAATGTTCATAAAAAAACTGACTTTTTGGGATTTTTTAGTTCAAACAATTTCTAGTCATAATCAATATAATATTAACAAACTGCTATTTTTATACCAAATGTAATTTAATGTGATTATTTTTCCGTATAATATAAATTTTACTTTTAAAAGAAAGATTTAAAAAAAAAAAACTATCCAGGGGATTATTTAAAAGGAAATTTGAGTACAATGGAAAGGGAAAAATGACCACGTTTCGTGGGACAAACAATGAAAGAGTACTCAAAACACTGCCTGTCACCGTATGCGACGGATTCTATGGGACTGCTCGTTCCGTCGAATACTTCCGTCAATATCGACGAATCCGACGACGCGACGGATGCAACGGATTATATGGGCTGGGCGCTGGGCCTTTTACAAAAGTGCTCCAACGAATTTCATTGAACAGAGCAATTCTGAATTTGGGGGCAATTCTCTCGGATCTTCAATGAAAAACGCCATTAGTCGGTATCCTTCACAACAAATAGCACATATTCAACATCAGTAGTGCGGTACTCCAATTATATCGCAACCATTACCTACTGAAATCCATTACTCAGATAATAAGTACCACTTGACAATATACAATTTCTAGTGCGTCCTTAACAACAGTTAAACATACACCCAAACAAACTAAATTAATTAGCGCAGTTAGGTGCAATTATTTTAATAGAAACTCATTATGAAACACTTATGGCAACTTTGCTAAATCAATTCGACAATATACGGTAAACCTTTCAAATGCAGACCACTTCACTCTTCACTTCGTCCTCCTGTTCACCCACAATAAAAATCCTTTTGTTTTCGAACGTCAACTTTCTTTTTTATTTTGCTATAGAGACATCTCGATTTCATCTATTATACGATCCATGACGAAATCAATTAATATCCTGTCAAAGGAATGTGCCCTCCACCATTATTCACAGCATACCTATACATAAACATTGTGGCAAAAGCACTCAATGGCCTTGGTCGTACTCATCTATAAGAATCGATATCAATTCAAAGTAATTTTCCAGTGGCTTTTGAAAAAAATCTGAACATATCCTCTTCCGTCTACAGGACAACATTGGATTTCACTTTATTTTGCTCGTTTTGTTTTTAATTTAATATACACACAGTGAGAATGAGATGATCTGTCCTCGTCGCGTCGGGTCGATGGCAAAGGAGTCGAACTGAAATATAAAATAGAAACGTTATGGCTTTCCTTTGTGTTGCCATCGAAAAGTGGAGAAGTTTTGTATTTTTCAAAGGTCAACAAGTTTTGCCATAAATGTGGTATGGACGCGTTGGGTTGCATTTTCTATTCGCCTCCATTTGGCATGTGGTTACTTCTTACCAAGGGTTCAAAGCACAAATTCCTTATAAAATACATTTGGGTTTGGTTTTGATGGGTTGCCCACGCTATGTGGGGTATTTTAGACGTGATTTCAGATTTATATATTTATAACAGTGTGATTATGAAAGATAACAGCTTCTCTTGGAATTAAATAAGCCTCAAAAGACGGAGATAAATCCCGAGGAAAAACATTTGACTCATCAACTCTAGCATAGATATCCGTCGCAAAGCCTTTGCTTAAGTTATTTTTGACAAATGATGGTGTTTAGGTGGATATCTATTTACGGTCTACCTAATGAGATATGTCTGTCGAAAATACTTCTAACCAAATAAACTTCTTCTTACTTGCTGGACTAAAAAAAAGTTATAAATTTTGACAGTTGATATTGTGGTAAGCAAAACCGATGAGTAAGGCTGCGAGCTGTGCTTCTGCGGGATGGAGTTTGGTCCATACAGTCATTCAACATAACTTTGATCTACGACAGTATTCCCTCTGTAGGGTGTGTTATGATATTGTCTTAGTAATTTTTGTACCACATGTCAAGTTTAAGTTTGCTTTACAAAGCTGAAGTGGCTCAACGTTTCATAATAAATTTGCTGACGATATTTTTCTTTGATGAGAGCAAGTGCGGGGCCCTACTAAACTCAGAAGATCTATTGAAACTATACCTGCTATTTGTCTATAACGGAGTCAACCTTTGGTATGCAACTTACTTTATTCTAAATGAAACAATGCATTGAAATTTAGCTGAAGCCACTGATGGTACTTATATAGTTTTCTTCTCTATAAGGGTATAGGTTAGCGTCACAGCAGCAGACTTATGGGCCATTGTAATGTTCAGTTGGCGGTTGGTCCCACTTATTATTTATACAAAAAGTGTAGTGAATGTATCTTGGACCTATGTCTATGCATGTACTTCGTACCGGTAACTTACAACTGCGAGTAAGTTTTTTTTTTTTTTTTTTGAGCGCGTTTGCGAAAATTAATAGTACAAGCGCGGGGTGGGTCAGAAAAATTGGTAACAGGTAGTTAATAGTTCAATAAATTTAGGGAGTAAAAAGAAAATGCGACTTTACACGGCTACGAAAAGACTAGGTACCAATTATTTGTTGTCTTTGTACATACCTACTTACATTTTAATTTCAATAATTTTTCTTTCTTTAACTAATAAATGGATTTACATTTTTTTTTTAATGTGAAAAGATACTAAAATATGCATTATAATGAACACAATTGATTTCGGTCCACTGTATGTACCTCGGACCGTTCGAGGTTTGCTTACGAAGAAGGATTTTCCAGGCAAACGGTAACTTCTTTAGAAATCATTTTAACACCAACTCATATCCAATACAATACATGTTAATATAAAAAAAGAAAAATTGGAAAAATTTGCGTTGAACGAAGGAAGCATTTTAAATTGTGAAATCCGGGCCAAGGTTCATGACCTTCCCCTAACAAGTCAACAAGAAGATGGATTGCGAGGAGCTGTCAGCAGTGCAAGGTTTTTTCTATGGACCTCAATAAAAGTAAGAGATTGTCCGTCCAAAAGAGCGCAAAATTAATAGACCCAGGAACATCAAGTCTTGGTTTTTGAAAAAATTGTCAATCTTATTGATCAGTCTTTATTCAGGAAGGAACTGTCCTCAAGAGAAGAATTCACCTTATACATTTTTTCGGTGTTGCATTTATATATTTTCTGCTGTTGGCAAAATATGCCATATCCCTTTATCGATATTCGGTGAGTAAATGCATTCGGAAACGTTGGTCTAAATTACATTGCATTCAACCTTGTTGTGAAGTCAACACTAGTGAAAACTATAGTTCTGTTAAGCAGCCACAGATAATAGCACTGGTTCATAAAAAAGACACAATAATGATATAATGACCCCACTGTCAATCAGTACCGGCTCCAGCCAAACTGGGGCCCTGTGCAAGATTTGCAGAAACCGCCCATTTTTCATATTTTCACACATGCATATAGGTCTTTTCCACATCATCCAGGAGATAGATTTTCAATGTGTTTTTTTATTGCGTCCTCGGAACAACCTTTTGGATCATTTTCGTTGATAACTTGAAATTGAAAAATTTGGATTATTTATTTTTGAAGTTGCAACATTGCAAGTGATGTGAGTTAATGCGCAGGAAATAATTTAGCACGGGTGTGATGGATGTTGTAATTTTGGTTTAAATTATGGATAATTGGGCTATAATGGATAAAATTAAATTTTCTTTCCTATCAATGCGCCCCCAGAGCTTGGAACCCTGTGCATTTGCACATCTTGCACATATAGTTGGTCCGGCCCTGGTGTCAATTGAATCACATCATTTTTGCTATCAAATGTCTCTCTCATCCATATTTGAGAGATCAACTCGAAACACACTTCACATCAGCGTTGCCGTTTGTCGTCTTTTAAGGCCCGTGGCCCCACTTTTTCAAAAATTATCAAAATGGGCTCTTTAATTTTTAACGAAAAAGAATGGAAAAATATGAAAAAAAAAAAAATGTCTTTCGAAATGAATACATTTTTTTTTTTTTTTGCTATTTAATATCTACTATTTTAGGTAGATAATATGTGGCTCGGTCGAAATAAATTTGTTGTATTCCCCTTTCTGAAAATTTCCAGCGGGGACGCTTCTTCACACTTAGCCAGTGGGCGCATTAAAGAATTTAGTTATCTTAAGTCGACTAGATTCGTCTGGATAAGAAGTGTGACCTGAACGCAAAAACAAGATTGGTCGGGAATGTCACTTTTTCTACGTCACGTAGTTCTACCCGAACTGTCAACTTAGTACTCAGTCACGAATTTCTTGACTACATTCGTCGGCTACCCCTCCATAAACGTCAACTCAAACAGCTGCTCATATGACCGATTTCAGCCAATCAAAATCGAAATACATCTAGTCAGACAGCTGTCAGACTTACTAAAGTAACTAGATACATGAACATGCGTGACAAAGTCACCCGCTAAAAGTCGCCATTTTCCAGACTAAACGCCATTTTAAATATGCAAACTGGCATAATTGCATTTCTGTGGTGCTCGCCTTAATAAACAAACGTACAAGCTTCCAGAATGCAATTTGATTCCAGCTTATTTCATTTTATTTCACTTATTTCAGCTTACTCACCCTGACAACATGTTTTTCAATATATTCCCTTTCAATTTGTCTGCTGATAAAAAAAAAAAATAAATAAAAAAAATACTACCAGTTCACGCTTCAGTCAAAAATACATTAACTCATCATTCCGAGTGGAATTCAATTGATTGCCGATTTTTTGTACTGTCATCACTCAATCCAACATGAGGGCGCAATTTAATCCGATTGAAAAATACTTGCATACACACCTACCCCATATAAAAAAGTGAGCCAGATGCACAACCGAATTGAAATTTAATTTAATTACCTCAATGCTGAGCCACTGACATGTGTTATTATTGTCGCCAAACAAAAAGTGCTCCATGCAAATTAAATACCACATGGCAGAGTGTGTTTGTAAAGCCGCACCACCTCTCAAAGATGACACGGTGCTGGAGCGCGGTGACACCCCCCCACACACACACATACACACCATATAATAATAAACGTCAATATCAATACCACACAAGTTGTGCCTACTGGAAATCTGGCACCAATTAGTACAATTTTTATTCGACGAAAGTCCTTGCAAAACATCAGCACAATGCTCCTCAACCGGCAATGCATATTTCATGCGTATGTGTGGGTTGAACAAAAACAGGAAACTCATTTCCCAGCATGTCAGAAAGGAAACATGTCAATTGCACTCTTATTGTGTGTGAGAGTGTGTGCCGCAAGGACGAGTGTCGAATATATGCGATATGGTGTGTGTATGCGACATGGCGAACGGACCTTGCAAATTTAACGATGCAAATGTTCTCTATGCTCGCGTTGTTAAAGTTTAATTTGTTTACAAATTGGCACAACGACTAACTATAAGTCAGGGCTCTAGCTGCTCTTGTGAAGTGTCGCTATAGCTAAACGTCAACAACCACTATGGGCGGGCGGGGGCTGGCTCTGCTTACGCGCACAAAGTCATCCATTCAATGGATTACAACTGGAAACTTTGTCACAAGGGCCTGTGCTGTGCAGTATGTTTTGCTAAGGGAAGTGTAAAATAAATCATGAATCAGAGGCTGAAAGCTAACAAAACGGCGCGCGGCCTTCTGAAACTTGTAGGTATTTTTTTTTTCTTTCTTTCAAGGAAATAAAATAATTGTCAGGAATGTGATTACGTCCGTATGAAGGTAGGTGCTCGGGGGATTTTTTTTAAATTTGTTTTCCGACCATTCAGAGACCCCGGAGGATGGTCACATATGGAGCTTATTGAAAAGTCAATTTTCGTTACGGAAATGCTATATTACAATGTGGACAGTCCCATGTCCCATGTTAGAAACAGAGATGACCTGTCAATAACTAGTCACATAGGCCCTTACCAATAAACAATTTTAGCTCCGACTTTAAATGTAAGTAGTTCACAGTGGGTGTATTTTCCATAAAAATGTTCCAATTGCGAGCTTCCGCAAATTTAAAGTCGAGACTAAAATTTGTTATTACATAGTATGGCGCATAGAACTTTAAATTTTGACTTACTGATTAGTTTTTTTTTTCGAATCAAAAAAATAAACTATTTCATTCTATGCGACGGCATGTCCATCTTCCCTTTTGCAGCTGTCAAACTGCGATCTCTTTCATGTTTTCGTTCTCCCTTGCCCAACTGGCCATTTAGAGTCCCATCTCTATGTAAATGATAATTTGGGGAGTGTCTTTGTTGCCCGAGTCTCACTTTTTACATTGCAAAAAGCAAAGAAATATATTAAAAGCTCTTGACAACAACTTGTAGACACAGTCACTTTGGTAGGAATGATAGCTATTTCGAACTACACCACTAATTCACCAAAAAAAAAACATTTCATAAACTGAAATTCGACAGAAATTATCAGGGTGAATCCCAAACAAGCGAGAATCGTTGTTTATCCTCGCTTCCCCCACTCAGTATATTAAAAGCTTTTGAACACACCTCAACCAGAGAAAGGAATAGAAACCATCAAGTACTGCCCAATGTTGAAAGCGGTAGTATTTTTGAGCAAGTCCTTAGCGTCGTTAATGGCACTTCGTTTATATTTCAATAAATGGATCCTTACTTATTTGAGACCGACACTGGTGTTCCTCAAGGCTGCGTTCTCAGCCCTATTCTATTCGCGCATTTTATTGACGATGTACACGAATACTTGCCTGGTGGTGTTTCTATGGGAGGCACCGTCATCAAAGTCTTGCTATATGCTGATGACCTAGTTATCCTTACAGATAATCCCCACACGCTGCAACTGCAAATTAATAAACTGAAGCAGTACTGCGATAGCTGGGAACTGAAAATTAACACTGAAAAGTCAAAAATAATGATTTTCCATCATTCAAAACGCATCAGAAGATTACAGTGTGAGAGTTGGCAACTGGCTGGTGAACCTATTGGGGTCGTTGATAAATTTAAATATCTAGGTCTCCTACTAACCCACGACCTCGATTTGCGTTCACATGTTGAGGATAAAATAGTTAAGGCAAAAACAGCAATAAACCTAATGTGGTCAAGATTTTATTGCAACAAAAATGTTGACACAGCATCCAAATTTAAAACATTTAATGCCACCATTAACGCTTGCCTTTGTTATGCAAATCAAATTTTCGGGTTTAAGAAAATCGAACAGTTTGAAAGCATACAACGCTTCTTTTTTAAACGTATCTTTAAACTTCCCACAACAGTCCCTAACTATGCCATTTACGTAGAATCAGGAATTCCGAAAATCTATTATAAAATAGATCTTTTATTATAATAAAAAAGGGCGCAACACCAATCTTCAGAACCAGCTACTAAGATATGCTTTTCGCTGCAAATTAAAGCCTTTTAGTGACTGGTGCGATCTGGCAGCAGAATGTGGTGTGGAACTAAACTTAACCCTGGAAAATATCAATGGCTGGCAATATATATTTTATGATCTTATAGCGCAGATAGACGAACGCTTTTATGAGAACTGCCTGAAAAGGGCGCAAACCTCCGACTCTAGGACCATATATAGAACTCTAAGCCATTCATTGGACACAAATAACTTATTTTTGTAATGAGTTAACAACCTACAAAATCAGAAAAATATTCAAAATCAGAACAGAGACTTTAGGCCTAAATTTTTTACCGCGAAGACAGGATCTTCAAAGAACATGCAGCCCCTGCAATTTAAATGTCTATACTCCTCGAAATTTGTTGGTCCCGTTTGCGTTGACGGGATTCGGAGGACAAGATTTAACAGCGAACTCTACGAGCTGTACAGCGACATCGACCTGGTCAGAAAAGTTCGCATTAGTCGTCTAAGATGGTTAGGACGTGTAGAGCGAATGGACACCAACGCTCCGGCCCGGAGAGTCTCCAATTCCAACCCGGAGGCCGGAGGGACAACGCAGTAGAGGAAGACCTCGCCTTAGGTGGCGCGCGCAAGTGGAAGGGGACCTCAACCAACTTGGAATGCGCAACTGGAGGCAGTTAGCCAAAGATCGCGCTAACTGGAGAGGCGTATTTTTTGAGGCCCAGGTCCACCCCGGACTGTAGCGCCACCTTAAGTAAGTAAGTAAGTCCTCGAAATTAGGAGAATTTATTTCTCCAAGAGTTTTCTCACACTTCAGGAAGCAAACGAATTGTTGAACGGTGTTTTTGGTTGGAAGTCGCTTTCCCAATATAGCAAACATGCCTACAAGTATCGCATCAATAGCTTTTTGAATTTGTGATCTTCAAAATTGTACAATATTAAAATGGAAAAAACTGAAACACAATCATACAGTCAGAATTACTTTTGTATAATAATAATTAATCAATGTTTTTTATTATATTAATTTTTTTAATTTATAAAATGTATCAAGAAATGTCACTCAATCGGCAGACGGCAATATACATAAAGCCACGCTTTTCTCTTTGTATAATATGTAAAACTATGTACGTTATCATTGAATTTATTTAAATAAATAATAATAATAATAATAATAAATAAATGGATCCGATCTACTAGAACCGTACATTTAGAGACACTTTACCCAACGTCAAGCACAGTCTCTATACTTTCACAGGGTTAGGTTAGGTCAGGTATGCGGATTTTCATGGAGTACTCCGTGCCAGGCTTATGTAGGTAAATATTGGGGGAAAAGGTTGTCCCTTGCTCATAATAATCCTGTACATAAATACCCGTAATTAAGCACTCACTGTGCTGTTGTATACCAAGACCAACCATCATGTCAAGCACAATTTCTTCCATGTGACACCGCAGAGTGTTGTGCGCCGTTGCGGTTCCTACGAGGGTGGAAAGAGATGTTCTATCCTTCCGTATAAAAGTCTCAGTTTTGGCTTCATTGAAGGTTGGCCATAGCATTCTTGTGGTATGACAAGTTTCTAGTGCAGTCCGCATCTAGCGTTCGCCTCTCTTGTGGCCCTTCTTCCTGCATCAACCTTGAGTGAGCATGGCAGGATATTCACAGGGGGATCAACTTGTTCTGATACAGCTGTCAAACATGTCAAACATATTCCTGGAATGCCCTCATACCCCGGAACCTAGCAGAGCAATACCTTGTGCTGAGTACCAAGAGTACGAAGTTCTGCACGACAGCATTTCACAAGCTTAGATTTTATTTCTGTTGCAATTAAGGCTTTTATAGCTGCTTGGCTGTCGATAAAGAAGGTAATACCTTCGGGTGGTATTGCCTGCAGACTCACGGGCTGCTGTTGTCACTGCCAGGAGCTCTGCTTGGAAGATACTGCTGTGGTCGGGAAGGCGTACCGATTTTGATTTACCCAACGACTCGGAGAATACCCCACCCGGTTTCCATTCTAGATCCGTCCATAAAAAGGCTATGGATTGGGTGTATGACATATGAGTCCATCCCTCCATTCTTCCCTGCTGTGATAGGCGCTCGAGAAAGGTTTTATGAACTCTAAGTATGGCGTAATGTAGTCCGTGTTTGGTAAATAGCCAAAATATTTCTGTAGGATCAACGAATGACCCTTTTCCAGTTAACTGAATGGCTTATTCTCATGGCACTAATGGTGGCGGAAGATTGTATACAGCAGCAGAATGAGGATAGCCTCAAGACCTGCCGTTGGATTAGCCCTCATCGCACTGTTGGTGCTGATACACGCTAGTCTTTGTACATTCGTAATAGCCTTTAGGTAGGTGGCTTTGTTGGTTGCCGGCCACCCTACGAGGCTGCCATATTGCAGTAGGTATAGGTCTTAAGCCATGTTCATTCACATGTTAATTTTAGGGGATGGTCTCTAGGTTTTTCCAAAAATTTTGCTGCGAGAGTAGAAGGCTACTGTGGCTTTTTTAATTCTCTCGTAGGTGTTCAATATCCAATCTAGTTTTTTGTCCAGTATAAGTCCCAAGTACTTTTCGCTGTCAGATATTCTGAGGGGTATACCGCCAACAGAAGGTGTGACCAACTGTCGTATTTTATTTTTTTTTTTTGTGGAAATAATCAGTTCTATTTTCAGATCTAAAGTTAGGCCGCAGTTCCGGGTCCAGGTGTCGAGGGTTTTTTTTTGAGCGCCACCAATTTGTGTGGTGAGTGATGGAAGGAATTTACCTGTTGCCAAAACAACACTGCGGCAACAGCGTAAGCCGTTGTTTTGACGCCGCTGTTTCTAAGCCACCTTCACAGGGTATTTTACAAACTCTGCTGCAGCACAAACATCTCACCGCCTTTCGATGCCTTTCCGGTGTGATTTGCCAACTCCCTGCCCAGTCAAGGAAACTAATACAAAAACGACAACGTTCGAAGTGTATAAAGTCTCCTTTCAGGAGGCGCCACTATCTTAACAGTTAATTCCACTATGACAACTGGAAAAGTAGTTGATTTAAAAAAAAAATACTGCACGTACAAATTCCCCACTCATCGCCTCATCCTAACTCCAGATAAAATGCTGGAACGTGATGTTTGCGTCAATTCGTAGCAATACAAGGGCAGAAATTCGTATACATTACCGTCATCCCCGAGGAGGTATTATCTTGAACGGTCTTCTGTGTGGCACACTCGAACAAAACTTCCTCAATCAAAAGAGAAATGATTGCCCCCCAGATGCAATCACCTTACCGCCATCTACACCCAAGGATATCTCAACCTCGTAAGTGGCAAATGAAATTGCAAAATAACGCTAATATTGCAAATTCACAGCTCCATATGGCTGGCAACGCGTGTTGACCTGCTGTCCATACATACGTGGAGCGATTATAGATGGAAATACTAAGAACACCACGGGCAACGGTGTTGGCCACTTTTGCGAGACTCCGACTCCGACACATATCACGACTGCCAATTCAATTTCAAATCTCCGGAGCGCATGGTGTGCAGCAGCGAATCATATTACCACCTGGTATGCCCCGCAAAAATAACGATTGCGGAAGAACGTGCAGTGCAACACCTGACTGCATTGCACCACCACAGGAAGCACAAGAGCATTCATCAGAGGCATCCTCCGCACATCCAGAAATATGTGAATGAATAAATTTTCACCACTCACCGGCGGCTAAAGAGCAAAAAACGAGCAAAATATGAGTCTAAGGCCGCACGCCTAGGTGCGAATGGCTTCCCTTTCCCAGGTGTGGTTCGTCCTTTGGGTGGGCATTTTTTCGGGTGAAAACAAGCTAAAACTAAACCCAGTACAGCTAAGCATGCAGAATACCTACATCGCAACAATCCTTGTGTGCATGTAGGATATGTTAAACGTGCGCATAACGAGGCGGCAGGCGGGAAACCACCACAAACTAGCAGTATAGTCGTCATTGTGTTTATGGAGCGGCACCTGTTCCGGTGGCGTTTTTTCACCTGCTTTTTGTTGAATGGAAGTTAGGTCTGTCTGTTGAGCAAATCATATAGACGGGGGGTGGAGAAAGGAGAATGTTGTCATCGTGCGAGAGGGATTTGTTTGCCCGACTTGTGTGCTCGGTGTACCTACTGCTTTCCGAGACAACAGCATCCTATTGGCTATTATATACCTATACTCATGTGCAGGTTGCCTTTTGCGAGGCAAATTTTGAAAGTTTTTCCACTGCCAGCAGATGGGATACGAGATACGAGTGAAACGCTGCAGGCAATGAAAATATGAATGGCACTAGCTTTTTCGAGATTTACTCCTTTTCCGGTTGTTGATGGTTGTGCTGTGCCGGGGCGGCTGAGGCGGGCGCCGCAATTTACGACAATGTATAAGCGTCTATTTGAGGCAGCTCTTAAACAATCCCTGCTGAGGCATGCAGCGAAATCCAGGTGATATTGGATTTTATCTCTAAAAGCTTGGCAGTACATTTGCAGAGTGTTGGAAGAAAATTGGGTGCTTCGTTCATTGAACCGCACCGTAAGAGGAGCAAAACAGAGGCAGCTGGTAGTTTACAATAACGGAATACTGCTGCGTTTGTCTTACATGGACGCGCTGTGTTGGGGATTTATTGCAAGCCGGTTAATTGGTTTAATTTCAGCTAGAAGATGAAAGGTATTTGCGTTGTTGTACAGTTTGTAATTTTTGTAATTGGAATTGGTTGTAACTTGTAAGATATGGCTTAAGAGTTATTTTTTTGTTTTTTCTTGGTTTTAGGAAAGGCTGTTGTTTTGCTTTAAATACCAGTCAACTAGGGCTCAGTTATAGCGTTCCAACTCGATGGGAGAGATGAGGCAATCACCATCAACGGCGAGTGCTACAGAACGATGCTAACTGATTAATTTTAGCCAAAATTTAACGATATGGAGGAAGGAGGTAGACGACATGTGGTTCTAGCAGTAAGGGGCTACGTGCTTCACAGAAGATGCAACGATGGACATTCTGCGTGAACGATTTTAGGGAATATTTATCTCGGACAGAGGTGGCCACGAAGATCGTGCGATTTGATCCCGGTAACCTCTTGTGCGATTTTCTGAAGTCGCAGGTCTATGCCAATAAGCCACAATCGAGCGATGCCCTTAATTCGCTCAATTTCAGGCACATCTAATGCGACATAGTCAAAAATGCACCACTTGGAAATTTCAACGAGGTTATTATTATTTATACACTTCCCAAGTAGAAATTTGGGAATATTTCCTAAGCTGATCAAGCACAGGCGCCTCACCAAATTTCAACTTTTTAGAATTAGTGGTTCTTGAGATAGCTATAGGGCTTCAGAAATTATAAAAAAAAAAAAGAAAGACCGAAACTGACTCACTGACAGCTTGACTGACAGATCATCAAAATAATGGAGCACTTCCCTCTATATTGTTAGCCTAAATGTAATCTACCCATCAACTCGGTATAGCTTTGTTGAGCAGGGAAAGCCCTCCTGCTCAAAGGTATAACAGATTAGAGTGGGTTTGCACAATGCAGCTCGTCAAGTGAGACAGGCGTATTGAGTTAAGTCTCTCATTATTGGCATCTGATCGAATAGGGCGCTTGACGAGTTCGCGCAGTGTATCAATATCGTTAGAATCTTTTTAATTTTGCACAATGGTCTTGTGGTGCAAAATGAACAAAGACACTCCCATACTAAAAAATGCTTGTATTTAATCCCTCTATAAAAAAAAAGTTATTAATTTAATTTTTTTCAAAGTTATCGTAAAACTTTACGTTAAACTGACAGTTAGTTGTGCTATCGTATTTTTTATTTTTCAAAATTTAGTTAGTCACAAGTGGGATGGGCGCTTTCGATGCCTAGTGCTGAAAGGGGCATAATATAGCCAAACCTTACCAATCCCACCTACGAGTATGTCTATATTCGAGTACGCAAGAAACTCAGACCATCTATAAATGACACAATCTTTAGTCCTTGGCACGGCCACTCGTTGTTAAATTCCAAGACTTTAAGTCGTCTCAACTTTCTCAAATTCTATGAGGATTTATCACCCGAACGTCGAATGAGTCTTTAGCTTTACCCTACTAAAGTCCAGTGCAGCCCATTAAACGTAACAGTCCAGTATTACAGCCACTTATTCCCCTAATAACAAACTCATAAGGACTTCCAATGCACTATCATGTGGACTCCACTGGACCTTTCATTCCATTAAGACTCATGAGATACTAGTACGAGTACATGCCAACTTGATTGGTAATTCCATAATGAATGTAAAAAATATCATGAATGCGAACCATCTCAGTCCGATACCGTTGGGTACAGTTATTTCCTAAGAAAATGGATGCCCAGCTGTATGCTATTTGCAATTGAATGCAAAGCTGGATTTAAATTAACCAAAGAATTCCTGGGGTTTTAGAAATTTTCTCCCAATTCCATTTATGTGCTTGAAGAGAAGTATATACTTGGGAAAGGATTTTCTGCAAGGCTTAGCTATAATTTTGTTGTGCACTCTTGTACGGGTATATAGAGAACGACCAGAAACGTGTATCGCATAAATCGTTGAGCTCATCGAGTATAGAACGACAAACAATTGGCTTAGATTTTGTTTAAGTATATTTTTTGTTTGCCGGAAATTTGAATTTTCCAAGCTGGGAATACCCAAACCGTAAACAGATGATGGTGATTTTATTTATTTCCTTTCGTCTCCGGATTAAGTTATGTGGAGCGGCGTATAATTGGGTTTTAAGTGATATTTTTGGGGACTTACATTTGAGTCGCTTTGTCCGTTTTTGGAGTTTGAAGATGCATTTAGGACGAGGGTAGGGGTATATTTGTTTTATTAGTTCGAAAGGTTGAAGTAGGGCCTAGGCTGTATAAATGATTTCCTTTACGGTTAAAGAGGAGCTAGTCATGTGAATATACTTTTGGGCAATCAGTTGGATGTAGGCGCAGTAGCCTAGTGCTTAGTGTGTTGGACTACTATGCGAAGGGTCGAGGTTCGAATCCCACAAAAAACTCAAATTCAAACTGAGGGTTTTTTTTCACTGCGCCACCTCTCGCGAACGACTGACAAACATCTGAGAGTATAACTCTCTTGAAAAAGCTTCTCAATTCGCCGTTTGGAGTCGGCATAAAATTGTAGATCCCTTCCATTCGTTCCAAAAATGAAAAACTCACACAAAACGAATGGTTGTGAGAAGCTAGGCCTAGAGTCCCTCCGGACCTGTTGCACCAACTATTTATTTATTAATCAGTTGGATGAAGCATTTTTCGCTTTCCATTTTAAATTCATTTTTATTTAATTCTTTCATTAACTAAAATAATAGACAAAAACGATTAAATCTAATTTAAAACTAACATTTACCTTATTTTAGCTTACTGGCTCTAAGCGAGCGCTCTAAACTTAACAATATCCTTAAAATGTTTGCCTTTCGGCCTTAAATCTATCTATATAATTGATTTGTTATGTTTTTTTCTAATTTTCAAGAAACCTTAGAAAACTTGAATTCTTTATTAAAACTACTTAAATCTAAACTAAATGTAAACTACCTAAACTACTTAATTTACAATTTACATTACCTATAATCAAGATGGTGAGCAATCTCATCGATTGGTCACCATCCTGATCGCGTCCTTGGTTGCCTGTCGACCGCCAGCAGGGGTTCATCTGCGCTGCCGAGACTCGATCGAGGCCATAAGCGTCGGTCAAGTCTTGGAAGCGCTTTTTCATGTTGGCTAGCCCGGCCCCTCCCAAAGACCCCCTACTCTAAACCTAAACCTACTAATTTATATCGAGCTTAAAACTAAGGAGGATGATAAGTAGCGCACCGGCCTGGCAGAGCGTATTCACTCTCACCTCTCCCTCAAGCCACCAAAATTCGGTGAACTGCTTTACCGTGTCGACGGCGATTGTATGGTACTAAAACGGAGGAGCTCTTGAGCATTGGCGGCGTACCCGTCGTGGATGAGCCGCTTATCCCTCGCGCCGCGGTAGCTGTGGTACAATACCAGCACACCATCTTTTGTCTGGACTAACTCTTTCATATCTACATGAAGAAATGCCTCAGGCGGGATATAGCCAGACCGAAGCGTGGTACATTAAATTGGGGTAGTAAGCCCCTGAGATCAGGTTATTATCACTGGCCATCGCTCTAGCAACGTGCCTCCGAATCATCTTAATAAGGAAAGTGTCAATCCTATTCAGTCGGGCCCCATTGTATAAGGTCCTGTTGGGATAGTATTTTATGGACTGAGATTCAGGAGTTCTAAACAACCCTAGACAGGCCCTGAGACATTGCCTCTCGAGCACCCGAATCTTTTCCATATAGGATGGCGCTATATTGAACCACATGGGACAGCCATAAGCGATGATAGGCCTTATAAGGGCCACGCAGCAAATGACCTTCACCCTGGAGTCAAGTAGACTGCTGCGAAACAGTCTCCTTGTCAGAGCGTAGGCCCTCTAAGCCCAGAAAGACAAGCACCTTAATGTTTGTAAAAATAAAGATACTGGTCGAGCCGGATGCCGAGATACCTGACGACGTTTTCACCACCAATGGTCGTCCCTGCTGTCCAATAACTGTTAATTTTCTCCAGTTTTTTCTGGTGTCCCTAGAGGCCTCAGCTAATGGAGTTCTGAACAGGACTGTTTCCGATTTTTGGAAATTGATTTTCATTTGCTCGAAGTCCCGCAGCAGAAGGATGTTGATGACCTCGATTTTTGGTCCTGACCTGTACGCCAATAAATCGTCTGCGTCCGCTATAGAGTGTCTGAAGGAATCCACCAGATCACTTGTGTAAATATTAAACAGGACCGTAGAATTCACTGCTCCCTGTTATAAGCCGTTTTTAATTTAAAAAACCCTGCTCGAAGTCACGTTGCCAGCTTTGACAATGAACTTCTTTCCCATAAGCATGTCATAAATCATATACAGCAAAGGTTTCTGAATGCCCATTCTGGTCAGCTTATAAAAGAGCCCCTCGAACTATATGGTATCGAAGACCTTCTTAAAGTCGACCAGGCAGGCACCCGTGCATTGCTTCTTACTTTTATTCCACTGAATGTCGGAGACCAGTTTCGACGCGGCATGAATAGTGTCATGCTAAAGCCAAACTGGTTGTCCGGAATAATCTTATTTTCTTCAACCCATCTTAAAAGAGATCTATTGACGACTTTCTCGAATACCTTGCTAACATTCGGGAGCAAACTAATTGACCGAAGAATGGCAGGGTTTGTCCTATCTTTATCATTTTTCGGGATAGGGTATACCACCGCTATTTTCCACTGCACCGGATAATATGCATTAATCAGTGCATTGTTAAATAGCGTGGCGAAGATATCGATCGCTTCTAGTGGCAGGTGTCTCAATACGACGTTTGGGACTCCGTCAACTCCCGCCGAAAAATGTTTTTCAGTGACTCAAGGATGCACCAGAGTTCATCTTTACCCACGAACAGGTGTTGGATAACGCATTCAACCTAACGTGGATACTTCAATCCATCTACATCGCTAGAGAGTCTATAGAAATAGAAACAGATCTTTCATATGTTTACCGTCAGCTATGCCTCGACAGTAGTCTTATATCTCTGCAGATTCATGTATGAAACTCATTTCCTTGACGCGACATATCATCCAATTGCTACATCCCGCATATGTGAGGTATTTTTAAACTTCCATTAAACGTTACGTAGGGAACCAACTGTTTTTGAGTTCAGTAAGTTAGCAAGACCTCCTAACCTACTTACCTGAGCTGTGAACAAATTTAGTGAATTTCAATGAAATCACCCGTCAACTGGCGAACTTTTCATTGCATTATATAGGCAAAGCTTGACCGTATGCCAAAGGTTAAGGTCAAAGCAAAAAAACCGTCATATGGATCCTGATCCTGATCCGTTTTTGGGTAACTGCATTTCAAAAGTGTAAAAGTATTTCCCCAACACGATAAACCAATTTTTAAGTCTCTCCGTCTCTCCCTCACTCTCTCACCTGCTTGTTGTCTTGATTCTAGACACGAACTACAGTTGGAACGTATCTGACATTATACACGCGCAAAACAAATCCATCTATACCCGAACGTAATGCAATCCCACACAAAAGTCGATGAAGAAAAATTCCTCTTTCGAAAATGCAATCGAATTTAATTTTCCTTTCACATGCGGTTTGCATGGATATGGTGAAGACGGCTTCGTCGTCGTCGTCGTCATCATCATCGTTCACTACATGCCTTGTAGCGGTGAATATTTCCCAAAAAGAGGATTCTTGTAAACCGAAAACTTCCAATTCAATATGTGATATAGTGATACGTACCTCGTTTAGGTAAATTGCACAAATGTCCCCAGCAATTGCATTCAACAAATCCCTGAGAATTCCTCTTTTTACCGGAAAATCACTCCACTCATTGATGCTAGAAATAGTGAATTTCTTGCAAAGGAAATGCGAGAAATAAAAAACGATGAAGTCTTACCACAGCTACGTGATTACTCAAAAGGAGTTTTCGAAATCATTGTATATATAGTGGGTCTCTATATACAGTGATAGAATGTGAGGATGCATCTCTTAAATCTTCCGATACATGTTTTGTTTTCAGGTTAAGGTAGTGTCCCTGGATGGTATCAAGGTGGCAATTTGAAACCAGAAAGGGCTATCTACTGACACAAGACAAATGACAATAATTCGAAACGATATGGACTTGTTATTGTTTGTGTTGTATTTTTAAATTGCATAACGAAAGGCAATGATGTTCAGAGTTGACAGATATGCTAGTTTGTGTTCGCATTGGACAGATTTCGAATGCGATGGGAAACTTACTTGGTATAGTGTTTTGAATGAATTTGTTTGACTTGTAGGTGTCTCGTTATGTAATTTTGTCCATATTTTGGGAAGTTTCTTATTCAAACACTGTACAACAAAGTTCCAGATAGTAGGGACTTAAGTATTGCTACACTTATTTGACGTTGTAAATAATTGGCGCTTGATTTGTTTACCAAATTTTGTACACTATTAAACGTTTGTATTGAATTTATAATTCACTGGCATTCCATGTGCAATATGCCAGTAGATTGAGAAGTTGATGTGCAGCAGCGCCATCTAGTAGTGATCTACAACAAAATCACAAAAACCTTCTCCATTAAAAAATCCATGTACAATTGTGCATATGTACGTGTCACCTTGCAATGTGATCTGTCAAACTGTATAGAAGTTGATAAGTTGCAGCGCCATCTAGCGGCGAGTTACAAAATAAGTGGATAAAATAATGTCCACCTTCTCCTCGGAAAAAAATCTATACAAAAAATGCCGACTTTCAAAACAATGGAATGGAATGCATTACATAAACCACATTACATAAATTACGATGTCCTTTTTACCACTAGTGTATAGAAGTACGAAAGTGAATTAACCTGCGTTATTTCAAAATTTTGCTTTTGAGTCTGTTCAAGACAATATCCTTGGCAATTGTCATTTCTTATCACAGTCTGGTGTCAGTGTCACATTGTAACATCGTTACCGTTTGAATAAAAGAATGCTCAACTTTGTGTTATACACTTAAATTTAAGAACTCACTTTGACAGCTAACTTTATTAAAGCATTTGCTTTGACACTCGCGTTTTGTAATGCTTATTTAGTTTTTACTATCTTTTGAGAACCATTTTCTAATTTTTGTCTACCAACTTTCATCATTTTTATGTTCAAATTTAATAATAAGTTGTACGTATTCATTTTGAATGCAGTGGATATAAATAAATATCAGTCGCACGTCAGTCTAATGACAATCTCATTAAAAATTACTGGAAAAGAAAGAGTTAGCAAACTAACGAGTATTTACTCTTGGATTCGTAAATTTTTTGTTTAAATATGAACGATTTCTACTCGTTACTCGTTACTTTGCTAATTTTTTGCTTCGCTGCAATTTTTTTTGAAAAACTTTACCAGGTTGCGTTACATCTATATCGATTGTATTCAATTTATATCGAGTTGGTAAATATACCTCATATTTCAATCCGAACAATGCCATAATCCACTCATAATAGACAACAATAAATTCGCATTTATCAATACTGCACTCTCTTTGAATTTGTCCCGCTCGAGGGATAATACGACCGACTTCCGCAGATGTTGGGTTGCAGCACTTTAGTGGAATGAACGTTACACTTTTGCAGCATCCAACTTGGTAAAGTTGTTCGTTCCTTGCCCTAGTAATCGTACTGTTTCGTGTTCCACAGTAGGCTGTGCGCTCTCGACCCGGTAGAAGTTTATCAATTTCCACTATCGTGCTTGTAAATCAGGAAAGTTGTGCATATTTGCACACAGCCTATATGCCACACTGAAGAAGCCTTTAATATGCCAAAATTGAATCGAGTTTATAAATTAATTCTCCATGTTGCATTATGAACATTTAATAAGTGTATCTGGGTGCCTATGCCAAACAAATAAGATATGGAAGGGCTTTAAGACATAATATGCTAAAAACTGAAATGAATTCTTTGTGCGAGTAATACAAAAAAAAAAAAAAAAAAATGCTGGAACATTTTTCTTTGCAATACTCTGCTTTGAGTACACCTCGCTCTGGCATCGTAAATTTCCTGCAGCCACCCTTATCAGCATGGGATTTTCAGTTTTCCAAACATTAAATAGATATCGAAACTTATGATGATGGGATCTGCTTTTGTATACAAGAGCTCGTCTTGATTAATGAAATCTACCTTGCAGAGTGGCATGCTGTACATACGATGTGCAGTTCCCATTTAGATGGATGACATTCGATAATTCCCTCCAGCTATCATCTGCACGTATATAACGATCCTTGCGAAACGTGAAGAGCATTTATTTTTCGAATTATCATCAAGCATTTGCAGAAGCTCTTTCTTGCGGCACATCGATAGGTTGTCCTCTCAAAAGTCTACTGCGGTGATTGTGTTTTAGATTGCATGAACTTTACGTGCCTGCGTCGACATTCAAATTGTTCTCGTTATTCGACAATTATTATTAGCATCAACATCGCAACTCTCAAGCAACGTTGAGAAGTGCCTGATTTTTAAATGATTTTTCTGATTTTTAAGTGACAATCTCCGACTTTCACCATGACAAAGATTCAAAAGTTGCGTACGTTTGGGTCTACGAAAGTTTCCTCTTTAACACAGTTAATAAATTTTAATGACTTTCCGTTGAACGAAGCGGTATGCACCTGCATCGGAACGGTACAGACAACAATTTCTCTCTTGAAATAAAATGATTTCCTTCCCTGAAGTGTATATTCCCTTAATCCTAAATGAGGTACTTTTCCGGTAAAGAGGCTTTTTTGATAGTTTTCCCCCATCAACTTGTGTGCCATTACACGTGTGTCTCACGTTATAACAGTTTTTCAACTTGAAAAGTGTGGAGTTGAACAATTTGCATTTCCGCGTACTGCTTATGAAAGCAAATTGGATTCGCTGTCAAAAGAACAAGCAGCGACAGTAAATTACAAAAATTAGCAAGGAACTATAAAATTTACCTTGGGATGGAAATTTGATAAACGACGTAGAGGTAATGAAAAGTAAATCTAATGATGATTTCTTATTTTATGTGCAAACTGAAGTAGGCAAAGTTTTATAACATTCATGGAGAAAGTAGCAAAACCCTACGCTATGAATTGTGTAACAGTTTCTGCAGTAGACTTCATCTCAAATAATTAAAATATAAGATGATGTGTCACTTGATGACTGTGATTTGGACTGAGTTTTGTTTTTCTTTTCAATATGTTTAAACTATATTATCTTAGAAGACGCTTTTCACGAGAACTGGATTTGAATAAAAAAAAAAAGTTTTAGACACATTTACATTAAGTTAGTTACCTACATAATTCCTTCTTGTGCATCATCGTCCATCGTATGCGGTCTTTGGCAAATTTTCACAGCTCTCTACGGTATTGTTGTCATTCAAATAAACTGCCCATTTCACAAACCATTTCGGTCATGATTATCGAATGCGCCTGACGCGTAAAGTTTCCAATTCTACTACAAAAAATGTCATCCTTCACTAATTTAGCATTCATATATATATCTATACTAGCTGATTCGACATCGACATACTTCATGTTATTCGGTCAATTCAAGTTTTTAATGCGCAACAAAAATACAACTAAAGCCGACTTTCAATTTTAAATTGGTTGGCAAATTACCCAAATCCAATTGTACCGGAACGAAATCAAATGCAGTTGGTTAACATTACTCTTCATAATGCAATTTTTCAATAGACATCTGACAGCACACAATAGCAAGTCCGTCCAATTCAATTGGAATGAGGAAACCGAAACGTAAAGGGCACCTGTCATATTGCACAATAGCAAGTGGAACAAACTAGCCAGTTGGCGGTTTTTCGAATCATCAACAAATGTCAAAGTCGATGTGCAGCGTCATCTATTTTCCAACAAATGTACTAGAAACAGCATGTGCTACTCTGCTGATTCCGATTGCATTGTTGTCTATCTCGGTCTCCAGTTTGGACGACCCCATGTTGTTCTTCTGATAATCTTTCTCGAAGTTGCAATAAATTCGCTCGATTGTATGTACGTTTACATTCCAATCTGAGCCTTCTTCGGGATTTTTGTTTTCACGAACAGTTATACCACCGTCGCACGTAGTGCGTAACGACTGCGACGTAAAGGTTTGACGTTTGACCTCCTGAGAATGGGTAAAGGCTGAAATCAATCAATAATATAAGTTTAAACATTTTAGCATATATGCCCTTCGAGCTATCACTTTTCTTACTCACTACGCGCACTATCCCTTCCAGTTTCTTGTCGAATTTTCACATCGTACAGTTTTCAATTACTATCATGCAATCTGTTGCTTTTTCGTTTCATTGCATAAAGAATTATTGCAAACAAGCCTGTTGCTTTTTCTTTTCGTCGGAACTTGGAATTACTGCTCAAACAAACCAAGATCTTGTTTGGATCATATATATATTAGGTTACATAGAAATAATCCTGCTAATTTTAGAACGGCTATATTTGACCTCAAAATAAGTGACCACTGTTTAACTACTATTCAACTTAACCTCAGTATCTCCAGAATAAAATTGTGCAATAACAAAGAGTTCACTAAAATTGATTTTACAGCTCTAAAGTCAGCCTTAGTTTTTGAGTTTTGGGATGAAGTATACAGAGCAGAGGATCCATCTACTGCCTTTGATTTGTTTCTTAACAAACTACAAATGCATTTATCTCGCGCAAGTATACATATTAAAAAAAATAATAAGTTGAAACCTCTCAAGCCGTGGATGACTGGTACTCTGATCACTAAAATTAGAAAGAAGAATCATCTGTTTAAGTGTTTAAAAAACATCCCAACAACTTAAGACTGAAAGGATGTTATGATAAGGTGTGTCGGGAATAGGCTAGCTCAAAATTTAGGTAATTCCAAAAGAGAATGGCAGGTTGTCAACGAAATTTTGAACAAAAACAAATCTTATTCTGATATTGCAGTCACTATAAATAATACGACTCTATCTGAGCCCTTAGAAGTTGCCACTGTGTTCAATGACTATTTTTCAAATATTACAAAGGCTATTCCTGTATCCGCAATAACTAATAATTTTAACTGTCAATGTGATAATTCTAATTTTTCTGTGTATGACACTTTCCAAAGACAAAGCTTTTTCTTTGAAATTTTTTCACCAATTGAAGTTCATAAAATTATACAATCCCTAAAAGCGTCAAATTCAATCTCATTTGATCAAATCTCAAGTAATTTCTTAAAAAGAATATCGTTCCTTGTTTCTGATGTTTTATGTCATATTTTCAATTTAAGTATACAAAAGGGTATTTTTCCGGAATTACTTAAAACAGCTGTTGTAATACCACTTCATAAAAAATTTGATACCATGTCTTTAAACAATTACCGTCCTATATCCCTGTTATCTGTTTTTTCCAAAGTCTTTGAAAAAGGGGTCAAATCTAGAATGCTGTCATTCTTAGACAAAACTAATTTCTTTAGTAATTCACAATTTGGCTTTCGTAGTGGCAAATCTACTGAAGATGCCTTGTTGAAGTTGTGTGGTGAAATTTATACTAGTCTAAATGTTTCTGATATCCCTGCTACCTTATTCATTGACATTACTAAAGCATTTGACATGGTAGACCATAACATTTTGCTTAAAAAACTTTATAACGCGGGTTAGGTTTTATCCATGACTGGTTCTCTTCTTATCTTGTTAACCGTAATCAGAGAGTTAAGATTCAAAATAGTTTAAGTGAGAAAAATCTCATCAACATAGGTGTTCCACAAGGCTCCGTTTTGGGTCCCATTTTGTTTTTAATTTTTGTAAATTCGCTTTTTCTTCAACCTCTTAGGGGTAAACCCACAGCTTTTGCTGATGATACTGCTTTGTCTTATTATGGTAAATGTTATTTTAATTTATATGTGGATGTGAACTACGATCTAGATATACTGCGGAGATGGTTTAAACTTCATAAATTGGTCATAAGTGACAAAACGAAGTTCATGATTTTTAACATTATGGGTAAAATCTGTAATGATATGCCTTTACAATACCATTCGCCAAATTGCAATAGATTCCCTTTTGTTCATCCTTGTACACACCATTATAATTTACCCACATTTGTTTCACATGCCTATTGCACCGCTGACTGCTTTGTAATCGAACGCGTCGACAACTTGAAGTACTTAGGTATTACCTTAGATTATAAGCTCAGTTGGTTGGAGCATACTATGTACTGACAAAAATATCTAAACAATGTTGTTAGATAGATTTTTAATCTCAGCCAATATTGTGATTTAACAATTTTAAAATTAGTCTATAATGGTCTTCTCAAATCTAAACTTCAGTATGGTATAGCTTGTTGGGGTGGTACACATTATAACAAATTAGAGCCTTTGGTAATAAAACAAAAACACGCTGTTCGTATTATATGTAAAGTTAATCGTCGTACTCCTAGTTTTTGATTATTCAAAAGTCTTGGATTTCTTCCATTGAGACATTTGTACTTCTATAAAGTTTTAAAAATATTTTATGAAAGGTCTGGGTACAACTCTCCTAGGGTTTATGAAAACCGTAATTTGCGCATCAACTTTAGTAATCTCGTCAATGTACCTACAATAAATAAATCCCATTTTTCCACCTTCTTCAATGTTACTGCTCCACGTTTGTTCAATAAAATACCTTCAAGTCTGAGATGTGAGCGAGTTAGATCCGTATATCTTAAAAATGTAAAATGTTGGCTCTTCTCGTTAAACTACGCTGTAATTGGTAATTTACTGAATCCTTTGGTATGATTTCTTTTGTTGTATATTTTTTGTATTATTTGTATAGTTGAATTTATACTTATTTTTATCGCATCCCCATCGATAAATAAATCTTAAATTTTTTTAAGTATATACTGTACATTCGCCTCTTGTCAAAATCTGACAACAGAATGTACATAACTGTTTCAGTTTATAACTTAAATGATCTACTATCTTGTTATTTATCTTTGAATTTGTTTTAAACTTTTGTATAACTTTAAGTTATTAATGAAGTAAAGAAATTAAATAAAAAAAAAAAAAAAAAATGAGCAGAGCAGTCTTACTTCAAAAATAAGAAGAAAACTAAATGCAATATTCAATAGCCGCGTTCCATTGACTTCTAGTCGGAATACATGCACGTTGAGAAATGAGTCCTCCGAAATTCTTACCCTTGAGCAGTTTATTTATAGTTTAGAAAACGGTTCAAAAACAAAGTGCATGACTGGATCGAAAACAACATTCTACTTTGGTTAAAAAATCGGCTGAGTAAGCATTTTCTTAAATTCTATCCAGAAAATCCGATAAACAAACATTACTCAAAATAACGTAGGTATAAAAGTCAGATTTTTCAAAATTATAATTAAAATTATTTTATTATTAAAAAATATAAGTATTTAAAAAAAAAGTGCGCAAGCTAGTAAGTTGATAGGCGTTAGTTTGCAAGTACAAAAACTATAACTTGTAATTAAAACCAGAGACAATAATGAGACATTTAAAATTTAATTCCGACAGTCAAACATGCGTACATATTTGTCTTGGAAAAATGTTAATGTTTCCTTGCCAGAAAGTGAACCTGCTGCCATTTTAATAAGCGCTTAATACCTACTAGCGCTTGAGCGATGAGATGAGTAAACATCAATTAGTAGTAACATAGATAGGTTTACAACCCTTATGGATTAGTTTCAGCTTTTAAAGTTTTATAGAGTTGGGGGCAATGCTAAATCTTGAACACTGGCTGGTTGGTAGACAATACTGATGCTGGTTAAAACTATACGAATACCATCTTGGTAACTCTATTTTAATGGATGGGTTCATGAAACTACAAATGCTATCTTTTGCACATACCAATCTGTCTAACAATAAGTGGTAAAAACTACAAAGTTGATTCCGTTTCATCACAAATATCATGCAGACTTTTAGGCTGCTTGATTCTAATTTAAAAATTATGTTCTTGATTGACCGAAAGCAAATAAAGAATAAATAAAAATCCAAGCCACTGTTCTGTTGAGGCAATTCACGTTCAAATCGATCTAGTTATCTTTTAAAACTAAATTTGCACTTGATTCTACATTTCAATCGTACAGTACGTACACGGTTCACTATTCCTGATCCTATTGTCTCACAAGAAGCAAAAACCATAATCTCCTCTGCGGATATAAGTTTTGGAAAACTAATTTCCAATCCATCAAAGGAATCACCCAACAACTTAATTTTTTTTTTTTTTTTTTTTTCATCAAAAACCGAATAAGTTGAATAGCGAAAGTTTTATCTTCCTTCCACTATCCTCGTCTCGTTTGAAGCCAATAAAATATTCCATCCCTCTCGCGTTCTTTGCGGTAAATCGTATACTGCACTCCAATTTGAGTTGAACAAAATATACACAAACAATATAAAACAAAGTTCCGTCAGTTCGTACTAGGAAATTAAGATTATTTTCAAGTAAAAAGATACAAGTTGAGATTGAACATCAATAAACAAATTCTTTCCTGGTTTCCAGGTACTTGTGGTCGTAGAATGAACTTCAACTGTGACAGTGGAGTCATCATTTTCAATAGGTTGAAGTAGTCAGAATCTATACAACAAGTTGAAGTTTCGCCATTCGGAACTTTGAAATTTATTTGCAAACCATGAAGCTTACATGCTTGGAATTTGATTTCTATGGAGAGTTGAACGACTAGAATATTTTAATGAAGGCTGCCCCACAAAGTCGAACCGAACCATTAAGTTTGGTGACTGCCAATAAATTGAGTGCAGCGATGGGTAGTCCCAATCGGGTTGTAAACTTTGAAGGATTTGCTCTAATCCCAGCCACTTGCAGACGATGCGAATTAATTCGATTAGCGTTGGTTACGTTTTGTTGACTCAATTAAAATATTTTAACAGTCGCAAGGCAAATTCAAATTATATTCTTGTTTAGGGCACTAGAACGATAAAAGATTCAACGTAGATTGTTGATTGACAATCACTCGAAACTATCCATTTAAAAGAATTCAGTTCAAAATTTATGGTAGAAAATATAAGTATATAAGTATCTTCTTTCAATGTTCCAATATAAAAGAGACAATGACGTCTATCTGTGCACGCATAACTCGAGAACGGATCGTTCGATTTTCACGATTTTGGATTGTTGATGGATTCGCATTGACCCAAGAAAGGACATAGGCTAATTTTTGTCGCGAAAAAAAAATTATAAGAAGATGAACGTTTTTATGGGGAACCGCAATTTCAAACAAATTAACAGGATAGAGAACAGGATATTTAAAATTTGTAAGCTTACACATATTATTGATTGATTTCGGCCTTTACCCAGTCTCAAGAGGTCAAACGTGAAACCTTTTACATCGCAGTCGTAATGCACTACGTATGGCGATGGCAACTGTTCGTGAAAACAAAAATCCCGAAGAAGGCTCAGATCGGAATGTATACGTACAAAATCGAGCGAACTTGTTGCAACTTCGAGAAAGATTATCAGAAGAACAACTTGGGGTCGTCCAAACTGGAGACCGAGATAGACAACAACGCAATCGGAATCAGCAGAGCAGCACATGCTGTTTCTAGTACATTTGTTGGAAAATAGATGACCCTGCACATCGACTTTGACATTGACATTTGACATTATTGTTGAAACCGCCAGGTGGCGAGGTTGATCCACTTGCCATTGCGCAATATGACAGGTGCCCGTTACGTTTCGTCATTCCATTTAAATTAAACGGACATGTTATTGCGTGCTGTCATATATTTATCAAAAAATTGCATTGTGAAGAGTAAGGTTAAGCAACTGTTAACAATCAAATGTCAATCAAGCGACGATTTTGAGATGAAAATTCAAAGGGCAAGAAGTTCTCATTCCGCGGATTCCGCTTATTCCGTACGATTTGACGTCTTAAATACAAATGTCATACCGTGCATCTCGCTTTCGATATGACAATTAATAAGTCGCAGGAACAATCGCATTACCTATTTATGTCATTAGTCTTGAATTTTAATGTTCCTTAGAGAATAGAACGAAAAATGTACCAATTCAGGGAAAAAGCGGAAGGTTGGCCGACACGCCAATCATTGCGGTATGATGGATACACATTAGGTCTGTTACTTTACTTTTGTAGTAGGAATGGAAACGACTGTCAAAATGGCCGCGGTGGGGATAAATTCTCTCACAGAGAGAGACACCTAAGAAAAAGTAAGGGAACGCTTTTGTAGTAATCTATGAAAAATGACAGACACATAATTCAAATATTCAAAAAAGTGGTACGAAAAGTCGTTAAAAAATTCGATAAGCTCAAGAAATTTGCTAATTTACTAAGAAAATTTGTTATATCATCTATATAGCGATGATAGTGATCTGGCAGTAATCGAACTTCTTTTGGATGAATCCGAGTATGTGGAAGAGTTAGTACTGATTTAACTACAAGCATTCGATAAGAGAAAAAGCGCCAGTGTATTGAAAATTAAGTGATTGTGATTGGAGATTGTCTCCTTTTACAGCGACGACAGAATTGCGTCACCACTTACGAAAAGAATCCTGAGGAAGAACATTCGATTTCATTTTACCGCCTGCTGATACAATTTTAATATGCAAGAAATCAAAACAAATTCACCCATATGCCAAATGGGACAACAAATCTCAAATCAGCTGTTAATTGTAAGGTGACTGATGACAGCTTTTCCACTTCTTACACCAAGACATTTGTTGAGCACAAATTCGGATGATTCTCAGTGGAGGGGTAATATCTTGCTCTCTCGATGACATTCTCCTTTACGAATTTTTCGAGTTAAGGAACGCCACTGAGTAAAAACTCGTAAGAATTCGTAAAAATTAGTAAAAAATCTTAAGATTTAAAAGTAAAGGAACAGAACTATTACATTTTTATACTTCAGTTTATTTTTTAAATAAAGAACTTGAATTTATTGAAGCAGCATGTGCATTGTGCATGCTCGGATTTATTATTTTCGTTACATTAACGAATTTGGGCGGAACGAAGTTAGCCGGGCCAGCTAGTAACTGCTAGATATGTATCATCTTCTCTGATGGAGCGGAACGAAAGTGAATTTCCTATACGAAAATTGTCTAAGTGTAATCTAAAGCGATAATTTAGAAATACCTGATGAGATCCTCAAACCCCTACCCAGACGTGTGGTATGGGTGCAAGTCTTTCCGCAGATTCTTGAAAGGGACGCTCGATTTTGGGTGAGTGACAACTTAAACGAACACCTGTTACTTTGGTCAGGGTATTCATATTCTAGCCCAAAACAAAATTGTTTTATTTCTGTAAACATACTTTTACTCATATCCTGCCAAATGAATTAAATTTCCAAGTGATGATGATAAATAATCCGCCAACCGCACACGGCCACGCAGTGGGACACTTCTTTATTGCGTTTGTCCTGCAATCCGGAACATAATTGCATTTGAGTTGGATTATTTAGCTGATATTTTGTGGAAATCCTTTGTGGGACTTAGCATGTTTACAGCATAATTCTTCAAACAGAACGCTCGTCGGTGGTTGTAATAAGAGCCAAAGCATTTTTCTTACGACGGATTTCCCGTGCCGACACACTGGGTATTTACTAAATCACAATTCTCACGTAATATTTATGTCAACGATATTACGTTTCCGGGACACACTCCGCCGACCCGCACGGTACACACACCCAGAGAAGGAAACAAGGAATTTGCATTCAAAGTGTAAGTTTCCTTATTACGAACGCGCGAAAACACTCCTGCAGGGATAATACATCATGGGATTACTTTGATGGTTTAAGGTTTGTAATATAAACGTGTGTGAGTGTAGCATGCTTCTACCGTGCAGTTATGTGCACTATGTAGCGCAACGAGCGTTTCATGCTCTCAAATGTTCGTTTGGGTGAGAAATTCCGAGTGGACTTTTGCAAACGAGCATTTGTTGCCTTTGGGTGGCCCCATGATGGTGGTCTTTTACCAGGACGCGGCTTAGTTGTTTGTACCAACATCAATCATATAAATGTAGGTGCCTTGAACTCTTGTAGATGGGGAGGGATATTTTTCTGTGTAACTTCCCTTCTATGTTTGGAAACTGTTGGGAATTCAAGTTTACGCGATGCATTTGAAGCCATTCCGTCCGGAGTATTGGGAACGAGATTTTATTGGAATACAGCAATTAGCTGCCTGTCAAAATGCACATATCCCATTGGCATATGCCAGCTGAAAGTTTAGACTGGTCGGGAATAATATTTCACTCGTCGCACTGATTAGCATTGGCACGCCAATTCACATTTCAGTGTGGCGCATGTGAAGTTTCGTTACACGTTGCATGTGGTTTTCAATTAGCATTCGCATGTGCATTTGATTGATGCTGCAGTCGTAAATCATAATTATCCTTACCCTTTCGCGGGCCAAGTTTTTGAACGTATCTAAAGTTTCTTTTTTAACGTAAGAGCGACGCGAAGGACTTATAATGACGACGAGCATTGAGGAGGAAGTCTGCACGCTTTACTCCGTTTTAGGTGAAAATTAATTTTTAATGACGGTTCAGTCAAACGCAGGAAAGGTTGAGGTAGGCTCAAGATCAAGAAATGAATGGATATTAAAAGTTTAATTTTTTTTTTTTTTAATTTCAATTTGCGGCATTAGAGCCCGCCAACATGCAATATAAACCATAGGATATGGGGTGTTCACCTACCAAGGCTTTTCGAACATTATTATACAAAATTTATCGCGATCGAACACGCGGGAGGAAAAAAATAAAACACTCGGTTGGACTTGTGAGTAACAACTCAACTTTTTACTAAATTTCCTCTTCCTTTTATTACTTACGACTAGTTACAATAATCTGGAAAAGGTCAAACAGAAATACAAAAAATCGACAACAAGTGGTTTTATTGGAAGTACAAAACGTTACATATAAATTACAACTGCAAACGTAAATGCTAGTGTCATTGCTTTGCTCAGATATATTAATTCTGGGAATTGAAATTTAATGAAAATAATGACTAAGCAAATCTGTATGTGGAGTGTAAAATTATATGGGAATGGGATTGGTATCGTGCTAAGCAATTGGAAAATGGCGTCTTAACTCACATGTACATAGCGACACCGTAGATTTGCTACCTCAACTTCTGTTTGTGAGGTAATCAACAACTTTTTTTTTAGTAAGAAGCATTCTGTACTAAATCTGGCTGTATGGCTTCCACTGTGTGACAATAACGTGAACCACAAATTCCTTTGGAACAACACTTGTGTTATTTTATTTATTTTTAGAAATAGAGTTTGTATTTGTTTTGTGGATATTTCTAGTGTGTGCAAAGGTTTGAAATAATTTTTAAAAAAACTGGGAGTAATGGGAAATTTTAGGTTTTTGCTTGGAGTTTTTCACATTAGAAGTCTGGTAGCACTGCATAGACAATGTTCTGACGCTTCAGCATTTCAGAGAGCCAAATAAGGACTGAGTGCAGTGGTGAGTATCAGCGCAACGAAAATATGCTTTTACGTAGGTTTCGGCTAAGCATAAAATACGTATAGACGAAGGTGCGAATAACCAGAGAACAAGGCTTAGATCTTCTAATACAACAAACTCGCATTGACGGTCTTGCATAGTTGCATAAATTATTAACTGGATTCAAGTAGTTGCCTTATTATTGAATATAATCCTAAGCTTCAAACATCGCTACTAATTAAAATAATGTGCACGACTGGGTCGCACGAAACTTTCTCCTTCATCAAATATTTCGGTGAATCAATTGGTAGGTACCTAGGTACAAATTTAAAAAGTGATCGTACATGAAATATAAGAATAGGTAATGTTAAAAAAAAAGTTATTCATTTGGAATGGCAGTACCTACATATCAAATAACAATGTGAGTTTTTAAAAGTTCAAGTTCTACGTAACAGGCAATTTTCGCAAGTTCTGGTTAGAGAATTATCAGCATCTTATGTACTAAGGGTGATTTTTAAGCTGGTTTGGTTTTGGCAACACTGGTTTTGACAGCTGACGTGTGTATAGTACCTTGTGTCACTGTCAAACAGCTTCAGTTTGGTCTGCAATTTAACCATGGATCGTCTTACAAATGAACAACGCTTGCAAATTTTTGAATTTTACTATCAAAATTCGTGCTCGGTTCGAAATGTTCATCGCGCGAGTTACGAATGTCGAATATCCACATTCATCACCTTACTATGATACACCGGCTTGGGTCATCGGCGGAGAACATAAAGCCTTATCGACGGTACCGCTGCTTGATTTGGCTTGTCAACAATTATAACAAGCATCAGTAGCAGAAGCAACAACATCATGCACAACAATTTCGCAGCTTGTCGGCTTATCAGCAATTGTACATAAAATCAGCACCGTACACCAACAGCATCAACAGAAGCAGATAAAACAACATTAACCAACTGTTGGCTAAATGCACTCGCTTGTGGAAAAATCGACGGTACATATGTACATGTTTGCCCGAATAAACCAAGGCCAAGTGATGTGGGCACTTGCTTTGGCTTGCTGTTAAGTACAGTCGAGTGGAGTTGGATTTAGGCTGCGAAGAAGTAAAGACCCCGAAAAAGGAAAAAGAAAATTGTATTCTTTGTTTGATGTTGAGAAAATAAAAAATGATTTATAACGTGTAAATATCTCTTTTTTTCCTCAAATTTACACGAGAAATCTTAACTCGCGCTGCTTCCATTTTATGATCGGCATTCTCGACCTTCTGAGCAGTCTATTCGGAAGATTGTGACCAAATTTCGCACCAAATTTACTTTGTTGGACATTAAACCACCAACACGTTTACGTACTGTGCATAGTGAAGAAAATATTGCGGCCGTATTAGCTAGTGTGACAGAAGACCGCGAAATGTCGATTCGGCGCCGTTCCCAGCAGTTAGGCCTTTGTTACAGCACTACGTGGAAAATTTTGCGGAAGGATTTGTGCGTAAAGCCTTTTAAGATACAGCTTGTGCAAGAACTAAAGCCAGCCGACCTACCACAACGCCGAATTTTTGGTGAATGGGCTCTTGGAAAGCTGGCCGAGGATCCGCTTTTTTATCGAAAAATTGTGTTCAGCGATGAGGCTCATTTTTGGTTGAATGGGTACGTAAATAAGCAAAATTGCCGCATTTGGAGTGAATATCAGCCAGAAGCATTGCAACAGCTACCAATGCATCCCGAAAAAGCTACTGTTTGGTGCGGTTTATGGGCCGGCGGCATTATTGGGCCATATTTCTTCAAAGATGATGCGAATCGCAGCGTTACTGTCAATGGTGAACGCTACCGAGCGATGATAACAAACTTTTTTTTTGCCCGAAATGGAAGTTCTTGACTTGCATGATATGTGGTTTCAACAAGACGGTGCCACATGCCACACAGCACGCGAAACAATGGCGCAATTGCGAGGCGAGTTTGGTGAACAGTTAATTTCACGTTTCGGGCCGGTCAATTGGCCGCCTAGATCGTGCGATTTGACACCATTAGATGTCAGAGTTATGTCAAGGCTAATGTGTATAGGGACAAGCCCGCTTCGATTGACGCACTGGAAGCCAACATCCATGCATTCATTCGTGAGATACCGGCCGATATGTGTGAAAGAGTATGCCAAAATTGGACTCAGCGGATGGACTACCTGAGACGCAGCCGCGGTGTAACGAATACGTGTTGAAATGAAAGACGTCCGTCCGACTTGACGCTCAGCTAATTACTGACTACTTTATTAACATAATACATAGAATGTACATAGCGGGAATACTTGTTATTCTTATGTAGGTATACATGACATCTTCTTTTCTTACAAAAACAAAAAAAATATGTATATATATATATATATATCTGTATAACGAAGTTGAAATGAAAATGATTAAGAAAGCGCATTTCGTCCAAGCCTCTACTTCATTAAATTTAATTCACTCAACATTACTACTTCATTTGGAGTTCGGATCGAAACTGCTGTTGAAAAACGTCTATAGGTACTGGTGGTCACGTATACTATAATCTACAAAGAGTAAAAGGAATCAAAGTAATTCAAATTATGTAAGAAACTATTGGTACCTATAAAAAATAGCTGGGACATCTACATAGATGCATCATATCGCTCAACCGGTTTCACTATTCGTCCATATCTGCTCTTCGTGGGCAAATTGGGTAACGGTGGAACAGCGTTGTTGGTGAGCGCATCTTGTTGAATCGGTAAACACTCCGTCGACGTGGTGGCAGGTGTTCTAGCCTCGGTGCGATTGATCGAACGCGGTACAACTGGCTCGGTTGATGTCGGCATTTCATTTGGATTAGGATTTGTGGTCATCTCATTTGGATTAGACTCATGACTTGCGGTGGTCGGTGATTGAATGCAGGCTTTTGTTTTGTGTATGTGGAATGTATTTCTCCTGTACTGCCTTCCATCGTTTGTTTCCACTACGACTGATCGCGGATATTCTGTTTTTCCAATTACCTTGGCGCTCTTCCATTCACGAGGCGCCACGTTCAGGCGTACTTGGTCGCCGACCGTCAGTGGTGGCATTACTGCCGCTGCTCGATCTACATAACGCTTTTGGCTCAACCGCAGTTCGGTTAGTTCTTCGGTAACTCCCTTTACTACTTCGGGCTTAAGAGCTTCGACACTGATTGGTGTTGTGGTTCTAGTTCTTCTACTGAATAACCGTTGGCTCGGAGATTTCAATATGTCGTTTCGTGGTGTGTTGCGAAGCATCAGCATGGCCAGGTACGGATCTGTCTTATCGAGGTAGCAACGCTTAAGAATGCCCTTTGCCGTTTGCACGTTTCTTTCAGCAAATCCATTGGATCTCGGGTAGTGTGGTGACGATGTCCGATGCTCGAATCCCCAATCTTTAGCAAATGTTTGGAACGTTCTACTCGTGTACTGAGTGCCGCCATCTGATTCCAATGTTTCGGGTATACCGTGAACCGAAAACCATTGGCGTAAAAGCAGAATTACCTCCGACGATGTTGACGATTTAAGCTGACGGAAATCTACAAATCCTGAGTAGTGGTCTGCTATTAATAAGTAATCGTCTCCCCGGAATTTGAAAATATCAGTAGATACTAGTTGGAAAGGGTATATGGGTATGAGGCGCATTATCATCGGTTCTCGTTGATTCATCCGTTGCGTTTGTTGGCATATTGCGCATCGTTCTACGTAATTCCTTATATCCTTAGCTTGGCCGCTCCAATACAGTGTTTGACGAGCGCGTTGAATCGATTTAGTTATCCCAACGTGTCCCAAATGTGTTTCCCGTATCATATTTGGTACTTCCCTTTTCGGAACAATAATCTTATGACCTTTTAGCAAAAGTCCATTTTCGAAAATTATCTCTTGTTTGAACGGTGCATACGTTTTTACAGATGCTGGCAGATTTTCATCGTTGTCTGGCCATCCTCGCATAACGACGGCTTTCAACGACTGGAGCTCGACGTCATTCCTCGTTTCCTCAATCAACCGCTCTCTTAGATCGTTGCTAATCGCTAGTATTGTATTCACTGCACATTCTTCGTTGGAGTCTTCGACTTCTGTTAAGCAGTCTCTGCTTAGCGTATCAGCGATCGGTACGTTATTACCCTTAACGTATCTTACCTTTGGTGAGTACACTAACACGTCGAACAATATGTGTTGGAGTCGAAGTGGTGCACTTTGAATCGGGTTCCTGAATATGGTCTCGAGTGGTTTGTGGTCCGTCTCAATCGTTAGCTCCTTACCGTAGACATATTCGTGGAATTTAGTGCAACCAAATCTGATTGCCAACGCTTCCTTGACGATTTGTGGTTGGTTTTGCTGCGACTGAGTGAATGCTCGTGTTGCGTAGGCTACTGGCCTGCCGTTTTGCATCAGGCAGGCGCCCATTGACTTGCTGCTGGCATCGACGGACAACTTGACGCTTTTATTAACATCGTAGTAAGCCAGTACCGGGGTCGTTGTTAACGTACGTTTAATGTTGTTGAATGCTGTTTGGTGTTCGGGGTTCCAGCACCACGCAATATCCTTGCGCAGTAAACCTCTCAGGGGGCTGGTGAGTTCTGATAAGTTGCTTATGAACTTCCCTAGGTATGTTACCATACCTAGTAAGCGTTGAAGTTCCTTTACGCTTGTTGGTGGTTTTAATCTATTGATGGCTTCTATTTTTTCGACATCGGCTTTGTACCCTTCTTCTGCAAATATATGACCGAGAAATTTAACTCTGGTTTGACTGTACTTACATTTTTCCTTGTTCAGCGTGAACCCCATTTTTGTTAGACGTTCGGTTACTTTTTTAGTAATTCGTTGTAGTTCTGCGTTTGATTCTGCATGTATTAAAATGTCGTCCATAGCCACTTCCACGTTGTCTATTCCTTCCAGAGTACGATTCATTACTTCGGAGAAAATCTCCGGCGCCGATGATATGCCAAATGGCATCCGTAAGTATCGATATCGACCCCAGGGTGTTGAAAACGTTAAATATTTGGACGTTCGGTTAGTAACCTTAAGTTGCCAGAATCCTTTCTCACAATCTAATTTTGTGAAAAATTTGCTGCCATTTATTCTGGCTGCAATTTCCTCGACCGTTTTTAGTGGGTAGTGTCTCCGTCGGATGTTTTTGTTTAATTCCGTGGGATCCATGCAGACTCTGAGTCTTCCTTTGTTAACGATTAGCATAGGACTGACCGCCGGTGTTGGTTCGCTTACCGGTGTAATCACGCCCATCTTTACCATACGACTTAGTTCTGTTTTTACTTGGTCACGTAACGCATAATAATTTAATAAAGTAGTCAGTAATTAGCTGAGCGTCAAGTCGGACGGACGTCTTTCATTTCAACACGTATTCGTTACATGGTGCCGAAACCCGGGACGCGAAACAGTATAATAATCTCGCATACATAATAAAAATTACTTTTTCTCAATGTCGCTTAAACCACCGAAACCATTGCTGATTAACAATGATATTGATATGGCCCAGGAATGGACGGAGTGGCTGGACGTGTACCAAAACTATTATATAGCATCAAAAATCTATGCCGAAGAGGAGAAGATCCGAGTGGCAAATTTTAAAACGGTTATCGGTCGCGACGCGTTAAAAGTGATTAATAATCTCGGTCTAACAGAAGACGAACAAAAGAAACTTGAGGACATTCAAGCAAAGCTAACGGCTCATTTTTCACCAGCAAAAAACAAAACCTACGAGCGGTATCAGTTTCATCGCATTAAACAACACAACAACGAACCGATCGAAGATTTTTTCCAAAAACTGCAAGAGCAAGTAAAGAAATGTTCTTACGGCATCAACGCAGAGGAATTCGTCACAGATCAAATCGTATTAGGAATACACAGCGAAGAAACGAGACAGAAACTATGGCTCGAAGACAACCTAACACTGGAAAGAGCAAAGAAAATTTGCAGGGCAGCAGAGAGAGCTAGCAAACAAATTTGCGAACTAAACAGTGAAACCAGAGCGGCCACATCCAGCGCAGATGTAAATAAAATAGACAAAGACGACGTGTTCGAATGCAAGCGTTGCGGTAAAGAGCACGGCTACAGGAGCTGTCCAGCGTACAATAAGAAGTGTCACGGGTGCGGGCGTATGGGTCATTTCCAGTCGTCATGTCGCCAAAAACAAAGGAAATCAACGGACATAAGAAAAAATAGAAAAAATTACAGAAAGTCAACAACGGGAAAAATATATGCCGTATCTGGTGATTGCGAGGCGAATGAAAGCGATAGTGACAGTTCTGCGGATGATTATCATTTTGTTGGGTCGATTTTAACTAGACGCGAAAACTCGAAAGATGACGACAAGTGGAGCGCAACGGTGAAGGTGGGCGAGTGTAAACTAACACTTAAACTTGACACGGGTGCCCATTGTAACGTACTGCCAAAAAAAACAGCAGACGCATTACAAGCAATCGTCGCGAAGTCAATGACCAAACGTTTGATAGCGTATAACAACCAAAGCATCAAAGTCATTGGTGAGGCCAAAATTCCCTGCAGGTACAAACAATCAGAACACATAGTCACATTTAAGATCGTAACTGAAAACCTACAACCGATACTAGGTAGAGACAGCTGTGAAAAAATGGGATTAATAGCCCGGGTGAATAAAATTGATGACGACGATAAACAATTGGGATGCTGCAAGAAATTCGAATACGATATAGACTTCATCGAAAACCCGCAGTTCAAAATTATTCCGGCACGACGGGTGCCTTATGCGTTACGTGACACGCGGTCAACATTTGCATGAAATTATCTTTAAACATTAAATTGCAAGGTTCAAACTATCGATTCAAATAAATATTTTATTCATTTTTTCGAATTTTTTGTGTTTTTTTTTTTTAAAAAGTTCTAAACCTCTTAAAAAATCACCCGTTATTTATAAGCGCTTATACATTTTACAAGATCTATGAGTGGAAGTAGGGCTCGTGATAGACCGATTCCTTTACAAGAATGTACAAAATCATTGATTTCTTTTTTAATTTGCATTAGTAGGTATTAACTGAATACGCCGATGGACATGTGTGGGGTGCAAATGAAGTGGGAGTTTCTGATTGTGTAAGCTGTAAGTGGCTGGAATTATTCCAAGATGCATGTTCAATATGGTTAAACAAAAGAAGGAATCGGAAATATTTCCTAAAAAGAAGAAGAAAAGAGAAGATTTTTTTTTTCTTTTTTTGTAGGTAATTGCAGTTTTAATGGAAATCCGGTATACACCTACGTTTTGAAACTCAAAAAATATATGAACACAGACCGGCTTTTGGGTACCTAGTCATTTTTGAGAAATAATTAAAAAACGGATTTATACGAATTTGTTGCGAAAAACTAAGTAGGGCCTCATCTTTAGAATACTTATATTAGGTATCTTTAATATGTATTTTGATCAAAATCGCTATAGCGGTTTTTGTAAAATTTGGAAGACAAAACAGTACCAAATATTGCAATGTTTAGTCTGAGAAATACTATTGCGTAACTGATTAGCTTAAACCTGAGTACAAGTTGTTGTTCGGGATCTAAGCACTACTTAGTTCTTAAAGTTTTAGTAAAATCTAAAATGGGGTTTTCGAGACATGAGCAGTTTTTAAAATTAGCGTTTTCGGTGATTCGAATTGAAAATTAAGGACACAATCATTTTAAAAAAAATATACACTATACCTACGCTAAGTACCTATGTATTTTGGTGAAAATCGTTATTGTTATTACCGTTTTCAGGTTAACCAAAGACAACTAAATCTTTAAAAAAAAAAATACTTTTTTTTAAATCCATTGTACGATAATACAGAGAAAAACGGAGTTTGCTTTTTAGTTAAAAATGACCATATTACATTTTTTTTGTGTTAAATCATATGGACCGTTTTCATATTTACATTGTCCAAATTTTAAAAGTACCGTCATTCGATTTTTTAGCGGAGAACTAAGTATGCTGTCATGTTAACTTCACCTAGGTATACTTAAGCTTGAATATCAATTTTGGTTAAAATCATTTCGTCGTTTTCAAACAATTCAAACCGGTATGAATATTTTATATGGGAGGTACCATTAATATTGTGGTTACCTTGCAAAACAAAAAAAAAAAAAAGAAAGACAAAAAACGGCCCCGAACTGTAAGCCCCCCAACTCAAAATCCGAATTTTGAACCAAATCCGGACAGCCGTTTAGGCTATAGGTCTGATGAGTATACGAGCAAATAGACAGACGGACACGGACAGTACTCTGCGATCCACTTTTTTTGAATTCATAATTTCAAAATTAAGAAACAAAAGAATTATGTACTAGATATGGGAATGAATGTGCTTGGTACTTGATATCTTCGCACAGAGAGACTTTTTTCTCAAAAACTTACCAAAATAGTGTTCCTTATTCGACTCACAAGATATTTCTTAGAAATTTATTTAACTAAAGAGGGTATAGTTGAAACAACATAACTGTGATGCCAAATTCAAATTGTTTCAAATGACATAGAAAAACAACATTAAGCGAGTCAAACACGTCTTGTTTAAACGACAGCTTTATTCAGACTGCCCTAATTTCGCCAAAATACTTAACAAGCAAACATACATAAACATCATACATAAAAGAGCTAACGGTTTACAACAAAGTCGATAGTTTACATAAAAACTGTGTTCAATCGAATGATATTACAACTATTCATTCTTAATGTAAATACAAAATACACACACACAAGTCATTATATCTTTGAACAATGGCAAACAAGATCACAGGGTGGCCAAGAGACATTTTAATAAATAAAAATAATAAGCACATGTTATATTAGAAATGTCTTACATAACCTTGCTCTTAAAACAGACAACTTATGACTAGATGATGATTTTGAAGCACGAAACGTGCAACTTTTGTTATTAATCAGGTAATTATATTCCCTCGGCCTTCAGTCCAATATGAATTACCTTCACTAAGCACATTCGCATCATATCCCTATCCATAAACACAGTTATGTTGTTGAATTGCAATTATATCAACACACACATCAGGATAGTGAACAGTGTCCGTATTGTTCAAATAAATCCACTTCGGCCAACATGTTTACCTGGTTATCTTCTTGTTTAGCATACCTAACCGAACTCACCTCGTCCAAGATTCACTTTTAATTAATAACCGCAAAGATAGGACGGGACTCGGCACGGCAGTTGGCACACTGTTATTACAGCGTTAGCTCTTCGTTGGGAGAGGACAAAGCACAATACCCTCCTCTCGACCGTAACAATACTGATTGATATTAATTGGGAATCTGTTGAGCGATGTGAGCCTCCAGATTGCTATGCAAAACTGGAGCAAAACACACACGTATTGTTTCACACATGTGCTGCTCCATGCTGTAGCTGCATGCTTTCATTTCGAATGCATTGTTGTTCTGCATTATCATCTTACAATAGATACGAATGTAAATCGTATCCGTTTGTAGATTGTCTATCATATAATGGTGTTGCTCGATGTAAATCACTATTCCCAGATATATGGTTGAAGGAAGACTGTGCAGGTGTGAGCATCATCATTGTAAGCCACTCAGTGGTGTTCCTTAAATAAATGAGAATCATCGTCCTGTAGGGAATCCAATCACAAGGAGTGCTTATAATATATGCAGAAATTATTCATTTCTTCGCAAATCGATAATTGTTACAATTTACAGAATATTTCGCTAGAGATTGGATGGATGGAATTGATTGAACTTGTCTTTTGTTTAAATACAGTCAAATGTCTAATTGGAGTTTGTTTACTGTTGCCTGCGTAATGAATTGAAACTTCTCAGTTTGGGGGTGCAAGTCAGAGGTGCAGGGAAATAACTTCTAACCAACTAACTAAGTAAAAAAAGTGAAATTATTTTCCCCTCGATGTGAAGTTGTTTCCCATCTGAATTTATTGCCCGTGAAGTTATTTCCCTGCAGCCAAGTCAGAAGCTTATCTATATTTTCTCTGAGAGGTTATGACTGATTTGTATTGATGGGTAGCATCCCTCGAATCAAAAAATGCATTCCTATTAAATATTCACTGCGTATATGGAGACTAAATCGAACTATATCAACGAATTGGTTGAAAGGCGGCGCATTTGCTTTTACACAGGTGTGATTGTACAAATCGCTAACCTCTTACTTACTTAAGGTGGGGCTACAGTCTGGGGTGAACCTGGGCCTCAAGCAACAAGCCAGCTGTCTCTCAATGATCGAGTGGTGAAAAGGATTGACGAATGGCCGCAAACCACATTGAAACGACCAGTATTGGGTTGTACTTTACAGTACCTACACATTGACTTCACATTTTAAATTGTATAAAACTGCAATTCTGAGACAACTAGGCCATTCTGTTATTAGGTGTCAAAGCTAAGTTGTCGGTCTTTAATTCGGTGTTCGTTCCTACTCTTACCTATGGTCATGATATTTAGGCAATGACCGAAAGAATAAGTCCGCGAATACAAGCTGCCGAAATGAGATTCCTTCGTTGCATTGCTGGTGTGACTCGAAGAGATCGTTTAAGAAACACAAGAATAACGTGAGGAACTGAATTTCGATCAGCTACTTCTCCGGACGGAGCGGTCCATACTTCGGTGGTTTGGTCACGTTAAACGCATGCTTCCAACTCGGATCCTAAGACGTGCTATGGAATCCGTGCCATTAGGTATAGGCGTCCCCTAGGAAGACCCAGGATAAGATGGTTAGATCAAGTTTGAAATCTCTCTCTCTGATCTAGAGTCGGTATCGGAAGATCGGGAGCTATGGAGGGTCCACTTAGGCATCCTATACCCGCGACCCTATTAATGGAAGAGCGGCCATTGAAAATGAATGAATGAACAAAACTGCAACTGAAAAATATCTCTTACATCAGCATCATTAAATCCTTCTGCTAATGCCTTAATAGTTTTTTCTACTACATTTTTATACATTTTGCATATGATATCTATCAATTAATGAATAACCTATGAATAATAAAACTCTTCTCTGCATCACGATTTTTTTTTTTTTTCTCAACGCAGCGGGTACTTTTGCGCCAGATTGAGAAATTTCCCTGAAAGGCATATTTCACAAAAAGTGAAAGACGTCTAGCGTAGATGGGGAAATGTAGATTTTTGTTTATATGGAGCTTGACAACTGACATGCCGCTATTCATCTAGCGGGCAGTGGAACGCGGCCATTCGCATTCCTTATCAGCAACCGCCTATCGGTAGAAAAAGCGATTAATCGCGATAAATTAAGCAAAGTCCAAAGAACGGCTTGCTTGTGCATCGGCGGAGCTCTTCGCAGCACCCCCTCCGCTGCACTTGACATCCTGTTTCATCTGACACCCATTGACATCTTCAGCAGGCAAACGGCAGCTTCGGCAGCCGTACGCCTCAAAGCTATTTCACAATGGACAAGCAAAACAACTGGCCATGCCGCTATCCTCAACAACATTAGGAACCTTCCAGAAAACATCGACTACACCACACCAGAACTACAATTTGATAAAAACTTCCAGGTCTCCATTCCTACTAGATCATTCTGGGAGGAGGAAGCATCCGTGGATGATGAATCGATCCATTTCTACATAGATGGTTCGAAAACTGTGGACGATGTTGGTGGCGGTGTCTTCTCTAATAGACTTAATCTTAGTCTCTCCTTCCGTCTTCCTGATCACTGTAGCGTTTTTCAGGCGGAAATAATGTCGATAAAAGAGGTCTTATCTTGGCTAAGGGAAAACGTGATATCTGCTAAAGATATCCGTATCTTCTCTGATAGTCAAGCCGCTATCAAGTGCCTGGAATCAGTTTCCACGAATTCCATAACAGCCCAAGACTGTCGTTCGTCTCTCAGGGAGATGGCGGAGCAGTTCAACATTCACCTTTGTTGGGTGCCGGGGCATAGGGACATTCCAGGTAACTGCAGGGCTGATGAACTCGCCAAACACGGAACTACGATACCTCTGCTCCCAATTAAGGATTCCTTAGGTATTCCACTCGCTACTTGCAAACTCAAAATAAAGCTGGACGCTATCGAAAGAACAAATCTTAGGTGGTCAACCGGCTCCACTTGTCTAGCGACAAAGCAGATCTGGCCAAAGCTGGATCTAAAACGTTCTAGGCATCTGATCTCCCTCGATAGGAAGCATATTAGTGATACAATAGGTGTCATCACAGGACACTGTCTTATCGGCAGGCATGCAAAAAGGCTTGGCGTATTCTCTAACGATTTTTGCAGAAGCTGTTTTGACGAGGAGGAGGAGGAGACTGTTCTCCATCTTCTCTGTACTTGTCCGACTCTCTCACAGAGACGAAAACTCCACTTTGGAGCTTTCTACTTTAGTGATCTGAACGATCTAAAAAACATAGACATCAGAAATCTACTACGCTTCATTAGAAGCTCCGATTGGTTCAACGAGTAGAAGGAATGAATTATAGATTCACGTGGTATCACAAGGGACCTTATAATGGTCTAAGTGTGTCGACTAACCTAACCAGTTAGCCGACAGCCATTTCAACCTAACCTAACCTAACCGCCTATCGGCATATGATTGACAAAATATGAAATGCTCAGATTTTTACTCACCCTTCGCTGTTAATTTATGCTAACCTAATAGAGGTCGCTCTAATTCATCTATACATCTGTACATATAATAAAACAATAGGCATTTTCTTTGTTACCTAATGGCTTGAAAACTACAGCACAGATTTCCATGAAACTTTTTTGAAATGTTCCTTAAGAATCTGAAAAAAACATAGGCTATTCCTTTCATTGCCATGCCTATTTTTTTTCTGACCTTACTGCCTCTTACTCGCCATTACTGAAACAATTCTTAATCAATGCAAACAAAACAAAATACTTAGGAGAGCCAACACTTTTATAGTTATTTCAAGCCATCAATCAGCTTTCTATGTCCTCTAGAAGCTGAGCTACAACCTAAAATCTAACATGAAGAAAATTAATTTATTTTCTCAAATCGAACATTATCAGCAGCCGCGTTTCTTGATCATTGTTCTACTTTGGGGTGGTGAGGTGGCGCACATCGCATAAGAACGTTCATATGAAAAAAAAAACTGCGTGGTGTTTTCTCCAAATTAAGTGAAACGAAAGAGAAGTATGCGACGTGAATGTGTATGTAATCAACAGCGACAATGTGTTTCTGAGGAAATGCGCAGATGGCTGATGACGTGCGCTGATGGACGTATGGTGGTGTATATAGAAATTGAGTCTAAGATTTTTGTTTTAATGGTTGTTATAATGGGTGATTTTTTAGCTGGTTTGGTTTTGGCAACACAGGTTTTGACAGCTGACGTGTGTTTTGTACCTTGTGTCACTGTCAAACAGCTTCAGTTTGGTTTGCAATTTAACCATAGATCGTCTTACAAATGAACAACGCTTGCAAATTATTGAATTTTACTATCAAAATTCGTGCTCGGTTCGAAATGTTCATCGCGCGCTGCTTCCATTTTATGATCGGCATTCTCGACCTTCTGAGCAGTATATTCGGAAGATTGTGACCAAATTTCGCACCAAATTTACTTTGTTGGACATTAAACCACCAACACGTTTACGTACTGTGCGTAGTGAAGAAAATATTGCGGCCGTATCAGCTAGTGTGACAGAAGACCGCGAAATGTCGATTCGGCGCCGTTCCCAGCAGTTAGGCCTCTACAGCACTACGTGGAAAATTTTGCGGAAGGATTTGTGCGTAAAGCCTTTTAAGATACAGCTTGTGCAAGAACTAAAGCGAGCCGACCTACCACAAGGCCGAATTTTTGGTGAATGGGCTCTTGGAAAGCTGGCCGAGGATCCGCTTTTTTATCGAAAAATTGTGTTCAGCGATGAGGCTCATTTTTGGTTGAATGGGTACGTAAATAAGCAAAATTGCCGCATTTGGAGTGAAGATCAGCCAGAAGCATTGCAACAGCTACCAATGCATCCCGAAAAAGCCACTGTTTGGTGCGGTTTATGGGCCGGCGGCATTATTGGGCCATATTTCTTCAAAGATGATGCGAATCGCAGCGTTACTGTCAATGGTGAACGCTACCGAGCGATGATAACAAACTTTTTTTTTCCCGAAATGGAAGTTCTTGACTTGCATGATATGTGGTTTCAACAAGACGGTGCCACATGCCACACAGCACGCGAAACAATGGCGCAATTGCGAGGCGAGTTTGGTGAACAGTTAATTTCACGTTTCGGGCCGGTCAATTGGCCGCCTAGATCGTGCGATTTGACACCATTAGATTATTTTTTGTGGGGGTATGTCAAGGCTAATGTGTATAGGGACAAGCCCGCTTCGATTGACGCACTGGAAGCCAACATCCATGCATTCATTCGTGAGATACCGGCCGATATGTGTGAAAGAGTATGCCAAAATTGGACTCAGCGGATGGACTACCTGAGACGCAGCCGCGGTCAACATTTGCATGAAATTATCTTTAAAAATTAAATTGCAAGGTTCAAACTATCGATTCAAATAAATATTTCATTCATTTTTTCGAATTTTTTGTGTTTTTTTTTTTTTTTTTTAAAGTTCTAAACCTCTTAAAAAATCACCCGTTAGTACCTACGTTGATACCTACAGTAAAGAATTGAAGAATTCAAGAAGTAAATAAAATATAGGTGAATTATGTTGTTTGATTTATTTATTGTTGGTGTAGATACAAATTTCCGTTAAGACTTTTGTTTTAGTGGTTGTTTTGATATTACCTACGTTGATACCTACAGTAAGGAAGTGGAACTTTAGTACTTATGCTGTTGAATTTAATTTTCTTAAATCTTAAATTGATATTTTAGATAAATAGATTTGTTTGATTTATTGTTTCACATTGACAATGTTCACCGATTTTATTGGAAATTACACAGTCTCGCGCCGCGCACGAAGTTGCGGGCACAGCTAGTATTTCATATGATTCATATTTCTTTCGAATCTAATTCATCGGAATAAGGTTACGCTCTCGAGATTGTTCATTTAAGAATCACTCACGATAGATGTTCTGCGTGAAGAATCGTCGGTGTTAACATACACAAACTTACAAACAACAGGCTTTGGTGGATTATTTTGCACACAGATTTCATTTCATCATTCCAACTATTTCGGCAGTAAATAGAATAGAGAAAAAGGCACATACCTCTAATATCTCTCGGGTGGAAACAGATGCCGGCATGACCACTCACTTGACTCTGTGTTTCATTAGTATACCGACCTTCAGTTTGGGTATTTTTGTTTCGTATTGTTTTGCACCTTAATTCAGGAACGCATATCCTTGAACCTTACACGTGGCAAATATTCCATTACAATACAGAATAGGAATGAATAGGAAAAACAATATTGCTACTAAGTAACGTATCGTCACAGCAGAGGAGAGAGGAACTATAAGTATCTAAATAAAAACTCGAAAGCGTGAGGACTGAGGAGAGGGCGAGCTACTTTGCTGACGTCCATGCTAAATAGAGCTATATATATAGATATATGGCAAAATACACACTTCGTAGACAATAAGCAGCTTTTCGTACATTAAATACAACTGTACTATTTCATGGGCACCATTTCCGATTCCGATGCCAACGAAAGTCTAATTTTGCTTTGACTGGGTGGAAGTTTTCTAAAAGCAGCCAGAAGATTTACAAATTTTATGATTAAATCTATTGCGAATTAGAATGTGTTTTTTTATATTTTTTAGGATATTTACATCCCAATTCCAAAGCAACCATTATTTTCAATCCATTCCAACGCAGCAGGCCTTACATATGTACATCTGCTTCGTATTTCATTGTCATTTTATTACATTCCAATTTATTGTGCTTAGATGGGAGACATATTGCGTCCCATTGCTTATTTGACACCTTTTGTATGTGGCAGGATGACACTCCTGGGAATGAGTGGAAGTCCGTTTGATGAAAATATTGGATGAGTGCGTTGGATACATGGAAACCTTGAACTTCTGATATGCACTCGCACAAGTCGGAACTCATTAACAGTCTGAGGTTGCCATTTAGGAAATCCTTTCAAAATCAGTTGCCATTTATACAATATAAATGTCATGTATACTCTGTGACGCTTGCAGATTGCGTCTGCTCTGCATGGCTGTGGGTAGAATTTAATATTTTTCAGACTCAATTTATAATAGTTTGCGGTAGAGGAATTCGATCACTTTGAGATATGTTTTGACATACAGTCAATATTGACGAACGAAGTACGGGAAGAGTCCTAAATTTTATATGGATCTGGGTTTAAGAAACAGTTTGTTACATGCTTTAGAATATGGAATACAATTTTGATATTCCACTTCGAAGTTGTCTTCCTGTGCTTCAACCATAAGTTAAGCAATGACTTTAGATAACCTCAAAAGAGAGTCAGTGGTCAGTGTGCAGGGCTAACGGAGCGAGAAATCTCAGGTCTGATCCACAGAAAAACACAAATTGCATCTTCAGTTAATTTTCACTGCGCCACCTCTCGCTAATATCTGACAAACTTCTCAGAGAATGACGAATAATGAAAGAGCTCAACTCAACTCAGTCAGAGTCAGCATAAAATGGTAGGTCCCTTCCATTTGTCCCAAAAATAAAAAATCACGCAATGTGAATGTGAGAATCAAGGACTAGGATTACCTATTCGTTTATTTTTTTGGCGTTAAAGCGGAAGAAGTAGGCGCAGTGGCTTAGTGGTTAGTGTGTTGGACTGCTAAGCGAGGGTCTCCAGATTCGAATCCCACAGAAACCCAAATTCCAGCTTAGGGTTTTTTATCCACTGCGCCACGTCTCGCGAATGTCTGACAAACATCAAGGCATAAAAATGTAGATCCTTTTTATTTGTTTCGAAAATGAAAAACTCACACAAAACGAATGGTTGTGAGAAGCTGGGCCCCTACGGACCTGTGACGCCAACTATTTTTTTTTTAAGCGGAATATCTTAAAAACTAAATGTTCGTCACCCGAAAAAGTAGACAGCAGAATAGCAGAGGAACAAATTCTACAGTACAAACTCATAGCCGGTGATTCTGCGAAGATGCATCTGCAATTAAACATTTTTAAACATTTTTTTTATAATTTAGAAGTCTTTTCCTTTATTGCTAGTGTTAGTTGCAGTCAAATGTAGGGAGTTTAAGACGCCCGTTCTCTTTGGAACTCTAAAGCGATTTGTACCAAAAGCAACCCCTCCTTAATCGATGTATAGCTTTGAGCATGCAAAACATACTAGATATATCATGGCCTCCAAGCCGTTTAGATAGATAATTCTTTGGAACACGGCAAAGTACGACGACAATATCTACGTAGGCATAAGCGTCGACAGTAACATATGTAGCTTAAACAAAGTTTAATAGGTAAGTGACAAAAGATCGCTTTGCGAACAGCCTCCTGCCATTTGGTATATTTACCATATTCTGCTTTCGCATAAAGTCCCCTGTTTTTGAGTGTAAGCCTAATCCAAAGAACTAGCGTTGTCTATACATTGTCTTATCTCTCAGAAAGGGTTCAGAGAGCTGCAATACAAAAATTTCCGCATGAATTTCTGTATGACGCGTATGTATCAAAATTTTCTTCGGAGACAGAATCGCCTATTCGCTGCCAAAACCAAACAAGTAAAACCTCCCTCAAGACCTTTCAATGTGTCAACATGTCAAACAGATTCACCCAACAATTAGTACACGTATGTTTGAAAAACGTTTACTTTGTACTTTTCCGATAGCCACTATAAAAGACGCTAAAAAAATCCCAGCTGATGTTCCAATTCGAGAAATTCGCCAAAATATATCCACTCAATCATAATGGTTTTGATAAGCTTGCTACCTGCAACCACCTACACATTAGATATCAAATCAAAAAGTCGAAAAAGTCCTTTCGTATATACGTCAACCAAATGGAAATGTTATCCAGCTTCTAAAACCGCTTTAGTCCCATGCTCCATTGAGACTTTGAAGATATTTCGCAAGTAAAATAGAAAAAAAAAAAACGCCATGGTTTCTACAAATCCCCTTCCAATTCAGTGGCACAGTATTCGCTTGGTCTCGCATACACGCAGCCGATTTCTATGGATATATTCCTTGCAATTTCTCTATCCCGGTAAGTCCCATAAATCCTTCTACCGTAAAAATTCTTTTTCTGCACAAGCGAGAGTCGCCCCACCCCAACCGCCGCCCAGTATCGCAACGAATATTGAAAATAGTGCGGAAAATTCGAATGAGCCGCTTTCCTGCCATGGGATCGCATAAAATAGAACTACCCCCGACCACTGTGTATGTATGCCAATCTCTCCTCTACCTATAGCCAATTCAATGCGAAACGTCCTCCAATTTTGATAACTATATCCCTGCATCTATATAGGGGTGGTAGGTACGAAAATTCGGCTTTTATGATTTAGCAGAGCATAAATCGGTTGTTCCGCGTGGCTGGCCGTCCTCCAGCTATGACGACAGTTGAAAATATTTCAGTGAACGAATTCAGTTTGATGATCCAGTTACTTGCTGCGAGTGTCAATGGAAACGTTTGTAATTTTTTTTTCCTTTCTTCCGCGTATACCTATTGCTCGGTGTTTCAAATGAAGTTTCGCGCTCTCGTGGATATTCACAGATGGGCTTTATTAAATTTTAGAATATTACCGTACTGGAGTGAATGGATTACCTCGTAGGTCGTAGCTCGAAGCTCGTATGTACATATGAGTGTGTATCTAAGTAAAGTATTTGTGGTATTTTTGCAGCAGCACCCACACCATGCGCCGAGCCGGGTATCGTCCCTGTCGGGGTCGAGGAAAGCAATAAATTGCAAGAGCTGTCCCATTTTCCCAACACCAACACATAAAATGCGATTTTGAAAGAGTTGACCGGAAAATTACTACTGAACGCATTCGTTTGTGAGAATGAATGCAACAAAAATAAAAAAAAAGGACAGCGAATGGCGTTCACGAAACTGCAAGTTTATGTCATCATGCATTAAGAGATTTTTCGGCAGCGACAAAGAAGTATAATGAAAATGTTTCGTGCGTTGAAACCTTATGTTTGGGGGAAGTAAGATCGAAATGCAATTAAAAGTGTGACTTTAAAAAATACTGGGGGATATCTATGGTTGAACGCATAAATGCCGTCCTAGATCTATTAAAGTGCTTTATATAATTTGTGGTCAACTCATTCTGCAAATTTACAATTTTCCCACGATATTTAAAAAAAAAACTTTGTCGCGTTAACACTATTATAGTGTTGGCCGCTGCAACTGGGGTACACGTAGTCGACTTGGGGCTTAATAATCCATGCCAAGACCGACAAACTGGTGAACAGCTTCTGACTCCATTCCATAGGTATGTTAACAGACAAACAAGGACGAAAGTCAGGAAAATAATGCGATTTTTTTTCATTTACTGAATACCGGGCTTTGTCCTGCCACTTGTCAGAATCTTTTATAAGCCTAACACGAGTTCCTAGAAGAAGGACGTGGAGCAGATGAATTTACCGGATTGTATCAACTTTGCCATCAATAGTCAGTATGAGATGTACCTGCTTTAAGTCAGTTACTCGTTGACATATTTGAAGCTGTGGTTATAGTGAGAAAAACCCTTTCTGGATGGGTACCACCTCTCACATGGTTCCGTAATGTCCATCCTGGTAGCGAGAGTTTTCAGGAGCTTATCATCGGAAACCATTTTGCAATGAATTTATTGCACTGTCGACCCTGCAAGATCTCATCTGACCAAATTCAAATTTTAAATTTTAAGGAACTGTCAGAAGAAGTATAATTATTTATAGAGACTCAAGCTATATAGGACCCTGTTTAAGCCTAGCACACAGCTGTTCTGGAACGAAAAATCCCATTCAAAAGTGACACAACGAAATCATGAACGAACAAATTCGCTCTACTTTTCGTTTTGCAGTACGCAACTGCTGCGAAAGGCTCCCTGAAATTACGCCAAAAGAAATTACGCCAAAAGTTTTTTGGAAAAAAAAGCCAAAATTTGCAGAATAATGCATTGGCCAAAAATTAAAAAAGGAAAATTCGCCGAATGCCAGGAAATTACGCCAAATGTTTTGGAAAACTTGCCAAAAAAGCAAAATGGAAATTACGCCAGAAAAAGCTCTTTTTTTGGTTTAATTTCCAAATTTGTTTTGGAAATAAGATCAAACAAAATTGTTTTCTTTCTGCCAAAATTTCCAATTTAGTATGGAAATTAAGCCCAAAACTCGTTGCGGGGGCCCAAAATATAAAAATTAAAAATCCAAAAATGAAAAATAGCCCCAAACTGCATTATATAGCTTGAATATTAGTTTTTATTAGAAAATAATTTATGAATACACTTCAATAGTATCGTCAACATTTTGTCTACAACAAGGACAACTATAACTGTCATTTCCTTCCTAGGACTACAAAATTCGATTTTGTAGTCCTAGGAAGGAAATGACAGTTTTTTCATAATGAAAAATCACCCCAAAATTTAAAATGAAATGTATAGTTATGTTATTTTGCGACAAAAACCGTTTAAATTACAATGAGTCATAGAACGCAGTTTTTTGGAGCTTTTTTCTTTTCAAGTAAACCAAAGTAACTTTTTGGCGTTTTTTCCTTTTCAATTTGGAAAAAATACCAAAAATTTTGTTTGGTCTTTTTTCCAAAACATATTTTAAGGCTCTTTTTCAGTTTTCTTAAATGGAAAAAATACCCAAAAGAGTTTTGGAAAAAATGCCAAAATTCATGGCATTTTTGTCAAAATATTTGGGCGTTTTATCCTAGGAAAACATGCCATAACTTTGTTCTAAGGTTTTTGGGCTTTTTTTCCATTTACATTTTTTGGCGTAATTTCATTTGGCGTAATTTCAGGGAGCCGCTGCGAAATAATCGCGGAAAAGTGGATAATTGTAGTAGATTGCTTTGAACAATTCTCCACTCTCTTTTCGCACCCGTTTATTGTCCGGGACATGAATTGCTTGCGGAAATTTGGCATTTGTGATGCAGTGTTGCCAGCTTTCATAAGAGGGTGGAGCCAAATTGAGAAATTTTAAAGCCGAAAATATCCAAAATGAAAATGTAATATTAAATTTAAAAAAAAACCATACACTCCTAATTGAAAGACTTTTCTTAGTTTCCATTGTGCAGTGGTAACAAAAATAAAAAATAAAAACGAAAATGTAAACGAGTTTTTAAATTTAACTACATATTTCGAAATGGGTTGGTATAAGTGTGTGAAAATCAATTGCAATGGATTTCCGGTGCAAGTGAAAAATATGTTTGTTTTGCGGCCAACTAAATAGGTACAAAGGAGAAATCTGAAATCTCAGATCAAAATCTGTTTAGAAAGTTTTGGTTATACCCTATACGAATATAGAATTATAAATTCGTAAGGATCCTAAAAATCGCCAAACATTAAATAAAGTGAATAGCGTATATTACAATAAATCTGAAATGACAATTTTAAGGAACCAAATTGGAAATAAACAGCCAATTCTGGTAACACTGCTTCTTGATGGAAATCTACACAAATTATTTTCCGCTGTAGTTTCGCAGACGTTTCGCTGTCCATTTGGAGACCACCGGAAAATTTCGTTTCGGAACAGGTCCGTACTACGCTTAAAGAAGAACATTTAGTGGTTGATGAGAAAATAATTCCCACGAAGTGCCGGTACCACTTTAAAGAATAAAATCCGAATCAGCCTCACAAATGGGGTTTCAAACATTTTTTCTTTGAGTGGAGTATCAGGTTTCAACTACGATTTCGATATTTTTGATTGAGCCCAAAGTGATACGTATCTTGAAGGTATCGTACCTAATTTGGGAGTTAGCGGAAATTTTGTAGCAAGACTAGTGGCTACTGGAAAGAGAAAAAGACTGATGCGTTTGCAAAGATTCTGACAGATGGCGGCGAAATTGTGTTCAGTTATGAATGACGGCAAGGCCATGCGAATGAAAATATCCTTTGTCGTTTCGATCTAACCCACAATTTGTAGAGATTTTCGGTACAATTTCTGTTGACAAAATTGATATAGAGATTTAACAGCGAACCCGATAATCAGTACAGCGGCATTGATTCGATCGGAAAAGGATACGAAAATCAGTTCTTTAAGATGACAAGGATTGTCATAGATCGACTTGCAATCAACACTACTTACCTTCGAAAGTCTTCCGGTATTCTGGGCAAGATTGTACATAGAAGTTAGACTTCACACTAGGCTTTGGCTAACCGCCTCGAGTTGCGCGCCCCAAATTGGGCAGAGCTATTACTGGAAGGTCAAAACTGGAGACAGTTAGCCAAGAGTCCTTGCCCCTCAGTAGTCCAGCATAAAAACCACCGAGCTACATGCGTTGAAGTCAAAATTTCAATCTCGAATCAAAAGGCGCAAGCAAAAAAATCCCACAATCCATATTTTCCCTCGGAAATAATTACTTCCTAATCCCAATTTCCCAATTGCTTCTACGCCTGAGCTTATTTGAGTAACCATAACTAGGCGTGCTTTCACTTAACAGAGCTTCAATGTTTACCAACACAAAAACTTCCTTCAATACTTAACAGCGGCCGCCCCTCATGTCGCTACTTCACCATGGAGAACTAGGAACAGTTTCATCACCAACATCCAAAGCTCAATCCCATTGCTAGCAAAAGCTTTCGGCAAAAGCTTTCGGAAAAAATTGTGCTTTGGGTCTTTTGGGATGGAAGATTCATCTGTCGGCGAAAATACGAATTCTTGCAACAGTAACAGTTCCTCCTCAACAGCTTCGGTATAGGGTTCGTGTGATTTGATGTCCTTCAACGACGGATGTAAGCTCGTTTAAAAAAAATCAAGAAAGAAAAAAAAAACTTCGCGTAACCCAATCCTCTCGGCTAATGCAGTTGTAATTGAAATTGAATTGAGCTCTTAATATGATTGAATCCCTTGCTTAAATCGTTCTCAATTATGCTAAGTGAATGTGTATCGAAACCAAACAAGTGCAATGGAAAATTCAAATATTTGAGGATTACCAAAATATGTTGATACGGCCTGGATACCTTGGATAATATCTGCTGGATGCCATCAGTGAAACTCCTATCGAGTGTGTGTGTTTCAAATGGATTCACCTCGTTGCTGTTTCTTCTCAGTGCATTCAATGTTGTTTTCGGTAAGTGTGTGTTCGAGTTGAGCCCTAGAAAGTGCAGAGAGTGGCATGTCGAGGAGTTTATTGTTTTACTTGGCAATTGAGCCATTGCCATTGTGGTCGATGACTTTGTTATGAAGTGTATGCTATTTATTAAAGGTTCTTGATGGGGGTAGGTTTTCGCACTTGTCCTGTGTTTATGTTCGGTAAACTGATTGTTTGTGGTATGTAAAGGATAAGGGACTCTGGACTAAGTGCCAGTCCAGTGAGTGAGACAGAGAGATAGAGTTTAAACTGCAATTAAGTGAACTGGAATTGGATGCCTAATAAGGTTAATTGGAGTGACATGACGTGGGGCTGGTGAAGGTGCATATGATTTGTATTTGAGAGGAAAGTTGTTTCAATAGACTACTGCACTTCTACTAGTGCACTTAAATATTTCGCATGCTTTCTGTTTATTACTTGTTACCACACTTCTGCCGGACTGATGATTTGATGGTTCTTGGCAACTTGTTTAACGGAAAAGCTGATCTTAGATGAGGAGGCTTTGGTAAACAAGTTTATATTGCAGCTTATTTGAAAGAGAATAGATAGAGGAGTGACATTTTTAAATAAGTCGTCCTATGGCAAGTAGGTATTCAGTTTTCTTAACAATTACTCTCTAGAATTTGTCCAAGCATCATTTGAATTTTTAGCATCTCATCTTTTCCAGTACAACCTGTCACTGACAGTTTGATTCACGGTGATGATAAAAACTCTGTGTTCTATAACGTCCACCCTAACATCACAGTAGTAACCATTGGAATTTCCATCTTCTGCGAATGCGTTGGGCTGAGTCTGCTGATATTGTTGTAAAGATTAAAAGTGGTTATAGTGTTTTGTGGAATGAAATTAAAAAAAAAAAAAAAATTTTCCAATTACAATGTGAAATCCCTAAAGGGCTTATAGGCTTCGAGCTATTTTTGCTCTCATCAATAGATTTCCTAAAACTGGCAGAACTGGTTATTATTTTAGGGGAAGATTGACGAAAAAATCGGATAACTCATCCTTTTAATTAGACTTTTTTTTTAACACAATCAGCGTTGTTGTTTGGGCCTTTTTTGAGACTCAAGACATGTGGCCCCCGATTTTGAAAAAGTGGTCAGAATGACCCATTTTTCAGTTATTGCTATAATTGTGTTTCATGTGAAGCCGACTTTTTTGTATCGGGCAGTGGCAACGATGCATTATTGTCACCCAGCGTAACCGCTGCAGCAAAAAGTTGCAAGAAAAACACCGATGAAAAAAGGAAGGGCCATTTCTAAAGCTATTCTGTACATTAAGTATTTTTGAACGATAGTAAACAAGCATTGACTCGCTGAAAACTATAATAGTGCTATGAATTATGATAGGCAACTGCGTTATATTTTGAAGGTTTTATTTGGAAATAACAGCATTTGAGACATTTTTGAAGTACCTTCTTCAACATAAAATAATTACTCTAAAACCAGTCGATGTATCGCTGCCATTGGTATTTGTCGTTCAACTAGGGGTTACACCGGATGGTGTGGGCGAATTTCAGCATTCTACGTCAATTAGTTTCAGAGATAGACCTAGGTACAAAATTGGTCTATAAGGTCGGACAGATGGAGAGACATCGTAGCGAAACTATAAGGTTCCATTTTTTTCTCTTTGGGTACGGAACCTTAAAAAGACCAAAATAGCAAACAAACATTTTTGCAGACACTCAAAAAAGGTGCCAAATTGCAACTTTTGTCGCACATCGGTCACGCTGTTGCACACTTCTTTGTGACCTTCGTAAGTCGTTTTACGCAGACCATCTGCTCGAACCCGACCTTATGTTGGAAAAATTTTAACTTGTTCCATTAAGGACAAGCATTGGTTTTGTGAATAATTTTTGCTAAAAATATGTAATGAAACATTATAGGGAAACACAACAAAATAGGTTTAGTCTACGATTAAATTTTTCAATTTAAAACTGGATACATACAAAATATTTGCGAACTCTTGTCTGATTTGTTCAACGTTTAAAATGCGCAGACCCAAATTTTGTTAAATGAAGAATGCTATATTTACTAAAACAAAAGTAGCCTAAAACCTGCACAAATACATATTTTATACATTTTGTAAAAATCAATTTATAAATCCGTGCAATAGTTCAAAAGATTCTTGTGGACATAGAATTTTTGCCATTCAGTTTTATGTAAAAAGAACAACTGAGTATAAAAAGGTACACATTCCGAAAATGACAGTTTAGGCAAATAAAAAAACTACACTTTATCCTAGAAACTAATAGTTATATTCCAAAAATTCCTAAGAAACAAATTAAGTGCTTACAGTAAGAAGCACAATCCCCAGACATTAAGTTAAAATCCACAGTGGTAAGCCTAATAATGGTAGATAAAGAGTCTACAATGTTTTCCTTTTTCCACTAATTTAATAAAAAATAAGACGCAAATAATACATATTTTAAGTAAAAATAAAATTAAACCCTAACTTCCAACAACTTGTAAATAAAAAACTTTCTTGAAAAATAACTGCCAATATAATGAAATACTAGAGCAATTACGATAAACCTTGCATTAACTGGAAAGCACTTAATGAAAATATAACACCTCCTAAAAGGTATTCCTTAAGGTAAAAAAAGTTAAAATTCTAAAATAAAGCTTATTAAAACAAAAATGTTACTATTTGTATTTGTTTATACCTAATCACTGAACAAGAGGCGGAAGTTTGCTAACCTACGTAAAAGATTTTTTAAATTTCAAATTCAACTAATTCATATCATGGGTTGACTAGAAAAAGGTAAATACTTCACGAATATTCCAGGAATGTTTTCCTTTCTCCACTAGTAGAATTTTTTTCCATTTATTTTATGCGCTACTTCTATCGGAAAATTTTCTTCTTTCGAATCAGTCGTTGCGCTATAGAAATATATACACTTTGACTTTGGCATTCTTAGTTTAATTTCTCATATTTGTGGAATGTGTACCTTTTTATACTCAGTGATTCTTTGGCAGATGCAATTTGTGAGGCTCGTATATACTGCATGTGATATTTTGAGGCACCAGAATAACTTTCACGAATAAATTCCTCAAGCAATCTTTATGTGATTAGTTTGGGAAAAATTACACGTTGCACAGAAAAACAAAAACAATTAAAATCGTATACCCAAAAACCTGCAATCCAATGGAGCTCAAATTTTCAACTGAAATGGATAAAAAATATTCCTCAATAAATCATTGACAGCCCGAAAGTGTTTTCGTGAAGTTTTTTTCATTCCAAAGCGTATATCTCGAAAACCACCGATCCAATTGAGCCTATATTTTCAATCAATCTTTCAATCAATTGACATAAACAAAAAAAAAAATCCAGTACAGTTAGGTATGCTCTCGGATATTTGTCAGACGTCCGCGGGATGTGTCGCTTAAGATGTACCATTTATTTTTCCCCGCCTTTCAATACAAATACCATTGAGCCAGCAAGCAATACCTGTACAAATTGTTTTGTGAACTTAATAATACAATTAGATTAATTAGATTAGATCCCACACATTTTCTGAATTAAGAAATAAAATTTATTTTATTTAAGATGACTTTATTATAAAACTTTGACTTTTGTAATGGGGCTGGACAACAAATACAAACAGTTCTTCCAAAGTATCGTATTGAAGAAATTTGCAATTTCAATTTATCATACACTACGTTAAGGCGAGAGGTTTTATAAAAACGAGTTTCGGTGATGATTGTGATGTTAATAGGTGCAGAAAATAGCCCATCTGCAATTGGGAGATTAAAAATAATTAATTTTTTAAACTAGACATCTAATTCATCATCAGGTTCCTTAAAATTATTATTTGAGCCATTGGATGTACGTTTCAATTCTTTGGAAAACTTTTTTTATTATTTACCCATATCAGGGAGTAAACCTGCATTTCGAAATCAATTGATTGAACGATGAGCACTAAATCATTATTTATTGAATGCAATATACAACAAAGACGTCAATGGAATTTGTTATAGTTTGACTACAATTTTTCGCTCGAGTCTTCTTCTTTTTCTATTTCTTGATGTAGACGTAAGCGCTTAGCGGTTAGTGAGTTGGACTATTAAGCGGCGTGTCGTAGGTTCGATCCCCGAGAAACACTCAAAATTCCTTTTCTACTTCTCCACCTCTCGCGAAGGTCTGACAAACATCCAAGAGTATAACTGTCATAAACCAGCTTCGCAATGGAAAGTTTGGACTCGGCATAAAATTGAAGATCCCTTCCATTAGCCAGAAAAATGAAAAACTCACACAAAACTAATGGTTGTGCGAAGCCAGGCCTAGGGTTCGATCAGACCTGTTGCGCCATATTTTATTATTTTTTGTATTTTTGATGTGAAACATCTATTTGCGCAACTTGACAGTAAAATCGCCTTGAATGAGACGAAAATTCCGGTGTTACGGCGTAAATCGGCCTGTCGCCATCGTCATCACTATGTCGCCGCTCGCGACTCTTAAACTACTCAACCGACTTTAATCAAATTTTGTGGCTGTGTAGTGTATGGTTGCTTGCTATATGAAAGATATGATACTTTTGAACCCAATAGGTGGCGCTGTTGTTGATCTCCTAAACCGCTAAACCGATTTCAATGAAATTTTGTGGGTGTGTATAGTTGTTTGCAACTTGAAAGGTAGAATAGTTTTGGACCCGATAGGTGGCGCTGTTGCCGAGATATAAACACTTTTTCCATTGTTTAAACTTAATTCTTAAAGTGAATACTTGTATGGGTACCTTGGACCTGGGAAGTGGAGTGATAAAGCTAGGTCTTACACAGGCACTAGACTACTGAATCAGTTGATTAAATTAAATCTAAATGCAAGCAAAACTCTAAAATTAGAAAACTTTGGATTGGATTGCGTTATGAAAACTTTTTAAATGAATGAATACACTTATCCACTGCGCTGCAAATATAATTTTATAAAGGTTTGGTTTTAAAATCTAATTTCTTCATACAATTCAACTACAACATTTCAATTTAACATCCATTAGCGAGAGAAGTTTCACTACTGGTGAGTGGTCACAAGCACGGTTGCCAGATTGGGCTCTTTGTCGTATTTTGGGCTATATTTTTACTTAAAAAACGATAGAAATTTCTTCCATGAGCGCCTAACACAATTTTGTGCTGATTTTGTTTGTTTTATTCTTTCACAAAACTAAAAAGAGAAATATTTTCGAACAAACCCGCACTTTTAAAACTTGGCAGCACTCTTGCAGTCAATTGACATCGAATAGTCGTTCAAGTTGCACGCACACCAAATCATTTTGCAGGCCTTTTGGTTTGACACAAGCCACAAAAGCCAATAGCAGGAAAAAAAGTCAAATAAAATCCAAGGCGTAGAAGTCAAAAAAAAAAAAAAAAAAACCGTGGTGAGAATAAGTCTAAAAAATACCAACATTTTCAACTTTTTTTGGGCTTCGTTCTGAGCAACGATATTGGGCTACGTTTTTTAAAGGTTTGGGTGCTCAAAGCGAACTTAATTATGGCAACCCTGGTCACAAGCATAATCTCTGTTTTTTTTATACCAGAAACTTCAACCATTATTGAAAAAAAAAATTTAACACCAAGCGGTGTTTTTTTGAATAAGTAAAATGTTGTACACGGAGGACCAACAACATTTCTCATTTAGTCTATGAAGCAACCCGATTTATCCAACCTTCTTTTTTTGCTTAATATCAAAAGCAATTTTTATCCCAAAACAAGATGCCATTAAAAGAATTGCAATGGCAACATATTCATAATAAATACCTATTAATCCAGTCTAACCGGAAAACTAAATCCTTTCAAGAATTTTCAATGCCCATTTTTGCAGGTCTTTTCGGAAGGCAACTATTCTTACTATAAGCCAAAAATTTAAAATAAAATGCTTCTGGATATATAAATTTGTTATATGAATTTTTTATTCAATTGGGCGTTATTTAAGTCCCATAAGCAAATGTTTGTTATTTTATTACCACTTAGTATTTTTTACTCTCAAGTATATATTTATGTTCATCTTTAATGTAGGTACAGCAAAAGTGTATTGTTCTTGTTTGTATGTTGCTTAATAGACCGAACTGAATTAATTTTTATTGCCCAAAATAGTGATTGGTTTTTAGTACTCGCTTGCGTGTTCTTCTCTTCAAACAGAAGGAAGCATAATATTATGCGAATGCATAAATTATGTATATCTATCATATCCCATACCCAAAGTCCTCTACATAGAACATTATATCCTTTCATGCACATTTTATGAATTTAGTTTATTATTTAATCGTGTATCCCTTCTGATGTTATCCAATATTTCTCTCTCAAACCACTCTTACTAATAAATACTTTTTCCTGCTATGAGTTTATTTCTGTGGGAGAAATAATAGTGGATTTTCTTTTTTATTCTTGTTATTTAGGGCGAATATACTTCCACTAACAAGGAGTATGTTGGTTTGAGTATGTTATAGCTTTCAAGCATGGCACAAGAACTTATCGAATTGTGGCACGAATCTGTTCTCTCTCCTCTTAAATATATTTTTCTTTTATTTTAAGGACTTTCAAACAGAAAACAGCTGCAAATGTTGTTCCAGTTAAACCCGCCACATGTTAAGCCCTTCGGCGGTCGGCGATAGCCGATAGGACGGATTCTGTTTCGAATGCATTTGTTATCTCTACCTCTTACAGTAGTCGAGAACGATATCTGAAATGGAGTTTTCGAGATTGGAATCATTTTTTGAAACCCAGGTATTACCGACTCAAATGAAAAACGAAGTCAATTTTTTCCTTAGGCATGCTTACCTGCATAAAAATAATGTTGAGTCTCATTGTAGTGGTTTCTTACTGCCCTTCTCTCAAGAGCAGCATCCTAGCTGGCTTTTACACTGCAGCCTTTTTCATCTTTCGTTTTGTGTCTGTAGATGAGATTTTTGATTTTTTGTCAAGCACTAGGTGGTGGTTTGTGATATGTGAGTTGAAGCACCTCAATCGCGTCCTTATAGATGTCTTTTTTGACGTTTTTGACACCCATATGTCCTCTGCCTCTTGTAATAATTGTAATATGACTTAGCGTGGCATATGGCCTAGTCTCTTGGAATTTCATTTCTTAAATGTCACACTTTATCCCAGCATTTCATTGATGGGAGGTTTTTTATATCAGTATTAAAATTTCGCTTACAACAAGGTTGTATAACCTCCGAAGTAGGTACTTTTGGAATATGGAGCTCCCATTGCTCTTTTTACAATTTAGTTGAGTGTTTGTTGATCTGAATTCCGAAGGTCGTAAGGGCCTTTTATAAATATCAATATGGGGAATCGATATTTTACTTCGAAGGGATGGCAATTACCTTATATTCGTTACAGGACGTGGCGTCGTTAAGACTGTGCATTGAAATAAAAGCAACCAAATCTATTTCACCTCACCTTGTGAGGGTTTTGTTGTTTATGAGGTATCAATTTAGGTTTGCTAGAATAGGGCTTTCAGTTTATATTTTAAGGACGCCCCATCAACTGGCATGAGCAACTAATTTCAAACATTCTCACATGGAAACATCACATACGATTTTGGGATAAACTAAGCAACAAATCTCTTGCCTTACCTATACAAAATTCCGACAACAAAACCTCCCACGAATGTGGACTTAACTGGGATAACCTCAAACCGAATGTCTTTGAAAAACTTAATTACAATCCAAAAGCAGCTCTGACAAAATATATCTTCAAGGACATTGAAACATACCCCACAATCTTACGAAACGTGTCTCATACCATGGTCCCACCAACGTGATTTAGCCAAAGTGATTTATAAATAATAACGAAACGCGTCTCCACTGAACTTTGAGTGTTTTAGTGTGACATTTACGTCAACTTTGACATTAGGTGTCTAACTTTCAATATCGCAAAATTATTTTTTTTTAGTTTTTCTTGGTTTTGTTGCCATACCTGCCAAGAATAAAACAATTTAAATAAAATAAACTTAATAATAAAAATGCCAAAACTCACCGAATCACGAAGAAAATTTAATTTTGACAGTTTGTTTTCGTTTGCTGAATGAAGTGCTGAACATAATAACAGGTACGTTTGATTTTATTTGGGTATGTTCGATTTTATTTTGTGTGGATTTGCGATGACATTTACGTAATTAAAATTTAAACACGTATAAATCACGTAAATATTAATCACAAAAATGTATGATAAATCACGTATGAGATGATTTAGCTAAATCATGTTGATCTAACTAAATCACGTTGGTGGAAACATGGTATTAGTGAAATCTTCCTTCCTTATTTAGAACTACACACGTGCGTTCATCATTAGCTTTACAGAAAGCGCTCAAAGTTCGCTATCTCTCAACGCAAAACTCCGATTAACTGAAAGTCTAAATGTAGCAACACGCAATAAATTCTCCCACCCCCAAAAGAGGTAAATATACCTTCATCCGCTGGCTTTACACGACTGAAGAAATTCCCTTCCAAGTTCCAACCCCGATGCATAGCCAGGCGAGCACTGCAAACAACTGTCGTTTGCTGTTATACGATCTTAATGTCCCTTATACATCATAATAAAATAGCAGTTTCGGTGATTCACATGTGTGCTCATGTGTATTAAACGCTCGTTTTAGCCAATACCCTGCGCTCATATATCGAGTTTATATTCACCCCCACCTCGTGTAGGGCCATCGCATCAATATTGCGAATCTCCAGCTAACTGCTAACCTATAGTCGCAGAGAGTTGCGGCAACACATACTCTCAGTGTCCTCATTTTAAATGCACGGTATAAACTCCAAGACAGATGACCCCATTAATGGGTCTCACCCTTTCGCTGTGTACTAGTTGGTTTTGGCTGCCCTAAAGGACATTCTCCAGTTTAGCGTATCCTTCGTGTCCGTTCTTCACTTCAACCGATTCTAAAGTAAAAAAAAAAAAAACAGTAAACTTCACTCTTGGCACAAAAAAAAGGCTAAAAGGGCGCCACAGTGTATACGGCGATTTTAAGAAGACGCTGTGTGCATTCACTTGAATTTCTATTGCACTTTCTGTAATTATTGTCTGGGATAATTCAATGGATGTTGCTCGGAGCACAGAACCCACAAACACGTACAAAGGAGAATTAAAATTACGGCAGGATCCCTACACCCTATCCGATGATTCAGTGAACTTGGTTTTGCTCCATTTTTGGAATTGTTATTTCTTGTTTCTCGGAGAATGCAATTCACCTTCTGGCTTTGCTGAGAAGGGCCAAGGCAAAACTACTTAAGAATATGAACTTTTAGCTGTTTTTTTTTCATTTTTTTTTTTTTTCGTTTATGGCATGTCGCCTAGGGACAGGACATGCGCCAAAGGCAGTGTATCTTTCTGTTCGGTGGACTATCATCAATGTACAGTATGAGATATTGGGACATTGTATATTTGCTGGGTTGGAAATAGAACTAATTTATTAATATGGTGGGTGTGTTTAGAAATTGATGGTTTGAATGGGTAAGAATGGCAACCACTTTGCTGGAGAGTTTGGACTGTTAGTGACTTTATTCAGTTAAATCGAGGAGGTAGTATTTTCAAAGAAAGCAAAATGTTTTCGAAGTTGAGTGACAGATTGATTGGATTGATTTCTTAACAAAGGGTCTTACCTAAAAATATCCCCGACAGACTTCGAGGTCTTGCATTGCTGACTTTACTGTTTGAACACCCAGCGCTGTACTAATTACTAATTTAAGTGTCGACTTTGAAATTACGGAAGCTCACAATTGCGAAAATGTAGCCACTGTGAACTTCTTGAATTTGGATGCGAAACTGAAAGTATCTATCGTTAATTCCACTGATGCGGTGTGGGACCTAGAACCATCTGTGCATGTCCACTACAAACAGATAATCAATTCTCAAGATAAAATACCTAGAGATGACTTTCAATTCCATCACAAGTACAATGTAAGTTCCACAGACTCTGATGCCTCATCACCGTGTCATTGTGTTTGTTAACATAATTAATTTGCTTGGATTTTCGACACGCAAGTTACGTTTGCAGGTTTTTTGTACTATATTTCTTGTGCGATACATCCCTCTGTATACAAAAACATCTCACTTAGGGTTGCCATTTATGGTCAAAATATTTCCCCCCAGATAAATCTGAAAAAAACCCCAGATTTGGCTATTTCGAAAAAAAAAACATTTGTCATTATTTCTTTGAACATATTTTATGTACGAAATAAAAGTAGGAATTTAAAATTTGAAACGCGAACAAGTCTGGTCTTACGAATGCAAAAGTGTGCGCCAAATAAATACCTCCCGATAAAAATGTCAATTGCATGTTACTTTTTGAAACCATCAATTCAAGTTCGTTATTCGCAACTTATACTTTTTCAATAGAAATATTTGAAGTGCGTATAGCAATGTCGATGTGCTTCGTTCAAACTGCAATGATTGACGTGTCGAACAACCTTCCGCTTTTTCAAAAAAAATCCTTTATTTATGGTGCACAACGTACAAAGCAGAAGGTTTGCTAACACGTTGCCACGCCACAACAATTGAAGATGTGAAAAACATGGGAGGGTTCAAGATTGATGCCACCAATTTCCAGCGATTGGAATATCGGAAGCGAGACGCACGGGTAGTTGAAGACGCTTAAATACCTATGGCAAATCTTTCTGAATAATTGGAATCCCCGGAATGAGAACGTTTGCCTTTCAAATTTCTTCTCATTTGAGATTCTCCACAATCAAATCAAAAGCAATCCGTTACAAAGTTTCGGTGCATTGAGGTTGCGCAACATAATTATAACTAAGCCGACTTTGAATTTCAAATTATGTATCGGTAAGCCCGCAACAGCCAAAGAATTCAAAAATTAAAAAGTTTAAATAATTTTTGTTATGTTGGAAGTGAGTTTTATATCCAGTCTATTTTTTTGTTTTTTTTGTTTTTTTTTTTTCAAAATGCTATAGAAACTTCTATCCCAAATCTAATACCCATAAAGTTTTGTTTTTACGACAGAAAGTAGCATATGCCCTTAATTGCGCCAATGAGAACTTAAATCGAAAATCAGAAATATCGAACGATCCGTTCCTGATTTATGAGTGCACATACGGACGTCAGTCTTTATAATATAAATGTAGCTGTACCCACCCGGCTTTGCCGTACCTTTCATATTAAGTCCTTCTCACATTTCCCGAGGGTCTTTATTCGAACAATGTCCATTCATAATAATTTTAATTACACAACTTTAGAAATAGCGTTTGATTTTATTTTTAAATGGGAGGTGCCACAACCAGTTTTCCTATCACGGTTGTGTCTTGTGTTTTGCAATATACCTACCACCTATAGGGCACAAAAATATCCCGTCCTTCAAACGGAAACCTACCATACCCATGCACAAAACTTCAATGAAATCGGTAGAGCTGTTTCGGAAATCTGCGACAGCGCCACCTATCGGGTCGAAAAGTATCCTATCGTTAAAGAATGCGTGAACCTGAAATACGAAAATAGGAACAAAACAAAAGAAGAATCATGAAAATTGGCCCATTGGTTATTTTATTAATCTGCTTTCTGAAAAAAAAAGAAGATCCACACATAGTACGTAACTTTCTAAAAAAAAAGATATAAAAAAGTCAAAACAAATGTTCAATAGGAAGAATTATTGGATGCTGGATGATTGGATTTTCCGGAATTTTCTCTCTTCCTAAACCTGTTATACAGCAATACGAACAAAACCAAAAAAGAATCATGAAAATCGTCCCAGGGGTTATCGAGTTATAACATCATCGAGTTTCACCCCGAAAGAATTATATAATATATATAGAAGATTGCTCATCAAGTGTAAGTATCTACACAGGGTGGCATAGAAAAAAATGTGAATGGGTTAACGATGAACAACGAATATCTTAAAAGAGTCGACATATGTGATTTAGAAACTTCATCATAAATAATTATATTCTTATCTTTTAATTAATCTTTTCCCAAAAGTATTCATTTCTATTTCAAACATTGCATTGAAAATTGCTTGCCAGTGAATAAACTTTTTTAATTTGCTTTTACTTCGTGCGGCTGATTTTGCTAAATAAACTGCAGAATATAAAATTGAAAACAATAATAATAATGAAGTGTGAAATTATAATGAATATGTGTAAAAATATAAAAGAGTTATACTCTTATTTTGATTATTCACGTTATATAAAATAATAATACCTAATATTTAGTAAATAGAATCAATATATTAACATATTTTAGATATTTATTATGTTATCAGTAGAATGAGACTTATATCATTCGAAAGGTACTGTGCCATAGATGTGCACAGACAAAAAGTCTAGGGTAAAAGTCGCCATAAAGACTGGCAAAATAAGTTAAAAATGTCCCATGAAAAAAGCTTATCAGTAAATTGAAAGCATTTTGGTGACATTCAATTTGTCGCCGCAATATTACCACAATTATGTATTCAAATATAGACAACTTTAGGTTAGAACCTATTTTCGATGGAGCGCCTCATATACCTCAATTACCTGGCTCATAAGTCGTATAAGAGCCGCTGAAGAGGAAGCAAGCTGATGAATTCAATATTTCATTTTAATTAAATGGCGTTTTTAGAAGTCAGATGGGCAGATTAAGTGAAGTAATCCGACCTATTTTCAAATGAAGAGCAAGGAGCAAAAATCATATGCATAACTTTTATCCACCTGAAAAAGCTTATGTCGGGGTGACAAATGAGCTTAGCGACAAGAGGACTCTCACAGAACAGCTCTAAAATTCCATACAAAAATTATTAGATTTCGACACTTAACAGATAGCAAGTGGGAAGGGCAGACCCGTGCAATACGGAGTCGCTTCTGTCTATTAAACCCTTAAAAATCATAATTATATACTCACTTTCTTCAGAACACACAAGTCATGGTCTTGACACTCATGCTAGAAACTAAAAGTCTTATTAAAATTTTACAATCTACTGTAACCCAGAACAAAAAAAAAAAACCCAAACTACAAAAACCTACGACTCCTGTCATAATGATTTAAAAATATTTCTCCGTTAAACGCCAGGGATAGATATATTTTTAAAGCCCTTTACAGAAACATGTTCCGAAACACTTACCAGCAAGGATTTCTAACCATTTTCTACAGCATTGGAAGTAAACCCCTAGATATATGGCGGCTAGAAGTAACACTGAATCACAGGAACTCAACTCGTTTAATTCAAATTGAATATTCCCCATTTAGGTAAACAACGGTCACGTGAAAAGAATAGTTGATGATGACATCAAATCCATGGCCTTGGAGCTAATGGGTTCCAATGTGTCCACATTGTTTATAACAGCGCCAAAGGATCCAAAAAAGTCACTCGGCATCAAGCTGCCGTTTCTGGTTTTGCTCTTGAAAAACATGAGAAAGGTGTTCACATTCGAAATACAAGTAAAGATCGGTTGGATATTTTTTACAGTCACATCCCGTATATACGTTACTTCTTTTTCAGATTTTAGACGATCAAAAGTGTTTGCGACGCTTTCGCATCTCCAACTATCAAAGCAAGACACGAGTCAAGCCATTCTGTATGTCAATGCCGATGGGTTTGTCTCCCGGATGGAATCAAATTCATTTAAATCTGGCCGACTTTACGAGAAGAGCCTACGGTACCAATTACATGGAAACGGTTCGTGTGCAAATCCATGCCAACATTCGAATTCGTCGAATCTATTTCACCGATCAGCTGTATGAGGAGGATAAAATTCCCAATGAGTTTAAGATAATGATAAGGAAGGAAGCAGCAAAGCCGAGTGGCAAGAATGTGCAGCCGCCACAGGCAAGGCCACCCACACCGGAGAAGGACTGTCAGGCTGCATGTGCAACTACTATTTTCACAATGCAGAATTAAATTTTCTTGTGTACTATGTAGATGACTATATTTTTGGAAGATCTTGAATGCTTTAGCAGTAGATATTCTGAGGTGCTTTCAGATGTAATAAAGGCATAAATCAAACAGCTTCTTTCGTCAGTCTGATCTTCTGTCTAACTTCGTTTAGTTTGACAGAAGAAGCACTTAAAAATTGCTTTTCATAGATATTTCAAAACTAGAGATTGTTGTAAATTCGTTCTGAATATTTTAACCTTCCTAGATGCTGAAGAAGGTAAGTTCTCTCAATACCAGATAATTGTGATTGTGCAGCCCTAAGGTTCGCTGTCAACTGAAACCGCGCATGACTTAAATTAAATAGATCTGTTCCCGTAAGCAGCGTGACCGTTGTGCGACTAAAGTTGCAATTTGGTACTTTTTTTCGAGAGCCTGATACAATTTTTTGCTACTTGGGCAACTTTTAGTTGGAAAAGGTGCTTCAAGAATTTTCCAAATGCCCTTATTTTCAAATAAAAACCTTTACAATGTACCGCAGTTGCCTCTCACAATACTATTATAGTGTTTGGCGAGCCACATCTTGTTAAATATAGCTCAAAAGTTCGAAATTTGAATAATAGCATCAAAAATGGCATCTCATTGGCCCTTTTTCCTGCAACTTTTCGGAATGCTTCAGCGGTGACTGACACTGTACGTAAGCTAAAGATTTTACGAAATTGTAAAAATATTTTTGCAAAATCAAACAAATACCGTACGCCAGACTTCGCATAAAAGGAACGGAGAATGCAAACAGTTATTGAAATGCTACTCAAAAGTGTCTATTAGTAAGTGTTTTGAGACCTGTCAACTGCAACAAATGCGCTGACGTTTGTTCAACCCTGTGCAGCAATTTTTTTTTTTTTTTGTCAGAGAAAACCTGACGGGTTTTCTTAGAAAAAGTTTAAGAAATGTCATTTTGACATTATCGCAAAATAAACAACCGTTCTTTTTAAATACAGCATCTACAAAATAAGTTGGAATTGCATTTTTATAAGCTACTAGCTGTCCCGGCAAACTTCGTTCCGCCCAAATTTGTTAATGTAATGAAAATAATAATTCCGAGCATGTACAATGCGCTTGCTAATTTATGTAATTCGGGCAATTAAAATGCTTCATTCAAAAGTTATATTAAATGCAATAGAAATAAATGATGAAAAGCAATGTTGATTTGTTTCAATCAAACCGCAACGATTTTGACGTTTCGGCCAACCTTCCGCTTTTCACTAAATTGACCATGTGAGAAACATGGTAATTCAAGATTGATACTACAAATGCACAAACATCCATCGATTATACTTGCAACAAATTATTTGTCATAGTGAAAGCGAGACGCACAGGAAATCTAAGTCGCTTAAATACGAATGGCAAATCGTTCTGAATAAGCGAAATCTGCGGAATGAGAGTGTTTGCCTTTGGATTTTCCACTCAAAATCGTCACTTGCATGACATTTGATTTGAGATCCTTCACCACCAAATCAAACTCGTTCTGTTTCAAAGTCTCGGTGCATTGAGGTTGCGTAACAAAATTATAAATGAGCCGACTTTCAATTGTAAGCCCGGAACATCCAAAGAATTAAAAAATTCAACTAATCCCCATAAATTTTTGTTTTCACGACAAAAAAGGAGCATATGTCCTTCCTTGGGCTTATGCGAATTTAAACCAAAAATCATAAAAATTGAAGGATTGGTTCCCGAGTTATGAGTGCGCACATACGGACGTCAGTCTTTTTTATATGTAGCTGTACCCACCCGGATTTGCTCATACCTTTCGTATTAAGTCCTGCTCACATTTCGCAAAGTCCTTTATTTGGAAAATGTCCGTTAATTATTTTAATGCTTCCACAACCCGTTCTCCTATCCCGCTTATGTTTTGCAAAGTATAAGGTATATTTCAATCTTGAAGCGACCATACCTACCCATCCACAAATTCCAATCAACTCGGTAGAGCTGTTTCGGAGATCGGGAGCAGCGCCACCTATCGGGTCCAAAATTGTATCTTTTAAGATTGCCTAAGCCTGAAATACACCAATAGGAACAAAACAAAAGAAAATTTGGCCCAGTAAGAACATTTTCCTTGGTTATGTTATTTGTGCCGGAAATGTTTTATTTGCCTATTTAAAATTGATTAAAAACTAATTTGGAGTTTTCGTCGAACAATTGTACAGCTATATATGAAATATGAATTACTGAAATGTCAAATTCAAAAAATTATACCTAGACAACCAACGCCAACTATATTATTACAATTAAATTTAATGTTGTTGATACAAAATTGATATGCAGGGAAATCTAACTTGTCGTAAATATCTCCCAGCGCCACCTATCGGATCCAAATTTTGGCAAAAGCTTACTTTTGTTTTAAGTGTTATATGGTGTTAATTTAAGCCAAATCGGTCCATAAATAAGAATTTTCAAAAAGCGACCCCAGCGCCCTCTACAGGGCCTAAAATAAACATAAACCATCCGGAGCACCACACAAACATATGGTGTAAATATAAGGGGGATAGCTTCAGTGGTTCAGCCGCTATCGTCGGTCATACATACGCACGAACGTTTTTATATATTAAGATATTGCTACTAAACCATTTTGAATGCGCTGTTCTAGGAGAACATTCAATTACAACTTCCTAAATAGATTTCTACTAGTTAAACTTTTGAGCTGTCACATAGTTGTCAGTTTTCATTTTTCATTTTTCAGTAAGTCAAAATTCGGCGAGTAGAAAATTACGAAAAAATTAAAATTTCTCTCTCAGTTTTATCAATTTTCTCAGTACGTGGTAGCATTCGCACAGTTTGTTAGCAAATTTTTTAATAATTTTACGTTGGCAAAAAAGTACACGAACGAACCTAATGATACCAAACCACAAACTCTTTTAAAATATCATTTTTGACAAAAAACAGCTCGAGTTTCGGAACATTTATTCGAAAGTTATACAGGAGTAAAATTAAACTAGAATCGGAAACAACTTTCGAAAAGTTTTTTACTTTCGAATCAAATTACAGAGTTAAGCCCCTGATTGGAATTGTATTCTTTAAAAACATTTTTTAGCTGCTGGCAGCTGGCAACATTCCAAGATTGCTTGAATATATATTCGCTTGAAAATTTGTGGTTGCTTTGCAAATAATGGGAACGTCCAAGTATCTAGTTTAGTAAGTCTGACAGCTGTCTGACTAGATATATCTCGGTTTTGATTGGCTGAAATCGGTCATATGAGCGGCTGTTTAAATTGACGTTTATGGAGGAGTAGCCGACGTATCTAGTCAATAAATTCGTGACTTAGTACTAAGTTGACAGTTCGGATATGTGGATGACGTTCCCTACCAATCTGGTTTTTGCATTCAGGTTGCATCTTATTCATACCAATCTGGACGAATTAAGATAACTAGATTCTTGAATGTGCCCAATTGCTACCCCTTTCGTAACACACTTTTTGTCTCTTTTACACGAAGCTGATTTTTCTATTTTTAATTTATATATATATAGTTGGCGCAACAGGTCCGGAGGGACCCTAGGCCTAGCTTCTCACAACCATTCGTTTTGTGTGAGTTTTTCATTTTTGGAACGAATGGAAGGGATCTAAAGTTTTATGCCGACTCCAAACGGCTAATTGAGAAGCTCTTTTAAGACAGTTTATACTCTCGGATGCTTGTCAGACGTTCGCGAGAGGTAGCGCAGTGGAAAAAAACCCTAAGTTGGAATTTTGGTTTTTGCGGGATTCGAACCTGAGACCCCTCGCTTAGTAGTCCAACACACTAACGACTAAGCGACTGAGACTAGACTATTTTTAATTTAATCTTATAAGAATGAGGAAAAAAATTAGAGCAAAAAGTAGTGTCATACGGGCTTTACTCATAGAAACTCGTGGAAAAAAATAAACACATTATAAACCCCTACTACACCACCCTGTACACTCAGAGTCACTCCTTCTCTTTAATTTATTGAAATGAAGATATAGTCACAAAAAATACGAACGGGACGGTATCCTATTTCATAGAAAGACTTAAACGACTAAAATCATCTGCGCCATAACTAACATCGATCAATTGTGCATTTTTCTCAAGTTTAGAAATAAAGCACACCCCCTATCAGTTTTATTTACGCCTCCCTATTAGCACCCCACCATCGTCGAAATGACAGAGGTTAGCCATATATTTTACTAATTTAATTCCCCCATTTTAACCCCATCAATGTTAATTATGCGCTAATGCACACAAAGCACCCCTTGTGGTCCTTTCGTTTACCTTTGCCCAACACATGCACCACTCACTTCCACCGCATTCAAAAACAATAAATCTTATAACGCATTCACTCACTTCAGAGGGATGTTTCGTTTGTTTATACATTTTTTTGCATGAATGAATGAATTTATAAATTTATTTCTTCCCATGTCTTAACCACAATGGCATTCTAATCCAGCAACATTATTTACCGCACTCCTTCTCCATTCGTTTGAGGATATGGTGAACTCGCCCTTATGTCAGTGTTTGCTTTTGCACAATATCCTGTCATGCGATTATTTTCTTAGATATAATATCCCTGCCTGATGAGTTCTGTGGCAAACCACAAAAGTTATAACCTAATAACATTTTCAGTGAGTATGTGTGGTCAATTTATTTGCAGTTCCCAGGTTTGTTTTTTTTTTTTTTTTTACTTCTACCCCCTCTCTAATTTGAAACTCAACGAAGCGGTTTCAATGAACGACTTTAGTTTAACATAAAAATAAAGGAGCTCATTTATACACTCGGGTGCATGTTCAGAAATCCGCCAATTAGTTCATCTGTTAAAAGAGATGGTTGCACAATTCACCTGCGGGAGGTGTGCATTTGGAAAATGAGCTGCTAATTGAAATTTGTTTGTTTATTCTCTTCGTTGAGAGATACGTAAAAATTCCTGGGAACCGCTCAAGGCAGGCTTCCTTATTTATGACAGCGAACATTTTTAGTCTCGAAAATAATTACAAAAAAACAATCAGTTAATGCTTGGGTTTATTTTCCATTAAAAGGTATTATGCACACAAACTCGTGGAGTTGAACTCTGACATCGCTGCTTAGATGTGACTTCAGAGAATCCCTTCTTTGAATTTTAATACATGTTACAGTGAATTAGGTAATTCCTGCATCATTCCTAGTAGACTGGGTATTATGTTCGAGCAAACAAATTCAAATCTTCAACGAAAATTCAAGCATGACCTTTTTATCGTTCTATAGAATGCAAATTCAAAGGAATTCCTCGCATCGCTTATCGCAAATTTAAAAATATAGGGGAAGGTTGTGTGAACTCGAACATAAAGTTGAGTCTTATCTTTTTCAAGGGGCTTAAGTTGTTTTGCAAGAAACTGTACTCTAATGTTGCTGTAACCCAAAACGTAGCGAGAGCAGAAACTTTCTTTTCAAGAAACAGTGATGAGGATGGTAATTTTCTAACAGCTTCTTGTGTTCATCAAGCTTAAAAAGTTTCACCTGCCTCTAGGTGCGATTAGGACATTTTTTTATTGTGTATTGTGCTATTTAGAAACGAGTGGCATAGTAGATTGTTAGGTACACTAAAAAAAAGCAGTAGTGCGTCATAAATCGAAGGAAAAAATATTAAGCCAACCCTGATTATCTTCAGTCAATTAGTTAGGTTTTCAAATACAATATTCCCTACCTAGGTACAACAAAAGTTCGATGGTGAAGGTCGTTTGAAGTCAGTGGGTGATAAAAGCATTGTTCCCGACAGTCGGAATGAGTTTCAGTACTATAGAAGTTTTGTATTGCATGGCACTAGTCCACTCTGAATAATCCATCGATTCCGTATGTTTGAAGAGGGTCTTGTAAAAGCTGACAAGGCTCGGCATGCAAAGATTTCTGCGGTGATTTATGGTGGACTTGTGGGGGGCGGTTGTATAATATGGCAACGTGACTTCGAGCAAGTTCTTTGGAATTAAAAAGAGCTCACAACACGGTGAGGTGATTTCTGCGAACGTATTTAATCTCATCATATATTTATAAATGCTGTCGAAAAAAAAAAAAACACTTTTCCCTATTGTTCAAATTGCAATTCAAGTTTATTTCTGTAATTTTGGCGAAATAAAATTATCAATTGTAGGAAAATTTAGTACTATGCACTTGTCTTTAACTTTTAATTAATTTCTGACTTGACTTATCGATGCGTAATGCGTAAAAAAACGTTTTACACAATAAAATATATACCCTCGCTTATACTGTGGCCTCAAGCAAAAACCGCTTAGGTCTGAAAATGAACTTAAAGTTTGGAAAAAATCTGTCACATTTAAGAAAAAGCAAAAAAAAAAACTTCAGATTGGGGATATCGGATACCTATTTTATGTAAAACGTCAACTAGATTCGTCGTGACTAGGAACCCGAACACGTTGACTTAGCAACTTGAATTGTTTTTGTATTCTCGCGGTCAGCGTTACCTTTGTTTGATTTTGTGCTTTATAATTCAGAAAAGACCGGTCATAATTTTTTTTTTTTCAAAAATTGTTATTTTCAAATAAGTACATTTAAAATATAACATGGTTGCCTATCACAAAACTATTACACTGTTATGTGAACTATTGGTTGTTAAATATCGTGCGAAAATTCGAAATTCGCAGAATAGTCTTAGAAATGGCACCTTTTTCTCTTACCGGCCCTTTTTTCGACTCTTCAGAATTCTGCCACGGCCACTCTGTTTATTTTAAATCTGAATCTTCGAAATGTCAACTGAGTATGCAGGTAGGTTTTCCTTGACTAGATTTGTCGGCTTCCCCTCCATAAACGTCAACTGCAAAAACTAATCACGTGACCACTCTGGGCCAATCAAAACTGAAATACATCTAGTCAGACGGCTGTCAGAGTTACTAAACTATGAATCCGAACTTCCCATTTCCATTGACCATTTTTTTAATATATTTATTTTATTTGTTATTGCAAAAAGCGTTGTAACATTTTCGTCTTAAGTCGACTTAAGCGGTTTTCGCTTGAGGACACATTATAACTGAAGCATCGCCTTAAGCACAACATATTCGCTTGATTTGTTTCTTCTTTTTTTTTTTTGAGAAGATTAACCACATTTAAACAAATTTTAAATAAAATTGTGTGTATGTGCCAGGTCACTATTATGGTAGAATTTCTACTTACAAGAGATCTGAAGACTGAGGAGTTCCCTTAGACATTCTGTAGCGTACGCAGATGATTCAGCAGCATATTTCAAGCCCAAGAATTGAGACGATTAACAGTTTCTCAAGCAGGTTATGATCATACTCAGATCTGTGGCTGTGATTGGAAATCGATGTCTAAAAATCATAAAAAAAAATATAATTCGAATTTGAAATTGGAAGGTCATTTACGTAACCTTTCTTAAGTTGTGTCACAGCAAAAAAAACATCTTATATATTTATAATCGAGTGTGAGAGGTTTAAGATCTTTTTTACAAAAAAAATAAAAAATCTCAGTGATGTGAATATCATGGCTTTCCAAAGTGCACCACTCTCCCCTACCTACTTCGACCAAGTATTTGAACACATAATTAGCGTCGAAATGAATTTTTTTATGGACAACAGCAATATAACTCGTTAAATAATCATCCAGTGACTTAAAACATAAATATTTTTAAAATATCGTTCTCCATACATCAGACTGATATCACATATCCGGTGAATGTGATGTGAAAAGTGATACCAAAGCTACTGAGGATTTTTTTTTAACAAATGGGGTTAACCACGTAGGTTGATAATGTAATGTTGTAGGAAAAAAGACACAGGTGGAATTTATGGTGTTAATGTTTAAATAATATTGGTGCTTTTCAAATATATCGCAATGAATCAAAACAAAACAGCTTTCCAGGAAACTGATTGCAAAGTAATATTAAGGCCGAAGTTATCGGTTTTACAAATCTTTATTAACCATTTTTATGGTGCAAGTGAATATTTAATATTTAACTTTTTGATACAGGGCTTTAAAAGCGCAGAGTGTATTCCATTTTCGTTCACCAATCGACGAGAATAGAATGCCAACCGCAGGACGCAGGAGTTCTTCCAAGGTTTGTATGCAAACCGTAGCAGTCCACGTTCATGCATTTCTTGTTTAGCTATAGGTACCTTACAATTATTTTATTGAAGTCTCTGTTTTATTCTAGCTGTCAATTGCAGTATAGCCACTCTCAAAAAAGAATTGTGTTTCCACAGAAACATACTTACGGGTCTTGAGCACTGTATTGTATTGTACTGTAAGTGATAGACCCTGTACACTGCGACCAGAAGAGATCTGTTGTGTTGGCCTTTATTATTTAACCCAGGGAGCTGTTGAGGCTCTTTATAAACCTCAGCACCCTTCTTGGTTCCATGTTTCCAATATCTCATGACTTAAAATTGCCCTTTGCATATGGATCGCTCTGCCCCTTGCCACAGCAGGACATTCGCAGAGTATGTGTTCCGTTGTCTCCTCCTCTTTCCGCAGAGTCGACAGGAGTCATCGTCGGAAAGTCCAATTTTTTTTTTTTTTTTTTTTGATCACTGTAACAGCATTGACAGTTGTGACGATTGAAAGAGTGAACATTTAATTGAAGGAACTTAGCTGGAAATCATTTTTTGACTGCGGTATACAATCAGTCTGATATTTGTTTTGTATTCAAGCATTTTTCTTGCAGAACTCGTACACAAAAACACGTGGTCCATCGTATTGAAACTCTGTCATTAGCAATGAAAGCTGTCTCAGATTCTTAATGAAGGATCTTTTTCCTTTTGATACAAAAGTTAGTCTTGAAATACACCGTCGATTGAGGTTCAATCTTTTAAATTGACATAGAAGCGTTCACATAACTCTAATGCTCTCTAACTCTAACTATACTGATGGTTATTTTAAAATATGTTTGTCTTTTGCATTAAAGTGCTGTCAAATATTTAATGTCCTAAGTTGTTCTTTGAATTTTCGGATAGAAATCGTTTTTCTAACAAAAATACTAAAAATAAATATTTGGCGCAACAGGTCTATAAAAGGATCTTTTGTCTCGATTCTCAGAACCAATCGGTTTGTGTGGATTTCTCATCTTTGGGACGAATATAAAGGATCTACACATGTATGCCGAGTTAAATCGACGAATTGAGAATTTATTTTCTTTCAGTTTTACTCTCGAGAGGTTTCTTTTGACAGTCGTTCGCGAGAGATGGCGCAATGGAAAATTGAACTCAAGATGTAGTTTCATTTTTTCCGGAGATCGAACCTAGGACCCCTTCGCCTTGTTTCGAACACTTCTTTTATTCCAGAAAACATATTAATTCTTCAGTAGGCATTTCCCAATAGTTTGTTATAAAATTTTTAAAAGAATATATCTATACAAAACGAGATAGAGCATTTGAATACAAACAATATGAAGTCTTATGTTCGATTAAAATCTGATATCGAAAATCAAATCGCAGAATCCAATTAAATACCACATTATATTCGCTTTTTGTTAGAACTTCGATCCAAGTTGTTGTAGATGGTATATCATCCAATTCGTTTGCTATAAATGCGGGAGTGCCCCAAGGATCTATTCTTTCTCCAACTCTATTTCTTCTCCACATCAACGACTTGCTTGGATCGACAAATAATAATATCTACAGCTTTGCAGATGACAGCACTCTTATATCCTCCATCTCGAATAATGTGTTTGTGAATTCGGCTACATCACACAGTCAGAGATGTGAACAAATTAATTCTCTAAATGATGGTCTGGACAAAATCTTGAAGTGGAGAAAGGACGATTTGGTTGTATTTAATGCAAACAAGACACAGTTCACAACATTTTCCAGAAAAAATGCATCAACAGTTCCTCAGATCCAAATGGATGACCATCCAATCCATCACAAGGACTCAATGCACCTTCTAGGAGTCACAGTCAATTCAGGAATCACATGGCAGAACCACATTATCCTATATCGCAAAATCGGCGTCCGCAAAGTTGAGCTACATATTTAGAGCAAAGAGGTACTTTAGCCCCAAGCGACTTCTCCTTCTCTACAAAGCACAAGTTAGACCAGGCTTGGAATATTGTTCCCATATATGGAGCTCGGCCCCAAAACATTCACTCAACCTGCTTGATAGCATACAGAGACGAGCAGTTCGACTCATTGGAGACCCTACACTCACATCGAATCTACAACCGTTGGTGCACAGAAGACAAGTCGCTGACCTATGCTTGTTCTATAGGTTCTTCCATGGTAGATGTTCTGAGGAACTCAAAGACATTATTCCTCGAAATGCAACTTTTGGGCGCCCAACAAAACAGGCTGCTAATGCTCATGACCATACAGTACACTTGACAACCGCGAGGACATCAACTTTCAAAAACTCCTTCTGTTACAGGACAAGCAAACTTTGGAACTCGCTTCCTGGGGATATATTTCCAGAAGACTACAATTTGCAGCAATTTAAGTGCAGAACAAACATACATCTGCAGGCATCTCGGGGCGCTGTTGAAGCGTTATAGGTTCGCCTTTCCCGGTAGAAGTATATAAAAAAAAAAAAAAAAAATTACATACTCGTATTTTTACGAATTTACTTTCAACTCATTTATTTATTTATTTAACTAATAAACATTTAAGCCACAGTAAATCAATTATTAGTTTTTTTTTTAATTTGTTATTTTAAAATATGTTAAATCTGTATATTAATACGGAGTTGCCTAAAACGTGTTTCCCCCCTTTTTTCCTATTATAAGTCACATAAATATGCCAACACTATATATATTTGGGTAGGGGACAATACATAGAAGTGCACAATACAAAAATTATCCACAAATTATGAATTAAAGCAGGTAAATTTAAGCGAATTGCATGAAATTACAACAACAACAACATGGCACCCGCGTGAAGTTAATTCGCACTTTTTCTAGAATGAAAAACGTGAAATGCAGTTCGATAGACAATCGTTTGTAGTTGTTTGTAGTGAAATCCCATTCTTTAAACCCGTGTTATTTCTGAAGCCGCAGCTAGCAAAGTGATAAAATATCTAAATGCTATTTTCGAAAGTGTTCCCCATTCTTATCCAATAAAATTCAAATCGTACCAATCGGCCTAACGGTTTATGATTTATATGAAATTTAAGAAAAATGTTGGCTTCTAACTTAAGGTCCTCATAACTCTAAAACTGTTGAACTTCAAACGATGGAACTTTGCATATCTATTCTATGCACCCTTTTCTACCTGTGATATAAAATAGAAGACATGAGAAGGCGATACTGGACACTTTTTATTCGCAATTTAAAGGAAGCCTGAAATGGTTTCGATTGCCTATTTTTAAGCGCTCCGATATTTCCCCTTCAAAAATGAACTTATAGAATAAATTGGTCGAAATTCGACCACGGGGCGACCCCTAGTTTCTTTTAATATTTGCTTTAAATTTAGTTTTATTAGGTTGACATCAATCAGATGAGGGAACTTATTAAAATCCTTCGTCAAGTTATTAATTGGGTCATTGCGCAATTTACATCGAGACGTCCTTTGATTTCAAAATATTGGATTCCTTGTTGCCCTCGGTCTAGTATTGATGTTTATAGAAGTAAGAATGGTAGGTGGGGTTGATGTTGCGGGTCAGGACGCAAAGCAAAAATAAAGCATTTGATTGTTCTCTTCATTTTTCCAAGGTCTGCATATTCAGCAACTTTTATCGACTTATGTAGGAGGGAAGACGACATTCGAGGTTCCAGTGTAAGTCACATAAAACAGAAGAAATTGCTTTTGAATTGAAAAGTTTTAGAACATTAGAAGTTTTAACCACCGACCGTGGGAAGAAGTCGTGATTTCTGTACTGCTATACAGTGAAATTGATTAAAGTTACAAATAATTTTCTCAAAGAGTTTAGGTATACATGACAGTTTTGCAATGCTTCTACAGTGTCGACGCGATGTTTATTACCACTTTTGTGAAGAGGCATGATAAATGACAAATGAAGATTTCCAAATCTTAAGAAAAAACTCCACTAAACAGCAACAATTTAAATAAATAAGTTAATGGCTTACAGATGAAATTAACGGACGATTTGACAAATAAACTTGGAATACCATCAGGACCAGGAACACAGTTATCATCAAGATTTCATGTTCAGTCAGTCTTAAGCTCGGAATATCACAGTTTGATTTTATATTACAATTGGTACAATTCGCTGTCAATGAATCAGGCTTTGAATAAGTTGTCTGAAAGAAGTCAGTAAATGTTCGGATAGGTGCATAGAAGCTGATCGTCTAGTTTGGATAGCCTTCGATTAGATGCAAAAAGCTTATATGAACTAAATTTGCCTGCCACCGAGCTGCATTTGGTAGCCTACTCTATGATACCTATTCAAGCTGGAGAGATTACCCTGCTCACTCTCGTATGATAGATTTCGTGGTTTAACAATATGTAACTAACAATTGAAAAGTAAATATCAACCATATTATTCCACTTAGTTCTATTTTACAAAAAAAAAATTGTTTTTCTCATGTTCATTCCTCAGAATTTCTCTTTGTTATACTTCAAAACGACTGAGTTAGTATATTAAGTATTCCCCACACAGAAGACTAAATAAATCAACATTTTTTCCAAACAAAATTCCATATCTACCCCATGGAACTTCCAAGGAAATTCTCACAAAATTATTCCTTACTCCATTCGAACATGTTCAGTGTTCACATCAGGGAAGATATTAAATTTAGAAACAGCCGTAAAGTGGAAAATTTAAATTGCGCAGATAGGCAGTACTAATTTTGCCACCCGGTGTTTAGATATGTGAAGTACGCGCTCAAGACAACAGCTACGCAATATGGACAGCATAATCTGGAAGAATTATTCATGGTTAATAAAATTTCTAAAAGTGTGAATGTACCCGACTCCGGACAGGAATATGTCCCATAAAAAATAGTACGTATACGCCACAGTGTCTGATTTGGAGCTATTTTATGATGTTTACATTTTTGGAACCCTGGGTGCATTTGTCAATTTTTTTAAGGATGTAGCTGTGCATATCATTACGACTTTGAGGGTTTACTATGTAGCTGCTATTATTCCCGCATCCATAATCAACTTTGGCACTTCCTTTGAGCAGCAGAACTGTTTCCAATTTCATAATGTCATCAATACGCTCATGCAAAATGAACAATCTGCACTTTATAACGTTTTTCTTATGAAACAACAAATGACCAACTGAGGCATAAACCAAAATCAGTCTTCATAGTCGACCAGACGGACATATAACCAGAAAATATTTTCAAATGACTCCTCAATAAACAGAAAACCCCACTCCAAAGCTGTATAGTTGAAAGCAATTCATAGCATCGCACAAATCAATACATTTCCAATTATCCATTCCGAGCAAATCACTCGCTAAAGCAGCATCAACATCTGCATACAAAAGCAATCATCAACAAGTTTTGAAGATTTTCAAATTATATTTCTCCGGCTCATGGCACATTTACGCAAATTCTCAATACACCATGGAGAGAATTATTCATATTATGCGGCAAGGCAGCACATCCTATTCATGTCTTCCCAATTTAATTTCCATTAAGTCGCAGCTCTCGAAATTCCGATTGCTATACGGCTCCTTACCCCCAACGAAATCGTATATAAAGTTTCTGACACACCAAAAGACTCCAAGGTGTTAATATGCAAATCAAGTCTATATCTATACAGCTTCTCTAATACACAAACTCATTGAAAAACACCATTGTCCCTGTGGGCCGCTGGGTTGAGATCTGTCGAAATAAAGATGAACCCCTTCCGCTCCATGAATATATGAATTTTCAAAATCAATCATCGTCAGGCTCACCGGAAACAAGGAACCACCGCATGAGCCTGCAATACTTGAGAGAATTACTCAAAAGTCTGTTGCTATCGTTGTTTGGCCTAGAGACACCAACAGAAGTGAGGATTAATGGTGCGGAATACAAGAGTTAATACCTTTGGTATCCGCATTCCCTCATGGTTTAGTTCAGGCGACTGTGGAACTCCAACTCAATACCCTGACACTTGGAAGCCTGTTGGATGTTTTGATGTCGTTTTTCTTTCAAAAAATATGCATTCATAAACAAAATGTTGTCTAGGACGAAATGTATATTCCCATATTATGAAGTCAATGGAGCCCAGAATTTTCCACTTCGGTTGATTAGACATTTTCTTTTGCTTCGTGTTTCATAGAGAAAATGAAATGAATTACTTTTTGCCAAGCAAGAATGAGAGGTAAGAAACGGGTCAGGGATAGAGGCAAAAAATACGACAATTTAACTAAACCCCTTTGTTCTCTGTTTCTCTGTGTCTCTGTAGTATTTTCCAATTAATTAAAATGAATTTATTTGTACGAGGATTTCACTTAATTGTCCTGTGTAGACAAGAAGAAGAAAAAATCATTAATTTGCATTTTCGGAACACAATACACACACACACGTACGAACACAGTGAGTTGGTTATAGAGGAAAGGAAGGTCATTCGCTCCAGACGTTGTGTGCTATATATTGCGTACTTACAGTACGGAACCGACCGGAAAATATCCATGATGATAAGGGACAGACATGGCGTCGAATGGGAAAAGACACGTATTCTTATTATGTTTACATAATCGGCCGGAAAATTTAATTCCCTCTAAATCGTTTGAGTGTTATCTTATTAAAAGGAACTGAGGATTTTAAAAGGGCCAATAACTAAACTTTGACACAAAGTTCTTCATTTTTGTATTAAATTTTTGACTGTCGTTTATATGAACGTAACTTCTGAAGAGGTAAATATCACGTAGTGAATAATACAAATCCATTGAGCCACAGCTAGAATCACGCTAACAAAACAACGCATGCGGAAATTCAACTACGGCAAATCTCCTTTCATTTGGTATATCTCGTCTTAAATTTTATTGGAGAAGAATGGATTTTATATTGATAAATGTTTTATTTAATGTCGGCACTTACTTATGTATGGAATACAATATCAGGTAAATGTCCGCCTCTGTTAGTCTCAGAAATGCGAGCCCTTTTGAGCACAATTTTCATTACATTCTCATATATTTCACGCGGTATTTCATTAATTTTATCACGAATATTTTGTTTCAGTTGCTCAAGCGTTTCTGGTTTCTTTGTATAAATCTTGCTTTTCAGATATCCTCACAAAAAGAAGTCCGGAGCAGTCAAATCAGGCGACCGTGGAGGCCAATCAACATCACCATTTCTTGAAATAACTTGTTGTGATTCCATTGTAATCCTGGCTGTATGCGATGTGGCACCGTCTTGTTGATACCACATGTTAATAATGCATGAAGTTGTGGTGTTAAAAAGTTTTTAAATATCACGATATTGCTTTGAAGACCAAGCTCATGAGTACGGCGTCGAATTGAGGTTGATGGATTGTTTTGAACACTTCCTTGAGCAGCAGTAATGTTTTCAGCCGATCTTGCAGTACGTTGTGGTCCATGCTTGGGCCTATCACCTACAGACCCTCTTTCTTCGAAACCATTCACTACACGATAAATAGTGCGTTTTGTTGGCACGTTGTTTCTCCCAAAAATTTCTCGTAACTTTCTCATCGTCACAGTAATCGATGATTGATTTTGATAAAATGTTTTAACGATTAAAACGCATTGGTTTATCGAATATTTTTCCATAATAAATTTGCCACGTGTCTACTTCACGACTGCCAAATATGAACTGTCAGGGCTAATGTTTACCAAAATGGCGGCAAAACAAAGTAGTATTCCTTCCCGGCGGACACCCTGTATTTATAAAAAACCGGCAAAGTGCGAGTGTGGCTCGCATTCCGGAGGTTCCGTACTTCTTTAGAGTTGGAAATTTGCGAAGTTGTTTTTTCAGATGAGGTAAACTATATGAAATATGAATGTAAGAGAGTCTTTTTTTTTGTAAATATCTTTTAAAATAATAACTTTTCGGCAAAACACTCTTCGGCGCATATATAGCTACGAGCATGATCTGCAAAAAAAGTATATGTCCATTTTTTTGTCAAACAAGAAATAAACAGCATTTTGTGCGAATGAAAGTATTTTGTTCATCAAATTACTAATTACTGTAAAACCAGTCGATGTATCGCTACCATTGGTTTTTGTCATTTAACTAGAGGTTATACTGGATGTTGTGTGCAAATTTCAGTCAGTCTTCTAAATAAATTAGTTTCTGTGATAGACCTAGGTACAAGGTTGGTCTACTGGGTTGGGACAGACGGACAAAAGCGAAACTAATAAGGTTCCGTTTTTTCCTTTTGGGTACGGAATATTAAAAATAATTTGTATTGTGTAAGAAATTGATGTTCTCTGTAATGCGATTTTGTTTCTGGAAACTTGCCATGAATGGTGACTTCAATACCAATGCGTTTGTATATGTAGAGTTCATTTTAACGTTCATTTTAATATTTTAATACATAATAGTTTATTTCACTGATCTCGTAATTGCTTACTGCTTGACGGCTGGCAAGTTTCTCTACTGGTACTGACTATCGACTGCTAACTGTCTCCTTCTTCATGGATTGAATTAGGTACGTTATGAAAACTTTTCGATTGAATACACTTCTATTGCACTGTATTAAAATTGTAACACTTCGTTCCAGCTGAATAAGCACAACATTTTTTTAAGCTACGTCTTATTCCGAATTTTCAGTTTATCTTTAATTGGGCCTCTCATCTGAAAAGGCTTACGCTACCACCATACGGTTACATGTGTTTTTATTGTTTTTAATCGTTTAATCCGTTTAATCGCTTATCGCTCACTACGCGACTGGAGCCTTATTCAGCAGCATCAACAACGTCTTGGATGTTATTCTTTGTATTCATGCTTTCGAAAAAAATGGCTTTGATTACGTTAATTGGACAAAATTAGAATTGATTACACGCTTTTGCTCCTTGACTTATAAATCGAGTCAGTTGTATATATTTTAATAAAAAAAATAAACGATTATTCTGTTCTGAAACAAAGTGCGCCTTACCAATGAACATTTTTAGTGTCGACTCCAAATTTGAAAAATTCACAGTTTCAATATTTTCAATATAAATTTTGCAATAATTGTTAGCTTTCGTCAATATAAAGTCCTGCATATATAGAACATACAATTCTTTATGCACATTCAAAAAGCAAGTCGTGGACAAAATATTTAAATAATTCATTACAATCATAATAACAAGAATTAAATTTATTCAAGTGTACGATGTACGTGCTTTGGCAAGCTGCGAAATTCTATTCAGGCAATTTGCCAAATTACGAAGTCACATTCATTACATTTAATGACCATGCAGTGTTTGAGTTTCAAAACATCATACTATGCGGAACGTATCACTAGGATGTTTAATTCCCTCTTAGTTACAGTATCATTGCAAGGATTATGCCCACACGACAAATGGAACACAAAAGATATGAGTCTTAGCAAATGTGTTGCATAGGAAATTGCTCTTTAGTTAGGATAATCCTGTAATTGAGACGCATTTAGTGATAATGGAAGATTACGCTTTTACTGGGCGGGGGTTGTACCCAGCGGGGGAAGTTATATTTCTGACAAAACGAAACATATCATGAAAGGAAAGTATTTCCAGAACTTGGTATTTTCCGTGAAGTTGCCCAGATCAATGGGATTAAACAGAACTCCAGATGATTCTTGGAAAGCACAAATGAAACAAATATCTGAATCTCAATTGTAGATACTCTTGAGTTGATTCAAGAAGTTCGAATTTGATTAAAAAAAAAGTCGGAAACAAGACCTTTTTGAATAAGGTTTACGATAAAAATCTTCAAGTTTATTTAAAATTCGAACCGCTTGCATTTTCAATAGTGAAAGGAATAAAGTGTACGACTGGTTCGAATGAAACTTTCTCGTTGATCAACAGTTTGATTAGTTGTTTTCTTATTTTAATAGGTAGGTAGGTAAAAATCTGAGAAGCAATAATAGAAATAGTGTTAAAAAAAATCCATTTTTGAGTTATTCATCTTAAATGGCAGTATTTATACTTATTTCAATGTGAGAATTTATAAGTTTAAGCTCTAGTAACAGCCATTTGTCGCTACTTCTGATAAGGACTATTTTATAAGCTCTTATACTTTACAAGAGTTTTGGGTTAAGGGATGTAAGCGTATACTAGGAGTTTCTGATCTTTTACTGCATGTATCTATGTCAATTTGTGACTGGAGTAGATTAGAGAAAATCGTTTATGTGTCTATGAAAGTAGGGTTCGTGACAGACTGCATTTTTTACAAGAATGTAAGAACTCAGGGATTTGTTTTGTGAATTTGCATTAGCAGTTATAAACTGAATATTTCGATGGAAATGTGTGGGGGTGCAAATGAAGACGGATTTTCTGATGCGTAAACTAGGAATTATTTTAAGGTGCATATTCAATATCATTGAAAAAACAAAGAATAAGTAGGAAGAAATACAACCAGTTGCTAAAAATAAATTTTGCGTTTCTGTTATAGGATTTTTAATGGCTGTTTCAGTTTTAAATTTTAAAGTGCGGTATGAAGTTTAAAAAATACATTTGAACACAGATCGACTTTTGGGTAGTCATTGAAAAAAAAAATAAAAAACTGATTTATTCGAATTTCTTGAGAAAAGCTAAGTACGGGATCTTATTTAGAGTACTGATATTATCTTTAATATGTATTTTGGTAAAAATCCCAGATTTGAAATGTAAGCGTTACTTGTTTTTTTTTTTTAATTATACCGAAATTGAAAATGGGGTTTTCGAGATATGAGCAGAATTTAAAATTAGCGTTTTCAGTAATTCTAAGCAAGGAATATCAATTTTACTCTAAGTTATAATTTTGGTCAAAATCATTATTCCCGTTTGCAGGTAAGCTAAGGAAAACTAAATTTAAAAAAAAAATTACATTTTTCAAAAGTCCATTGTACGATAATAAAAAGAAATAATGAACTTTCTATTAAGTTAGAAATGACCATATTCGGCATCTTATGTAGAATACTGATATTATCGTTAATAAGTATTTTGATCAAAATCGTTAAAGCATTTTTTGTAAAATTTTGCAGACAAAACAGTACAGTGAAAAATGCTATTTGTTAACAATGTAGCTGGAAACCGATTATACGTTTTTGTTCGCGATATAAGCATTACTTGGTTATTAAAGTCTTATCGAAGTCAAAAATGGGGTTTTCGAGATATGAGTATTGTTTAAAATTAGCGTTTCCGGTGATTCGAATTAAAAACTAATAACGCAACAATTTGAAGAATATCAATATTACTCTAAGTTTGCATTTCGGTCAAAATCGTTATTGCCGTTCTCAGGGAAACTAAATTTTAAAAAATTGACTTTTTTCAAAAATGCATTTTACGATAATACCGAGAAAAACTGAGTTTGCCATTAAGTTGGAAATGACCATATTACCTTAGAAATTAGGTTTTGTTACAATCGTATGGACCGTTTTCGAGATATGACCAAATTTCAAAAGTATCGTTACCAAAAAATGGCAAAAAATGGGTATGTAGTCATGGTAACCTCACCTACTTAAGCCTAAATGTCAATTTTGGTTGAAATCGCTAGAGCCGTTTTCGAGCAAATCAAACTGTTACGAACATTTTGTATGGGAAGTACCCTTAATATTGAGGTTACCTTGCAAAATAAAAAACCGCCCCGAGCCCTAAGCCCAAAAACTCCAAATCCGAAGTTTGAATGAAATCCGGTCAGCCGTTTAGGCTGTAGGCCTGCGGGACAGACAGACAGACAGACAGACGGACAGGTCGGACAGATCGGACAGAATTTAAGACTTTTTTGAGTTCGTGATAACATAACATTGATAACATCTCGAGTTCGAAATTTTGTACGAATTGAGTAGGTATCCTTTCTCTTAGGCCCTAATTATAGCCATACGTAAAACGAAACCGTACACAACTTCTTTTGCTTATTGTGACCTTTTAAACCTTATAGGTTATAGTTGAACTCAATCTTGGTCTTAAAATGTTGCTTATGAACTATAAAGTAAGTTTATCAAAAATAAAGTTTATCAAAAGAAATTGAGCACAGGATCTTTAAATTCTTAGAAAAATAATTCATTCATTTTTCCGCCCGAAAAACTTTTTCCGAACAACTTCCCAGTCAATTCCACAAAAAAAAAAGAAAATTATTCCACTGAAATATTTCGTTTCTTTACTGTTCCATCTGTCAGGATTTTTTTTTTCTGATGGATCCCAATCAGTGGTGGTTGGTTTGGTGTACTTGTTTTCGTAGGGAAACATTTTTCTGGCAGAATTTTTGCTGCGACCGCCTAAACGTAAAAAACTCACTATTCAAACTTTTTCGATTGAATTTTACGTATGGCTATAACTGTGGCATTACCACGTACCTAATCGAAAAAGCTATAAACGTGTACCCTATTAATAATTATGCAATGCATTTCGCTCTTTTTTTATTGGAAAAATTGTGTAAACCAATATCCCTGTGTTTTGTTAGTATTTTTCGTTTTTTGGCAAAGCAATTCATGCGGGAATTCACCCACTGAAATTGGCCTTTCATTTCGTCCGTATATCATACAATTCTGTTTCGAAATAACGACATATTTGACACGACAAAGAAATGTACCGTATTCAAACGTCCAAATATAAATGAGAAGAGGAAAAACCCGATAACAGAAATACCTTTTCCTCTGACGGTATACCTTGACAAATAGATGATAAAAGTAAAATCTTACATGCTCTGCCATGAATACAACCCTCCCATAGGGCCGACGATGTGAATTTCTTCTCAAATTTTCCTTTCTGCAGTTCTGCACGAGCTTTGTCAAAGGCGCCAAGAATTCGTATTCAACCTCTCACACCCAAAGTGTTTTCTGATAGGAAAACATAAATCGCTTATGGCAATAAGATGGCACAAGCTGGAATTGTGCGAAGCCGCACAGCCAACCCTTTATTCAAACTGCGTGACAATGAACTCGGGCTATGACGCAATTTTATAATTTCATAATTTTTAGTCAACTAAGCATCCTGCGTATTGCGAAAACCCCTCACGATCCGTTTGCAACCTTAGAATATTAAACTAAAAGGTCCATGGAGGTGCTTAAACATTCACTCTCGGAATTAATCATTCTATACGGATATGGAGCACATTTTAAAGTCCCAACGCCAAAAATAGCATACACAACATCTTTTCCCATGTCGTAGTACCATATGTGACGCACATGTCTTGTGTCAGTTTTTATGGCAAACACCCACAGAACTGTACCACTCCAGCTCCAGCATAACCAAAGGGACTGGGGGAGGGGAAGGGATGAGAAAATACGAAACCTATAGTATTGTAGGCATCGGCTGGTATATGGAAGGACATTTTCTACATTGAAACATTGAGTCGCATAGCGAGAAGGCTGTACGAGTTGTGTGTCAAAGCCTTCTTCCACCCAATGACTCGAGTCATACTTCAATCAAAACGTGCACGTTGATTAAACACAGTCAACGTGCGACTCTGAAAGTCTGAAAGTGTACACCACATGTGTAGGAATATGTTACGCGCTTTAGTATACAATTGCGTCACAGTGTCCTTACTTGCACTTCAATGCAAGTTGGATGCAAATTTCTATCAAAAATATCCCTGATGTCTCATAACTTTATGGACAAGTTACGAGTGACAGCCACGGTGAAGTGTGCTGCTGCGAGCCGTATGTGTATCACAGGACATACAAAGGGACACCTTCCACAGCTATTATTATCTATGTGGTCCTGTGCGCCGAAGGCTGCATTTGATGCTTGACACTTTAATAAAAGTGCCCGTATACGGCTCAGAATAGGTCCTTTGATAATTGGCTTCATATGTTGGTGTGTCGGGTCAGCGTGTGCTGCAATCTGCCGCAAAGGAGGCGAAAGGGAGTTTTTTTTTAATTATTACTGGAGCGCTCGTAGTCGACAAGCCATGGCAGTGGATGTTTCCTCATATTATCTGATTGCATATTCTCGCACTTCAAAGATGTATGTATATGTGTAAGGTATATTTCTTCTAATAACTTTATGTGCTGCCAAGGCCGTAACTAGGGGGGGGTCACAGGGGTTTGAACCTCCAACATATTTTCAATGACTCTGACACATAATTGGGGTTCAATCTCGTTAATGTGTCGAATTATCTCAGTGGATTCGTTGACACGCATAATTGCCGCATTTGGGCGAATGAGGATCCACGAGTGATTGTTGAAAAGCCGATGCATCCACAAAGATTGACTGTTTGGTGCGGTTTATGGGCTGGCAGCGTCAACGGGCCGTAACAGTTACCGTGAATGGTGTTTGCTATCGCGAGATGGTGACGGACTTCATGGACCTGAACCATATGAGCTTCCAACAGGACAGGTGCCACTTGCCACACAGCGTGAGATAAAAATCAATGTCCGTGGTATCTCACGTCGTGGCGATGTTAATTGGCCGCCACGATCATGCGACTTGACACTGTTGGACTTATTTCTTTGGGGATAATTAAAAGAAAAAGTGTATACGTCAATACAAGCTGAAGGATGATATAATTCGGCACATTAACGACATTGAACCTCAATTATGTTTCAGGGTCATTGAAAACTGATCATCGGATCGAAGTATTCCACCGAAGCCGTCATAGATCCTTCCATCATCGTAAAAAATATTAAGATAATTCTCTGAAAACGTTTTGTTTTATTTACAATTAACATTGTGCATTATGGTTGGACCACCGTATTTGCAGCAAGGAAGGCCAGGCGATTAAATTTAGTTTTTTAAAATAACTAGCAAACCCATGGCCGAAGCCATATTTTCAAGTGGCTGTTCCCTGTAAAAAAAAAAAATCAGTTCAGTTAAGAGACGTGAAATGCTTTCAATTCGTCCGGCTTGAGAAATGCTGGAACTTGAGAGAGCAGAAAGAATAAATAAATAAAATATGAATACACATTTTTAATGCTTCCTTCCAAAATTGTGTTGGGCGCTAATTTTTGCATTCCCATCGCTTTTTGAAAAAAAGATAGCCGTAAAAATATGACAAAGCGCCAAATATGGCAACCCTGAATACGCCCATAGCAGAGATGCTGACTATACCAATAAGTGCAAGCATCCGCACTCGAACGGAGTGTGAATGGTAGAAACGGAGAAACTATGATTTTTTCGTTGTAATGTTATTGTTTTTTTTACGTACAAACCTGCTACAAACAAATACTTTTTGAACAGAAAAAGAATCATAAAATTCGGTGCTGCCGAACTCGAGGTATAAACGGACAAACATAATATCCAAGTCATCTTAATATATAAAAACGTTCGTGCGTATGTATGACCGACGATACCGGCTGAACCACTGAAGATATCCCCCTTATATTCACACCATATGTTTGTGTGGTGCTCCGGATGGTTTATGTTTATTTTAGACCCTATAGGGGGCGCTGGGGTCGCTTTTTGAAAATTCTTATTTATGGACCGATTTGACTCAAATTTACACCATATAACACTTAACAAAATAGAAAGCTTTTGCCAAAATTTAGACTCGATAGGTGGCGCTGGGAGATATATACGAAAAGTTAGATTTCCCTGCATATCAATTTTGTATCAACAACATTAAATCTAATTGTAATAAATAATATAGTTGCCGTTGGTTGTCTATACTTTTTTGAATTTGACATTTCAATAATTTATATTTCATTTATCTGTACAACTGTTCGACGAAAACTCCAAAATAGTTTTTAATCAATTTTAAATAGTTAAATAACATTTCCATTCGATTTCCGTCACAAATAACATTACCAAGGAAAATGGTATTTTTTAGCATACATAAGTGTACAAATTGCAGTGAAAATAATAAAATAAAATAATAATAATAAAATGCCTGGACGACGAAGTTTGAATATTGGTCGAAGTGACCGACAAATTCGCAATAGGCAACAAAAAAGAAAGAACTTGACACCACAACAAGAAGAAACGGCAAGAGAGGACACACGATTGCGTAATGCAACCACCCGTGCATTAGAAAGTGATGCACACCGAATTGAACGACTTGCACAAATGAGAATTAAAACTCAAACATCACACAATCGTGTTACGGATTTATACAGAAGTGTGGTGCAATTAAAATTGAACTTCACTTCTGATGATCTGATATTGAATTTGCAAAGGGGTTGTAGTTAATGAACTGAATGTGAAAATGACACATTTGAGTAAAGTTAAGTTCGAAATACGTTTAGAGCTGAATCGCTTAGATTCTATAAACGCGGTGATGTTTTTATGTTCGGGATTTATTTTTAAATGATGCCAATTTAATAAACATTCGTGTATGTCGTTTTTCCCCATTTTAAGAGTAGTTTTCCCTATTTTCCCCATTCAGTGAAAAATTCCCCAAAATGGGGAAAAATCCCCAGATCTGGCATCGATGCACTAAAGGCAGTGTGATATGGCGGTGTTCGAGATTCAGGTTCTTGATAAGTATGATCTTGATGTTTTTTCAATGTTGAATTCCCATGTTTCTAATGTCGTTTTCCATTGGGAGCACCAGAAATCTTTTTTCAGATCTCAGATTTTATTCTGATTCCATTTTTATTTCGTTATTTTGGTTTTCACGAAACTTTGCGCATTTGTCTTGATAGCCATTTTCTTAAAATGACGGAAAACAGCTGTGCAAAGTATAGTGTTATTGTGATAGTATGTGTTAATCTGAAAAAATATCGATAACTGCAAAAAGTGATCCGAATCGAAAAAAAAAAAATATTGATTTGTTTGACCAATGGAAAACGACATTACATGGTCAGTTGTATGTGGCGAGCTACGTGTTGGCAAACCTCCCGCTTTGTAGGTGTACGCACTATACATATATCTAATAGACCAAAAAATGTTGTGTACCATAATGCATTTCGGTGAAAAGCGGTAGGTTGACCTACACGTAAATCATTGCGATTTGATTGAAAAACACCGAAAATGTTATTACTATTGTATTTAATATAACTGTTGAATATATGATTGGCTTGAATTAGACCCATTATTTCAAAATAATGTACCTACAACATTGCTAACCACAAAAGTAACAAATAGTTTAATAAGCGAGCAATTTTAGCGACTAAGAATAAAAATGTGGCTGACTTAAACTTTCTAATTCAGGATCAGCAGATCCTTGGTAGGTAATCTGCGTTCATTAAAATTTATTGGCAACCAACTATCCAACTGAAATCCAAACCAACCAAAACAATGCAATGGAACGGGTTTGGTTATAATAAAAGTGATGATCAATGAGGATCAAAGAAGGAAGTTCTCATTCCGAGGATACCGACGATCCCAACCGATATGCCCCTTCCCCTTGAGTTTAAATTAATTCAAATTCCGATTCGTCTTGCATTCACCATGACGATTAACAAATCACAAGGTCAATATTTGAGTGTTTGGTGGTCTGAAACTAGAAAATACATGCTTTTCTCATGGTTAATTCTACGTGGCATATTCAGATTCACGTGTCGGCAAAGCATCGACTTTATTTGTTTTTCCGCCTGATAACAAACCGAAAATATTGTGTATCACAAGGTGCTTCGGTAAAGATAATAAACCCAATATAAATCAAAGCAATTGTCTTTCTGACAGGCCATTGAAATACTTGATTTTTGTACTTTTATTGAATTTGTATTTCCTAATGAAGTATTAAACTTAATTAAAATAATAAATTAGTTTAGTTTAAAGGTATCAATAAATTTACTGACCGTTAGGCGGAACGAAGCTCGCCGGGCCAGCTAGTTTTTATATATAAGCGAAGAAGAAGAAGATTCTTTACTTTTTTATATTGAATACAGCTACTTTTTTTAAACTATTCCTACTTTTTTTATAATTAGTAGTTAATAACAAACATGAAATATGAAATTTAAGATTATTTTATTTCCCTCAATCGCTTTCAAGCTTTAATATAAAAAGTTTTTTTTTAAATATCATATATTATTTATTATTTTAAAGAATAATGGCACTTGGATACAGCATGACATGTGCGACTAAAGTTGCAATTTGGCACTTTTTTTGAGAGCCTGACACATTTTGTTTGTTATTTAAACCTTTGAAATTTTTTTTAGTTGAAGAAGGGGCTACAAAAAATGTTCAAATGCTGTTATTTCCAAATAAAAACCTCTAAAATAGAACGCCGGTGCCTATCACAACACTTTTATAGTGTTAAGCGAACCAATGCTTGTTAAATATCGTTCAAAAATACTTAATGTGGATAATAGCTTCATAATTGGACATATAAAATTCCTGTGCTTGAATGTTTATATATATATGAATCCTTCAACCCCGGCTGGGGCATAGGGCGGCGACAAATTTCTTCCATCCTTCTCGATCTGCAGCCAGATACTTCAACTGTGGCCACGTTTTACGCTGCGTTGCTGCTTCTGCCAATACGGTTGATTTCCACGTGGTTCTTGGTCTACCAACTCGCCGTGTACCTTGAGGGTTCCATTCGAAGGATTTATTATTATTTATTTATTTTACTTTTCAATATTCTCAGACAAAATATATACAATTGTGTTTTAACTAAGATTAAGTTTATATGGATAAGAAAATGAGAATATAGTTAGAGACATTAATATTTCATATGAAACAGAGCTAATGTCACTTCAAAACAGGCAAAAGTGTGGGGTGAACTTTTTTCTTTTTTCTTTTTTTTTTTTGTGGGAGGCAACCAATTATTTTCTAAATAACAATTAAAATTAAACAATTTAAACAATGTAACGCAACAATACTTCAATCTCATTGTGATCAAAATCAAGAAGCCAACTTTTTACTTTAATCAGAAAGGCGAACTTATTTCTTATTATTCGTATATTAGCAGGGAGTCTGTTAAACAATTTGCGGGAAATGATGGAGTAAGAATTTCTGAAGTTGGTAGTGCGGAACGCCGGAATGAAAATACGACCTTGTGAGCTATTGCGTAAGATGTAAGCGTCAAAAATTGGACTTTGTAATAAAATAAATGTCTAACTGGAAGGATGCTCGTAAGACGAAAAAGCTCCATAGAGTGGGCTAGGCGAGGACAGTTACAAACTTTTCTAATTGCGCATTTTTGTAATACAACCAATTGATGAAGCTTATTCCGGTAAGCGCCCCCCCCCAACAGCTTATACCATACTGAAGTTTTGAAAGAAAAATTCCGTAATAAATTGTTTGTAGAGTTCTATTAGAACAATACCTTCTCAGATGATAGAAGCTACGAATGGTTGAAAGCAAATATTGCTTTAAATTCGACATTTGTTCAGACCATTTTAGGTTATTGTCGATAGAAACACCTAGGTATTTGAAATGGTCTACAATTTCGATTCTAAAGCAACTGGCGTTACACGCGACATTAACGTTAAAGGAGTTATTATAGCCTGGAACAGAACACATGTTATGAAACAATTTGAACTTTGTACAATTAGACGAATGGAAAACTATATCTATGTCAGGACTTGATACAGTGTTGAGACTAAAGAACATTAATTTGGTTTTACTACTAACTACTAGTTTATGTTTAGCAAACCAGATTCTTAATAGGTCAACATCATGATTTATAGCAGCTACTAAGTTAAAGAGGTTAACTGAGTCATATGCGATACCTAAATCATCAGCAAAAGCCTTTACTTTACCCATAAAAGGTTGTAAAAATAAGGAGTTGATGTATATCAGAAACAAAATTGGCCCAAGAACGGACCCTTGAGGAACGCCAAGGTTGATTACCTTGTAGTTGCTTAGGCTCGTCCCAACTTTAACTTTTTGCTTTCTGTCCTTCAAGTAAGAGGCAAACCAATCATGAATGGATCCACGAAAACCTACATTAAACAATTTTTTCAGGAGAATATTATGATCAACCATGTCAAAGGCTTTGGTGATATGTACAAAGAGCCCAGCACAACATTTTTTATCATCCAGTCCTTTCTGTATAAGAGAACAAAATTGCAGGAGAGCGTCTTCAGTAGATAGCCCAACCCTAAACCCAAACTGCATCGAGCTGAAAAACTTAATTTTGTTGAGGTATCTCAAAACTCTGACTTTAACTGCCTTTTCAAATATTTTTGAAACAGCAGGTAGTAGTCAAATTGGTCGATAATTATTTGTTTCCTTTTTGTTTCCTTTTTTATACAGAGGTAACACAATCGCACATTTGAGTTCTTCGGGAAAACTTCCAGAGAGAACACTCTGGTTAAAAAGATGAGCCAACCCGTCAACTATATTAAGAACAATTTTTTTCAAAACTTGGTTAGAAATACCATCGGTACCACTTGAGCTGGAATTATCCAAAGAATTTATACTTTTTAATACTTCAAGCCCAGAAATTGGTTCAAAGTAAAAACTGTTATGACTTAAAGCCGAATCTACAACATCCCATCCAGACTCATGACAACAACTACAGTTACTAGTAGGCTCGTTTGGAAAAGATATATGTCCAACTGAAGCGAAGTGGTCATTGAACATGTTCGCAACTTCAATAGGATCGCAAATGCTAGCATTATCATTTTGTAATTCTATAGATTTCTTTTGATTACCAAGGTTACGATTGACAATGCTGTTGACTACCTTCCATTCTTTTTTCAGATTCCCTTGCGAATGGTAATAATTGTCCTTACAAGTTCGAATTTCTTTGTTTATCTTTTGGCACAAACTATTATAATGCTTTTTCAAACTTGAATTAAGCGGATGTTTCTTGCATTTCCTCCCCAGTTTATGTTTCAGTTTTATTTGTTTAAGAAGAGAAAGGCACATCTAAGGCTTAAGCCTCATCTCAGATTTTCTCTGAACAACTTCGAAACTACAAGTGGCAAAACTGTTTTTTTAAGGATTCCAAAAAAATTTCATAAGCTTTAGTTACATTTTCTTCAGTTAAGACCTCAGCCCAATTATTGAAATGCAAAACATGGTTCAGTTGTTTAAACTTAATTTTGGTTAGACTATTCGGTGGAGAATCATGCATTTCGCTATTATTGCCTTTCAAAAAGGTAAAAATAATATTGCTTCGCGATTTTGTCGTTTGGTCTCCTCAACGTATGGCCAATCCAGCGCCACTTTCTCTGCCTAATTTCTGCATTCAGCAGGTTTTGATGCGTTATATGCCACAATTCTTGGTTGGATATGACTTGCGGCCATCGGATCTTAAGGATGTATCGCAGGCAGCGGTTAACGTATGCCTGCAGTCTTCTAGAGATGGAGGTAGAGACTTTTCAGGTTTCGCAGGCATACAGCAGTACGGACTTGACGTTGGATTCGAAGAGCCTTAACTTGGTGCGTAGGGAAATTTGACTGGAGTTCCATACTGAGGATAACATTCCAAAGACGCTGCGGGCCTTATTTATTCTGTTATTAACATCCAGATCCGTTCCTCCTTCGGATGAAACAAAACTGCCTAGATAGTTAAATTGCATGACCTCCTCAATAGGTGTCTGTCTCAGAATTATGGGCTGATGTGCCGGGCGGCCAGTGTGCATTATTTTGGTCTTGTTGCAATTGATCCTAAGACCAGCCATCTCTGCATTCACTTGCAGTGATTGACACATCTCATTCATCCCGCTGTTGGTTTTTGCCAGGAAACAGATAAGTCTCCATTGGATACCATGTCTTTCGTATGTACCTACGGTGGCAGTCAGTACATCATCTATCGCCAGTAGAAAGAGAATTGGCGACAGAATATCCCCTTGCCTTACTCCCTGTCGCACTTCAAAAGCATCGGAAAACTGTCCATTATGTAGAACGAAGCATCTTGCGGCATGATAGGACTCCATTATAACAGCAACAATCTTCGGGGGAATCCCTCTACTATCTAAGGATTTCCAGATCCATTCGCGGCTGACTCGGTCAAAGGCCTCCTCAAAGTCTACAAACATAAGGTAGAGCGGTGACGTAAACTCGGTTGACTGTTCGAGTATAAAGGGTGTTGATGTGATCGATACACGACTGACCACTTCGAAAGCCCGCTTGATGCCTCTTGAGCGTATTTTCGATTCTGTCCTTTGTCCGTTCGAGAATGATAGTTGCCATTACTTTCGGGAAGACAGGCAAAACAGTAATACCACGCCAGTTATTGCAGTTCTTAAGATTTCCTTTCTTGGGTATCTTAACAATAACTCCATCCTTCCAGTTCCTGGGGTATTTTTCATTTTCCCATATAGCCTGCATTAGTGGTAGCAGGATACAGGCCGTTGTGTCGGGATCTGCTTTCAGGAACTCGGCTGGTACGCCATCAAGTCCTGCTGCTTTGTTGACTTTAAGGAGTTTGATCGGAGATTTGATTCCTGCAGCTGTAGGGGGCCCGGTGTCAATACCCCTGTAAGAACGCCGCATTTCTAGATGTTGGGAGCTTATCGTTGCACTCGGCTCATCTGAGTCTTCATTTAGCAGGGCGCAAAAGTGGTCCCTCCATCTTCTCAGTTGTTCTTCTATTGTTACCAATAGCTTGAATGCTTACTAATTTCCAATTCCAACCTGTCGCAACTATTGACTGTACGTTTCAGATTCACACCGATTAATTGAAGAAGCTTTTCACATTCTGATCATTCCAACACACCAATGTGACGGTGGCTCGATTTTAATATGAAACCAAAAAAAAAAACAAAATCAATCCGCATTTTAATGTGTATAGGCCACTTTTTCCCGAATATCTACATAAGGATATATGGCAAAGAGTAAAATGAAAGGAAAACATCCAGATTCGGCATCGAAGATAAATAAATTGCTCTGCCTTACAATCAAGCTGACAATGAATACCAATTGTAACTGAATTGAAAGGAGGACATAAATAATGTCGACTGGCATCTACTTAACCAGGTTCGAACTGTCAAACGATAGCCTTGAACTGAATGAAAGCCATTGCCTCACGACAAACTCAATTCCAATCACATGTGCGGTTGGGACTCACCGCCCGCCCCACCAAATACTATTTTCCGCATAATAAATAGTCAACAACTCATCGAGCACTGATTCCCTCTCTCAATCAATAAAAACGAATATACATTTCTTTGCAGTGTTTGGCGAAAAGGATCCTCTAGCATCCACCAGTAATTACGATTCAGAGAATTCAGACACTTTAGCCACACAGCCAGTGTTTGACTTTGGGATGCCGAGAAACATTTCGGCAAGAACGGGACAAGCGGCTTTAATTAAATGCCATGTGGACAATCTTGGCGACAAGTCTGTAAGCAATCGACACGGACAGATAAAAAGCATTCCCCAATCTTGATAATTTTGTATATCCTTGCAGATTTCTTGGATACGAAAGCGGGACTTGCATATCCTCACCGTCGGCACCTCGACGTACACCTCGGATGAACGCTTTCAGGTTTGTTGTGCAATGTACTTGATTTTTATTTGTTGCCATCACGTTCTCCGGCGGATACTCGTTTAATTTTAATTCGCCCAGGAAGCGAGTATACGAGCAAAAAGGCGAACCAATTTTACACTCAGCTTGATGGCGGAAATAGTTTCCTTTTTTTTTTTGCTTTATTTGTTCCTTTCGCATTTTCTACTGTTAGTTGGAAGCAAATCTATATATATATTTTTGTTTGTGCTCTTTTTGTTGGTCCCTGACAAAACAGGTCAACCAGTCGGGGGATTCAAAGGAATGGACGCTGCAGGTGAAATTTCCTCAACCACGAGATAGCGGGATCTACGAGTGCCAAGTTAATACGGAGCCAAAGATTTCCATGGCGTTTCAGCTCAGCGTTGTAGGTAAGAATGGAACGGCGATTGCGTTTGGCTATATCGGTAGAGGATGCATCTGTGTCGTGTGACTCGTTTTATATATTATGTAAAGAATATTTTTCGTTGCACTTTTGCAGAATGAACACGTACACGGTACACGGCGGTATACACGGTGGACGGTACACCCGGGGGTAATAATGTGTGTTGTCGTAATTTGAATCTTGCGAAATAAATGACTGCTGCACGAGTGAAATGAGGGTTTCGCTGAAAAACCAAAATTAATTATTATTTCGCGCGCACTCCGCTGGTGGAGGACGCTTTACAAATTTGGCCTTTTTTTTTTTTGTCCAGCAAATGAGCGATAATTTCTTTCTGATTTATATCCGTGTTTGTGAATAAAGTTAACTCAATTTAAACTTAAGTAAAGTGAATAGGGTTATTTAAGGTGTAGCAAAGCGAAATGAAAAGTTACATAAATGGGTGCAGTCAGGATTGGAATTGAGATGAAAGTTGTTTGCGACTTTGACAGAAATGTTTGGTACGGTAGCAGACTATGTACCCGCGCCTAAAGGGATACTGTGGGTTTCATCTGTTAGCAGGAAGTTTGATAAACTTTAAGTATTTTCAAAAAGAATTGTCATTCAAGGACTAAAATTTCCAGAAGAGAATGTGCACCGTACTAATAACAAATTTTAGTCTCGACTTTAAATTTACGGAAGCTCACAATTGCGAAATTTGTATGGAAAATATTGCCACTGTGAACTACTAAAATTTAAAGTCGAAACTAAAAACGTTTATTGGTAAGGCCCTGTGTCTCAGATTTTATAGCTGAGATTATAGATCGGATCACTTGAAACATCTGACAAACATCCGAGACAATAACTGTTATAAAAAAATCTTTCTCAATTAACCGTTTGGACTCGGCATAAAATTGTTGATCCCTTCCATTCGTCGAAAAAATGGAAAAACCCACACAAACCGAATGGTTGTGAGAAGCCAGGCCTAGGGTCCCCACGGACGCGTTGATCTAAAAATTATATTTTCCTATTTGGCATATTCTTGCATATAATTTAATTAACAGGTGGCCAATCAAATTATGACGATTCTTTTCGAAAGTACCGACGAAGTCCTACCTCCTCCGAACGAAGGGACAATCTCCTCCACGTAATTTTTAATGCAGTGTTGCTCTTTCATTTTCCCGAATGCTTATAGTTCAATCATTACAAATTCTTTCACATAATGAGATTTATCAAAAAGAAGTTCGACTAAGTCCAAATCACTTTCATCGCTAGATGAATCAACTAATATTGTTAATAAATTGAAATTAGCCAAATCTTCGATTTTATCAGACATTTCAACGACTTTACTTAACATCTTTTGAATTACGTATCCGTCATTTTTCATAGATTACCTACTACAAAAGCGTTCCCTAATGTCGTTTTTCATTGGGAAAGGAAAAACACTGTTTTCAGATTCAGCTGGCTGTCAGATTTCATGTTCCATTGGCCGCAAAAAACAAAAAACTTTTTTCTGAGTCAAAAAAATTTTGCGAGTCTCGATTTCTGAGCAAGATTCACACCTACGTACACTAACACCAAAACATTTGTCAAGCACAACGACAAGTCTGTGAAAAGTAGAGAAAAATTAACATCTGGCCGCTGCAATGGATATCAACATAAATTGAATGGATTTTAATAAACACAAATTACAATTTAAGAACAGCTGACTTTTAAAAACACTCACCACCACAAATGCAAAGAAAGATAAACCTCGTTTTATTCCATTGGGCACGAAAAATCTGAAATCTGATAGCAAAATCTGAAAATCCCAATGGATAACGACATATAACGTTTTCGTAAGTGTCAGTCTCTGAAAGATATTTATTTATCCCCAACACTACCATTTTGACACTATTTTCCATTCTTTCTACGAAAGTAAAGCAACAAACTTAACATCTTCGCCTTTTATTTTTCCCCTTAAAATCGTGAGTGAATAACACCGACAGATGTCATTCAATGGTGCAATATTAACACGCCGAAGAAAATTGTATGCTACTGCCCAAGCATAGCGAAACGCAGCTCGATTTAAATTGAAATGTAGTGCACGTGTCTTTCCGTCTTGATGTCACATAAGTTTTCGTCAATTAATCATCAAATGCACGACGGGTGGCTCTCACTACACGATTTCTTTTTTCGGAAATGTTTAGAGGATGTCAAAATTAGACGACTGTCAATTCCAAAGTGCTTGTCATTCCTTTGAATCGATATGTTCTCCTTTCCATACCAAGTCTAAATTTTCATACATCACCCCCATTTCCCCTGGAAAAATACAATTTCAGGTTCTCACGATTTTTCGGTCAAAATTTTCAATTTTCGGCTCTGTCGTGTGTTCACCTGAATCAATGCAAATGCAAATTAGAATTATAGAATCGCAGAAAAACAGTTGATTATTAAACTGAAATAGTGTTTATGCAACTCAAGATTCAATGTGCCTGCCGATAAATTCTAGGGCGATTTTTCTCTCTTTTAATTTATAAATCCAAAACTGAAGGTTTGATTCAATATTTTTTTTTTTTGTTAAATGAAATAAGGTTAAGGAAGGTGGCCCATTGTGATCCCCTTCATAGGTAATTAAACAAACCCTAAAACAAGGAAAATTAAAGTTCAAGTATTTTTTAGGATCATTAACTAAAATAATAATAACAAAGTTAACCGCGGTCCAATATTCGCGATAGACTATATTAGCCCATTGTCAAAATTTCACCATCGCAAACAAAATTTAATTTTCAGAAATCCCCACCATACTCCTCTGAAAGTATGCAATTTCAGGTTTTCACGGTTGTACAATTTTTCCTGTCGAAATTTGAAAGAAATTTTCGGAGTTGTGATGCATAAGAAATGCAGAGTGAAATGTCAACGTGACTTCACGTCAATAACTTGGCATTTTGGGATGAAAATTAAATTGGGTGGAAGTAGCGCCATCTGTCATTCAACAACATAAATAATTTTGTTCTGTTTTAAAATCGAACGACGACTAAATTATTTTGATATTGTTTATAGAAAAATACTAAAATCGCGATTAAAAATGAGGAGTGGGAGTATGAGGGTGCAAATTTGGGGCTATAGATATTTTTTGATGCCAAATCTAAGAAAAAATACCAAAAACAAATTTCGTCATAAAAATAGAAAAAACAATTTCTGGATAGGGACATCATTAGCGGTATGAAATATACTTCACGGTCGATTCTCATAGCTACCAATAATACACAAAAAATTTCATACAAATCGATCGACCCGTTTCGGAGGAGTGCGACCACAAACACCGTGACACGAGATTTTTATATAACTATTAGAAGAATACAGAGACCTCAAATTTATACCTGAAACACAAGAATAGTATTGCAAGTTTCAATTTTGGGCGCGACTCGCCCTTACAATCAGTGATGCCAACCCGAATCGAAGTTTTTATGCCTAGACTCGAAAAAAAAAATTGTGCCTTTTTGGTAAAAAGGATAAAAATTTCATATTTTACAAAGGAACTGCAACGAATCTACAATGTGATGAAAATCTGTTAACGGAATGTTGGTCGAACGATAGGTAATTAAACCTTTTTTGATCTCTGTAATCCAAAGTTTGGTTTTCTTGAGTAAGTCAAGTAGAGAATGAGAATATGACGCACAGTTGTAAATAAAAACTAATTATGCGACTTTGATCAAAGACTGTACCAGATTTACCAAATTCAAATTGTATTTGTATGGATTGATGGTAAAAAACAATTCATAAAAAATTATGTTTTTTTTTTCTAAAAATTATTCCTTAAATGCCTCAAGCATCGGAATTATGCCATAAGTATGCCTGAGTTGGCATCACTGCTTACAATTACCAGTAACAAAAGCACCAGGGATATCTGTAAAAATAATCAAACGTCCCAGACATCATCCTATTTTATTCGATTTTTAGTTTTTCAGTTCTGTGGAGTGGACTTGGAAATTTCGCTGTCCTCCATTGATTTTATTTGTTCACTCTTGTGCTACTTGTATGACTGGCCAGTCGACATCTGGCACTCTGTAAAGTCGTCCCTATGACTTAATTAAGCCACTGACAACTCTAAATGCCAATGGCCATCAACAAGTTCTCAGGTACACAACACGCAGTTGAATGATGTTCAAATGGCATCTTTCATGTGCACCAGATTGAGCTTTCGAAATGAAAAAGCCATTAACTTGTGTTTGAGTACACTTTACAAAACGTGCGATCTTCTGTTTGTATACATGAGAACTAATCTAATGCCAGACGGTTCATCACGTAGCAATTTTTATGCGATACTGTTTAAACACGTTCCAATCGTCTTCGGAGATTAGCTTCTAAATCACATTCAACATCCTTCCTGTTAGACGGTTGCATTTCACTAGCGTCTCCATCTCATTTCAATTTATAATCGCTAACCTAGAAATTACTCGATTTCAGTGACTCCGCCGAATGCAAAGGCGATTATTGCTGGACCAGTTGATTTACACTTCAAAATCGGCAGCTCCATTATTCTCACGTGTATTGTGAAGCAGCCATTAATCTCAACGAAACTGATTGGCCAAATCCATTGGTATCGCGGCGACGATGTGATAACACCTTTCCATCTCCATCCGAACGCCGCAGGAACGGATCTTTCGAAACGAATCTCAATGGACTCACAATTGGGCGATACGCTTAAATCGAGGTAAGCTCATTTATCACCCAGATAATTATAGATAATTAATTTCTTCATTCCGTTTGCAGACTAAGGATATCAAATGCACAAACACTAGACACAGGGAATTATACTTGTTCACCAACAACGGCGAGCAGTGCCAGCGTAATGGTCCATGTGATTAATGGTAAATTCTCCGTGAGATTATTTACAGAGTTTTGCCTTAGCGGTAGCTCTACATTTAATCCTTTTAAGAAAAATTTTTTTCTTAATTTAGATGAAAAACCAGCGGCAATGCAAAAGAGTCGAGCCAGTGGGCTGCATCAACAAAATTCCTGGTGCGTGGCCAATGTCGTAAATCTCGGCAAACTAATTATTCACTTGATGTTGTAGTATACTTGTACCTTGTTAAATTTAATTAGAGAGAAATCAAAACGAACAACAGAATGGTCGAACACAAGTGGTAAATAAAAGTAAACGAAATTATACCATAGAATAATAATTTTAAGAATTTGTACAAAATAAAAATAAAGATCAAAATGGTAACTGTGACTTTTTTTCACATGGGAAGTCACATCGGTTTTATGTGAACGCATGAAGCCTTTCGTAAACAACCTGATTGGTTCATATCAGTGTGGCTTCAGGCCAGGAAAGTCAACCATCGTCCAAATATTCACACTGCGGCAGATCTAGGAGAAAACCCAGGAACTTCAAATCGATACCCATCACCTTTTCATCGATTTTAAGGCCGACAGCATTTATAGGGACGACCTATACAGAGCAATGTCTAATTTTGGCATCCCTGCCAAACTCGTCCGTTTGTGCAGGATGACGATGGAGAATGCATGCTGCTCCATCAAGGTCGGTAAAGAACTCACCGAGACCTTGGATGTCAAAAAAGGGATTTAGACAAGGCGATGCGCTATCATGTGACTTCTTCAACAACGTTCTAGAAAGAATAGTGCAAAACTCAAACGCCAACACCAGAGGCACGATCATTTAAAAGTCCGTCCAATTACTCGCGTACGCCGATGACATTGACATAATTGGCAGAACGCAACGTGATGTAAATGGCGCGTTTGTGAGTATTGAGACTGAGGCGGCGAGGATGGGTTTGGCGGTTAGTGAGGGCAGGACGAAGTATATGCTGTCAGCTAAAAAGGACACCCAACACCGACGGCTCGGACAGAACGTCACGATAGACAGATATAACTTTGAGGTGGTTAAGGATTTTGTCTACTTAGGCTCCGCTATGAACACAGACAATGACACGAGCGCTGAGGTTAAACATAGAATAACTCTTACCAATCGCTGTTTCCTTGAGCTAAGAAAGCAATTGAGTAGCAAAGCCCTCTCTCGAACAACTAAAGTGATCCTTTATAAGACCCTAATCGTCCCAGTCCTGCTATATGGCGCAGAGGCATGGACTCTATCAAAAGCGGATGAGGTAACTCTAGGTTGTTTCGAGAGGAAAAATCTTCGAGTGATTTTTGGTCCCGTCTACATTAACGGTGAACGGAGGAGGAGATTCAACGAAAAACTTCACGGGCTGTACAGGGACACAGACCTAGTCGGAAGAGTGAGGGTCCAACGACTGAGGTGGCTGGGTCATGTAGAGCGTATGGACACGAATGCTTCGGCTCGGAAGATCTTCGAATCCACATCCGAGGGAAGGCGCAGTAGAGGAAGACCGCGACTCAGGTGGAGCACGCAAGTGGAAGGGGACCTTAACCAACTTAGCGCGTGAAACTGGAGGCAGCTAGCTTAAGATCGCGCTGGCAGGAGACGCTTGTTGGTTGAGGTCCTGGTCCACCCCGGACTGTAGCGCCACCTTAAGTAAGTAAGTAAGAAATCACATCAGAGCGTTTTCCATTCATGCATGTTTTTTTTTTTTTTTTTTTTTTTGATTGACGGATGTTTAACGAATCGGATTGTAATGGAAAATAGCTCATCGTATGGACAATTGCCGCTAACACTGTGGGCAATATCCCATTGAGCTCATACAAGTTGTAAAGAATTTTTGAAGATTTTTTTTATTAATTTGATCTTGCTTTAAACGTCGACGAGAAGGACAAACCAAACGAACGAAGACCACCAGTGATGCCATTCAGGAATTTTAAATACTAGATCTACCATCGAAGACTTGAAAGCATTTTTTAAAAAAAGTAAAATGTAAGATGCTTTTTTAGCATTTTTATACAGTGCATCATGCAGATGTTTCACACCTCTTCCCCAAGTATCATATGAAATGAAATGTTAAATGTGAGCGGATAAAGTGCGAGTGCGATGAATCATGTCTACTTGGAGATAATTGGAAATGGAAAACCATAAATGTTAAAAAAAGAGACGAGTTCTACTTTATAAAAACCTCTATGTAACAAGTCAGCTGTACCGAGATCTAAAAGTACGCCAAGTTCTTACTTTAGGTTTAATATCAAATATTTAAAGTAGAACAATACTGAAATAACTACAAATAAAGAGAGAAATTGAGTTATTTAATTACTATTGACTAAAATTTGGTCGCTGATAAAACTGGTCAAGTTTTTAAAAACCTTTCGAACTAGGCATAATAAGAATAAAACTTGCCAAGTAAATAAACCAAATTTCCGTCAGTTATCAGTTCTTAGAAAAGTCATGAACTTTTAAGTTGCATGTATAGTTTCAAAATGACAATAAGCAGACACTTCGAGTGAACAATCTTAGATTTTCAAGAAATCCGACAAACGGCGGATCTTTCTCTTAAATTCAAAAAATTATTCAAAAATAAATTGCTGATTAGTTGTAAGACTAGGTGCAATCCTATTCGGGATGGCGAATGTCAGTCCCCCAGGAGTTTTTTTTAGATGAGTTAAAGTCCATAACTATTGCTGCAATTTCGTTCGACGATTTTTTACTTCCAGCGAATTCCCAATACAAAAAAAAGAAAGATTTTCAAGTCCTACCGATCTACCAATCTACTTTTAAGCTCCTTATATTTTCATACATAAGAGCGAGTTGATTCCCATAGTGAGCTCTACGTGTGAGTCCGATGACTGCTAAAACGTAATGGGTGAGGAAATTTGGCACCCAGATTGATGGTAGAGATGATTTTCAAAAGCAAAATTAGTCAAATGTACCTACTTATATATTTCCCTGAAGTGGAGAAGCAATCTTTGGCAACTTTCGTTCTAAATGTTGCTATCCAGATCATTTTTTGGTCTTTGGCAATTTTTCAATTCAATTACCTTTAAAATTGAAAATCCTGGTAGCTAATGCGCTGTAATTCTTTTTTTTATATTAATATTGTAATTGATTACTTTTATTAATAATTTTTTTTTTATTATTATTAATTCAAATGCAAAAGCGATTTTCCCACAAATGGCGGAAATACGATGGACAAAATTTAAAGTCCTCGATTCGAACTCTCGTTTCAAAAAAAAAAAAAAAAAAACGAATTATTTAGTCGCTTTTATTGGCATTACGTGACTACCCTAATTAAAATCGATTTCGATTGCAATCATCCATATTGTGACAGAACTGGGACTGTCGGATAATTGCACATTTTCGTATATAGCGGGAAACGGTTTTTACGAACACCATCGCGGCGTCCAGTAACACCTTTTTTAGTGCACTGATTAAGTGAGAAACATAAGGTCGCGCAATGCAAAGCCGCAAGGGCAGTTACATTACATTATGTAGGTATAATTGTGCGATGGAAATGTCATCAGCGCGGAAGACCAACCACTGCCGTTCATTGCGTATCTGCAAAATGACCAATTTTGGTAATCGTTTGCTAATTAAAACAAATTTCGCTGTTTATCTTTTTCCCACTTTAAACAATTAAATAACACAAAAGGACAATTTGCGTATGAAAATGATGGCAGAGAGTACTGGAAAATATGTTTCTATTTGTCAATGGAAAGTTGCAATAGTGCGAGTATTTTTTCATTCCTCTTGGGACCTCCTACAAAACCAATTAAATTTTGTTAAACAACTCTTCAGTAAAGTTTAGAAAACCTCCCACCGTCGAAGAAAAACCGCCCCGAAATAAAACTTCAAGTGTGTGATTAAGTGGGACATTTGTTTTCACAACAACTTTATGATTTGAGCACACGCCCACCCCATTACAAGGAATCTCTAAAAAAAAAAAAAGTCCATTAAAAATGAACGAACCATGTGCTAGCTTACTTCGGCCAAGTTCTCAGCGCTTTCACGTATAAAAATCAAATGAAGCCTTACCTCTGAACTTTGTTTGCAATTGCAATCGTCATCGTGAACAGTGGTAAAAAAAAAACTTTTTTTTTTCTCTCGCCATCCACCGTGACAATGGTATTTCAGTTTTTATATCCCGAAACGTCAATTGATAAAACCTATTTCCTGATACCGAAATTCGCGTTGAAAATTGTGGGATGCTGGCCGCAGAAATACTCACCAACTTTTGTCGGAATCCTGCATTTCCTCGTCAGCAGTTTCGTTGTGGCATTCGGGGCATTCGGTGAATGCATTTGTGGAATATTGACACTAAATCGAGTTTTGGAATCGATGGAAGCCTGGTGTCCGGGAATAACGAAGCAGATTTGTCTCTTCAAAATGTGGATATTTTTCCTGCACCGCAAGAAGTTATTTTCATTAATTGATCAGATTGAAAAACTCCTGACAGAAGGTGAGTGGTTTTCAAATATGCTTTGGCGTAGTGAATTTTTCAAATTTGCCTTCAGATAAAAATAAGAACAAGAGGAGAATCGCCCAAGCATGCTCAGTTTATGCATCTGTGCTGTGTGCAATGCTCTTTGTGAGTGGTAACTCAACAAATATGTTCTTCAATACGCGGCCTTTAGTGAACAATGCCATCCGCATTTGGAGGGGACAGAATACAACACTGGACTTGCCGTTTTTTATGATGTGAGTTTAAAAAAACAACAGTCCTTTAGAATTTTTTTTTTAGACTCTAAGAGAAACCAAATTTATATAGTCTCGAATGGGAAAAAATAGGAAACCGCAGTGGAAGAGCAAACATCATATAGAACCTCTTGGTGGACTGATGAAATTTTCCCAGACGTTTTATACAAAATCATTCGTGACAGAAAAAAAAAAATTTTATCAGACTATTCTCTTATTGTTTGTACCCGCTGTACTAACCGATTTGAAAAACAAATGTGGCCAGTAAAATATTGTTCACGACTTGTTCGCACAAAATTATCGCGTAATGTCAAATTCGTAGAAAATCGATGAAAGAAGCGATTTCGAGATAAACTCAAATTTGGAATTCCCCTGTTTCTAATTTTAATGAAAATGAAGTCATTAAATTAAATATTTTGTGCGAATCTTTGAACTAGTTTTTATTAAATTGAACTATCCACTGTCCACTAACTAGGCGCAGTGGCTTAGTGGTTAGTATGTTGGACTACTAAGCGAGGGGTCGATGTTCGAATCCCGCAAAAAACCCAAATTCCAACTTAGGGTTTTTTTCCACTGCGCCACCTCTCGAGAACGTCTGAAAAACATCCGAGAGTATAAACTGTCTTGAAAGAGCTTCTCAATTAGCCGTTTGGAGTCGTTCCAAAAACTGAAGTCTTCTAGAACGAAATGTGGGGAATGTGAAAAAAAAAATGTATTAAATATGAATACTTAACTCCAATAATCACATTTAAATTGAATCAGGGTTGTGCTGGAGTACCTAATTGGGTAATGTATGGCTCAAATATTTTAGCTTTGGCTCAATGCTCCGAGCCATATGTGTCTCAAAACTTAAACATAGGTAACTTTTATAAAAAAAATGTTGAAAAATAAAAAAAACGTAATCAGGAAAGTTGGAATTTACTTGACTGAACGTCACAAAAACAATAGCTAGTTAAAAGTTTGAACCAAGGGAACGCATCCAATAACTATTTTCTTTTTTTAGAAATTACAAAAATGTCTCTTTTTTTTCGGAACAACGCTGAACGGAACCCAACCTGTTTGCGCATGTGTGCACACCCGCGCAAGTAGCGGGTATCATTATAATTGTATGCTGATTGGAAAATGAGCCATATTCAATATGGGTGAAAAATTTGTAAGAAGCAGTCAGTTCTCACTCACTATTTTGATTGTGGGGAATTCATGGGGAATGCCACCACGAAGAATGGGGAAAAGGGGGAATTTTAAAATCTGTGATGGGGAATTTGATTTACTTCGCCTGACAACACTGGCCTAGGGTCCCAACTATTTATTTATTTATCATAAACAAGGGCATACAGTGAACTATTTTTTTTCACAAACAGCAGGAATCTAATTTCATCACGTAGTAGTCATTGAAGGATGTGGTATTTGGGCCCATCATGATGCCAATGAAAAAATGCACTGAGAGTATGAAAAAGTCATTGAAAATGAGCTAAAGTAGGAGTTCGGAGTTCTCCAAGCATTCCGTGTATGAAAATATTCATAATGGTATGAAACTTTCATAAGGTGCAATGGACAGAATTCATAAAAAAGTTATCCTTTGCTTATGTAGACTTTCATGAATGCTTGTAATAACTATGAATTTGTTCATCAAGTCTGTTAGACTTTTAGGAAAACGTTCATAGGGTTTACGTTTTTATTCAACGAACATATATGCACAAATTCATTGAATTTATGTAAAATGTCACAGTTTTTATGAACGAAGGCTTTGAGTACATAAACTCTTTCTTTACCTTTATAAACGAATTCAATATTTCTATGTAAGTTTTCATACGATTATCCCTATGTGTAATAAGTATCTTGCTTTAATCTTACGCTGATGAGTTATCTGAAAATCTGAAAATCGACGAAATGAAAACGTATTAAAAAAAAAAAACTGGTGCGACTGTATCCATATTCACTTAAGCGCGTAAAACCCTCATAAACTGCGTAAACTGCAGAAATTTACCACCTCGTAAATCCACTGTCAGATTTTGTATGGAGAATAATTTACGCAGGCCTCATAATTTTCCGCGATCAATTTGACTTGGAAATCGACTGCGGAAAATTACGCAAATTTTCAAATGTCAAACTGTGAATAAAAAAATAATAAAAAAAAAACAGTGAATAAATTAAGTCTTCCAAAACCTTTTTCTCTTTTTGTTGTTTATGGCCTGGAAACCAATAGAATTATGCCAATCGATTATTATAAAAGCACTCTTTATGGAAATATTATGTATGTGACAATTTCTTTATCAGTTGTTTCTTTTCACTTACTTTCGGCATATTTAATATAATCATTTTGGAAAGTCTAATAGCTGATTTTGACAAGAGACTTGACAGTCGATTTACGCAAATTACGCAATAACATTTCCGAGGGGCGTTCAATTAAAGCACCACAGAAATTTATGAATTTATGAGCTGCATAAAATTATGAGATTAAGTGAATACCCTCAGTGACGCATTTCCGTCCCCGCAAGTTAAATGTGTGGAATTACTCCACCAGATTCCAATAACGCGCGCTTAGATGTTTACACATCAAAAATATTTTTGCTTGTAGCTGTCCATTTTCCTATTGTTTTATTATAAAGTTAATTAAACTTAAAATTTTCTTCGAACATAAAAATATTCATGTATCTCCTGGACGCTGGTAACCAAAAATGTAGATAATGCTATTTTATGCAATTTTAATAAACTCAAACTTAGAAAACTTTTCACATATTTTTTGTATGCATTTACCTTACGAACATGTTTTTAACAATGATAATACTTACGTGAAAACAGTCCAATAACAAGTTTACTTTCTCAAACCCTAAACTGAAAAATCACCAGGAAAAAAACAACTGAATATTAATAAAAATATTAAACTCACTACGCACCTCATATCTAAACCTTAACTCGAATGATTTACGAGTGAATAAAAATCAGCAAAAAATGTACATACGACTTTGATTGTTTAAGTTTGTGCTTTAAATAAATATTACATTAAAACAAGTAAAGTAAATATGGAAGGTATGACAAGATTCATGCGCATTATGAAAAAGTCACAAACGACAAAAAAAATGCTTACTTCGAATGGAAGTATTCATAAAATCAAACAACTTTTCATATGAAATATGAATTTATTCTTACAATTTATGTATTTGATCATACAACGCTAGAGTTAGACGCTGAGTAATGAAACTGTACAATTTTGCAAAAATGACTCATTATTCATAACGGATGTAATTTGCTGTTCAGTGAAATAATACATTAAAACATGGTAGCCTTCATAAAACCAATGAATAGTTTCATGCATTTAAGGTTATCATTCACAAAATGACACAATCAACCCTAGTTCACCAAAACGACGCGTTAAAGAATCCTTCATACATTTATGAACAAATTCATTGAAATTCGGACACATAATTCGGAATAAAAATTTAGAAGCGCAATTATTTATAAATCCAGTTTGATGAGGGCAATGTTTTGGTCATAAAACCAAGCGAAATATTCAAGAATTTGTACACTGCGTCAATGAATATTACATTGAATGTAAGAATTTCAACTCTTTGAATGGCATTCATTGATATTATCTTTGTATATACATTCCTAGAAATAGAATATAGGAATGTATATACAAAGATATTATGGACGAGAATTTTTTTCAGTGTGACATCCAAAATTTCCATATTATCATTTTATCAAAAAAGTAGAATAAAAATTATATCATTATATCATATCATATCATCATTTTAAATTCATTTTTATTCGTATCTTTAATTAAATTTACATTCTAAAGGTACTGTGCCATAGATGTGCACAAACAACAAATCGTAGGTATATATGTCGCCAGTAAGGCTGTTAATATCAAGTTAAGAATTCCCCCATACAAAATGCTTATCAGTTAATTGAAAGCATTTGGTGGCATTCTGTTTGTTGCCGCCACATATCCTTAGTCAACTTGGTAGAGCACTTTTCAAGGTCGATTTTCTCCGAAACCACTGGAGCACAAATATCAAAAACTTGGCGCATAATTCAGGTCTATTCAAAATTGATTTTTCACATAAATGTGCTCTGCCAAGTTGACGAAGGACCATAGTAAAGTAAAGCATTATATTACAGCATATTCAAACATAAATCGTCTTAGATAAGAACCTATTTTCAAAGGAATGGAAATAACCCAAGCAACTGTATAATATTTATTCGCGGGCATATAATTATCTGCGATTTGTTGACCAGTTACTTTCGTTTTAATGATGTTACTACGGAAACGAATATTTTACGACATAAATTGTTTGTTTTAAAAATATATTTCACAAAAAAATTAAAAAAGTAGTAGGTAGATCGATTTAAAAAAAAAAAAAAAAAAAACTAGAGGCACTCCGGGAGTGCCGACAGAAGTGATAACTTGAACAATTACGTGTGTATTTTTTGAATCGTCAGGAAATATTTTACTGCGCAGGAAGTACTTTTAAATAAATGTTTTTTTTATTCATTATTATAAGCTTCTACTACAAAAATTATGTTACATTTTTCATTTAAATTATGAATTCCCCAAACAAAACAGGTAATTGAAATAATTTTGGTGACAATCAATTTTTCGCCGCCATAAATAACCATATTAACATATTCAAATAAAAATCATAGTAGATTAGAATCTGTTTATTTTGTTGATATCTAGATGTCGCTCCTTTCGTTAGAGAGAATCATATACCCAAAGGTATGCAATGCAATTACCCCTTAATGTAAGTGTCGCATATGCAAAGACATCGATCTATCACGAACAATAAATACTTCCAATCATTGACAACTTAACCCAGCGTCATTAATGAATTCCAGTCAAAAAGAAAATCATTCCCAAACAGATCAAAAATCAGAAATTTCTACTACTCCTACTTGTTCTCGTACTCCAAAAACATATAAAGTTTATAACTCTCTAACAAGAACTTGCGACAATTATCTGTTTCTAGAGTTTCAACTTTTTCTATATTTCATGAACCGGTTCTTTTACCTAGCGTTGCTTCATGAATATAACAATTATTTGTATAGTATACCTACTCTTAGGGTGGCAAGTTTTCACAGTTTTCTTTTTCTTGTTTCGGTAATTATAACACAAGCTGGCACCATGAAATAACTTATACGGAAATAACTTATATAGCAGTTATTACGGTTTAAACCGTAATAACTTATATATGAATTATTGCGTTTTCAATCCGCAATAACTGATATATAAGTAATTTCGGCTTTAAATCGTAATAATAATTTCGGTTTCATGTCGTAATAACTTATATATGAATTATTGCGGATTCAACCCGCAATTACTTATATATAAGTTATTGCGGATTTAAAAACGAAATAACTTATATATAAGCTATTGCGGTTCCATATCGTAATAACTTATATGACCGTTATCATATAAATTACTACGGTTTGAAACCGTAGTAACTGCTATATAAGTTATTTCCGTATAAGTTATTTCGGGGCCCCCACAAGCTACTGTGCCGTAAATGTGCACAAACCCAAAATCGTGGATATAATTTGTCGGAATTAAGCCTGGTAAAATTAAGTTATGAATTCCCTATACAAAACAGGTAATTGAAATAATTTTGGTGACAATCAATTTGTCGCTGCCATAAATTACCATAGTAACGTATTCAAATAAAAATCATCGTAGATTAAGCTATAAATTACCTACCCCTAAAAGTAAGCAATAGTATAAAAGTTTACAACTAAAAGTATGCAACCGGTGTCGGTGTCGCGAGTTTGCTAATTTTTGCCCATCCAAATAGTGCCCAACGCGCCTAAAGAAGTTATCACTTCAAAAAAAAAAAACTCTACCGTACCAATAACAAATTTTAGTCTCGACTTTAAATTTACGGAAGCTCACAATTGCAAAAATTGTATGCAAGATAAACCCAGGGTTGCCAGAATTTAGTTCGCTTTAAACGCCCAAACCTTTAAAAAATGTAGCCCAATATCGTTGCTCAGAAAGAAGCCCAAAAATCGTTGAAAATTTTGGTATTTTTCAGACGTATTCTCACCGCGGTTTTTTTTTTACTTCTACGCCTTGGATTTTATTTAAATTTTTTTTCTGCTATTGGCTTTTGTGGCTTGTGTCAAACCAAAATGCCTGCAAAATGAAGTGGTGTACGTGCAACATGAAGGACTGTTCGATGTCACTTGACTGCAAGAGTGCTGCAAAGTTTTAAAAGTGCGGGTTTGTTCGAAAATATTTATTTTTCTAGTTTTGTGAAAGAATCAAACAAACAAAATTAACACATCATTTTTAAAACGATATGTAGCCTTAAATTGTGTTGGGCGCTCATGGAAGAAATTTCTATCGTTTTTTAAGTTAAAAGATAGCCCAAAATACGACAAAGCGCCCAATCTGGCAACCGTAGATATAGCCTCTGTGAACTACTTAAATTTAGAGTCGAAACTAAAAGTAAATATTGGTAATGCCCACTGCCTTTGAGTCAGTATACATTTTATTCAATGAAAATTGACAAAAATAGCAAATTAACCACCGAGCAATTCATTTCCATCATCTGAATCGTTTTCGTTTTCCATTTCTATGTCCACTTCCTTGATTTTTGTTTTGTATTCGTCCTTTGAAGACTTTTGACGAAGCTATATTCCGGCTTTGTTTTGAAGAATTCAAAGAAATCAACGCATCGATGACTACTGGTGCTGATGACTCAATGATGATTTCTTGGATTTTTCTGATTCCTTTCTTAAACCTTGGCATAAAAGGAGTCTTTGGATTATCGAAAATGAAATATAATATCATACAACCGTTGACAGAGGTGTAGTTCAAAAAGCTTAGAGATTAGACAAATAAACGCGGTCCTTACTTCTGAACACGTAGATCTCTGTGATATCCTTGTTATACCATAAACTAAACCGCGCTAGCACTTATTTACTGTAACACGCCGCGATACTAAGAATCATTTTAAATAGATGCTACATTTTACGAACTCGCAATTGCGAAACTTACCATAAAACATGACCCATATTAATGACCAAAATTTATGTAGTGTGAATATTTAAAAAAAATTAATATTTGTAAGGCTCATTGTGACGCCTTTTCCTCTTGTAGTTGTTTCTGGTTTATTTCGATTTCCATTCCAGCCCAAACCTGATATCTTCAGAAAGATTTTAAAACAAGATATCGCCTGTGAGTCATCTTTATGCAATTATGCCAATGAGCATGTCAGGTTTGTTTTTCGAGTAAATGGAAATTCTCAAAAATGTTTCGAATCACCCTGATGATATATTCGAAAAAGGAAGGACAACAACTCTGAGAACAACACTCTAGGGGTTCAATTATTTTGAAAGGGGGTTGGAAATATATTCATTCAGAGCACCTTCTTTATACAGCTTCCTGATGAGTTGGTCTTCCTTTCTCGAATAGAATTTATTTTCCATCACAGAGTGGTTATCTTTCTTTTCAACAGGAAGTCAGTTGTTTCATTTGCTGTCGTATGAAAAACAGAAACACAAAATAACTTGCTATTGTATTCGCATCGCTGCAAATTCATTCCTTTTCTTGAAGTTCTGAGATTCACGGCGGGATGCATAATATATGTGCCCTAACCTATAGTCTTGTGAGTTAATAAAGAGAACACTGACTGCTACGGTCAATCAATCGAATTCCGTATTTTTCTTGCTTTTGCACTCGAGCTCATTTTTTTGAAAACGTTTAAAAATAAAGTGCACGACTGGGTCGAACAAAACTTTCTCCTTTATCAAAAGTTTTAGTTCTAGATAGGTAGGTAAAGATCTGAGGATCTGAGAATCAATGGTATATAAACAAGCATAGTAGGAGTTTCTCATTTTTGATCTGTTAGGGAATGACTTTCTTTTTGACTGGAATATATTAATGACGCTGGCTTAAGTTGTCTTTGATTGGAAGTATTGTTCGTGATAGATTGATATCTTTACATATAAATATATATATAATATACATGTATATGCAGGACTTCAGGGATTTGTTTTTGAACTTTCATTAGCAGTTATCAACTGAATATTACGATGAACGTGTGTGAGGGTGCAAATGCAGTGCAGGTTATTTTGATTGTTGGAATTATTTTAAGGTGCATATTCAAAATGGTTGAAAAAAAGTAGAAAAGGGTAATATTTGCTGAAAATAAGTAAAAATTTTAAAGTGCAGTGTTGAGTTTTAAATATATATATGAACACAGATCGGCTTTTGGGTAGTCATTTTTGAGAAAAAATTAAAAAATCTGGTTTATTCGAATTTTTTGAGGAAAACTAAGTACGGTTTGAAAAATACTATTTGTTAACAATATAGCTGGAAACCGATTATAGGTACGTTATTGTTCGCGATATAAGCATTACTTGGTTTTTAAGTTTTATCGAAGTCAAAAATGGGGTTTTCGAGATATGAGCATTTTTTTAGAATTAGCGTTTCCGGTGATTCGAATTAAAAATTAAGAAAGCAACAATTTTAAGAATATCAATATTACTCTTAGTTAGCATTTTGGTCAAAATCGTTTTTGCCGTTTTCAAGGAAACTAAGGAAAACTAAATTTTAAAAAATTAACTTCTTTTTAAAAATCCATTTTACGATAATACCGAGAAAAACTGAGTTTCCCATTAAGTTGAAAATTACCATATTACTTTAGAAATTAAGTTTTGTTACAATCGTATGGACCGTTTTCGAGATATGAACAAATTTCTCAAAGTACCGTTACTTGAATTTTTAACCGAAAACTGGGTATGTAGTCATGGTAAACTCACCCACTTAAGCTTAAATATCAATTTTGGTTGAAATCGTTAGAGCCGTTTTCGAGCAAATCAAACTGGTACGAACACTTTGTATGGGAAGTACCATTAATATTTAGGTTACCTTGCAAAATAAAAAACCGCACCGAGCCCTAAGCCCACAAGCTCCAAATCCGAAGTTTTATAGAAATCCGGTCAGCTGTTTAGGCTGTAGGCCTGCGGGGCAGACAGATAGACCGACAGACGGCCAGACCGGACAGAATTTTGCGGCCCACTTTTTTGAGTTCGTCTATCATCGTAATGTCAGAATTGATTAACATCTCGAGTTCGAAATTTTGTACAAAAACAATATCTTTCTCTTACTACGTAATGGAGAAAGTTAAAAAATAGAATATCTATCCAAGAACCGAGGAAAATTAAAGGCACATCCGGAAGCTATGAACAGACATCTAAAAATGGTTCGCCAGTTATGCTAGGTATTCAGCTCGTTAACTCATGATATTGGATTTCATTACATTTGCTTTTAATAAACTTGTTGTATATACAATTTGACTTAAGGCTAGGTAACAAATGGTCGTGAATAGTTAATATTTAAAGGTGTTGGCTCAAAACAAGGAACCAACGGTATACAATGTTTGCTTTCTTAAATCTATTTTACATATATTGTATTTGGCTTGTCGGATTCATACTCGTAGTATGCATCGTTGTCAGGGTTGACCTCAGGGTGTTCAAGTCCGGGTGTTGATGTTCTTGTGTTTTGAGTTGGTTGGTCATCTTGGAATTATCATCGATGGTGGGTTGTCTCGGTCAATTCGTAGAAGGGCAGGGCTGTCCTGTCTGTGTCGCTTGGGAATAACTCCTCGTTAAGCAGAGCCAGTACATGGAGGTACCGATGCTCTGGGATGTGCGGCAGGTCCGCAATTCTTCGGACTAGAGGGTTTGGATGATTGGAGGTATTCCTGAACATGATATTGGATGTCATAACTTTCAAGGTTGCAACTCTGGCAAGAAATCTTCTCCAAAAATTCTGTTTTCTCAGTTCTGCTTTACAAAATTCTGCTTTTCAAATTTAAAGCAATTCTGCTTATTCTGCTTTTTTACAACTAAATAATGTATAAAGAATATTTAAAAGCAATATTAATTTAATTTTATTTGTATAAAATTTAAATTAAGAACAAAAAAATGAAAGAAGCAATAAAAATGAAATTAAATATTGAAAAAAGAAAAGAAAAATATATCCACTAAAAAATGGGAAATGTAACTTACAAAAACAAAAATAAGAATTAAGATAAGAGAAGTTTGAAGAAAACAATATAAAAAAAAAAAAAAACAATTTGAAAAAAATACAATTGAAAAAAGAAATAAAAAAATGTTCTCGAAATCTTCGCTTTACAAAATTCTGTCAACAATAAAAATAGCTTTGAAAAATGTTTAAAAGCGCGCTTTTTTAAGGCAAAATTTTAAAAAGCAGAATAAAAAAAAAACTGAATTTTGAGAAGCAGAATTTTAAAAACAGAATTTTGAAAAGCAGAATTTTAACACTTCCAGAATTTTGACCCCAACCGAAATATGTGTACTCACTCCCAATTAGTGGGTAGGTACTTCTGCAAATACAGCAGATAGGTATACCTAGTGAAAATGTAATCTTACTTTTATTTCTATTTTTATCTTGTTTATAGCTGGTTGGGCCTTTATGATAACTACTCTACTTATTCCTTTTGCCAGCCTCCATTCGTCCATTTCCATCTGCCCGTTAATCATGCCCTATTATCTTATCGTCCGCATTAATTGCCCCCTGGGAGTCCCAATAAATTGGAACATATTTTACAAAAATATTTTCTGCTTTCAACAATAAAACACATGACCATACAAACATATGGAATACTGCCGTTGTGTAATTTTTAATGAAACTCCAAACTAACAGATGCTTAAAAAAGAAACCGTATTTACCCCCCAGCCTACCCGACATATTGACCCACTATCCAATGTATCCGATCACGTACCTCTGTATGACCTATTCCGGCCTGATGACGGTGTTTACGTTTAGCGGTGTGGATGGCTGTTTCGTGGGTCTATGCTTTTACCTCAGTGCTCTGTTCAAAATGATTCAGTACGATGTTCGTCAATTATTTGGTAATTTGCAACACCGTAAGTAGAATACCATGTGATTCAGTGAAAATTAATTTAATCAACTTGCATCATCGGTGACATGTAGGGGACAAAGCCGACATTAAGGACAACCAAATCGTACGCCAGAAATTGAAGGTAATTATTCGGCGGCACAATGAAGTCATCGATTTGTGCAATGAATTCACGGGCATTTTCACTACCATCATCACAGGACATTTCCTGTCAGCGGCGCTGGTGTTGTGCGTCAGTGTCATCGATATATTATTCGTAAGATTTGTTCAACAATCGAATAAATGCATTTAATTAATAGATGGAAAATTAATTGCAGAACACTGGCATTGCGTTGGTACTCTACATGTGCTATAGCGCAGCGGCGCTCTGTCAATTGTTTCTGTACTGTATTGGGGGGAGTTATGTCACTGATAGTGTGAGTTTACGATGTTTGGGGCGGGGGTGTACATTTTATTTTTTAACCATCCACTTTCAGAGCTTGGAAATTTGCGATACGATGTATCTGGTCGAGTGGTATAAATGTGATGCAGAGACACGGAAAATGATTCTCTTGATAATGATACGAGCACAAAGGCCGACTGCGGTAAAGGTTCCATTTTTCTCACCATCGTTGCCAGCATTTATGTCGGTAAGGGGTAATTTGTATACGTTTTAACGATGGGAAGCTAATTTAATTTACGTGTTCTCAGATCCTCAGTACAACTGGCTCATACATCGCTCTGATGAAGAACTTTATATAATTTAAAATGATGGAGTAAATCAAATTTGTTATTGTACAGTTGAGTTTTTGCTTAACCCTTGCCCGGGCAAAGAATATTACTTACACAAACGGACCTATGTGTCCGATAGACACATTACTGAAAATATATTGAATGAAAAATAAATAATACTCTCTGTTATATTATTTTATTATAAGAGATAATTTAATTTCTTCTTTATTTAGTAATTATGTGTATTGAGAAAAATAAACACAGTTTAGTTATGTATTTAGAAAAGTGGTTTGTTTTATGTAGCAAATCTAACTATTTATGTTAATAAATTGAGCAAATTTTCGACTTATCAGTTTTGGAGTCGGAGCCGATATTGTCATCATCGGATAAATTTTCTAAAATGTCGTTTGCAATTCTTTTTCAGATAATGCCGTACTATGTCACATTTTTAAGAATTTCTGAAAAAATAAAAATTAGTAATAGTCCGTTCACACATCCAAAGCTGTGCACAATAAATTATCTGCAAAGTTCAATGTTCGCGGAGTAGCTTGGTGGTTAGTGTGTTCGACTACTAAGCGATTGTTCCCAGGATCGATCCCCGAAAAAAAAAAAAATCCATCTTGAGGATTTTTCCACTGCGCCGCTACTCGCGAGCGTCTCACGAACATCCAAGAGTATATAACTGTCATGAAAGATTTTCTCAATTGGCTGTTTGGACTCGGCATCAAATCCCTATACCGTTCGCATAAAAAATGAAAATCTTATACAAAACGAATGGTTCTGAGAAGCTATTTCTAGCGTCTCTATGGACCTGTTGCGTCAAAGATTTATTTTATTTTTCACGTTCAGTATATTCGCAACCATGGAATATACCAAACGTATTTTATTTGAACAAAAACTGTAACTATTTATCACAGATAGTATAATTTCTCAATTAAAAATCACTCAAAAAGAAACCTTTGTAGGAGTAAATGACAATTGCTGTTATTATTATCAGAGGTAAGAGAGACTGAGATCCCCATCTTCGACCGATTAACAGTTATTTGCCTACAAGCTAAATTTTAAGCTCCCAAAAACTTTAGGTGCGCTTGTATTGTTGCATAGAAATTCGTATTGACAAATGTCAGAAATCCTCTCCATCAACACATTCGCACCTAATCTTTTTCCCGTTCACTGTGGGCAAAGCGAAACGGATAGGAATTGGCGTACACGGATAGGACAACAAAATGGCGGATTCCTGGCAAAAATTGAGGGGGCCAGCGGCAAGAGGATTGTGAGTTGGGGGCAGTGATGCCAACCGAGGCATAATTATGCCTTTTAGGCATAATTCCGATCTTTGATGCATTGAGGAATAATTTTTAGGAAAAAGTCATAATTTTTTGAGAACTGTTTTTCTAGAGAAATTCATATAAATGAACTTTGAATTTGGTAAATCTGGTACATTGTTCGATTAAAGTCACATCACTAATATTCATTTACAACTGTGCGTCATGCTTATTTTCTAATTCTCTACTTGAATCACTCACCAAACCCAAACCTTGAAAAATAAAGATCGAAAAAGGTAGAATTACCTATCGATCGAGTAATATTCTGTTAACAAATTTTAATCACCTTGTAGGTTGCAGTTTCAGTTTCTTTGTAAAATAAGCAATTTCTATCCTTCTACCAAAAAGGCATAATATTTTTGAAAAAGGCATAATTTTTTCGGGCTTAGGCATAAAAACTCTGATCCGGGTTGGCATCACTGGTTGGGGGTCTCAGTATGATTTGTTTATGATTATTATGTCTCTTCTGCCAGTTTGCCAGAAGAAGTAGCGCTACATTTTATTGACCGGTAGATTTTTGACAAAGGAGTTTTATCGTTGAAAGAACAAAGAAAATTTAAAATCAATCTATGGTACAATTACCTACTCTGTTATATCGATATTTAGTTGAATGTATCGAGTGTGTCTTTTGAACACTGCAGTCCGTTTACGTCCCAAAAATGTGTTTCAAATTTGTATTTTTTATTTTTGTTTTTTTCTATATAATATTATTTATATTTTTTACCGGAAAAACGTTCATTACATAACCGAAAGAGAAGTCACAAATCGACAAGTCTAAATGTGCTATAATTTTTGAAATATCATAAAAAAAAAAGCAGTGTGCCTATGGGACTGTCGTGCCCATGTACGATGAGTAAAACACTTGTTCTCTTAATAAAACTAATATACTCGTTTAATACAATATAAAAAATGACGTTGTACAGTCATTTTGACTTTGATGTACATTTTAGCAGCAGGCCACCTCCAAAAACGCTACCACCGCGTGTCGCCGAGAGAAGAATCCAGAAAGTTCTGATTTCTGACGTTTACTTTTTTTCTTGCTTCCCAGTTCCCACTGAGTATAAACCAGTGTCGAGTCTCGTTGTCGCGTTCAGTCTACCAATGGAGTGCGGTTCAGGTTTGTAGTTGAGTTGTTGTCTTTTGGGTGTCGCCACATGCCCATCAGACGCACCTTGCCCGGACAAGGGTTAAATTAAGTTATTTAAATTGGAGATACTTATTTATTAATTTTTATTTTTGTAGAAAAACTCGAAGGTTTGGGCTAATCCTTGCCCAAAATGCGATTGCTACATTTGTTTTCGTTATTTGCAAATTCCAAATTTCGGCTTTGAATGCACCAGAAGTAGGTTTGATACAGACATAAGTATCGGCGGCCTTTATGGTGGAAATTGGGAGAGCGGAGCATCTCAGCCGGAGACTCTTCACTTGTGGTTATGGTGATCCCTTTAAATTGAGTAGGTAAGTTGGTGGTGGTTATGGTGACTAAGAACGCTAATAAAAGTGCTCTAAAATATCTTTGGCGATTCTTAAACAATTTCTGATTGAAATTCTTCTAAACTTAATATGCTTAACTTAATAACCACTTTGAACAGCGAATTCAAGCAGTTCACAGTTATTCATGGATAAGTGACCCTCGCTTAATTGCGTTCCTCGTTTAATTCATCCGAAAACAAAGCAAATAAAGCATTCCATAAGAAATGCACAGAACTTTTCCCGTTTAAATGAGTACCGCTTAAATGCGTAACCCAGTTATTTGCACTACTTAAAGTAAAGCTTCTCGTAAGACATCATACAAAATCTCCCGGTTATGAGCACACATCTAACAAAAGCATTGGAAACCTTCTGAGCTTTAATAAAATCAAAGACAGCTCTCAAAACAGTTGTCAAATTGACATGACATATTTTCAGAGTGCTCCAAAATAAACAAAGTTTCGTAATTGTGCCGCATTATATGAACAAGCTAATAAAAAGCGGCCAAGTGCGAGTCGGACTCGCCAATGAAGGGTTCCGTAGCAGCAAGTAACATAACATACAATTTCTTGTAGTTCGTTGTAACTTTGATCGATGTTTTAATAATATTGTATTTTTTTAATTAAGTTATTGATAGGTAAACATTATAATTAGGTACCTAAATGATGGGATTTATATCTAAAACATTTTACCACTTTGGACGTGTCTCCCGTGCAAACTACTCAGTTTAGAAAAAAAAATGATATTAGAAACCTAAATGAAGACCTATCCATAGATACCCCACACGTATGGGTTTGATGAAAAAACAAATTTTGAGTTTCAGTTTTAAGTGTGGGGAACCCAATAAATTTATTGTTTTTTTTCTATTTGTGTAAAATCTAAATGAGGTTCACAGAATACATCTACTTACAAAGTTTTAACAGTATAGCTCTTAAGTTTTCGAAAAAAAAGTGACTGTGACATACGGACGCACAGACAGACAGACGACATGACGAATCTATAAGGGTTCCGTTTTTTGCCTAAAAATTCTTTATTGCGTCGACAACGCACTTAAGCGGGATTCTCGTAATTGCGTTCCTTGGATAAATGCGCTGAAAATTTTACACCTTGCCCGACTGTAGTTTAATTTGGCATAAACTATTTGCTACGTGGAACCTTTTATAGGACGTCCTACGACGAAATAGTTTCTTATCCGATCCCAGATTTGGATTATCTAAAGAGCAGTAGCTTGCATTAGGTTGTACGCACTAAATGTTTTTGATTTTAGTCGACGTGTCTAAACATAAACAAAAAAGAAGCACAGTTCTCTACTTTAATACGCCATAGACAAAACTTTGTTTTACTACCAAACAAAACCAACTACTTATTGAACATGTGCGCAAACTGCTTTCGGTTCCTCTGACCATACAGTTTAAAGAAATGTTTTCAACAACGTTATATAAGACCCCGATGTTTTGATTATCTAAAAACGAGATAATTTAGACATTATGCTTCAAAGCCGGATAAAATGCACTTACCGACGCGAAAAGGGATAGAGAAGGCGAAAAGAACGGTGCACTTAGAAGGCTTCCTTCCTGGGACCTTATCATAATGAGTAGAACCATTTTTTTAACCCTGGTATCGCACTCACACCAATCGCAAAAGTACAACGTCTCGCGAAGCGTTAAGCACTGCACAAGAGATCAGCATTGCCTTAAACATTATTTGCCAAATAAATCTCTTGAGGCGTACTTACACTTTCGTGCAGGTTCTCAGCTCCATAGCAGTAGGTATATAGCTGACTGCAGGCTCCCATCGCATACGTCACATAAATAATTCTGGATATTCCCGGAGTCTAAGAGTAGCTCAAAAAAAAAAAAATGCTTATGTTTATATAGTTTGTTGTTTTTAAGACCTATCCTCACCAACAATAGATTGACTAAAGTCACCCCCAACACGATGCTGGCAAAGAGAAAATGCCAAAAAATAATGAACTTGTACGCCCGATTGAAACGTTTCGTCATTATAAATATATTCAGCTGTCGTTTCACAAGTCCGGACAGCTTAGCATACAGCACTGTGTTCCTCTCTTTGTTAATCGTTTTGGAGTGCTGTTGGAAGGCTTTTTTGAAATCTTCTTGCAAGCACCGATGCGAAACGCACAAGTACATGCAGAAGCACATAAACGCTCCATCCACAGCGGGAAATCCAAATATTGTCACATTTCCCGAATACGACATGAAGAGGTAAATACCCGTGTACAGAGTTTTATCCTGCAGTTGTGTCATATCCTCGTACGGCAACCTACATAGATGGAAATTCAGAGACAGACTGATTTCGCCTAAAAGCATCACACATACGCAGCCCGAAATGGTAAGCCGACCCAAGTGGCATTCTCCCCATTAAACCTCTCATATGCTCAGATAATGAGTGGTTTTGTTATAAAAAATGAGTTTGTCGATATTCCAAAGAATAACAACCACATCGACCAAACGTTAGTCAAGAACGAAACCCTCGCAATCATAGCATTCTTCAGAGAGTCCCTAGTGTCTGCATAATAGATAAACCGATAAGAACATTTATTGAGAAAAAAAATGTTCACTCACCTGCACTTAGATGTTCCATGATATCTTTCAATAGCTTGGCGAGCTCCTTCCGATAGATTACAATGCACAGCAACTTCATCCAAGTTACTATTTTCGTAAGGGTCGGGCATATGACAGCAAGTGCCTCTATAGTATTCCTTCGGATGAGCCATGTGAGACGTATCTCTCCAACGATTGCCGTTAGCAATATGCCCAAATTAATTGCGACCTTGATGGCTGTTGTTCGAGTGAAGGGATCCATCGGCCAAAGCCAAAGGAATCTTAAAATCCATTTTGTTACCAAAAAGAATGCCTCTACAAAAGGATCCGAACGGGAGAAAAACCTAAACTTCATGTCTCTGTTTCAGTCAAGTGCAGTGGGACAACTAGTTTGCTGTTTTCATTGCGGCTGGTTAATACAACAACATATTATTATATTCTGTACCAAAGGTCAATAAAATTAAATATACATGGATGGCCGCAGTTATTAGTGAATAGGCAGGCCACCATTAAAGTTTAATTTGATAATTCAAATTGGTATCGCTACCTTCGAATGAACTTAATGCGACAAAGGATACGACAACCTTGTGGCGGTATTTTTGGTACGCCATTTGTTTGCAAGTTTTCCATTCTCATGGCAGTTAGGGCTATGGCTACATTATTGCTTTATGTCTATACAAACATTGTCGACAACATTTGCTTTATTTTTTATTTACCTACTAGCTGACCCGGAAAACTTCGTTCCGCCCAAATTTGTTAATGTAATGAAAATAATAATTCCGAGCATGCACAATGCACTTCCTAATTTATGCAGGTAATTCGGCCAATTAAAATTCTTTATTCAAAAGTTTTATTAAATGCAATATAAATAAATGATGAACAGCAATGTTGATTTGTTTCAATCAAATCGCAATGATTTTGACGTGTCGGCCAACCTTCCACTTTTTCACTAAATTGACAATGTGAGAAACATGGGAAATCAAGATTGATGCCACAAATGCACAAACATCCATCGATTATCCTTGCAATAAATTATTTGTCATAGTGAAAGCGAGACGCACGGGAAATTGAAGTCGCACGAATGGTAAATCGTTCTGAATAATTGAAATCTGCGGAATAAGAGTGTTTGCCTTTGAATTTTACCCTCAAAATCATTACTTGTATGATATTTGATGTGAGATCCTTCACCATAAATCAAATGCGATCCATTACAAAGTTTCGGTACATTTATGTTTCGCAACAAAATTTTAACTGAACTAACTTTCAAATCCGAATTATGTAGAGGTAAGGTAGCATAATTTCCTTCCTTCCAACCAAAAATCATAAAAATCGATAGATCCGTCCCCGAGTTATGAGTGTACATACGGACGTCAGTATCTTTTATTTGTAACTGTACCCACCCGGCTTTGCCCGTACCTTTCGTATTAAAACTTGCTCACCTTTCGCAAATTGCTTTATTTGGACAATGTCCATTAATAATTTTAATTATACAACTTTAGAAATAGAGTTTGATTTTATTTTTGAATGGGACGTGCCACAATCCGTTTTCTTATCCCGCTTGTGTTTTTTAACGTACCACCTATAGGGTCAAAAACTATCCGAAATTTAAAACTGGAAGCAACCATATCCATCTACAAAATTTGAATCAACTTGGTAGAGCTGTTTCGGAGATCGGCAACAGCGCCACCTATCAGGTCCAAAAGTATCCTATCCTTCAAGCGGAAACGAAGAATATAAATCTACAAAATTTCATTGAAATCAGGTGAGTGGTTTCGGAGATCGACAACAACGCCATATAGCGGGTCACAAAATCCTATCTTTTAAGTTTGCGTTAACCTGAAATACAACAATACGAACAAAACAAAAGAAGAATCATAAAAATTGACCCAGTGGTTATCGAGTTATAACATCATCATCGAGTTTCATTCCGAAAGAATTATAGGTATAAATTAAGAAGATTATTATTAAGGAAATTTAATTGAACTTAAAAACGACATGCCTACAACGCCACATGTTGAGGCTTTTTCGACGATGTGTACTAAGAAATTCAGTTTTTGTTAGAAATAATAAATTAATTATTTTATATGTATTTTATCAATATAATAACTCCGATCGAAGCATCTGTTTTAAATGATATTCATTTTTTTACATTCTCTTTGAAGATATTAGCAGCACGCATTCTGTCAATGTTATGCCAAACGCCATAAGGTTACATCAAAAAAGTTTGAATTGTAAAAGCGCTATGGTTACATTAGATATAATTTAAAATGGTGGTAAAGTTTTCTTAAATGTTCTTCTTCTCCTGACAATAACAAACACAACAAAAAAAGAATTAGCGAAATCGGTCCAGCCGTTCACGCGTGATGCCGTGACCAAGGGAAATAGGGATTCATTTTTATATATTTATAGATATAGACTGCATTATTTGTATTGCAAGCGAACACTGCCGCTGGCAGACCTAAAGCCTTTACGAAAAAAAAAAGTAATGTAAAACGTCAAACGACGTAAAACCGCAACATTTTGATGTCCAACTCCGACAATCACAACCCGAATTTATGTCGTTTGCCATTGGGATTTTCAGAGTTTGCCCTCAGATTTCAGATTTTTGGTGCCCAATGGAAAATAAAACCAGATTTTTCTTTCTTTGCAATTGTGGTGATGCGTGTTTTAAAAGCTGTTCTTGTTATAAAAATCCATTCAATATATGTTGATATCCATTGCAGTGGCCAAATGTAAATTTTTCTCTATTTTTCACAGACCTATCATTCATCTAAAAACGTAAATAATAACACACTTTAAAGTTTCACAAAAGAAAAATGTTTTCAAGTTAGTGTAAGTAGATTCGAGATTCGCAAAATTGCTATGATTTTTTTTTTTTTGAGAGTAGAAAAACTGCTCAGAATCTGAAAAAAGTGGTTTTTTCTGTACCAGTGGAAAACGACATAGCAAACAAGGAACTGTATACATTCAACAATTTAGTTATATTAATTCGGGTCGGAACTAGATGTACGTTGAACACAAAAACCAGCCACTTATACGAACTTAAGCTACGATTACAGGTGTCATTTTTCGTGGAAAATTTTGACATGCTGACGTTACAAAATTTGGCCATTCGATGGTCTCTCGTATGTCTTTCGCTGTGACAGCACGCATGACTAGACGTTTGACATGCGAACACATCAGGTAGTGACAAATTTAGGACAAAGGTTTACTTTATAATGACGTCGAAATGTCAAAATTTTACATAAAAAGTTTCACTTGTAATCGTAGCTTCATAACTCAGTCATGGGATTTTTGAGTATAGATTCGACGGCTATCCCTCCTACCGTTTACTGAAAAACATGGAACAAAAAAAATGTTCCTTAACATTTGCAGTAAGAATGTAAAAGATTTTCAAAACAGGGATAAATTATCACCGATTTTTTTTTTTATGAAATTGAACACATGGATTTGGACGACCTCTGGTTCATGCAGGATAGCGCTTTGCCACACAGTCCATGTCACAATGGATCGTTTGCGCACCAAATTCGCAAATCGTGTTATCAGCCGGCTTGGCGATGCCAATTCACCGCCTCGGAGCTGCGATTTGACCCCCTTTTTGGACTTTTTTTTGTGGGGAACCATGAGGGACCGATGTTATGCCAACAATCCGGAAACGATTCAAGCACTTAAGGCCAATATCATCCAAGCAATCTGTGAGCTGCAGCCCGAAACGCTCAATAAGGTTTTGGAAAATTTGAGTGACAGAATGCTACTGCGAAGCCAGCCGAGGCAGCCACTTGCACGATGTTATGCTCCATAATTAATGAGAATGTTTGCTCTTACTAATAAAGCCATAATACATACCTACATGGAAAAAACTTAATTTTGTTCATTTTATTGTATTTTTAAAAAGAAATTTGATTTTTGCCCACCCTGTAGTAATCTATGAAAAATGACAGACAAAAATTCAAAAAAGTAGTATGAAAAAAATGTTAAACTAGAATTTTTGATAAACTAGAAGGGTTGGCTAATTTTAATTTAGTACCTAACGATTTAATCAACTAGCGATGATTTGGAGTTGGAGAAGAGGAAAAAGCGACAATGCATTGAAAATTACATGGAAGCGAGGAAGAATTTCAACTTGTCACTTTCGAAAAGAATTTTGGGGAGAACATTCAGATTTATTTTTCCGACCGTTGAGTGTTGATACCATTTAAACACGCAGGAAATTAAAACATATGCACTCGTCAAATCAGTACGGTCCCATCCTCACTTGGGCCTCGAAACTGAATGACTGATAATATTCACTTATACCTACACTTAACAAAAACATTTTTAGGTTGTTAGCGACTTTATGGCAACAGCAACGTTGCCAGACGGTCAAAATGTTACTCGGCAGTTTTGGGCACTTAAAAAACAAAAAAACCCTAATTTTTATCATTATTTCTTTCGCAAGTTTTATGTACGACTTAAAAGTTGGAATTTCGACTTTGAAACTCGAACATGCAAGTTTGGTTCGCCCAATGAAAATGTCAACATATATTGCTTTTTGAAACAGCCGATACAAGCAAGTTTGATAAATTTATAAAATTTACAGATAAGGTTGGTACATACTTAAATCTGGAAAAATATTTAAGGAACTATTTACAAAAAAACAAAAAAAATAGCCAAAGATATAAGAACAAATACTTTTTACTGGCATTTCTAGCTTTGGGGAATCGATCGCTTATTTTACAGCATTTTAAAATAGCACATAGATTTTTTTCACCCTCGATTGTTATGTTTAATTTTAAATTATTAAATTACTGCCAATATTTCTAAATTAAAATATCAATCAGACATCCGATCAGTTTTGTTAGGTACTATTTTCTAAATGTCGAAGATTTTTATACTCCTAGCTAGAAAGTAAAAATATCGAACCGAGTTAAAATTTAAAATTATTTTTAAACCTATAAACTCTGGGCCAGATTCTGTAAGGATTCTGAATTGCCTTATGTTACACAAGCTAATTTCTTTGTACACACGAAAACGTTTGAACAAAGCTGAACCCCAATTTTTTTTTATGTTTTCGTTAACCGTCAGAAATTAAGTTTTATTTTTATTCTAAATATTCTTACACCAGTATTTGAAGACCGAATATTAAGTTTAATAAAAACTTATGGTTTGTTTTAACTTATTTTAATATTAAATCCCTTTTTAAGTGTCCAATAAGACATCATAAAAGTAAAATTAAATTTATGTTTCATTCTCTAACCACTACACGGAATAAAATTAGTGTTTGAGGAATTTGAAAAATGTCAATTAAACAGTAAGAAAAATGTTTTTGTCATTCCCATTTTTTACTTTCCAATAGGGCCCTGAATTTTTGGCGTGCCCAAGGGCCCCAGCATGGCATAAGACGGCCTTGCGTCAAAAAGCCAAATAGGACAACAAATTTCAAATCATCTGTCAGGTGACTGACAGTTTTTCGAATTCTTACACTTAGAAATTTGTTTAGTAAAAAATCGAAACATTCTCAGTGGAGGCCAAAGGGGTAGTCTTTTCTAGCGAGGTATCCGTCGGAACGGAAAATTATCCGCGTTTATACCATTCGGAGGTTTTTTTCTGCGAGGTAGGTATATGTATTCTTCTTAACAACTGATCGGAGAATTGGTTCGAAAAAAACAATTGAAGTGCGATGAAGTGAATTTTTTTTTTTTTTTTTTTTTGTTAAGTTTTTGACAGCTCTTCCGAAGTCGGACACCTGGAATGGAATTTGAGTATGGTAGAGTATGCGTTGCGAAGAATTTTCCACTCCGACGTATACCAGTGTTATTATATCGTGGGATTTATCCCTTTTTGTGGGAATTTCGATGTCCGAAAAGCATTTCGTGGGTTATAGGGAATTAAAAAAACAAAAAACCCGACTGACTGTAAATTTAAAAGGATTGAAACAAGGCACTTTTAAGTATAACTGATTGACAATCGGAGACTACCTAGACAATCTGTCAAAAATATGCGCAGCCTCCGACTGCCAATCAGTTATACTTAAAAGTGCCTTGTTTCAATCCTTTTAAATTTACAGTCAGTCGGGTTTTTTGTTTTTTTAAATTAACTTTTTTATTTTTAGCTTTTTAGTTTAATATATTTAGAAGTATACACAAAAAAAGTTTCTTTTGTGAATGCTGTACAGTATATTTATTTGTCAGTGTTTTAGGATTGTAGCTATCTATTTTTTGCCGGTCTCAAATAGTGTTCGATATGTTTATGCAATAAAAATAATATAATATATAAATTAAAAAACCGCCCGGTCCAATAAAAATAAAAACTCCGGATTAACGTAAGTTTTATCGTCTTCACAAGAAAATGGTGCACACCCTGGCGAATCGGGCCTAACACTCCACAAGACCGCGATTTTGAATACATCAGAAAGTAATTTATTCCGCAGTTCAGTGTATTCCATCTCTTGACATTTCCACTGTGTGACAATTATTTTTTTTAGTTTGTTTTTTTTAAATTTATATTTTTATAATTATTTGTTTAGCCTATGACACTCCGGGGAAGAATACGAATCTAGTGACACCTCACTCTTTAAAATCGGTTAAGCCGTTTAGGCTACAGGAGGTCACGCAGGAACTTACATAGGATACGCGCGAAACACATAACCCTCTCTGTGTACAGTCGGGTAAAAAGCACCAAATCGTGGGATTTTGAGGAATCCAACAAAAAATATTCAAACTATAAATCTTTGATGAAATTTCATGAAAACACCTTCATTTCACTTTCATATCAACACACTAAATGTACATAACTGCTCATATAAATCGTCTTTTATAAACATTTTCTAGTACCAAAAAATAATCGTGATAATGTTACAAACTTTGATTTTTATACTAAAGTTTAATTTACCGTGATTTTCTTTCCTTGTGATACAAATTTCACTTTTAAAAACTGCAAAAAAGTATCGTGGGATTTTAAAAGGGATTTTGAGTACAGTGAAAAGGGAAAAAAGGGGAAAATTACCACGCCTAGTGGGGTAAATGAAGGGAGAGTGCTAACAACACTGACGTATACCTCGCTAGGGCCGATTGACACGTTTATCAACAATGAAAAGTTTCCCAAACTCTATCTTAATTCGCCAGATGCCTTTCATCAAGATGAAAATGAGTCATATCGCTGAAATACAAACAAATTAATTCATGAAACTTCAAATTTGATAATTCTAACCTATCAGCTGGTCACGCTGCGTTTTCTTACGTTGGCTTGGCAGTACTCACCTAACAAAATACAAATGGCGCAAAATTTAAATCTTGCATTTTTGCCAAAGAAAGAGACGTGTGCCATGTGAGACTGCGATCACTGCCTAAATGCCCAGCTGCCAGCTCTACAAGAATATGCTTCCCTCCCTAAGTAATCCAACAAATAATCAGCAATTACCTACATCAGTTCAATGGCTCCCTTCGAAACTCAGCCGGCAGGCTAAGCCTAGCACCCACCTACACCTGCAGCTCCAGCTTGACCACAAAAAGCAATTCAGCGATTTCACCCTCAAACAATAATCTTTTTAAATTTTGTTTAATCCCATATTTTTGCAACACAGGGAAATGATGAATTTATTGAATTAAATTATTCAATCTATGTGCGACCAGCCGCAATGGCCAATACCACAAGCCTTTATCCCCGAATTATATGCAATTAGGAAATAGGGTGAACGAGCAGCTACACGTGTTTTTTTTTTTTTTTTTTTGTACTACCACCTGGGTTCTGTGCCTCCACCTGCATATCATTTACATTTAGTGTGCGTGCACAGTTTTTGTGTTCAGAAATGAATATAAAAGTAGTGATTCCTGTGTGTAAATATGTACAACCCAAACTCGACTCAACCTTACTGTTATCCGATTAATTTATTTTCCACTAGATTATTTTATTCAACTTGATAGAACAGCTAATTATGATGTGTTTTAAAATGTAATCAGGTGTAATCATAAATCATTTGTTTGCCATAATCAAGGATCAACCAACATCACTGGAAATGATAAACTTCTACTACCTACTCCGGGGTGGTTTACTTTGCCACCACAACCACTTGTACCATCGCCTTTCACCATTAGTCAAGCTAAAAAGAACTCAACAAAAATGGAGCATATATACCGCAAAACCTATTTGCGCGATTCCACCTGGGTAATACATTATCCAATTAGGAATTTCCCTTTTCCAGCTTTTGCCACCTTCCTTATGGCAACTATATGCGCGCAATAAATATTTTAACCACTAATAGAACCTTTACAGATACAGAGTAAGTGTTCAAGGCAGCATGTTGCTCTGCTTCTCGAAGGACACAGCTTAATTCCCCGCACTTGTGAATTCCAAAGTGGAAATTCATCAGCTGCCGTATATTTATATAGTGAGTCCTTTAAACGTTAAAAAAGAATTCGCCAAAATGTCAAAAATTTAAATAAAACCCGACCCCAGCGGCGGGTGACTCTGTGCCGTCAGACATTGGGGATGAATCCATATGCCGTTCTACATCATCAAGGATGTAATGGAAACTTTGGAAATGGTCCTCCGTTGTTGAGGGGTTTTTGTTACCGTCAGTTGTTGCATTTGTTAGTTTCTTTGCGGAATTTTCAATTGCCGGTGGAAAATAAACCTTACAATGAGCATTTGCATAGGAATATTGTCGTGGAAATAGGTTTGGGCGCTCCGAATCTGAATATTGAATTTGGTAGGTACTTTTGGAAAAAAAAAAAAAAAATGCACTCGACTGTGGCACGAGAGTCTTTCGAAGAATGCATTATCATGATTGAATTTTGGATTTTGATCGTTGAGTTACCCCAATGGATAACAAGTGCATATAACTACCGGACCGTTCTATTTCGATTTCAAGCCGCACCCCTGAATCGTCAAAAAGGTCCCGGAAAAGTACTAAGGTAAATAGATGCAAATATGCTAAGCCTGTTTGGCCAAAGTTACACGATTAGGGGTGCGATGGGCTCCAAAGTTATTCTTACACTAAATATATGGATCATACCTACCGGTTTTGCTTGTTGTACTTACCATCACAACGATTATTAAAAAGCAATTAATAGTCCTTCATGAGTCTTCACCAAAAAATTGAAGCTTAAAACTTTGATATTTATATACAATACCATGCGGAAATAGTTTCTGAAACTTGCTTGAGGCAACCTCACACCATTCATAAAAATTATTTAAACTTATTACATTAAATAAAAGAGTAGTGGAAATTTGTTACATCACACAAGTTATAAAGCTGGCATCGACTTGATTGTTGGCTAGTTGGCGCATATCGGTCTAAGTCGATATTACCGAACATAAATCTGTCCTGCGACCCGAATTGCATCCTCTAACAATGCGTCCATTGTTTTGGCTCCAATAAAACATTTTGTAGTGGCCAGTGCCGGTTCTAGTCAAACTAGTGCCCTGTGCAAGATTTACAGAAAGCGCCCCTTTTTCATACTCTCCACATCTTCCGGGAGGAAGACTTTCAATTCGTTTTTTTATTGAGTCCTCGGAACTACCTTGCCATTGGATAATTTTCGTCGATAACTGGAAATTGGAAAAAAAAATCAATTACCTATATGTTTTTGCAGTTGCAACATTGCAAGTGATGTGAGTTAAGGCACAAGAAATAGTTCAGCACGGGTGTGATGGGTGTTGTAATTTTGGGCTTGTTTGAATAAGCTTTGGCAGTATTTTTTAGCGGAAGATAAAATTAATTTTTCTTTCCTAGCAATGCGCCCCCTGAACTTGGCGCCCTATGTATTTGCACATCTTGCACATATGGTTGGCCCGGGCCTGGTAGTGGCGGATGCCGCACAGCGCACAATGTAGGTGCCTATATATGAAACACGCAAAGTACGATTTTCACAACGACGAATAGTACGACGCTGGAATGAAATAAGTTACAGGAACACAGTATTTCGGAGGGTAACCAAATCTGCTGACAGACAATATGAAGGATTTATTCCAAACACCGACCACACCATTTAAGCGCGCTGTGTGGACGAGTATTCGTTGTTCAATTGCAAACAGACGCAGATAATCCATGAAAATTTGCTCAATGGAAACGGTTGAGAGTAGGTATAACGACCAAGGCTCGGAAGTTGATTGCCGAAATTGGTTAACCAAACTTGTAAACATCGTTTCGGTATACGTTTGTGTTTGGTCTGAAATTTGTGACATGTTCCTTGCCGGACACTTTGACAGGCGTTGCACAAATTCTATATGGGGGAAATTTCACTTGGTTATTCCTATCTTCTGTAGAGGGTATTGCGGTTTCGTGAAATTCAGTTTCAGTTAACTGTGTACAGTTGAAGACATCAGCCGCCCATTAATATGGGTTATTGTTACAAGTTTTCATTCACAAAGCGGGTGTAGTGTAACCGACAAAAGGGTAATCAAATTGAAGTCACGTTGATACCTGGGTGAATGACCACTTGAAATCGACGCAATGAACTTCAACTGGGAGTGTAATTACAAAGGAATGGAAACCTACCATTGTATCCATGCAGTAAGTTGTGTTTAGGCCAGTACTGATGGTTAAATTAAAATTGTCCGGCGATAGTTTGGATTCGCAATTATGACGAAGGTTAAGAGATGCTGCGAAAAAAAACGAGAAAAGGTAATTTTGAATTAGAGGCTTAACTTGCTTATTTATAATAAAAGCTTGTTCTCGAGGGTAGGCTTAGAGTATTTTCCGAGTAACCAAAAAAGTTCTCTATATTTGATTTTTTTTTTTTTCTTTACATGCGGTTTCCATTCCAATTTTGTGTCGAAAGTCATTCCGAGATATTTGGCCTCATTTGCAAATGGAACTTGTACCGTATTTATAAATACAGGCAAGTTATTTATTTGTAAAATCCACGTGGACCGATTTCGTTTCGTTAAGAGCGATCCTCCATGATTTTGTCCATTCGTAGACCCAGTTAAGCACGCCTTTTAATACTTTGTTTGTTTCTTTGGTCGTTGTACCCGCACTGCTAGTACAGCAGTGTCATCGGCAAAAGTGGCTACTGTAGTACCTTCTGTTTGCGGAATATCACGCGTAAATAGCAGATACAGGAGAGGCCCAAGGGGGCTTCCTTGCGGCACACCTGCTCTTATTTCTTTAAATTCCGAATATTCGTTTGCGTGTTTGACACGAAAGAGTCTATTCTCTAGATACGATTCTAGAATTTTCCATAACCGTTCGGGGAGAACTTGTCTTTATTTGTACTTGAGGTCTTCATGCCAAACCTTATCAAACGCTTGCGAAACGTCCAAGAATACGGCAGAGCAAATTTTATTTTCTTCTAGAGCTTTCCTATTACGTCAGTTATCCGATGCACTTGATCGATTGTCGAATGTTTGCTTCTAAACGGGTATAAGACGGTTTTCTTCTATAATTGGTTGTAAGCGTCTGAGTAATATTCTCTCAAAAACTTTGGAAATAATTGGAAGAAGCGAGATTGGTCTATAAGACTTTTTTTCATTCGGTGGTTTGCCTGGTTTTAGAACCATTATGACTTCCGCGATTTTCCATTGACTCGGAATGTATTGTAATCTGATCGCGGCGTTTATAATAGAACAAAGTGCTAAGATGCTCGTCTATCTGACGCATAAATATTTCCATTAAGCACTTGACCATCGAACGGCTTAAAAGTTTCTTCTAGATGAGTGGCAAAAACGTCCGCCTTCTCTTTGTTGCTTTTTGCTTTCTTTGAGTGGAGCAGTTCGGTCACTTAATTGTTATTTTAGCCTGTTCCACGGTTAAACACTTCTCTGTTGTTTAGCCGTGATCCATTTGTGAATCAGTTGTTCTACCATTCCTCTACCAATTGAAGAGAAGGGTTTTGGTCGCAGCAACTTTTCAGTTGACACCTGTTTTGCAAGGGAGTCCGCATTTTCGTTGCCTACGATCCCTATGTGTCCTCGTACCCAAGTCAGTGCTAGGTACTTCATTTTTAGATGAACACTTATTGAGCTTAGGTACACATTCCAGTACCAATGATGTTGTGATGTTTGTCTGTTGTCTGTTCCATGCGACTGATCACCGCCTAACTGTCCAGTGGTATAAAGACATTTCTTCCCTCCACCTGACTCGCAAGCAAGTAGTCCAACGCGTGCAGCAATGCAATCATGACGGGCTAGTTCCAGCTCTGCTGAGTGGATACCGGCACCCGCTCCGTCATCCATCATGGATCCATCTGTGAAAATCACTATTTCACCACTCCTTTTTTCTGGAAGTAATCCGTTCTCAATACGAGGTTTGTGATTCCTTTCCATAATACGCACCCTTGTTATCTCATCCATAGGCATGTTTAGCTCCCTAGTCTCGTTTTCGACAAGTTCCAGGATCTTCCTATGTCCATAGATGGTACCACGATTGTGCCATTTCGCATCTCGATGCAAACGAAGGCCGCTAGGGCCGCTGTTTTCTTAATAAATAAGTCTAGCGGTAAGATCCCCTGGATCACTTCCAATGCTCATGTGGGTGTTGTCCTTATTGCACCTGTAACTCCTATACATGCTAAACGTTGGACCCTATCCAGGTGCTTCCTCACAGTTTTCTGGGAGGCTTTCGCCCACCAAACAACCGAGGCGTAGGTAATAATGGGTCTAGTTATCATCGTATGCATGGAGTATGCTGATCTAGGCGAGAGTCCCCACCTCTGTCCAAATACACGTTTGCACTGATGTAGTTCCCTCCTTGCCTTCCCGACCTTCTCCCCAACATGGCAGTTCCAAGTTAGTCTAGTATGTAGATAGACTCCGAGATACTCAACCTTCTTGGCCATTTTTATTTCCGATCCGAAAAGAGTTAAGGGTCGAAATCCCAGATTTTTCATCTTCCTTGTGAAGATTATTAGATCCATTTCGGCCGCATTAATGGAAAGCCCTTGTTCCAGGCACCACCGTTCCACCACTTCCTCTGAGTTTTGAGGTTCCCGTCTAAATATTTATCGCCCTTTTGTTCAACATAATCAACCGACCAAATATTCACAGTACGGCAGATCCTGGAAAAAGCCCAAGAAGTCCAAGTCGATGCCCACCACCTGAAAGGATTAAACAAGGTGACGCGCTGTCATGTGACTTTTTCAACATCATTCTTGAGAAGATTGTGCGAAACTCGCAAGGCAACACCAGGGGCACAATTTTCCAGAAGTCGGTGCAACTACTTGCATACGCTGACGACATCGATATCATTGGCAGAACACATCGAGCTGTCACTGGAGCGTTTGCAAGTATCAGTACAGAAGCGGAAAAAATGGGTTTAGTGGTGAATGAGGGTAAAACAAAATATATGCTGTCAACAAGAAGGGACACACAACATCGACGAATCGGACAGAACGTCACGATAGACAGCTATAACTTTGAGGTAGTTAGGGACTTTGTAGGTATACCTTACCTCCGTCAACTTGGCAGAGCACATATGTCAAAAATCGATTTTGAAAAGCTCTGAATTATGTGCTAATTATGTGCTAATTTTGTGCTAAGTTTTTGATTTTTGTGCTCCAACGGTTTCGGAGAAAATCGACCTTGAAAAGTGCTCTGCCAAGTTGACGTCAAGCCAGCAGAGCACATACCTAGTCAAATCGGCCGAAAATTAAAAAATTAATACTCCATACTGATGCCTGATTTATGTGCTTTTTTTGTGCTAAGTTTCCAGCTTCGTAGCTCAAGTCGTTTAGCTAGAAATCGCATTACTAATTATCTATTCTAGTAAGTGCATAGAAAACTGTTAACTCAAATCCTAAAAACGGACGCAAATCAAAAAAATTAAAAGCACATACATATCTCTGATTTATGTGCTTTTGATTTGCTTAGTCATTGATTTTTGTGCTGTCCTAATTTAGCCTCTAATCAATTTTTTAGGTCTATCTCTGTTAATAAAAGCCCTTTTACAGCTCTGCTAAAAATGTCAGTTGGAAGAAAACAAAATCACAATGCAGCACGTGTCGACATTGTGGCGCCATAACAAAAACGGCATTTAAAAATAGAAATTCTCAACATCTTAAGGCAAATACAATCCATATAACCAGGCGCACAGCAATTTTAGTATGTATGGGTAGAATAATTCTTGCAAAATAAATACATTCCATTGCGCACTGTTAGGTAGGCTTTTTAGTATGCGTGAATCAATACATATGACCTCAGCCAAATACTACCTGGGTGGGTCTGGGTAGCCATGCATGGAGGAAAAGGAAAGCATATTGTGTGAATATGCGAGGGTGAGAATGTTCCTTGAAAATTAAGTTACGGTAGGTTGCAAGTATTATGTTTGCCTGGTATATTATATTGATAGGATATGAAAAAGGATTGACATTCTTCATACAGAACCGATTTACCAGATTATTTGCGGGTGGAAGGGGGTGGGAAAGGAAAGGAATCCACAAACCATGGCCATTGCGAATTTCTGGTGGATGTGCGCATGTGTTCGTAAATCAAAAGAACGAACGAAATTAACAATCTTTTAATTCTTAACAGGTATGCCAATTCCATGTTAAACCTTTTAAGCGAAATCAATATTGTTATTATTTATGTGCTCCGAGAATTTAAACACATGCCCCCATGGTATTTGTTTTGATTATTTTTTTAGTAGGTAGGAAGAATGGAAATGTGTATTGTCGTTTTAAGGTTGCGTTTTGTGGCTGACCAACCACGATCGTAGGTACCAGGCAAACAGCTGAAGGACACCTAAATATAGAATTATCTGGGAAAGCACCGTCTCGGGGTTGATATTTGGGGGTGTGTTTACGTATATTGGGCATCGTTCCGTAAAGGAAAACTTCATTGACCCACAATTTTTGTTTAACCCTTTGAAAGGAGAGAGAATAAGACGGGACATTTAGCGAAGCATTAAGCAATACGATTTCTTTAGTGGGTAAAAAAATGGTGGCTGGGTGTGTAGTGTAGGTAGCTTGTATCTTCTTCTGATCGTTGTTGCTATTCGTTTAGCACAAAAATCGAAGATGTCAAATGGGTGGAGCTTAGGCAATAGGTATACAATCCGAATCGAAATTATTGTTCTAGAGGTAAGTATGTAGGTTGGTAGATATTATATTGTGCTTCTGTCGTCATTGTCACTTAAGTTCTATCATAATAATCTTCATTGCTCATATCGGTGTTATATGCGTGTCATTTTGCCATAACTGTGAATTGCCGATGGATATTAATTTCAAACCTACCTAACCTTGCTGATTGTGGCTACAAAAGTGCTCCTAATTTTTCCACTACCTATATTTGGCATAAAGCTTATCGCTCAATTGTGCCACAAAATAGACTTAGACATTAGGAATTGATTGTTAGATACCTACTTACATATAACCTAATGATACCTTACACATATTTTTTGAAAAGGAAGATCTATACTATATCTTTTATATAATTCATTCGGGGTGAAACTCGATGATGTTATACCTAGGTATACCTACCTAACACGATAACCCCTGGGACGATTTTTATGATTCTTTTTGGATTTGTTCGTATTGCTGTATATCAGGTTTAGGAAGAGAGACAATTCCGGAAAATTGCCGTGCGGTCCTGATTTCGCATCCAATAATTCTTCTATAAACTATTTTTTTTTTGACTTGTCTATGTCAAAAATTAATTAGAAAACTACGCAGGTACCTACCTACATACTATGTGCTTGGATTGATAAAATCGAGACAAAATTAATGTATTACGCTGGGTAAACAGTGATGGCTTGTTTTTGATTTTATGCATCGCTCCAACAGTTTTATTTCTTTTATACAGTTGAAAAGGTAAAAATTAAATGTAAAAATTTTAAACGCCGACAAAATAGCTATTGAAAAGCAAATTTTTTGATTGGTTTTTGGAAAATGCCAAGACGAATGCTCGCATATATTTACGGTGACCATATTCGCTGAAAAAAAAAAAAGGACAATAATTATTTTGCTTCCAATATTTTTGTATTTGTTATTTATTTGTTTACAAAAAAAAAAAAACGCTAATGACGTTTTCGTTTTTGGCTTTTCAGATGTTGAGCTCAGATTTCAAATTTCTGCTGCCAAATCGAACATGGTATTACATTTACACCGCACCTAAATTCCACATTTCTGGAAAAAAAAAAATTCAACATTTCAGGTGACAACTAGTTTCAGAATTGATAATTGATCTTTTTTCTGTTTATAAATCGGAAATGCATCACCATCACCATCATTATCGCTTTCGACATCACCATAAATATCAACACAGTATCACTATCAGTATCACCATCACCATCATTATCGCTATCAACTTCAGCATAGATATTATCCAGTTAATCAGTATTAATCAGTATCGCGATAGCGATAGGGATAGGGATAGGGATAGCGATAGGGATAGGGATAGCGATAGGGATAGCGATAACGATAGCGATAGCGATAGCGATAGCGTAGCGATAGCGATAGCGATAGCGATAGCGATAGCGATAGCGATAGCGATAGCGATAGCGATAGTGATAGCGATATGGATAGCGATAGTGATACTGATAGCGATAGCGATAGCGATAGGGATAGGGATAGGGATAGCGATAGCGATAGTGATAGCGATAGCGATAGCGATAGCGATAGGGATAGGGATAGGGATAGGGATAGCAATAGGGATAGCGATAGTGATACTGATAGGGATAGCGATAGCGATAGCGATAGCGATAGCGATAGGGATAGGGATAGCGATAAGGATAGGGATAGGGATAGCGATATGGGTAGCGATAGTGATACTGATAGGGATAGGGATAGCGATAGGGATAGCGATAGCGATAGCGATAGCGATAGCGATAGCGATAGCGATAGCGATAGCGATAGGGATAGCGATAGCGATAGGGATAGCGATATGGATAGCGATAGTGATACTGATAGGGATAGGGATAGCGATAGGGATAGCGATAGCGATAACGATAGCGATAGCGATAGCAATAGCGATAGGGATAGCGATAGGGATAGCGATAGCGATAGCGATAGCGATAGCGATAGCGATAGGGATAGCGATAGGGATAGCGATAGCGATAGTAATAGTGATAGCGATAGCGATAGTGATACTGATAGGGATAGGGATAGGGATAGGGATAGCGATAGCGATAACGATAGGGACAGGGATAGCGATAGGGATAGGGATAGCGATAGCGATAGCGATAGCGATAGTGATAGCGATATGGATAGCGATAGTGATACTGATAGCGATAGTGATAGCGATAGTGATACTGATAGGGATAGGGATAGCGATAGGGATAGGGATAGCGATAGCGATAGCGATAGCGATAGCGATAGTGATAGCGATATGGATAGCGATAGTGATACTGATAGCGATAGTGATAGCGATAGTGATACTGATAGGGATAGGGATAGCGATAGGGATAGGGATAGCGATAGCGATAGCGATAGCGATAGCGATAGTGATAGCGATATGGATAGCGATAGTGATACTGATAGCGATAGTGATAGCGATAGTGATACTGATAGGGATAGGGATAGGGATAGGGATAGCGATAGCGATAACGATAGGGACAGGGATAGCGATAGGGATAGGGATAGCGATAGCGATAGCGATAGCGATAGTGATAGCGATATGGATAGCGATAGTGATACTGATAGCGATAGTGATAGCGATAGTGATACTGATAGGGATAGGGATAGCGATAGGGATAGGGATAGCGATAGCGATAGCGATAGCGATAGCGATAGTGATAGCGATATGGATAGCGATAGTGATACTGATAGCGATAGTGATAGCGATAGTGATAGCGATATGGATAGCGATAGTGATACTGATAGCGATAGTGATAGCGATAGTGATACTGATAGGGATAGGGATAGCGATAGGGATAGGGATAGCGATAGCGATAGCGATAGCGATAGCGATAGCAATAGCGATAGGGATAGCGATAGGGATAGCGATAGCGATAGCGATAGCGATAGCGATAGCGATAGGGATAGCGATAGGGATAGCGATAGCGATAGTAATAGTGATAGCGATAGCGATAGTGATACTGATAGGGATAGGGATAGGGATAGGGATAGCGATAGCGATAACGATAGGGACAGGGATAGCGATAGGGATAGGGATAGCGATAGCGATAGCGATAGCGATAGTGATAGCGATATGGATAGCGATAGTGATACTGATAGCGATAGTGATAGCGATAGTGATACTGATAGGGATAGGGATAGCGATAGGGATAGGGATAGCGATAGCGATAGCGATAGCGATAGGGATAGCGATATGGATAGCGATAGTGATAGCGATATGGATAGCGATAGCGATAGGGATAGCGATAGCGATAGGGATAGCGATATGGATAGCGATAGTGATAGCGATAGGGATAGGGATAGGGATAGGGATAGGGATAGGGATAGGGATAGGGATAGGGATAGCGATAGTGATACTGATAGGGATAGGGATAGGGATAGGGATAGCGATATGGATAGCGATAGTGATACTGATAGGGATAGGGATAGCGATATGGGTATCAGTATCACTATCGCTATCCATATCGCTATCGCTATCGCTATCGCTATCGCTATCGCTATCGCTATCCCTATCGCTATCCCTATCCCTATCAGTATCACTATCGCTACCCATATCGCTATCCCTATCCCTATCCTTATCGCTATCCCTATCCCTATCGCTATCGCTATCGCTATCGCTATCGCTATCGCTATCGCTATCCCTATCAGTATCACTATCGCTATCCCTATTGCTATCCCTATCCCTATCCCTATCCCTATCGCTATCGCTATCACTATCGCTATCGCTATCCCTATCCCTATCCCTATCGCTATCGCTATCGCTATCAGTATCACTATCGCTATCCATATCGCTATCACTATCGCTATCGCTATCGCTATCGCTATCGCTATCGCTATCGCTATCGCTATCGCTATCGCTATCGCTATCGCTACGCCATCGCTATCGCTATCGCTATCGTTATCGCTATCCCTATCGCTATCCCTATCCCTATCGCTATCCCTATCCCTATCCCTATCGCTATCGCGATACTGATTAATACTGATTAACTGGATAATATCTATGCTGAAGTTGATAGCGATAATGATGGTGATGGTGATACTGATAGTGATACTGTGTTGATATTTATGGTGATGTCGAAAGCGATAATGATGGTGATGGTGATGCATTTCCGATTTATAAACAGAAAAAAGATCAATTATCAATTCTGAAACTAGTTGTCACCTGAAATGTTGAATTTTTTTTTTCCAGAAATGTGGAATTTAGGTGCGGTGTAAATGTAATACCATGTTCGATTTGGCAGCAGAAATTTGAAATCTGAGCTCAACATCTGAAAAGCCAAAAACGAAAACGTCATTAGCGTTTTTTTTTTTTTTGTAAACAAATAAATAACAAATACAAAAATATTGGAAGCAAAATAATTATTGTCCTTTTTTTTTTTTCAGCGAATATGGTCACCGTAAATATATGCGAGCATTCGTCTTGGCATTTTCCAAAAACCAATCAAAAAATTTGCTTTTCAATAGCTATTTTGTCCGCGTTTAAAATTTTTACATTTAATTTTTACCTTTTCAACTGTATAAAAGAAATAAAACTGTTGGAGCGATGCATAAAATCAAAAACAAGCCATCACTGTTTACCCAGCGTAATACATTAATTTTTTCTCGATTTTATCAATCCAAGCACATAGTATGTAGGTAGGTACCTGCGTAGTTTTCTAATTAATTTTTGACATAGACAAGTCAAAAAAAAAATAGTTTATAGAAGAATTATTGGATGCGAAATCAGGACCGCACGGCAATTTTCCGGAATTGTCTCTCTTCCTAAACCTGATATACAGCAATACGAACAAATCCAAAAAGAATCATAAAAATCGTCCCAGGGGTTATCGTGTTAGGTAGGTATACCTAGGTATAACATCATCGAGTTTCACCCCGAATGAATTATATAAAAGATATAGTATAGATCTTCCTTTTCAAAAAATATGTGTAAGGTATCATTAGGTTATATGTAAGTAGGTATCTAACAATCAATTCCTAATGTCTAAGTCTATTTTGTGGCACAATTGAGCGATAAGCTTTATGCCAAATATAGGTAGTGGAAAAATTAGGAGCACTTTTGTAGCCACAATCAGCAAGGTTAGGTAGGTTTGAAATTAATATCCATCGGCAATTCACAGTTATGGCAAAATGACACGCATATAACACCGATATGAGCAATGAAGATTATTATGATAGAACTTAAGTGACAATGACGACAGAAGCACAATATAATATCTACCAACCTACATACTTACCTCTAGAACAATAATTTCGATTCGGATTGTATACCTATTGCCTAAGCTCCACCCATTTGACATCTTCGATTTTTGTGCTAAACGAATAGCAACAACGATCAGAAGAAGATACAAGCTACCTACACTACACACCCAGCCACCATTTTTTTACCCACTAAAGAAATCGTATTGCTTAATGCTTCGCTAAATGTCCCGTCTTATTCTCTCTCCTTTCAAAGGGTTAAACAAAAATTGTGGGTCAATGAAGTTTTCCTTTACGGAACGATGCCCAATATACGTAAACACACCCCCAAATATCAACCCCGAGACGGTGCTTTCCCAGATAATTCTATATTTAGGTGTCCTTCAGCTGTTTGCCTGGTACCTACGATCGTGGTTGGTCAGCCACAAAACGCAACCTTAAAACGACAATACACATTTCCATTCTTCCTACTAAAAAAATAATCAAAACAAATACCATGGGGGCATGTGTTTAAATTCTCGGAGCACATAAATAATAACAATATTGATTTCGCTTAAAAGGTTTAACATGGAATTGGCATACCTGTTAAGAATTAAAAGATTGTTAATTTCGTTCGTTCTTTTGATTTACGAACACATGCGCACATCCACCAGAAATTCGCAATGGCCATGGTTTGTGGATTCCTTTCCTTTCCCACCCCCTTCCACCCGCAAATAATCTGGAAAATCGGTTCTGTACGAAGAATGTCGATCCTTTTTCATATCCTATCAATATAATATACCAGGCAAACATAATACTTGCAACCTACCGTAACTTGGGTCTGAAGGATTTTGCTTCGGTGTAATCCTTTTTTCCCGGCTTTGGAAGGAAGATCACATTTTTCTCCCTCCATGTAATCGGGATGTAGCCTATTGCTAGGCATGCAATGTATATATTTCTGAGCCTTGGTGAAATTACGTCTACTCCCTATTGCATTAGATCTGGAAACATACCATCGGGCCCCGCGGCTTTGAAGGGTGAAAATTCGAGTGCCTTAGGCCGACTAGGCGACTACCGACTACAAAATCTGCGTGCAATCGTAGCCCATCACATCACCAAACTTTGTCCTCATAATTTTGTTAAAGGAAAACTAAATCGCATTTTTGTTTAATATATATTGTTGCACTCATAAAATAATATATAGAACATACGTCAAATACTTGCTACTTACAAAAATTGGAACACATTCCTTACTTATCAATAACTTAAGATTAGTTTGCATTTAAAACATAATGCATAAATATTTATTTCTATCTTTTTCTAATATTGCAATATAATTTTAAAAAAATTAGATACGCCAATGTGGCGCTTCAAGAAACGTAGAAATCGGTAGCCTCTGCCGAAGAATCACTACTGATAAAAGAAAGGAATTAACACAATGCGCTGAAATAAAGCAAACACAAGGAGCGCTCGCAACCGCTGCAGATTGTCAAATAATGCACTGATTTTCCCAGTTCTGGGTTAAATTACACCACCCAAGTCAATTACCATGCAAAAAAAAAAACAAGAACAATCAGTCGTAGTACTCATCCACTGACGAGGTAGTTCGGCTCCAGCTTTCAATGTACCCTAAGCCTAAGCAAACTGAAATTATAAACAAAAAATAAATACTGTGAATCAATTTCGGCTTATACAATACGAATTGTTCCTTAAAAGTATCTATAACATCATGTAGGTATATCTTTGAACGTACTCCTATGTAATTTGTACAGGTTTTCATGTCCCGTCAGGTAAAACTATTTGTTCTATTGCCATCCATATTGGGAAGCAAAATATTCTCCAATATGTCAATCGAGCACCGTTTTCGTTTTCTCGGCGTTGGCAAAGTATCATTAGCATCTTTTTCTCCATCGTCTCCATCGTCTCCATCGTCAACAAATGTCTCGTCTGTTGGGGTTTCCCTTGAATTGGAGGAACGTCGTTTTCTCATTGGTGTGGATATAACTCTGCCTCGACGGTATTTACCCCAAAAAGCAGCCGGTTGGGCGGATTCTGTAAACTTTGGAAATCGCAATGATATTGATTTGGCCAAATCGTCGACTGCCTTCTGAATGCCTTCTTGATTGCGATAGGAATGATGGTCTGCGATCATTGGAATGAAGCCAATGGACTTTTCTAAAGTAATTAGCTAGAGAAAGAAAAAATGCGGTTTAAGGACGTCTAAACGAAAAGCAGGAACAATGTTTAATCTCACAGCGTCGGCCTTTGTTGGTACATTTCGGCGCCTTGGTCTTCCTTTTGTTGTTGGTATTGCAGCCGCAGAAGAAGAAACAGATGCAGAAGCAGCAGCGGCAATAGCAGCGGCACTTGTTGACGGTATTGCGTCCTCCTCAACACCATTTGTATCCTCGGTGGCGATCTCAGATTCCAGCTGACTGTCTGCCTCAATTCCCTCCTTTTGACAAACTCGGTTTAGTATGTAAAGTATGTCTCTGATTAATGCAATTCCTTCGGACGTTATAATTTGAGGGTCATTTTGAGCCTTTTCTAAAATGTAGACGAAATATTTACAAACTCTTGCATGGTAGCAGCAAAAATACTGTCGAATATCTGCGCCTGACCGAAGTCACGTGACATCCGACGCAGACTCCTCACTTACCAGCAATCATTTTTAAGTTTTCAAAATACATTAACAAATGTACGTCGTCGATGCTTTCCATTAGATGATTGTACAGCTTAGAGCGCGCTTTACGTTTGTCATCACCTTTTAAGGGAGATCTGTTCATATCGTCCGAGCCACTATCCAACATATCAAAGTTCTGTCAATAAAAAAATGATTTGCATTTAACTCACCACCATCGCACCTGCTACTCACCGAATACTCGTTGAAAACAAACGGAAACTCGATCAAACATTTTTGATACAAGCCCGGATTCCTTGGACGCACAAATTGTGTAAAAAACGCAGTCGCCTTTCTGGATAACTCGTCGCTTTCATCCAAAACAACACAAATCAACGCCAACAGCAATGATCCACGCAACCTCAGCTGATCCTGCATGACGAGCGCTGCAAAAGTATTAAACGTTTCCATGCGATTCATTAGATACGGCGATGAAAGCTTCTCCAAGACCGTATTCATTATTCCTTCAACTATTTGCGTGTGCTTCCTGCAAATATCAGATATCGCCACCAGGACTGTATTAACGATTGGCGGCCGATCGATTGCTTTCAAAATTTTCCCATACATTGTACACGTTCGGCTGGCGATTATAACCTCACGTATTGAAAATCGTCCTGCAATCAGTATCATCGAATTGAACAGACGATCATTGTCCGTTTCCAACTCGATTTCGGGAATCTCCAGACTCGCCAGCATGAACTTGTGTAAGAAGCAGACAATCGTTCGGTGCGGACGTATTTTGACTAGTAAATTCGCCTCGGAGTAGGAGAACAGGTGAGACAGGTAGGTTGAGCGATTTTCCGGAAAGTTGGGCATCTCTTCGAGAAGCTTGTCTTCAAGATACACATGCAGATCGATGATCCAATCTTGTGAAGGCTCCTCGACAACCTGCTTGGACGTGGAAGGTGTCGAATCCATTTCGTGTTGCCTCGATCGATGAGCGATTGTTGTGAGAAAGTCGAATGCTTTACCGATAACTTGTGGGATAATCATGCCCGATTTAATGGAATCGAGTAGATGCTTGAAGACGTGGTTGATCGCCGAAAAGCTAAAGTCCTCAGCACAGCTGGTCAGGACTTCAAGCGCTATCAGGAGGTTCTGTTCGTTGTTCCATACCATTGACTAGAATGGGCAGTCTTTTGGTCATCGAATGTGGTTATGGATTTGTGGTTCTTACCGAATGATATGAGACAAAACAGTGAATGAGGGAATCGGGTTCCTTGCATTTTGCTTTGCTGCAAATAAAATTTAAAAGGATCCAAGCTTCGGTTGAGTTAGAGGCGAGTACATGCGATTCAACAGTGCTCATAATTTGTTGGCTAAAGTGATACAAAAGAGAACGTATATAAAATAAAGCTACGTAAACAACATTAGAACAGCTACGTGTTTCGGATAGAAACCACCTACTTAATGAGATTTGTTTTGAGTGAAGTGTGAAAGTGCGTCTGCAAGTACAACCTTGACTTGGTCGTCAATAGCGTCCGTATAATCACCCACGGCATAAAGTGTTCCGCTTTGTTGGTTTGATCGATGCCTTTTATGTTCAATAAGACTCGGGTTCTGAAACACTGACAGAGAGAATTCTTGGTCATTGCCACTACAGTTTACCATGCAAATCACAAACCTCCATAGCAAGGTCAATGTTCTTCGGGTCGTTATCCTCCATCATGGGCGCTATAATCTTACACCACACATAAATCACTGGATAGCAGTTAGGGTAGGTCGCCAGAATTCCGTCGACCATGAGCAGTGTTTGCTTGCGAACAAGCTGTGTTGATTCGTAAACCAGTGTGCAGGTCTCCTGAAATAAAGTTTAATTCGAAAACCAGTATGCAATTAAAAACAGAACAACGGAAACCTTGACAAAGTTTGTGTTAAATATAATCAGCGGATTGATCTTAACGATTGTCTCGACCAGCATAACGGCGGCCCGCCGCAAAGCTGCCACAGGATTCGAAAACAATTGATACAGGTATCGCGGCATGTAGAGAAAACTCAAATGGACTATCTCCACTCCATTGAAGGTGTACGCTGGCTCTTGGCGATTTGGCTTGCCGAAACGTATTTCATTCTTGAGAACTATTGGCTCCTCGGGAAGCTTTACATCGCAATCGTTGAAGTCGGCAAATTTAAGTCCTTCGAGGAAAATCTTCTTCGCATTGGGTGATCCGCGATTGATGGCCTGTTGAATGGCTTGTATTGCCTTTTGTTTGATGGCGTTATTCGAGTCGCGAATACTATCGATGAGCTCCTTTACTATGTACACTTCACGTGGTGTTTCCGACACTTGATGGCGAAACAGTTCCCAATCGACATTCGATTCAATGAGGATCATCTTCGCAAAGAGGTCTACGGCTCGCGATCGAATGCTTATTTCATCGGCGTATACAGCTTCGGAGAGAAAATCAACAATTGATGCATTGCACCGCGAAAAGAGGGCCGCATCATATTTTGCAGCATACTCAAGGGTTCGTTGGACTTCTTCGTTTTTCCACTAAAAAGAGAAAACTTTCGACATTGGCAATTTGCTCGGTAAGAAGGGTGTTAATTCAAGAGATAATAAAAGATTTCTCTCCGTTCAAACACAACTCACTGATTTCTCGGGATTGGTCACCATGCATTTTATGTAGAATTCCAACACTTCGGACACGATTCTTGGAAATTTGCCGATGATTCTTATAAACCAATCGGAAATGTGTTCACACTCATTAGAGCGCACGGCAGCAATCTGTCCCATTGGCTTGGGAGCGTACGTATGTAGAAATACTGTCATGTTGACTATTTTCAAAAGAGTCTCTTTCGGATCACCGTTATGAGCGCTCACTACCTCGTCTAGAATTTCGAAATATTTGCTATGCAAGTTCATTGCGTCTGAAATGAAAGAAAGTAAATTTGATGAAACGTCCTATACCAGGCGACTAACTCAAGTGATTCCTACACGCATTAAAAAATCCTTTGGTATGGTTTAGATACATCATGTCGATAAGCTTTCTAATGATTGCATTTCTCGCCCCCTTGTACTCCTCGAAATGCACATAACGAAAAATCATCTTGAGATCATCACAAAAAGATATAAAGTTCACCCACGTTTCAGTGGATTCGTGGTTAGGCAACGTGCTTGACACTTCGACATCCTGAATCTTCTGAATCAAGTTGAAGCTCTGCAATGCGGCCGCGATTACTTCGTCTTCGAATATATGAAAGCCTTTTGCTCCGGGAATGGTCAACGAGAGAAAGTAAGCACTAGACGCGGCCAAAGATAATTGCCGAAACCTGCGACACTTGGGGTCAAAGTTCCCCAGGCCAACAAGAGTGAATATAAATGAAAGATATCCGTCTCTTGGCGAAACTTGAATCACTTTATCCCAACAGTCATAGGTGTTGTCATAGCTGCCAGCGGATTCGCGTAGTGCACGAATTGTTGTGCAAACTTCTAGTACAGCGGACAGAACGTTTGAATCACTAAGAGCTTCCTGAACAATGGGAATATTATGAATCAAGCTGTTTTCCGACTCTGGCATTTCATCTTCAATCCCACTGGAGTCTGACGAAGAGGAGGATGCATTTCGTCGGCGTTTAGGCGAGTTGTTTGGTGGTGCTGCTGCCGATGTGAGGTGCCGCTTAGCTTCTTTGGCCTTGTCCTCTTCGGCCAAATAAAAACCATCAATTTCTTCCCACAGTAAGGTTGGATGATAAAATTCACTGAGTTTCTGAAACACGTTTATTAATTCGCACATTTTTTGCTGTTTTTTTTTTTTATTTGTTTTCACATTTTGTTTGTTACTGAACGAACAAATTATTTTGCGTATGATACCCAAACAGAGAGCAAAGTCAACCGAAACAGAGAAAAATCACAAATGCCAGACGAAATTTATGTGTGTGCGCATTGATATCGCATCACAACGCATGAGAGACATGAGTGTGTTCATTTGGTATGCTGTTTAATGTCGTTTTCCATTGGGACAGAAAAAGCACTTTTTTCAGAGTCAGAGCAGTTTTTCTGCTCTCGAAATCAGCTGGCTGTCAGATTTCATGTTCCATTGGGCGCAAAAAAAGCAGAGCAATTTTGCGAATCTCGATATCCGAGTGAGATTCACACCTATTTGCACTAACACCAAAACATTTGTCGTTTGTCAAACTTTAAAGTGTGTTTACTTACGTTTTAAGACGAGAAGTCTGTGAAAAATATAAAAAAAAAAATATATTTGGCCGCTGCAAAAGTTAGTAAAATAAATTGAATGGATTTTTATAAACACAAATTACAATTTAAGAACAGGTGACTTTTAAAACACGCACCATCACAGATGCAAAGGAAGAAAAATCTCGTTTTATGTTCCATTGGGCACGAAAAATCTGAAATCTGAGAGCAAAATCTGAAAATCCCAATGGAAAACGACATAAGGAATATCTTATGTCGTTTTCAGAATTTTATCTGGGATCTAAAAATTTGTCTGCCAAATCGATCGTGAAATCCAAATTTGATTGGTTCTTGCATGTAGGTAGGTACCAAGCATGCATGTACCGGAAAAAGAAAATATGTTTCTTTCACTTGCAATGAAAAACCATATGACATTTCAAAATAATTTAATAAAAAAAACTCGCTCCCACACGTTTAAAATAATAATTCAGCTAAAAAGTCAATCCAAAGGTAAAACAATTGTTTCCAAAGGTAAATTATTCGAAACCACCAGCTGTGTGTCATAAACATGGGTGTTAGTGAGAGTATGATTGTGTCGAACTGAGAAAATATCGAGATTTCTCAAAAGTGTGTCAGATTAAAAAAAAAAAAAAAAAATGTTGTTTTTTTTTGGAAATTCCAACATAAGAAGCAATCTCAATATAATTTTTTTTTTTTTATTTCAAATCGCAAACGACATTAGTATAAGAACTAAAGGTAAGATTAGACGGTATGCCAAGTGGTCATAAAATGCCAATTTCTGACAGTTCTCCTGTCAAAATATGGTCATTACATTAATGGGCATGTCTCATATGCTCTAATGACCTAAATGCCACATATGACCACGCCGATTTTGACAGATAAAAATGCCAAAATAGCATATAGTGTAATCGGACAATAAGCACGAATGCCAGCATAAAGCCTATATGCCCATATGCTGTTTATTGAAATTTCGTTGTGGCATTGCTGGCATTTTTTATGGAACAAGAATTATTTTGTTGCCGTCGGTGTTTGAGTTCGTGGGATTGTGATTTATTTTCATTTTCGTTCTCTTTTTTCTGGAAAAATAACAAATATGAAATGAAAAAAAAAAAAAACAAATGCCTCAAATGACCACCAAGACAAATATGACCATATTGGTAATTTTGGTCATATAGTGTAATATATAGTTTTGATAATCCTGGCATTTTGGTCATTTGACAGCTAATCTGGTCATTTGCCTGTTGGCATTCATATGCATAATTGGCATACAGTCTAATCTTAGCTTAAAACCTGTCAATTTTTGCGTAAAACACATAAACTCTCGATTTGTAAGCTATTTTTTTTTTTTTTTTTTTTTTTTTTGGGTTGTAGTTCAGATGTCAAAAATGAAGTTGTAAAATATATATTTTTTTAATAAATACAAGAAAAAATTGAAATAGCAAATACTGATTTTATTTTTGATTTTGAAACGATTGCTAATATATGTACTAGGTACATTAAGAAATTAAAAAGTGTCTGCCAAATAACTTTTCTCGATCTCATCGATAACACTAACAATCGAAGTAGGAAAAATTCTTGAGAAATTGTTTTTTCGCCTAAACTATCTCGTTAAAGGCACCAAGAGTGACAAAGAACAGAAACAGGAGCAGAAACAGAATCCCATACCTACATTATTTGCAACAGAAACAGAATTAGGAACAGAACTTTTTTTCCCAGGAACAGAATTTAGCGACAGAAAAATGGCTGTTTGACGACAGAACATAAACGACTGTATTGATTTTTGTGAAATGACAACTTATCGTGGAAGGAGGTTTTTTGTTTGTTTGGATTTTTCTGCATCTATCATCTTCTAGCTGTTTGTTTCTCATCGTACTATTGTATATTGTGATGACCACGTATGAATAACAAACAAAAAATAGGAAATACAAGTTTATTTCCCCACAGCGAAAAAAAAAATCGAATTGTTATCAAAACAAAAAAAAATACAATTTTACAGAATAGGCGGCAGATATGTTTTTAAGAATCTGTTTCTGTTTCAGTTTTGTGTAGCTGAGCGAGCAACGTAAACAGAACCAGAATTTACTACAGAACGAAAAAACTTTCTGTTCTGTTTCAGTTGCTGCTCTTTGTCACTTGGTGCCTTTAATTTACTTGAATTGACTGTTTAGTAAGAACTAAGTATAAATGAGGAGGTTCAAGAATCTAGGATATAGTAGGTATTTAGGTTATACTGGCTAACCGGATGTATGTTACCGACTTATCAAGTTTTTACATCCAACTAGATTTTCGAATGGGCTCTTAATTAAACTTACTTTTGCTTTTCTTAACCTTACATAGTTTTGATCTTAACTGTACAACACATCGTTTGACACATCTGTAATCCACCTACCAGCGCCATCTGAGCATCAAATATAGCATCCATGAACTGTGAAAATGAAAAGTCAAAATTCAGGAAGCCATTGTAGTTTTGGAAAAAGTGAAAATCTCCAATTTTCGTATAGAAAAGCAAATCTATAACCACCAAAAATTCCCAAAAAGTGCTTTAAATCTATTTTAAACATTCTGTGCCTGTGAAAACATAAAGATTTCACATCAAATTGCAAAAATACGCAGTTTATTGCGTCTTTTAAAATGTTGTCACGGTGAGACTTTGACGTAAGTACTCCATAGTCAGATCGCCCAACTTGAAACAAAAATACAAAAGTAATAGGCACTATCTTGTTTTTTTTTTTATTCTCCAATTGGATTGTTAATTCGTTACCTACCTAATGTTTCATTTTCGCATTGAAAAGCATGCTAATGGGTCTTCAAATTAACTCAACATTGCAAAGACTATTTCCTTAAATGTTGCAGATTAGATTACATTTGTTTTAAAATTCGATTCTATTCTAACTTTGCTGATTAGCGCAAAGATATATCGTGCGCGACGATAATTGCATGAATCATTTGTTATTATCACAAAATTCAGAAAAACCAAGTTAAACAGAAAAAAAAATTCACCATGATACGAGTGATAATCACTTTGTGTCAAGAGAGATTTATATTATAATTTACGTCGTCTTGCGTGTTTTATGTGCTTTTTCTTTTCTCATATCAGGTAGCACTCTTGACGCGGAGACAAAGCAAAAAATTATTATTTCACTGATACGGCTAAACATCGACTAGAAGTAGACGATTTGAAAAGGAAGACAAACAAACACCGACGACAATGGCAGAGTCAGCTTCTAGCTCGACAGATGCTGGTCTTAGCGCACTCAACAATCTGGGATACCATCAGCTGAGCATTACAAGTAAGTTGGAATGATTTCATAGGGAGGTGTTTGGGGGCGACGATAAGTCTTCTTTTGTTATAAACGTGCGTGATGGTGTTCGAAAAGAATTGAATTTGAATAGTGTATAGCGGGACACTCGTTTATTTTCAGTCAGTGCGTAGTTGAACATTGAACATTTATGTGAGCTCTCACACCAGTATTGGGGCGTTCTCCCGGTGATTGCGTTCTTTTACACATATATTATGAAAACCCACTCAGAAGTAAGGTTGCTAGATAAGGTCATACCGGGAAGAGAAATTGGATCTGTATTGAAACCTTTGTATTGTTAGCTTATCACATATTTTCATCTCGCTTTTGCTTACAGTAGCCGTATCTAAAAACGAATGCAGTCGAAAATATGATAAATAATTAATAATCCACCTGTGAATTTATTTGGTTAGCGCTGTCGTTGACAAAGCTTATCTCAGATCTTATCTGTTTCGATTAAAATTGTTACGACGTGGACTACAACTGCTGTCGACTACGCAGAAGTATGCCATTTTCATTTCATATAGCCGCCTGAGGGAACTCTACTAAGGGATTCAGGGAGTCAGACTTTGTCCTCAGCGGAAGTCTTAGTTGCCAATCAGAGAGCTCTCATAACGAGGCTTTGCTGGAAGTGCGTGCGAAATATTAGTTGACAACTAACCATTAAATCTACGTCTTCCAAGCAAAGCGTTGTTTCTCTTTGAAACATTTGGTGTTGCATTTGCCCTTGGAGTAGTACGAACGCTACAAGTTTGCCTGCCAACGTATGGCGTCATTTTCTTATTATATCCCCGTCTGGGTCTAAACATTTTAGAAACAATTTCGGCATGTATTCCATGCACGACTCTATCAAACCGACATCAATAATTAGACTATCACATGTATTTCCATGCACAGTCTTCCGCTTGCAATCCGTTGGTCGCATTCATCAATTCGAATCGTTGCCACCGCTTCGATTCAATTACTTGATTTTGAAGAAAGTAATTAATCCCTGGCTGCTATCTGCGATAAGTTTCCAACTACTTTGCGGGTATTCCCACTATTTTCATACAAGCCGCCCATTTACTCATGTCACCTCCACGCGAATTCGATTTATCTTCTTAAACGACATGTTTACGCTGAACTCGTGGTCAACAAAGGAAATATCAAAACCGTTTCACTCAAGTAACTGAACTGAAAACTTATCTCACTCGTTATAAATGTCGCTCACGTATATCGCAAAATACGGATTACATTTGGAAATTTTACCATTTCAGTTGAAGAAGCTTCCCTCCGCAACAATGGATTCCTCAAACCGAATCCGTACGTGGAGCTGCTTATCGACAACAAGAGCAAACGCAAGACCGACATGATGAAGAACACCCACTTGCCCAAATGGGATGAGGAGTTTACAGTTTTGGTAAGTAGGCACTAATGCCACTCACTATAGAGTGCTGATTGAGACATTTGTCGGTTCTAGATTACACCGAACTCGATTCTACACTTCAAAGTGTTGGATCATTCGAGTTTCCGCAAAGATGCCATGCTGGGGGAACGGTCGGTGAACCTCAATCAAATTCTGCATCACTACAACGGGCGGCTGGAATTTCTGGAACTCAGCATGGATCTGATGATCACGTCCAAGTCGGACAATCGCCAGACAAAGAGTGGCGAACTGGTGGCAATACTTAACGGTCTGCGACTGGATATGTCAAACGTTGTTGTATTGAATGGAAATGGTGCTATGGCAACACAATGCTTATCGTCGGTTGACGGTGCGGCGGCGGCGGCGAATCCAAATCGTGCAAGTATACTGAATGGCGGCGTTCGGGCACGAATGCGATTGCGCAGTTCAAACGGTTCAGATAACGCCTTAAATTCTGGCGCTGGTATGGTGGCGACAAATGGACGTGCGTCAATTCAGTCGACTAACGCTATTGTGGCGATGAATGGCGGACTGAGTAACGGTGCTGGTAGCAATAGTAGTTTGAGTGGTGTCGCAGCAGCAGCGCCCTCGTCATCAGGGGCAATACGTAGGCAAGCGCCAACAACGACAACAGTGGCTGTATGGGAACAGCAGCAGCAAATGAGTGGACCACCGCAGGAAATCGCACCGCAGCCGCCGACGCAACAGAGAATACCAATTCAGAGTGTAAATGGTACTGGGCAGAGAGTGATGCAAGTGTATACAGCTCCAATTGCAGCCTCGGCTGGTGCTGGAGGGCCCCCACCGGTCGGAGGATATATGCCACCCGAGTCTAATGGCGTTGTGCCGATGGAAGTGGGCCAAGGGAACGCTGGTGGTAATCCGTTGCCGGTGTCGAATGCGGGCGATCAACAGTTGCAAGCAGCCCAAGCCGACGACGAGCCACTGCCGCCTGGCTGGGAAATTCGTTACGATCAGTACGGGCGGCGTTATTATGTGGATCACAATACGCGGTCGACATACTGGGAGAAGCCGACCCCCTTGCCACCGGGCTGGGAGATTCGCAAGGACCCTCGCGGACGGGTGTACTACGTGGATCACAATACACGAACCACCACCTGGCAGCGGCCGAACAGTGAGCGTTTGATGCATTTCCAGCACTGGCAGGGACAACGCGCTCACGTTGTGGCTCAGGGCAACCAGCGGTTCTTGTACTCGCAGCAGCAGCAACAGCCCACAGCAGTTACTGCGCCTCTTAGTCAGGATGATGAAGAACAACTAGGACCTCTGCCCGATGGCTGGGAGAAGAAGCTGCAATCCGACAACAGAGTGTACTTTGTTAACCACAAGAATCGCACCACACAGTGGGAGGATCCACGGACGCAGGGCCAGGAGGTAAATCTCATCAATGAAGGTCCCCTGCCACCGGGTTGGGAGATTCGTTACACCGCCACTGGGGAACGATTCTTTGTCGACCACAATACCCGTCGCACAACCTTCGACGATCCGCGCCCCGGTGCGCCCAAGGGCGTCAAAGGTGTTTACGGTGTACCCCGCGCATACGAAAGATCCTTCCGCTGGAAACTGAGTCAGTTCCGCTATCTCTGCCAGAGCAATGCCCTACCGTCGCATATCAAAATCACCGTGACCCGACAAACGCTCTTTGAGGACTCGTATCACCAGATAATGCGATTGCCAGCCTACGAGCTGCGCCGCAGACTGTACATCATATTCCGCGGCGAAGAAGGCTTGGACTACGGTGGCGTCTCCAGAGAATGGTTTTTCCTCCTCTCCCACGAGGTGCTCAATCCAATGTATTGCCTCTTCGAGTATGCCAACAAGAACAACTACAGCCTTCAGATAAACCCCGCGAGCTATGTAAATCCCGACCATCTGCAGTACTTTAAATTTATTGGCCGCTTCATTGCGATGGCGCTGTATCATGGACGCTTTATCTATTCCGGCTTCACTATGCCCTTCTACAAGCGTATGCTGAACAAGAAACTCACCATCAAGGACATCGAAACTATCGATCCGGAGTTTTACAATTCCCTCATTTGGGTGCGTGACAATAACATCGATGAGTGCGGTCTAGAGTTGTGGTTCAGTGTCGACTTCGAGGTGCTGGGTCAGATTATTCACCACGAACTGAAGGAGAACGGCGAGAAGGAAAAAGTGTCGGAGGAGAACAAAGAGGAGTATATCACGCTGATGACTGAATGGCGAATGACAAGGTGAGTTAAGGGGGATTTTCGCCAATTGATTAATTGGCGATGTAGTTTGTTTTGCTTTTGATAAGATAGTGGGTAAGTTAAGTGTGCACAAGAACGTTGTACTGATAGCAATTTGTCGGGGATGTTAGTCATCTGTTTTAACTGAAAACAATGATTGCCAGGTGTTTTATGATTCGACTTGCGTAAGCTGCTGCTTTCGATAGTAGTTGGTGTTTATTGGCGCTTTAATTACTCGCCATTTAGCGTGTCTTCATTGACAGAGAATTGAGTACTCAACGAGAGTGTGCTCATGGACTAAAACGACCTTACGCAGTACGTACACAGCGCGCAGCCATCCATAGGTACCTGAGAACTCATTAAAAGATGTCGAAAAAAATCGTATTTGGCCAACCCTTCTACTGCATTGCTGCTTCAGTGAATTTCTGATACAAGTCCTTGTGCTGAAAGACTGTCTGAAATGTCTTCATATTATTTTTTTTGAACTTTACAGAGGTATCGAGCAGCAGACAAAAACATTCCTAGAGGGCTTCAACGAGGTGGTGCCCTTGGAATGGCTAAAGTACTTCGACGAACGTGAACTGGAGCTGATTCTCTGCGGCATGCAAGATGTTGATGTCGACGATTGGCAACGAAACACTATCTACAGACACTACAATCGCAACAGCAAACAAGTCGTCTGGTTCTGGCAGGTAAGCATTCCCAATACCCAGCAGATGTTTTTGTTTTTTTTTTTTCCTTTTTGTCACGCTGTCATAAATCCGATCCTTTTCAGTTTGTTCGTGATACCGACAATGAAAAACGGGCTCGTCTGCTTCAATTTGTCACCGGTACATGTCGTGTTCCTGTCGGCGGTTTCGCCGAACTAATGGGCTCCAATGGGCCGCAACGATTCTGCATCGAGAAGGTGGGCAAAGAGACATGGCTGCCGCGATCGCACACCTGCTTTAACCGCCTAGATCTACCACCGTACAAGAGTTACGACCAACTTGTTGAGAAACTAACATTTGCAATCGAAGAGACTGAAGGCTTCTGTCAGGAATAGGCGACAGTATGGACGACTAGAATAGAGTTACGCCGTAACTTAATGACGATTATTTCGAGTACTTTTCTTGATTCGTACTAGGGTAGGCTAAAATGTGCTACACTACAAGCAGAGCTCACAACTTTGGACGGTTTCGCCAAGGTTTTGGTTCTTTCTTCTTTTTATGTTTTTTGTTCTGTGTTCTTCTAGCTCGTAGTCGTAGAGCGTTGGGGAATCGACAGCCTAGGCTTTTGATGCGGCAGCTCTCGCTTCGTATAATGTATTCAATTAATGTTGCTTCACACAAACTCTAGCTGTAGCAAAACTGTTGTGAGCCGATATTCCACAAAAAAAAAAAAAAAACTAAATAATAACCCAAGCTCACACGACGTCGTTTATAGAAGACGCATACCTTAAATGATAATACATTATATCAAAATGAAAACACCGTATTTGTTATTTGCATACTCTATTGTTGTTATTATTGTTTTAGTCTGCTATTATTGTACACCTACGGCTTAATCCGTTTTGATAACAAGAAGACAATTTACTATTATTACCATTTATTTATATTTATGTAGGGAAATATTGTTCCGTAAGCGGGCGTGTATAAAGAGAAGAAACATCAACTTATGAAACCACACACACACATTTTTATACTTTTTATTGCACCCTATTATTATTTTTTATTGTATTTTATTCACATGTACATTAGATGGATTCGCTATGTTATATTTTGTATCAATTGTAAATATTTATTCTGCAGCCGAGATGGGAGACAAATTACAAGCAATTTCGTTACACATTATGAAGATAAATTACCAAGGAAGAGAACAGTAAATATATATATATATATACAAAAAATAAATATTATATTTATGAAATGAATCAACAAGTTAATGAAATGAAATAACCGCGTGCGAGAGTCAGAAGGCATTCTATACACTGGCATAATGAACTAAGAGTATTTAGTAGGAAATAGTGAAAGGGGGGGTGAAAAACCAACAAAATGATTGCTATATTATAAAATTACGTATAAATATTGTTATGTATGTACAGATAGAGGAAGCAAGATACGGAAGACTATTGTTTGAAAATACAGAAAAATTTTAAAATAAATAAAATGGTGTTGTCCTTTGTTTATGTTTATTGTATTGTTATTGTTTATAGCTGCCTCCAGTTACACACACCAAGTTGGTTGAGGTCGTTCTCCAATTGTGCGCGCCACCTAAGGTGGGCTCTTCCTCTGCTGCATTGTCCTCAGGGGTGGATTCGAAGACTCGTCGGGCTGGTGCGTTGTTGTTCATACGCTGCGCTCCACATGTTCGCCATCTCAGCCGTTGTATTTTAAGCTTTTTGACCAGGTCAGCGTCGCTGTATAGCCCGTATAGTTCGTCGTTGAGTCTTCTTCTCCATACTCCATCGTCACAAACTGGACCAAATATCACTAGAAGAATCTTTCTCTCAAAGCATCTCAGAAGATTTTCATCCGCTTTTGACAGGGTCCATGCTTCTGCATCATAAAGCAGGACCGGGACTATTAACGTCTTATATAATCGGGTCTATCACAGAATCCGTCGTAGGGTAAATTTTTTGCTTTCGAAATTCGTAGAACGTGATATATTCAGTGATGCCACTTTCTACGAATTTCAAAATTCCCCTAAGACGGATTCTGTAACAGTTCTTTCGGGGTTCGTATCAAAATTCCAAATACGACGGATTCTGTGATAGACCCGAATATCTCCTTCGGTCTATGAGAGAGGGCTTTACTTCTTAGATGCACTCTTTGCCCGAAGAAACAGCGATTGGCAAGAGTGATTCTTCGCTCGATGATTGACTTTTCTGACCTAAAACCACACTGATATGGGGCGATCAGATTGTTGGCGAAAGGTTTTAGGCGTTCACACAATACAGCCCTTTGTTTATACCCGAACATAAATATCGTTCAATGTTGCTACAATTTGGTGATGTTTATAAGTTCTTGATGATCGTAACTTATGTGGTTTTCCATTGGGACCACCAGAAATCCTTTCCAGATCTCAGATTTTACGGTGCTCATGAAACGCGCAACGAAATTGATCTGCTTTTGTAAATGGATTAGTGCGTTAATTGACAACAATATCAGCTGTTCAAATGGCATTCGTTTTTGGCAAAATCGCAAATGGATATCGACCTCAAAAATGTTTTCCTTGTTGCAGATACAAATGAAGTATTATTGGTGATTTGTAGTCTTCAGATGACGAGGGAGACAATGAAGATAATAATTCCTCCGAAATTATATTCATAGCTATTTGTGTATTTCGCTATTTTGGTTTTCACGAAACTCTGCGAATTTCTCTCGAAAGCAAACCTCTTAAACTGACGTAAAACAGCTGTGCAAATTATATTGGTGTGTGTAGATCTGAAAAAATATCGAGATCTGCAAAAAGTGATCCGAATCGAAAAAAATATTGATTTTTCGGCCCAATGGAACGCGAAAAGTGATTTAGATCAAACAAAAAAAAAAGATTGATTTTTGGTCCCAATGGAAATCATATTAGCTTGTACTTTGCGGTGCATGATTCGAATTGAATCCTTTCCAAGTACCGCCGTTGCTAACTGTTTGAAGTACTCCGGTGACAGCAGGGGGCCAACTGTAATCCGATTCTACAATCAAAGTGTTCGAATTCGCGAAACTGTAACTCTATATAGCCGCGCTCATATTCGAAAATCGAACGACCTCGATTTGCCCACTTTTTCAGATTATTGGCACAACCTAATTCTAAAGTAAATGTCAAATTGATTCGAATGAATGAATGTTTTGGAAAACAGACCAAAATAATTGCGGCGTAATAAATTTGGCAAAAACGCCAGGAAATAAAAATGATAATTCGCTCGAATGCCAGGAAATTAGGCCATGATTTTGGAAAAATAGCCAAAATTTAAAATGGAAATTACGCCAGAAAAAGTTTATTCTTTTGGCGTATTTTCCAAATTTGATTTGGAAATAAGACCAAAAGAGCCGTTTTATTTCTGGCTTTATATCCATTATTTATTATGGAAAATAGGCCTAAGACTCGTTGTGGACTTATTAAGTCATAGGTCTTCTGAAATAAAACTAATGTGGTATTCATTTGGGCTTCTTTAGATTCGCTCTCAGATTTCAGATTTCGTGTGGCTAATCGAACATAAAAACGTCACTTGCTCTTTTTTGTGTTAATATTCGTGGGATTCGAATATGGGTATAGCCTTCAACACTAGCGTTTTCCATTCACTGGTTAAATTTTATATTAAAACATTCGAAATTTGCGTCCCGATTGATTTCTAAATATACTAAACAAACTCCACCAATTATTGTCAAACTCAAACGCATTTGTACGAAATATGGAGCAGATCTAATTTTTTTTTGTACCAAACGAACATAAAAAGTGATAAAAAGTGCTCTGAGAGCAATCGAATACCACAATCGAATCTTTGGATACACTGGGTCGTATACGTAATATTTTTGCTTAATCTATACTTGTCAACTTTTTGGTTTCTTTTAAGCAAACATTTTACTTTTGACTCGGTATTAGAGTTGAATTCAACGCGGTTTTTGGTACTGACCGTAACTGGCAGATACCTGTTGAGTGTTTGTTACCAGTAAACATCTATGTTCCTTTTTTTCAGCAGTATAAGAACAAAATCATCCAACAGCTTCATCATGACATTACCTCTAAAGACAATCATTTTGTTGTATAGGGAAATTTTCAATTTTTGAGCCAAACAGACAAGCACATAAACTGAACTAGTCAAAGAAAATCCACCCCCTCAAACAAAAATAAGTGCTTTTGAATTTGTCATTTCATCATTCAAAATATGTTAAACATATTGTATGTATATACTTTGCCCGGGATCTTTGTTCGCCGTAATTGGATAAGTAATACATTTGCATTGACCTTATAAATCAAATGTTCCTTAAGACCATTATTCACCATATAATTACCCATAAGCCGCTCAACTTTAAATTCTTGTGAGTAATATTCCAACGGAAACGACCAAAAAACTATATGTGACAAAATGTAAACAAACGAAGAAACAAAATAAGAAACTCACGCCCCCTCTCCTACCAATCGCACACTCGCAACCACATGTCACAGTTTAAAATCAATGGAACAAAACCAATCTAATTGGATTAAAGTTCTAAAACGAAATGGAATCGAAGAAACAATTGCAATTGTTAAATTATCAAATGAGGTCGCATTTAGTGCGTTACTACTTGTCGTGCGGACCACCCCGTGTCCGGTGTTCATAATGAATAGTGAATATCTATCCGAGCTCACAGACGACCAGAACAACTCATGCGAAAGTGACTACGAGTTCGTTAACAATAGCTCCTCGCACGAGAACAGTGATTGTGAATTGGATGGATATAAGAAATTTCGGGATATTACTGACGTTCCAGCCCCCTCAGCAACGGCTGGAAGGCTAAACAAACATTTCGAATCGAATAAAAGTGAAAAGCTAAGGCTATGCCTCTCGCCGGAGAAAATTTCCCTTCTTACGAATTCGCCTAAACACAGTGCTCAACGGGAATTCTATAGCGACGGTCTTGACCAAAAAGTGTTCAAAAACCGTTGCGTGCCATCTTTCACAATAGTGCCCATAAACTTGGACCACAATGGTCGAAACGAATCAAAAGTCAATTTGCCAGAAATTGTGTTAACTTCTTTTGAGGTGACGGCTAGTAATAAAAAAAAGTCAGCCCCAACTTCTTACGGAATCGAACAGAAGAGTTCAATGGAAATAAAGCCGTCATCATCAATTATTGGGAATGGTTTTAATCCACTACAGTTACCGGCTGTAGCCGCACCGTCTCCAATTGTCTTTCAATCGGATGATCAGTCACCGTCGCCCGAGTCGTACTTGGACACGCAGCTGAGTGCAGCATCATCGCTTTCGAATCGCAGTAGTGAGAATTCCAGTGACATGGCGAACTTTGTCGAAGACAAGCGCTTGAACTCCACCTCCTCGGAAGTTGCGGTGCCAAAGAATGGTATCGATTGCCACCAGCCGAGGTCAGTTGTGATGCTTAGTATGGATTAGCAAACGTTTCAGTCAATCGAGCTCTTGAAAATCGATACTTTAGCACATTTTGTGGTTTTTAGTACTTCTCGTATTTGTTATGATTTGACATTGATTATTCAACAGTGTGGCGTTAAATAGTACACCGGTTCCGGAGGAATTAAAATGTGGCATTTGCCAGGAAGCCTACAAGGATCCGAGGACACTGTACTGTTTGCATTCCTTCTGTTTCCAGTGCTTGGTGGATGAAAATTTCAAACAGGACTCCAGCATACCGTTTTGGTCGCAACCAAATCAAAAAGAATTTGACTGGAAAAGTAAGTTTTTAGAGAAAAAGTCATGCGTTTGGTTAAAACAATTGTGAAGTATGTAAACCTATACATAAATGTTCAAATTCCAGTCAATTTTGAACCCAAAAGAGCGCGAGATATTTTGAAAGTCTTATAGCATTATAGTCCCACTAATACTGCGATAAAAGTCAAATAGTCTTTATTTCTGTTGTATTTTATTTTCGTGGGAAGTAAAAAGTTACAAATTTGATTTAAAAATTGCTCGATCTGAGAATTTTGTAGTAGCTAGTAGTAGTAGTTCGCGTACTTTTTGGTTATTTTTTGTACTCTGCGCGAAAAACAAAAACAGCAACTTCATAAGTTATACAAATTGTTTATACAAACATATGGCAGCCTACAAACAATCAAATGTATACGTGGTCGAATGCCATATTGTTTCTAATCGAAAAAAAGAAATAATTATAAAAACACTTCTGGCATTTTATTAAGTTGAAAATATATACACCGAAATTCAGAAATGAAGTTTCTTGGAGCACTTTTGCAATAGTATGGTAATGTAGACAGACCATTATGTACTTTTTTCTTGTTTTCTAAAATAAATTATTTTCGGATCACATTTTCCGGACACTTCTGTCGTGTTAAGAATTCACCTGGAAACGTCCTTTTTTTGTTCAATAAAACATAGAAAACATAGAAAGAGCTCTTCCAAATTTGATCTTTTGATGAAAAGGGCAATTATTTTCTTCAATCGAAAACGCCATTAGCCATCAATGATACAGGAGGTCTGTTCCTTTACTTTTGTAGTAAGAATGGAAAAGACTGTCAAAATGGCAGTGGTAATGATAAATTCTCTCACAGAGAGAGACGCTTACGAAAAAGTTAAGGAACGCTTTTGTAGTAATTTATGAAAAAATGACAAATACATAATTCAAATATTCAAAAAGTTGTACGAAAAGTCGTTAAAATGTCTGGTAAACTCGAGGACTTTGTTAATTAACTAAGAAAATTAGTTCAATCATTTATTTTGAACTTTATTTTGATTAATCCGAGTATGTGGAAGAGAAAAAAGCGACACTCAATGAAGAATTACATGGAGGAGATTATTCTCTGTTCCAGCGCAGAAAAATTTCGTCGCCACTTTCGAAAGAATCTCGAGGAAAACATTCAATTTTATTTTGCCGCCTGTTGATACCATTTTAATACGCAAATTTCGAATTTTCGCACGATATTTAACAACCATCAGTTCACATAGCAGTGTAATAGTGTTGTGATAGGCAACCGTGTTACATTTTAAATGTACTTATTTGAAAATATCAATTTTTGAAAAAATTATGAGGGGTCTTTTCCGAATAAAGAATGGCAAATCAAACAAAGGCAATGCTGACCGCGAGAATACAAAAACAATTCAACTTCCTCAGTCAGCGCGTTCGGATTCCTAGTCACGACCAATCTAGTTGACGTTTTACATAAACTATGAATCCGAACGTCCCCATTGTTATTGCGTGCTTAAAATACTACTTTACTTTGCTTTGCTGAGATCGAAGCTCAAGAAAACAGGCCTATTGTTGTTTTTCCAAATATATTTACTTTTTTTGACAGTTCTCTTTTATTTTCTCCTCTTTGCTCAAAGTTTCGGGAAATCTTGCGATAGATTGAACAATTTCCCTTAAAGGCAAATTTAACAGTTCGTGCTCGTGGTAGGAGCTACAGTACCAAATGTATCCGAAATTAATTTTATTTGTAGCTTGACATGCCGCTAGAGTCGTCCAGCGATCAATAGAACGCTGCCAATATTTTATTTGTCGTATCAGTTCTGTCATGCGTATAGGTTTAATAATTGCGATAATTTATACTTTTATTTGCATTTGGATCTGCAATTAACAATAAGGTTTTAGCGACGCTAGAGCTCTAGCGTTCGTTTACATCTAGAACATCATGTCCTAGACGTGCAGCGGTTATTGGAATGCGGAAACATTTAGTTTCTCAATATTTCTTTCAATTTCAACAATAAAATAGCTACACATGAGCAAATATTAATTTTTAATCCACTTTCATTTACAAGTGACAGCACTTGCATTATCATTAGAACTGTACGACAATAGGTTATGCCACTTTTTTGTATTTGTTATTATTCTAGAGGAATACGGCCTAAACTATTTTATCTGCGCAACCAACTAAATTATCGTTGTAATTGTTTCTTCCAGTTCCAGTTTACAATGAGTTCATTTTACTTTCCGTTTAAAGTGACAGCAACAAGAAACTTCGGTTGAATTACATTTTCAATCACATCTATTTGTTCCTTACCTTTCAAGGAACATTGTTTTTTTGCCACCTCTTGCCAATCAAGTCGTATAACATTCAATACTACTAGCGACCCGCCCCGGCTTCGCACGTAGGGTTCAGCCTGCGTTTGCAATGTAAGCGGAAAAAATGTAATTATTTACGACATCACATTAAAAACCTCAAAAATAACAGTATTTCTCCACTTTTTAATGGATGTTATTAAACATATAAACCTTCCTCTTCAACCACTCTATCTACAAAAAAAAACGCATCAAAATCCGTTGCGTAGTTTTAAAGACTTAAGCATACATAGGGACAGAGAAAGTGACTTTGCTTTATACTATGTAGTGAAACTGTTACCTGCGAATTGAGTAAAACAAAGACAACATAAACTGATTTAAAATATAGAGTATATCTTATTATTTAGTACATAAGTAAAATATCTATTTCCTATTTATAATAATAATAGTTTATATAAAGAATTAACAGTAACGGATTTTCAAAAAGAAGTTTTAAAAACTGGAAATTGGATAGAATCATTTTCTACTGGAATGCCTTATAATGGATGAATTTATATTATGTACCTATTTATTATATTGTATAAAGATTTAACAAATAGTATTATTTAATAATTCATAGCAACTTGTTTGCGATTGTTTTTTCGATTTTAAAAAGTTCCCAACCCAATGTGCGGTCAGTTCTAGGTATTTCCTCGGCGAACCTGGATTATAGTCGAGAAAACCACTACGCGGTAGAACCTCTTCAATTTGGCTACCATCTTGCCAATTATTATAGCTGGCTATGTTAATAAAGCCAACATGATTGATAATTGCAGTTCGCCAGGCTACGCCATAGTACTAAAAATATAAAAAAAAATGATTAGTTGGATTGATTCGCTTACTTTTATGAGCCGTGTTTTGTTGAGAAATGAAACTACAGTTTAAGCCTTACACGGCATACAAACATATACTGTATTTGTGTTGACATTCCAACAGATGCCGCTTCTGCTGTTGTGAAGTTATCTTGATTCTTTTATTAACAAACTCATAGCAACAACCGGTCTTTTAATTTGCTCTTGTCTGCGTAAATTTCTTAACAAACCCATGGCTAAATTATTGAGCTATTTATATTTTGGGCTTATTTCATTTAATATATTTCATTTGACGATCGTGTTTTAGATCATATTTGACAGTGATCTATAACTACGTATGCTTTATGAATGTTATCCTTGTATAACAAAAACAAAGTTTATCATTCAACGTATATACTATAATTTTTAAAACTGAAAAAGGGCATCTGCCTGGACCTGCCAACCATCGAACAAAAATGACAACCAACCGAAATCGGCCTAAACATAAAGCACACCCTAAATAAATTGAGTTATCTTACCCGTCCATTACTGCGGTGTCTTTGAATGTCACCATGACGTGGGAATTTATTCCGTTCCGCAAAACCCGGTCCGACTGTTGGCACAAAGAGCATTTTATACGTCAATGCAAATGATTTGAGATATGACCAATTCTTCCACGTACTCGCAAAAGTTGCACCATTACTGGGCATCTTACTGTAAAATCCATCGAAACAAAGTCGACGCATAGTTTCTGCATGAGTTTTTAACCTAAAAATAAAAAAAAAGAACTCAAATTAATGGAAATGTAAGCAATACATGAGCGGTGCCATTTTAGACATCGTGAAATGATAATCTTACCTACATATTTCTATATGACCATAAACTTATGTGGTATTCGATTGGGCGCTCTCAGAGCACTTTTTTTTGCTCTCAGAATCAGAACATTTTTTATGTTCGTTTGGTACAAAAAATAAACAATCTTTTTCAGATTTCAGAGCACTTTTGCGAATCTAGATATTTTCTCAGATTTACCAATACAAGTGCGTTTGAGTTTGACAACTGGTGGAGGGCGTTTAAGGCAAGTGAAATTTTTATGTTCGATTAGGCACACGAAATCTGAAATCTGAGAGCGAATCTGAAGTAGCCCAATCGAACACCATATTATTATAATGTAGTAGCCGACTTCGCGTTGGTTCGAACATTAGCTTTAGTGTTCTTGGTTCAGAATGGAATAAATTTGAAACAAACTACATATAAGAAGCGGAAATACAGTAGGTTTTATGGGCTTCATTATTAGTACGAGGAATTTAAAAATAACTTGTTTAAAATACATTGAAGACAAAAAAAAAAGCTATATGCAGTATGTCAATGCATTTGACAAATTTATTTTGTTTAACTTGTTCAACCCCACTCAGTCATCTAGCGTTCAATGGAACGTGTCAATTATTGACAGCTCGTTTTTTCGCTCTTCCTTTTTTGCACTGGTTAATTTTGCGCTAGATTGGAAATTTTCCGTTAAGATAAATTTTAAAATTTGTACTAGTACTCTAGGGCAATTAATCAAAAAATGTAAACATTTTTATGAGGAATTCTTCGTACCGCTAATCACATTACAGTCTTTGGAACGCGGCCATTGAGAGTTATAACCGATTCTTCAATTGTCGAGAATACAGAATCAAATATTCAACTGCTATGTGTTGTCATTAAAAACGTCTTTGAATGAATTTCATTTAAAAGAGTAGTTTCAAGCTTTTAGGTAGTAGTTCCTAGTTTTTTTTTCACCGATAAATACCATAAACAAAATGCTACATTTTTGACACAAGTGATTATCAACATTTTTATAGTTTGTAGAGAGGTATACTAGTAATGAACGCAATTTATGCACAAAGTAGGTCAAATTAACAGAGTCCCTCACAATTGTTTACACTGAGACACCCGTTATTGTTTATAACCACTACATCACCAACTTGTGTACAAAAAAGCCACTTCCACCTGAGCTTGACACAAATACAGCTTTTCTAATCACTCACCTTATGTGTCCTATAAATAGCGCATCCATCACATCGCGGACATTGTCCGGCTGACTGACACAGAGCACCTTCTCCACCTCGTTCAACTTGTACGCATTACTCACGTATATCAAAGGCACATGAGAGTTCTTCGCAATCGATAGAACCCGATAAAAGGCTTCGGAGGTGGAATACTTCCGAATCGTCTCCAGTTGACTCCTCAAAAAGTCCACACTCTGATTATTGGCTAGACCCAATTCAAATGTCACTGTCAAATTGAAACTGGGCGCTGTATCCAGTATCAACTGGACCAAATCCTCACTTAGCTTCGAACTCAGCGACAGTATGAGCACTCCGATACCAGCGTTTTTGATATTTTCAAACTGCTTTCGCAACACACCCGCTGTTGGCTTGTATAACCCCAATGCTGGATAAAATGCCGTATTTAGGACTTTTGGCGTTTTTTGTGGCGTAACAATAGTATCGTTCTCGTCGATGGTCTCCTTGACCAACTTGTGGGGCTTTCCCTTTTTATACCATGCCACCGGAGCCGTATAAAAGATGTGAATATTCGTCGTGACTGTGTCCAGTTTGGTGTGCTCCTCATTGTCGTTGTCACTGTCTCGATTTTGAGTTAGGTACTTGATTTTGTCCTTGATTAGACGGGTTTTCACTTTGTGTTCATTGTATTTTTCTGGCACGATGACAGGACGTTCCTGGTGTGCCTCGGGCTTTGTATCGAACGCATCGATGAAACCGACATCGATTATTTTCTCGTGTTCGTTATTCGTGTTTAACAGCACAATCGTGGCCAGGATGAGCGCAATAACGGTCACAAGGAGGAGAATCTTTAATTTTCTACGATTTTTCACATATTTCTTTAAAAACATTGTTAACGGGACGCGAACGCGATGTGAATCCAATGGTTGACATATCGAATGAGTCCTAGTGTGTTGTTGCGTAAATGCGCATGGCCACTAAAGTGTGACAAGAGGAGCAAAAAGTATCCTCACATACCTACAAACAAATCCTTTGAGAAGATGCATTAGCAGCGGAGTAAAAGAGGACATATACACAATGTGTGTGTTTGCTTAGACAGGGGGTTTGTGTAAAACGATGAGCGCTCTATAGATGAATGATGAGGATGATGCGGCCTCATAACAATCAATGGACATGATGTGTGGAATTCCTTTTGAATTATTAATCGGATGTGTATTGAAGAGTGAACAACATTTCACGGTACCATGCTCAGAAGCTTTTGTGCGACTGAAAGTTATGCTGCAAGTAGGATGCTTATCGGGTATTCTATTTCAGGTTGCGAGCCCATTGAACACGGAATGGGCTATAATGAACCCGCCCGGCTGTATTGAGGTAGACTCTGAGAGCATTTATGCAAACTACTTCAAAACTGGGTTCAATTTCAAGTGGACTAGAACTGCAGATAAGTGAGCGAATTTCGCGCGCTTTTTTTATAATTTCAAAAAGGTGTCAACGGGTTTGATTGATCTATGTAGCATGCAGTAAATCTATGTATATACTGCGGCCTAGGGGAGTTATAGACTACACAAGTGTTTGTTACGCAATGTTTTATAGGAAGGGCAGCACCTGAATTGGATGGGTGCCAAGGTTTTGTTTAATATCCAGTGGTATGTACATTTATATTCAGAAATACCGCAACAAATAAAAGACCATGCATAAAACACGTAAAGGCAGGGCATTGGACTGCTTCCAAAATAAAAAGTCGTAAGTTCACATGTGTGAAGTTATAGCCTACTGTTACGTCTGTTTTTAAATCATTCTACAACCTGTGATGTGGCTAACGGAAGGTTCATTCTTCATTGCTTTGGCACTAGGTATAGGAGCGCCTGTCGAGTATTTTCCGTCACCTACTCCAGGACCACAACTAATTATTTGTCATATGATTAGCCCACGTTGTTATGGAAATACAAAAAGTAATATCGGCTAATATCTTCTTGTTCGAGTAGTTTAAAGATTTGAGAGCAATCCCATCTGCCGGCTTACGATTTTGTACGATCGATGTGCGACTGTACTTGTTGAACGTAGGCGACGTAGAACATCAGGTTTGTCATAGCTGATCCATTTTTTAGACATGATCCTTAGTACACAAAAACTCATACGATTCGCTTCTAAGTTCCACAAGGAAGCCTTTTGTTCGCCCGCAAGTTTGCCAGAGAATACAAAACAATATTATATTTCGTGTGAAATGGCCAATAAGGGACTACCGCATGTATTATGGCTCCAGGAAACACCCCCCAACGAAATATCCCCCCAAATGAAAAATGAGATAAATCCCCAAAATTTGTATGGAGGTGGGTATTTATTTCATATGAAATAACCCCCCAAAATTGGGTAGGTACTTATTTCATGGATTTTTTGGGACTTATTTCATACTTCAAATTGGGCCGCACGCGAATATCTATCATTGTATTATGAAATATGCAACCCCCCTGCTTGAATTTACTGTTGGATTACGGGGTGAGTGCGAGGTTTTTTCTTTGTATTTCTTGTTTAATTTTGAAAGTTTAGGGGTTATTTCATAGCATTTGGGGACTTATTTCACCTTAGATTTTGGGGGCTTGTTTTATTTTCCATTTGGGGGCTGTGGGAGTTTTTAATTTTTTGGAACGAATGGAAGGGATCTACAATTTTATGCCGGCTTCAAATGGCTAATTGAGAAGCTCTTTTCAAGACAGTTATACTCTCGGATGTTTGTCAGACGTTCGCGAGAGGTGGCGCAGTGGAAAAACCCCTAAGTTGGAATTTTGGATTTTTGCGGGATTCGAACCTCGACCTCTCGCTTAGTAGTCCAACGCACTAACCACTAAGCCCCTGCGCCTACCATTCCGGGTTAGATGTATGTAAATTTGCGGGGGTGGATTATGCGAACTACCAGAAGAAGATAATATTATACAAAATATGTGTCATAGTTTTTGATAATTTATCCATAATAACCACTCCTTGGTGAGAGTTACCGTACTTACTTGCTTAGGTGGCGCTACAGTCAGATATACAAACCTCAACCAATTACTCTAGTACCTCCATAATTATGCACTCTATGTAAGTAGAGTAGCAAGGTACAATTATACGTCACTATGGATGACAGTGACTGATGCCATATGGCATGGATGTAAAATCCAAATGTGGACTATTAATATCATAAACAAATCATACTGAGACCCCCAACTCACAATCCTCTTGCCGCTGGCCCCCTCAATTTTTGCCAGGAATCCGCCATTTTGTTGTCCTATCCGTGTAGGCCAATTCCTATCCGTTTTGCTTTGCCCACAGTGAAATGTAAAAAGATTAGGTGCGAATGTGTTGGTTGAGAGGATTTTTGACATTTGTCAATACGAATTTCTATGCAACAATACTAGCGCACCTAAACTTTTTGGGAGCGTAAAATTTAGCTTGTAGGCAAATAACTGTTAATCGGTCGAAGTTGGGGGTCTCAGTATTGTCTCTGATTAATATCCCAATTGCGTTTTTTATATAGGACAATGATCATGTACGAATGGAAGATCGCATTAGCTTTAACCCTCTCGTAAAAGAACAATCAATGACAGATGTGGTCACCGTTGACCGGTTTTCTAATAAATTTAATGAATACCTTTTAACCTTATTTAACTTTCAGCATCAACAAAGTCGAGTTATAGCATCAAGTCCATGTCAGCAGAGTCTTCGCCAGAGATGTCATATCGCAATGGATCGTCCGCTTCAACTCGGCCAGAAAGTCGATCGTCTTTCAATAGTTTTCGTAGTAGAAAATCAATTGACAAAAAGAAAGACAAAGCCGTAAGATTGTTTGACAGCTGTTTGTAACAGCTAAACTTCAAAGGATTATTTTGTATTTTAGAGTAAAAATAGCAAAGTACCATCTCCGCCCAATGAACGGTCCCGTATAATTATCTGCAAGGAATGCCAACAGCCAACAGAGGTGCCAATTGGTGGCATACGACAATTGCCTCAAAATTTCGTTCTGCTACGAAAAATCGAAGCAATTAAGTTGAAACTTGGAAATGATGTAATTTCTAAGATCTGGTGCAGTTTGTGCTATGTGGAGACAAATGTAAGTAGGGTTAACTGGCAGTACCTATACTTCTAACAGACTTACCTATTGTCTGCACTGTTGGCTTTTTTTAAGTCGATGTTTACTTTGGTAACGGACCCTTAAAAATAGTTCAAAAATACCACTGTCAGATAAACATCAATGAAAAAATAAATACAAAATCATTTTTTTTTTTTTTTTTTAACAGGCAACCTACCACTGTGTGACATGCATGATCAACCTTTGTACATTTTGCAAAGAGGCCCATGAACGGCAGAAGCACACTGCAAATCACAAGATCAAAAATATCCTAGAGCTTCGAAAGTCTCGTAATATCAAGAGAGCCTTTATCAATGACTCAAAGTTTTCCATAATATGTTCCATGCATCCTGGCTTCGAAATGAAGTCATTTTGTAGCTCCTGCTTACAGGTTAGACTGAGTTTTTCCATGCACAAATTCCTAGTACAGCTTCTCTCACACAGGTTGCCTGTTCAGATTGCTTAGTTCTTCTTCATAAGGGACATAAGCACGAGTCCATTACCAAGGCGTTTGGAAGTTACCAGAAAATCATCAGGGAATCGACAGATCAAGCACGACCACTTTGTGATTATGCTCATCATTCCGTAAGTCGGCTAAATGAGATCGCAAAGCGAATCAACAAAAAGTGCGACAGCGTTCAGGCAGACGTTGAAGCATTTATGGCGGCCTACACAGAAGCTGTTGAACTTCACGGCCAGACACTGATTAAGCAAATCAGTCGGGCTAGAGAGTCTAAGATTCAAATGATTGTGGAACAGCAATTGGATATGGGTACGTCGGAGATAAGTTTTCGTTGACAGAACTGAAAGTAAGTATTGACTTATTTTTTTTAGACAAGAGATCAGCGGAAGCATTGAGCGCAATTCGGTTTAGTGAAGACCTCATTGACAATGGAACTGAAGTTGAAATCCTATCATTTGTAAATATTTTACTAAAGCGGTTTGAGTATTGTCAACAGTTTAGGGCCCCAGTGGATCCGAGGGTAAGTGAATTTCGGTTGCAATCTTTCGCCTGTAACCTTTTGAATAGATCTCAGACACACTACACTTTTTGCCCGAAGTTCGAGCACCGGCACCGAAAAGTCAGAGAAACATTCCAATTTTCGGAATAATTACAACCCAGATAGTGGAGCCTACACTATGCACTTTGGAGGCGGAAGGTGAGTTTAGCTTTAAGGACCTTACACAACATAGAGATAGCCCATTTTTCTTTGAAGGCTACACCCAGTTACGGGTACACCGTAAAGTTGAGATGATTGTATTGAGTAGAGATGCCGATGGAACGCCCCTGTGTCACGGGGGCTTAAAACTCAATGCTCTACTCAAATACAAAGAGTCTTCATCAAAGTCGCTACCAATTGAAGTATGTTTGACAATTTAAAATTGACCTTAATTCGTTTACTTAGACTTATGATATTACAGGTTAATGACCGTAGAGATGGCACCTACGGCATTGCTTTTGTGCCAGATTCTCAGGGCACCATGGTATTGACAGTATCCATTAATGATAAGCACATCAAGGTATGTACTTAACTGGTTTTTAAATAAAATGTTTACTTATTTGACTTGAAACCCCTTTTCAGGGAAGTCCATTTACATTTGCTGCGAGGACCGTTCGACCTCATTCTGGAATCTTTCACTGTTGTGCATTTTGTTCTAGCAAGGGTTCGAAACAAGCAACTTGTTCCTGTGATGGCCGCATGCCTGGTTATAATGGCTGCGGACATGGGCATAGCGGTCATCCAGGTAGGAGGCATTGGTCGTGCTGTGGGAATGTATTGGAGAATTCAGAATGTGCAGCAGCGAATAAGTTATTGAACCCCTAAAGAATTTTTTTTTTTTTTTTTTTTTAAGTTGGGAGCGGTGATTGTTTAATTCAAGTTGTATAAAATATAAAATGTTTCTCTATAATTGTGATGAAATCGTGAGCTTTTTTTTTTAAGTTGGCTCTATATTAATTACTTTTGGATAAATAACTGCAGTATAGTTCGACGTCGTACTGTGGTTTCGTCTTTTATGAAAGAACTTATCTTGACAATCAGCAAGACCGCTAGGGGTAGGTACGTCTACGTAGATAAATATTTAAGAGGAGTAGACTGTTATTTGTTTATAGCATAAAATAACCGAAAGCTTATAAAAAAAAAAAAAAATGTTTGACGACTCTATCAAATACACCAACCCACTGTTAGCTATGCTTTTGAAGCTTTTAAAGCTTTTCACTCCATACATCATCCAAACTCGACAAAAAGAAGCAAGAAATTTAAATCAAAAGTTCACTAGTCCACTACCCAGATATTTAATCTAGAATCGGCCCCTTAGGACACGATTCACGATATATCATACCAATTTCAAATAAAAAAGCAAAAACCGAGATAACTAACACCTAACACTTAAATAAAACGATTGTAGAATTTCAGACTGACTCTTAAGAAGTGAGATTGATTTTTGTACTTTACTTTGTTTGAAGGATGCTTGTTTTTAAGTCGTACAACAAAAACAAACAAAACTGAACCAATCTTCAAAATTTGATATTCCTGTCAGTTTAGAGATTGTAAAAAAACTGTAAAAATAAAACACAAAAAAAACTGCTTATAGGTAAGTAAGTTTAGATAAAACGTGATTTTCTGGTGAATCGGGGCCTTTCAGACAAAGAACTTAGCTATCACCATACAATACTAAATCATAAGAAAACCCCGTGCAAGTGAGCAATAATCAGCTGTTAGACCATTTGACGTCTCTCAATGACATTTCCATGAAATAATTTGCATACTCCTTGTTGTTTGTAGATCGTAGATAATTATCAGAAAACTCCACAAATCATGGTAAATATACAAACTAAATAAATATCAAAGTACTGATATTAATTGTAATAAATCCCTTCAGCATGGAAGGCTTAAAGTACGCACATCGGCAGAAGAGGCCGCTCGCAAAAAGAAAGAACAAGAGCTGAAAGTAAAGGCCTACCGGGCAGGGATGACGAAAATTCTAACCAAAAGAACCAATCATGAATTGGACAGTGAAATGCTGACCATTACTGGACAGATTCTTGCTAGAAATCCTGATGTTTATACCCTGTGGAATATACGCAAGGAGTGCATCCTTAAATTAAGTGAAAACATGAACGACGAGTGAGTCATTAAAATGAGTATGAATTTTTCATAGCCAAACTTGTGTATTTACAGTGTTAAGCAAGAGCTGTTCGATAAAGATCTTGGTTTCGCTGAACAATGCCTGATGGCAAATCCCAAATCGTATGGGGCATGGCATCATCGTTGCTGGCTATTGGAAAATTGTCCCAAACCAAATATGGACAGGGAGGTTGCTTTGTGCAACAAATACTTGAAAATGGACGAACGTAATTGTGAGTTGTTGGCATCCGTAGCGATAAAATCCCAACCAAAACAAAACCAATCCAATCGAATGCACAAAAGCCTTAATTTCTCCACAGTTCACACTTGGGACTATCGCCGCTACGTAGTTGCCAAAGCAGGAGTCGAACCCGCTAAAGAGCTGGACTTTTGCACCGACAAGATACGCAACAACTTTTCCAACTACTCTTCGTGGCACTATCGTAGCAAACTCCTTCCAGTTCTTTATCCGCACGAGACTGATCCGCTGCGTCCTATTTCCGAGAAAAAACTACAAGAAGAACTAGAAATGGTTCTAACAGCTGCATTTACCGATCCAAATGACAGCAGCGCATGGTTCTACCAACGTTGGCTTTTGGGTAAGCTTAAACGAAAACTCAAAGGAGTTCGAATTCGATTTATAAATTCATTTGCAGGCTACTCTCGCCCGGAACTGGGTATCGCTGCATTTCGCATCAACCAGAGCTTAGCTGTTATCGCCTTAACCAAACCAGTCACTGCCAGTGATTTCTCAGTGGAGATATCACCAGATCTCGGTGCGGCCTGTGAATGGAAATCAGCAAATGGTACGCCATCCGATAGTACATGGTTTGCGGAGGGCCACTTTCCACTGGCAACCAACGCAAGTCTTGCAATAAAATGCCACCTTGATGGAAAGGAACACAGCTTGCCTTTGAAAGCGATCGTCGGTGGCTACTATGCCATCAAATGCCCTCGATTTGAGTATGAATTTGGCGCCCCTATCATCGATGAACTTAATAATCAGTTAGACTCGTGCAATCAGTTGTTGGAACTGGAACCCGATAGCAAGTGTAAGTTACACGTTCGTATGTATGGACTTTTAAACGTACTTCCTCCCACTAGGGACACTGCTCACATCGGCTCTGCTGATGAGGGCAATCGACCGCACAAAATACCACAAACAATCCATCGAGTACTTGGAAAAGCTGCAAAACATCGACCATCTCCGCAGAGGATACTACGAGGATTTGGCATCCAAGTGGAATATCGAAAAGTGCCTTGAAGAGTGGGAGCACTCTCCGAAAATTCCTCAAGAGATTTCCTTACAAAATCTGCATCTAACATCAATATGCTACGACCAATATTTGAGTATAGTAGATGTCATAAATTTGACTGGAAATTCCCTTTCTAACCGATGCATTCCCAAGCTGACAGCGTTTCGTTTTGCAAAGGTAAGTGATTGGGGACTGCTTGCTTTTCTGTCATTGTTAACGTTCTAATTGTTTAGAGCATCATTTTGGACCGTAATAAGCTGTCGGCCATCCAGACCATTCCCAATCTGACGAATTTGACTGAACTCTCTCTGAAAGAGAATCACCTCGAGAAGGACTCTCTTGATGCGATTAGTGGAAGACATTTTAAGATTACCATATAAGGGATATGTGGAGGTTGTTAGTGTTTATCGGTTCAGGGGTAGTAGGGTTCTTTTCATTTATTCGCTTAGCGACTGGTAAACGTAAATATTTATTTTATCGAGAATCTGATGTTTTGTCGGTTGGATTGGTAAACGCATTGTACTTTTACGCAAAATGAATAAAAAAATAAAGTTACCTAACTTGAGTTCGATTTATTGATACAAGAGATGGAACATCTATATAGTGCTATACCCACGGAATGCAGCTACAGAATTCAGTAGCCTTAGCCTGTTAGATGATAATCTATTTAGTGCTAGACTGCTAGTATACCAGGGTAGCAAACAAAAATTGTAACGTTCAAATCTGGTTCAAATCACGTTCGAAGCAGCTTCATTTTTCAAGGGAGAATGTGGGAGATAAAGGCCGCCTGGCTTGTTGTTGAAAATCTAACAGAAGGTACACGTTTTTTGGTTTAATGAGTATACATTCTATCTAAATCTGTTTTAACTTCTTTTTTTATTGTTTCATAAAGCTGTTGTGAATAATTTGTCTATTACAACTATTTCTAGGTGGAGCAGATTTGTAAAAAGTAGCCAAAATGAGCTGTTTTTCGTTGCGAATTCTGTTTCCTTTTTTTTAATTAAATAAAACTGAGTTAATTTTATCGGTTATTTAGTTTGTACGTACATAAATAAATTTGTAAGGGAATAGTAGGTACTATCTGTAATATCTATGAAGTTGGCACCATTGGTGAGGTGTAATATTTTAAATAATTTTCTTTTACAGTCGGTCGGGTTTTCTGATTTTTTTAAATTAACTTTTATTTCTGTTTTTATATTTTTAGCCTATGACACTCCGGGGAAGAATACGATTCGAGTGACACCTCAATCTTTAAAATCGTTCAAGCCGTTTAGGCTACAGGGCGTCATGTAGGAACGTATATAGGATAGGTTAGGTTAGGTTAGGTTAGGTTGGGAGGGCAGTTTTGCAACCGATGCAAATTTCACCCAGAAGCCATGAAGGCCCATTGTGAGTACCCTGTTTGTACATGCAAGGACATGTGGCTAACAAAACCACTTCGATCTGTTGAGGAATAGTTTTATGTCTGATAGAGGTACCCCTGCCAAGTCGTCCAAACTTTCGAAGAACCTAGCTCCCATACAGGATGAGCGGCGTTCCTGTAAAGCTGGGCAGTGGCATAGAAGATGTTCCACGGACTCTATTTCCTCCTCGTCTCTACAGCTTCTGCAGAAGTCATTTGCAAAAAGTCCTAGCCTTTTAGCCATGTTTCCTATGATGTAGTGTCCGGTTAAAACCCCGACGAGCATCCGGATTTGGCTTCTATTAAGGGAGATTAGGAACTTTGATCTTTTGGTGTCAACCACAGGCCACAAACTTCGGGTTATGACGCAACCGATGGTGTTGCTCCATTATTCCTTAGACAGTTGTGTGGTGACGCCTTCAATAAAAGTCTTAGCAGTGTTGAAAGGCGGTAACACCTCTCTGTCCGCAAGTTGAGGGTTCATATCAGAGCCGTATCTGGCCAATTCGTCCGCCTTTTCGTTCCCTTCCACCCGAACGTGTCCCGGAACCCAGCAGAGTAGAATTGAGTGATGACGTATAGCCCTGAGCGCCACGAGGCAATCTGTAACACATTTCGCATTAATAAGATTGGAGCCGATAGCTTTAAGTGCTGCTTGACTGTCCACACAGATGGTTATTTCCATTGCTGGTAGTCCCATCGATAAGATAGTCTGTGCTGCTTTTTTAACCGCATATATCTCAGCATGGAAGACACTGCATTGATCGGTCAGTCGGAACGACTGGCTAATAACGTATATAGGATACGCTCGAAACATATAACATTCCCTGTATTCAGTAGCGCAATAACCCTCCCGGTGTCTATGTTCAGTCGGGTAAAAAGAACATCACATCCTACTTTAACCATAAGCAAAATTACCATCCCAATTTTTTTTTAGTTTTTTAAGTCCCATGACCAGTGGCTGACACTGCGACCTGAAAGATCTATTGTATCAATGGGGAAAGATCAATCTAAGAGGCGTACAACCTACCTGATGAAGGTGAATAAGTCCTTAGTAGCAGAGTTCAATAAATCTGCTAGTGTACGAGTCTTTCTATAAAAAACACGTTTTCTTAACCAATGAAAAGCCGGGCTTAACCAATGAAAAGCCGGCAGTCCGGCCTCATAGAAAATGTGTTCAGAGGATTCAACATCCTCCAGACGGAATCTGCATTCTGTTTCCGGACATGGGTTCATTTTGTTGAGGTGGTATAGGTCTACAATGACCTGTGAGGAAGCCCTCTAGCTTTGTTATATTATCCCTTTACTAACTGTTAGAATTTCTTTGTATGAGTAAGGCTTAATTGTTAATGGTTGTGGAATGAAAAGAATAAAAAGTAATATTAGTCGAATGAAATCTTTATTAAATAAGAAATAAACGAGAATCAATAGTTAAAAACTGAACAGCATGGTTGCAACAAGAAGAAGGGAATAATAAGAAGCGAATAATCGAAAAGGTTACTTAAAAGTAAAAAATACATTTTAAAAGAACAGGACAGATATATCTAGCGAATATAATGATATCTTCTGTTTGAGATCATTACGCAGTCTTCAGATGGGTTGACGTTAAAGTGCTATTCCTAACATTAATCAATCGTTTGGATTGTCTTGGACCCGAGACATGTTCAAGACGAAGTTGTTTTTCCCATTCATTAATTATCCTTAGCGCAGTAGTCCAATTGACTGTGCAGTAGGATTCTGGTCCACAGAGAAAAGATTCGGAACCAGCCCTAGCTAGTTTGTCTGCATGTTCGTTGCTTGCAATACCATGATGACCCGATATCCAGCCAGGCTTAACCTTGTTGTGTTTGGCTAGGGTTTGCAGAGCATCGTGACACCATTTAACTGTTTTAGAGTCCATTGTGTTAGAAGCCAAAGCTTGTAAAGCTGCCTGACTATCCGAGAAAATTTGTATACCTAATTGCGCCTTTACTACCTTTTTTGGTGATTAGGCTAGCACAAGTTTCGATCGCATGGATCTCTACTTAAAAAACCATGGGACACATTCCCATGGGTATCGAGACTTTGGTGTTGGCTCCAAAGACACCAGCTCCAACTCCGGATCCCACTTTTGATACGTTGGCGTACCAGACTATGCTATTTGGGTCTAGTGTCGGAACACCATTGGCCCAACTAGCGCGATCAAGTACTTCTACTTCGAATAATTTCCCGAAACTGGTCTCGCTAACTATAGTGTCAGTGACGGAGAAGTACATGTCCAAGTTTGGGATTAAGTTAAGTATTTTCATGTGTCCCACATGATCAACTGATTCAAACTTATATTCTAGCTGCTGTTTAATGGCGCATCTAGCAGACGTCTTTATAATGAAGAATTGCAGGGGTGAGAGCCCAATAATTGCTTCAAGTGCTGTTGTTGGGCAAGTGCGAATAGCACCTGTGATACCGGAGCAGGCAAGGCGTGGAAACTTCTGAAGCTTGTTTGTTGTAGTTCATTTAAGCACTTTCGGCCACCAGACGATTGCTGCGTACGAGATAATGGGTCTTACCATCATAGTACATAACCAATTTATCATTCTAGGATTAAGACCCCAAGTTCTACCGTACGACACCTGCAGGCCCACATGGCTCTGGAGGCACGCTCTGTGGCGGACTTGATGTGTAATTTCCAGTTTGGTTTCTTATCAAAAATGATGCTGAAATATTTAACTTCGTTGGAGTAACTTCATATCGTTCCATTTAGGATAATGGGTTCTAAATACACCAGTTTCCTTCTGGTATCAGGAACTAGAATAGTTTTATTTGGATTGATAGATAAACCTTCGGTAGTAGGTACACCATTCTACAACATGTAGTAGAGCATTTCTCGTTCTAGTATTAATGGAAGCGCAATTCTTTCCACTAATGATTATTGTCTAATCATTGGCATATCCGATAGCGTCATAACCGAGATAATGTAGTCTGAATAATAGGCTGTCTATGACGAGTGACCATCCAAAGTTTATGCTTAGAGAGAGAAAAAAAAAATTGGTGCGACTGTATCCACCAGTCCCGAAACATGTGTATGTGTAAACACCGTGCGTGCGTTATGTGTCATTGAGAAAAGAGGGAATTGTAATAACCGTATTCTTGATATATTATGAAATAACAATAATTTATTCGTTCTGTGCTAGTTTCGGTAGAATAGATACAATCGGATTATGGTAGCTGAAGTAAGATTTGTACATTCGAGACTGTAATCATATCTAGATTACGCTGGAAGACAGCATCGATGGTTGTTCCATATCGTGTTGTTGAAATTTTCCGGTTGGAGTTCATTTGAAGATTAAATTTATCTTGCATAAAATCAATAAATGGTTGAGCTTCTGGAGTTGCAAAATTGATTGAAGTCTCCGCTTATGATCATTGGTAAAAGATGATAATCTCCCTGCAGAATTCTTGAAATTTCTTCTGAGTACGGTGCAAGGACGAAATGGAGAATTTTTATTTCACATCAACAAGAAGCTGAAATTAATATGCCCCAGCTCATAAATGTATGCAATGATAAAAACGTATATGCAATGATAAAATGTATGCAATGATAAAACACAGTGACGCAATCCCTGTCCCCGCAAGTTAAATGTGTGGAATTACTCCATCAGATTCCAATAATGCCGAATTCACAATGTCGCGTTGAACGCGTGCGTGCGTCGGTGCGCTTTGACACGCTTTATCGAAATTTTACGATTTTAAGTGCCAAAGCGCGCGAGCAACAATTTTGTAAAACGAAATGCTGCTTTGAAGTGAATGCGCGTTGAGAGAGAAGAGTATGACACATTAAAAGTTCGGTTTGTTTTCTGGCTGAAAAATACAAACTCAGAGCAGAATCAAAATTTCAAGTCTACTCCCTTTTTTCTTGAAGCTGTAATTTTTATGCACGAATTGAAAAACGATTCTCCAAAATACAAGAAAATCATATTTAACAATATATCAAAGCACACAACAACCTTAATACGGATACAAGAGCCTCGATTAATATTTTTCCTCCAAAAAATCTAAAGAAATTAGTAGTTGCCCTACAAAAAAAAAATGTTGTTCCTCATTTCCACACACTGAATAAATTAATTATGCTTTGAAAAAACATCATATAGCTTTTTAAAACTTGTGTGTAATAAACATTAGCGGATCTGTGCTACTCCAACTATAAACGGCACATTCTATGACTTCAAATCGAACAATTCGAAATTCGAAAGTTGTCAAACGCGCGTGATAGTAGAAAGTAGCTCTACTCAGGCGTCGCGTTGAACTTTACGATATTTACGATCTAAAGTCGACTCAACGCGTGAAGCTGTATTTAGTGTAGCAGCATATGAACGCTTTGTTTCTACATAATCTGTCAACGCACGCGCGCGTCAACGCGACATTGTGAATTCGGCATAACGCGCCCTTAGATGTTTACACATCAAAAAATGTCAACGTCAACAGAAAATCACTCACTATATTCATACTTTAAAATTACCTAGGTAGGTACCTCCCATATTATGTATTTCGTGGTTACCTACTGCTGTAAATCTTTCTAAATTCATCGAAGATATAAAGTTGCATATATCTACCTCTACCAACTCTTCGACAGTTTTTTTTTTAACTTTCTCAAACTTACCTTTATTAGGTTTTCATTGCTTTGCAGTCCTTAATCTACATAACGTGCTAATCGTTTTAAAATTCGTTTGACTTCACTATTTCAGGCATTATAAACCGGAGAAGCAACTTCACGGCAATTGTATGCCTTCCACCAGCACTATGTACCTACATTTCCTTTCTTGAATATCAGTGTGTATACTGTATACGCTCACACCCAACTCATAGCCATAGCAGTTGCAAAGTAGATATTTGACTAAAGTCCTCGAGGAAATTGAATGTTAAATTGCCAAATGGCAACTAGTTGGGGGTGGCCTAAATGCATTTAAACGAATAAATTAATGTTTTAAATTTGATTTTCCTCTTTTAGGATGTCAAGATCTTAATAAAGGTTGAAGAGAGTTTTCGTTTCGTAGTTGGTTTCAGTTGAGGGATAATGATGCAATGTAGACCTAGGTACCATATTTGTTTTTTTTTTTTTTAATTTTGTAAGACGGAAGCAGCGTTGCCAGTTTGTGGTTTCCCAAACCCCCCCCCCCTCCCCCAGATTTAGTTTTTTTTTTTTCTTGGTCGATGGGGAGAAATCTGAGGTTTTTTAAAATTCTATTTTATTTGTATTTCGTTGTAATATCCTTTTTATATTGAAGTAGAACTTAAATCCCACTGAATAGCACGAGCCTAAATGATCCAAAATTGAGCATGTTATTTTAAAATGCTGTTGAATAATCGATCGATCCCAAAAAGATGTATTTTTATTTATGAAATACCTATATTTTTTCAAAAAAAAAAAAAAGTTCCTTAATATTTTATATTTAGGCACCAACCTCATCTGTTAATTTTATAAACAACAATCTCATCAAAGTTTCATAAGGACTGTGTATTTATTTGCCGCACACATTAGCATTCGGAAAACCAAACTTTCATGTTCGCGCATCAAATTCGAAATTCTTACTTTTAAGTCGTAGGCGCAGTGGCTTAATGGTTAGTGTGTTGGACTTTCAAGCGAGGGGTCTCAGGTTCGCTTCGAAAAAAACCCAAGTTCCTTCCGGCACACATCCGAGAGTATAACTGTCTTAAAAGAGCTTTTCAATTGGCCGTTTGCGTTTGGCATAAAATTGTGGATCCCTTCCATTCGATCCAAAAACGAAAAACTCACACAAAACGAATGGTTTTGTAAGAAGCTAGGCCTAGCGTCCCTACGGACCTGTTGCATCAACTATTTATTTATTTTTAAGTTTAACACCTTTAAAAAATAATGACAAACAGTTGGCTTTTATGAAAAAAAAAAAAGACAATTCTTGGAGTTTACCAGATTTATCTGGGGGAAAATATTTCAACCGTCTGGCAACGCTTGGCAGAAGTTTCCACAGTACCTATTCCGTATCAGTAGAGTTTATGAGCATAGTTGGTGGCACAAGACAACGTTTTATAAATATTGAAATAAAATGTTCTCGTTTTCCCATAAGGAATTAAGGAACTTATTTTCATTCGTCCGTGGAATATGCACTCGCTTTTTGGTAGACATTTTTGAGTGTCAGAAAGTGTCATTCAGGGTCGGAGACCTCTTAGGTTACAAGTAAGACTTCCATGGACAGAAATTGATTTCGGTCGCTAGCCTGAACTATACGAGCCTCTTTTTTACAGCAAGGAACCACGTCTCGCGTTTGGCCTGGTGAAAGATGTAAAAACACTCGTCATTGGTATATTTTCTGTTCCCTGATTTTTGATAAAACCTGCTTATACCCAAAGACAGATCGTATCCACGAACATTTACTGTTGTTTCTCGAGGAATAATGACAAAAGACGGTCGGTGTCTAAATAAGTTTTCTCTCTAGTTCAAGGACACCTTTGTCGCTGAAAGACAGAATAGGTAACAGAAGGAGTAATAATGCCTTTTGCAACGGCCCTTCAAAGTATACATCCACTTTAAAGCTAACTTCATTATCCCCTTCACTATAAGAAGACTATATCTCTATATCTCCCTCCTACTATTTGTCTAGGTGTTATATGCTACATCTTTGCACCTCCTGAATATGCATCACTCACAAGTACTCCTCTTACCATACACAGTTCCAATTCAACAGTATGAAAGTAAAATAATTACAAAAGTCCTTCACTTACGAGTGTCCCATCAAATGTCTGCATACAAATTAATTTCTGCCATAATAAAATTAGTGCTCGCTCCTTTGCAGAGCAGGCTACGTTTCTTTGTTCGTTTTCTTTTGTTGTTCATCGCAAAAGGACCTTCCCGTCGGTCGGTGCAATCAAGGGATGTTTCACCATGAGTCGTTCCTTTTAAAAGTCATCAAACGTCGTAATGAATCCAATCAACTCATTTTTGTATTTATCTCAATAAAGCACGAGTTTCTTCCCCCGGTTAATATTGCTTTACGAGCCTGATAATCGTCCGTGCTGTACCATGGTTCATGCACTCTTTCCAGAAAACAAATGCTTTATGTCTGGCAATTTACCGATGTTGATAGATATCTACTTGCTGGACATGCTCTTGAAACACAAACACTGTGGCCAAACGCTAAGGGTCATTTCAGACCACAAGCTGGCTGACAAGTATACGTATATTGTCGTTATAGCCTCTCTCTATAAAAATAAAGTCGTAAGGATAAAAAATGATGAAACCAAAATAACCCAATATAAACCGCTAAAGGATATTGAAACACATCCACCACGACACCATACGCAGAGGAAGAAATATACGTTTCCTGTTTCGGAAAGAGTTTGTGTTAATGGTGAATAACAGTGCTTTTGCGTGTGTTAAAAATGTCAACCCAGTGACCGCAGGAATGAGTGAACTCGCAGCCATAATAAATGATGTCCTCTTAGATGAATGATAACCCACACCGTACACGGTACACCACACCAGGACACCACACACGCTCAGCTGATTGAAGAAAGAGGTTTTCGGAAGGATTTCTCCGAATTTGAATTCGCTGGATGAACTCGACGGTATGAATGACAAACAGTCAAACAGGTTCCACAATATTTTTTGTTTTGTTTTTGTACGGAGTAAAAGTTTGTGGTGTTGAGGTGAGAAGTTGAGACTTTTACTGATTAAGCTTCGAAAAATCGCGCCACAAAATGTGGGCGCTCCTTATTATTTGATTCGCATTGGCCTTGATTACGGACAGTAATGGTTTTCGTTTTTTGTTGGACGTTTCTCCTTTCCAATTGGAGAATTCCACTGTACTCATAAAACAATTCATGACAACAACAACAAATGGTTTCCTTGTTTTTTGAAGAGACTTTAAAATTACCTTCAGTGATAAGGAGCTCATAGAATCAGTATTCACTGCATTAGAATAAAGGATTCGCCTCCTTGTAGAGCAGAAAACAAGGTATAGAAATGTTCCACACGATAACATTTGGGTTGGGGCCAAAATTCTGGATGGGTCAAAATCTTTTTAAAACATTCTGCTTTCAAAATTCTGCTTTCCAAAATTCTGCTTTTCAAAATTCTGCTTTACAAAATTCTGGAGTCAATAAAAAATAAATTTGGAAAGTGTTAAAAAGCGCGCGCTTTTGACAATCCTCTCATTTATTTCAGCATAAAGGCTAGAGGCATTTTTTTAAGATTGCAGTGTTGTTTAGAGTAGATAATTACTCTTCTAGGTAGTGTTTTTTGCTATCCCTTCGTGAACGTTTGCTGATAGTGTTATAGGTACTCATAATGATTGTTTCAATCGTTAAATCTAGTAAAGGGAAATAAAAGTTGTGGTTGGATGGATGGGGATGAGGAGGAATTGAAAAAGAAAACGAATTTATTTTTTAAACAAACAAATAAGAATAATTCTGAAAAAGAGGAAAGATTGCCATATTGGTTTTCTTAAATGATTAACAAAAATAAAATATAGCTCTATCCAGCTTTGTTTCTTAATTTTTTGGCAATTTCAAATGTGTAATAATTAGCTTCTTCTGGATTTATTTCTTATAATTTATTTACCTGTAATATACTGTTAAAAACTGAAATGCACAATATTATATTATAATACAAAAATATATATATTTTTTTGTTCATGACCATATTGTTTTTTTTTAAAGCAGAATGAGCAGAATTTTATTGCTTTAAATTTAAAAGGCGGAATTTTGTAAATTAGAATTAAAAAAAGCTGAATTTTGAAGGCAGAAGTTCGACCGGATCGTTAACATCTTAGACCTGGTCTATCTTATTAAATTATTGCTACGAAACTCCAAGGATTTCCTCTTACTAAATGTGGTATTTGATTGGGCTCTCTGAGATCACTTTTTTTTTTTGCTCCAGCTCCAGGTCACTTTCTATGTTCGATTGGTACGAAAAAATTAATCTTTTCCGATTTCAGAGCACTTTCGTGATCAGAGTTGTCCACATGCGTTTGTTGGACAACTAGGTACTAGTGGACGTTTACATTTTCGTGAATTTTTTTAAGTGAACATTTTTATAAATTGGTGTAGGTACCTATACTTACAAATGTTCAGAAATCGATCTGGGCGCAAATATCGAATGATTTATAATATAAAATTTAAGAAGGCTCGTGGTTTTCACCCTAAAAAATGCGTCCTAAAAGTATTTGTTTTTGCTTACCTACTTTAGTGATAGAAATATGAATCGGCCAGGCGTTTTTAGGCTTCTGTAATACCCTGTTATATCAGACGACCTGCCAGTCAAAAAACTCATTATTCGCGACTTGCTGCATTAAATACCTCTTCAGGGATTGCAGTTTGTAACACCCTCTCCTTGGTACCTCATCAGACATTCAAATTAAATTCGTTACATATTCTTAATTGACCAAGTTTGAGCAGAACGATTAAATATTAAACTTTAATTATTATAATTGTATAGGCATGATGACAACTGATGCGGCACATTAAGTCTGTAAACAAAGACGCCCTCAAGCATTCGCAACTCCACTAACCATAACCCACACATTGGCATAGTGTCGGTAAACTTTTCCCGTAATCCTACACCACGATAGGTGTTTCCTGTTTCGCCTGTTTTTACAGTTTAAATGACCCCATTGTACCGTGTCCGCATGGCAGACTGAACTTGTTCAACAAAGAAAAAAGTATATGTGCTAGAGCTAGCAGCAGCAGCATCCCTAATGACTTGGAGTCGGCAAAGTTTCCCCCGCACAATATAGGGGATGTCCTTTATTTTTTTTTTGCTGATTGTCGTCGAGTTATGTTTTCTATGGAAGCTCTTTTGTTCCAATTATGTGTACATCCAGTACTTTCTATGATTTGCACAAATGGCTCTTGGACATTGTCAATGGCTGACGTGATAATTAGTTCGAGTGCACAGACGTTGCCAAAGTCTGAGAATTCGGAAAGGATTTTTGTTCGAGTAGACTGCTGGGCAAACATTTAAATAGCCACCGGCTTTTAAGGTTAATAGACAGACCGTTCTTCGGATACCCACTTGGCAGAAATCTATGTCCGGAAAAATTAATTAAACTTTGAAAGTGAATAACTTTATCATCACTATCGACAGCAATAAAAGTGGCGACGATGCCTATAATAATCCATCGAGAGTTGAGAGTTTCGATTGAGTTGTTATTTTGTATTGAACTTGCATTTGCGGAGGCAAGAAGAAAAGTCCTTAGAGCTATGGCGTATAATTAAAACGGCAATTTGTTCTTGTGCTATCAATCCAATCGATCCTTGAACCACTTCGTAGAAAACGATATGCGCTACTACTTGTTGATGATGGCTTTGACTGTGGAATAAAATGTTTTACCCGTGTATAATGAACTTTGTGAAGGATGCTTATAGCTCTAGGTATATTTGTATTTGAAAGAGCTCTGACGATAGCGCATTCCATTAGGGAATATGCATTTGTACGAGGATACCGAGTAATGGGCCACATCGTGATTTGATTTGTCATATAAATGAATTTATTATTCGCTGAGATTTGTATGAAGGATAATATGAGCTGATACGATGTTGACCTGGTATGGTTGTCGTTTGTCGACCACCGCACTTGTTCACAGATTGAGTTTATGGCGAAAAATTGAGATGGATAGTGAACATAAAATGACGGGGCTTGATGAGGATGTTTTCTATTTTATGAAGTGGAAAGCCACTGCTTGGGATTTTGTTTAACTATTGTGAATATTTGTAACATACGGTTAAAATTCTTCGGTGCTGCTAAAGAATGTGCTTAATTTCAGACTGCATTTGTCATAATTAAGGGACTTGATAGAGTTTACATACCCACAAAATCTGGTAGATAAATTTATGTGTGAGCTCTGACAGTGCTGTCTGACTAGATGCATCTCGGTTTTGATTGACTGAAATCGGTCATATGAGCAGCTGTTTCAGTTGACTGACGTGTATGGCGGGGTAGCCGACGAATGTAGGCAAGATATTCGTGACTGAATACCAAGTTGACACTTGACAGTTCGCATATATATGACTGACGAAGGAAAAGTAGACCTTCTTGACCATTCTATTTTATGCGTTCAGGTTGTTAAGTCGAATAGATTGGTCTGGATAAAATGCAACCTGAACGCAAAAACTAGATTGGTCGGGAACGTCATGTCTATTCAGACATGTGTCAGACTTACTAAACCAGATACTTGAACGTCCCCAATGTCTCAATTTGTTTTCGATTATTCTTGAAGAATCATTTTATCGTCTCTGATTGTCGTTTCATTGTACCCATGGGAAGTAAATGTAGCGCTATCTCAATAGCGGACTTCAGCAAATGTGCAAGCAGACAAACGCCGCTTTTTTGTCTCCCTTTTCCGATGACGATATTTAAGGTTGGTTTATTTATTTTTATACGACTGAGAAACAGTATTTTCCTTCAGAGGCAATGTTTCAGAGTATAGGTAATAAGTGTAACATCGTCTTCGTCCGCCATATTGTTTTATTTGAAGTGTAAACTGCGAATTAATTTGAGCGTTCTAGTATTTATCTATTTTTGCTCTCAGAGCACTTTTTATGTTCGTTTGGTACAACAAATTCAAATCGCACGAATATTATCACAAAAAAGAGCAAGTGGTTATGGTCCATTTGCCACAGGAAATCTGAAATCTGAGAGCGAATCTGAGCCCAATCGAATACCACATTAGTAAGTCAGACTGATTTAATGTGTTTAAGTTTTCATTGGCCTAGATCAGTCACTTGCACAATTTTTTCAGTTGACGTTTATGGAGATGTAGCCGCAAAAAATATTGTCAAGAATGGAGACGTTCGGATTCATAGTTTAGTAAGTCTGACAGCCGACACATTTATACGCGATTTCCATTTCCATTCACTTTTTAAGGTGCTCTTGGTTGTGTATATAAACAGTAACACCTACTAATTACAAATTTTAAGTCTCGACTTTCAATTTAGGGAAGCTCACAATTGCGAAATTTGTATGGAAAATATAGCCACTGTGAATTATATAAATTTATAGTCGAAGCTTAAAATGTTTATTGGTAACGGTTAAGGCCCATGCCTATTTAGATAAATCTGTTTAAACAAAATTAGTAAAAAAAAAAAGAAAAAAAAAATATTCGCCCCCGGGTGGACTCGAACCACCAACCTTTCGGTTAACAGCCGAACGCGCTAACCAATTGCGCCACGGAGGCCTTCTCCAGTATGATGCAAATACATGATTTATTGCTTCCACTAAAATGTTTCATTGAACAAATTTCTCGGTAAAATAGTCCAAAGCTGAATCTTCGTCGCGTCGACGTATCCGTCCATATTAACGTATTCGACGGAACGGTGACAAGCTACAGCCTACAGACCTGCCAGCAGCGCTGCCAACCTAGGCTTTTTTATGCCTTTTAGGCATTATTTCATTAGCTAAGGCTTTAAGGCTTTTTTTTTCCCAAAAAGGCATCTTTTTTTTCATTTCAAATATTATTTTTTTGATTCAACGTATACTGACTTTTTATTTTTTTAAACATTCTTAAAAAATCTTGGCAAAAAAAGTCATTGTCATGTATTTTGTTCCTATTTCTTCTGTAATTTATACATAATTTAAGTTTTTTTTTTGGAAACAAAAATTGTTTTTGTTAATTTTTTTACATTTGTGTTTATATTTTGATTTATTATTCCAATTTACGTAAAAAAATATTTTAGGCATTATTTTATTGAAAAAGGCATCTTTTTTTTTCAAGTTAGGCTTTTTTCGTCAAAATTGGTTGGCAGCTCTGCCTGGCAGTGTTTTAAGTACCTACCAGTGTTTTAGCACTCTTTCTTAATTTATCCCATGAAGCGTGGTCAATTTTCCCTTTTTTCCCTTGACACCATACTCAAATTCCCTTTTGAAATACCACGATACTTTTTTGCCTTAAAATCCAGTTTTTTAAAAGTAAAATTTGTATTACAAGGGAAGAAAGTCACGGTTAGTTAATCTTTGGTATACATATCACAGTTTGTAATAATATTACGATTATTTTTTGGTACTAGAAAATTTTGATAAGACACAATTAAGAGCAGTTTTTTATGCACATTCAGTGTGAATAATCATGGTGAAATGTAAAAGTTTTCATGAAATTTCAGCAAAAAATTATAGTTTTAATGATTTTTATTAGATTCCTCAAAATCCCACGATTTGGTGCTTTTTCCCTTTATCCCGCGGAAGGATTTTTGGACATCGATATTCCTACAAAAAGGTATAAATCCCACGATATTATAGCACTGGTACCTACTCTATTCTTATTTGTCCCACGAGGCTCCGAAACGTGGCAATTTTTCCCTTCCACCGTACTCAAATTCCCTTTTAAATAATGCTCTGTATGAGAACACAAACTGGCAAATGGCAATCAGAGTTCCCTGACTTTGAAGAATGTTTTTCACTTTTTTCAGCAATTCAATTATCATCAATTATTAGTTTATTAGTTTTCCCATAAATTTGAAAAAAAATCCCCTTTTCCCACATATATGAAATTTGCATTTATTTTCGTAGTTATGGAAAAATTAAAAAATTCAAGTAATTTTTAGTAACAAGCTTAAAATAAATACAATCTCATATATAAATAGGCGGAGGTTAATATTTGAGAACAACTTTCACTGCCTTAACCAAATCATATTCGCTGCCTGTAGATTGTTTCATATATGTATGTGTCTACCCTACCATTGGGCGAACTCTAGTAATTTAAAAGTATAAATTTTATACAAGGATCAATTAATAGAATTATTAAAAAATTTGAGTTTAAATTGATTTACCTACTATTATTATTAAAACGAGCGAAAGCATTCAGGTGCCTACACAAAAATTCTTACATAGACGTTCGATGTGCGGTTTTCTTTCATTCTGAGTTTGTTTGTAATGAAAATGGTGTTTTAATTTTACTTTTAATTTAAGTGGCACACAGATTTTCTTTCCGTACCTATTTTTTTTTCTTAAGGCAGTCTGTAAAGTTATTTACTTCAGAAAAGATTTTGTTGAGTAAAGGAATTCACATGAGAGCGAACTGCGATTAGGCGAAGTGCGAACAAATCAATTTGACTGTACTTATGAACTGAAAATTGGTGTTTGTTCTATTACAAAACCATTATATTTAATTAATCTAACATCTAGTCTAAAAAAAAACATGTATCTCAATTGATTTAAACAACTAAATTAACAATTAAAGCAATTTTCCCGCGAATTGAAAATTCTTGCCTCGAACTGGACAACCTTGTCAATATCATCAATGGATGCGAAAGCTCAAAAGCTCGTCGACCAATCTGAAGAAACAGTAGCGGCCAACTTTTTTCTTTCTCTTTAGTTAAAGATTTATTACTTTTATTTTTTGTTTTTCTTTTCATTCTTTTTTTTTTTTTTTTTTTTTTTTTTTTTAAATCTTCTTTTGTCCTTGTAACTTCCTCAAATCTTAAAATTACATATTATATTTACTTATTTAATTCTTTTTTATTTTTATTTGATCTGTTTCAATCTATACATTAAATTTTTGCTACTTCTCTTGTAACATCTCGTTTTCTCTCTCTGTTTCCCTTTGTTATTTATGCCAAATTTAATGGACCGAGATTCGGATATTCAGCGGTGGGATTCTCCAGAGACCGATGGTAATACCATAATGCGTTCTATGATTAGAGTATTTTCCAAGCAAAAGAATGGCCTTCAGATTTGCCATATTAATGCACAAAGTCTTCGGCCAAAAATAGATGAGTTTCGTTATCTGTTTGTAGGTTCTGGGGTCGATATTATTTGCGTTTCAGAAACCTGGTTTCCTTCAGACTCTGACTTAAACGATAAATTGTACGGTATGGAAGGTTATAATATTTTTCGTGGTGACAGAGTCGGTCGTGTTGGTGGTGGAGTCGCTGTTTATATTAGAACTGGTATATTTCGTAATGTTAAAATAAATTGTGTGTCTAAAGGTAATAGTGATATGGATTTTTTGTTTCTGGACCTAACAAGCGATGCCGATACAATTCTTCTCGGAGTGGTCTACAGACCAAATAAGAATATTAGCCTTTGCCACCTTGCTTCATTGTTAGAAGAAATATCTGTCAGCTCGCCCAACGTCATTTTATGTGGTGACATAAATAGTGATCTTTTGTCAGAACGTAATTTGATCGATAGTATGTGTTCAATTAATCTTTTTCCCGTTAATTCCTCTACACCCACTCACTTTAACGATACTTGTAGCACCTTACTTGATGTTTTCTTTGTAAGCGAAGTCCAAAAGGCGCTCTTCTATGACCAATTGTCTGCGCCGGGGTTTTCAAAACACGATCTGATCTATGTTACATTTGATTTTAGTTATCATGAATTACCTAATTCATTTGAGTTTAGAGATTTCAGACACATTGACTACGTGGTTTTAGATAATGATGTGCGCAGCATTAACTGGGACCTAATATACTGCATGTCTTCTTCAAACCAACAAATCGAGTTCTTACAATCGAATGTTAATCAGCTATTTAATATCCACGTCCCCCTTAAAACTAAGGTAGTGAGACATACCGCTAACTCATGGTTTACAAGTGATATCCGAGAGCTAATCCAAAGGCGGGACGAAACGTATAACCTATGGAAGCGCTTTCGAGTAGAAGAGTACTACAGGTCATACTGTACTTTCCGTAATAACGTGGTCTGCAAAGTTCGTGCTGCCAAAAGACGATTTTACTCTGAACGGTTAAATGCATCATTCTCTGGTAAAAAATTGTGGAAGAACTTGAAGGAAATTGGTGTAGGGAATCAACAGAACCGCCTCCTTGATAATGTTGACGGTGATGAACTAAATCGATGCTTTGTGTCCTGCACTCGTCCTACTATTTCATCTTCCTCGAATGTATTTAACCTCGATAACAGCACCATTTGTCCCAATGAAGCTTTCGAGTTTTCTCTCGTGGAACAGGCAGATGTGGTTGAGTGTATTCTCTCGATCAAATCTAACTCTGCTGGAATCGACGAAATTCACCCTAAGTTCATAAAGGTTATTCTGCCCATCATACTACCATATCGCTCATTAAAAAGAACACCGTCATAACTCAAAAAACACGATTTTTGACCTAATGATACAGCTCAAACCTATTTTCTATAATGTTTTTACTGGAACAACGTCATTTCTACAACTCAAAAACTGAGGAGTCTAGGGCATTTGTGTCGTTATGAAGACTGTTACTTTTGAATATTTTTTGAAGAGAAATACTGTTTTATTTTCATTTACTCAGTGGCCTTTGAAGTGGAAACTATTCAGGCATTAATTAAAAAGTGTCATATTTTGTGATAAAACTGTTTTGTACTCAAGGTAAGTTTAGTGCATGTACTAATTTTTAAAGTTTAAAACGAATTATTTTGTGTTATGACGATGTAGAACAAAGAAAACAATACATCAACGAACGTAATATTTGGAAATGTGACAGTGTTGAAATAAAATTAGGGTTTTTTATTTGTATTATTCTGTCTTGTGACGTTATTGATAGAAAACATACCGCGATTTTAACATTTTTCTTTTTGACTATGTATCGATATGACGTTCTTGTTGCAAATATTATAAAGTTTTTCATAAATTCCTTGGCGTTATTTTAATTTATGCCATTTTTTCCACAAAAAGGTACAACCATTTTTCGAAAAGTGCAAATGCATTCCCGTGGAAGGCAACTCGTTGAGCTTGCGAAAGCACAACAATCAAAGCAAAAAACCCCTCAAGAAGATTTTAATGTTCAAGGTAGCGATAGTATTCTATTCTTATCTAAATTCTTAATCTTATTATGACCCTTCATAAAACTCTTTTTTTTTTTATAGATGATAACACACTTCCAAAATCCGATATAAGTAATATTCCATTACCTTTGAATGAACCCGGTACATGCATTTTTTATTTTATATGCACATTTTCTGCAATATTTGCTCATAATGATCTCATCTCTTATAGGATATAATATAATTCCAAACGCTTCGTCGATTTTAGTTGACCATTCTAAGTCTCCACAATCAAGACCCTCCTCCTCTAGTTCCTCATCTTCTAGTTCTTCGTCATCTGAGAGCAGTGGATCTTCCACTGAAGACTGTGAAGACATCCTCAACGACAAAGCTTATAAGCCATCCGAAAGTGATGAAAGTGATACTGATGCTTCATTGGAAAACACTCCTAGAGCTTCTTCATCTATAAATAGTTCCAATCCTAGCTCAAAAATTGCGTCTTCATGTAATCAGGCCAATGTCTTAACTTTGGTAAGTCCTCCCAAAAAAGGTATTAAAAGAAGGAAAAATGTCGAAAGTTGGAAAAAAAATCTTTTAAAAAAAAGGAGAAACCTTGGAGAGGAATATCTATCAAGAAATAAAAATGTAAGGCCTAGAAGAGAATTAAAAGCTGCTTGCGGGGGAAAAATGTAAATTGAAGTGCTTCTCTAAGTTAAGCCAAGATGATAGGCAGCGAATATTTTCCGATTATTGGTCCTTAGGGAACACATGTCGCCGACTGTAAAGCAAAAAATGAGGCCTATGGAAGCTATGCCATATTTTATAAGTTGTTTACCGAATCTTTCAATATCTCTTTTTTCACGCCGAAGAAAGTTTTATGTGAAACTTGTGTTGCCTTCGAAAACGCTTCTTCTGAAGAAAAAGACGTTCTGAGAGAAAACTACGACTTCCATCAATCTGAAAAGATACTTTTTTCAAAAATTCTTATGCTTATGATTTTCAGGAAGTTGTAGTTATCAAAAAGAAGAAAATTGATGCGATTTCTCTTCAAAAGGCCTATAACAAGAGGCCAGGACTTGTGGAAAAGAAAAAAAAGGATTCATTAGACCTTGTAAATAAAAACCACATACCAAAATATTACAATAATTTTTATCAAAATCTTTAACATCTTCTACCTAATATTTTTTGAGTAAAAAAGCTAAAGTTCCTTCTTATTTTCCAATATTATTATATTTATAAAATAAATGCATTTAAACATTTCACTTTTAATAAAAACGATTGCTTCTTATGACATGACTGTTGTTTGCAAATAGATAATTTAATTGTGGAAAAAAAGTCATATTTTGACTTACGACCCATTTCAGATGTGTCTCAATCCTAATAACGTCACAACTGAAACTCTTTGCTGTTTTTCTATTTTTTGTAAGTATACAAAATTTAATACGTAAAACTTAATTGCATCGCATGTAACCGCAATTAATAGCCCTACCAATCAAAACAAAAAAAGTTGATAGAAATGAACGTGATAATAAAATACAACTATTCAAACTTTAAATTTAATTTTCTGAAAAATTATGTTTTTTGAGTTATGACTGTGTTCCATTTAATGAGCGATATGTCACCCATGCCTTTAACCACATACTTACAACAGGTGTGTTCCCTTCAGTCTGGAAGAAATCTAAAATCATACCAGTTCCCAAGAATCGTACTGATAAAGATTTTCGTCCCATTGCTATACTATCTTTTCTTTCTAAAGTCTTTGAAAGAATTATGCAGAAGCAAATTAATAGGTATCTTAATTTGAATAATTTATTGTGTTCTCATCAGTCTGGTTTCCGTGCTAAGCATAGTTGTACCACTGCACTTTTAACTGTGGTTGATGACATAAGACAAAACTTAGATAAAAATCATATAACGTTTCTGGTGCTCCTTGATTTCTCCAAGGCATTTGACACCGTCAATCCCGCAATACTATGCAATAAGCTTACAAGTATATACAACTTCTCTTCTTCCGCTGTTCGTTTAATATCCTCTTATCTTATTGGTCGTCAGCAGGCAGTGTTTGTGAAAAATAGAATGTCGGACTTTCTTCCCATAACATGCGGAGTTCCCCAAGGTTCCATCCTAGGACCCCTACTCTTTTCCCTATATGTTAATGAGTTGCCTTCCATCGTCACTAACTCCTATGTTGAAATGTATGCTGACGATACTCAGCTACACATGAGCTGTTCACCTGACACAATTGATCACTGCGTCAGTTGCATAAATTCCGATTTGAATAAAATCTCTAATTGGTCGCAACAGAATTCGCTTGTGATAAACCCTAAGAAGTCTAAATGTATTGTCATATCAAGGAAAACCTTAAGCACAGCATTCTTTCCACCTATCTGCCTTGATGGAGATCCGATCGAGTATGTTGACACCGCTAAAAATTTGGGTATGGTATTTAATAAAACTTTAACGTGGAGTGATCATGTTAACTTAACAGTTGGCAAAGTTTATGGTATTCTTCGTTCTCTTTGGACGACTCAATACTTTACTCCCATGAAAACGCGGGTCCTGTTAGCTAAGACCTTAATTATACCAGTTTTAACATACGGTTGCGAAGTTTTTGGAAAGTGCGACTCGATTAGTTGCCGGAAACTTAATGTCGCCTATAACAACACTGCTCGATATATCTTCGGTCTTCGAAGATACGACCACATTTCACTTTTTTCCTACCGGATCTGTAATATCTCGTTTGACAGACTTTTACAATACCGTACCATATTAATATTGCATAATATAATTAATACACGTCAACCCCGCAATCTTTTTAACCGATTAACGTTTTGTGCATCTATCAGGACTAGACTAATTTTATCCCCGCGCTATTCTTGTTTAACGTCTGAACGTCAATTTTTTGTTAATGCCACTAGACTCTGGAACTCCCTACCGCGCCAAATCAGAGAAATAAGACTGAAAAAGAGATTTTCAATTGAATTAAGATCTTTCTTGTCTACCAATTAATATAATTTCTTATTTGTAATTTTTAAATTTTTGTAATTTTTTTTTTCTTTTTTTAAATTTTTTGTAACTTGTTTTAAATATTTATCATGTAACAAATTCTAATTGTGTTTGTGAATTTGTATTAGCAGTTCATATTCTTATATTTTTAAATACTATAATTTATGTTTAATGGTAGTTTTTGTTTTTTGTAAATCTATAAATTAGCTTATCACTATTTTAAAAGATATAAAATATCTTACTGTGTAAGCCTTCAAATATCTACTTAAATAAATAAACTGTCACACTTTATTCACAATCCACAAACCCCCGAATGAAAAATTCGTTCGAACTTAACCTTTAAAAATGAAACTGATACGCGGGTATCTGCGAAAAAAAAAGTTTTCGTGTGAATGAAGTGTCAGAAACTACGAATATTCTCGTGTTCGCAGTTCGCAGTTCGCTCTCATGTGAATAGTCCTTAAAAGCACACATTTCCTTTTTTATGTAGAATTATATTTTCGTTCACTAGTAATGTTATAAAGAGTAAATACGTTAACGTGCTATGACCACTGTAAGTATTAGGTAAGGTACCTTGTGTGCATTATTATAACCAGAGACAATACTATTGTAACCGTGTAATGTCTCTTGACATGGCTGATGTCATTTATCTAATCTTTGAACCGTTTAGTTTCGTTAATTTTTTTTTTTTTGTGCCTTGAATAATAAATACCGGTGTTTGTCTAAGATAAGTATATAACGCAATGTATAACACTGAACTCTGTTATAATTTTATGGGAAATTTTAATTTCAAATTCAAATTCGAATTTATTGAGGCTTTTTAAACGAAATCTTTCTGTCGAAATGATAGACTTTCAAAACTAAAGAGTTTAAAAGAACCACTGACGTAGGTATACGATGAGATAGTCAACAATTGTTCGACTGAATTCACAGTTGACATTTTTGTCGTATGCCTTTGGGGTAGTAAAGTGACGGTAACGAGTTCAGTGGAAATCTACTATACACCAGACCTTTGAATGTGTCTCATAATATACATATTTTAAATTTTGACATTTGATAAACTGAATCATTTAGTAAGTACCAGGGCTGTCGTTTAATAATTTCAATTGGGAGTATAATAGAATTTGTTTGGGGAGTATAGAGGAGTACAAATCAAAAATCAAGATATTAATTTTTAAATTAAATCATAATGGGAAGTTACTCTATTGATCAGCACGTCCAAATGATAAAACTTTACCATCAAAATGTCGTCAGTGCATTATGTTTCTTTTCACGAGTTGTACCCAAAGTCGACTCATTAATGTTTGGTGGCTTAATTCGAAACCGTTTGGTAAATAATCAGCCAAAAATTGGGCCACCAAAAAAAAAAACGGACACGAAACAAAAGTGAGTGGAGCATCCAGAAAGTAAAATTTGTTTTACAATGTACTACGTGAAGAAATGTCAAGGCCGATCCGAAATTAAAGGTACGGTAGTAAGGCCGACGAAAAAGGAGTATAAAATACTCCTATTTAGTGCTTTCGGCAGCGATGGTAAGTACCTAATGAACGGGTCTATTTTTTTTTTTTTTTTTTTTTTCAGACCAGACATTTGGCATTTACTAAAGATCCAATGAGTCCCGTCATTTCGCTTTCATTGGGGACGTTCAAGTATCTAGTTTAGTAAGTCTTACAGCTGCCTGACTAGATGTATCTCTGTCTCGGTTTTGATTGGCTGAAATCGGGTATATGAGCAGCTGTTTTAGTTGACGTTTATGGAGGGGTAGCCGACGACTCTAGTCAAGAAATTCGTGACTGAGTACTAAGTTGACAGTTTGGGTATGTGGCTGACGTAGAAAAAGTGACGTTCCCGATCAATAGTTTTTGCGTTCAGGTAACATCTTATCCAGACGAATCTAGTCGATTTAAGATAACTAGATTCTTGAATGTGCCCATTGATTCATGCGTATCCCCATAACCGACTGAGCATGATATTCCGATGCTGCCAAATTCATCGATTTAAGGCAGTGCAAAAATGTTAAAAAACACTGAGCGAAAATGTTCTTCAAAGCGATTGTGATTTTTAAAGAATTTAGTAAGTTCCTTCTCAAGGAGCATGTACTTTGTTCGTATAGCTCATTTTAAGCTCCATCAAAATTTAGTAAGTTCCTTCTCAAGGAGCACGTACTCTTTTCGTATAGTTCATTTTAAGCTCCATCAAAATTTATTAAAACAACCCTGGAAAATTTGAAAGACATTTCGATTTCAGTATGCATTCACATAATCCTCCTCTGAGTGTTCCCATTTTGTTCTTCCGCTTGTGGAAGTTTTGTTCGTTGACGAACCACCACAAACTCTTTACAGGCATTTGTCACTTCGTAAACCATCTGCCAGGAAACCTTTTTTAATAAAGAATTCACCGGCTAAGGAAGTTGTCTTCCACGGACCCCGAAGCGAGTAAAATTCCAAATTGGCTTAATTACCGAGGGTGTTGAAGTTGACAATAGGTGTCGCTCTTAGCTTTTGTTGGGAAGCAGCTACATTTTAAAATCTCGCATCAATATCAGCGACATCTATGGAGGTAATACGAAAACGTATTCTCATTCAAAGTTGATGTATAAACATACGCCTTATCCTTCATATATTTACAAGTTTTCCAGTCCAAAAAAAACAGATAGAATTAGGCTTATTTTGCGCATGGTTTTATATAACGGGTAAAGATGCACCTATATAAATGTTGAAACTCATAAAAATCCCCTTGGAATAGACAAGTTAAATATACGAACCTCATATTGGACTATGACAGAAATCAACTACTGTCACCTATTCTACGTATCGATGACTCAGTTATATTATTTCATCGTTCATCGAAACTAACATACCAACAGGAAAGTATTTGCAAAGAAAGTATTTACTTCAGGAAGAGAAAACTTCAGTCGAATTTTATGGGCTTAAGCTAGAGTACGGAAGAAAATTAATTTAAGTTCTGCGAAACTTCTAAAGCGCGCTACTCATCCCTTTGTGGTAACAGCATTTAAGACACCGATAAAATCGCATTTCAGCTTAAGCTGGATTACACGCACATAATTATGGTTCGGTTTTCCATTTAGCATACCGTCTCTGCACAATTTTCTGTGAATTTTACATAAATACTCGCACCTCGAACGAATTCTTAAAAAAAAACTCGACAAGAAGTACACATCGCATAAAAGTGTATACTCACTCATTACAGTGTCTACTTAATCAAATTCGCAAAGAATTCGTCCTAAATAAATGGCCAAATAGAATAGTTCTCCTTTTCGCTCCTCCTAAGGCCTGAGTATCATTCTGCGAATGAATCCCCAACGCAAGGCACTTCTTTTAGTGTTTCAAAACTAAAAGAATTCTAAATCCATACCTCAAAGCATTCTCCTAATCAGCCTCGCCACACCTCTGCATCCTTCCCCGCCTCTGCGAGGACACCACAAATAGGCGTTCGTACATAGAATTTGGTGACATAAAGCATCGCTAGACTGTCGCGACAGTGTATGCGCTCCGCTGCGTTCTAAAATGCACACACATTCCACCGAATAGTTTAAGCGGGCCGGCCACAGTTTTTCTCGATTTTATTTTTTTTTTCTTTTTCTTTTATATCATTTCGCTGTCGTATTGTTGGACCAGATGTCTGGGGCCAATTTGGCCTCGGCTGGCATTCGGCTCAATTCAGTTGAACTGATGCGCGTATCTCAATCGCATAGAGTACGATGTGCTCCTCTCATTTTAAGCAAAGCACTTGCTGTGGACCAGACCCCTCTTCGCGGCCGGGTGTCGCCATCCTCCTCATGATTTGGCAAGTGATCTCGGTTGCTCTGGCAAATTTGCACCACAACCAAGCGCACCGAATACCACAAACAACAACAACAAAGGAATAAAAGTATTTTTATTGCGTAAATGTGCAGTGCACCAACAGCATCAACAGTGGATGCGGTTGTTTTTTTTTTTTTTGTGTATAGACATACAAATTTTTTTGAATGAATCGTTTGTGGGTCTTCTGGTGAATGAACGTCGCCGGTGCCGCAGCAGAGCAATTGTGGGCGCAAGGGGTGGCATATGCATGCACATGTGCTATGCAATTAGGACCTGGTCGAGTTGGATGGCAGGCACAGTCTTTGACGGTGAGCAGGAGGCTGTGGAAAATGATTAATATTTGAGGAAATATTTCAGAAAAGTCGGACTGCATTTTGGTGGGTTAATGAGGTTAGGCGTTGATGGGCATTTAGCGGATTATCGTTGGCTTGTGCTGAAGTGACCAACTGCCAGATTGTTTGCACGAGACTGTAACGATGACCGTTTTTAATTCGGAACCAGATGTACTAGCGACTGAGCTCACCCATGAAAATAAAATCGAAACTGTTTGTCGGATTTATGTACGCACAAGTTGTTGGGTATGTTTGTCTGCAGTTGGAAACTGTTAGCGTAGCTGGATGTAGGTATTTTTCTTCTTAGTGACACCCAGTCATGGGAAAAGTGGAATCTCCTCTAGACGGACAGCTACGTCCCAAATTGTCCGCTAAGGGAATGAAAACAAAAATAAACTGCAATAAAAATCCATATATACATATAGCCGTGCTGTAGTTTTAACATTGTTTGCTTCTTAGCCGAGGGTCATAGGTTCAATCAACAGCTAGGTACAGTAATAATCTGCCGCAAATCATACGAACAAAAAAACAAATAATATCACATAGTTTTCCACAACTCCACAAAAAAGAAAAGGGGATCCCTGTTGCGGTAGGATAATCGACCGGAGAGCGAGCCCGAATTGCCTTTCACTGGCTCTCAAAGGATGTTCTTCATCAATAAATAAATCAGTTCGACCTTCACCTGAAGTCGTAAATTGTACATCGATATACCTACTTGAAATGAAACAGCACTCCCCTATAGAAGATCTTTCTAAACGTCCTTTTCCACTTTCTGTCTGTTTAATTTTATTTTTGATAAATCAGCTCCTGAATTAAAGCTCAGCCCGCGTCATCATTTATCATCACCAGTAGTCAAATCTGTCAAAATTCTCCCACTAGATGTGCAAAGATAGTATACGGTATTCGAAGAATGAGATATCCTACGATGTAGGTAACGAAATGCACGTACGCAGTACGCACTAAAGATTGTAACTTTCGTTATGACACCCTTTGACGTCCATAGCCGACATAATTTCGTCATCGTTTTGCGTTAGTGCAGGGAAATGCTATAACCGTATACCTACATGTCGTACGTTAGATTTTCGCTTCAACGACCCCCCGACACACATTCACATGTGCTCCTATGTGGGAGCGTGATTTGCGTCAGCACAATGTAAGAATATGAGAGTTTTACGTATTGCCAACGATTAAGCCAACAGAAAGAAGGATTTGAACCCTTTTAAGTGGCCTTACTGCTAAAGTTCACTTAAAAATAAGATACTTGCCGCAACAGGTCCACTAAGAACCTTAGAACTGGCTTCTCACAAATATTTGCTTGCGTAAAAATTTGTTTAACATTTGAAACGAATGAAGCGTCGTTTATGCTTATTTTTAGATGCCGTAGTGAAAAAACCATTGAGATGTAATTGTCATTTTACGAGGATTGAACCTGAGACCCCTCGCTGTTTGATGAATATATTGAGTCGAAAAATGGATACTAAAGGGAGGACTAGTGTTAGTAGAGATGACCGGCATAGTAAGTCAGATGCAGAAAAAGAATGTCGGCACATTTTCGACACGAGTAGAACTTAAATCGCAATGAGTTATGAGCGAACGGCCTTAGTGAGTTTTACGTGTCAACCGACTCTTTAGTTTAAAGGACTCGAGAGGCAATTTAGTAACCGACCAAAAATGTTACTAGAGAAACAGATTAAGTATATTTTCAAGCCAGTATGACAGTATAAAACCTATCCAAATTTACCGTCAGTAAACACAATTCAAAGGAAGACGAAAGATTCATGATAAATAATGTGGGACAATGATGGCTGCATTGAGGTACTCCAGAGAACCACCTAATGGGGTCTGAAATTGTGGATATAACTTTGGCATTACGTTTAGATATTATTTAAAATGCCTTGTGAAGATCGACGAAAACCCCCTCGAGAGGACTGGAGTATTTGATATAACTACAAAAGATTGATGAGCCGAAATTGAGAAGGGCAATGCACCTATCGAGAACAACAGGGATAGGTAGCATAGTTTTTTGACAGAGTCGTGTAGGATCAGAAATAGGATTGTTATTTGGTGCGAATAGATGCATTAGAGAGATTGATAGAATTGAGAAAACCGAAAAACGATGGAGAACGCTCTCTGCTCCGTAAAGGTCGAAAACAATCTCACCGAGACCTTTGATGTCCAAAAAAGGTTTAGACAAGGCGACGCGCTGTCATGTGACTTCTTTAACATCATTCTTGAGAAAATTGTGCGAAACTCACAAGCCAACACCAGAGGCACAATTTTCCAAAAGTCTGTGCAACTGCTTGCATACGCTGACGACATTGACATTGTTGGCAGAACACAGAGAGCTGTCACTGGTGCGTTTGCAAATATTAGTACAGAAGCGGCAAAAATGGGTTTAGTGGTGAATGAGGGTAAAACTAAATATATGCTGTCAACAAGAAGGGACAAACAACATCGACGAATAGGACAGAACGTCACGATAGACAGCTATAACTTTGAGGTAGTTAGGGACTTTGTCTACTTTGGCTTCGCTATAAACTGTGACATTGACATCACATCAGAAATCAAGCGAAGAATCACACTTGCCAACCGCTGTTTCTTTGGCCTAAGACGGCAATTGATTAGTAAGGCCTTGTCAAGAAGCACTAAGGAGATTCTAAACAAGACTCTCGTCATCCCTGTCCTGCTCTATGGCGCAGAAGCATGGACCCTAGCAAAAATGGATGAGGATCTTCTTGGTCGCTTCGAACGTAAAATTCTTCGAGTGATTTTTGGTCCCGTTTGCGTTGACGGGATTTGGAGGAGAAGATTTAACAGCGAACTCTACGAGCTGTACAGCGACATCGACCTGGTCAGAAAAGTACGCATCAGTCGTCTAAGATGGCTGGGACATGTAGAGCGAATGGACACCAACGCTCCGGCCCGAAGAGTCTTCGATTCTAACCCGGAGGGACAACGCAGTAGAGGAAGACCTCGCCTTAGGTGGCGCGCGCAAGTGGAAGGGGAACTCAACCAACTTGGAGTGCGCAACTGGAGGCAGTTAGCCAAAGATCGCGCTAACTGGAGAGGCGTATTGGTTGAGGCCCTGGTTCAGACTGTAGCGCCACCTCAAGTAAGTAAGTAAGTAAGTAAGTAAGTAAAAGTAAACAACTTACACAGGTAGGTGATACAAATGTTAAAGTCTGACCGGGATCTAAGATGATTATTCCAGAGCTTGTTCTTTTATAAGAAACTCAACGTAGCTTTTTATTTTGCCATAGTGAAGGTAGTGAAGTCTTCTTTCTTGGTATAAAATTGGAATGGATATCGGGAGAAACTGTTCAAATTTGCGCTTGAAGAAGGTGAAATAGAAAGCGTTTCAATGAAGGAAGGTATGACCTGAGGAAAGACTCAAAATATTATGTACACCGTTCCATCGCGAGAGTCAAAGTCCCTTAAACAGATTTAGAACTAAAATGCAATAAAATAAACAAAATTATCTTTGTTTCCATGTATTACCGCTTTAATTAGTAACAGGAAAGACTCCCATTAATTATGGAACACAACGTCGTTCAAGTGGCTGCCTCAGCTGGCTTCGCAGTAGCCCGTTCTTTCACTCCAATTTTCCAAGACCTTGTTGATGTTTTCGGGCTGTAGCTCACAGATTGCTTGGATGATATTGGCCTAGGTGCTTGAATCGTTTCCAGATTATTGGCATAACTTATATCGGTCTTTCACGGAATTCCACAAAAAAAAAAAAAAAACCAAAAAAAAATACCATAGGGTCAAACCGCAGCTCCAAGACCGCCAAGATGACTGATAGCACGATTTGAGAATTTGGTAGGCAAAAAATCGATTTTGGCATGGGCTGTGTGGCATCGTGCATCAACCAGAGGTCGTCCAAGTCCATGTCTTCAATTTCGGTAAACATGGCTCTGTAACGCCCACCGTTGACCGGAACCTTGTTCCCAGACTCATTTTCGAAGAAAAATGGTCCAATGATGCCACCACTCCACAATCCGCACCAAACTGTCACTCTCTGAGGATGAATTGGCCTCTCGACAGTAGCGTGCGGGTTTTCCGAGCCCCAGATGCGGCATCTCTCGAAGCCTCCGAGATGAATGAGGTGAGTACTTCATCTCGGCAAAAAACGCACTGTTTGGGCTACACAGCACTCACTTTGGAAATAAGTTTTCAATATTTCCCAACGTTGTTCAAGCGAGAATGACTCATTTCGTTCCGCGGAGGTATGATACTAACTATACTGATTCTCTGTCAAGATTTCGAGCGGGAAACAGCTGTCAGTGTCAAAATAATCCATGATTGAAAAAGAAACCACTAAATGGCCCAACCTGTAGGTATGTATATACATAAGTCTTTTAAGCTCAGCCTCTAAAACTTGACTGAATTTACTTGAAAACTTAAGGTAGCTTGGCTAACATTTTAAGAAAGATACGCACGATATGTTCACTCTGTGAGCCCAAGTGCTATAGGGTTTGAGTCTGCGGTAGAATAGCCAGACGAGGGATGGTAAAGACACCCCTCCATCCATCCATCCATAGTACGGACATCGCTCCTCTTTACAATGCAAGACTGCATGAAACTAATGATTCAGTTTGAGGCACTTTTCGTGATACCTAAAAATTAAAAAATCAGTTAAAGTAGCTTTACATATCTTTCTTTGAGTGATGCAACGTTGGAAATGCACGAAAGCTGAAGCTCAATTGTACATGTCTTCACGAAAGACCGACCGCAAGAAATATCTTCCTTGGATATTCGTTTCGAAAGGTATTACCAATGTTAACCGATCTTTTCATGCAATTGCAGTTAGTCTTTCGGTTTCGAGCGTGTTTGGTATCGCTGAATATCGGGGAGCTCAAAAGTTCTGGCACTTAGGACTCATCCCCCCATTTTCAATCATTTCTATAACAATCGCTCTAGAGCCATCGGCATCCGCATGCTTCCGTTGCATGATAACCAAATGCTAATCGCCTTTTGTCATCATCCATTTCTGAACCAGATACCTAGCATATTTCTGACCAATTGCCATTGATCATAAGACCGCAGTGTAACGGGGCCGCCTCCGCTGCAACTGAGAAAAGGAAATGTCAAGCATACCACACCGACACCAAAGGGACTCGTGAAAGGAAAACGAAAACGAAAACGAAAAAATCCGCAACTTTGCATCTTCACCGCCCTCAGATGTTCTCTTAGACTGCCATTAGATCCGTTCCTGCACTTGTGTGCCAGTGCCAGTGCCAGTGCCAGAGCAGCAAGAAGCAGTAGGTATCTCGAAAGCAAATTCGAAGCGATAAAAAAAAACCGAACTGCATTCCACCAAACCGAGCGAGAGATGTGATTATGCAGCTGGCCGGCCGAAAGCTGAGAGACCCACCAGCCACCATACCCAATACACAGCGCGCATCAGAATCGGAAAGTCGAATCCGAATTTTTGTTGACATGCGTCCAAAAATTAGCTCGTAAGAGTGCAACGCCTCGAGCAGGCAGCGCGATCTGTGCTGTGCACGCTTTTGGATGCGATATCTAGACATCGGTGGGGCAGGGCGATCGTAATTTGGCGCCGATGATCATGATGATTCTTTTAATCAAGAGCTCATTTGGATTGTTGGATCGCCGCCGCCGCCACCGCCTTGATTTGCATACAGATAGAGGTACACTCGCACTGTCTCACATGATCGTGTATAGTATGCAGTCAGCCATCGGCGAGCTATGCAAGGAATGATAGTGCACTCCACGAGTGATTGCGTTGCAATGTGCCAGAGCCGGTCGGTGGACGGTGGATTGCCATCGGGGATACAAAAACAGAAACAGAAACAGATAGAAGTGCGCACGTTGTCGTCGTCGTTGCATGGCTGTGTGCGCCAATGAAATCAAAAGTTTAGCCATTGGACATGGACGATGGACTTTGGATGCAGAACGACTTTCAGAATATATGCGGTCGCCGGTCCTCGGCTATAGAGTGTGATGGTATTTAGCACTCTTGGCGGGACGAATAGCAAAGTTCGTCCGTCAAATTGACGTGAGGGGCGCTTGCTTGCAAGAAGACGGTTGGTTTTAGTTTTATTGTCGTTTGTTTGGTGTCGGCTGTCTGATGTTTCGTGTTCAATTAAATTGTTTGGCTTTTCCTCTTTTGTAAATTAGATTGAGGAAAAGGATGATGCGCCGAATGATTTACGGTATCAAGTTGGTTTCTGCTGAATCTGTTTGAAATTTGTCAAACAATGTATCTGGATGGGCAGACGGCGCGCGCAGTTGAGAATGAAATGCTCAGTTTGTTGGGGTATTGTGATGACCGGATGTGAGTGGGTGTAATTAATGAGAGATGAACTGTGGAAGGTAGGTGTAGGGGCTTTTCGGTTTGTATATAAATTAAACAGTTATACAGTTCGTACAGTTTGTTGCTAATTATTTGCCTGCGTAGCCTGTCAATGCAAACGGATTCAAACATCCTTAGAGTATTTTTGGATGCCTTCATCAGCCTTTGCTGTAGGTGCCTATGTCCATGCTTCTGCAATATAGAGCAGGTCTGGTTTTAAGAGGATTGTATGAAAATAACTTACATCGAACTTAGTTTTCTTCCAGAATCGTGGAAGTAGCGACTGACATCCGATTTTTCTGAAGTGAAGTCGTTAATAGCGAAGCTAAGGAATAAAGGGTGGGCCATCATAGTGGTTTGTTTTTAAATCACAAGTTATTTTCACACTGACAGCTATTACCCGGTCGAAATCTTGACAGAAAATCAATATCATACCTCCGCGGAACGAAATTAGTTGCTTTACGCTTGATCAATGCATGGGAAATATGGGAAACTTATTTCCAAAGTGACAGCTGTGTAGCCCAAACAGTGCGTTTTTTGCCGAAATGAAGTACTCACCTCATTCATCTCGGAGGCTTCGAGAGATGCCGCATCTGGGGCTCGGAAAACCCGCACGTTACTGTCGAGAGGCCAATTCATCCTCAGAGAGTGACAGTTTGGTGCGGATTGTGGAGTGGTGGCATCATTGGACCATTTTTCTTCGAAAATGAGTCTGGGAACAAGTTTTCGGTCAACGGTGGTCGTTACAGAGCCATGTTTAGCCATTTTTAGTGAAATTGAAGACATGTATTTGGACGACCTCTGGTTCAAGCAGGATGGAGCGACATGCCACACAGTCTATGCCACAATCGATGTCTTGCGCACCAAATTCCCAAATCGTTTTATCAGCCATCTTGGCATTCTTGGAGCTGCGGCTTGACCGCCTTGGACTTTTTTTGTGGGGAACCATGAAGGACCGATGTTATGCCAACAATCCGGAGACGACAAGAAATCGGTGAGCTACAGCTCGAAGTCATCAACAAGGTCTTGGAAAATTGGAGTAACAGAACGGGCTACTGCGAAGCCAGCCACTTGAATGGGAATGTTCGCTCTCACTAATAAGGCCATAATAACGGGTGATTTTTTAAGAGGCTTAGAACTTTTTTTAAAAAAAAAACACAAAAAATTCGAAAAAATGAATGAAATATTTATTTGAATCGATAGTTTGAACCTTGCAATTTAATGTTTAAGGATAATTTCATGCAAATGTTGACCGCGGCTGCGTCTCAGGTAGTCCATCCGCTGAGTCCAATTTTGGCATACTCTTTCACACATATCGGCCGGTATCTCACGAATGAATGCATGGATGTTGGCTTCCAGTGCGTCAATCGAAGCGGGCTTGTCCATATACACATTAGCCTTGACATACCCCCACAAAAAATAATCTAATGGTGTCAAATCGCACGATCTAGGCGGCCAATTGACCGGCCCGAAACGTGAAATTAACTGTTCACCAAACTCGCCTCGCAATTGCGCCATTGTTTCGCGTGCTGTGTTGCATGTGGCACCGTCTTGTTGAAACCACATATCATGCAAGTCAAGAACTTCCATTTCGGGCAAAAAAAAGTTTGTTATCATCGCTCGGTAGCGTTCACCATTGACAGTAACGCTGCGATTCGCATCATCTTTGAAGAAATATGGCCCAATAATGCCGCCGGCCCATAAACCGCACCAAACAGTGGCTTTTTCGGGATGCATTGGTAGCTGTTGCAATGCTTCTGGCTGATCTTCACTCCAAATGCGGCAATTTTGCTTATTTACGTACCCATTCAACCAAAAATGAGCCTCATCGCTGAACACAATTTTTCGATAAAAAAGCGGATCCTCGGCCAGCTTTCCAAGAGCCCATTCACCAAAAATTCGGCGTTGTGGTAGGTCGGCTGGCTTTAGTTCTTGCACAAGCTGTATCTTAAAAGGCTTTAAGCACAAATCCTTCCGCAAAATTTTCCACGTAGTGCTGTAACAAAGGCCTAACTGCTGGGAACGGCGCCGAATCGACATTTCGCGGTCTTCTGTCACACTAGCTGATACGGCCGCAACATTTTCTTCACTACGCACAGTACGTAAACGTGTTGGTGGTTTAATGTCCAACAAAGTAAATTTGGTGCGAAATTTGGTCACAATCTTTCGAATAGACTGCTCAGAAGGTCGAGAATGCCGATCATAAAATGGAAGCAGCGCGCGATGAACATTTCGAACCGAGCACGAATTTTGATAGTAAAATTCAATAATTTGCAAGCGTTGTTCATTTGTAAGACGATCCATGGTTAAATTGCAAACCAAACTGAAGCTGTTTGACAGTGACACAAGGTATTAAACACACGTCAGCTGTCAAAACCAGTGTTGCCAAAACCAAACCAGCTAAAAAATCACCCTTATATGGAAATTTTTTTTTTTTTTTTAATTTTATTGTATTTTTAAAAAGAAACGTGTATTTGGCCCACTATATACATGTGGATAGGCAAAGTCCCTATTCGAATCATCGATGTGAAGTGACCCTTCTTGTTGGCAGCATATTATACCTAGATACTTGGTTTTTACTGTCCCAATATTTTCAGACGCAGTAGAGACACTTTCCCAATAATGTTAACTACGGCAGATTTTTCAAGGTATCTGTTAAACTGAACTTTGAAAAATTGCACCCGTGGTTTTGACTTGTGTTCGAACAGTTTTCGCAAGTATTCCGTAAAAAAAAGAACACAGAGAGCCTTACCTTGCTTAGTTTTTACTTCGTCTCTCGGTGAGATTGTTTCCTAACCATCAAAAAGCCTGAGAGAGTTATCGAAGTTTGATATTCTTTCCAATAGCTCGTGAAATGATGTAGTGCCCTGACCCCCAGGGCTAATTCTATGAAAAGGTGAAAAGGTGAAACCAAACGTCAACATTTTTGATACGAATAATTTCTTTTCACAGCCCCATTTGCAAGTGAATGTTTAAAGTGAGAGTTTGAAAATAGACAACCCTCTTTCATACAACACAGTGTGCGATATTGAATTCACCACGATATTTTCAACCATCAGTACCGCAGAATTCAACTTTCGCATAACATACCTTGCCGTGTCTATAGGTACTTAAGGAAATTAAAATACACATACGCCGACTTCTGTATCTGTGGGCATTTGGGTTTTATAATTATTGACTTCGATTCCGCGATCTGCCACAGCATATACCTACCCTCGATAGGACATTTTATCCGACCAGCAACAATGAATGATAATTTTTAACTACAAATCCCCTAATTAACATTTTTTGAATTATAGTTCAAACGAAAAGCGCTTGATTGGGTAGCTCAACTATACTTCTATCGACTAGACTGGCTTACATAGGTGGCCGCCCGATTGGACATTTCACTCACGTATGTGCCTCGAAATTTATTTCCCTTGCTCTGCCGCAAAAGCACCGCGCACATGAATTCGTCGATAGATTTCCAAAAACAAAAATACCACACGGGTACACCGCACCGCCTCCACCCGTTTCCAAATTCGATGCCGACAAAAACCGATCTCCATCTTTCCATCACATAACGATGTTATCTTCTGTTAACATTGCGTCGATACACAAGATCGATTGACAAGTAGCCATACAAACAGGATTCATTCAGAGAGCTACCGTCTCGTGCGATGGGGGACCTTTTGTTTTTTACCGCATCATAAACCGCATATACTGGCAATCTTTTATCGAAATCGATGAGACTTACCAAGGAAGATGGCTATCCATCGGTCGATGATCGGTGATCGGCGATCGATCATCGATTCTTTTGGATGTGCGCGCGATCTGGATCTCGAATCGATCGTCATGCGTGCCCTGCCTGCCTGATTCGCTGCGCAGCGCATATGACAACAATAATAATAACAATAAATATTAATTGGTGGACAGAGCTGGAGCCCGGCAGGGGCGAGAGGCCAATTTTCGGGCTCCCGCTCCATAGTCCATTTTTGGGATCAGCCAGGCAGAAAGAGAGTGGTGGGCGCGCATGTACGAATCGATGTTGAGCACACATATTTTTATTGCGAACACATGTTTATGAATTTCAAGCAGCTCCCTCCGGTTAGCCACTGCCATTGTGGCAGGCCACAACAAGGAGGCGTATGGGTACATTGTACTCGTACGCCTCTCACATGTGACTGAGCGATCGCGGCAAGTTATGAAATGTTTGCTGTTCTCTGAATTAATCTCGCGTAATGCTACGCATTCGGATTTCTACCTGTCACTTGGAATATTTTCAATCATCTTAGGGGGTGGCCGGCGGAGGCGATGGAGGAGAACCATATGCGCGCTTGTGCGAAATTTATGTACGTAAAGTCCAAATGAACTTCGGGTTGTTGAGTTTTTTTTATTTTTTTCTTAAATAACACAGCCATCATTCAACTTCGTCATAACCATCATCATCGTTCCCATCATCATCATCGCGTAGTCGTCGTCGTCATCGTCATCATACATGTCGACGACGTCGACGTCTCAGCGGTTGTCATATTGTGGTCATCGTTTTGATCTACCATACCGTATAGATATGCCCCCAGCAGCAGGACAGTAGGAGCAGCCACAGCCCATTAGGGATTTTCGACTTTAAGTCATCACGCGTTCCTGATGGACTTCTAATGAGCTTGTCTTTATGGAATTATTAGCGCCATTTATTTTTTTTGCCAGCGCCAGCACCCCTTTTCTGTGGGTATTTATTGAATAAATAATAAATTATATTGTTGTCAATCAATTGCCAGTTGCTGCTGCTGTTGCCGCCGCTGATGGGAGGCTTTTTGCTGTCCTCATTTTGATAGCAATTTTGTTCTGGGAGTTTTTCTTTTGCGATTAGTAGGAGTCGCGCTGTAATAAGAGTTTGCTGAGTGATTGATATGTATTTTCGTGGGATGTTTTGCTAGGAGGGATGTGTTACGAATTGATACATCAGCGGGAAAGGCTTTCCATTTTGAGAGGTATGGATAGGATATAGCTCTATGTATCTAGCCAGTCGATTTATTTGTCGTTCCCAAACAGGTTTAACAAATCGGGGCCAAAAAAAAAAAATCGAAAATTCCTAACCCCAAAATCACAAGAGAAAAACTTCCAGATAATCAAAGAAAAATACCCCCAAAAACACCACAAAAACTGTCCAAAACTTGTCCTGAAATAAAACAAAAAACGTTCATCAAAACATTACTCTAAATCAACAACAAGGTTCTGAAAAGCGACCCCAAAATCAGGTTGGAAAGGGCAGAGAATGACTTCTTGGATATAGGTAGGCTACTGCTCCCCGAGAAGTAGTTTAAGAAAATTTCCTTATACCCTATTCACACATAACACCGAAAACCGCATTTTCGTCAAAAAGTTTACGAAAACTCGTCGATGCATTCTAACCGAACACCAACTACTTTTCATTTGACGTTTCAATCACATGTGAGACACAAGTCGTGAAACTTCTGAGTAAACTATTGTGGTGTGGAATGTAGCGTTGAACCTAAAATGGTGAAATTAAAACAACCAATTAGTCACCAAACAAGTTCCACTTCCAGTGCTAATTGGAAACTCGAATCTGACAAATCTCAATGTCATCTGTCAAGTGTAACTCACCACACTTAGCTAATTCTGTAGCCATCCAGAATAGTTGGAATCTTGGAATACACTAGAATATTTGCGATAGGTTTTTTTTTTTTTTTTTTTTTTTTTTTTTTACCGAGGGTAGGTGAAAATCTTCCAAAGACACTATGAGAATAGCAAGCGCGTGAATTAAAACACTTGTTTCTTACTTTTAAAATTAAACAATATTTATTTGGAACTATGTCCTTTATTATTGAAATACTTTTTACTAATTCTAAAAGGAGCTTAAGGCTACTATGTAGTTACAATAAGACTGTTGATAAATTCATCATACAGTCGTATTTATATACTTTTCTTATCTATCTACAAGGAGACCCAAGCGTACAATCGTCTTGCTTGATAATGAAGAAGAGATAATATTCCAACATTGTATACAAACGATATTATCTCTTTTACATATGTTATCATTGTAGCGTTGTGTGCAAGACTGTACTAGAGACTAAAGATATCATTGAATACAAATAATGTTATCTTTTTTCTCAATATGTTTTGCTATGGATACTTAACTCGTGCTCATAGTAGTGTCAGATTTTTACTGACTAAAAACACCACCCTTCGAAGAATTGTTAGATACTGCAACTAAGATATAACTTATCAAGCAATTTTTCTATAACGAAATAACAACTTTTGACAGGCTACTTTCCAATGAAAGATCCTGCATGGTCCGCAATTTAGACGCGGTTAATCTTATCGTGCCAAGTCGAACGGTTTCGTTCTTTGTAGCCGGCGCAATAAATTGTTCTCGTCCAAAATTTGTCGGACTGTATTGTTGACATGTCCGATTAGTCGGTTTCTATGCTTTCTCGCGAAGCTTCTAGTTTCAGCTTCAATTGTTGGAATTCCGAGATCTCTGTGGATATCGTCGTTTCTAATATACCATGGTGCTTGTACAATTTCTCTAAGCACTTTATTTTGAAAAGTTTGTAGAATATTGGCATTTGTTTTCTTGGTACAACCCCAGAGTTGTATACCGTAGGTCCACACCGGCTTTAGCACTTGCTTGTATAGAATAGAAGCAGTTTGTTTTCGGTACTGAGCTGGGAATGTTTTCCGAGTAACCAGTACATTTCTCTATATTTGATATCGAGTTCTTTACGTTTCATTTTCACGTGCGAATTCCATTTCAGCTTTGCGTCGAGTGTCATTCCCAGGTATTTGGCCTCGTTTGCAAAGGGTATTCGGGCCAAGTTTAAAAAAATTGGCAAGTCATTTGTTTTCTTATACGTGAAATTCACGTGAACAGATTTAGTTTCGTTGAGGGCGATCCGCCAGTCCCTCGTCCATTCATTTACCTTATTCAGCGCGATTTGAAGTTTTGCAGTCGTTTCTTCAATTGTATTACCTACTGCTAGGATAGCGGTGTCATCGGCGAACGTAGCAAGAGTAGTGCCATCTTCTCTTGGTATATCGCGAGTATATAACAAATAGAGAAGGGGCCCAAGGACACTTCCTTGCGGCACGCCGGCCGAAATTTCCTTAAGCTCAGAGTATTCGTTTCCATGTCTAACACGGAAGAGTCTATTCCCGAGATATGATTCTAAAATATCATATAGGCGTACGGGAAGAACTTGTCGTAATTTAAATTTTAAGCCGTCATGCCACACCTTGTCAAAGGCTTGTGAGACGTCAAGGAATACGCTTGAGCATATCTTTTTTTCTTCAAATGCTTTCTCAATTACGTCAGTAATTCTATGCACTTGGTCAATCGTGGAATGCTTGGTTCTGAACCCAAACTGGTGGTCAGGAATAAGATTATTATATTCTATAACCGGTTGTAGGCGCGTTAGTAAAATTCTCTCGAAAACTTTGGATATAACTGGAAGAAGGGAAATTGGTCTATACGACTTTACTTCATTTGGCGGTTTTCCTGGTTTTAAAACCATTATGACCTCCGCAACTTTCCATTGGCTCGGCACGTGTTTTAGTCTGAGCGCGGCATTTATAATATGAAGAAGCTTAATTAATGCTTTTCTTGGTAGAACTTTGAGAACTTCTCCCGTGATCAAATCATAACCAGGAGCTTTCTTAGGTTTTAGGGATTCAATTTCACGTTTTAGTTCCCTTAGCGTTGCACTTGTGAGTACTAAATCGTCGGATAGTAATTCCGCCGCAATAACACTGTCGTGAATCGCCCGACCATCGTACGGTTTAAAGGTTTCTTCTAAATGGGCGGCAAAAACGTCCGCTTTTTCCTTATCTTTCCTTGCCCAATCATTTTGATTTATTTTAATTGGCGGCGCGGGGATTTTGGGCCTTTTGGTGCCTTTTACAGCTTTCCAAAGTGAATAGTTGGAATCTTTTTTCGCCGTTAAACTTTCAAGGTAAGAACCTATCGCACAATTTTTAAAGTCCTTAATAGCTGTCTTCAACAAATTGCACAAATAATTCAAATGTGTTTTATGTTGCGGGGCGCGACTCTGTTGCCATTTTTTACTCGCCTTCCTTTTTTCGTTGACCAATTCTTTTATTTCGGGAGGATATCGTAGACCGTATTTGGCCGGCGTTTTCCTTGGATTAGGCGTGTTATTCCAGGAAGCGATCTGTACTATCTCAACGAAGCGATCTACTTCAACCTCAAGTTGATAGGGTGTCGTAAGTGGAACGCTAAGTTCAACATTCTCTTCAATTTCGTTCCTAAAGCCTTCCCAGTTAGTCGTTCTACCAGTTAATCTCGCTGGCTGAAGGTTATTTACTACTTTTACGCTCAATGTTAAAATAACCGGTGAATGATCAGATGACAGATCAAAGCTCTCTTCAACTTTAATGTGGTTGGTAGATATTCCTTTTACGACGAAAAAATCGATCAGGTCAGGTATTTTTGAAGTATCAGTTGGCCAGTACGTCGGTTTGCCCGTCGAGTGGAAATCGCAACTGTACTCCATACCTGCCCCATAGAGCATTCTTCCTTTTCGCGAGATGTATCTAGAACCCCAGAACGTGTGTTTCGCATTAAAATCGCCGCCAATAATGAAGTTTGGTTTGAGCGATTTAAGCAAGTTAGTATAATCAGTTTTTACAAGCGCGGAACGCGGTGGACAGTAGATAGATGAAATTCTAAGAGTACGCTGACTATTTTTTACTCGAATCGTGCACAGTTGCATAGTTTCAAGCTCTATCTTCAGGTCTTCGTATTGTTCAATGCAGTCTTTAATAAACAATGACGATCCACCTCTCGCGTTTCCCGAAGGGTGACAAGCGTGGAAGTCATTATAGCCTTTTATTTTTAAGCTCGATCCCCTTTTCACATGAGTTTCAGAAATCAAGCAAATGTCAAGATCTTTCTCGCGTATGAATATTTCCAATTCGTCGAGTTTTTGCAAAAGTCCGTTTGCATTCCAAGTGCATATTTTTAACATTGGTTTTTCATTCATATTTTATTTGATGTACGCGTTTTCCGTGAATTATTCTCGAGCTTAACCAAGCGATCGAGAATAATTTTATTTATTTTGCTTTGTTCTTCAAGTTTCTGGAGAATAACTGAGAATACATGAGAAACAGGTTCCGGCGAAGTTTCAACGTTTTTTGCTCCTTCGGATGCCGCGGCCTGAGCGTAGGTCTGCACTCTGGCTGTCCGAGGGCCACTATTCGCCACTATTGGCTTTCCTGATTTTAACTTTTCAGTAGCGTTTCTTTTGACAACAGAGGTCGAGGGCTTTTCTGTTGTCTCTTTTTCTTTGACATTATTATGCTCTTGAAGCGGAGATTTTATATTGCCTACTACCTCCCGGGCGGTCTTACGCTTTGTCTTTGTTGGCGGCTTTGTTTTTATATTTTGTGGCTTAAGGAGCGCATCTCTCCGTTTTTGCAACTCTTTAGCTACTTCGCAACCTCTATAATTTGCCGGGTGCTTTCCATTACAGTTGGCACAGGTAGCGGCGGATTGTTTATTTGCTCCACAGTCTTGGGAGAAATGATTTCCGGCGCATTTCACACATCGCGGCTCTTTTTTGCAATACATTTGCGTATGATTAAATTCTTGGCAACGTTTGCACTGTGGAATTATTTTTAAATTTCTGCGCATGGGCTCGATTTTTACCACAATATTTAGTATTGTTTTAATTCGGTAGATATCTTCGATATTATCAGACCTATCGAAGGTAAGCATAAAGAGCGGAAGTTCACGCCTTACCAGGACATCCTTATCTTCTTCCGATTTCTGTTTCTCCTTCTTGATGATATTAACGGCATCAAGAATTTTAAAACCTTTGGCTTGAAGGTCGTTTATAACCTCTTCTTTTTTGCATGAGGGGTGGAGTCCCCTTGCTACAACACGATGTGGCCTTTCTGACTTTATTTCGAAAGTATACCACTGGATCTTTTCGGTATTTAGCTTTTGGGACACTGCCCGGTAGTCTTCGTGGTTATCGATGTTAATTTTCCACGCATTATTTCTCGAAAATGTTACCTTAAATTTCGATATTATCGTTCCTTTAAGGAGGCTGTTCAATTTATTATAATCCGTTACCCCAACGACGTTTATTGGAGGTGGTGCGCGAATATGCTTTCGGAGTTGTTTTTCTTGCGGTACTTTACGCGTTCGTTCTTTTAGGGGCTCGACTTCGGGCGAAGAACCGGCTCTCCTTTTCTTACTAGGTCTTTTCTTAGTTACCCAATTCGTTTCGCGTGCTAGCTCTTCTTCGTCGGTATGGTATTCCCGACTAGCTAGCCGTGGTGGAGTACATTCGCGTTCTTTCTGCAAATGGGTGTTCCTTAGAACCTTATTTTGTTCTTTTAACAGTTCTATCTCTTTCTTAAGATCTTGATAGAGTAGATCCATTTCATTAAGCTTGATTCGGAGTGCTTTATTTTCTTCCTCAAGACTTTTATCTTTCACTGAGTCCTGTTTTTCACGCGCTAGCGCTCCCGGCGGACTTCTTTTCCCGGCGTTATTCGATCTTGTTGGAGGAGATCGAGATACCCTTGTGCTTTTAATAAAAGGGTTTATGGATTGCAATAAGCGGCTCTCCCCAGAATCCGTAGAGCCGACCTCCGAAGAGGGTGGATTTTCCAGTAAAGCTGGACTGCCACCTGGGGTACTTAATCTTTTCGTTTTGTTCATTGCATTTTTTGTATACGCCATTTCGCTCGGTATACGGAGATTGGATTTTAGTCGCCTTTTACGACAGGCATGCCTACCTCGGGTATATTCTAACCCCTACCCGAAGGGGGCATTTGCGATAGGTGGCAGAGCGAATATAAAAGGGCATGTTTGAGAAAAAGGGAGGGACAGTTGATTTTTAAACTTAGTTGGAAATGCATTTGCATTCGAAAATGAGGCTAAGTGCCTTTCCCGGCTTATTGGTAAAGTACGAAATAGTAATCGGTTGTGAAGATAAATAAGTTTAAAGTAATACAGTGAATTCAGTGATTGGTTTAAAACGTTTAAGAATTGTTTTAAGTACCTAATATTGTTTTGCTACTTAATAATAAGTTATTTATTAGAATAAACTATAAAAGTGTAATAAATAAATGTGACTTTATTAGAAAAGTTAAACAGAATAGTGTTTTATCTTTTCGAATCCCAGCCAGAATGTAACACTATTTTGGTTACAAATTGCGATCATATTACATAATTAACAAATAAAATGAGTTCAGACTTCAGAGTTGTAGTAGAATTGTATAGAATAACACAAAGAAGGTGGTGGTTTGGTATCACCAAAGAGTAATGCCACAAGAAAATGTGTTGGTAGGGAAATTAGAAAGATATGCGTATATCTTGCCACCAATGAGGCCATGATTCAGTAATGACAAAACCCTGTGTAGATTAGAGAAAAACGCCATTGTAAGACATAAATAAAATCAAGAAAAATAAGGTCCATCTTTTAACTAATTTTAGAGCATTTAAAATAATATTAGCCCATCAATTAAGTGTGGAAATTGGAAAATGATTTTAAGTTGTGAGTAGTGGCATCTGTTCGGTCAGCTGTTCTGCTGAATTTACTGAATTTGCTAAATATTGCAACAGGTGTGTTTGTTATAACGATCCAACTATTAATTTTCGTAGAACGACTAAACCAAAGATGATACAAACAAGATGGTCAACTGAGAGCAGAAACGGTACCTACAAGCTGCCTGTCCTGCCTAGCATTTCCTAAGTATTCGTGCCTATACAAATCTAAAAAGCGCCATTGCTGCCGCACGCATACTATGCAGGGACCTAATGTCAAACGGGAAGCCAGTTTTTGGTGGGGACGACTGTGTTTTTAAAGTTTATGAAATTGTTAAAAAATTAATTAATATTCATTTGTCAATACATATCTAGCAAAAATCCATATCATGATATTAATCAAAGAAAAATGAACTTACCCAAGAAGTTGTATTTTATTTTAATTTATGTAGTTTTTCATTGTAACATTCCAAATAAATAAAAAAGACCCTCAGGCAAGCGAACTTGGTCAAAAGCTGTATGACTAAGACTTTTCATGAGATCAGGAAAGATAAATATATATTTGGCTATGGCTATATGTCATCTTAGACCTAACTATGCCGTCTTGAACTTGCGGTTGAACTTAATTTAAAAATATTTTTAAAAATTGTTTTACACTATCAATTTAAATTAAGTTTTTGTTACCAATAAATAAATGAATTGAATTTACTTTCTTTTCATCCCTATGAACTGTAAATATTTTTATTTTTCATTTTCAAGAAAGAGTATGTCAATTCGAGCACTATTCCCCTACGTAAAATGCATACTTGGACAATCTTATATGCAAGTAGGTTTGTATGATATGTACCTATTTATTAAACTCAATAAAAATTAATTTAATATTTTTTTCCGTTTATACCTACTAATGTACTAATAACAAATTTTTGTTTCGACTTAATATTTTCGTCTGTTTACAGTTGCGAAATTTGTATGGAAAGTATAGCCTTTCGAACTACTTTAAATTAAAAGTCGACACTAAAATTTTTTATTGGTAAGGCTCATTGTCTTTTTGCTATGATAATTATATACACTCGTATTTTTACGAATTTGCTTTCCGATATTAATATGTTTTCTTTTTAAATATGAATAGCATTTGCATTTTTAATTTTTTATATTATTTTTATTATTATTTTATTGTGGCAAGAAAATGCAATTTTTGAATACAATTTTAGGGATACAGAGATTTGGTCTGGTGCCCTACTACTAAAATATCTGTACAATTTTTACTAAATATAATATCACAGATTAATATTCAATTCGAAGGAAAAGCCACTTAAAACCTTCATTACTGCATTTTTAATGCTCCGAAGTATCATCATTTAACACTGTTAAGAGTATAACTACAGAATTTCTAATCGTATTTAAATTTTGTACAATAATGATGCTGAAAAACGAATTTAAAAACACCCACCAAGCCCAATAGAAATTTATGCAATGTGCGGGAATATTTTCTGAAATTCTGTTTGCCCCAGTGGATTTTGGGTTAAACTTGCATGTTGTTTATATTTTTGGAACAACCCCCAAGGTTTACATTTAGGCAGCTGCATGAAATCAGAATAAGTAAATCTATCTAAAAAAAACCATGCCAAACAATTTTTTTTTTACGATCAAATTCATTTAGAAACTGTTTGTTATTGAAATAGTGCCACGCCAACCGGCAGCCATTAATTACACATATAGACAGACAGGAAAAATAGGAGCGCGCGAGAGTGGGCTGATGTCATTCAAAATTTGCGAGGAAATCGGTTATAGGTGCATGGAAGTTGACCGTCTAATTCGGATAGTCCCTGGATTAAACTACTCGTTTTGAAAACTAAAATATGTATGAAAATTGAAAAATGTTCTGTTTTCGATGACATTTTTGAGTAGTGGTATTAAGGTCAATTTTTATGAGCGTGTTAGACCGAATTACCGCATTCGTGATTGAGTTTTGCGTGACTGAATTTGTTATGTAATTTGCATGTAAAGTCCACGCCACGACGTATTGCTCAATCAGGGATGGAGCCATTCGACACCTGATTGTTTAAAATTTAAAGTTTTAATTATCTTATGTAATAATTATTAGTGTCATTAAGTGGAGTGATTTACTGATTTACTTTTTGAGGTGGCAAACCCTAAATTAAGGTCCGGATTACTAGTCTAGTGTGGAGATAGCGGAAACTGTTTAGAGCCACTTGGTACTTAGAGTTTCTGTATAGCCACTTTTAATGCCGGTTTCCTCATTTTTATTACATTAAAAGTAAAACATGTTGAAAAGTCAGCTGCGTTAGTAGATAGTAGATAGTGCAGACATTTTTTAGTCTTATCCTATGAAGATGTTGGATAAAATATAAAATATACCAATTGCCTTGCTCAATGATTTTTCAGATGTTCTTCAGACGCAAGGGCGTGCGGTTGATAACTATACTCTGTCCAAGAAAAATTGTCAGTACAGGGAAGATAGGATGTTTGTCTCTCAGTCTGGTTGCAATGACTTACATAAATCGGTCCCTTTTTAAAGCTCTCACAGGGTTGCCGTAGTGTGTATGATAATTCGCAATAACTCAGAGAGCAATACTGTTAGGGCTACCATCTTCCAATTTAAAATAAAAATATTGCTGAACGAAATAAATTCCGTTTATCTTTTTAGTTTTGCTTTTCTAAAATACGCTTCTTTTAAAGGGTATCCCCAGTAAAATAAATCTTTCTTTTCTCTTTTCTAATTTTTTTAACTTCGTCTCCAAGAAATAATGTCACTTCTTTTCAACAACAAATTCTTTCGCTGACGTTTGACGAATTTAAGTCCGAGATCTATTATATGCGAAGTTGAGCTGCTTAAGTTTTGTTATATTTTCACTTTTTTGTACTTCCAATAATATCTTGTCTAGCGTTGGAAGGTCATTATTCATAAAAAACTGATGGACTATCCGCCTAATCGCACATTTGCCCAAATCATCCACCTTGCTCTTGATACCAGAATTATTTTTCTTCTTTGGTGGTGAATTGTGGCCTTGCTTTTTCCCTTAAAAGCCTGTATAAAGTTTGTTCCGTAACAGGAAAAACAGTAGCCGCATTTCCTACTGCTTCCGATTTACTTTTAAAAAGGCCATAGAATTTTTCAGTTGCATCAACAATTTGTTGTTTCTTTTCTACACTTAGATCCTTTGAATACTTTGTAGCCGTGTTTCTGTTTATTCATATGCACAATAAAGTTAACCACTTGCTTAGATGTACTATCCGCTATTGAGATAACAACCATTGTTTCCGCCTTATATTCACAAACAGGCAATTAGAAAAAAATATATAACCACGACGCAATGTCATATACCTAAACAGATGGTAAAAGGACTGCACAGGTGCAGCTCTACATACATTTTTTTAATATAGACATATATACCTAGATTACATATTTGTTAAAAAATTACTACCCGTCAATGCAGAACTTCGCGAAAACAGTATCGAAAAAAGGATCCTAAAATCCTTTCAAGGCATTTGCTTTACTGGAGAGGAGTGACCGGATGTGGTAAAACCCAACGACCGGAAATAAACAGTATAGGTCTACCTGCTTCATCATTTTGATATTTCAGTGTGAAAAATATGCTCTACAAAGTGAAATATGAATCTATACCTACCAAAACATGCAGAAATATGCCCTTGCCCTAACGAATAAGGCTGAAAATTTGTACTTAGTTTTCTATATTACAATATTTAATCAAATTTTATCCCAAAAAATACCATGCTTTTGCATGAATCCGGTTGAGTTGCCCTAGTAATCTCTTTTAATTTATCGCAATATCTCTACAACGCACATATGATCACTTGTTGCGTTAATGAAATGAATGCATTAAAACACCTCACGAATAAACCTTATTTCTAAAAGACAACATTAAAAAATATATTTTAACTGAATATTATTGGATCTTTCAGAAATACAAACGACACTAAAACCGAATGGCAGCACCCCACATAATATGCCGCTCTCAAAAGCTCCAAAAAGCACCAAAACCGAAAGTTCTTTGACAGAATTCAAAGAAAAACCCTTAATGATATGCTAACATTGACATATGGTAACACTTCTCTGATGTGCTTCACTCACTCACTGTCACACAGCTTATTTTGGTTGATGATAATAGCAAGCGAACGCAAGACGATCGTGCTCATTCTGCTCGCGGCTGTGTGGCAGACTGGTTGTGGTGGGATGTATGCGAATTTCAGGGAAATAACAACAAAAAAATTCTTCGGAATGCCAGTGTTTTCGTTTTTATTTCAGTGGCAAATCTTGTGTTTGAATGCCGTGAGAGTAGCTACAGGCACCACTGGTAGAAAAAAGAGCTTCCCATAAAGCCTGTACTGACAATTTTTCTTGGACAGAGTATAATTTTAAGCAACCTGCAATTTATGAAGACTTAATAAAGAAATTCCAAGAGGACAGGAGGTATGACTTAAAAGTCTGACATAATTCACTCTCGTGGAGACGCGGTGTTAACGACAGTTGGGAAGATAAAAGTGGTGCCAAATTTGATTTAAATTTGGAGCGAATTACATTTTTTAAAGTTGAAATTACACTTTGCTGCAAGTGCGAAATATTTTAGATTTTTAAAAAAATAGGAGTACGAATGTGAAAGGGGGAGTACGGAGGTGTTGAAAGTAGTACAATACTCTTATGGGATTACTTTCGGCTTTCGTCAACACTGGTAGCAATTGTTTGCAAAACAACCACAAATTATCAAATGAATTTATTTTCAAATATTTTTGAAATGTCAGAAGCTGGAAAATGTAATTTGAATACATTTTTAATGCATTTTTTTTTATCGGGAAATTTCGTTGTAAGTTTTCGTACTGCTGTTTTTTTATTTTAAAAGCTAAAAAACTTAAAAGTCAAAAGTTAAAAAAAAAAATAGTGCCATACCGACTTAAAGGCACAAGTTGAACTCAGGTCCTAGGAATAACAATTTGCGTTTCACGAGTTAAAGTCTCAAACAAAATTTTACTAAAATACGCCACTTTATACATACATATATATAGATTTCGAGTGATATTCAATTCAAATCAGACCACCATTGTCGGGTCTCTTTTCGTTTCTCTACCACTATAAATCTTATCCAGAGAGATTTTCTTGATTTCTCCCAGAGTTCTTCCCTGGACTCGATTCCTAGTATTAACGCCAGCATAATGTTTATGTGAGATCTGTTTCATCGATTGGTGTCCCAAGATCCTCACTCTTCTGCCAGCCAACGCCGGACATTGACACCGTATATGTGCCGCTGTCGCAGATTCCTCATAGTTTACAGGTATCATCCTCTCTAAAACCCATCTTCCTTAAGACCCGAAATTACCATGTCCTGTTGACAAAGTCACCATTTCAATGTTCCTCGACTCATGCTTAGAACCCTTCTTTGAGTGGAGCAGTTTGGTCACTTAATTGCCATTTTAGCCTGTCTTGTCATTGTTCCACGGTTAAACACCTTCTCTGGTATTCTGCCGTGATCCACCAATTAAAGAGATAGGTTTTGATCGCAGCAACTTTTCAGTTGACACCTGTTTTGCAAGGGAGTCCGCCTTTTCGTTGCCTTCGATCCCTATGTGTCCTCGTACCCAAGTCAGTGTTACTTCATTTTTAGATGAACACTTATTGAGCTTAAGTACACATTCCAGTGCCAATGATGTTGTGATGTTTGTTTGTTCCATGCATCTGATCACCGCCTGATTGTCCAGTGCTATAAGGATATTTCTTCCCTCCACCTGACTCTCAAGCAAGAAGTCCAACGCATGCAGCAATGCAATCATCTCAGGCTGGTATACAGAAGTGTAATTCCCGAGGCTAACGTGACGGGCTTGTTCCAGCTCTGCTGAATAGATACCGGCACCCGCTCCGTTATCCATCATGGATTCATCTGTGAAAATTACTATTTCATCACTCCTTTTTTCTGGAAGTAATCCGTTCTCAATACGAGGTTTGTGATTCCTTTCCATAATACGCACCCTTGTTATCTCAATCATAGGCATGTTCAGCTCCCTAATCTCGTTTTCGACAAGTTCCAGGATCTTCCTATTTCCATAGATGGTACCACGATTGTGCCATTTCCCATCTCGATGCAAACGAAGTGCCGCTAGGGCCGCTGTTTTCTTAATAAATAAGTCTAGCGGTAAGATCCCCAGGATCACTTCCAATGCGCATGTTGGTGTTGTCCTTATTGCACCTGTACCTCCTACACATGCTAAACGTTGTACCCTATCCAGGTGCTTCCTCACAGTTTTCTGGGAGGCTTTCGCCCACCATACAACCGAAGCGTAGGTAATAATGGGTCTAGTTATCATCGTATACATCCAGTATGCTGACCTAGGCGAGAGTCCCCACCTCTGTCCACATAGACGTTTGCACTGAAGTAGTACCATTTTTGCCTTCCTGACCTTCTCCTCAACATGGTAGTTCCAAGTAAGTCTAGTATCTATATAGACTCCGAGATACTTAACCTTCTTGGCCATTTTTAGTTCCGATCCGAAAAGTGTTGAGGGTCGAAATTCCAGATTTTACGCCACTTTAAATAACTAAAACAATTATTTTTCTCCCTTCTACCTGCTGCTGGAAAATTTCCCATCCATATCGCATACGTATAAAATGCCGCCATCGAAAAATCGCCAAAAATGCGTGCCATAAAAATTATGAAATTAATAACCGCCCCTCGAGGAGAATATTTCGCCTTGTAATTATTAAATAACTGCCCAAATGATAGCTCAATATGCCATCCAACCACCATCGTCGTTGTCGATGTCGCACTTTATTATGATGGCTGCTGCAACATCTTAATTGCACGCGTTTCATATTTCTGTCAAATTAATTATGAATTTCCGATGATTTACGACAGAGTCACATCAAGTCATCATCATCATCAACAAGCCATCACCAACACGCTACGTATAGTCCAAGTCCAAGTTATTGATATGTTAACATTTCGGGGCCGAAATTGTCACATGACATGGCTGATGCAATGGCAGTCTTACACGCAAGTCGTTCTCGCATCCCTATACCAATTTGACAGGCCTGGAGCGGAAGATGGAAATTCCTTATTAATTATTGCGCCATTCGAGATGCGCCATCAGAGATACGGAAAAATAATAATTAATTTTCGGCTGAGAATTAATTAGCACACATGGAATGTAACAAGGCACTGTCCGGTGTCCGTCTGCCAGTCGATGGGAATGAAAATCTCGGCAAATATTATATATGTACTCCACGTCCCCAGTCCACACATATGTACCTAGGTAGGTACTTTTGGGCGGTTTTTCTGTTTACAATGGGAGATGGGGCGCAAAAAAAAAAAAAAATGAATTCATTAATGTTTGCCTGGAATTTATGAAACCACAAATCATCTGTCGAGTCAAAACGATGAAAGGCGCTGCCAATTCAATTCATTGGCCGTCGACTAACATGTCTCCATCAATGGCGTCGTATCGCGTTGTCCTTCGATGCAAACATGACAAACATTCAAGAGAACGCTGCTGGGGCTGCCTGTGCCGAGTATCATTCGAGTTCGAACCGGCCACGTCATTAACATCGTGCACATACGTTAAATGCCCACGAATCGAATATTAAAAATTATAATCGATTATGCGAGTGGCGGTTCAAGTGGTTCATTCCTTCTTCCTTGGTGATATACAAGAAAAATTATGAAGAAACATTTATGTCGACATGTGTTGCAATCGTATAAGATCCATTGTATCCACAAGGGGAGCAGCACATCGGAGACAAAAACCATCTTTACAGGATACCGCGGCTCACTTGGCCAGCAGACGAAACGTATCCAAGAAGCTTATGATGACAGCCAACGCAGAACATGGAATCGTACAAATGTTTTCATGCACAATGCCGTGTCCTTTTTGTTGTGCTGGTGATACGCGAATTATTATTTTTTCTTTGTTATTATTTATGAGCATCGAGTTCATAATAATCGACGATGCGATTCCTGTTATCATCGGCGTTCGGTGGAGCCTGATGGACAAGGACAGACCGTTCGACTGGTAAATGAGTGAGTATAGTAGCGGTAAGTATGAGTACAGTAGATAACTATCAGGTGAAGTATTTGATAAAATAAATTGAAACGAAATTCCGCTGGGACTGGGCGAATTTTTGTCGGCTGTTGTAAAGGCTGTGCTCATATCCAGGGACTTGGTTTTTCAGGATCCGGTAAAGTTTACCGATCGACGCGTGTAGGACAACTTAATTTTTGAAATCTGTGGAAAATATCTGATAAAACCGACAGAGACATGAAGTTGCTTCGATTGACAGTGAGATTCGTCAAATTGTTGGGGGGGCACAGACAACTTCTTGCGCGTCCGATTGTAGGCAAACCTCGAGCCAGTAGGGACCAAATGTATGCGTCAACTTAGAATATATTTACAGAAATCCTGTCTGCAACATTTAATGGCAAGATCCAAATTGTTGGTGGTCTTGTAATGAAACGGCCCCGTTCGTCACACTTTCGTGGCCGCTACTTTACATTTTCTATGGCCACTGTCTGTCTTTGAAGTACACAGCCAGTCGCAGACACTCCACTGGCTGCTATTGCACCAATCGCTTGTGTCACATTGAGAAACAAACTTGCCTACATGTGATTTGTACCAATTTTGTGTACCAGATAAGGGTCCCGTTTAGAAAGTGACTTTGGTCCCTGTTCTGAACTTTGGCGGCTGAGTTCCCTAGTCTAGCCTTAGACACCCCGTCTTATTCCAGCATTCGTTTGATTGCTGTGGGCAACTGCGAATAGGTACTCTCCATGTTCGCCACTTGGACGTTGGAGCGGTCGGTCATTTTACGTGTACCTACAACTTGGTTGACCCCATTATGATATGGAGCGTAGAGACTTCCAAATCTCCTTGTGAATGTTTTATAGTGTGGTATAGCACCTTGGCAAAGGTTATCAGCATATACGTCATAGAATCCGTCATCTAGACTTTTTGTTTGTTATGAATGCATGTACCTTGAAGTATATCCCGACACAATGTAGGCGCGAATTATTTGTCCGTTTCTTGAGGTTTTAATTGGTTTAAATTTGGTTTTAAGACCGCCTAAAAACATCTTAACGTCGGAGTTTGGGGAGTTGTCATACGTCTCTTCAAACTTTTTTCGGATCATTCACTTCTGTGCGGCCATAAGTCCAAATCAGCGTAGTGCTTCAAAATTTAGACCTGAAGTCGAATGCGACCCAAATTACGGAAGCCTAAGACTTCTTACCATAGACACGTCCCCAAAGAACTACAACCATTCAAACTAGCATCCCTCTGCAAGCATTTCAAGTCGCCTTTCCCGAGAAAAAACTTCCCAATCCCTAAGTGCCTTGATAGATTTTTAAAAATTCGCCCAATTTTCCAACCACCAACCTATTCCGCACCTACACAACAACAGCAAAGAAGAATTTCATCAAATCCCAGCGTGGCTTTGTCGCAAATCTGTCTCGTACGCCCAACTCTCGTATACAGTTCACGTAGCCAGTAATTGCGCTCATGTAAAACCAAACTTGTAGCACTTCTCGGCCCGCAACAGACTGATGTCGCCGCCGCCTTGGCCCTCAAATAAAAGCCGACACCGAAATTAATTGCCATCACAATATGCAGCTTCTCTATAGATCTCCGGCCCATGTCGAACCGTCGTCGTCATCGTGTTTGCAGACACTTCAGGACATCCACAACTCCGTCAGATGCATGTATGTAGTCCAGAAGCATTCGCGTACACGTTTCTTATCCGCACAGTCACCTCTATACCTACCTACAGTGCAACTTATCAATATTCCTGAATTTGATACGTGAATGGTCAATGGAATGTGACTCGTTTTGCAGCAGTTTGCCAGTTCATGCGGTGGTAACCTTCACCATAAAGGTGTTCCACTCGCTAGCCCCATATATATCACCAAACAAAATACCAACAATCCCATAGTTTCCTTTGAAGTCCAAAGTATGTCCAGATCAATTACGCGGTTCTGGCAAAAACGGCAGCAGAACAAAAAAAAAAAAAAAAAAACACACGAAACGAAAAACACTACTCGAGCGTCGAGCCCAAAGAACAAGAACCCCCAGTCCCAGTCCCAGTCCCAGTATCCAGCCAGCGGACCGCATCGCCCGATGTGACAACAATACACCAGAGCCTACTGACTCGGTGGAACAAGCGACACAGCGCACAGAAGTCAATTTAGGGGGCAAAACGGTGAGTGAAAAACTATAAGAAAACCGATCGCTTCACCGATCGCGAGGACGATCGCGCATACGGTATAATAAGGTGGAAAATAAGAACGCGCTCCATAGGTACACAAATAATCTGTAACAAAGTGAGGATTGATCGGCCAGATTCGCAGCGCAGCGCGTAGGTTCGATTTATTGGCGGCGCGGTTTTGGCGTGTTGCTCCGTTTTCGCTTTTTCGCCAAAATCGACGCTTAATTTTCTGTCAGCTTTTCAGCAGAAAACGGCAACAAGAAGAAAACCAACGGCAGGAGCAAGAGCGAAAAAAAAAATGTAAAACTGCCATCAGCAACGATTGTTTATCGAATGATTGCTGGATACTGGCACTTTGCACCGCACTTCGGCGGCGCGCAGTGGAGCTTCAACTTGCGACAGATATCGACTATAAGTGGTGTATCCAGGCGAGGTCCTGTTTTTTTCCTCTCCTTTGTCGTGCTCACTGTGGGTTTATCTGATCGAAATTGGATATTGTAAGGTGACTCAGATGTTAACTTTGAGCTGGAATGTTGCCAGGATAAAAGTGACATGAGAAATGCTCCTGTCAAAGGATGTCCTACAAAGAAGGGTGACGAATGACGATATAAGACGTCAGTTCTGTGGAAGTGTAGATGAAGATAGGGCTGATGATCGAGCTTGGGTCACATTATGTGAATTTTGTCGGTAGTTTGATAGTAGTTGGTATAGAACCTCCTTGAAAAGATAGGCAGCTGTGAGTTGTTATATTTTTTTGTAAAGACGCGATCCGGTCGGCTGAGAGTTTTCCATGGATCTACAAAAACTTGAGTAAAAGAACCCCTATTGTAAGAATCGCAGGGCAAGTAGGTGTATATCGAAGGAACGACCCTGACTTGACATTATACCTTTCACCTTCAAGCTCCTTTCATACAAATTGGTTGCAAAGACCAAACAAACCCTTATTTAGATCACTTTTGAGTAAGCTCGTCACTTTCTAGCTCTGTAAGAATTGCTTGGTGAAAGCCTATAAAAGAGAAAATTCAAGGGCTTTAAAGTGGTTAAGGTCCGCCAGCGCCAGGCTATATAAAAGAAATATAAAGAGGTTGCAGACTGTCTGCAGACCTGCGTTACAGTTCACGAAGCTTTTGGCATGACCATTAGGTGTAGAGGAGTAAAATCCAAAAGTACCTCCATGGCCGCTGATGGACAAGTACGCATTGCTTCAGCGATGCGGAAGACTTGACCAACTCTTGATTAAAAATGTCTCTTGTTGCCGGTAGATATATTCGTTTGGCCAAGGCTCCGTCTCCGTATGTGATCATTGCAGTCAAGGTTGCAGTTACAGATAGGCTTTTAAAAACCATAGGTTAGGTTAGGTTAGGTAAGGTGGAGTACTCCGATCTTGTGGATTTGATAAAGCTCATTATTTTGTCTATATGTGTACTGGAAAGCTCGTCTAGGTCTGTGCCTATTGTGTTGGAAACCTGGCCAGTGACATACGAAGTGGGTTGTGTCCTCAACAGCTTCCTCATCACCGCAGCCTCTACAAAGTTCTTCTTCCGCCAAGCGTAACTTCTTCATGTGATTCCGCAGAGTGTTGTGCCCCGTTAGGATTCCTACGAGGTTGGAAAGAGATTTTCTATACCCTTTCGTAGGAGGCTCTCGGTTCTGGCTTCATTGAAGGTTGGCCTAGCATTCTTATGACAGGTTTCTAGTGCGGTCCATTTTGCGTTTGCCTCTCTTGTGGCCTTAATCCCTGCTTCAAGCTTGAGTGAGCAAGGCGGGATATTCACAGAGTGATCAGCTTGTTCTGATACAGCTGTCGTACCTAGTCTAGCTAATTTGTCCGCTTTCTCGTTGCTAGGAATGCCTTCATGTCCCGAAACCCAGCATAGTAATACCTTATACTGAGTGCCAAGAACCCTTAGTTCTTCGCGACAGCATTTCACAAGCTTCGATTTTATTTCTACTGCAGTTAGTGATTTTATTGCGGCCTGGCTGTCGATAAAGAAGGAAATACCTTCAGGTGGTATTGCCCTTACCACAGACTCACGGGCTGCTATTGTCACTTTTTTGTTTAAATATCATAAAAGCGGATGAACTTTTAAAAAATTACCTATACATCTGTTCATCTCCGATATAGAGGAGCTTGTATACCAGACCTTTTGTTTTTGTTTGATGTTTTACTGCATCAGCAGGTAAGTTCATATCGGTCTTTAAAGATTAATTTTCCTTCCTACTGGTACTATGGCTATGACCAGTTTTTTAACAACAGTCTTGGGCTACTTTAAACTCCCTGCGTAAAGTCACTGAAGGTTTCCTCGAACTTTTTCTTGACATTCAGTAATGTCATCGGCATATGCCTGACAGTTGATTCATTAATTTCGAATGTCTCACTTAGGCCTCAGTTTTCAGTTAAAATTTCCCTGCGAAAATAATTACAATAACAACTAACCACAGATGGAACAGTAAAGAAATGAAATATTTCAGTGGGATGATGTGGAGTTTTTTTTTTTTTTTTGTAAAATTAACCGAGAAGTAGATCGGAAAAAGTTTTTCGTACGAAAAAATGAAGAAATTATTTTTCTGGAAAATTTAAAGATTATTTACCTACTTATTTTTTTTTTTTATAATCTGACATTATAATTCATAAGCAACATTTTAAGACCAAGATTAAGTTCAACCAGTTAGGTTTAAGTACCAAAAAAAACAAAATAAAATTTTTGAGGTTTTACGTATGGAAAGCGTTGCCGCAGAAAAATAAAAAAAAAGGACTTCAAAATAGCCCGAGCCGAAAAAGGGGTCTCCACATAAAATACTAATACAGCAAAAAAATAAATAAATAAATAGAGCAGTGTTCATTACGGAACACTTATTTTTATATTTTATATGCAGTCTTTTTCATTCAATTAGGAAAAAAATCTTACTTGAACATAAAAAGGGCCATTTTCCAAAGAGTGGGTGCCAAGGGTCCAGAGGCTCAAAAAGCGGCCAAAAGGCAAAGCTGCGTATATGTCTATAACTTATCTTACTTATCCATTAAAAGGGTCGCCGGTGTATGCTTAAGTGAACAATGAGTTGGTGATATTATTGACATTTTATTTAATATTGTTCTCCGCATTAAGGACGCTTTGAACTGCTCACTTTCGGTCGACATTTTTTTAAGAAAAAAGATCTCCCAGAACATCTCGAATAAATTTTGTAAAGCCTGACCCATTTTGTTAGCTTCAGCTGTCTAAACTGGCAACACTACCCAGTGTCTCAACTTAGCCCACAACTAACCAAAGTGGACAATCTCAAATTCACCGGGTGCTTAACTAAAAAAAAAAAACTCCTCCTCCAAAAGATGCAAACAGAGAGCGGCAAAAAAAAAAAAACACCACACACCTCACCGTCACCGACACAATTCAAAATATGCCAACAGCAGCCTTGGACAACGACAACGAACAACATTTTCGCAGAAAATACTCTTAGCGCCTTTTTCGTGTATCGGCTGCTGTAACTGCCGCAGCCGGCCACATCGACTGTCCGCATCCAGTCCCCGCCCTGCCGATGTTGCCCTTTTTAATGCGAAATAAATTTGGAGCGAGATTTCAATAAAAGGCCGTTTTTTGCGATTCTTCCCTGACTGTATGTGCCCCAAGTGTGTGAGGAGTTGGTCGCGTTTTGTGTGTTCCTCCGATGATGGGCCTCGCGAGGAACAGCATTTTAAAATTCTACAGACGGTCGTCCGCCTGAACTGGTGCGGCGACGACCGACGATATGGTGGGTTCACAACACATACCCACGGTATGGTGGCCGATGGAGCCTTCCCTGAAAGTGATTGCATTTCGGGAATGCGCTTAAAATTCTAATAAGCTGCTGGATTCCCAATTGTTGTGGCCGTCGCTGATATTGTTGTTAGCGGTGGTGCCCTGGTGTTCTGTTAGCCACTAGAACGTACGGTGGGAATTACCAACGATGCCACGACAACGGACGTGGCGATGATGATGAGGATGATAATGACGAGTTGGGGTCCCAAAAACGCTGCCTTGTCACCGCCAGTGGACCAAATTCGATCGAATACCAGAGCGTGGTTGACAGGACAGCTTTCGGTTTTTTTTTTTTTTTTCGGACAAACCTCAGATTGACTGCAGTGATAGGATGTCTGTATATAGGGAGAGTGCAATAAATTGGGGAGCAGTTTTTTTTTTATTTAGCAATAATTAATGTGTAATTAAGTATGAAGGGGATAGCATGAGGGTGTGGAGAGCAAGAGCGAGTGGGTCGTCTGGCAAAAGTTCTCGGTTATGGTGCGCTCTGCGGGAACGGACTGATTGGATGATAGATACATATCATTGCATCAATTACCACCGAGTTGTGGAGTGTGGTGCTCGGTTTTCGTCGCAGGAAATGCGAAAGCGACGGCGACATTTTAAATGAGAAGGGCGCCATTTAATGCACTTGCGCGTCGAGGGGTGGGGACACTTTATTTGGGAATTGGAATTGCTAATTGCGCACGGAATTGGGGATTTTATTATAAATTCCCACGGGTGGACACCGGCGAGGTGGATGGACTTTTGCTAGATCCACGACAGGCTCTTACCCGATAGGCGAAGCGAATGACTGTGGTGAATCCATTGACGTGGAGGATTGTTCATCGGAAACACATTTGACACTCGGACTTTTATCAGAAAAAGTGCAATTGTTCTGTTCATAGGTTGACGAATTTTTAAAGTGAAGGCTTAGAAAAATGGACGTTCCCTACCATGGGGGCATCATTGCCGCTGGAAAATTTAAAAAAGGGGGAAACAAGGGGCCCGAGCCGAAATAAGGGGCCAACACATGAAAAATTAAAAAGCTACAAAGACATTTATTTGTAACAAAAAACGTTTTTTTCATTACGAAATACTTCTTTTCATACACGGAAAAAAGTTTAAGATCAAATCAAGAAAAATAAGCACGGAATCACGAAAAGTTTGTCTCATTTTAGAGCTTAGCTCAGGATTTACTAATTCACGAATTTTTATTCGCAATTCTAGAAATTGTACAAAGTGAAGATATTGATCCTCAAAAGTCGTGAATCAACACTTCTCAGTGTGTCAATAATGCGATCGGGCATGAAATACATATTGACATAACCGATCGCAATTTGACAAAAATAGTTATCAATTTGATATCACTGTGGTTGTGAAACGCAAAAGAAAAAAATCGTTTTGGGGTTGATTTACTACTTCACTAGTTGCAATTTATGAATTCTTAATCGTAATCGTAAATTCTTAATCGTAAATTTACGAATTCTTAATCGTAAATTCCCACTTATTTTTATCAATTTGCAATTCATATTTTGCAATTTACGACTACTCTACGTCAATTTACGTTTTCAATTTACGTGTGCGAAATTATTATAAGATTTTTTTGATTCATCATTCAGTGGTGGTAAATTACGAAATATTTTTTGCAATTTGAGATTTAAAGTGGTGTTTGAGGAACTGACCTATTGGATTAGTGAATTGCGCCAAAAATGTCGCAAATCACTACAAATAAATGAAGCTCTAATTAATACTTCTAATCGTAATAATCAACAAACAAAATTTGATATTTTTCGCCGTTTTCAATGTCGAATTACGAATTTGTGTATCAATTCAAGACAAAATCGTTGTGATTTGCGAAAAAGATATAATTCGTGATTTGCAACTCAAATTGGTGACTATGCAGTTCTTTCCGTGTATATTTGCAGTATTTTCCGTTTAATAATTAATAAAATCGTACTTAAACTGCAAAGGGGCCATTTTGTTAATTCTTCGAAAAGTGCCGGCCAAGGGTTCTCAGGCTCAAAAATGGGCAAAGCGTCAACGCTACCTGGAGGTCGCTTCTATGTAGAGTTAATTCAAAAAACCAGAATTGGAAAGACTAAAAAATGAGGGATGCTAAACGCATCACTTCAAAACACGAGTCTTTCCTCACGGGATCCATGGAAGATATTTTAGAATGGGCTCATAACAAAAGCTATTGACTGTAAGACTTCTCACAGTTGCACGACTGGCTCCCAATTCGAAGGCGTTGTGATTGCTATAGATGTCGCTTTCGTTCACATAGAAATCTAAGCTAGGTAGTCGACTTTTAGGACACAAAAGTCGTGCGATGCAAAACAAACAAGTGCGGGCCTAGCCTAAGTCGCAAAGGCACAGCTACAAAACTATTTTTCAAAGGAAGATCCATATGGGCACTGACGAGTTTTATAATCTTTGGGACAGAATTATATGGAACTTTTCAATGTGAAACTTATGCCTGGGGTCTTCTGAGCTAAGGTTGGTAAGCCAAAGTTCTTCTGGCAAGAAAGGGAATCTAATCACGGAGGTGTAGGCATTCTCGGTTTCATTTCAGCAGATCCTAGGTGGATTTATATCATGTACAGAGGGCAACAAGAAAAGAAGAGGACCACTCCCGCAGTAACTGTCTAGCTCAACTACCTAAAGTATCGCAGAGGTTGTGGTATAGCTCACAAAGCTTTAAAACTTAAAACCTTTTGGGTCTAATGGTGTACAAGTTTAACGCTTTTTCTAAGCATTTGCATTTGCGGGTGGCCGTGGCGCAGTGATAGAGTGTTCGCTTGTTGAGTGGGAGGTTACGTGTTCAAATCCGAGCCAGTACCACGAAACATTTTTCACAAATAAAAAACTGCGAATAAGTTTAAGTGAATTATAAGCGAACACAAATATCAACAATTCTCCCCTAGCTATTAGGACGCCACTCGTGGAGAATATCCACTGCGCCACAAACTCTTTCCTATCCCTCTTTCTCTTCCTAAAAACTTGAATGCCGCGCTGTGCCCCGCATTATAAGGGTATTCATAACCCCTTGAGCGCGAGTAAAATTATAAAAAAAAAAGTTATCGGTAGATGGAAACGTGACTGAAGGCTAGACTTTATGCTCCATATAACCCGTCCGAAGAGGCGGCCCATGTCCCGCATACAAAATCCTATCCCACATACCATGCAATCATCTCAATCTCGAGCCGCTTTGTAACACATGGTCAATTAAGTGATACATAGGTTACATAGGTTAGGTCTGTTACCTAGAGCACTTAGGTGAAAGCCTGTATATTCTTTCAATTTTGTCTGTATACTACTTTAATGCATGTCGGCGGTCTTGACAATATTGGCTGCATAAATGGGACTGGGTATTAAAGCGGAAGCTGCCAAAATAGGTCGGGGAGTAGGTGTGGGCAAAAGGAATTTATATGCTGTCCACAGGGCCGGTACACAATATCGAAGAATTAGACAGAACATCACAATCGGCACTCGACAGCTATGTATGTTTATAACTTTGAGGTAGTCTGACAATATCATCACAGCAGAAATTCAACGGAGATTAGGTTTTGCCACTCGCTGGTTTGTTGGGGCTGATCAGCTGGCGAGTCGAGGAGAGTCGTTTCCCTAATAACTAAGGAAATTCAGTAGATTGACTTGGTCGTTCCAGACCTGCCTTTCTAATAACAATAGAAATGGTCAAGTGAACTGGAGGATAAGATTCTAAGGCGTTCTATATGGGCTGTAGAGCGATTCAACATAATATGCGCATACAAATTTTCGGATAACTATAGCGAAATGACACACATCCTCCGGCCCGTTGAGCCTTCTAGTCTAACCGAAAGGAACGACTTATACGACTTATAAGGGAAGACCCCGCCTTATGTGGAACCGACTGACCTATTGGAGGCAGTGAACTAAAGCCTGGGCTAACTAGAGGGGCATGTTAGTTAAAACTAAGCTATAGGTCCGGTAGATCTATCTTACGCAGTAGATTAATCGTGGCGTACTTGACACTCCAGTCATTGCAAATATCCCAAAGACTTTGGCAAGAGCGATCAGACTAAATCAGATCTAAATCAGTCATTTGATTATATCATTTAAGTTTTGTCATGAGTATCATAAGTCGTGACACCGCATGATCACACTTGCATCTTTAGGAACAAGCTTATCCATCATATTAATGTCAGCAGTCACAAATTGACACATTAAAGAAGCTTTCAAAAATGTCTGAATTATAGGTCCCTTACCCTCGTCTTAAAAAAAAAAATTCACGCAACGAATCGCTGTGAAGAGCTCAGGTTTGGTGTCCTATAGGAACCCGGCACGCCAACTAACCGTTTTAATTAATTTTTTTTTTTTTTTTTTGTCGACCGTCTCACAGACAGAATAAGTGGAATATCTTTGGAGGAGTCAATAAGAGGATAAAATGTCGCACTGCCTGGTGATGGGTAGAACAGATCATGATGGTGAGCTGCTCATTCAATCAATCAATCTGTCGCTAAAAGGTGCTAAGTCCGCCACAGTCTTAACCCGTAAATTGTCTTCTAGTTAGAGGCATTGTCATGATCACTGTCACTTATACTCGCTGTTCCCAAACCAAGACATGCCCTAAAGCTTATGATATTTCTAGGCCTTCTCAAGGCTTTCTCAGGTTGAGTTGCTTTGATCAAGTTCGACATCCCTACATCCATTGAACGGGTTTAGATAAACCCATAGATAGAAAAAGTCAGTTCTGTTACCAATACCATATTCATATACCACTGACCATGCACACGCCTTCCTTAACCCCATCTTCAGGGTGAACCTTATAAATCCAGATGTCTAGACTTGCTGATAGCTCATTATTGCCTGACACTGCGGGTCAATTGCGCATGCATTCCACAGTTCTACGCCTCAATTATCACAGCGTTGTCGGCGAAAATACCACACAAATGATTTACTCGCTATGATTATGGAGATTATTCACCTTCTCCCTCCGGCCGCGTTTATCGGAAGCAGTCTCGTTTGATCGCCACCAGCAAATCGAAAACAAACTGCCCGTTCGGTATGCCTCCATAAGGCTAGCAGCAGCTGGAAAGCTAGACGCAATTATTCCAACTAATTACATCAGATGTAAATGAAATCAAAAGTCATTGCAATTTGCAATTAATTTGCATTTGCACACAATCGGCAGCCAAACACCCCAGCTCGGTTTAGTTTGGTTTAGTGCGGTCCGATTCGGAGTCCGAAGCCGGTCCTCAGCCAGCCGCATCCCAGGAAGCAAAGTCGCGACCAATGTCTGATTGGAAATAAGATCCCCCCTGCTGGTTGGGGTCCTCTGATCGCTTCGCCCCATCTCCGATATGCTTAGCCCCCTCAAGTTTTTGTATACTGCTGTACTAAGTAGGGTCACCCTCCGTGACCCCAACACACTTGCGAAACCATTATACGTCTCCCAATTACAATAAGCCCTTGATTCGGTAATAGATTCGCTGACCATATCCATGACAGCGGCCGCCTTGAGCTTTCCAAAAATAGCCCAACCGTCCCGAATCGCGCCGACCACCTGGCACGGAGCTGACCGCCTTTTTTCGTGTTGCCGCTGATTGTGGTGCAAACAAATACAAACGTATCCGTAATTAGCATTATACGAGTGTGCGATCCACCACACCAGAGACCAGAGACCACAGACCAGAGACCAAAGCCCAGGCCACAGCTAGGTGCGTTGCGCTCGTGTGTTTGCACCCTAGATCAACCGCGATCGTGCGATTCCTGTGAATTAATTAGCATTTGATGTGTAAACATGGACATTTGTCGTTGTTTATACCGCATGTCTAAAGAATTTTTTTTTTTTTTTTTTTTTGTTTTCTAACTTTTAAAAAGATCAGCCGAGGGAAAACAATTGAAAAATAACAGAAAACCCCCGCGTATTGCAATGCAACCTCAGCGATCGATCGCAGCTGGAACGAGTTCGTGCTGCAACAAGTCAATGAAATTACATCACTCTAAGGGGGGAACCAACATGATTAGTGTCCATTAGTTCGGCCAATCGCAAAAAACAACAGTAAAACGATGTGCAAATAAAATAGCGAAAAGCCATTAGAACGATTTGTCCGAGTGTCAAGTTGGTCGAGGGCGTGCACGATCATTTCGCAGGTCGTAACGCGTCAGTTGTCATAATGTACGTCAAGTTTTCGAAAACAGATACGGCGCTCGGGCGGTGTCGCTGCTACAATGTTGATCGCGCAGATTAATGAGTTGTGACACGGTGACGGTGCAATGATCTTGCCTTTGATAAATCGATTTTCAAGATCGGTCACAACAGGTGTGGCGGTGGAAATATGTCAAACGGGTATTTTAATGGCTTCCTTAATGGCTATGGGGCGTGTATACGATCCCTGTTTGGCGCATTAGTGGCAAGCAGGTCGCAATCGGAATAGTTATATGGTGCGGTGATTTATTGAAGGCGCTTTTGACTTGCGCGCCAACTGAATTTAGATCTTACAATTTTGTGAGTGGCATTATGGGCGATTGTATTTGATCAGATGTCAATTGGGAGGTAACAGCGAAGATGTGGGATCAAATTTGTGATTGTTTCATTTGTATAAAAGAGAAGATATTGTCACCATCTGTCTCTCGCTATGGTGCCAATATCGGGGATCTTCAAAAACAGCTGAGGACGATCGTAATTAGCCTTATGAAGAGTAACTTTCTTTTGGGAAAAGTGTTTCGGTAATAAGCATGTTAAATTTCTGAGCTAAGACTTCTAGATTCATACGTCTGTAAAACAGAAACTTCGCCACAGGTCGGAGGTATATTTTGCCCAAGATGAACCTCCATAGCTAATGATCTTCCATTACCGCCTTCCAAATCGTCAGGGGCGATCCTCAAAGCGCTAAGAACAGAAATGCGGAGGTTGAGCCACCCCTCTGATCGGGCCGGCACCAAAACGACACCTACCCCATGGACGTTTTGGAATCTAAGTTTGAGACAGGGTTGAGTCTTAAAAGTGATCAAACGTCCCATGTGTACCTGTGTCCTACTCCGTTCGAAGCTTGATATTACAAAGTCCATCAAGTACTCTAAGACGATCTCTGCGAGTCACCACATAAACTAAAATGAACCTCATTTCGACAGTTTCTTTGTGCGGTTTTATTCATCCGGTCCAGCGACTTCCTTATTTACTTTAAGTTGAGCCGGAGACTCAACTTAGCAACATCTTCAATTAGTACGGTCCCTAGTTAGCTGCCTCCAGTTGGACACTGCAGCTTGAGGACTCCTTCGACTTCTGTGCTGCGCCTAAGGCGAGGTGGTCCGCCGGAAAGATTGTGCCTTCGGCATCAGCCATCCCTTTAAGTATGATGTTGAAAAAATCACAACAAAGATCTCGGTGAGGTCGTTACCGAACTTGATGAGGCACCGGGAGATCTTCACTGTCAAAAGTTTTCATGATAAATTAGGTGAGGGTTGTCTCGGGCTGAAGTCGATACTGGTGCTTTGCCAGCTATAAAAATTGAGCTTCAATTCTATCCACACTCCACGGTCGTTGTATATACATCCCTGTGGGAGACTGTTATTGTATAACTCCGGAATAAAAGTTATTGACAGTCTCTGAAACGAGAAACGAAAAATTCCGTCGATTTTTGGAAACTTGGATTGGACTACGCATCGAATGGACTGTTGCGTTCTTTCCTCTCTAACCAAAGCTCGTAAGAAGATTTTTTCCATGGTGTAGCTAGTTGGTAATTTAGGCGCTGCGAGGGGTCCCAGCTTCGATTCTCATCCATTTAAAAGTTGTTTTTCGACAAAGATCCGAGAGTATAACTGTCACAAAAGAGCTTCTCAATTAGCCGTTCGAACTCGGCATAAGACTTTAGATCCCTCCGAATGTTCCCAAAAATGAAAAAACTCACAGAAAACGAATTGTTGAGAGAAGATAGGTACAGGGTCCCAACGGACCTGTTGTGCCAACTATTTATTTGTTTTTAATTGCTATACTAGTGATAGCGTTGTTGAAAGTGCGTATCCTCCTCCGGGATTTTCCTTAGCCTCGCGGCTTTTATTAGTTGCCGTTTTGCATTTCTAAACTGCATTTCTGAACCTCTTCTGGGTGTTTTTTTTTATAGTGCCCTGTTGGATGATTTTACATTTTTCGATTTTGGTTAGTTTGGGTTTGCTATGTTTATATCCCATTTTCTTCACTTTTTTGTACTTTTTCCCACTTTTGTCTTGATGATGAGTTCAGGCTTCAGTCTGCTTGTTTCTTTTCTTTTCTTTGCGCCCACTTTTTTATTCCGCAAGGGGCTGATATAATTTAGTTTTCTGTTTGGATTCGAAACAGAAAAGTTCCTAACTTTTCAGATTAAGGCCCAACTTAGATCCCCTTGCTTGAGAATGAGGACCCAGCCGGTTGTTACCTTAAAACAAAGTCTATCACTCTATATGACCGGAGTAGGAGTCGTCTCTCAAGGGGTTATATCAAGTAGGAGTCTGTTGAAAAGCGTTATAGCTATAACTTACCATTTCTTACTAAGAATGAATGTTGATTCGTCAGTTATAACCAGTGCTCTCTTAGGAAAAGCTTTACAGCCTTATTTATAAACTCACCGTAGAGTCTGATTATCTTTACGCACCCCCTAAAATGCCCTTACGCAGGAAAATGTGATTTATAAACATTTTTCGAACTTAAGCAACGTTGCTTTAGGGCTACGTAAGTTAAACGCGAAAATTTGCGTTTAGAGCCTACTTAGAGCTTACGTAAATATGTTTTTGCATCAAATGTCATTTGGTTGTGGTCGAATTGGAAACAAAACCAAAAAGTGGAACTAATTTTTGTGTGTGCATTCATTCCGCATATTTGTAAATATGCGCCAAACGAATTATACCTACTCAATAAATAAAAAAATATCAAATCAAATTATTCGTTGGTGTTATTATTTCTTCTTCTTCAGTGTTGTTGCTTGTAGGGAATACTTCAGAATGTGTGTGAACAATGTCTACCTATGGCCAGGCATTAGATTTGGTGGTGGTTGGTGGAATTGGACGAGGTATATGGATAAAGGAAGACACATAGATACATGAAAGCAGGTTCATATTTCAGCAGTCCTTTCGAAGACATTTCGGAATTGTGCCAGATAATTTCTCTTTTTTTTGTGTCAAATGATTTTACGTACCTACGAAGCTAATAACAGCATGTTGTTTTCAGAGCAAAAAGTAATAGATTTCAGTGTTTTCTGTAATAGTTTATCGAAATTCTTACCTTTTTAGACACAAACCTCGTTTAGTAAAGTTAGCAAGAAAAAATGTTTATAAATAACAATTTTAGGAGAGCCACGTAGAGGCTGCGTAAATCCTTACGCGATGTTTAACTGAACAACATCGTAAAGGCGTCGTAAGGGAATCTAATAAATACGGCTGTTAGTTTTTAAATTCGAAAACAGAAAAAAAATCCTTTTTTCTCCCCAAAACCTCGTTCTCATCAAAAATTGTAGATGCATTCACACCGAAGACCAAATAGTTTTCGTTTGACGTCTTAATCAGCTGTGAGACACTAGTCTTGAAACTTCTGTGTAAAATATTTTGGTTACAAATTTCGATCGCATTAATTAATAAATAAAATGAATTCAGCGTTCTTAAAAATAATAATAGCCCATCAATTTAGCGTGGAAATTGGAAAATGATTTTAAGTTGTGAGTTTGACATCTGTTCCGTCAGTTGTTCTGCTGAATATGCTGAATATTGCAAAAGGTGTGTTTGTTTCAACGATCCAACGATTGACAATCGCTTTTGTCTCGTATTGAAAACTGAAATATAGGTATACGGAAAAAGTTTTTTTTTCGATGAAGTTTTTGAGGGTTTTCGCGGAAACCCAGTTTTCGGTTCGGTATGAATAGGGTGTAAGTGAAATGTTCACTTGTTTTTTCATATGATAAACTTTAAAACTGTAAGATCGTTTTAATGAACATGCTTGTAGTATGAATTTCACATAAGAATAAACAGATTATAAAATAATTTTCCTTTCACCATTCCTTTCCTTTAGAACCTAGTTCTTTTGCTTGTTTTGACCACTTGAACTTGATGGTTGAACGCAATCTTGGTCTTAAAATGTTGCTTATGAATTATATAAAGTGATATTATCAAAAAAAGATATGAAATGGATCTTTAAATTTTCTAGAAAAATAATTCATTCATTTTTCCGTACGAAAACCTTTTTCTGATCAACTTCTCAGTCAATTCCACAAAAGAAACCCGAATCATTCCACTGAAATATTTCATTTCTTTACTGTTCCATCTGTCAGGAATTTTTTTACTGATGGTTGATGGAATCCAATCAGTGGGGGTTGGTTTGTTGTACTAATTGTTTTCGTAGGGAAACATTTTTTGACAGATTTTCGCTAGGACCGCCTAAACGAAAAAAAAAAAACTCATTTTCTTACTGTTCCAACTTTTTCGGTTGAATGCATTCAGATAGACAAAAATTCTTACGTAGACATTCGACGGCCTGTTTTCTTTCACGTTTAATATGAACAATTCATTCTTTGAAATTTGTTCGTAGTGAAAATAGGTTTTAATATTTTTTTAAACATTTTACGTTTCACAGAGATTTTTGATTTTCCCGCCTTTTTTTAGGCTTGTCCCGCTTTTTTTCCTTTTTTATTTTAAAAGCGCCAAAAATGACAAATTCCCTCAATATTTTTTGTTTTTTTTTTGTTTTGTTTGGGGGTTCGCTGGAAGGAAAAATCATCGAAAGACATTGCAGAGCAAGTATGCGAGGGATGCTTCTGCAATAGTGAGGGACTCGAACAACCTCTAAAAAACCTCCTGGGAGGGACTGACTTTTGTCATCCCGAATGGGATTGCACCTAGTCGTTCGACTAATAGGCAATTTATTTTTAAATTATTTGGAAAATTCAGAAGAAGAATCCGCCGTTGGTCGGATTTCGAAACTTTTTGGTTTGAAGATATTACCTAATCTCTTGGGCTTGGCTAACTCTTATAGATCAAGGGGTTTTACCCGCCTCAATCTTCTGATTACATTGTCAGTATTTAATAGTTCTGTAAGTTGTTAGAGGACAATGGGTGGTATGAATAAAACGTACAATTGCTTTTACACAAACGCAATGTAACTAATTTTTGACATGTTCGAAAAGCAGCGCCAATTATCTTTTACTCAGACCCGTATGACTGAAACGTAGCAATCGTTACAAAATTCAAAGTCTGGTGTTTACCTTCCCACTAAAGTCGTTAGAATCTCAAAGAAAATTAAAAAATTCAAATTTACTGTTTAGGTTTGACAGGAACTGCAAGGCAAGTACAAGTGCAAATTTTCGAATTTTCGAACTTACTTTAGCAAAGTAGGTTTTAATCCACCCCGACTCAAAGCATCGTTTGCCCGATCCACAAGAAAGGAGATCCTCTTAACTGCGCCAACTATAGAGGTATCAGTCTTCTTAATATCGCATACAAGATCCTGTCTGTCATACTGTGTGAACGCCTGAAACCTTTCGTCAACGATCTGATTGGTCACTACCAGTGCGGTTTTAGACCCGGTAAGTTCACAACTGACCAAATATTCATACTGCAGTAGATCCTGGAGAAGACCCAAGAAGTCCAGATCGATACTCACCATCTTTTTATCGATTTTAAGGCCGCATATGACAGCATTTATAGAGACGAGCTATACAGAGCCATGTCTAGTTTTTGCATCCCTGCCAAACTTGTCAGATTGTGCAGAATGACGATGGAGAATGCTCGCTGCTCCATAAAGGTCGGCAACAATCTCACCGAGACCGTTGATGACAAAAAAGGACTTAGACAAGGTGATTCGCTGTCGTGTGACTTCTTCAACATAATATACTTGAGAAAATTGTGCGAAACTCGCAGGCCAATAAAAGGGGCACAATCTTCCAAAAGTCTGTGCAACTACTTGCATACGCGGCCGACATTGACATCATTGGCAGAACACAGCTAGCTGTCGCTGGTGCGTTTGCAACTATTAGTAGAGAAGCGGCACAAATGGGTTTAGTAGTAAATGAGGACAAAACAAAATACATGCTGTCAACAAGAAGGGACACACAACATCGGCGAATCGGACAGAACGTCACGATAGACAGCTATAACTTTGAGGTAGTTAGGGACTTTGTCTACCTCGGCTCCGCTATAAACTGTGACATTGACATCACATCAGGAATCAAGCGAAGAATCACACTTGCCAACCGCCAAGGCAACTGAGAAACAAGGCCTTGTCAAAAAACACTAAGGAGACTCTATATAAGACCCTCATCATCCCAGTCCTACTCTATGGCGCAGAAGCATGGACGCTATCAAAGGCGGATGAAGATCTCCTTGGTCGTTTGGAACACAAAATTCTTCAAGTGATTTTTGGTCTCATTTCCGTTGACGGGCTCTGGAGGAGAAGATTTAACAGCGAACTCTACGAGCTGTACAGCGAAATCGTAAGAAAAGTACGCATCTGTCGACTAAGATGGCTAGGACATGTAGAGGACATGGGACAAAAACGCTCCGGCCCGAAGAGTCTTCGACTCCAACCCGGAGGGACAGCGCAGTAGAGGAAGACCTCGCCTTAGGTGGCGCGCACAAGTGGAAGGGGACCTCAACCAACTTGGAGTGCGCAACTGGAGGCAGTTAGCTAAAGATCGCGCTAACTGGAGAGGCATATTGGTTGAGGTCCAGGGTCACCCGGACTGTATAGCGCCATCTAAATAAGTAAGTAAGACTCAAAGCAAATGCTAGTTTTTATTCATACGACCCAATGGAAAATTGGAGTGAATTCATATACGTACACACCTCCTGCGTTTAGTTCATGCGCTGGGTTGCTCGATCCTTCTCGTTAAGCTATATCATAATGTTCAATATTTAGCATTATTTCTGGCAGCTCGTTCACTCCATCCTGTAGGTTGCAGAGTAACAATGATCTTATTAAAAGTCGAAGCGCTTTTGAATTTTTAAAGTAGGTACATAGCCCCGAACAACTGTCACCAATTATTTCAAACTCTCATAATTGCAAAACAAACCATATCAAACTGTTTATTGTGACCTACAAAATATGTAAGTTCAAGGTTAGAACTGATTATGAGTGAACCACTTGAAAAACTCAGCTGATCTAGATCTTATTCAATATTTCGTTTGTAGTCTCGATTATCTACTAGTAAGTTGAACTGAATTTTTTAGTGATAAAGTTCAGGACTTTGTACAGTTCAGAGCGCTTTATTCCGAATGAGTAATCGTACTGCAAAGGCATCGTCGCATTACATCCCACACAGTTGCACAACTAAACCTAGTACAAAGTCCTTCTATATACACTGAACCAAATCGCGTATTCATATTGACGGAAATATTTTGTTAATCATTGAAGAATTTATTATTCGGATCGACAATTTTTCATAAATTTTTTCGTGTTATTGAAGATTTAATATTCAAAATAAATAATATTTCTTTAACTGCTATCCGATTTCGTATTATATTCAAACCAATAAATTTTTGTCATATTGACAAACTGAAGTTGTTAACAAAATGGTATCCTGTATGTGATATTGACAAAATTTTGTTGATCATTTTCAGAAGAATCAGTTATTCAAATTAACAATTTTTCATAAAATGTTTCTTCATATTGAAGATAAAATATTCAAAATCAGTAAAGTTTCATCAAATGCTGTACTATTTATTATATTATTCAAGCGAATGAATTAATTTTCATATTGACAAAATCACCAACTACTTATTCAAATTGACAATTTTCCATCAAATATTTCATCTTATTGAAGATTTAATAGCTACATATTCAAAATATATGTACGCCTTTTACCCATGTACGTAGATAGTATAATAAGTCGCTGTTATCAGATTGACGAAAATTCATCAATTTTATTTTATTTAAATTGAACACAATATATTTTATTGATACAAAAAAGGAGAGAGTGGGGAATGTTTTTTTTTTTTCAAAATAAGTGCTTGAAAGGCAAATTATTTCGCTCATTTGCAGCAATATTGTCACAACTTAAAACTCAACAATTTTGAGTTATGGTTATGGATGTAGAAGTTAAGTAAATAAAGTTGTCTTTTATCCTGTAGAACATCATTTCTCAGTTTCAAAAACTGGCCAAGAGAGAGCACTTCTGTCATTATGCCAATATTCTCTTTCATAAAGAATGCTAATTTTCACTGCAAAAGTGTAATAATTAAATGTATGGATGAATCTAAACTCAAGGAGCTATTGGTAGAAATAATTCAACCTCAGATCATACCTTAATTTCATAAACATATGCTAACCCTACAACCAGTTTTTATTTCCTACTGATTAAACACCTCTAACAATAACGATGACAATTTTAAACTTAAAATTCCTCTCCTGAAAAATTGAGATTTTTGAGTTATGACGGTATTGTGCAAATGAGCTAAGTGTATGCATGGAATTTATTTAATTTCAGAAAAACAAAACGCAATAGTGGGCATATCAAATTTTACACACTTAAACGATTTATAAGATATTTTATCTGTTATACAAACTATAAAAATGTATTTAGAAGCATCAACAAATTCGTTAAACATAACACAGAAACGATCGATGGCTTAGGAACAAACACGCATAATGTCCGCAATACATAAACTATACAATATATAAACAAAATATATTTGTCATACCTACTCTATTTATGATTGCGGAAACAAAAATCTTACTCGAGGTCAGAGTCCAGCATGGTTTTTATTAATTTATTTTAAAAGCTATTGGATTTTTTTAAGAAGTAGGTAGGTAAGATTTAAACCAAGTTTAAAAGAAATCAACTAAACAGTTTTTTTGAATTTAAAAGAAATAGTTTAAAAGAGTGAAGCGATATCTGAAAGTCGATATTAAAAAAAAATTGTTGTATGCTAAAACCATTATACGACACTTTCTGAAGAATATATAGAGGGAATTTAAAAGAACGAATAACTTATCAAATTATTCATCACTTATTCTAATATCAGTTGAAATCACTGAAGCCGTTTACAAAAAAAAAGCTTTACAGAAATGAATCTAAAAAAGACGAGTACCATATTAAACGCTTACTAAAGCCGGACCCACTTTTTCCTCTACTTGAAATTTTGTGATTTTCTATTTTAATTACACATATAATTACATATATTATAATATATTAAATATAAATTTGTAAAGGAAAAAAGAAATGTTGACATTTAATGGGCAAAAGATTACTAGAGTAAAGTAAATTATTTAGAGCAAAGAGCTTCTTCAGTTTGAAGCGACTCGTTATTTGCTTTATTGCAGAGGTTAGATCAGGACTCAAGGCTCAAACATTACATTTATATATGGAGCTTTTCCCAAAAACATTTCCTCTACCTACTCAACAGCAAACAGTTCGAAAAATAGGAGGTCATATGCGAAATCTAAAACTGTTCGTCACAGAAGACTAACCGCTAACCTAAATCTATTCCATAGGTAATAAGCGAAATGCCCTACGTTACAATAAAGACAACTCATGCACTTAGTTGATAAGAACCGCAAAGACATCACCTTTTCGAAACTCCAAGGTTCTATAAATTATATTGAATCTAGCACCATATTCCCCTAAATTGCCAACAAATTTATATTATTCGAACATCTTAAACTTTTTTCAAATTGAATAAATTTGTTGAAATGCTCTAAAGTGTTCTTCAAATTGACAAAATTGGTCAACTTGAATAATATTCTTCAATATGTTATTATCAACTTTTGTCCTCACGTTGAGAAATACCCATTAAACCATTGCTATCTTAAAATTGTTCTTCGTAATATCTTTAACTTGAAGAAATTTCATTATAATGATGGGAAGCTTTTCTTCAACTTGACGAAATTTTCTTTATACCGAATTTGTTTTATAATCATTTAAATATTCATTATATTTTCTTCAATTTGAATAAATTTCTTTAAATGGAGGAAAACGTTATCTTATTGGAAAAAAGTACTCAATTTGAAGAAGTTTCATTAAAATGTAAGTGTTTATTGTTGTCCTAGAAGAAATCGATTTTATTCTTATAAGTGAAGTGGTGCAGTGCGGATAAAATCGTGTTCGTGAGTTCCTGAGAAGCAAACAAATTAATAAATTCAAAACGATTGATGAACGATTGTCCAGAAACAGATTCGTGTGATAAAGATGTAAGTATTAAATATTCAGATATTCTAACCATTATATAAAACATTCTTCTATTTTAGTTTGATTTCCAGTCCAGTCTCCAGTCTTTTTTTTACGAAACCCTTGAGTAAGTTCTTTAATAAATCAATTATATAAATTATAAAATGCTTACTTATTTATCGTTGTTAAATATTTTGTTATTATTAATTATTACAAATTTTTATTCAAATTTTAAATCCTTAATTGTCTAATCACTTTATTATTAACTATTTTAAATCGAATGTAAACTTTATATCTCATAACTATTTATTAATATTCTAATCATCTTACCAGTATTATAATTCCATGAAATACTTTATTTATACTATTAATTAATAAAATATAAATACATAAAAAAATGTTTTTATGTAAAAATATTTGTTGGTGTTTTATTTATTTTAGTGGGGCTTGAATCTTCTATTTGAAGAAAATAATACATTAAATTTAAGAATATTTCATTAATTTCAAAAATATTTGTCAGATTGACAAAAAAGTTAAGCGTGAAACCCAAGAAAAATAGTCAATTTAACGAAAACTATGCATCATATTAAGGAAAACGATGCGTAGAATGGATGAAAATTATTCAGCTTGAATAAAGTAAGGAGTTAAAAGGAAGATTTTGTTTGAATTTGAAGAAAATATTACGTTTAAATGACGAAAAGTATGTTCATTTAATAGTATAATGCGTCGATTTCATAAATGTTTTTCAATTGAAGAAACGAGTACGTTAATATGAATATTATTTTTTAATTCGAAGAAAAATAATCGTTAAATTAAAGATTTTTTTTCAATTTTAGAAAAAAATACGTTACATTGAGAAAGCTTTCATTAAATTAAAGAGTACTCTGTGTTGAATTGAAGATTTTCTATCAATTTAAAGAAATGTTAAGGTAAAAATGAAGATTAGTTTTTTCAATTTGAAAAATATTTTTTACGAAATAATAATTTTTTTATTCAATTTGACGATTTTTTGTGGATTTAACACCATAATGATAAATATTATGCATTTCATGAAAATGACAATATTTCTTATATAGGACAAAATTTTCGTCGAAAACGTCTTATCACCACTTGGCCAGATTCATTCATGAGTATGCTACAATAATACTACGCAACGATCAATGTACCCATCAGAAAGTAGTGTAAGTTTTTATTCATCACAACACAACCATTTGTATTGAAGAGACGCAGTTCTGTCTTATCAAAGTTCAACTATATACATCATCCCTGCGTGACTTTCAACTTCTTCATTATCAACGCGCGTTCAAAATGTTGCCTTAAACTTATATTGCTAGCTCTACATGGTAATCCAAGCTGTTGGCCATATAAATCTTTCTTTTTTTTTTTTTTTTTTTTTCATCAAGTCATCATAACAATCCCACATTATAACATATCCCAGACGTTTATCTTCGCACTTTTCTAAAAATTTCTTAGACAAACACTTGATGGCGATCGTATTTCGTACGTCTCAGAAGCGCTGACACACCAAGTCCCACTATTAGCACACCTATCTCACATGATACGGATCTATTAATACCCGTAAGTATCTCGAGCTAAATTACTCCATTTGTGCTAAAAACGGAACCATTTCACTAGCTGCACATGATCTGGGTATGAGTACACGCCAACGTTCTGCAGTACTCGCAATTTTCATTATCACGAAACTAGCGCGATTCAATACAGGAGCTCATACAAGTTGCAAAAGCCCCATCACGATAAGAGAGGTACATACTCGCTCAATACGAATTCAAATTCGGAGTGAAAAACTGACACTGACAGTCGCACAAGCCCAACAGGTGTGTGATAATATGGCGGGGCAATTTGACAGAGTACACATGCTCTTAATCCCGCTTGGAACAGGTGAACCCACCCGGCCCGATAAGGTGCGACGGTGATAAGGAAAATTTCACTTTTTATCGGGCCGCATTATACGCGGGCATTTCATAGCAGAACTGTATATTTCTAGTTACCTGCTTTTATTGGGTGACTTACGTTTGCTTTGTCACAGGAGGGGGCACTTGCACTGGGAACAGGTGTAGCTACACTCAGTGTAGTGAATTGCGAAATCAGAGTACGAAGTTTCGGGCGGGGAATAACGAAGCTCGCGAAAATGTTATTGATTAGATATAATACTGTTGGCTGTTGCATATTGGCCTATACTTATGAAATCAGGCCAGGCGTAGATGGAATTCCAGCAAGGCCTGTAAATTCTCGGATGGACTTGTGACCTTATGGGTGCTGGAAAACTTGCATTTGGAACTCGGTGGGAGAGTTGTTTTTATTGGTTCGTGGTATGGATAGTGGCAACTATTCGAGTGCAGCTTTTTACGTAAGTAAATTGGGTTTAAGGATACAGGTTGTTTTTCTAGAGTTTATAGACACGATCAGTGCGCACTAACTAAGGCTACAGACCTAGAGGTTGTTCCAAGTCCATTCCAAGTCCACTTTTGACATCGTGGTTGTGTTATCACATACAGCAGTTTTAGTATCAGGGGAACTGTCCAACCATTGAACTGAAGTTCGACGATCCTTGAGACAAATGTAGGTCATGTATATTGTACATATATCAAAGACTACACCAAACCATCTACGGGGCCCAAAAGACGTTTTTCAATAACCTTGCCTTACACCTCACATGTGCCAGTCCATTGGCTCTTATACACAGACGAATCAAAAAATGGACGTCGATATATTTTCCGAATATCAACATTTGTCTTTTCCAAAGTCTGGACAGTTACTTGACCACCTAGGAAAAAAAACAAAAAAATAGAGCATAAATAAGGCCAATAATTGCTTAAAGTTCTTGAAACACAGCACAAGGTATAGCTCTGGTGGATACAAAGATATAAAGACCAAGTAGACTATCGGCTCTAGCGAGGTATCCGTCGGAAGGGAAAATTCTCCGCAACGCATGCTCTTTCGGAGGCTCAAATTTTATTCGAGGTGGCCGATTTTGGAAGAGAAATAAACAATTGCGATGGCGCACTGCACCACACTCCAAATCGTAAACAAATTCCGCAACCAGTTTCTGTCGGAAGATATCAGAACGTAGCTGTCAAAAATTTAACAAAACATACACTTTATCGCACTTCAATGTAATTTACAAAATGTCGGAACAATTCTCCGATCAGTTGTTTTGAGGAATACCTCGCAGCAAAAATCCTCCGAATCGTATAAAATCACAGAATTTATCGTTCCGACGGATACCTCGCTAGGGCCATATTACAACGCAAAGAGGAATAGCCTGCTGATCCTGTAAGTATGTAATTTCAAGCTTAAAGAAGGGGAAAAGGAGGGTGGGACACTGGGTGGAAGGACGTCAAAGAGAACTTGTATCTCCACAAGAAAGCTATGACCGTCCGTCAATAAAGCCAGGGTCGATGGACTTGCATACGGACTTGAATTCCATTTTTGTATATGAATCACTACGACTACGAGGAGTGGTACAACATGAAAAGAATACGCCCGACGGAAGAAACATTTTCCAGAAAACGCACTGAGTACACAACCTCCAACACACCAAACTCACATCTTTTGGAGGTACATTCTCCGCGGATACCAGCTTTCCGCAGAAAGTAATCAACTAAGTTATTTACAAATGTAGGGGTTTGACAACCTTTTTTGCCCAACAGTATTGACATGAGTATGTGGAACTGAATACTCCAGCGCGTCCTGTTCATCCGAATAATTTTATCTAACCTAATCTAAGCTTAGAGAATGGAAACTGGTACAATTTGGTATGCGGTAAACTTTAAACCGAGAAGAAATAGTGATTTAGTGATATGGCTCAGTATGGAAAAACCATAAGATTGTAAAACCCCTCCTTAAACCTCCAGATGTAGACCTATTTAAGGCAAAGTCGAAATCACATGCTAAGGTTAATAGTTTAACCCATCTTTGGCCTTAAAATTAAGCTTATGGAATCTTACGAGACTTTTGAATGAATTCGTTATTTTTTTTTCAAATTCACGTACTTACTGTCGTATCACAAGCCTCCTTAGCCAAGTTTATAAGTTTAATGAAACACCTTGAGTGTGAAGTATAAAACCAGTTTCTCCATAAAAATTAAAAAGAGTTACCTATTTTAAAATGGATATCTGCCTTTGCCTGCTACGTGACTGCATCCAAAACAAGCGCTAGATATGCACCCTACGCATACGCAGGCCACATCACAGTTTTTTTTTTTTTTGTTCGTCCGACAATCGATCGGTGGTACATGAACTGCCCACAAAATCGGACGATCCGTTCTCGAGTTATGGGCGGTCTTACGAATGCAACTTTGTTTTATATACATAGAAGATATAGATTGTAGATATGATGTATCCCCTCTCTATATATAAAAATCAATTGCTGTGCGTTAGTCGGGTAAAGGCTCCAGAACGGCTCGATCGATTTGAATGATTTTAGTTCTGTTTTGTTCGTCTTGAATCAAGGATGGTTTAGCAAAAAAAAAAAGTCGGAAAATTCTCAATATGTGGCCTGTAGGCGAGTATTTCGTTTATCAGTTCAATTAAATTATCTTCTATATATAATTCTTTCGGGGTGAAACTTGATGTCGATATAACTCGATAACCACTGGGCCAATTTTTATGATTCGTCTTTTGTTTTATTCGTATTGTTGTATTTCAGGTTTAGGTACCTATTCTTAAAAGATAGGATACTTTTGGAACCGACAGGTGGCGTTGTTTTCGAACTCCGAAACCACTAACCCGATTTCAACAAAATTTTATGGATGGGTATGGTTGGTTCTAGCTTGAAAGATAGGATACTTTTGGACCAGATAGATGGCGCTGTCATCGATCTATAAAACAACTTAAGCGATTTCAATAAAATTTTGTGGGTGCGCATAGTTGTTTGCAACTTGAAAGATAGGATACTTTTGGACCCGATAACTGGAGTTGTTGTCAATCTCCGGAACCACTCCAGCGATCTTAATGAAGTTTTGTGAATAAATTTATTCGTTACCGCTTGAAGGATAGGATCGTTTTGGAACCTATAGGTGGTACTTCGCAAAACATAAGCGGGGTAGGACCTCCCATTCAAAAAAGAAATCAAACGGTATTTCTAAAGTTGGATAATTAAAATTATTAATGACATTGTCCAAATAAAGCACTTTGTGAAATGCAAGAATGACTTAATACGAAAGATACTGGCAACGGTTTTGAGGTGAAAATTCAAACGCAACCATTCTCATTCCGCGGATTCCGCTAATTCAGAATGATTTGCCTTTCGTATTTTAGCGTCTTGATTTGACAAATAAATTGTTGCAAGGATATTTGTGCATTTGTGGCATCAATCTGGAATTCCCATGTTTCTCACATGGTCAATTTAGTGAAAAATCGGTAGTTTGACCGACACGTCAATCATTGCTGTTTGATTGAAACAAGTCGACGTTGCTATACCTACTTCAATTATTTCTATTGTATTTAATATAACTTTTGAACAAAGAATTTGAATTGACCGAATTACATAAAATAGTAAGTGCATTGTGCACGTTCAGAATTATTATTTTCATTACATTAACGAATTTGGGCGGAACGAAGTTCTCCGGGTCAGCTAGTATTAAATAAACTTAAAAAAAAGTAGTTATTTTGTTTAACTCCTCAGTCATTTCACATAATTGGAACACATCGTTCTACTGATATGTTCCATTTTCTGACTGTTCTGTTCATCAGAAAATATTGCCACACTCGTAAACGGTTTCTTGCAGTCGGTTTTCTTTAATTTTTCATTCAGCATTTGACTGACTGGGCCGGAATATTGCGCCACGCGCCAAATCTAATTCGACACTCTGACCATGCGTAATTTTTGTCATATCCAAAAAACTTCACACATATCAGATATTTCCCATGTTTCTAAATGGGCAAGTGATTTAATCAAAACCAAAATCAATTAGCACATAATTTTGAGAAACTTTCCACAAGGCTGCCACAGCAAACCTTTGAAAAAAAAAAAAAAAAAAATACAAATACAAATTAACAACTAATCCCACCCTCTGGTTGGCCCGGTTCATCCGTGGGCTGAGGTGTTCTGTGACACGATTCTAATTTGCCGTTTCGCATTTTGAAATCACTTTTTTCATTTTAAAATCACTTTTTTTCAGACCAAAAAAAATCCAGCATTCAAATTAATCGCATAATTCCCCCACCCTATATACTTCTACACCAGAGCGCCAAGTCAAAAGAAATAAAAAACAAAACAATAATAAAACATCACCTGTCAGGAGACAGAAATATACCGTCAAATATTTACTGCGGCCACCGCTAATTAACCGATCGTCGATCATGTGAACTTTGTCGTACGGCACGCTAATAAAAACACAAAGCTGTCCCCTTACTGCACCCCTACCTTCACGACTCACTTAATCGTATCGTGTTAGTTCTACCATACGCGACCGAAATATTCGTTTAGAGCTGTTTTTAGTTTCTGACATGCCACCCGGTGTAAATTAAATGCTCAATAAATTTAAATGCGAAATAGATCGTTCGTTTATTGTTTATGCACGATCGTCTGGCAGAGTGCAATCGAAAGATATAAAGAGGCTGGCACACGTTTAGGTGGGGATGATGGGGTGCCCTATCGGTTAATGGAGATATGTTGCGTATATTCAGAAAACAAATTTGCTAATGTTGCCATTCCCAAGTGCAATTGTTATGTGATTGCAACTCTGCCTTGAAAGTTCAAAGTCATGTTGAAGAAAACTTCGTATGTTATGGGTGAGCAACATCGGAAAATTGTGCCATTGTATATAAACATATAGTCTCTATATACAATGTTTATATACAATGATGACGCGAAGCATTTGGGACACATTTTTCTGGCCATGCACTAAGTTGATAAGAATCATTTTGTAGCGTTTCTGACATTTTGTCATTATATATAGAGTCTCTATTGTATTCTGTCCACAAATGTACAAATGTTGATACGTTTTGTATCTTTCAACTGCTTTGGTATGTTGAGAGACATTAGATAATGATGCGAGGCATTTGATAAACATTTTCTGATTTTCGAATTTTTAGCCTTTGGGCGTTCTGTCTTAAAACTTATAAATCCCATGGACAGTCCATTTCTGAATTTCTCTGGTATATGTTGCGAAACATTAGAAAACAAAACGAAACTTTGATTGATCAGTAAACTTTTGTAAAATATTTTTGCGAAAAGGGTTATAAATATATAGATTATATAATCTCGTAGACATGACCTTACAACAGGAGCGTACGCAGTAAAAAATTTTCAACCCCCAAAACCCCTACCTGCGTTCGCCCCTGCCTCACAATAATTCTGAGCAATACTTACGTATGAGATAGGCATTAAGTAAAACTTTAGTTTCCAATTCAAATAAAAAATAGAGTTCCGAAATATTTGATGCAAAACGAAGCTAAACATTTAGGGCTAGTATCATTGTATACAGAGACTGTATATACAATGCTAGCATGTGGGTAAGCAACTTTCCCTGAGTATGAATATGTATATTTCGAAAGATTCTCTCGAAATACAGAGATATTTAGTTTGCGGCTATTTAAACGCCTTAAAATTTGTGTTGCTAAACATTTTTTATAGAAATGTATGCAGGTGCATGATCACTGATCCTTTCTTCGATAATTGTCGTAATAAATTCGGCATAAGAGCAGATTTGGCTTGAAAATCTCTATTACTATATTTTGTTCCTTCAAAATGTTGCGAAACATTGTATATTAAAACCGAACCATAGCATTGTATATAGAGACTATATATACAATGACCATAGCAAACAGCTGTGCTTCTGTATGTTGGCATTATATATAAAGATTATGAGCTTTCATAGATAAAGATGTTGAAAATTCTCTTCCAAAGGTTGCTGATCAGGCTTTTAGAATTTTTCACACTTTTGTTTCTAAATGGTCTCACAATTTTGACATTTGCGAGAACCTATGTTACGAAACATTCTGCGCAATGATGCGGGATATTTTAAATAGATCCATAGATTTCATAGATAATTTTTTTTTTGCAACTCGTCGGACTTATAGTTTGCTACGTTTTATTAAGTTGTTCCGCGTTGTTAGCATATTGCGCCACACAAGTCCTTGCAACATCGTCAGACCAAAGCTGACTTCTATCGTCACTTGGTAGTAAGATTGTAACGCACGTACTTTTGAGAGTATTTGTGGTTTAAATTTGGATTTGGAAAGTAGTTGGGGGTAGTTAGTCCTACAAATTTACACAAATATTTAAATTTAGTACAGAAATGTTGCGAAACATTGTGCACTTAAATATTGATGGATCAAAATAGTAAGACGGCGTTTAACTGTTGAAATAGACAGTCAACAATATTTCTGGGGTATTTGTGGTTTACAAAAATATTAAAATTTACTAAAAATGCACCAAATTACTATAACAAGTGAGAAAATTCATTTGGACCTCCCTCGATTACCTCGCTGTGTTCAAAACTATTGCTAGCTATCAGCACACCCTACAGGAACGGCATCATCTCGGTTTCGGTGGCGTATGGGTATTTTTAGATCACCGACCGGTCAGACGTGTGTGTGCTTGTGCAAATATTCGATGATTTTTCATGATTTTCGTTATTATTATTATTATTTTTTTGTGTATAATAAATCGAATAAAATTGTTCAAAATTAACACTAGTGGTCTAATTAATTTGGCCACAATACCGCGCTACATTTTAGAGTGGCTTAGCTGTGGAATCAACAGTTAAGGAGGGCAAGATGGATGGGTGGGAATTATGAGCATGAGCGCTCTTATGAAATGGCGCCCTGACAACCGGCGGACAGTGATTTTCAATAGTACACAAACCGGCAGAGGTAACAATTTCGTGTCTGGAATGATAATGATCATCATGAGCCAGAGCCAGAGGTGTGCTAAAATGGATGAAAAAAATTAAATATTTTGTTTGCGTCTTTTAATTGCTGGTTGACAGATTGATGTTAATTTTTGTGATTTGCCTATTTTCGCCCGGCGAAGACGGGCTATTATCTTGCAATAAATCGAGGTATATGAGTAACATAGCAGACTATAGCAACAAGAGCTTAAAACACACTTAAAACTTGTGATTTGTGTAAGAGTTTTTTTTTTGTCTCCGGTGGAAGTGTGTATTTTTTTTTTATATAAGTTGTTAACTTTTTACGATGTGCTGATGTTATTTATAGCACTGCTGTAAAATATTGAAGACATTTCATTGGATGTTGCGAGTTTAAGAAGTGACTACTTTTTTCAGTGACAAGGTTGGGTAATAGAAATAAACATCCTACTTTTAGGTGAAGGGTCGAAAATTGCTCTATACCTTTTATAGTCTTTGGTTGACTGCTTTCATTTGCGAACTCCAAGTTGGTAAGGGTTCACTGTGTAATATTAAAGGTGGGACTTTTTCTGCAGCATTGTTCCGTCGGTTTTAAATCGAAGACTTTTTGTACAGGACAGTTGGTTTGCATTGGGGCTATACAATACTCCCCGGATATAAGCAACCCCTTTAATAGCAAAATCCTTTTAAAAGCAAAAATTATTCAGTGTGTAACGATGCAGTCGTTACAGCAATAATGTATTTTTTTTTTTTTTTCTAGCAACAGCTGATGCAGAGCACTTAGCACGGGTCCAATAACAGCCGATCAATTGCTCCGCCCTCACCACACCGGCATACAACGTACAACCCGCAGTGGCCCAGTAGTTGATATTTCTATTTCTCACGGCATCGCTGGTACATTGCATGTACCTACATTCGGCATACTTTCGCCACACCAAAAACTGACGGTGCCGCCCCGGCGCTCTCGTTACAGGTATACACCCCCAGCACTAGTCCAGTGTTGGTCGTAATAATATATAATTTTACCGACCAATGATTTTCGCGCTCGTGGTATAATTCACACCCGCTCGTTGTCTTGAATTCGATTAGAACACCCGTGAGATCTCAAACAAATCGAGCGAAACTCAGAGTTGACCGTACCAATCCAGTGTTACGCTGAATTTGTCCCTCAAGTAGTTTCTGGACTACTCGAAAATGTTGGGGATAGCAGGCGGCCTGCAGATCTGCGGGTAGCTAGCGAATTGCCGAGTCCTCCGTTAGAAAAAATTGTAGATTGCCGGGACGTTCGCAAAACGGACCTGTAGACCGCCGGTACTGTCGCAGTTTAACCCGTATCAGTGTTAATTAAGAATTTTTTGGAATTATCATTGTAAATTGTAAAATTGATTAAATCAAATTTTTAATTGTAAATTAGAACCTCCTCTACCTGAAGTTTGTGTTTCCTTAGGAAGAACCTTGGCGATCCGGCGAGCTAACCTCAGTCTTAGACAAAAAAACACATCACAAGTGTTGGGATTCACAAACGCCATCCTGTTAAGGGTCCCCGCTTAAAGGAATTTAATTGAAAAACCGGCTATAAGTACTACAATGCCTTCCACTTTAGGCGAGTCTTCCTTTAATGAGTTTTGACCCTCTGAATTAGAAAGTTGGGGTACCCGTTCATTTATGTCATCGAGGAGCTGGTAGAAAAACATTATTTCCATCATCTTGTACCAAACACAAACGAACGGGTGTATCGAAATTCGTTCGCCAATTACAAGGCTTATACACAAATGCGCCATTATCCGCACCTATACTCCTCGAAATCAATTCAATTGAATTCACTTTGCAACCGGAATTATTCGCCAAAAACAATAGCGAATCGTGATTCAGTTGCTCTCTTTCGCGTTCGTTTTTCCAATGAAATCTTGTTTTTTGCGATGCCATTTTCAGTGGAATTTCTTAAGGACCAAGTGTCCCAAAAGACCCTATCGATCGTCGCCCAATCTCTTGTTCCCTTTTAACGTACACGCATCGTAAATCTTTAATATCGGATCGCACACGTTCCGCATACAAATTAACCGAACCGAAAATTTATTGGCATTTCATTTGCCGCCGCGTCGACCCTACCTCCTACCATCCGCATATAGGACCGTCACCATTCTGTTTGCGTATTATTTGTTCCTCTTTCTGCTGCGCCCGGTACGGTGGTGTCACTATCTTGCGGTAAACAGACTTGAGGCCGTCAAACGTACAACTATAGTTCCAAGGGGACATCTCTTATCGCACCTGGATTTGTTTTCAAATCTCACCATATGGCTGGCTTGGCTGTAGGTACTCGTATAATCGCGTACACAGTGTTGGGCGATTGTTGGTGAAATTTGCATATGGACAGATTCAGAATGTCCAAACAAACAAACGTTAGAGGGCAAACAGGCGGCCAACCACCCTGATAAGGCTTGGCGCTTCCAGCTTGACTCCTTGGGTCAACCAACTTGCTAGAGCAGAGTCATTTCATTCAGCGAATTAACACAGATACTGTATCAGTATCAGTATCAGTGTCAGTACATATTTCTACGACGAGGCAGGGGCTTTCCGCTTGCCAACCGGCCGGCGATGGATCATTTAGCGTTGAACATCTGCACGTCAGTTGCCACTCATGGAGCAGATAAGTTTCGTCAAAATTGTTCAAATATTTGTTCTTGCTGCCTTCGCATATTATGCCAGATATACGTGTACATGTGGACCTTTGGGATCGACCTTATCAGCCCGGTGGACCTGGTGCTGTTGGCTGAGATTTCACTCAAGAGCCGTTCATCATTGTTAACTGCAAATTGAAAATGACAATTAAACAGAATGAGATGGGTACTTCAAGTTTCGAAATGCGCTCGTATTTTTTCTTTTTTTTTTGGTGTCCAAAATGCGCGTGAGTTTCTGGCTTATCGGTCAGAAGCGAAGATGAAATGTTGACGTCCTGTTATCGGGCTATTAACCGCCGCAATCAACGTAAATTATTCCAATCCAGAGCGTGTTTTTTTAAAGCGACTGCTAAATGTCAAAAATCTCAAGTGCATTTAGAGTCGATTAACGTGAAAGGCTATACTTTATAAAGACTACTGTCGATGAGAACATGTTTTTATCTTTTGTTCAGCTAAAAGCCAGCAGATGTTCCGCGAAGCTAAAGAGTTCACTCACAGGACTTTTGCGGTTATAATGATGTGTTGAACATAAATTTGCATTTTTATTACAAGAGTTGAATACATTTGGCTCGATATTTGTTATTGACGATAACAGTTATAACCGCCATAATGAAGATCAATTGGCTGATGTCAATACAATGTCGCATTTCATAAGAAACTAACAGGTGCTGGCGCGATCTTGGGGGGAAAACCCGCACTGTAGGCAACAGTTTAGCTCTTGATTTCGTCGATAGAGATAAAATAAGTTCAAATGGGAAAAGGGTACGGCAAGAAAATTAAACCTAGACTCCAACTTTCAACTATCTGGGTACTTTTACTAGGGAGGCTGCTGAGTGGTTATACGGAATATCGGTCGCAGTTTGGGAAGATAGCGGGCGAGGTCTGAGTTTTATGCCTTCTCTGTGGTTCCCCTTAAGTCATATATCTGGATCACATCTACCTTTGCAACGAAGCTAAATGCTGGAGAGGAGGTGTATTTTAAAAGGCACTACCTATGAATGAATGGTGCCCTAGAGTCAAAACCCGTTTTAGCTTTTAAGAGTTACAATTCTTGGAATTACTCAACGTAGGTATCGTTTTTTTGTGTAAGCTCGGTTCGGTAGCATAGTAAAGCATGTTGATGCCACTTCCCTAGAAGCAGCTGGCGGAGTAAAGAAAGAGTCTAAATTTTCAGTCTCATATCCGATAACGGCCCAGTAGAAACAATGCTACCAAACAGTGTTACAATGAGCTCCTCGGCAAAAAACGTGATCCAAGTCCTAAATATGACATTGAAACTGTTCTGAGCGATTTAAAAGCCAAAATAGGCTGAATGCCGCGCTGTGCCCCGCATTATAAGGGTATTCATAACCCCTTGAGCGCGAGTAAAATTATAAAAAAAAAAAAAAATAGGCTAGAGGGGCATCTTCGTTAGAAAAGCACGGCGACGGCACGTCTGCAAGTTTGAATTTGCTGAGAGAAGTAACAGGGCTGTGAATCATCAAAACATCAACTAAATCGATCAACTTAAGGCGCCTTATCCATTCGAAGAAAACAAAGACTTTTCAAAAGGGCTGTGAGAAGATTCAAAATTGAACTTCTGCTATCGCTCCTTTGTCGATTGGGTATCACTCAATATCACGAAAAGTTCAATATGAAGCCAGGATCAACTGGCCGAAGATAAATGACAAAAATTCAACAACTGCTGCGCTGGGCTTAACCTGTCCACATCAATAAAGTCCTCAATAAAGTCATCGGTTTCGGAGCCTTTTCTAAAGCTATTTTGGAAATTTAGAATTTGTGAACGACAACAAGGATTGGCTAGCTAAACACTTATGATAGGCAACTGCGGTACATTTTAAATGTTTTTATTTGGAAATAAGATCATTTGGAACATTTTCGAGGCTCTTTTCCAACTAAAAAAGGGCCAAAATAACAAAAAATCGTGGCAGGCGCTCGTAAAAAGTTCCAAATTATAACGTAAGTCGCGTTACTTGTGTTTTTCCTTCGTCAGGAGACGGGAATACAGTCACTTAAACCAACCAACCATAGCGTAAGTCGCACAATGGTCACGCTGACGCAGCACGTAAATCAGGGTTGCCAGTTTGGGATTTTCCCCACAGATTTTGTTTTTTTTTTTTGGGTTGAAAGTAGGAAATCTTGGGGGAAATATTCTTTGTACCCTATTCATACCGAGCCGAAAGTCGGGTTTTCGCGAAAACACTCGAAAACTTAATCGAAAACAGAAGTTTTCCCATACATATTTCAGTTTTCAAAACGGTCGTTTAATATCGATTTCCACGAAAACGACTTCCAATCGTTGGGTTGTTGAAACAAACACACCTCTTGCAACATTCAGCAGAGCAGCTGACCAAACAAATGTCACAACTCACAACTTAAAATCATTTTTCACAACTTAATTAATGGGCTAATATTATTTTTAAATGCTCTGCACTCATTTTATTTGTTAAATAATGCGATTGAAATTTGTAAACAAAATAGTTTTCAAAGAAGCTTAATTTCACGACTAGTGTCTCACAGCTGATTGAGATGTCAAACGAGAATTAGTTGGCGTTCGGTGTGAATGCATACGATTTTTTTTTGGATTTTTGCTAAAAAAGCAAGTTGAGCGAAGTCCAACACCAAAAACAGTCTCAAAAAGTAGGCGTGGTAAAAAATGGCATATCTGATGCCATTTTGAGAGATTTATTAATTGTGAATTTTAATATGTCCGTGGGATAAAGGGACATTGTAGCTAAGGGATTTTCTTTCAAAGGTAGAAATTTCGAAAAAAAAAAACAAATAGGTCGAAAGACTTTCGAATTGGAATTGGAATAGCGCAAATTACGAACATATTTCGAGGAAAGAGAAATATTAGCTTTCTTTAATCTGGATCTACAACAATTCTGGGTAACAGTAAATGATGTAAAGAACTACATATAAAAATGAAGCAATTTTTAAAAACCTATGTAATTTACCTCGGATAGTTGTGACTTTGTAACATTTTAAAGCTGATACTGAGCGAATGTTTTCAGTTCAAAATGATGTCAGGAATAAAAAAAGTAGTAAACTGGAGTGCGAAGCTCTCAATGCTGTAGCAATAACGCGATCTACATTTTCTTCTACTTCTTTTCAGTCAACGAATAAATCATTTAGTTGATAAGAAACAATTTGTATGAACAAAAATGTATCTATACATAATAAAATGTATATAGGGTTGAATTCAAGTTCCTGTTTTGTTCATTTTTGTTTATTAAGATCGCAATTATTATTATTTTTTGTTAAGAAATATTATATAATGGTATAGTTTGAAAAAAATTAAGTAATTAAATGTTACTTTTGTTTGAAAGGCGTTTGTTTAGTTTTCTAGTTTTTTTTTCCAGTCTTGGACATTCCATCATAACCATTATGGCAACACTGCCTACAGCCTTCTGAAAGTCTTAGGCAATTACTTCACTTCAAGAAATGTTTCATCGATAATGAGTTTTTGCGTCAATCGAGAACAAAAATAAAATTCCCTATAGTTCCGTTTCATGTGCGCGCATACATTTATACCGAAGAGGTATTTAGAGTCACGTATAGTTTCGTCCATCCTGGTAAAGCTCGTCAGGTTATACAGAATGGCAAATGGCATAGCTTTTCCACGATCTATGTAAGACCATTGTCCGAAACTCACAATTAAAACCCAGTGGCACTATATTCCACAGGTCCTTGCAATACTTGCATAGGTAGATACGCGGATGAAACTGACATCTTTTTTTTTTTTTTTTTCGTTTTTTCCTGTTGGGAGGAGGAGAAATGCTTTATATGCACCATAAGGAGGTATTTTTGGCGTTGACCATCCCCGTGTGTCCGACTGCCCTTTTTGCAAGGTATACGGAAACGAAAACTCCCCCTGACCCTTCGGTTTCTTACCCGAACATCATGGGCTGAACTTATCTAGCTGTCACTGGTGCGTTTATAGAAATATTGGGTAGAAACCGATTTGGTCGCAATAGACGGCAATAAAAAAAAAGTAAAAAAAAAAATGCCTACATACCTTTCAAGAAGAAACTACACAAAACATCGACGAAACGGACAGCTTTAGCTATGAGGAACTTTACCACCTAGCCCGCTCTATAAACTCTGGAAATGGCATGACGTCATAAATCAAGCGAAGGAATAGGTACACTTACCAATTGGCAACTCAGTCCTTCTTAATGGCGCAGAACGCGGATTTAGATATCTATCTATGGCTGCTATGTGATTTTTGCTCCCTATGGACCTTAGAAGATGTGATTTAACAACGATATCTACAAGTTGTTCTTGGTAAGCAAAGTCAAAATCAATCTATTCAAATAGCTTGATTAATTACAGCGACTGGACAACCGAGTACGGTCGATAGAGTCTTGGATTTTCAACAAATTTGAAACCGTAGGTGCAGTGGCTTAGTGGTTAGTGCGTTTGACTACTAAGCGAGGGGTCCCAGGTTCGATTCCCGAAAAGAAAAAAACAATTTCCATCTTAAGCTTTTTTCCACTGCGCCACCTCTCGCGAACGTCTGACAAATATCCGAGTGTATAACTGTCTTGAAAAAGCTTTTGATTTGGCCATTTGGACTAGGCATAAAATTTTAGATCCCTTCCATTCGTTCCAAAAATGAAAAAACTCACACAAAACGAATATTTGTGAGAAGCTAGGCCTAGGGTCAAACTTGGCTTTTCGTACAAAGTGCATCAGTGTGGTACATCTGTCGCAAAAATTACTTCTCTGAAACGCAATCAAAACCAACTTTTTAGAACGTGCTTCCAAACATCTAGAGATATTTCATATCGATTTCCAGTTCCTTTCTAGAACAAGGTTTAGATTTCTTAAATCCATTGACATATAACTGCACAATACTCGAAGGCCAAGTTCACATGCACTTTGCAGGTATTCATATACATACGTAAAAAATAATTTACAGCCAGACCTATACTCAATCTGTCGGGGGTAGGTATCTCTCAAGACTGCAAGCTATCGAAAACCTACTCCCTATCTATTCGTATCCGAACTGAACACAATCAATTAATGCAAATTCGAGCGCACCCACTCGAGGCTAAGTGACATTGAAAGCTGTGCAGCAGTACAGCTAATGCCGCAGTCATTGCACTCCAGACACACGATGAATAATTACATCTACATATTCGAATATGTAATAAGAGTAAAATAAAAATAAAAGTTATTTGTAACCTAGTCCAGCGTTACCTTTGGGGACGCTTTAGCGTCCTTTTGACTCTTTTTGAACGCCCGGACTCCAGGACTCATCTTTTTGAAAATCAGTGAAATCGGACTCCTTTTCTGTAACTTAATTATAAAATGATGCCCCATTCGTAGAGTCATTTTGTAAAATTTATTTGACTACCTACTTGTATTTGGATAGCTTCATTCATTTTGTCTTGTGCAGGAAAACTGACATTCTACGATATTGTGTGAAATTACAAAGACAAAATGCATGAAACATTATGGATATGGGAATGAGAAATGGAAACTGAAAATTATTGCATTGAATGGATTATATTTCTGTGTTGTCGTTGTTTTGGTCGTTGATTTGTTCAAAAATTTGTACGATTTTGTAATCAAAGTTTTAACATTGCCCCATAGTAGCGCGTGTGCTGAGACGGTATTGTCAAAATTGGCTTTGACCAAAAATAAACTTACCAACCGACTTAAGGTTTTCGGCACTCAACTTACTAGAAAATAAGCAAATAGAAGACTGGGTTCCTGGCTCGAATTTAATTCAGCAGTACAGGAACAGAATTCGTAATAACTAATATGTAAGATATTTATTTATTTTTTTGTGTTACCTGAAAATATTATTTTATTATTTATAGACCGAAATGGGACTCTTTTTTGACTCTTTATACAAATTTTCAGAGGTATTACTATGGGACTCCTTTTTTCTGTCGGGACTCTTTTTTGGACTCTTTCTGAAAATTTTCAGAGGTAACGCTGACCTAGTCGTCGGGAGACTGGTTTGGCGCAAGGGCTGATGACATACCCGGCTGAGATTTCACTGCGATTGTTTCATAATACATTTACATGTAGGAGTACACGTATACGCATCAACAAACTCCCTTGTTTGCTTGTCATACGTAATAGAAAGCCTCTGACCTTTGTTGGCAATACGAGTTCTGTTCTATTCAGCTGTTGTTTTAAAGTGAAATCGCATTTTTTGAATAGACCCGACAAATTACGATTCTGGTTGGGTCTTGTCAGAAAGGCACATGTAACGATGCAACGTTTGATGTAGCACTTGTATAATGGAGCTGCATTGTCTGTGCTTAGAAATGGCGATGGACGTCCTACGGGTGCTAGCCTCCGTACCCTTGATGTAAAGGGTGCTCCATCTAGTGGTTTATTTTAAAATCATAGATTATTTTGATACTGACAACTGTTTCCCACTCGAAATCTTGACAGAAAGTCAGTATCATACTCATATCTCCGGGGGACGAAATGAGTCGCTTTACGCCTTACGTTGGGAAATATTGAAAACTTATTTCCAAAGTGAGTGATGTGTAGTGTGCAGCCCAAACAGTGCGTTTTTTGAAAAGAAGTTTTGGCCGAAATGAAACACCCACCTCATTCATCTCGGAGACTGCGTTAAAAAAAAAACAAATTTGCCGCATCTGGGCATCGGAAAACCCGCACGTTTTTCTCGAGAAGCCAATGCATCCACAGAGAGTGACAGTTTGGTGCGGATGGTGGAGTGGTGGCATCATTGGACCGTTTTTCTTCGAAAATGAGGCTGGGAACAAAGTTTCGGTCCACTGTGATCACTATAGAGCCATGTTAACCGACTTTTTTTTTTACTGAAATTGAAGACATCGATTTGGACGACCTCTGGTTCAAGTGGGTCGGTGCGCCATGCCACACAGCCCATGCCCATCGACCTTTTGCATACAAAATTCACAGATCATGTTACCAGCCGTCTTGATGGCGATGTCAATTCGCCTCCTCGAAGCTGCGATTTGACCCCTTTGGACTTTTTTTGTTTGTGGGAACAGTGAAAGACCGAGGTTACGTCAACAATCCGGAAATGATTCAAGCACTTAAGGCCAATATCATCCAAGCAATCCGTGAGCTAGAGCCCGAAACTATCAACGAGCTCTTGGAAAATTGGACTGATAGAATGCGCTACTGCGAATCCCGCCGAGGCAGCCACTTGAACGACGTTGTGTTCCATAATTGATGGGAATGTGTTCTCACACTAATAAAGCCACGGGAAAAAATATAATTTTCTTCATTTTATTGCATTTTTAAAAAGAAACTTTTTTGGTCCACCCTGTAAAATCAAGATGATGAGGGGCTGGTTTCTTGGAATAAGCTGTTTATTGGTATTTCTCGCTTCATTTGGAATGAATTTTAATATACAACTGCCTGATCCCCCATCAAGAGCGTGTATCTTCTAAACCTCCTTCATATCCGGCGGTTGCTATCGCCTTTAGATAGCTTTGAACTAAAGCTTCCTAAGGGTTCGTAAACTGGTTTCAGAATGAGCAGATTCGTTTGAAAAGGTCTCAGACTCACTAAGTTTCTGTTATACTGACTACCATGGTAGCCACACAAAATTTATAACCACCTTTTGATACGATGCTACACCATACGTAGTTGCGCACAAGTCCATAATCTAATACCAACCTTATCCTCGAGCTGTCGTGTAAATACTCAGTTTTGCATACATTTTATCCAGGTGACAATCTGCCTTTACAACATAATTTATTTCCAGCAACAATTAATGTCGACAAGTCGATTATAGCCATAAAAATCGTCAATTAAGTCATAAGCGGTCATGCGACGAACGACTTTTATTAATATACTAATCACAACGTCTAAGGAAATCTGGTCAACACGCACGGGTAGAGTAGGTGTTGCAGTTTACCATTAGATGTACTGAATCTAATAAAAAAATTTATATCTTTTTACGCAATCTTGATATCCAACTGTGAGGGCGGTACCGAGGTCTTTATTCCGTAAGCTGTGATGGGGCTGCATGTTTTACGTAAATGGATTCTTATTTCTCGTGCGTGGAACTAAATTGAAAAAGAATTCTTTGTCAAATGCTGATTTGTTGTTTTATGAATGCAAACTGCCTTCGAAAAGCTTAAATGCCTTAAAATAGCTCTTCTGTACGCAACCCTCTTCAGCAGTCGGTAAATGGTAAATTTCTTAAGAAAACTAAAAACTTAAATCTTTAAGCATGCGACACAGTTGTCCCCATTTTCTTATTCGATTGGCAGGGGGAAAGGTATCCAAGATCGGTAGAATTCGACGGCACTTCCAGCGTTCCTCAAATTATCATCAACCGAGAAGGGGGTGGAAGAAAGCATGCCCGAGGACTGGGCTTCCTATTCCATATATACCCCGTCTTCAAAGAGACGAACCCTACTTTTTTATCGACTGGCATAAGATTGTATAGTCATTCCAGGAGCTCTATAGCAATGAAGTCTGAATGCAGAACCTAGTCTAAACTGCTCTGAACTAGGTGGGGACAAAACCCGCAAGGTTTCAGCTAAGAAATTAAATCTGCGGTTACACTCTAGAGCTTTTAGCTAGGGTTTGAAGCTTAAGATGCTTGAGGAGGCCGATTTTTAGGGAGAGAGAAATGAAGCCTGAATGCAGGACCTAGTCAAAACTGTTCTGAACTTGGTGGGGACAAAACCCGCATTTATTAGACCTAATACAAGCTACATACCGACGACTTGAAGGTTTAAGCTAACAACTTAAATCTACGGTTACCCTCTAGAGCCTTTAGCTAGGGCTTAAATCTAAAGATGCTTGAGGAGACCGATTTTAAGGGGGAGAGTTCTGTGGTTAGAATTGGAAACGTGGTAGCATGCTAAAGCTATTTTCATTATAACTCTATAGAGCCATATGAGGTACGGTGGGCTAGAAGTTATATGGCCACAGCCAGTGACGACATAAAAGACCGCCAGCGGAGGGCAAAAAAGAGATGCTGCCTACAAGGTACAAGCTCCGCGGCAAGTTTTTACACACATTCACAGATAGAAAAATTCAAAGGTTTTGAGAAAAGACCTTATTTCAAAGAGACCTAGACCTAGAGACTTGTCGCTCTGAAGCTTGTCGTTCTCTACCTAGTCAAACGTTGTGGATCTCGGTTTCTCACGGTGACTGATAAAATAAGAAGCGTTCGACAATTTTCTTGATTATGGTGATCAGTGGTCACTCACAATGTTTTGTAGTGATCAGAATTCCGACACATTCGGATGTTGTGTCGTTATGGAGTGAGCCGTAGCTACATTCCTAAGGTATTGGAAAAGATGAGCCTATCTTGTTTTGTGACTCTGCTAATTGTTAATTTTCTAGAGCTTTTAAATGCATTTTGTAGGACATTTGGATACCTTCGGATGTTGTATCGAGTGAGCCGTTAGGTACATTCCGAGGGTATTGGCAAAGGCCTGGACAGTCTACAAAACCTACATCTTTACTTACAGCCATACTGCCTTATAAAATCATTCTCTGGGGTCAGATTTCGTTATCCGTGAACTCTAGTACCGTATAGTTGGAAAGGACTTTTCCAAACTTTTTAGCGACTCAAGAGCGGATATTGATTTTAAAAATTTTAATCACCCATTTACCTTCGGCAGCGGGAACGGGGGGTATATAATTTAATCCGGATTATCTGATCTTCCCCCTTAAAACAATGAAAGTCCAGTTAAATCGCCTTAAAAATCAGATTTTATTTTTGACAACCTTAGCTCTTCCTCTTCTTTACTTATGTAATGATGTAAATAACCCCCCTTGATATAATTTTGGAAATCACCCAAAAGCCAATCACAATCGAGGACAACCCTGTTCTCAAAATACGTGGCCATTGGCACTTTATGTTTTTGTCTCTGTATGTAGAGTTTTTATTGTTTATTGCGCGGTAAAAAGAAAGGTGCGCATGTGTGATTTGTGACAAAGGCACAGGTGGTGCCTTCGAGCCCACTATACCAAACCTGTACCGATAAAAATGAAAACAATGTTATTTCAAAATATATATGTAAAAAAAAAATTATGAAAAAGAATAAAAATAAGTTAATTACCCTGGCAGTATGCAGTTTGTTGCTTTTCTTTTCTTTTCTGCATGTGCGCTCTCATGTAATCAGCTGCCGATATTGCATCAGGCTTATCAATGCGCGAGAAGAGACAGCGCTGGCCCGGGGGCGTATAACGACTCGAATTCATCGAACTGAGTAGTTTCTTGCAACAGAAACTGTGTTCCAGTTGAGAGAGAGATTTCAGATTTCAGATTTCTACACTAGGCGCGCACACCTTTTAAGTGGAGACAGACTTTTTACAAGGAAAATATTTAAATTTTTTCAATACCTCAAATAGCATTCAGTATGGAAAAAGTTAGAATATTCAATGAGCTACACAGATGTTGGGTGAGGTCGCCGCAATGATTGTGAATGATTGTGGCCGCGTAAATATGTGTTTCAGGGTGTTTTCGAATGATGAATGTTGTGCAATGTGATTATGAATGTTCGAGGTATTACCCGAAGCTAATTGATTTGTTCCACTCAATTGACTTGCTGACATAGTAGTCCGGTATAATTATGTTATGATTGCATATGGAGCGGATTTGGATGACAAGTTGCCTGCGAAAATGCAGTTGACAAACCATCAAATGCTTGACTTTTTTTTAAAGGCCATTTCGAAACTTTTGTGGTGTTGAGTTTATAGATATTTAGAAAGGTCTATTTCAATCTTAAGTCAAAGCTCACTTCTTCAACATAAGAGAAAGGACAACGGATCGGAAGCTATTCCGAGCCTTACAATTGATAAACATTTGAAAACCAACAAGCCGCAACATCAACCACCTCTCTACAAATAGGATGATGAAATAGGGGTGATTATTTGATCATTGCGTTCTCCCCATTCCGTAAATGAACATCTGTAAATACTGCACTTATTTATTATTATTAAGAAAATGTGCAAATAAACGGTTCCCAGCAGGTCTTGAGAAAGCTGATTTTTATTTTTTACTTATTGACATCTTGTAGGTACCTACACCATAATAAAACAAATCACAAGGAACAAAAGCAACCGCGGGTATGTTCTTTAAATGAAAACGGACTAATAATAATAATACATTTACGGCAAATTTTAAACGATTCATTTCTTTAAAGTTTGTAGAAATTATATCTAAAGATTTCTATTTGTAGACTTTATTAACTTTACAATAGATAACACCTGTAAAATGTGGGATTTACATATTTTATTTTACCTTGAGCGCACTAATACTTTTAAGTTCTGTAATCGGCAATGGGCAATGGCAAGCTATAAACAAAGCATCGAATCTCACACTGATGAAAGACTAGCATGTATAGGAACAACTGGCGCAATTAGGACAACACCTACTGCTGGAATGGAGGCAATCCTCAACCTATTACCGTTAGACCTATATATGCAAGAATCTGTAGCCAAAAGTGCCCTTTTGGCGGACAGAATTCCACACGCAAGCGAATCAGCAACACAAACTTAAACTGCAACGCCTGGAACTTAAGACATAACCTGGATCTTGGAACGTAGTCCAGCATCAAATTACTTCCACACAAAACGAAAGAGAAGACTGATGTCGTTTTCCATTGGTTTCACCCGGGGATCGACTCAATCTGAAATCCAATGGAACAAGAAAACTGCTTCTGGTTGAAAGTACAAAAGTATTGTTGAAATGCCAAGAAATAATCTACGGCAGCTGTCATCTGACTTGTATAAAACACATAAATTACACTTGTGTGAGTGCTTCTTGAGTGGTTTTTGACTTCAAATCGAGAAGCGAATTTCTCTTCTCAGAATCACCAGAAGAGTATTTTTTGTGCCAATGGAACGGTTTCAGAAGCGAATTTTTCGATTCCGGACTCTCCCGGACGCTTCTTTTTGCCCAATGGAAAACGACATAAGTGACAGGCAATCGGACTCTTCTAACCACAGAAAGAAAAAAAACGATTTTTTCCCCGCGCAATCGAAGTTGGCTTCATTCGGATTTTCTTCCGGAGTCGAGCAGTTCACCCTAAGTTTAGTCTGCATAAATTATGCCTTTTGCTTATTTTCTCCAATTCCTAAATAATAAATAAATAAAGTAACCATTTAAGTGTTTAAAATAACTAGTTTTATTTGGTACTTTGGGTGTTACTCCTCAATTGGACAGCTACAGCAATTAAGGGGAAGATACTATCAGATTATCGCTGATGCAAGAACGAATCCGGCATTCTTACGCACTACGTTGGTTGAGCGACCGTTGTGTAGTGCTGACATCTTTAAACAAAATCAGTGGGTACATTATACCCAAACCCTCAGGATCAGTCAAACCAAAAGCTGAAAGCCGTACAAAATGGGACACGCGCAGATTTTGAATAAATACTTGGGATTCTCTTGCTATTTCCCCAGCAGGGAGGAATGGAACACAGGTGAACCCGCAAACAGGAAATCGATATCCATCTACACAGATAGATCTTAGATGGAATGTGGAACAGGTGCTTGAATTTTCTCAGAGAAGTTAAATATACGCCACTCAATCAGGCTGCCTGATCACAGTAGTGGCTTTCAGGCGGAAGTTCTGGCAATCGCTGAAGCTGCCAATAGGTGTCAATGTTAGCAATATCAAATAATGATATTACCATATTTATTGACAGCCAGGCGGCTATAAAAGCAGTGTCTGCTATTGAAATGAAATCGAAGTTAGTTCGCCGCTGCCGTGAAGAGCTTAAGGTTCCCTGCTCGCAGCACACCATTTTGCTGGATCCCTGGACACAGGGACAAAACCGGCAATGAGATGGCTGACGAAATAGCAAGAAATGTATCTGCTATGGATCAAGATCGGGCGACTAAGTCCATCAACCCACCACTCCGTAATCTCAGAGAGAGAGAGAGTGGAAAGTAAGATCCGCATGAAAGTCAATAACAGGTGGAAGGAATTAAGAAGGAAGCTATGGCCTGAATATAATCCTAGTGAGACTAGCAAGCTCATACGGTTTGATAGAACGTCGATGTATAAACTGGTAGGGGCCCTAACGGGTCAAAAGAAACGACACAATGCAATTGAAACTCAAGAATGACGATATATGCAGGGGTTGCGGGAACGAGGAGGTACACAAGGACACACCTCACTTCCTCTGTCAAAGCCCATATGCCCAAGTCTATGTCACTTGAGGAACAGAACACTTGGAACCTGAATGGAACCTCAGCATCGTTTGCCCGATCCACAAGAAAGAAGACTTTCTAAACTGCGCCAACTATAGAGGCATCAGTCTCCTGAACACTGCGTATAAGATCATGTCTGCTGTACTGTGTGAGGTGATGCGCTGTCATGTGACTTCTTCAACATCATTCTTGAGAAGATTGTGCGAAACTCACAAGCCAACACCAGAGGCACAATTTTCTATAAGTCTGTGCAACTGCTTGCATACGCTGACGACATTGACATTGTTGGTACAACACAGCGAGCTGTCACTGGTGCGTTTGCAAGTATTAGTACAGAAGCGGCAAAAATGGGTTTAGTGGTGAATGAGGGTAAAACAAAATATATGCTGTCAACAAGAAGGGACACACAACATCGAAGAATCGGACAGAACGTCACGATAGACAGCTATAACTTTGAGGTAGTTAGGGACTTTGTCTACCTCGGATCCGCTATAAACTGTGACTGTGACATCACATCAGAAATCAAGCGAAGAATCACACTTGCCAACCGCTGTTTCTTTGGCCTAAGACGGCGATTGATTAGTAAGGCCTTGTCAAGAAGCACTAAGGAGATTCTATATAAGACTCCCATAATCCCTGTCCTGCTCTATGGTGCAGAAGCATGGACCCTAGCAAAAACGGATGAGAATCTTCTTGGTCGCTTCGTTTGCGTTGACGGGATTTGGAGGAGAAGATTTAACAGCGAACTCTACGATCGACCTGGTCGGAAAAGTACGCATTAGTCGTCTAAGATGGTTGGGACATGTAGAGCGAATGGACACCAACGCTCCGGCCCGGAGAGTCTTCGATTCCAACCCGGAGGGACAACGCAGTAGAGGAAGACCTCGCCTTAGGTGGCGCGCGCAAGTGGAAGGGGACCTCAACCAACTTGGAGTGCGCAACTGGAGGCAGTTAGCCAAAGATCGCGCTAATTGGAGTGGCGTATTGGTTGAGGCCCTGGTCCACACCGGACTGTAGCGCCACCTGAAGTAAGTAAGTAAGGGTATTGCTTGGAATGAATACACAGTGTGAGTCCTCGAAGTGTCAAATAGAGCGTAGTTGTTGTAATTGTTTGCTGAAGATCCTTCTTTACTTTGCTTTGCTAAGTTCGAAGGTAAAAAAACAAAGCCTTATATTGGTCATATATGTAAGGTTCAACAGTGACTATGTACGGTAAGTCGGAAAATAAACTTCGTAGGATTGCCATAGCTCCGTTTTTGCTCACGAAGTATTTTTTACACATTTTTAACCAGAATAGTAGGCCTGTTTTGTTAAGCAGCTCGCTGAAATTGAACGCCGTTAAAAGCGGTTTACTAGTATTTTCATGAATACATCACAAGAAGCGTTCCAATAAAACCTACGATTGGTATGTCAATCATACTTGGGATTGGGATGAATACGGAATCCAAATCTAGAAAGTGTCAAGTTGAGTGTAGTCGTTGTGATTGCATTTTCCAATTTCACTTTCCTCTCCTCGGACAAATGTTTAATAATTTCATTTCATTTCATAAAAAATGCAAAATTAACTCCGTTAAATTCGCATATTCGGTTTTGTCCTCGCTGTCAGTTCTGGCTCGTTCTGAAAACTAAACATTCAGGCGGAATAAAAATACCAATTTGTTTCATTTGCTTCATTTATTACGGTGGTCACCGTTTTATATATTTTATTTCATTATTTTTTTCTTCATCAATTTTAAATGTGTTTTTTTTATGCTTAAAAATAGGTTTTGTATTTTGTTTTGCAAATATAAATTAAGTATATATATATAGTATAGTTTATGGCACTTTTTTCTAAAAATAAAAAAAAAAGAACAAAAAATATCATTTACAGTAAAAATTTGAGATTTTTCTTTTTCCATTTTAAAAATGAGTTTTTTTTCTTTTTCATTTATTTACAGTTAATAAAGTAGTAATGACTTTACAATAGTTTTCATCTCTTGTCGCAATTTTGTGCAATTTAATAAATAGTTGATTTTTTATTGAAGTTGTCTCTTAACATTTGTTTTTTGCTTTTTATTGTCAACAATTATTACAGAATCAGGCGAATGCTAAACATTTTCTTATTGTCGTTAAAAATATATTTCATGTTAAATTTTTCTTTTCATTTAAATGGCAAAAGTAAGGTTTCTTTTTTAATTTCTTTGTACTATAATTATTGTGTGACTTTCGAAATATTGAATAAATATGCGGAGAGGCTCCCCGAGTTGTGGGTCGAAATCGGTGCAGTTGCTCTTTCAGTTTGACTCTCGACTTGGCAACCCCGGTTGGGGCCCACAATTTGAAGGCGTATTTGCGCAGAATTTGTTAAACAAAAAATTATAACAATCGCTATTTAGAAACAAAAATTAAATAAACTCTACGAATTCACAATTCACGAGTCTCAGTGGGCGGGTACAAGTTCACTCTCGAGTGGCGCTTATTCGTCTTTCTTTTTGCGAATTTTTCCCTCCGTTTGTATGGTTGCTGTTACCGCTTCAATGCACGACGCAATCGACGGCTCGCTTTGATCTTCGCTGTAGTCCTCGCCCGCCATTCGACTGAGGGTCAGAATATACGAGCAGGCTACCCTAAGCACTGACAGTTTGGACAGCTTTTGACTATTCGAGTAGGAAGGAACTGCTTTGCGTAGAGTCTCGTATGCTGCTGAGATCGTGTGGACGCGGGTTCGTTCCCTGGCATTCGCCTCGATTCTCCTCTCGCGGGTCATGTTCTTATAGTTACGCTGCTGAGGTCGGCCCTGTTGATTATTGCCACTGATGCTGCCGCCGCAAATACTATCACTTGACGATGCATCCGAGGGTGTGAGGTTATGACTATTGAGTTGCTTATGCTGGTACATATCATCCTCTGGATGGCAGTCTTCTTCTGCTGGTTGAGATGGCTTCTTCAGTACCAGCGCCAGAGGTTCGTCTTGTATCTCATCGATTTGGATTATTGGCAGGCGATGTAGCGTCGTTACACCGGGATGTCGGACTAGTATCTCAGCTGGATTTGGCATCAGTTCGTGGGGTAGTTGTTGGCTGGAGTCCCATGAGGGACGGTAGTGATGGTTATTCGTTTCATCTGCGCCCGTTGAGTAGCGGATGCGTTTCTTCAGAGGTCCGGTTTCTTCGCGTTCACAAATCACTTTTGAGGGCTCGGTGCTTTTTCTCTTGTTTCGCATCAACGTAATTGGGGTGACTTTCACCTCCACGGAGTCTTCTGAGGCATCGGTCGGGCTGCATGGGTCGTGTCTTGAGTGATCCATTGATAGATCGTCACCACCCTCAGAGCTGCCCGAACAGAAGCCAGCATCACGATCATTGGATTGCGGTGATCCTGCAATGAAAAGAAGAGAAAATTCATCAGACGCTTGTCTATATTTATAAAGAAATAATAAAAAAAAAAAAATCTCCTAACCTGTTACACTTTCGTTGCATAAAGCCCTCGAATAACGAACGATAGAAATCAAATTAAAAGCAAATATCACTGAATACAAAAGAAGATACGAGATATTCCACTTTGCTTCCGCCCACGCAACCAGCAGATACATTTCACCACACATTTTAAATACAATATGTAGGTATTTAAGAGTGTGTGAGCAAACAAGATGTTGTGCAAAAAATAACTTGAGAGATTTTCGCCAACCAGTTTGTAATGGCGTGTTACTGTTATCTGAGTGTGACAGTTGCCCAAATTGATGACGATTGCTAGCGATAGTCAAAAGTCGTATACGGTACACCGAAGGCATCAACGCAGCGAAATACCAATTTGGTAAATATTTCAATAAATCGTCCACCATCTGTGTCGTCTCGGTGTGGTGTGTATCTTTAAGTGTTTTTATTCGGAACAGATTTATTTTGATGTGAATTCGCTGCATATAGTTACGAAAGCTAACGCAAACTTTCGCCAGAAGAAATTTGCCGAAGATGCTACTCCAGCGGATCGGTGAAACATTTTTAAGTGCTATCCCAGCAAACAGACGTATTTGAAGACATTTTCGACTATTGAAGATGGCAGAGAAATGGGTAATTGGGACTGCGGGCATTAGGTGCTTAGTCACAGTTGACTGTTAAATCTGAGTCTACAATTGAAATGCAAATCGAAAGGCCATAACAAATGTTGAATTGGGAACATTTTTGAACGGTTTATGATTTGATGTCAAAAATCTGTGGAATATCGGACAAATTTGAAATTTATGTCATGACACTTTAAGATAGTGTTCCCTTGATAAACCAGCCTATAACTCTATTCCATAATAGATATTTGACATAAATTCTTTCAAAGTGACATAATATCTCCCATGACAGATTACCTTTTCCATTATAAGATATTTTTAAAAATAATTTTACATATTGACAGTATACGCTTTAACATTAAATTTGGTTGTGGTTAAATGATCTGCATGTTTTTTTACTATCTGCTTGAATATTTCTGTCGAGGGAGAAATTTTATAAAATATATCGTAACGATAAATATTCATTTCATTATATTTTCGGCTAAGAACTCAAGAAACCCGAATTCACATCGGTAAAAGTCTGTAGGTACAAACTAATTCTGCCAATGAATTGCTTAAAATTAAACCCTAGACAAACAGTTCTCTCGTGATAGAATATCTGACACATGAATTTAATTTTATGTTCAATAAGTGTTGGGCGTATAAAAGGTTTTGATTTGAAGGATATTTTGTTTGTAATTTCTGAAATTCTGATGCCTTCATAATAATCTCATGAGAGCTCAACAAACATTGAGATGCTGCTTAAATCTGTACTCAAATACATGCGGTTACAACTATAAAATGGAAACTCCCTCCTTTTTTACAACAATGCACTGGAATATTATACTCGACTTTCAATAAAAAAAAAAAAAAATACATAAATAAGTATCATGATAGATATTTGTTAAATATTTTTCAAATACCAATGCCATTCAAAACTTCGCCCCACAATGCTAACAGTAAAGTAGTCAGATGTGTACATGAATTGGTTGAAATTTTATGGAAAATCGTCTATCATGATAGTGTATCCCTGACACTTTGAAGATGTTTAAATCAAAAAACAAAAAAAAAAAAAAAAGTGAATAACCACAAAGTATCGGATTTCATTTCAAAATCTTGGGAGCAGAAAAAAAAATGTCATGGTAGCCACCCACTGATATCAGTATCAAATATGTCCCAAATCTGGTGTCTCCAAAGCACACTGATTAGGCACTGCAGGTGGTAATCCCGTAGATAGATATCATGCGAGTGGATATCATCTTCAAGGAAATCCAATTGGTAACCTCCAACGAATCACAATTTCCTTTCACCTAATATTTCAAACTTAATTTATTCTGTCTCTAAATAGTAGTCCACTAAAAAAATAAACACCATAAGACGAAGCGACCAATTAATCTATCTGAAATCACCTTGCGTTGGCTTGATTGGCGCCCCGAGTCACCGCACGAAAACACAATCACTTTCAATTCTTAGACGCGACAGATTAAATTTTTTTTTTTTTTTTTTGTATCCACTTTGTTTTGTAGGTATATGAACTCAAAAGATATCAATTCTCTGGCCATCCGCCAGATATGCAAATTCACCATTTAATTGCATACGGTTAACTCATAAAACTTAGTCACAGCGACTCCGATCGGGCATAGGGTTTCCTGCCGACGCCACACATTTTCGTGTATCTCCGCATTGTCAGCGGGCACATACACAGGAAGATTGTGGGTGTAGTTCAAAACATTCAATTAGGAAATTAGCATTTTGTTGTTAAGAAATTAATTAAATTAATTAGTTCACCTATTGTCTAAAACGAAATTGAACTACAGAACGGATGCAGGCTTTATTTGGACTGTCTCAAACCAAATCCTCCATTTGAAAAGGAAACCTAACTCATTCACATTTTATTGCGAGCGATCTAAAAGTGAAATTTATGTGGCGCCAACTTGAAGACCGTTCATAATGTCATTATAACTCAACGAGTCGCAGTTGCCCATGTGCCCATGTAGCGACATTAATTGCCCGGGCATTTATCAGGTGTAAATTGACGACGACAATGTGAAGGTGAAAGACTCCCAAGGAAGTGGTCAATCAAATTCGTAAAAAAAAAAACACAAACAACCATAAGAATGCAACGTATCCACACTATTCAGCCCGACTGTGTGCGGCGGGGAATCAATCATAGAATGCAATGCGAGTGTAAAGGCGGAAAAATACTTCGCGGCACTCATGGGCGGTGTATGCATGTTTAATTGTCTTGATTGGCCTTCGGGCGCCTATCGGCTTAAGCGGACGGCGGGGCTTTCTGTGCTTTTATCAAGATCGAAACAATAGTCTCTGGGGCAATCAATGTGTACAATCGACAATCGATATTGTTGTTCGATTAGTTCGTTCAGTGGTAATTAGAAAAAGTATGGAAATTTTCATCATACATAGGTATATAGGGTGTTGGTACAGGTGGCCTGGGTATGGCACATGTGGGTGAGCTAATATTCTCGCTTAATGTTCTCGAACTATGATCGCTTGGTACATGTCAGTTGTTAGGTGTGGAATACAGGAAGTACCTTGTTAAGACGGGTGGTGGGCATGTAAGAATCAAACTGCTAGATGCTACATTGAGATATGGACTACAGATCGTCTATCTTAAGTGGCACCATTAATTATCCAAGATTAGGTGAGACGTATTCAGTAACAGGCTTTAAATACGCTCCTTTGGTATCTTTTATATCAGTTTGGCCCTGTTTTGGCTGGATAGTTTGCAGTGGCCCTCTATTTTTGTACTTGTGGAAAAAAGGGAGGGAGTCCGCTCCTGGAACTTAATGCTTTTTTGCTGATATGAAGCTCAAAACATCCGCCATCGACATGATCGAACAAATCGCACTGAAGGAAATGAGTTTTAGACAAAAAGTTTGTCGTACCCTCAGGTGGGAAGGTTCAATTCTTAGCATCACAAATTTGAAGCATTATAGTTGGTGCATTTGGAGTTCAAGGTTCGAACTCCCGGATCGAACAATATTTCATTTCATACAGAGTACTATTTGTCTGTTCTTAAATACTAATTGGGACAGGCGAAGCAATAATATTTTAATAGGTGCTATTTCTTATTTCAAAAGGACCATAATGGCAATAAAAATAAAAAACATCACCGACGTCGTAAGACGGATGATCAATGATCAGACTCCGCCCGTAAAACTGATTTCCGTTCATGTCTTCTATTGAATAAAAATTAACAGCGGCAACAATTAGTTTAAATGGTTTTTGTTGCCACCCAACCACCAGACACATTTGTTGGCAAATTACGCCTGTCCCTACATTGGGCGCCAGCTATTTATAAGCTTCAAAAATTCACTAGAAACTCACTCCCCTTCCAGGTTTTACTGGGTGGTCACCTTATAGCGGAAACATGTCATTTTAAAGCCAATTTCCGATTAATTGTGCACCCGACACTTATCCATACTTTCTCCCCTGTATCCCTACCGTCCTCACTTCCTACTGTCCGCAGCTATCTACACCCAATGCATGTACACACTACGGGTATATGTACGGCTAATTATTCAATTACCATTTCACCTGAATTGCTTGACCATAATCAATGCAACATACAACATCCATACCCCGGGGTTTATTATAGACTGAAACACTTCCAGGTCGCCACTTTAGCCGACAACGATGGGGGACCACCTTAAAAACTTGCCCGACAATCTGCCATTAAACGGGGGAAAAAAAGGTTTTTCATTTGTTTTTAATTGTTCGCCAAGGCAGTAATCAGTCGACGTCGTTAACTGGTAGGAAAATCATTCTACTCCAAGCCGTTTTCTTTCTTTTTTTTATTAATTAAATTAAACTGCCATAAAAAAAGTAATTGCCATATTCAAAGTATCTACATGTATCTAAGCATTTATATCGAGTATCAATTTGCATGGAAATTGCTTAATCAATCACAGCCGGCTGTGTTCATAAATGCGACCACTATATGGAGAGTTTGAAGACCGAAACGCTTTGTAGTCGCACAATCTAATCAATTGCAGATACGGAGTGTGATTTTCTTGTTAATACCTAGTTGAGGATCATAATAGTGCGCGAGAACACCTACAGCTGACCTCATTCGGGCGGACTTTTGGTGCAGTTGGTTTTTATTTTGTTGGCCAAAACCATTTTGTAAGCACCTGTCTTGTGACATCGAGTCAGAAGATAATAATAATACCTCTTGGTGTTTGTTTGTTTATGATCTACATCTACAGCATGGACAGATTGATAGGTGTGGTCTTTGCCAGGCCAAAAATATTATTCATACATCATACCTATAATTGGTGTTTCGGTATGTGAGGTGGTGGTTAATTGGGGTAGACCGATGACAGCGAATGTGTGTTGGAGTAGTTCTCGGTATACAGCACACGTCTAAAGGGGGGTGATGAAAATGTGATAATAGCTTGCTTTGAGTGGACAATTAACCGGCGAGCGGGACTTGTAATCGGAATATGTTATTAGAGCGAACAGAGGGTATATTATAGACTGAAACATGAATGTATGAGAATATGCTGGGATAAATGCGCAGGTGACAAAGGAAATTGCACATGAGGAGGGCGAATTGAATTGATGTTTGCGCGTGACCTATATATGAGGTGATTGCACCTTTTCGCGCATTCATTTGATTATGGGTGGCGAAGTTGGCTACGACAGTGGAAATTGAGTTTATTGAATCAGCAACAAGGTGGTTGTGATTACTCCTGTCATGATAAAGCTGACCAATTTAATTGTTGTGCATCTGAGAAGCATGACACCAGTTCTATGTTTTTTTTTCTTTTTTGGGAAACAACATGCACGTCTCGTGGTCCACTTTTTTTGTGTCTAGAACATATTCTTTGGTAAAGTATGTCTGTCTTTTTATGGCACAATAGAATTCAAAAAAAAAATGTCTGTCTGATATGTTGGGCGCCAGTTAGTAACAAATGTAACAGATTATTTCATCCAAATAAAGGGCCAAAAGGAGGATATAGGTACATTTTTTGTGGGTAATGCTTGGTTTCCACCTTGCCTGAATGAGTCTTGGAAGTCCCGCGTTGGGCGCCACTTAGTAAAACCTTACAAAATATTCGCCAGAACATCAGTAAACTTAATGATCTGTTCAAACATGGGCTACCCTAAGTGATGTTCTTTTTGAAGTAAGTGAAAGATGCTTTGCAGTGACAGGAATTGCCTAAAACCGACCACGGTGGTAGATCCCCAAAGAGTAAAAATCTTGGTTTAGGGGTAAATTGTTTACAAAGCATGTTTCGGGACAGAATCTTTCATGTACTTATCAAATTTAGACTCACAGTCATGACAGGATGGTAGGCAATTACCAAGTGATTCCAACGATTTTTTGCACTTTTACCGTCGTATCTTTCCCAAGAAAATACTTAAAAAATAACAATAAGTAGCAAAAGCCGTTCAGAACATGTCACGAATACTGAAAACCCGATGGCACTCCCCATCTAACCACCTGTGACAAGTATTACACCCGGTGTACTTCCCGCCGCAAAACACACGCCAATAACAGCATTTACCGCCACCTCCCCCAGCCATCTGATTAATTGCCAATAAGCTCACATGCTGGCAGGTGCTAATTACCGCCTCTGTATATCGTCGTGCCAACAGTATAACACCTCAACATCAACTGCATATTAAAGTAGCGCACACGATACCAAGCAAAACTAAGTTAGTCACCGAGCGCACCGTCGTCCGACGGATTACTTGCTGCTAGCTTAATAACTTATTTAACAGTTTCTAGCTGTTTCGCGCCGCGTGTGCCCCCTTCTTCTTTCGAGCACCCACACCTAGACATGATAAAAATTGCACTCATGTGGCCCACTAAATGGCCAGCTGTCGCAGACGACTTCCTTTCCTAGTTGGCCAGCCTCTTATACCACTACAATTTTCCACCCGATAATGGTCATTACCTATGCAAATGACAAATGAGTCTGCACATAAACGGTTTGCGTTAGAAAGTGTTACGAGCTTACCTAATAAGATAACGCGCGAGAAAACGATGTGCCGTGCATCTGTAAGCAATGTGTACCTATGGTTTATCTATACCATCTCCTGGTTAGCTGCAACACCTGTGCACCAGGTCTCAGTCGAAAATAATGATGAATGCATTTTTATAGGCCGATACCCAGTGAACAAATAACACTACAAAGTGTTTTGTTCCCCCTTCTTTTGTTCTTTTCTTTTTCTGATTCACTGTCTGCGTCCTTAATAAAAAATGAGTAGCACATATCAAGGGATTTTATGTCATGTACCAAAGTGTGTGGGTACAACCACTGCATGGAAACAAGGACCAACAAAAAATGTGGAAAAAAAAATCCAACAAGTTATAAACAATCCAGTGCATCCCCAATGAGAAAAAAAAAAAAAAACACCAACCAACGACCGTGATAGCGATGATGATGATAAACCCCTGGGATTGTATGTTTACCCTAAAAAGAGAAGAAACAAAAAGCCGAAATCAAGAAAGGCCAACAGAGTAGGGAAACACAATCACTGATCACTGTCCACCGTCCAGCGTCCGCCGTCCACAAGTGGTATAGACTTTCCTTTTATAGGCCACATAAAAATAAAACTACGTGCACGGATTGGATGCAGCAACAATCTCTGAGAAGATACTTTCCGCCGACACAAACCAGTCGAAAAGAGATGAAAAATAAAAATAACTTATCCACGAATGCCAGAAGTCCAAGAAGCCACTACACTCCTGGCCCTGTGCACACACCAGATCATCAAAGGAGTCCGATTCAATGAGTTAGGTCATTTTTTTTCGGACATGTTCGGTTGGTTGTTTAAAAAAAGAAAAACAAAAAAACCACTCACACGGCATCTTCTTCTTATTTCAGGTCTAAAAATGTGGCGGACTACAGGACCAAAAAAAAAAAAAACAATATCTCCCCACACAGGCATACACAGGTTTGGTTGCTCGTCTCGCTTGCTCTCCCTCAACAATATTTGGCCAGTTTTGTTCCACTGTCCGATTCCATTGAAAAAAAAAAACGATAAATTTATAAAAACCCAGCCGTGGGCTTTATTTGGAGTTCTGAATGTTAACTTCTTCTGCTCCATTCACCCATGGCAACCGCGAAATATTCCACAGATAAAATCTCCGACGAGAAGTATAGCTTTATCGACGCGTCCACAGGAAGACTCTGCTCGATGAATTTAATTTTTACAAAGAGCCATCCTATAGCTACTTAAGATGCGATTGAATGCTTTGGATGGCTCACGCATTTTTCAAACTAATATGAGCTATTTGCAGATACACCTTAAATGGCTTCAAATCGGCACTAAGATGAGTGATCCAGTGATCAATTAGTTGCACCTTACGCGATCGAAGGCGGACGATCAACTGATCAACTCAGAGTTTGCTGGGACACGACTTGCATATGTCGAAATAGCCCCATGGAAAGACGGGATAAGAAACTAAAAATGTTTGTACACAAAGATAACACGATCACCAATCGACTGGAATATATCCCAGCTTGATCTTAGTGTGTTTGGCCAGAGTAGTCTCATTCAGTTCTTAACCGATATTGACAATATTTTCACGGCTTGCTCCAGCAACCCGTGGGAGTGTTATAGAATATAAGAAATGTTATATTTCATAACGTCGGGTCGAGAAAAGGCACTTTGCATCAGAAGCAAAAATACTACAGAAAATCAGCTGAGACAGTTAAACAGTCAACTCATCAAAGGTACATCGCGCGTTGACCGATATTTAATAGGAATTTATAATGCGTGTATCGGCTCGAGGCAAAGTGCATTTTATTAAATTCGTTGGGGGATTTTTGTTTTACGAATGCACCGCTTTCAGTTTTGTAACTCCAATCTCTATTATTATCGACAACTTTGTTTACAACAATTCACATGAATAATACGATAGGAATCGTATGCAAATTGCCCCGATATACTGGAAAATTTCAAACGCGTAGTTGCCGGTAGATAAATAGATACACAGTGAATTGCATTCTAAGTAAAATCGATTATACCAGATGGTTTTCCAGACATGTGTGTTGTAATCTTGACAAGTAATGTCATCATCACCATGATCGTGATTATGATCAACAAGATCGCGTCATTGTTTCAGGTTTCAAGTTTCGCGATCTTCAGCAGCTAGACATGATCATTACCATCATCGAGTTGGACTACCGCAGGCTCGCGCCCATTGCATTTCATCTGCGATATAAAGAAATTAATTAATTATTTTAATTGGCATCGGTTAAGGAGTTTTAGGTATCGCAATGGACCGTGACTGTGAATGCGTTTTGTGTGGTATGCATAAATTAATACATTTTTACGCTTTTTGCCATAATTTATGTTCGCTGTAGAATTTACTCTCTTGGATGATAACTACTGCAACGAAGCGACTCAACTGGGTGGTTATTATGGTATAAACGTTCAGATATTTTTCCCTTAGCGAAGGAATTTTAAAGAGATACTTTAGTGTTGTACACACGGATTATGGTTATGGTTTCATTTTCGGATTGGACAATTATGCGATGTTAATTAAAACTTTTGATAGGTATGGGTCTATGCATATGCATGAGAATGACAAATGGGAAACGAGGTTGGTGGCATGTGGTAATGAATATATGCAAAGGTTTTGCCCAATTTGGGTGGGTTTTTTTTTTTGTCTGTCATAATTTGGGATGGATGGAATTTTTTGAAGCTTTTTTTGGGTCCATATTGGTGGTCCAATGCTTTGAATTCCATAAATGCGCACGCTGAGGAATTTCAGGCGATTGTATGAGGAATTTTTGGGGGAACGTCAAGTGTATTCTAAAACGTATCACACGAAAGGCGAAGTCTTTTGAAAAATAAATACCTGCATATCTGAGAGTAAATCACAAATATCGGGGGTACTGTTTGTCCTAATAATTTTTAGTTATTAAAGACGCCAGTCGATACTTATAAAATGAGGACACATACCATCCGAAAAGACTGGTAGCACCCCCGGGGAGAACTCTCACTCAATATTAAGTGACCTTCGCTATATATATCCAACCGTTGAAAAAGGCATAAACAAAGTAATATTCATCGGTGGTTATGTAAGAAAATCATGAGCCTCTCATGGCATTAAATTTATTGTATCATGATAGAAATGTATTGCACCCAACCTTCAATAGGAAATTGTGTAGCGATTTTTAGTTCAGTTGATTTGTTTGATTCTCCAATTTAGATTCCGAAATGCGCCCATCCACACTATTTAGTAGCAGATATTTATAGTGGGAAAACTCTCAGATACTTACATTTATGAGTCAATCAGTGCATTTTGGGGAGCTCAGTTTTTTCCGCGTCGAGGAACCATGCGAAATACGTTAATTTAGAGTATCATTCAGAGCTGACTATATACTGTCTAGTTTTAAGTATATATCACGATACACAAAAAGTTGCATGATACATTTTGTATACAACTTTTGTATTGAAATTACCCACATCAAAATATATAATAATCGTAGTTCTCTCATCAACCGCGAGAGGTGCAGGTTTTTTCTTTTTTGTAGGTATATCATGATATAATGGGGTACAAAAATATATTTTGTTGATAGAAGGATACATTCCACATAAATAATTCGATTCTTTAAACGTCGATTCTGTAGTCCCATAAGAATTACAATATTCCTTATGACTTATGAGTAAAACAAGAAGTTCAAGTTTCTTGATTTTGATTATGTCATGATAGAAAATGTTACAGCAAACATCTAGACAGATTGTTAGAGCATGAGAAACATATTCGAACTTTCTACGACAAAAATATGCCTCACGATAGAATTTTCGTAGATATGACATTTGCTAACATACTTGACAATCAATAAGATATTTTTTTGCAATTCAGTAAGGTTTTATAACAATAATACGGACAATATTATTAATGAATATCTACTGCTTAAAGCGTTGTAATAATTTTATATCACGATAGAATGAATTTTAAGAACGCTACATTTGTACAAATTGTTCCAGTTTCAAGACCAATCATCTTTAAATTTGAGCGTTTTTCAGCTATTTAGCTTCTGCTTTTATGACCGACAGTTTTTCTAGTGCCAGAAATTTTTAATATATTTATATCATGATATATATATATTATATATAGATAGATATATAGATTTCGAGAGATATTCGAATCAGACCACCACAGTCGGGTCTCTTTTTGTCTCTCTACTTTATATCATGATATGTATCTACGAAAATTCAAAAGATCAACCCTAATTTGTATTAGGGCAATATTCTTTAGTCGGAAAAGCCTTTCTACTTTTATGTCATGACACTAGAATTGGTATAACATTTCATATTAATATTCAAATTCACTTTTTTGAGTGGCAGTTCTGGCTGTCATCTCAAAACAGTCCAATAAAAAATGTTCCTATTTTGTATGTCGTGATATAAACAGTCATACCGTGCTATTTCTATCAGACAATACTTAACATGTGTGGCGGTTCAGTTCAGTATGATTCTACCGAAATAACCCTCTCTATAGTCAAACATTGGTCCCACTATAGCCCAGGCTAAGAGAGCAAACTCCTACATGTCGCATAGGAGAAACTGCATAGTATCTACAACTAAATTAGATCAATTCCACATAACTTGTCAATTAGGGAACAAAACGACTTTTCTCTCACAAAATATGAGCTACTTCTCGCATCTGTGTGTCTGCAACTGCCGCCGTCGTCAATATCGTTTTTTTTTTTTATTGTCTGCGATTTCAGTGTTTAATAACCCCCTTGATTGGATTTAATGAAGACGTCTGACAGAAAATTAGCCTCTCAGAACGTTGCCCATCGAACGCATTCGCACAAAAGATACACACATACGCACACAAACATAACATACATGCCAGCGATCCACGCATGATGGAAAAAATTGTAAATTTATTCACCGATTGTTAAACATTTGGTTGTCGTTGTTTATTTTATTTATTTTTAATATTCATTATGATAGAGTCAAGTCGAATTCCCATTAAACACCTAAAAGACATTTATTGTCATTTAATAGCCTGCCATTAAACCGACAGCTGCATTTATTGTTGAGAATGCGAAAGAAGAATATTGAAAGACTGTTGATGTTGGCGCCACCAAGCATCGGATGTGGCTTGATGATGGCAATATAACCGCTGCAATTGAATAAAACGCTCATAATTGACGCAAATCAATCAAGCGGCAATAAGTACACCCCCACGGATAGGTACAAGAGAGTACACATTAATGAGACTGCCTTAGCATGCATGCCAATCTGATGATGATGATGGTGATGACTGGTTACCTTTATGACGGTGTCACATTCACATTCGGAATACGAAACGCGCGATTTATGCAACAAATGTCTGTGCACAGAGAGCGTAATGAAATTCATTTGAATTTTACCAACGCCAGATATTCATGCACGCGTGTTTGTTGCTGTATTTAGATACAAATTGGTGTTTAAATTTGTTGGGTTGGTTCTTTTTTTTTCGCTAGTTGTAACGCAAATCATCCTGTGTGGAACCGTGTCTTCCTGTCAAGAGCAAAGTATTTATCCCCTTCACCTGGCTTTCTACTATATAACCACTTTGGTGTTCAACAGCGTTTTGCTTCTTCATCGCCATCATCATCAATCACTTTGTGGAGTGGCGGAGCATGGTGGAGTGTGGTGGAGTGTGGTGGAGTATGGTGGAGCCGTGGCGGTAGCGAGACGAGCAAGACCAACCATGGTGTACACCTATGCCACCACCACCACACATGACAAGTGAATGAATGTTGTGTGTCTGATTCAAGCCAGGTTGATTGCCGCCCGCCGCTGCTGTTCAAGTCGAGTCTACCTGCCTGCCTGACTGGCTGCCTGCATAGCGCCACACATAATTAACGTGCAATGTGACTGTGAGATGGGTGGCTGCAAACGACGCGGGGGCACCCCTCGCACAATTCGCACTCTCTCGCGCGACTCTGTACACGTACTGTACGTACTTACTCGTACATCATCATCATGATTGTGTATCTATAATCATTGTCTGGCACTTGCCCCACAGTTGGAAATGCCACATAGTGTGACCGTGTGGCGGTGGTAATGGTGCCGGCGGCAGCCGCGCGTCCCCATCCTCATCGTCGTCTGTAATAGCATAGCATTTGTCGACTCGGATGATCGTCAAACTATCTGTCAATAGCAGCGATGATGACGATAATTAACAACTATTACTTGTGCCAATTTGCGATGCACCGCGCTTGCTCGTCCTAGCTATCGATGCCATGCCAGATCAAATTTCCTCCGTTGAGCGAGTGTTTTTGTTTTTGCAATTAGTTTTTTTTTTTTTTTTTGACATTTCACTGGGGAGGCATTTCCAGAATTAGCTACAACATTAAGGTCATTGAAACTTTACTTAGGAAACACTGTTTTTTGGGTGTAGATACATCTAAATCACGACGCAAGACTGTCATGTCAATGAAGCAATTATTGGCGCAATATGTTGTTGTACTGTCAGTCAGTTTCAGAGCAAAAGTATATTGCGCCGACAACAAAGTTCTCGTGTACACTTTTTAACGTGTGCCCAGATGTTTTAAAAGCACACGCGCTCTCAAAATCTATCTAAAAGCATGCAAAGTACATACAGAAGGCATATTTTTAGATTTTTTCTTCACAAAACAGTTGCAATCGGAGGCCATACATGCGAGTTCAATCGTACAAAAATACACATCTGTACAGTGTATACAGTGTATCTGGCCAGTATGTAACGTCTGATTAGAATATGTCACGTAAATATTTGCCGCGATGATGGTGGCGACGGCCCTCATCGTCGTCGGCGGCGGCAGCGGCGAATACGTAACACCAACGGGGACATTATGAAAATACTAAACACCTGTTCAATTGTTTACTACCTAGTTGTGTGTGTGTTTTGGTTTTTTTTTTTTTTTTTTTTTTCCTTCTTTTAATATCATTCGCATCTAAAACATGCGCTGCTGTATGGTTTTGGTTTACATCACACAGCGGGTGGTACACCAGATACAACACAGTTGATAGAAAATGAATAGCTGCTGTTTGTATCGCCTTTTGAGATCAGCACGGAATAGATGAGTGTGTACAGATGCGATTAAAAACACTTTAAGGTGTGCAACTGACAATAATATTGACGTATGACAGTAGCAATGACGTTTTTCGGGGCGAAAATAAATAGCATGGGGGTCGTCTTACAAAAATAAGTCGGTGCAATACAATAACAGCAACAAGTTGTACAGAATCGAGTGCTAAATCTTTGAAGTATCTGTTGCGATAATACGCAAAATATTTTTGTTTATCTATCACTTTGTTGGCGAAATGTAATTCTCCGAATGTCACATACTATAACGTCGCAGGGTGTTAGCTTACAGATTTGTCACGCAGATTGGCGAGGTGTTTTTAGAGAGCAAACGTTCGTTTGTTGATATTTTTAATTTTTTTTTAATAAATACATAGTTTGAGCAGTCAAGGACAAATACCTTCGAAAACACACCTAGTTTTAGATGCTTTGAAGAGGGAATTTTCAATTTGAAAATATTTATGATTGTAAATTGATTGAAGGTAGAGACTTGCCATCAGCACTTTATTCTCGGTTATCACCCACAAAGGGGACTTTGCGTAGAACCCTTTTGCCCTTTTGAGCAATTGTCACAAGTTAGATTCCAAAAAGAGTACCTACTTCTCGCGTAACGACAGTAAAAATAAAGTGCACGACTGGGTCGAACGAAACTTTCTCGTTAAAAGTTTGGTTGTTGGTTTTCTTATTTTATTAGGTAGGTATAAAAATCTCAAGTTATGCGTAACTGTTATTGCATTTCTATTATCTGTGCGAATCGAGTTCTACAAAAATATACACTCAGAAAAAAGACGAGCTAAAATCAAGAATATCAGTGATATTTTAAGCCTATTCGTTGACGAAAGTCTGGTAAACTCGAAAAATCTTAACCCAAGTACAAAAATCTAATTTTAAGCTCATTTTTAATTAACTTAACATTCTTACTTCAATACTATTTCGCTATTATTTTAAGAATGTGGTTCTTAGGTTAAGCCTGTGGAACAAGTTTATTTTAAGAATACAAAAGCTACGTTTTGGACCATTGTTAATTTAAATTAAGCTCGAAAACGCCGGGAATGAGAATGAATCCACCTTAAAATGAGTAGAAAATTCTTTAAACAAGAGCAAAAATCTAAATTTGAGATTGATTTTAGTAAGCTTAAGCGGCTTGTTTCAATACTAATTCGCGATTATTTAAGAATGGAAGGGATGTAGGGGGTAAGGGGTTGGTTGAATTATGTGTAGTTACTGTGTGTGGGACTTGTGTTTTCAGCGAATCTGTTTGTTCCTTTGGAGAACTTCATGATGTTGCTTAGTTCCACATTTCTGAGGCAAGTAAGGTCTGGTATCAGGTGTGCTCCCAGACTTTTGTTACGTAGCCTCGCTGTAGCTGGAGAGTGGCAGAGGACGTGTTCTATGTCTTCCTCTTCCTCCTGGCAGTTTGGGCATATCGGTGTTTCCGAAATGCCGACTCTATTTGCGTATTTATTAAGGTTGATGTGTCCTGAAATAAGTCCCACCATCATTCTTAATTGCGCTGTTCCAGAGTTTAAGGCCCTTTTTGACAATTTATTGGTTGGTGTCTCTACCATTATTTTAGCCACTCTGCATCAAGACAGTTATACTCTCGGGTGTTTGTCAGACGTTCGCGAGAGGTGGCGCAGTGGAAAAAAAACCTAAGTTGGAATTTGGGTTTTTTGCGAGATTCGAACCTCGACCCGTCGCTTTGTAGTTCAACACACTAAGCACCAGATCACTGCGCCTTTTCGAACATAATAGAATACTTGTATCATCTTTAATATGTATTTTGATCAAAAACGTTAGAGCGGTTTTTGTAAAATTTGCCGGACAAAACAGTACCAAATATTGCAATGTTTAGTTTAAAAAATGCTTGATTAATATCAATATTTTGGTTTTTACGAATGAGAAAATTTGAAGGGGAAATTGATAAATCGGGTATTTAAACATTTATTAATATTTAATAATTTAATATTTATTAACTCGATTGTTTTTATTACATTTATTTTTTAAGAGCAATGTTACTTATACGTTTTTAAGCGAAAGCATAAATAAGTGATTTTTCTGTGTGTCGTTTGTACAAAAAAAAAAAGTTCCATCAAGACTTCGGTCGATTCTGTACAACACTATATGGTCGCCCATTCAATCTATCGCCACAAACATTATTATTTGCAGCATTTATTTAAAGTTTAGTTGGCTTTAATTGACATTTATAGTTAGAAAGAATTGAAAAATTATGACTAAGGCTGAATTGTTTGCCACCAGCCCAAAAGTTCCTACAGCGAAGACAGACTTATCGGTCTAGACTTCCAGTTCGACTGTCAACCATGTTTAATCATTTACGGAAATCAGTTACCAACAAAAAATAAAAGTTCCCCCAACCAGTCAGCTAGCCAGACAGTGGTGATAACAATTGCTCATAAATTGTTCTTGGTACCAAATTTTGTAGCCCGCTTCAAATTGAACGTGTGACACCTTATCGCCCGAACATACAAAGCCTACTACTTCCGACATTTAGCACGTAATGTCTAATGAATAAATTGACACAGAAGGTGGAATGCAAAGAAAACTTGCAGAATAGCGAAGACTTTTATGTGACTTTTCACTGCACCATCTCGCAATAAAATTGTTAACAAAATCAGACAGATATTTTATGTCACACATTTAGCATTTATAAGGGTGGAAGAAAAAACCTGACAAGTGAAAGAAAATTACGACAATCCCTTGACACTTTCCGTAGAGTTATATTTCATTATCACCATTTGAGTGCTTGATATAAGGTTATCTTGGGAAAAATTTTCCTTTTTAACTCAACCATGTAAAACTGATAATCGCTCCTCCTCCAACACAACCACTCGTGGTCGTGGATGATGCAATATCTCTCTTATCAGCCCCCACAATCATATATTAGTTGCTTCAGTTTCGCAAAAGATACCCGCCGTATCTACAACTGGTATATCCGTGTATTTACCTCCACTTTTGTGAATTCCAACTTGTTGTTCCACATCTATTGAATTTTAGTTGATAAATAACTAAGGGGCAAATCGGTTTGGGCCTAATGCACCTACACCTATACTTGTATATAAATACAACTGGGAGATGCCAACTTTGTTTTCTCGTTTTTGTTGACAGTTAAATTACAATCTTAACCCTGTTGGCTGACCTATTTGTTTGTTTATTGGCATCAATCTAGATGCTATTTATTATTCTGCCACGAAGGAAAAAAAAAAGAGTACAAAATAAAAATCCACAGATGCAGAGGGCTGTACATGAAAAGTGTCACTATACGGCCGGCGCTGGCTCTGTATAGTGTACTAAAGTGGACTGTGTTATTCTGCGACGAACAAGCAAAAAAAAAAAAAAAAAAAATATATATATATATAGTTCCGTCTGCGGGGTAGTTAGGGGGTAGTTTTCTGTCGCACGTTCTAAGTACATTCGTCGGAAATAGAAACTTAAATTGAGGCGCCATAGTTCTTACTCGAATCGAAATCTATAGCTGGTTTGTTCTAAATCGTCGAGGATTCCTTTCCATTTTTTGTATGGCAGGGTGGACGCTGAACAAGGGGTGGCATTATATCTACGTGCTGTTGTTTGGTTTTATGAGATTTTAATTGATTGTGTGGGATGGATAAATACCGAAGAAGAATTCAATTAACGCACGGGTACCTAGTTATCATTGATGACTTTTTTTTAGGGGGTGGTATAGGTGAGGTGACACCATTTGGCATCGACAAACCTGACGATCCGTTGATTTAGAAATTTTATTGGTCGGACGTGTATCTGTGTTTAAAGTGACATGTTGGCCGACCTTGCTGTAAGGTGTCGGATTTTGATTGGACTTTGGTCAGCCGTTCTTGTTTTAAAATTCAATTGATGGTTTCTCTGTTTGACGTGCCGAAGAATTCTGAATGGAATTTCACGAATTTTTGTTTTCAACAAGCCAATAACAGAGAACGTGTATAATGTAGGTGGGTATGCACTGATACAGTGAATACTGCAAGTTTTATTAATATTCAATCAAGGAAAGGTGGATCTTGGGAAAATTGCAGAGAAGACAACAAAAATGCATCGCTTTTGAATGAAATTGTAAATTAGTATTGAAATTGATGATGATAGGTAGAAAAAACTGAAAGCGCACACAGTTAAACAACTGAATTTAGTATCGCACACAAAATAGTGCGCTAAATAAAACAAACTTCATCCCTTTTTACCTAATTTATACGTCCAATTGCATTAAAAAAAATACCCTTTGGCTATGCATTTGCATTTGTTTACGAAAGCGCACAAAAGTGTGCGCAAACAAAAAACCGGCCAAAAAAGGTGTGCGCTTATGCATTTCTGAAACCCAATCAAACACAAATTACAGAAAAAAGATGTAACTTATCTCCCAAGCACAATACAATGTGTGCGCTTGTGTTTTTTCTTACTCTTTATGCAACTATTCACATCAAACACACTTGTTCTCCATCGCTCTGTCTTAAAAGCATCAGCCAATTGTCAAGATCCAGAAAGATTCTTTAAATAAACTGGCGCCCCGTCTCCTAATGATGCACATATCTAAACTATACAATTCCAATCGGTAAACCTCAATTGAATCTTATATGACAGTCGATATTCAACAAATGGTTGACAATTAAATGGCCAGGCATAAGCAGCTCCACAGACGACAGCACACCACTTAAGCCGACTGTGTGCCACTGCAAGTTGCTTGCATATTAAAGCGCCACACTGATCACTTTATCAACGTATGACCCAAAGTGTACGTCAGACTTGTACAGTAAATAAAATAGATGTACCGCCGGCTAATTCTCCAATATATGTGTGCGCACAGATACACTCGCCACAGCGAGAAACACTTTACTGTTTAAACAGATGTCAATTAAAATTGACTACCGTGGGCAAGGTGCCCCAGCTACCAGTCATTCTTTAGATAGACGACAACGCCTGGCATTTTACAGCTCATCAAACCCAACTAGACCGATGCCAATAATGGCTTCGGCTGTGGCTGTGGTTGTGCCTGTGTGTGCCAACCAAAGATAACCAATCATATATGGAGTATGGCATAGCATGGGAAAGACGCATTAACTTTATAGGATTCCAAGCCGAAGGAGAGTGGAAAGATATTATCTCCTCCAGCAGCAGCAGTGGCGGCGGCGACAACATACCCATAAAACTCAACTAACTAGGTTTCGAGCTATACACATGCGAAATATGTGCAAATGGCGACGACGACGACGATGAAAAAGGACACCCATCCAAACCCTCCTAGCCTTGTAAAAGAGTCGACAATCCCAACCCCCACCCCCTGGGTAAAACAGATTTTCGTCTACTAACTGGCTCCAGTTGTTCTGTTCCATGTGGGATACTGCTGGTGCTGGCTGATGACGAAGACTATGACGATGGACCCTCTGCTTCTGAAGTTATATGGATTGTCGACTGAGCATATAAAAACCGGAAAATAAAAAGAGAAAACAAAAAATCATCTATTCCGCTCCATGGGGAGCTCTGCCGAGATACACAATGAGACGCAAAGACGCAGAGTCATCTCTTGTTGATGATGCAGTAGTTTGGACTCCATATTTCTGTGTGCGATTGAGAGAGAGGAAATTTTGCGTGAATTGGTGTCGTATTGGCATCTGAACCCAGCCACGGCAACTATCATCATAAGCATCATCCCAGGCTGGGTATAGATGGTAGCATCATCGGTGGCTGGCCGGGCAATTGGGGAGTATGAGTTTGGCGCCATCTGTTCCATATAAAAGTCAATGGATGAAGTTTTATGTTTATTGTGCCCAGAAGGAGTGAGACTCAGCACGTGAGTGTGTGTGTCCTTTTTGTTGGACGAAGTTCTTTCCAGATTTCATTTTTATTATTTTGGCCTTTTCCCCCATGCGGTGTACGAGTACAACAACAACTGAAGGAGCAGTGTTTTCGGTTTCGTTCGAGAGCTGGAGAGTGGGATTTGGGGGAAATAGAGATGTACTCGAGAGATATCGTGCGGCGCGCTAAGAACCACACAGCGGTAAGAACACCAACAACAACAACAACAACAACAGCAGCAGCAGCGACACACACTTGGAGTGCGGAGAATGGATCTTCTTTATCTTGGCGGAAAAGGAGCAAACAAACAAACGAAGGAATACGACAGGAAAAAAACATCATTTTTGGTCGCCAGTTTTATTGATTTCATGATTTTTTTTTTTTTTTTTTTTTTTTTTTCTTGTAGATTTTATTGGCCTTTTTTTGATTTTTAATGTGTGGCACGGAGTAAATCTGTGCTCTGGCTGGGCACTTCGCCAGATGGAGAATGGTATCTCTATACATATACACATAGAGTGGGATGCGTTTATCTTTTGGTACACATCTTCTGCATGCCCGACGTGCTTGACATCGAGAACATATTGGCCCACGATAATGGGTTCATGTGGCCTCTGTTTGGGATCCGCTCTTGGAAGAGTTGGAAGATTATTATTTTTTTTTTTTTTTTTTCGTTTGGGGAATATACCCTCTTGGGAGAGTTTTATGTTTATTGACTGGGAAACTATAAAATACGCCGAATGGTGGTTGGGTTAATTTTAACAATTGTCGATTGTTGACATGCGATACGTGATAGATGGAAGGGTGAGTTCCTGGCCTTAGATGGTGGGGATTTATCCGATTTAGTTGAGGTTATGCTGTTTACTGATAGCCAGCGGGGGATGTTTGGGGACGATATGAACCCGAAACTAGGGGGTATTGGATCAGTGGAAATCTAGGGGAGGGGATTTAACAAATCCAGGAATTGTACTGACAACCAAAGTATAATTTTTCATTAAGAAAAATTCAGCATTATGTTTGAAGACATATTTCTGTCGCTAAAGCTCTACCGACAATCATTCAGATTTATTAAGAACAAGCAAATATTTCTGATACAAAAATCAAAAGGAATTATTCATGCGACACAATTTATGTCATGAAATATATTAAACAGACGTTCGAATATGGCGAACTCTGAAAGTTACTCCTTAAAGCAAAAACCTTCATTAATAGGTCCAGCAACACAAAGACACAAAGACAGAATAATAGATCTCATGAGATAAAAATTGTATCACGAAATATGTTGACAACTGGCTGATTTAAATACATTTTGAAGACTGGAATGATGTATGTTTTTGTCCCCAAAATCGGTCTGTTACACTTCATTTCTTTTTTTGCATGAGAATTGATTTATGTAGCAAAATATATCGCATGCAAATTTAAAAATCTGTGCTATTTGAGAGCGCGCAGTGTTCTCGACTATTGCCATCTTAAAAAAGCAATGTATCGCTACTCGGTTGGAAAACGTTTCAGTGCGATTAATCAGGATTTACCTATCTATCGATGAAGACCATTTGCCATTCATTAAATTTCATTGACTTCATCCTGCCATTGCTAAATCTATTTCAAAAGTACTGTAAGCACATAATATGATATTTTTAGATCTCCATCAACTTGCTTGCGATGGACAGAAATTTCAACCAAAATACGTATAAAACGAATAAAGGGAACCAAATGAGATTCAACTTAAGGGATGAAATACAACGAGCCACGACCGACATGTGTCACATAAAAGAAAAAAATTGTCTACAAATTGTTCATGCCACATGCGCCATATGATGTGTATGTATTGCAGACGATTTGCACGGGATTTTCCATAACTTTCCACAGATTGACAATGCCTCTGACAAATGGGATAAAACAAATCATGAAACACATGACGAATTTTTACTCCCTGGCGGGATTAAGGATACAATTTGTCGAGGCCGATTTTTAATTATGGTAAGATGGTAACACTCAAGAGTGTAATTTATATAAGTGGAAAGATACAACGATGGTTGGAAATTGACGAGCCAAGCTGTACATCCTAGACTACAGAGAAGAGAGTTGAGTAAAATCACAGGTTGTTCATCAATGTTGGGCGCCACTTCGGGTCTAGAAAAAAGATTGAAGCTAGCTACCTTTCTCTAGTTCTTATGATGCAGGTATAATATTATGTGAAGAAGTTAGCTATACAACATTTTTGAAATGGAAGTGCGTCTTTAATTTGTCTCAAATTGTGTGGCAATACAACGTTGGGCACCTCTTCATCAGAGTTACCGTCACGTATTCTTATCCACTTCAGAACTTTTAAAATATCATTTATTAGCAACTGTAGACTAATACCTCTTGCAGCAAAGAAGAGGTTTCCCTCTTTAAATTCAATTGAGTACGAGTGCCTGATGCCTACAGACTACACTCCAGTTTTCTTAGCTAATCCCTGTACATCAACGAATGTCCTATAAACCTATTGCAAATCCGTCCAAAAATGTAAAGTTTCCAGCAAGAAAAAAGCACCCCTGATCCTTGTTCTTTACGATGATGCCATAGAAACCACGGAACAATTCCCATAACAGCCGAGCCCCACTGTCGCCGCCGTTATGTTTAAAGCAGCAACAAAACACCCTCACTCAAAATTAAACAACAACTTTTCTGCGGTAACAGATGTCTACACACAAGCGGAAAAACATTTTTCCCTTTAAACTATTTTTGGGTAGGGGGTGAGTACGGCACTTGCATGTCATTTAAAAGCCCACCCCCTCACACAGAGCCTGTGACTGAGTAGACTATTTGTCCTGTTTACAAAATATCCCTCCCACCCACACCAGCCACCACCATCATCGCCAGATCTCGAACAACATCATCTGCCAGCTGCTGATCCAGCAAAAATATACACGAAAAAAAAAAACATAAAACATTCGAACAATTTTTTCAATAGAACAAGGGGGTGTGCGCTCGCGAATAAACACAATACGCAAGAAAAAAAAAACAAGATTAGAAGAGGAAGAACAACACCAAATGTGCATACACATCTTGGCATCTTCACCCACCCAATACCTTATAATTTGATTCCCACATTCACTTTACTTTCAGTCGGCCTTTGAAGTTTTCATTCTTGCAAAACGACGAGGAGTGAAATTCGAAGAAAATTACCCCTCCAATCGTAATTTTTCGCTTGTCTCCCCCCCCCTGTCCATCAAACGTTCGGCAGGGTACAGCAATCATCCATTTGCGCGCATAGCAGACGAAGAGTAACAAGACGAAAAAAAAAAATTAAGAAACAACAAATTGGAATGGAATTTCCATTAGCACGTAATAAAAATCAAATGGATTACTCATATACGGTTGCTTAGATTTTTTTTTTTTTTTTTTAATTTTCCAATAAAATGGCCTTTTCCCGCTACCTCTTGTGAGTTTAACGCGGATGTAGGTTCGTTCTACTTAAAAACTGCGATTTGGATTGCCGGCAGGTGGATGTAGCTTAAGGGGAGGCTTCTTTATTTTTACAGAATTTTGTTATTCTTAGGTAATGTGGGTGAAAAAACATTTTTAGATTTTGTGTCAAAGTGGCGCCCAACGCGGGGTTTTGGCATTAAGGTGGTTTCAAGTGTTTATTTTTGCGAACAGTTAAGGAAGTCAAATCGATGGTAAGCCAAATGGTGATTTTCATTATACAAGCAACGGGAGAGGAGATACTTTGAAAAGGCCTCGTGTTGGGCGCCATTCAGAAGGAAAAATGCGCAGGTTATCAAGTGTATATCGTGTCATCGTTTCATATTTCTTGTTTTGAACTGCTTGTCCTAACGACTTTAACAACTGTTCGGGCAGTTTCGATTGCATATTCATCAGTCCTACGTGGTTTGATCCCAGCAACATGTATCTCCCCCATAGGGGTACAATAGACCAAAAGGTCGCAATACAACAACCCCTTTCACATAATCTTCACCATATTTGCAATCAAGATATAAGTTCTTCTGAAGTGCCTCAATTTGCGGCAATCCACATCACTGCATTCTTGTGAATTTAGATACATTTCCCATTCAATAATATTTGCGCTTCTTCGGGGAACTTGCGACAGTATTCTTCACAAATAACATTTTGCAACTAGTGCCGCTTTAGTATTCCACAAAAAAAAATTGCGCTCTACACGAAACAGTCAACGCTCTCTTCCGCCCCAGACAGGTTCAAAGTTCAACCCCACAAAATGGCTCACACAAGCCATACCCCTGGCGATTGAATTTCGCCAACAACTGCAAATCGATTCGAAATCCAAACACAAAATTTTAATCGCCATCCGATTCAATTTCCATATTACCTTTGTTTGAACTATTTTACAATACTCTTGGCTTTTTCAGCTTATTAAGTCATTTATTGGTATACGGTGTGCCCTGGACTGGAGCGTGTTGCTGTCCTCCTCAGTACAAGTATTGACCAATTTTACTAAAACAAAACCGCCCAATAGAATGAGGACGTTAAGTGCGAGCTGTGAGTGTCATACTTTTGGGGTTCGTTCGTTGTGTGTGCGTTTCGTCAGTAACAGGTGTGTCAATAAATAATTGCGAAACATGATCCTAAGTTTTGTGTTTGCGTTTCTTTTTGGCAAGTGTATTCCGCAGTCAATATATAGGTTATAGGTTGGGTCAGTGCAATGGTATCGATTTATGGAACTGGCTAAGCACAGTCGTGCCGGTGTCAGTTCAGTCATACGAAACAAATTGTCTGAGGTTGGCTTTTTTATCTGCACACAGTCTACACATTATTTGGGTGATGAAAGGTATGAAAAGTGATATACAAAATTTGTTAAAAGTTTCGTTTTGATGTGAATGAATTTTTAATGTTTGTTGAGGAATTTCCTGAAGCTATGCGGTGTAGGAGTATTATTTGTTAAGGATTTTAGTCAGCTGCCCGAATGAGATTTGTTTTTTTATCTTATAACGCGCCAATGTTCGTAAGCCAGTTCGTTGTATCTGATTATTATATATATTTACATGTGTAGGTACTTATTTGACTGACAAATCAAGACGCTTTATTAAATAAAGCAAATTCAAAATTTCTGGAAATTCGAAATTTATTAATTTAAGAAATTCGTGATCTGAATGTCAGAACAGAAAGGAGCCAAATACCCAGTAAAATCTAAATATGTGGTGTTTCGCCGACCATTGAATATGTGTCTTAATTTAAGAGTTCGGTGATCAGAAAAAAAAAAAACACTCCAAATACTCACCAAAATGTATGAAACAGGAGGTAGCGCAGTGAAGTAGATATTTTCAGAAAGTTGCAACCAAAACTCAGACAAAATTTGCAAAATCTGAATTTTTAATAGTCGTAGACTGAATTTTAGTAGCGAACAACAATCAGCATAAATATTCTCAAGAAAAATTCAGTTAACATTTGGGAACCGTCATAGTCAATCCATAAAACTTAATCAGCATTAATTTCCAAATCAAGTCTTAAAATCAGTAACAAATTCAGCAGTCTGAATATTAATAGAGAGCCAACATCAGCGACGCCAAACTTGTATCTCATTTAATGCGAAATAAAACCAAGATCTACCTGATCAAAAATCTGTATTATTTCACAAAGTTCTTATCCAGCATTCCAGCTTTCAACTGGATGAATCAGCTTTTATCTTCAAACTTCAGACTACGTTTGACAGTTTAAAACTCATCTGCCAATGGGAGGATTTTTGTGAAACAAAATGCGAATGTAAAAGTCATTTTCGGATCGAAGTTTTTAGATTTATCCAAGGAGACATAAATCTGAAGAGTTTCTATATTTTTTCAGCAAGTGACTCCAAAAATTCAGCTGCCAATAAACGCCATTTGAAATTGTTTTCAAATAGACTGAACTATACAGACTTTTTTCTATCAGGCTGCACCCTCGAATGAAAACTCCTTCCCGATCCCAAATTAAGTTTTTGGGAAGTTTGTCCAACTGAAATATTCACAGAATTTGACAGGCAAAACAAATGAGTCTCGTCTTGAAAGCGAGTGATATCCGAGCGTTAACTGACTAAAATCAGGCACAAAATCCTCGGATTTTGAACGCGATTTTGGGATTTGAAATCATACCTACGAAACACCAAATAGGCAAATTAACCATAAAATTGCAAGTGACACTCGCTGTCACAAATATCATCTGGAACGATTTAAATATCAGCGAAAAGTACAGACGCCACTAAACCGCCTTGGGGGACTTCAATTCCATTCAAAAGTAACTCAATGGAGCATCATTTTTGAAAATTTGCACTGCACATCTGAATAAAATATTCTCATGTTTACCCGACGGTACATGACGAACGCCATATAACACTGTCATAAATTTAGAAATATTCCTCAGTCTTGTCTATAATTAACTGCCCATTAAAAGCTTAGACTAAGAATAGATAAACGTTCGCTTATAGGAGGCCCTGATATACCTACCATGAGATAATGTTCATTACTAAGGCGGCAGGTGATTTTCTTCTTTCGTAATCTAAAAGCTGATTTTTATCTGAAATAGATTTTATGGAATTTTAATAAGAACGTAACGTACCTTTCATCATGATGGCTGACAACTCCGATGCGTTAAGTTGCATGCAAATGTTGTCGGTGTTTGCCATTATTCGACGAATCCCGTTTCTGTGTGCAGCAATTTAATCCCAAGAGCAGGTTGCGCAACCAATTTGTTGCTTCCAATCGAACCAATTATAACAAGAGTCGTGTCAAGTTTTAATCCACAATTAACTGGCGGTAATCCGTTGTTCAAATGATGTTTGTCAGAAGGAGGGCGATGCCTCGAACTTGTAACACTGTTAGACACTTTTGTTGATACACTTTTTATTCATGGACTTAATGTTGCGCACTTGTTTATATTTTTATTTTTTAATTATTTTAATTTTCACTCAAAAACTACTGTAAACATATATTCATGTATGGTGTATGAATTCGAATGGAGCGAAAAACCGCGAACCATAAGTAGGTATATCTGTTTATTTTAAAATATTCTCGCGGAATATACAAAATGTATCTGCATATGTTCTCGCGCGACAGACAGATGTTTGATTTTTTATTTTTTTTTTTTTTTTTATATTTTTATAAATACACTATTATTTGTATAATAATAATCCACTTTTGGCACATAGTGCGTGATTTTCACACTGGCAGGATACTATTCGTAGAAGTCGGCTCTCGAGACACAGATGTGTGTTATCATCAAAAAAGAAACAAAATAATAACAATATTTATGAACGTTCACGTCCGTCACTTAACAAAGTCGCAATGTGACTGAATGGGTCCGTTCTCGATGCGGTGCGAGTGTATCTATACACAATCGAATTCCATTTCCATCCACCGAGCACCGACCAGCGGCAAGCAAGTAATCGCTTCGCTATCGCTATTTGTTTCATATGTTTGTTGGCTTCGTATCGTTGTTGGAAGCTATAAAGCGCTAGCCTGAGCGCCGGCCCCTTGAACTGAATCATACCGTTTTGTGTGAGAAATTTAACTGTCTGATATTTTGTTTTTGTCTCATCGACGCTCAACATCAACCTGCTGTGGAAAAGGCAAAGGGGCGCTAAAGCTAAAGTTATGTTATGTCCCATCTCCCATCATCGAATTCTCGCAAGCGCGTGTTGTGTCAGTTGGAAGCGAACACGTTGCGTTCGATGGGAATGATGAATGGAGCCGTTGAGAGTTTTATCTCATGCGAGTTACTATTAATTTAACATAATATGCATGAAGCATGACTTGTTTCCATATAGCTGTAGATACAACGAGCATGGTTTTATATCTGATGCGGCTTTTGGTAAGTTTTGGTTGGGTGTGTGTATTTATGTTGTTGTTGGGATGCTGTGGTATTTGGATAGGTGGCGCTCAGTTACGATGACGGTATAGCGTAGCGACCGCGACGACGACGACGCCTGCTGATTGCTCTGTGTATTGCATATCGCGGAAAATGTGAGACGGCGCACTTTGCACTTCTTCGACGCGATACATGAGAATGCATGATGTTCCTGATGATTAAGATGGTGCGTTTTAGCGGTGTTGCCGTTTTTTTTCTTTCTTTTTTTTTTTTTGCAAGGAAATGTGTTTTTGTATTTTATTATTTTTTATTAATTTATTAGGACACGTACCTAGTACCTACTGTCCTTTTAACCCAACTGGCTGTTTGCAGAACTTTAGGGAGATGAATGTCGCTGGTTATTTATTTTATCGCAATACAGTGGTAGTCAATATCTAATAGAAATGTGGTCTGGGAGCACTTGCACTTTCGATGGAGCATGGTCATGGAGCAACAGAGTGGAGCGAAAATGAGAGAGTAGAGTAGTAGTAGTAGATAGAAACAGAAGAGGTTTGCATATAAATAGATTTTAAGCTCACATGAGGCATTGGGTTTTGGGTTGCGTCTTGCGTCACAAGACTGCGAACTGGACTGCGCTGGATAACAGATGAAAAGACGAAGATAAGCTCGAGTTTTACGTAAACTAGAACTTAGCTCAAAATCGATTACAATAAACGCTAGAGCTACTTCTAAAATCGACAAATACTTAGTTATGGACGGAAATGAATTTTGAAAGAATTTTAGAAGATTTATAGATATTAGGTCTGTTCCCTACCAAAAATGCATTCGAACACATTCGCCAAATTTAGTCAAACTTCGTTCCCTTACGCAAAAGTTGGGCAGAAGAATACCAAAAAGAGAGAGCAAAACATTTCCACTCCATCAAAAAACCTGCGAATACCTATTAGCCCAAGAAATTTCTTTGGGCTAGTTGGTTATTGCTGACAGAGGGTTGTAAAATCGTTCAAATGCTAATTTCAAACTGGCTTTTTATTTGATTTCATTTATAATTTTAAGTTTGTAGGTATAGCCTTAAAAATAAAATAGATGTAGAAAAACAAAAGAATAGAATTTTTTGATTTCTGCAATAAAAGCAATTCAAATCTTGGTCTTAAACAAAAATTTCTGTTTTGTTCTATTGATATTCGAATATTCCCGCCTTGGAAAAATTCACATTTTTCAAATTTGTGGTTCAACGCGTTACTTTTCTTTTTGGTTATATCCAGGCTTGCCAGATTTTTATAAGCCTATATCGCAATTTTTAGTATTTTTTTTTTTCGCAAATAACCGCAAAATTACAAAAAAATGCCGCAGCAAATGTTTTTTTTTTAACATCTGAATGGATTCTAATGCATATCAATGGATCGAAAAATCGTTCATCGATCTTAGAACGGCTTTTTATTTTAATTGCGTTCCAAAGTCTAAAATAAACTAAATTTAACGGCAACGTCAAGAAAGAAAAAAAATGTGAAAATCAGTGCGTTTTTTTTTTTTTTTTTTATATACTTCTCCCGGGAAAGGTGAGCCTATAACGCTTCAACAGCGCCCCGAGATGCTTGCAGATGTATGTTTGCTCTGCACTTAAATTGCTGCAAATTGTAGTCTTCTGGAAATATATACCCAGGAAGCGAGTTCCAAAGTTTGCTTGTCCTGTAACAGAAGGAGTTTTTGTAAGTTGATGTCCTCGCGGTTGTCAAGTGTACTGTATGGTCATGAGAATTAGCAGCCTGTCTTGTTGGGCGCCCAAAAGTTGCATTTCGAGGGATAATGTCTTTGAGTTCCTCAGAACATCTACCATGGAAGTACCTATAGAACAAGCATAGGTCAGCGACTTGTCTTCTGTGCACCAACGGTTGTAGATTCGATGTAATAATTAATGAAACAAAATACCGCAAAGATCGCAAAAAAATAAGAGATATCGCAAATTCGATTTTTGCACCGCAAAATAGAAAAAAAAATATCGCGCGATTTGCGATATATCGCACAATATGGCAAGCCTGGTTATATCTCATTTCGGTGAGCGAATTCTCTCGCAATGAGAGAAATGTGACTTTTTGCCAAAACTGAACCAGAAAGTAAGGGAACCGGAACAGACCTATTATTCAACATAGAAAAATTAAAAATCTCAAATCTCAAAAATCGAGAGAGAAATGTAGGTACGTGCCCGCTTTTCTTATAAAAAGTTTAAGAAATGTCATTCTGACATTATCGTAAAATAAAAAAAAAATGTTTTCTTTAAATGCAGCGTCTATGTAGGTATACTAAAGAAGTTGGAATTGAATTTTGTATAAGCTAAATACCTATTAAACGTACCATTTTTAATGCGCTGATATGTTCTAGAACATTTAATTCCAACTTATTCCTCCGTCATCGATGAAGACGAAAATAAACACAGTTTTACTTGTCATTCTTTTGAACTGTCACTTATTTGTCAGTTTTTTTTTTTTTTTTTTTTTTTTTTCATTTTTCCGTAAGTCAAAATTCGGCGAGTACAAAATTACGACAAAATAGAAAGTGTGGAAATGGACTTCTCTCTCATTTTTTTTTTTTTTTTTCAATTTTCTCAGTACGTGGTCGCGTTCGCACAGTTTCTTAGAATTTTTTTTAAGTAATTATTGTACGTTTCCAAAAAAGGACACGAACGGACCTATTTTTAATGACGCAGAAAATAATAGAGCACGAAAAAAATATACAAAAATAACGCTTCGATGCACTAGAACACAACAGCAATATGTAATTTAAGAAAAAATGTAGGTAAGCATAGAAGTTTTAAAGCATTGGTACCTACACTTCATATAAATAAGTCTTTCTAAAAGATTTCGCAAGAAAGCTGCTCGTTGGATAACGCATTTAATTGAAGATGACATCAGAGCTACCGGTAACAGAAGATCACCTGTTCCACCACTTACATACTATGGTCTTACTAACTTTGCGGCACCTTGCAAAATGAAGCTATCAGCTCGATTCAGATAAATTTCAGTTTTATTTCGAATTGGAGATGCGTGGATGCTATTGTAGGATAACCTCTTCGCATCCGCTGATATACACGGAGTAAGTAAAAAAACAGCTAAACCAGTAATCCGCAAAGTAGTCAATGCCATATTGGCTGGAAAACTCCCAGACGTAGGTATAATGTTTAAAATCTATGGCTGTAGGTATGAATTACTGGGCCTTACTAATAAACATTTTTAAACTTCACACTAAATATTAGGTCACAATGGGTAATTTTATCATAATAACAAAAATGATTTTTATGACGGTAGGTGGGTTTAAGGTCATCCTATAGACAACTAAGCCCACTGCACACACTAAGAAAGATAGGTGGATTACACTGTCCGCTCTCGGAACCAATTAGTTTTACTTATGAAGCTTCAAATAAATATTCGCCATCGTTTATGGGATAGTGTAGCCTTCCCGATGCAGGTAAGTACAGATGGCTCTGCGTTTATGTTCATACTTTATAAAGTGAGCTTTGAACTTGAATACATTTTTTGTGTGCGATATCGTCTTCACACGAATAGTGCTCCAGTGTTTCCCCCCTAAATGGGTCAAACGGTTCATTTTTTGAGCCTCAAGAACCGTGCCGCCATTTTTTTTTTTTTTTTTTTTCTTAATTATCAAAATGACCAGTTTTTCAGTTTAACTAAGATTTTATTCTTCAAAAAGACTACAAACATTTTTTTTCTTTTCTGTGTTCCGTAATGAAATAAATTATTTTTTTGTTAAAAATAAATGTCGCTCTGTTTTTTTTTTTTGTGTTATTAGTATTTTATGTGGTGGCTCCTTTTTTCGGCTCGGGCCCTTTTCTAGTACCCTTTTTAAAACTGTGCAACGCTGCAACGCTGACCTAGATCTTCAATCCGATAAAGAGCGCTCATAAAACCGTCCCAATGCGCCGTCTGAAAGACGTTAACAGTGTCATTCTTAAGTAGCGAGTTGGGTTCTCGTTATTTTTTCGTAGATTGGGTTCACCGTGTTTCTTCTTTCGAGAGGCCTTCAGCTGCAGGCTGAAGCCTATTGTAAGTTATCCACTTAAGATGCTATGAACGCAAGGACGGTAAGAAGCAGCTTAGTTTGGATTCATGCTTTCGGTGATTCCAATGCGTGAATAAATATGACCTCCCAACGACACCAGTTCAACATCTTGACAAATAAGTCGAGTAGTGCTTCAAAAGCGATTTTGAAGGCTTTATTTTACAAGCCATACCTATAGCCCCCAATCCAATCGTAGAATAGGGCAAAACGTCCACTTTGAGGTGGTTACGTTTTTTTTAATTGGCTAGGATAGTAGAAAAATAGCTCCCAGAAACCAGCCGCAAAAATTCTCTGCACTTATGAGTTATGAAAGAGCTCTTATCTCCCTATGACTTCGACGACTAAAACACATATATAGGTGGCACAACTTGTCCGTATAGGCATAGGCACCCAAGGTATATCTTCGCAAAACCATTCGTATTGTGTAAGTTTTCATTTCGAGACTAATGGAAGGGACCTACAATTTTATGCCGAGTCCGAACGGCCGTGTTTTAGAAGCTTCTCATTTCTGTTAAGCTTTCGTTAGTTTGTCAGAAAAGGCGCAATGAAAAAAACTTTAAAATATTAGATTGTGAGGCGGGAGAGCCTTCAAGGGGCTCTGGCACTGCGGCTTCTTAAAGGAGCCTATTGTGCCTGGTAATTTGTGATCCCTCGGCGACCAACGGAACTACGTCGGAAATGTCTTATATAAAGCTAAGATTACACGACGTGTCATTTTTCGTGGCAAATTTTGACATGCTGACGGCACAAAAATTCGCTCTTTCTATTGTCACTCGTGTGTTTCTCGTGAAAGTACGCTGAGACGTCCAGCGTGATCAGACACTTGACAGGCGATCACATATAGTGACACATTTATGACAAGTGTTTACGAAAAATGACACTTGTAATCTTAGCTTAACAGCTTTTTCTGTAAATACCGCATAGATAATTACCAGTCTCTAAAAAAATGCCAGAGTGACTATCGCTTGACTACAGATCAAAAATATATATACGTCTCCTGTTGGTTGGATGGAATCTCGCAATAAATTCCCACCGACCCATACAGCCCCCCTTGTGCCAGACGTTGCCTCTCAATACAAAGTGCAATCAAAAGATAAATCGTCTACATCACACTTTTGTACCCTTCTGTCTAATAAATTTCCCAACTTTACCTGAGACTCGGTGGCTCCGTTAGTCTGCTCGTTACATCGGCCAACATCTGTCTATTGGCGTTCCTACGTTCCTGTGTTGAAATTATTGCACCTGAATCGTGCAACACATCGATACATACAGATACATATACACTCTGCGTGTGTATAACCGATCGCAGGGTTAGCTATACTTTGTCGACATAAAACAGGTGCTGGTACGCCCATCTCTACCCAGAGAAAGATGCGCGCCAGACCATTGAAACGCGTCTGGTTTTTCCTCCCTTGGTCTTGGGAAATCCAAAGAATTTTTGAATTAGTTCAGTTACTGCCGCGGATAATATATATAAAATGAGTGTCAGGTAGACAATTGACATTTGTAACAGGCTCTCCGACAGTAATGCGCGCTGCGCACGGGAAAAGGTTACAAAATCCTGAAAATTGATTAAGCAATTCAGGTATACAGCTGATGTGACGCTGAGGATGTTTTTTTTTTTTTTTAATCGATCGACATAATCTTCTCACATCGCTCTGACGTTCTGGATGACGATGGGATGCGCATCAGGCTATGTTAGTGCGGCAGTCAACACCAGATTTAGGGGTATCGAGCTTAGAGATAAGATGCGCGCGGTGGTTTTAAGTCGGCTGGCATAAACATCCTGTGTTTATGGGGGTAACAGGATGCGTCTGCGTGTCTGTTTTCGAAATGGTGTTTCGAATTTAATTTAGTTTCATGGAATCAGGTCGATTGTTTGAGTTGTTTTCTCCTTCAGAATGTGTTTACAATTCGAGACTCTTAATTAGAGTTTTTTTTTTTTTTTTGTGGGCCTTTTTGCTTCTCTGATGTTTGGTGTATTAACAGGTGTTTTGAGATGAGTTGTTTAAGAGTGGTTGGTGTTGGCGTTGGGAAAGGGTAGCTACATTGTAGGTCATGGATTGAGATCGCTTGTGGATAATTATTTTCAGACTTTTGTAAGGCATTAACTGAATTTATGACTCGTCGAGTGTTGGAAATGGTTTGAGGTAGGAGGGGAAGCAAGTCGATTTTATGTGGGGCCTTGATAGATTAACTGCGGTTATGTGCGGTGATTTGCCGTGAATATTGTGAGGGAAATAAATTTCGTGCTTAAGATTGATTGATTGGGCGAACGTGTTTTTTGACGAGTTCGTTGATGGATGTGCTCTAGATACTGGATGAAGGCGTTCCGTCATAGATACGTCCGACGGGACTATGTTAAGGAAGCTTTCGTTGGCCAAGAATGCCTTTTATACTGAGCTGGTTGTTTTTTTCCATCAGACGCTAGTGAAAGCATTCTTTGGAAATGCGTTTTTCTGTGTTTCTCCCCCTTGAGAGGCGCTTTTGCATATTGATTGAGATGACACTTTTTTTAGTCCAACACACTAACTACTGTGCCACTGCGCCTATGACATATATTTATGTAGCTTCTGTACGCAATTTAGGTACATCGGATTTCAACAAATAAATTGAGGATGTAGAATTTTTTTTTTAGAAATGAGGGACGATCTTGAATTTTTCTGCAGGAAATAAGTGATCGTTCTACTTGAAAGCCGTATTTCGGGATGAATGGCACAAGCTGCGATCAAGAAACTTGACTCAAGATACTCACTCAAAAACATTTTTAGAAGGCTACATTCGATATGGATACCTACCCATTTTTTAAAGCCAACCATAATTAAAAATTCCCAACCGATGTCAGATGAATGGAACACGATCAAAGCTTAGCGTGGGTAATGGAAGCTATAATAAAGGTACCTAGAAGAACCTCAGCAGATATACTTCCCAGAATCACAACCAACGAAATAGAAGTGGCGCTGGCTTTTATGAAGTGAATCTGGTTTTTATGAAGCACTGGTTCCATCAACATCTATCCAAAATGTCTGAGGCAGTGTTGTTAAATCGTGGGATTTATCCCTTTTTGTGGGAATTTCGATGTCAAATAAGGGAAAAGCAGCAAAATCGTTGGAATTCAGGAATCTAACAAAAAACATTCAAACTGGAATTTTTCCAACACGTTTAATTGTCACGAAAAACAGCTCATGATATAAATCGTATTTTATCAAAAGTTTCTAGTACAAAAAAATAATCGATTTTTATATTAAAGGTTTATTTAGCTTGCTTTTCTTGACGAGTAATACAAATTTCACTTTTAAAAACTATATTTTTGCTCAAAAAAGTATCGTGGATTTATAAAAAAAATTTGAGTACGGTGAAAACGAGCATTCAATAGATTCAACATAGCAAGCCTCTTAACGCCGCATATATCCCCAACCGTAAAGAACAGTCGTGTAGTATACTATTATTAGATTCCCCTTCATGCATGGTGCTCCACAGATAAAATTTCTTTCGCTTTATCATATAAGTCACACTTGCTTTCTGGTAGACATATTTCGCTTGGAAAGTCTGTGCCTTTCGGGAGACAAATTGCATCTTGGCACTTTTGCTGATATTCAAAAAGTTTGACCTTTAAATTTAGGTATTCGTGGAAATTGAGAGAGTCAAGTTATCATTGGGCGGCTTCACTTTCTGCTATACCCGATTAACTCTCGGGAGTATTTCATTCATAGACACACCCAATTGAGGTTTAAGAACCTACTATTGTTTTTTGGAGACGGCTACTTTCTAATGCTAACTGAAGATCTAAGTAGGGTTAGAGGTGAAGCCCTGAGACTAAATGTGATTCCACAAGCCTCTAAGACCAGTCTTATACTGTAACTTTACAACGACTAAAAGTGGTTCCACAAGACTCTAAGAAGACCAAGCTTACTCAATCTTGTCCTTGGGTCGCTTTCAGTTTTAAGAATCCGACCACTCTTAGTCGTAAAGACTCACGGAACCACGATTATCGTTGGGCCGCTTTCAAGCACCTAGAAACCAGATCTGATATCTGAGAGCTGAGTCCTAAACATAGCAGCTTGGTGTGCTATTTTCTAGTACCCGGGACCACACTTAAGCTTGGGGCAAGAAACTCTTTTAGGCCCGTTTTCTGATATTACTCATAGCGATTTAAGTACTACTTAAATACCTTACTACTACTGCTACTTTTTCTATGTCGTAAACTGTCACACATGATTTTAAGTGAAACTAAAGTCGCTATGAGCAGCATCAGCTAACGGGCCTTAGTCATATTGGGCCTCACGCAATCATCGTCAGTGTTGAGCTGGCTTTCAAAAAATCTAAAGGTGTGCTCAATTTTATTAAACAAGCTTTCTTTTGAAGTTTTCTACATACTGATTGTTAATACTATTTATTGGCTCTTGACAGAAACACGAAATCAGGATTTGCAGAAAGTGTTCCAGGCATTATTAGCTTTCATCGAACTTGCCGAACTTTATAGGATACACTGATGGCTACTCTATAATTTTCCGACAGTTCAGAGGATTCCAAATCTAGAAACTCTGCAACTCTATTGATTAGATTGTATGAGGGAAGTGGAGGTGGCGGCCACAAGTGAGACTATTCTGATTTCCTCGAATTAGAGCTTGTTCATGATACTGGGTTCGGTGAAGAATCCTATGTTTTTGAGAGGGCTGTCAGGTATTTCCTCTGCCTCAAGACAGAGTTTACTTAGACACTATTGACGTATATCCTGATTAGGCAGTTCCAGTGACATAGAACGTCTTCTGCTGGTTCTTCGTCCTCGTTGCATAGTCTGCAAGTAGTGTTATTTTGGATTATTCCCATAGTCATGAGGTACGAGTATTTTTTGACTTGATAATCTCCAGTGAGGGACCCTGTTAATGTACGAATCTGACTCCTTGTTAAGTTTAGAACTTCTTTTGTCCTTGTTCCAACTCCAAAAGCGGTTCATTGTGCAACCAAGGGGGAACCTACTTTGTGTTGCTGAGTACAGTGGCAAGAAAACTAAGTTGTGGCGGAGTTCTGCTTGTTTCCCAGCGATAACCGAACATACGCCGCTTGGGACTGAAGCTAGCACTCTTACCACTATACCATGGTTACCGCAAAATTATAACTCGGCGGTAAGATATACTGTGACTCTGAAAGCACCAAGTCTCTCTGGATGTTTCTAAAAGCGATACGGGCAGATTAAACTACGGATTACCGCAAGGGTTGCTGGATACACGCAAAAACCATGCTAAACTTTTATTTTTCCACGATTAATGTCTACCAAGCTTTTCACAATATCGCAACAGCCACCCAAGACCAACATATGTCAAAACACCAATCTTATTGTAAACGATGGCACTAAAGGCCTAAATGCGTTCTTCAAATAGTGCTTTCAAGCTTGCGGTAGATGACTGGGTTCTACTGTTCATTCAGCATTTAAATTGCATCCAATTATAGGTAAGTAAATAAGTTATGTCACAATATCTATAGGTACCTATTCCTTTGAGAAGCCGCAGTGCAAGAGTCCCCTGAATGCTCTCCCGCTACCTATTCATCTCTTAGCATTTAAGGAGCTGTCGTTGCCTAATATTTTAAAATTATCTAAAGCACTAGTAGCATACTTACTCAGCTACCTATGGGTCCACATAGATGTCACTCGTTACCGTCCATTCCGATCAACCAGCCAAATTAACCCGCAATTTGTTTTAAAGTGCAAACGTGCATGTCACATCGGGTGAGTGTGTTTCCCACTCAATTCTAATCACAACCACATGACTGTACGATGACTCACGCAACCTCCTACGAATATCTATGCTAATTTTCCAACGATTCCTCCACGCACACACACACACACACATAACACACATCGACATATTTCCTGACAGATGTACAAGAAGTACACCCCGGATCCTCGTTCCTCGACCTCGTTATCTTCCCCACACAATCTCCCATGAGTTACAATCACTCTGTGCCAATTGGCATCGAATTGGAAAAAAGAAAAGGAAAACAATTTGTGTGTCGCCATCATGGTCCTTCGCATATAGACAACGACGATTCGTGTTCAACCGCCAACACCAGAGCACCACTTCTTCAGCACTTTCATCTGGCACATGGATCACACTCATCAGATAGGAGAGGACCTATAGAAATTACTTTGCAAAAACGATGAGGCGGCGGACCACGAACCCACTCGCGCTCGGTTTGTGACTGTGACACTCGAGGGCACCCAGCCAATATTAGACGCATCTACTACATCCTACGTATATGGAGGACGACAACAGGCGCCAGTTGTGTCATATTTACCCACCACACAACCATCCACCCATTGCCGCCAGAGATTCCACTCGCCGCTCGTTCTATCACCAGCCTGCCAGCTGTACACTCGAACGAAACACGCACCAGCTTCATTGCATGAATAGCAGAAAACCATCTCACAGATGCGCAACGAGATGCGGGGCGGATGAGGTGGGTCAGCCATCCATGGAGGTCTAAGGAGTTAATCTGCTGATGCTGTTGGCGCTGCTGTGCTGTGCACTTCTAGGTCGTCGTCGTGGTCGTGGTGGATGTGCAATTGCATGACCGGCTGTGCATGTGCATGCTCTATGTTGTTAGGTCCTCTGCCTCTCATTTGCTAAATTCAATTGGAAGGGATTACTGCGATGACAACAACAAGAAGAACAACAATAATGCGAGGCCCGGTATACTCGTATATGCGGAGGTGGACTCTCTGTCAGTTTGCCAAACAGAAACAGCCGCTGAATACAACCTACACGTGCAAATGGGCAGCATCCAGCCGCCAGCGATAAATTCCACCTCTCTCTCTCTCTCTCTCTGAGACGCCCTAGTGGATCATTTGATACGACAGACGGATGGGTGCTGCTGATGGAGCGATGTGCTAATATGCGCTCTGCCGAGTGAAGGTTGGCTGCACAGTGGGGTCGACCTAAAAGTGGAGCATACATTTGGAATACCGCCTGAGCTCAGTTATGTTTATTGAAGGGGTAGCTGCTGGTTATTCGAAATAGTTCATAGCTCGGGGGTTTATGTAACGGGTGATTTTTTAGCTGGCTTGGTTTTGGCAACACTGGTTTTGACAGCTGACGTGTGTTTAGTACCTTGTGTCACTGTCAAACAGCTTCAGTTTGGTTTGCAATTTAACCATGGATCGTCTTACAAATGAACAACGCTTGCAAATTATTGAATTTTACTATCAAAATTCGTGCTCGTTTCGAAATGTTCATCGCGCGCTGCTTCCATTTTATGATCGGCATTCTCGACCTTCTGAGCAGTCTATTTGGAAGATTGTGACCAAATTTCGCACCAAATTTACTTTGTTGGACATTAAACCACCAACACGTTTACGTACTGTGCGTAGTGAAGAAAATATTGCGGCCGTATCAGCTAGTGTGACAGAAGACCTCGAAATGTCGATTCGGCGCCGTTCCCAGCAGTTAGGCCTTTGTTACAGCACTACGTGGAAAATTTTGCGGAAGGATTTGTGCGTAAAGCCTTTTAAGATACAGCTTGTGCAAGAACTAAAGCCAGCCGAGGATCCGCTTTTTTATCGAAAAATTGTGTTCAGCGATGAGGCTCATTTTTGATTGAATGGGTACGTAAATAAGCAAAATTGCCGCATTTGGAGTGAATATCAGCCAGAAGCATTGCAACAGCTACCAATGCATCCCGAAAAAGCCACTGTTTGGTGCGGTTTATGGGCCGGCGGCATTATTGGGCCACATTTCTTCAAAGATGATGCGAATCGCAGCGTTACTGTCAATGGTGAACGCTACCGCGCGATGATAACAAACTTTTTTTTGCCCGAAATGGAAGTTCTTGACTTGCATGATATGTGGTTTCAACAAGACGGTGCCACATGCCACACAGCACGCGAAACAATGGCGCAATTGCGAGGCGAGTTTGGTGAACAGTTAATTTCACGTTTCGGGCCGGTCAATTGGCCGCCTAGATCGTGCGATTTGACACCATTAGATTATTTTTTGTGGGGTTATGTCAAGGCTAATGTGTATAGGGACAAGCCCGCTTCGATTGACGCACTGGAAGCCAACATCCATGCATTCATTCGTGAGATACCGGCCGACATGTGTGAAAGAGTATTCCAAAATTGGACTCAGCGGATGGACTACCTGAGACGCAGCCGCGGTCAACATTTGCATGAAATTATCTTTAAACATTAAATTGCAAGGTTCAACCTATCGATTCAAATAAATATTTCATTCATTTTTTCGAATTTTTTGTGTTTTTTTTTTTTAAAAAGTTCTAAGCCTCTTAAAAAATCACCCGTGTTTCTTTTTTTCTTTGAAGATCAGGGGTTGAATTACCACTTCCATTGTCGAGTAATACGTGTCTGTTATTTGTTATTGTTTTGCTTGTAAAATCCACAAAATTCAGTGACGTATGGCTCGCTCACGGATGCGATAATTCGGCCCCAGTTATACCCTGGGGTTCAACCGGCGAACCCTCTTTAGTAAGACACTTCCACTTACCAGTCTGCTAAGTTGGATGAGTCTTAGAATGTTAGACCTCAACCGCAACAGTGCCTCGACTTAGCTGGCTCCTGTCACGAGGTATTTCCTTCCACTTATAGTGTGTGTAGAAACCTCAAATCAACAAAAGGCAAAAAAAAGCTTAACTTAAGGCACAAGGCGAAAGAACTTAACTACTTAACAAGCTGTTCGCCTTTTTGGAAGAGTGTATCCTTAGATCGTGTAAAATATAAAAAAAAAGTGAAACACTGGACTAACTGGCGTGGGATGCAATCTTTCTATTTTGGGGGTCGAACCTGGCGGCCAACATACTAAGTCACAGTCAATGTGATACAAAAACTGCTCCCCGTCTCATACCATACTAAACATAGAAAATCCAATAAACCATTTTTCATTCGCCTATACAATTCATACTCGCTCCTTGTTATTAAGGATATCCGAATGTGTGCCCAATTTCAAGGAGAGCCCTTCCAAGTGCCCAGAAAAGTACGAATTAGTCGTCTAAAATGGTTAGGACTTGTAGAGCGAATGGATACCAACGCTCCGGCCCGGAGAGTCTTCGATTCCAACCCGGAGGGACAACGCAGTAGAGGAAGACCTCGCCTTAGGTGGCGCGCGCAAGTGGAAGTTGACCTCAACCAACTTGGAGTGCGCAACTGGAGGCAGCCAAAGATCGCGCTAACTGGAGAGGCGTGTTGGTTAAGGCCCAGGTCCACCCCGGACTGTAGCGCCACCTTAAGTAAGTAAGTAAGTTTCTACACAGAAGGCGATATTGGTTAAAATAAGTTAGTACAACCGGCCCCTAAAAGACTCTATAAAACAGCTTCTCACTCTGGATCTCTGATGTTTGTTGTGCTATAAAATTGTTACTTTTGAACTTCCTTTTTGTATCTCTTTGCACTTCTCAACTAGGGTTGCCGGATCTCAAAAATTTACTTTGCGGCACCTTATTTTGAAAGTGAAATGTCAAACTGGCGGCTTGCGGATAACTTTACGAGTTCGGAGACCCAGACCACTGAACTAACATCATCACATTAAGGCGCACTTCACACTTTGAAAGTTATGCTTATGACTATAGCTAACTAGGGCTAGCGCTACAATTTCTATTTATTATTAATTGTAATTTATTATATTTACTAATGAATTAATAATGGGGCGACAAGTTGAATGGCGGAACATTTTGCGGGACACTTTTGGGACAAAAGCCTTTTAGCGGGACAGTCCCACACTGTGCGGGAAGTCTGCCATCCCTTGCTTCAACTAAGTAGACGGATCCATTCCATGTGTAGTGGAAACTAACGAAAGCGCTGGAAGTGAGTTTTAATCAATTTTAAATACGCCACTAACGACCGTGCTAACTGAAGTTATAATAGGCAGATCTCCGACTGAAGCATCAAAAACTGTCCAAAAGAAGATGGAAGCTTACACCGATTCTGAGTTCTGAGATAGTGTCGTATTGACTTTCATAACTCAGATCGCCATGCAGGGAATATTTAATATGTTGAAAACCGCATTTTTCGGAAAATCATCACGGATCTCAATGGGAGGTATTTGGTACCCCAGTCATATCCAGCAGGTATCATGCCGCGAATAGCGACATCAGTAGACCTGGGGTCGAATCGTGTCCTCCGTGATCGAGCATTTCGTGACGGAATTTGTTTTTGTTTCACATGTTAAACCAACTTAAGTCCGTGAACGGGTAGCTCGTTCACGGAAGTGGCGATTCGACCCCTGATTTGGTTTGTTGCCTGTTCGGAAAAAAGTACACTAAACTGTCCATGTCGATGCACTGTATTGGGTCACTTGAAACTTTCCCCTCATTCTTTTGCAAACTTTCTGGATAGCCCCTTCCTCAACCCATCTACTCCACTGTGCACCGATGATGGTGGCATAGAGATTATTCTTCTTCAGCACCGCCGGCCGCCTGGGATGATCATCTGCAGCCGTTGGGCTCTAGAACAGTGAACAGATAACTACCCAACTCCTTGCTGGCGCACTGTCTGTGTCTCTGAAGCATCAGCAACTGCAGCCATCGCACAGGAATGTGGAATGTGCTGTATACCTACGTATGAACTAATAATTTATTACGTGCCATAGATTCGCCCTTCTCTCAAAGTCGGGATTAATAGGAAACCGAGACCGATACCGAGACCGAGACGGAGACAGTGGATATGGATATACAGGAACGACTGCACCACGGCTCCTCTGGATTGATGCGAAATGTTGTGCTCTGCACCAGGATATTTGTCTAGTCAACGGAATCATTGATTCATCATCATTAACGAAACCAGTTTGGTCAGTCAGTCTCAGTATATATATTATTTTCGAAATGTATCTCCGACAAGAGCCGACTCTCTGTGTGGGTGGGTATGGTGGATCAAGTAGGAATTCCACTATCTGTCGCTTCATCCATCTGTTGGCCGTTCTGATGGTCGTCGTCGTTGCAGATGTAATGTAGTCGCCCATGAGCTTGACCAGTGACCACCGCTCGAGGAGGTGTGAGTTGAAGAACTCCTACAAGCTGCAAACTTTAATGTTTATTTATTGCAGATATTTATCTCGGTTTAATACGTTTGACCGTGACGGCGACGTTGACGCTGACACTGATGATAGCACCAAGCATGAGTGTAAGCAAGCTTGACGGGACGGTATGCTTCCATCCGGGTTGGGTTTCGAGATGCCACACTCAGTGGCAGGGCACGAACAAAAGAACACGAATAGCGAAATTTATTGAATTACTGGAAATACCAGGTGGTGTCGACTGTCGACTCTATATAATTTGCCAGAGGAGACGCGCGTAACTGATGCTGTTCTGCGCAGGTATCCAACAGCATCTTCGCTGCTGATCTATGGGGGCGGAATATCAATTGATTTTGGCAGCAGATATCTATTTGAATTAATAAGTAATGAATTGTGTGCGATGACACTTTGTGCGCGTGAATATTTCCGTTCGAATATAGTTATGCGAATATCTTCTTTTTTTTTATCTGCATTTGTTATTTGAATTTAGATACATTTGGGTTGGGAGGGAGTTTGTTTCGGATTAGGTATGCAAACGAAGGTTGAGTTGGCTATCGAGTTCCCATTAACCTGATGATAGGAATGTTAATGAGTTCATAGACGGGGCGATATGACGTTCTGTTATCGAAATGCGCGAGGTTCCACTGGTTTCATCTGATTCGTGCTCTTAATTCAGAAATAACGGTAAAGTCAGAATATTTAACTGAATGGCGGGCAGTTTTGTTAGCCGCTATATACCTACTACCTACTCTGATCAAAGAACTAGTGAAGGGAAATCGAGAAAAATTTTTGTCTAGAGAGAGCTCTTTTTAATGCGGCAAACTCTGCCTAGGGTCAAGATTTGTAACCTCATTTGAGTAATCTATCAGTCATTTTCTAAAAAAAAAATACACCAGCCAAAAAAATAAATAGTTGGCGCAACAGGTCCGGAGGGACCCTAGGCCTAGCTTCTCGCAACCATTCGTTTTGTGTGAGTTTTTTCTTTTTGGAACGAATGGAAGGGATCTACAATTTTTATGCCGACTCCGAACGGCTAATTGAGAAGCTCTTTCAAGACATTTATACTCTCGGATGTTTGTCAGACCTCGCGAGAGGTGGCACAGTGCGGGATTCGAACCTCGACCCCTCGCTTAGTAGTCCAACACACTAACCACTAATCCACTGCGCCTACAAATACACCAGCCAATGAGCGAAATATTTCTAGGCGGCAAAACTGGCTCAAAACTTCTCTCTAAGTATGAGCATACTCGAAAGGTGTGTCGGTGGAAAAGGTTCCGAAAAAATTGCATCGATGGCTTCCTTTATTAAAGCGAGTTTAAAAGGTTTCCATATCGCCAGTGGAAGCTCTAAGCCCAAAGATACGAGTGTAGCTTAATTGACGAATTTAATAATTTGCTGGTTGTGACATCCGATAAAATAACTAGCAGTGGTGGTGACACTGGCTCCAAAAGGTGGCACTCGCACGCAGTTTTTAACTTTCCCGATTAAGTAGTAAGAGAAGTAAGACATTTTCTTAACATTTATTTTTCTTTAATTTACCTGAAAACGGCAATAGCGATTTTGACCAAAATACAAACTTAGAGTATCATATTGGTATTCTCAAAATTATTGCGGCCCCGAACTGTAAGCCCACAGATTCCTAATTTGAAGTTGGAACGAAATGTGGGCAGCCATTTAGGCTATAGGCCTGTGGAAAGACGGAGAGACGGACGAATTTTGCGTCCCACTTTTTTGAGTTCGTCTATCATCGTAATGTCAGAATTGATTAACATCTCGAGTTCGAAATTTTGTACGAAAACAATATAAGTAGGTAACACGTGGGTCAAAAGAGATTACCCTATTGGAAGATGCTCTTATTTTTGCAAATGGCCGCCAATGTCAAATCTGTTTTGACATTTGTGGACTAGACAGATGTAGAATACAAGTGAATAAGCCATTGAGCGATACACTCCCCCAAGAACGCGGAATAATTTCGAATTTTCGAACAAAATCATAATGAGCGATGGCGCTTATTTCCACCTCAGCGGGTACGTGAATAAACTATCGCTTCTGAGGCACCGAAAATCCACGAGTAATGCACAAGGAGCCATTACACCCGCTCAAAGTTACTGCATGGTGCGCTGTTCACGCTGGAGGAGTCATCGGGCCATTTTTTTTTTTTTTCGAGAACGCCGCTGTTCAAACGACAACAGTGGACGGTGCGCGCTATAGGGCCATGTAAACCGAGTTTTTTCTGCCGCAATTGTACGAATTAGGACTGGCGGACATGTGCTTCTAACAGGACGGAGCTACGGCAAACACTGCCCGAGCCATACAACCGATATTCTGAAGGCGGCGTTCCTGGGTCGCCTCATCTCTCGTTTTGTCGATTTGCACTGGCCCGCAAGATCGCCCAATTTAACCATTCCAGACTTTTTCCCGTGTTTACGTGAACAAGCCCGAGACTCTAGAAGCCCTTAGGGACAACATTCGATACGAGTGCCGCAATCTGTCGCCCGAATTTCTCGCCGAAGTGATGAAAAATGCCATAAAACGAGCCCGTATGGCAATCAATTGTGACGGCCGATATCATCCTCTCGACTTGACCAACAAGATTCTAAAGGTTCAAATAAACATAATCAAAAAACAGAATCGATGTTTTTCGTACTGGAGAAAGTTTAAAAAAAATATTTTTTCGCACAATTCAGCAAAGAAGCTTCTACGCCATTGACCGGGACTGGTATGATGGAGGGTCTTATGCAGAATACCGAAAGATTTGTTGTAATTGAGAAATACGATTCTTGAACAAGAATTTTTCCCAAAATCCGTGCTATACAAAAACCTGTTAAAAGTTCTTTACGAAAAGAAAAGTTAAACTTAAAGAAAACTTCAGTTTTCAAAGTTGCATTGTAAAGTGATTCGATTAGAAGATTGGATATGTCTCACACGGTTGCCAGATTGGGCGCTTTGTCGTATTTTGGGCTATCCTTTTACTTAAAAAAGTCGCACGCACACCAATTCATGTTGCAGGCCTTTTGGTTTGACACAAGCCACAAAAGCCAATAGCAGAAAAAAAAGTCAAAAAATTTTCAACGATTTTTGGGCTTCTTTCTGAGCAACGATATTGGGCTACAGGGCTGGCAACCCTGATGTCTCAAACGTTATCAGGAGATATAAGCTCATACATGTAGTATTTCACGTACGCACCTTACAGTTCGTAGCTTGCGAATGCCTTGGTCGATTAATCTATAGAGGCGGCTACGTCAGCTAGTAACAAAATTCGACATTTGAATGGATAACACACGTAACACACGTGGAAGTCCTTGGACTACATTTCGACATCCGTCAAAGAATTAGTTCTCGGTGGTCTGAAGTTTCAAAGAAGCGAAATCGGATGTTTGAGCCCTGGCCAAGTTTTACATACAAAAAAAATGTCCAGAAACTAGTTGCAGCCCTTGCAAGCAAACAGTAGATATCACGGAAGTACTTTTTGGATATATCTGAACCTTAATTTCACTCTTAAAAATTGTTGTTCGATTCCGCCAACCCTTACTCGTACTTATCTGTTGTCAAAGCGGATTGCTGCGTCCTCTCTCTCACACAGACACAGGCCAACATAAATCCCAACAACACCAAATTGAACGCCTCATTCCCAAGAGGACATGCCTCACTTGACCGCATCGCTCCTTTTTCGAAGATAAAAATAATATTTGTCCCGTTTCCAGTTGAAGTGCTTCCCAGAAAATTGGGTGCATAAACATTCCACGCTCCTATAGGAATGTTATTTTTATGATTATGTACACACTGCGTTGGTTCACCGTTTTTGCTCGCCTCATCCTTTTCAATGTACATAAAAATATTATGCGGCAAATTCAACCTGTGACCGGTTACTGGTTCTTGTCGCGTTGGGTAAGGTGTTGGTCTCGGTATTCTCGGCTCGGTGTCGTCCCCAAAATGTGACCCCGACTGCACTGGAAAATCATAAATAGAATTTGCCGAGGAAGACTTTCAATGGTTGCGCGTCGAGATGATTATTTTTAGGACACGATCTAAGGATATACGAGTCCCTATTCGGTGCGCTGGAACAACGAGTAACATTCCCGTAATATGAGATGAAGATGATGATGATAGTGTGCGGCGGTGGTGGTGATGACGGTCCGGTTTTATATGTTATAGGTGGCTGCCGCTACTGAAATTGGCTTCTGTTGTTCTGGGGCGACGGTGGACGATGATGGGTGAGTGTAATCGATATTTGGAACATTGCCTGTAGCTTGGATCTTATTGGGCTTTAATGGATTTTTAACTTTTTTTTTTTATTCTACCTACTTTATAAACTTGGAAACGTGCCCCAATATTGAAAAACAGGTTCTTTGGGGTTTCTGCAGGTGTTTCGCTTTGTGATCTCATATTTTGGCGCGAAATTCTGTTTGGATAAATGAATGAACATTGACCGGTTCAGTGAAATTAATATGGGTAATATTTTGTAAAAAGAAAATTGGTATTGCTTTCAAAAATTAGTGCGCGGTGGAGTTTGTTTATTTTTTTTATTTGTGGATGTATAGCGTATAGGTAACTCGATCTGGATGTTGTGTTGCAGAAAGTATGAAGATCTACTTTATGAGATTGATTAGTTGTGGGGTTGTTGTAGGTATGCGAAGGTTGACTTCTGTTTATGTCTCTCAAGACTTGACATAGCGAGGGAAAGGCAAAACAATTTAACTTTCCAACAACCAATTCCAGTCCCGATATTCAATGTCCGCAAGTTCACAGTTGCGAAACAAGAATCCCGTTAACTCGATCAAAGTAAAGTAAATACAGTGGAACTTCCATAAGTCGAACCCTCAAAATGTAAGAAAAAAAATTCGAGTTATAGGAAATTCGAGTTAGAGAAATAAAAAAAAAAACTTTTTATTTATTATAAGGATACATATTTCAAAGAGAGAAAACGTTTTTTTAAGTAACAGAAGTCTTAAAAAAAGTTATCAAAGTTATCCATAAAACTTTGAGTTGTGGAGAAATTCGTGTTATGGAAGTTCGAGTTATGGAAGTTCAACTGTATAAATAAAGTTTAATTTTATCCCGAAAAAGCTGCGTAACCTGACAACCAGATGTTTCCGATTGTTCGGGAGTCATCTGTAAAATATTGTCGGATTGAAGTAAAGTGTTGGGAACCTCTTCAAGTCTCAGGATCTTCGACTTTACTTCATACTCGTACAGTTAAAAGGAAGTAGAGAAGTCATTTGGGTGGAAGTGCTAACAATATCAAAATTGTAGTCAAAATCAGAAGAAACTGTCAAATTCGATAGGTGCAAATATCCGTAAGCCTCAATACTCGTATAAGACCATGGAAAAAAATTGTTTCCAAACTGGAAGTAGAAATTTCCTAAAACAAGAACATAAAATACGGTCCAGGGCAATTATTTCATATTCTTAACATTTTCATTTCATGAGCCAAGAACGAAAAAAAAAAAAAAAAATAACAAAAGTTTTTCTTGATTTAAGAAAACCAATGTTTAATAATGTATTTTGCCTCAAGAGTTATTTCTTCCCATAAGACCTTTTTTTCTCAAATCGTTCTTTGGTTTTCTTGATCCAAGAAATAGTTTGCTGAATTATGTGAAACACAAGAAATTTTCTTAAATTAATAACTTAGGTATTTCTGAAATCAAGAATAAATATTTTTGATCAAGTAAATGGTGTTATTTGAATATATAATGTGCCCTTAAAATTGTATTCTTCATTTCAGTAACTTCTTTCAAAATTTTCTTGAAACATGAACATTAAGTTAATTTTCTGATATATTGGAACGTAAAGGTACTTCTTTGGATTTCAATAAAAATAATTTCCTTCGATGAATAAAGAATCTAGAACTAAATGGAAATAAAATAAGAAGAACTTAATGTTTATTTTATAACTTTATGTAATTATCTTTAAGGGATACAGTAGTTGCTACCCATAAGGACATTTTGATTTAAAAAAGCGCAGATTTATTATTTTAAATGGGGTTTTAATATATTACAGATTTATATATTGCTTAAGGAATTTTATTTTTAATACAAATTTACTTTTTCGGTTTAGAAATAAATGTATTTTAAAAATAACTCTCAAAAACTACAGTAGTAGTAGTAGTAGTAGTAGTAGTTGGCACCACTGTACACTGTTTAAATAACATATCTACCAATTTAAAAAAATGCATTTAAAGCTTCTTTATTAAACAAAAACGCAGAATAGTTTGATAAGTATATATAGTAAGAAAAGTGTAAATAAATCCATTAATTTAAACAAAGAAATATGTAGATTAATTAAATAAAAGGAATTCAGCAATTTAGTTATCATCGTAAATTTATTTTTAAGGCATTTTCAAAAATCTGACACAAATAACACAGTTATTGGCAGTGACAACAACTGTTGTCCCATATAAACAAGTTATTGGCCTTTTTTTTTATATACTAGCAAATCATTTTAATATTTAAAATTAAATTAATAATATTTTATATATTGCTATTTGAAATAGCTAACAAATTTATACGATTCCTTGGACGGACAGCATTGACAAAAAATAAAAGAAATTAAGGATTTGTTATAGATTTAGAGAAAAAAAGAATCTTTCTCAAAAGAAGTAACTGGAAGGGAGGAACTCGCTATTGAACAGAGAGGTACCAACTGCTGTATGAACAAAAAGGTGTATCTGCTACGTTATTATAATTATTTCATTAATCTATACTTATAATAAAACTGTTGGCAATTTTTCTGTTACCTAATGGCGTGAGAACTACTGCACAGATTTCGATGAAACTTTTTTTGAAATGTTTCTTAAGATTCTGTGCAACATATAGGCTATTCCTTTCATTGCCATTCCTATTTTTTGGAGCGTTTTTGACCAAAATGTGTTTTTTTTCCGACTTTACTGCCTTTAACTCGCCATTACTCAAATAATTCTTTATCAATGCAAACAAAACAAAATACTTAGGAGAGCCAACACTTTTATAGATATTTCAAGCCATCAATCAGCTTTCTATGTCCTCTAGAAGCTGAGCTACAACCTAAAATCTAACATTAAAAAAATAAATTTATTTTCTGAAATCGAATATTATCAACAGCCGCGGTTCTTGATCGTTGTTCTGCTTGGGGGTGGTTTGGTGGCGCACATCGCACAAGCACGTTCATATGAAAAAAAACAACAACAAAAAACAGCGACAATGTGTTTCGGATCGGAGGAAATGCGCAGATGGCTGATGACGTGTGGTGTGGTGGTGAATGTATGTTGGAGGTGGTGTATATAGAAACTGAGTTCATGGTTTTTGTTTTAATGGTTGTTATATACCTACGTTGATACCTACAGCCTACAGTAAAGAATTGAAGAATTCAAGAAGTAAAGACGATATAGGTGAATTATGTTGTTTGATTTACTTATTGTTGGTGTAGATACAAATTTCCGTTCAGGCTTTTGTTTTAGTGGTTGTTTTGATATTACCTACGTTGATGCCTACAGTAAGGAAGTGGAACTTTAGGACTCACGCTGTTGAATTTAATTTTCTTAATTGGTGTTTTAGGTAAATAGATTTGTTTGATTTATTGTTTCACATTGACAATGTTCACCGCTTTGTTTTAGCTAGATTTTAAACAAATATGCTGTTGAGAAAACGGTCAAATCTCTTTAATTGGAAAGTACACAGCCTTACGCCGCGTACGAAGTTGCGGGCACAGCTAGTTATTTCATATTATATGTTAGTGCTTTTGTTTTTGTAGTTTTCGTAGTGAACTTCCTAGTTTTTGTTGTCTTTAGAGCGATGTAGAAAATCGTTGCCTTGAAAAATTTAAAGTTTTTTCTATGCACATTGAAAACAAAATAAATGAAAAGTAGATCAATGATAACAAAATAAGATAAATATCCACGTAAATAGTATCCGTGACATATCTAAGTAGAGGAAACACGGCTTCTCGCAACACTTTTTATGACAAGAAACGCTTCTGCTTCTCATATCCTAGTGGTTTGAAAATTTTTGAAAATAAAGAGTTTCCGAAATAAATTCGAATAAAGAAGAATTTGTTAATTTTTAAATTTTTCCCATTCAAGAAACGAAATTCCTTTGTGTAGAAAATAATTTTCTTTCTGTGATTGAACCCTTAGCCTTACTTTTCACGACCATTCCCATTCGTTTGTGTCGTGTGACGTTTTATTTATTGAGGCGAAATGAAGGGACCTTCAATTTTATGCCAAGTCTGAATATCTGAATCGAGAAGACTTTTCAGGAAAGCTGTACCTATGCTTTCAGATGCTTATCCGAGGATGATCAGAGGTGGCGCAGTGGAAAATGTTGTAATTTGCTTTGATTCCGAAGCTCCCTTCCCTCGTTCAAAACCCTGTTCGGTAGTTTGCTCGCTCAACACATCAACCGATTAATCACCCCGCTTTATTGAGAAATTAATTTTCTGACATTGAATGTGACACCACTTTGACATAAATGGATCCCCAGCAAGATGCCATTCTCCCTATGCCTTGATCGACTTATTAGAACGATTACCACTTGGCACCATATGCGGACGACCAAATCAAAGCAGTGATCGTCATGAACACAAATCAGCTCCTCAATTAGACCAGACGCCGCCGCTGAGCAACGACTATCATTACGCACCACCAGCGCCCCCACCCAAATTGTTTATGTTTATTCCCCTTGCAGTGCGTACTCCAATTCCAATTCCAATCCAACACTAACAACGTGACGAAGTGATTCGACAATTCATTCGATTTACATTGATAGTGTGCGTTCCCCTAAGTGCGACCGTGGATCTATATCGACAACTGTATGCGGTTTCCCATCCCCCGTCGCAGGGACCCACTCCTAACACAAAGTACCCGCAACCATCAACTCTGTGGAGTTTCTATATCTATCCTTCGAGCGTCTTTGAAGACCAACTGGGGAGTCGCTTGAAGTTGTTGATTCAGCTGGTCGCACAGCCCATCGATATAGTGCTGCCAGCAGCATTTTTCGTATAACACACAAAAATATACCCAGAGGGAGATTCTCTATTCAAAAGGAATAGACAGCCACTACCTGACGGCATCTTTTATAGCCAACAACACCTCTGAGTAAATAAATGTCACAGCCCACAGAGTTAGACAGGCGATATAAAGTTGATTGCACCTACCTGTCAGGTGAGTACAATGTACTGATGGTGGGGTTACATACAGCAAAACCTGCAGTTTGAGTAGCGAAAGGAATATACCAACTTGCATCGTAATAAAAATATGAAATTTCCTGGAAGGATGGACACGTCCGGTACCTGTGCAAGTGCTTCTCTAGGTGCTTCTCTAGGGAGAATGAAAACCCTCAATCGCATCTCGAGTTCGCGGAAAGCCTTTCACATACAGTATGGACAGTAATTAGTCCCAGCCAGACCAAAAGTAATTACCGCTCAGTGCAAACAACAAACAAAATCTGACGCGTCATGGATTACACAGATTGGTTGACGAGTATATCTGCACCAGGACGACTTGCGGTGCTGCAAATCAAAATTGTCAGCCAGGGGAAGACATTAATCTTCTTTATGCAATCAAAATGATTGCTGGCAGCCGTCAAAGGGAAACAAGAGAAATTGCAAAAAAAAAAAAAAACATAACGACCCAAATGGCGTCTGTTTTTAGCGTGCCCGCGGAGTGGAACGAGTAATTGGATTGAAGGACTGTTGGATATGGCACCACTTGTGCATGTGGGATTCCCCATCACAAGATGAATAAATGTGTCTGACCAGACCCATGAATCAGGTGAAAGAGCAGTTCCTGTCATATGTAAACAATAGTCGAAACTGAAAGGATAATCCCGCCTGGATCGTTGAAATTAATATCTATTTAGTGGTTTTATTTGGGGCGACATCAGGCACATCGGCAAGTGAAAGAATTAAATATGCGAAGGCATACACAAGGTGGAAGGGATTTTTCCGCTAACATTTATCAGGGGTCGAATCGCGTCGTCCGTTAACGGTCATTACGCGACGGAATTTGTTTTTGTTTCACTCATGTAAAATCAACTTAACTCCGTGAACGTATAGTTCGTTCACGGAAGTGGCGATTCGACCCCAGGTTGGTAATCGATAATTCATAACACATCTCTAAAACGTATCCGGTAAATGTGATTTGCAAATTTAGTTACGTTTGGGAGAAACATATACTTGCTTTCTGGGGTGCAGTCTCGTCAAAATTGAGGACAACCTGTCTTCCATAGGGTAAGCCTTGCCCTAGCGGAGGGCTCAAAGTGAAAGATGCAAAAATTCTTAAAATGTAATTTTGCGAATAGGTACAGCACCTAGCAACCTTTTTTAAAAAAAAAATTATGGCTATCAGTCACGTTCCTATTTACTGAACCTGTTGAGGAATCTTGCACCAAGCCGAGTGTAGAGGGTTTTCCTAGCATGGATGGATCACGTCATTGCTTAAAAATCTGCATGATCAGTCAGTTACAACTCGGTAAAAGCCAAATGAAAAAGACTGTAAACGATGGAACGGCTTGGGGCCTTATCCTCTCTCACTTGGCTCTTGAGCCTTCACAAATGTCTCTGGGTTAAAATTAAATCTTCCATGATCAAGTACTACGTGACTTGTTATGATTTTGCATGAAAAATCCACAAAATTCAGTGACGTATTGCTCGCTCACGGATGCGGTAGTTCGACGCGAGGTGTGCCTCCTCTGTGACATGTGAAATCACTGCTTAAGGTATGGGCGAGTAGATCCAAACTGAAGCTTTTTAGGTTCGGCTTAGATTGACCAAAACATGGCGAGCTCTTATACTTCCTCCTATTTTCGTTAACATTTTATCGTTGCCAGATTAGCAATTTTTTTTTTAAATACGTAGGTACTATTAAGCAGAAACTTCAGAGAGCGTTTCATTAAATTAAATGAACGGTTCACAAATTGACCATATTACCCTAGAAATTAATTTTTGTTACATTCGTATGAACCGTTTTCGAGATATGTCCAAATTTCTAAAGTACCATTATTTGATTTCTTTGCGAAAAACTGAGTATGCAGTCATGTTGACCCCACCTACTCAAGCTTAAATATCAATGCTGAATAAAATCGTCCAAGCCGTTTCCGAAAAAATTAAACTGATATAAAAGTTATATATGGGAAGTAGGTACCATTAATTTTGAGGTTACCTTGCAAAAAAATAATAATACAAATCCAAAGTTTGCACCAAATCGGATAACCGTTTAGGCTGTAGTAGGCCTGAGGAGCATACAGACAGACGGACAGAATCTTGCGACCCACTTTTTGAGTTCCTCTATCATCGTAAGGTCAGAATTTATTAATATTTCTCTTACTACGCGTAATGGAGAAAGTTAAAAAAATTACTAGTTGGACCCTGTTAAGAAACATTCAGGAGACTCTAAATACGGACCTTTATAAACCCCCATAATATAGTTTGACGGCATGCATTTCCCTCAGCGAAGTATTGAAGTCAAGATCTTGGTTGTTTTGAATGCAAAGTCCGTCCGTCTCGTTGAAGAACCCTGGAGAAGGTGAGTTTATAGTAAATTCTACGAGCTTTACCTCGACTTTAAGGACCTTAGAATGGTGCTCATCAGTCCCCTGAAGCAGCTAGACAATTTCAGCCGAATGGACACCAATGCTGCACCCGAAAAAGTGTTCCATTTCAGCCCAAAGAAGCGACAACGACACAAAGGAAGACTCCATCTTTGACAGCAAGCGCAAGTAGTGCCAGTTGACCTCAAGCCAAAATTGAAGTCAGTAAGCTATATAGACATGGATCGAGCAATTTTCTGTCGTTTTTCTTTACCCAAACTCTATCCAGCGATGCTTCAGTGCAAATTTCGCTTCAGTAAACGAGTTCCAATATGTGATTATCCTGTTGCCAGAGTCGAATTATAATTGGCACACTTTTCGGCATAAGGCTCCATACTCATGCCTTCCATTTCCATCCATTCCTTTGTTACAAATACCTCATCGTCATGTTACAAATCCCCGCTGCGATCTTCGGATATCGAACGAATGTGTTCTCATTTTTATCAATCCGCATTATTTGGTTAAAAGGCTTAAAAGCCACTTGCCGTCTTACGCCATCATATCGAACCATCCATTAGCAGTCTATTCATGTCCCGCTCACCTGTATTTAATATGCATTCCTTTCAAAAAGAAAACCAAACCATCACCAACAAATCCCCTCGATTGATGTGTACAAAAGTAACCTGATCCTTTTTCACTTTCCAGATGATCGGCATCGCTCTTCATCTTCAGTCAAATCCCTCGCCTGGCCAAAGTGTTCAAATCACCTGAATCGCATTTCTCTTACGCTCCAGCGCTCTAATCCGAGAGACCGATAAAGTGTCAATTCTGTTCACCTGATGCGTTTTCCCCCGTCCCTTACGATCGATCCATATCCATCAGACGGCAACGCATTCAAAAAAAAAAAAAAACTTTTTCAACTCCTTTTGTGTTGTGTTTTTTTTTTTTACAAAGTGTGATTTAAGTGCGGCAACATTGCCACATCGGGGAATCGAAGGCGAGTGCAACAAAAGAACAAAAAAAAAAAAAATCCAATATAATATCCTTGTACGGTTTGGTGAGTTTAATTCCGTACCGCCATTATCCCCGAATGCGTGTTGTTCAGGTGTCTTGTGTTACAGTGTTACAGAGGAGCCTGATGACGTGTCGTTGCGGCTAACACTTGCACTTGGGTCTTTTCGGTGATGCATGCACAGTCAAGTGTCGAAAAACATTGCTTCGCTCCTTAATCTGGGAGTCTTGACATTTGCACAAAAGTCCATCCTCATTGAAATTCTGCGTGAACAAAAGCCGAATTGTTTTGTATTGTGTTATCCTTTTTGCGAGAAAAATTGCAGTTTTTTTTCACCACCTCGGGTCTGAGCAGTTGATAATTGCTAGCTTATTACACAACATTTAATTCAGGCGACCTATTGTCCTGGGAAAAGGCCTATACGAGTATTGTTGGTGTCAGGTGAAGTGGATGCAAATTGGATTTGAAAGTAGGCACTTGTCTGGCTACTGTTGGTATGAGGTTCGTTCTTAATTGTCCTGCTGATGATACAAAAATGGTATACGTCTGCATCTTTAGCTGTTCGTTCGGTCTCAATAATTTGGTATTCTTTGCACAACAATGGTGGAAACATTGGGCCATTATGTGCATGCGATGCGTCTGTCCTGCCGCCCCCAACGAACGAACGGAAATCCAAATCCATTTAGGTAATGAATTAGTAGAAGCGGAGGAGTCAATCGATTTTTTCTTTGCTCCGCGTTTCCCCACTCTCATTCCGTTGATCATCGTCGCGAGAACTCCTGGTAGGCGAGACCAATTCTTGTCTAGATATGCACGGTTTAGGAGACAATTAGACCCGCGCATGGGTTGAAAATTAATTGGGACTTTTACTCAAATTACAGGTTCCCGGACGATAGTCCGCTAGGAGATGCTTTTTCCAGGATAGGCTCATGTGTGTGGTGTTGTGGCTCATTAGGATGAAATGAATTGGGGAATTTGGTCTTTCGAAAACTAACGGGATGCGTTTAACTAAATCGGGAGTCGTGTAAGAATGCGCTTAGCGGGAGTTGAGAGATTTTTTAATTTTTTTTGTATCAAGATTCCTGGAAAAGGGTCATCGAGGGAGTATGATGCGAGGATAGATCATTAGTCGAAGGAGTGACCCATATGGAGGGAGTGAGGTTTTTTCGGTCAGGTGTTATCTACTTATTACTAAAATCGGTTCTGTGTGCGATGATGAGGCCGGCGCAGCGTGGACTAAGTGGCTTCATTTTGACTGCCTCGGGATATATTTTACTTTTACCTCAAGGCACTAAGACCTAGGGTTGTGGTTGGCGTCTTAAATTTGCCAGCATCATATCAATCGTAACGTACGAAGTAAACCTATGCAAAGCAAAAGTAGCGAGACGTCTCCGAAGGATAAATGGTTATGTAAGACTAGGTTTGTGAAAAAATGTGGATTTCTCGGAATATTACACATCGTATAGGAAGTGGAAGGACTTGTAGCAATCACTTTTATACTCTCAGCCACGTGACACCACCTACGTCACACAGTTGCTGAACATTTTCCACCGTCTTAGGGTATCCATTGACTACACCCACTCAACCCATGTGGACATCAGGACAACAGTCACACACAAGATGGCACATCCTTTCCTATTCCAATTCTGTCTTTGGTTTTGTTTACTCGCATACCGATTCGAGTACACATCTGAAGGGTTGTCTGGTTATCGCATATGGTATAAGGAGGAGGAACGAGTCAATTCTTCGAAAAGAGGTCATGAACTCATGAACGGGGAACTGGCAACCGCATTTTCTAAGCGATTTGTTACATAATGTATCTACAGATATTTGTGTGGAAATGGGTGCTTTCATGTTACATGATTTTTGGATGACGCGTTGATGTCAGTATTTGGAGGCAGATTGGTAGGTAACCGAGTAACTTGGGATTCATTGAGTTTTTGGAATACTCTTCGATATACAAGTCAGGATATTCATGTGGACTTGCTAAAACGCTTAGGCGGAAGTGACGAAAGTTAAATGGAAATATTTGACTACGTTTTGGTGACTAGTTTCGGTGCTTGGACAATGCTACCGTCTATTGTGGAAATATACCGAAGGCAAAAGAGCGGCGCTTCTGATGGCGTCTCTGCATTTATTAGGTTAGGGGTTAGGTAAATGGGTAGACCCGACAATGGTGGTCTGATTCGAATATCTCTCGAAATTTATATATATAGATTTATTATTATTTATTACTAGCTAACCCGTGCTCGCCTTGCTTCGCAAGAGTTCCACTTCGAACACACACACAAAATTTCCTCCACTCAGTCGAACATTCTACTTTTTTGAATTGTATAAAATTTGTAATTTATTGCTTACTAGCTGACCCGGCGAACTTCGTTCCGCCCAAATCTATGTTATATAAAAATTGAGCCTTAAAATTGTGTTCGTTTGTCGCCGAATCACGCCTTAACGCATTTACCGATTTTAACCAAACTTTTTCACATCTTTAGTATTGGTATATTTATATGATTTTTGTGAAGTTTGGTTGTAATTGGTAAACATAGATCATAATATCATCTTTGTATAATCAAAGTACCTATCTAGGTACTTCATTTCAAAAAGTTACTTAATGTAACATAGTAAACATAATTTATTAGAACAAACTTTTTAGAAAAAAACTAACTTCAAAATTGTGGACAACAACAATTTGCCTGCAAAATAATTAAAATAATTGACAACAACAATTGCCTTAAAGTTTAAAATATTTCTTTTTTTTTGAAGTGTGACTACTCGATTTCTATCCCGTTTTTTTTTTTTCAAAGTGTATTTCCCCATACAAACTTTCATAACCTCTTTCATCCCCTCCAAGTTTTGTTTTCCCGACAAAAAGTAAATAAAAACCTGATATACAGCAATACGAACAAAACAAAAAAAGAATTATGAAAATCGTCCCAGGGGTTATCGAGTTACGTCCTCATCGAGTTACACCCCGAAAGAATTATATATATATAGAAGATTGTTCAACTTCAGGATAACGTACAAAGATGATTGATACCTTGAAATCTTTGTACATAATTAAACTTTATAATAAAAATAAGGCCTATTTCTTTTGGATGTGCCATTCCAAAGCTAGGAGCTAGAAGGCATTCGAGAACTACAACTTTTCTTAGATAACAGCTTAGATTTCTGCTTCCGGACAGCGGATAATGGTAAAACATATCCTATAATCCAATCTTGACAATTTGGAATGTAACTGTGAAAACCGGAAACAATTTCGTGCATCAGTACTTTCTTAATCTATTCTGAACATACACCTTGAAACTTTTATTCCGACTGATGAAAGTTTCAATTTTCTTATAGTGAGGATCGAAAACATGCTTCTAATAGCTAAAAGAGGGGATGAACCAACATTTGTAGTTAGAAATAGGCAGGTGGTTACAGATATAACGCTATTCAATAACTCCAATACCCTTATTATTGACAAATGGAACGTTTTGAACTGCAACCCTCCCCTGTCAGACAGAAATCCTAAAAAAACTGACTGGGTTCTATTTAGCAAGAAGATTGAGAAAATAAAGGATCTTTTACAAGGTGGTAATCTTAACTGCCCGAACGAAATCGACCTGAAAGCCGAAAAAATAGTCACTGATTTTAGAGAGGCATTCGAGGGAGCATGTCCGGTGGTAAAAAGGAAAACTTAAATATCACCTCCATGGTGGAACGGGGAACGGGGAATACGGCTAACCGCGGACGAAGCTGGACTCTGACTGGGGCATATACAAGGCAAGTCAGAGAAACTTCAAAAACCGAAATTCAAAAATCAAAACGACCACCGTCTAGAGGAACTCCTAAGGGTTATATCCCCACTGCTGTGGGTGATAGTTCTAAACGAGGTGCTTATGCAGTTTAGAAATAATGCAGTCAGAACAACGGCTTATGCTGATGACGTAGTGCTGTAAGTCCCTCCAATTAGAGGCACTCTCAAAACCCTCGTCATCTGATCTCGGAACTGCGGTCTAATTCTAAGTCCCCAGCAAACTGAACTGGGTATATTCACAAATAAAAGGAAAATACCACAGTTTGTTGCACCTTCTGTTGGCGGTATACCCCTCAAAATACCTGACAGTGCAAAATACTTGGGACTTATACTGGACAAAAAAGTAAACTGGAAACTGAACACAAATGATAGAATAAAAAAAAAACACAGTAGCCTTCTAGTCCTGCAGCAGATTTTTTTGTAAAAGCGACCATCCCCCAAAAATAAACTGCGAATGTACACGGCTATAGTAAGACCTATACTATCTCGTATGGTACAAAGGCTAGCGTGTACCGGCACAATACAAGTGCGACGAGGACAACTCTAATCTGCTGCCGCTAGACATCTTTATACAATGTTCAGCCGCCATTAGTGCCATGAGAATAAGCCAATCAGTAAACTGGAAACTGAATGAAAAGGTTCATTCGTCGATCCTACAGAAATAATTTGGGTATGAAACAAAAACAGGCTACATGATCTACACCATACTTAGATTTCACATGACCTTTCTCGAACGCCTATCCCAGTAGGGAAGAATCGAGAGACGGACTGATACCTAACGCGCAATCCATAGCCGTTTTTATGGACGGATCTAAAATGGAAACCGGTATGGGGTCAGGCGTTTTCTCCGAGTCGCTGGGTATGTCAAAATCGCTACGCCTCCCTGACCACAGCAGTGTCTTCCAAGCTGAGGTCTTGACAGTGACAACTGCAGCCTGTGAGTCTTCCTAAAGGTATTTCCTTCTTCATCGCCAGCCAGGTCGCAGTAGAAATAAAATCGAAGCTTGTGAAATGCTGTCGCGAAGCACTAGGGTTCTTGGCATTCAGTATAAGGTATTTCTCTGCTGGGTTACGGGACATGACGGCATTCCTGGCAACGAGAAAGTGGACGAATTAGCTGGACTAGGTTCGACAGCTGTATCAGAACAAGCTGATCCCTCTGTGAATATCTCGAATTACTCACTCAAGCTAAGCAGGAAGAAGGCCACAAGAGAGGCGAACGCTGCACTATAAACTTGTCATGCTACAAGACTGCTTGGTCAACCTTCAATGAGGCCAGAACTGAGAGTCTCATACGTAAGGATAGAGAATCTCTTTCCACCCTCGTAGGAATCCTAACGTGGCACAACACTCTGCGATAACATGAAGAAATTACGCTTGACAGAGGAAGAACTTTGTAGAGGCTGAGGTGATGAGGAAGCTTTTGAGGACATAGGGAGATAGATACTTCTTCCATGACCTAGACGAGCTTTCCAGCAGAAATATAGACAAGATTATGAGCTTTATCAAATCCACAGGAAGGTTTGTATGCAACAACACAGTGAGTACTTAATCACAGGTATTTATAGACAGGGTCATTATGGATAAGGGACATCCAGTTCCCCCAATGGCCATCACCTGTGGCACGGAGTACTCCACGCCAACCCTCCTACCTAGCCTAACCCATATGTAGGTATATGGGCGCTCTTTTGGCGGTTGCTACAGCTTCACTTAGACCATCAGTTGGGTCCATTGTGTCGATTCTGCATTTATGCCACCGCAGAAGATCGGCGATGGACTGGAACCCAGTCCTAGGGTCCTCTATATGGACTGTTCACCTGTTTTTTGTTTACTACTTTTCATGCATAAAACGCCCATAAAGTCGTTAAAATCTTTTCCCCGCTCAACCAATCCAAACAAAATCAAAGGCGTTTTCACAATAGCAAATAAACAATTACTCCCATTTTAAAAAGCGACCGCACAAATGGCAAGTGGCCATAGCAGCGTAAAAACGCATACACGCTCTAACTCTTACATGCTGCATGAAGCACGACATCCATCTGCAGTGCGTCTCGCGGTGATTGCATCGTTACTGCACATCTTTGACTGCATCGTTAATGCAGTCAGCCTGGTGAAGATCTTCATGATGATTACTCGCCCTGAGTGATTGAAATACTCCGTTCAATTTGTTGTGTGTGGATGCACATGTACGCGCCGAGTCGAATCAGAGTCACCCTCATGCGTACGACTGCCAACCCTCTGCACACAGAGTTATATACTGCGCTCTCTGTCCGGGCGGAACATCAATTTCCGGATTAATTGAACTCAGCACACATCGCACCAAATGGACTCGGCCCATCACAACTCGGCTACCGCCTAGTCAGCGCCGAGACGAGAGTTTTTTTTTTGGACGGACGAGGATGCAGTAGCTGCCTCGTGTGCTTCTGTGCTACATGCGGCGCACCATGATACCAGATGTTTCGCCTGCCATTTGACGGATGAGAGTACGTCGAGTCTATAGTGCATGCAGATTCTGTGGTCTGTCCTATGTGTGTGGGGAGATGGTTGTTTTTTTAGGATTACTCGCGTGATCTGTCCAAGCAGCGCCCGTACCGCAACTCGCTTGATAAACAGATGTTGCAGCGATCTCAAATTTGGATTAATCAGGCCGATGTGGCCGACACGAAGCCATCATAACAAGATCGAGCATGCTACGTAGCTGGAGGAGGAGGACCGCGACCAACATCCACACACACCCCAAGGTATCGCCCTCCACATGGTTGGACTATGAAATCGTTTGTCTGGTGGTGATGACTGTCAGAGGAATGCTGTCCCCTTCTCATCTTTATCGGCAACAAAGAGCTTCCGCCTTATTTTGTGTATAGGGTGGCTGGTGTTTTTTTTTTTGTTTTTTCTTCTTTTTTTTGTGTGCTTTCCCGGCTGACGAGGCAAGCGATTTAATATGTTTCTTTGCGGAGTGACGTGCTTCTGTGTACCCTTTCCGAATGACGCACTTAATCCGGGAATCAACCCCTCTGGAAACAGATGTTTGCCGCTGTCATTTATCGTTTTTTAATATCCACTGAGATTGTACCCAGTTGCTAAATGCGTGTACTTTTGTTTATGCGAGACTGGGGCACTTAGAGTGGGCCGATTACACTGTCATAGATATAACAGAGGACACACCCGCCGCACACGTGACACAGCACACAGCGCAAGGTGTGTTGGGCTCGCATACGAGTTGGTGTCAGCATAGCACCAAAAGCGGTTACGTTATATGCCAGTCTTTGCCATTATCTTGGGGTTGCTAGCGCACCATAATGCCACGCGAAAGTATTCAGCTTCGTTGTAAATCTGATGCGTTGTAAATCGGCCACCCGAATTTTACTCATATACCTACGTTGGTAAATCCTGTACGTGGGTAGGCTGGCGATTGGAGTGACAATACATAATCATGCGCAAAGTACACGGAAAGTATTTGGGGATCAAACTCCGAGATTGCGAACTATTTTTCCATCGAGTAATATTCGCGGGCTAAAGTCTTCTTTCGAAAATCTTCTGCTTCTTTATCTATAATTCTTTCGGGGTGAAACTCGATGATGTTATAACTCGATAACCCCTGGGACGACTTTCATGATTCTTTTTTGGTTTTGTTCGTATTGCTGTATATCAGGTTAAGGAAGAGAGAAAATTCCGAAAAATCGCCGTGCGGTCCTGATTTGGCATCCAATAATTCTTCCTATTAAATATTTATTTTGACGTGCGGATTTTTTTTTTCAAAAAGAAGATTGATAAAATCGAGACAAAATGAATGTATTATACGTTGGTCAACAGTGATGGTTTGTTTTTGATTTTGTGCATCGCTTTAACAGTTTCATTTCGTTTATACAGTTGATAAGGTAAAAATTAAATGTAAAAAGTTTAAAGCGGACAAAATATTTATTGAAAAGCAAATTTCGGCGATTTTTTGAAAATGCCAAGACGAATGCGCTCATATATTGGCCGATGAACAAGGCAAGCAAGTCAACAACAAATATGTCAATGAAACCAAACTGAAGAAGAACGCGAAGAATGGGACATCGCATGGCATAAGACCAGATCAACAGGTAAGAAAATTAAGAGTGCAAGTAATGAGAACTGCGTCAAATTGTACTGCTTCTGGGATGGGAACAAGTTCAAATCGAAGAGTGACGAGACGCGCGTCATTTCCGACATTCGAACGACTGGCATTTTAGTATGAACCAACAGCAAATGATGGCGGTGATGCGATTTTCGATATTGGAGCGATGACTATAATTGTGTGCCACCATTGAAACGCGATGAAATTTAAAGGCAAACGACGGGCCTTAGCTGTGCGAGTGGCAAAGTGAAATTGAGTCCATTATATGTACCTCCGGAGCCATTAAAATCGTTTGAATCGGATGATTTTAAAGAACATTCAACATTACAACAACTGTTTCCGTATGACTTCGTTCGGAACAAAAATCATTCAAAAAACTGGGTTTCATGCCGACTTGCAGGGCAATATTTTCTCTTATACATCTTGCAAAAACACAAATGTTCTAACAATGGTACAGGACTCTACACTGCACAATTCGGATTAACAGATTCAAGGCCAAATTTATCATTGGATGGGTGCATTCTTGCCAGTAAATGAAGCCGTACACCAATATCCGCAGGTGTATTTTATTTCGTCGCAGGAGGAGTGACAAAAAACGTCATTTGAAAATTGCAACAATTATTTAATGCAAACAAGGCTTTGACTACGATTTTCAAAGCGGCGATTGAGAAAATAAACTCAGACAATCGCAGATTTGTCTTCAAACCTGATAATAGGACAACACTTTGAAAAAAAAAAAATAGAACGCTTAGAAAACGGATAGTGCCACTTTAAACACAACAAAAATTATTTAAAATTAAAAATCGCGGACTCCGCTTATTCAGAACGATTTGCCATTAGCATTTAAGCGTCTATGACAAATAATAAGTCGCAAGGATAACCGCTGGATATTAATGGCATCGATCTTGAATTTCCATGTTTTTCACAAGGTCAATTGTATGTGGCGTGCTCACGTGCGAGCAAACCACTTTAGTGGAAAAGCGGAAGGTTGACCGACACATCAGTCATTGCGGTTTGATTTAAAACACATCGATTATAAATAAATAAATAGTTGGCGCAACAGGTCTGGAGAGACCCTAGGCCTAGCTTCTCACAACCATTCGTTTTGTGTGAGTTTTTCATTTTTGGAAAGAATGGAAGGGATCTACAGTTTTATGCCGACTCCAAACGGCTAGTTGAGAAGCTCTTACAAGACATTTATACTCTCGGATGTTTGTCAGACGTTCGCGAGAGGTAGCGCAGCGGAAAAAAACCCTAAGTCGGAATTGGGTTTTTGCGGGATTCGAACCTGGGACTCCCGCATAGCAGTCCAACACACAAACCACTAAGCTACTGCGACTACACATCGATTGCTTTAACTATTTCAGTTGTTTCTATTTTATTTTATATAACTTTTGAATAACGAATTTGAATTGACCAAATTACAGAAAGTCCAATCATTGAATCCTATATACACTCATCAAAAAGTAACGTGGATGAAATGTCCCATTCATAGATGAGTTGGCTCAGCGTTGCCAGATGATCATGATTTTGCTTTAAATAAAACCAGATAAATCTGAAAACCTCTGGGTGTTTTTTTTTTATTCTTAATAGCCAGATATATTAAAAAAAAAAAAAAAAAAATTCAACTTCTGGTCATTGTTTTTTGTAATGTTTTAGGTACGACATAAAAATAGGAAAGTCGAATTTAAATTTAAAATATGTATGTAAGTTCGATCATCTTGTAGGAATTTGCACGGGCTTTACGCGAATTTTATTAAATTTTTGCTGATAAAATTTACTGATGAAGTTGGCGTTTAAATCTCTTAAAAAAGATTAAACTATTACAAAAAATCTATAACTTTTTCCTATTGAAACTGATACTAGCTTCTTTTTTGAAAGCTTTATTTTGTAAACGAAAATAGTAAAAACAATTTTAGAACAATTAAATCCCACTGGCAATTATAGCTTTGGAGAATCGATTGATTATTTTACAGCATTTCAAAATAACACACACATTTATTTAGTGCTCGATTGTCATGTTCGATTTTGAATTATTTTGTATAGTGTACAGAACAGAGGAACAATATCTACTCTACCTCTTTCTTAAGCTTGAGTTAGGTACTCAGCGTTTCTTTTACGTTCCCAAAATGCGGAAGCACTTTTTAAGGTTACCAAAAAGGATATTTTAACGAAATACAAACAAAATAGAATTTAAAAACCCCAGACGTCCCCCGAACAATTTCCCCCCGTCGTAGCGACCGAAAAAAAAAACGTTTAAATCTGGGGGAAATCCCCCAAACTAGCTACTCTGTATTGGCTGGGAGGTAAATTGTCTCACTGATGAGTGTTTGGTTTGACAGATTGCCATTCTCCTAATCTTTCCTGACTCCAAAGTATGACATCTCGATTTCAAACTAAGCAGTAAAAATTCAAGTTCGAAAACCATTACTTAACAAACCGGCCTATTTTAAATCAGCAAAATATTCCTTTCATTGTACTCAACCCTCCCCTGCTCCTCAATATAAAAACAACCCATCGATGAAGCAGTCAAAAGCGGATGCTTTTACTACAACCAATATCATTATATACGCTCCACTTGGACTTGGATAACAGCAGCGCACATTCAGCATACAACTTACTTCAAGCTGTGATTACACGACGGCATATTTGCACCCTCCTGTAGCTGCCACCCAACAGCCGGTATGAAGATAGCGAACTACAACAACAATTTAGGCCTCCGCAGTTGGTTGCGAAACATTGAAATATTATCATTTTCGACACGTGACACATGTGACTTTAATCTGGTTAATGGCGTCACATTCGCATATCTATATAAGCAATGGGAATGGTTTACCATATTTTTTTTGGTAGCCCAGCAGCCAGCACCCACTGGCAGGACGATTACGATTGTACAACGTTTCGTTATTATTGTTCAGAGTCAGACTGGAGAAGGAGTTCCGTCTGCGATGCTGGTGGTCGGGTGTGCTGCCGAAGGGCTGCCGCGTGCGTAAGTTGCAGGGCAGATGGATTTCCACCCGCCAGTGTGTGCTGTATGGACCAACCCCAATAAAGTTGGGTAGCTACATACGCTAGCAAATTGCTGCTGTACGCGGCGGTTAAAATATACGCAGGACACAGGATTCTTTTTCATTGATAATTTTCAGTTGGGATCGAGTAAGGAAATCGTAACGAAAATAAAACAGTGGGGGCTTGGTTTCGTAAAATTGTAATTCGATGGCAAGCGGACCGGAGGCGGGGATATGCAAAGTCGTAAGATGGTATCGTTGCTGACGTAGGTAGATTTAAGTAGTTTGAGCGTTGTTATGCAATCTGGTTAGAAATAGACTTAAGGGGTGTTCCCCATCGGCTCAGTTTTCTTTTGAATTTCTTTGGAGTGGTAGTGTTTTTCAAGGTCTAGTTTTGTAACCGACATGGGGTACCTACATGGGGAAGACCAACTCAAAATATTTTCCTTAATGGAGTCATTGGGCGGCAAACAAATCTTGTCGGTCTGTAGGTAGACTTTTCAACTGTATCTATAGCATTTACATGAATGTATGTATCTGGAATTTCTGAGTTTTTTTTTTGCATTAAGTTGAGGATTTGGTCGATGGTTGACTTTCGTAGCTTAAAACTACACTTATTATGGGTCGGTCAGATTAATGTAGGTAGTCAAAAATAGAATTAAACTCATACTTAGCGCACTAGGTATACATCTTCTGCAGAATATACTCAAATACTTTCTGGGTGGCGTCATATTTCGCCCCTGTGGTGTGACAGCACAAATAAGGGCTCTGTTGGAAAAGACCTGTATATGGAAAATCAAGACTTCTCGCCAAAGTCCTGCTTTAAGAACTGAATCTGCTACATGCATTACTCGCCGTAATAAATTTCACAGTTTTTGTATCCTTCTTGGGGCCCCTCTCACTCTCTTTCATTTTTTTTTTTTTGACTTCAATGTAATTTTTGACATTCCCCGTGTAGTTTCATATATTCTTTGACAGTCGTTCGGATTTTTGTGACTTTCGTTTGTTCGACATCATTACGGCTGTAGAAGGTATGATACAAAACTGTTTGTCATCTTCTGATAGACTGACGTCCAATATCAACATCTTCGCCCATTGACGGATATAATAAGCCTTCTGTACCCGCCGAATATGGGTATAGTAAATGAAGCTTTTAGTCAGATGGCATTGCCATCAGACCATTGAGCAATGCGAAAGCCACTGTTGGTTGTTCAGCGATCTATACGTCAGGTTTCCCAAGTCTGATGACTGATCCTTCAGTGGATAAAAATATATTTTTTGTGGCGACACCTGCTCTAGTTATCAACTTAGAAATCCAAAATTTTCTCTGGCCTTACCTTTCGTTGGGTCTATGTCCCAGCGCCGCCAAGTTTTGTAAAATCGTGATAGATAAATTAACCTTTTCATGCCGGAAATTTATTACCTTTCTTGGGTAAGAGGAGTTAAAACAGTTGTAATATGTAATTTAGTGTTAATTTTATTGACTTAAAAATTCCACGGCTCATGTGCGGGGAGGTTTGCAAATTTCAACATAGTTCTGCTGGGTTCCTGAAATTTAACGCATCACTCGCCGCGTTAACTCAAAAATCAAAATCACCTGAACCGATTTGAATCCTTCCTCTGTTATTCAAGATTTTTTTTTTTTATAAAAATCTGCTTTTTCACAAACATTTTCATGGTCTCTGTCTATTTTCGTTAGAACTTAAATAATGTACTAGTTAGCATTGCCAGACGTCCGGAATTTAAAACAGAATTTCGGTTGTCCCGCCGGAACAGATTAAGTCCCGGATTGCGACTAAAATTCACAAGCAAACAAATTACTGCAAGCATCTTTTACTGCTTAAAAAAAAAAAAACTGACCTTAAATCCGCTTAACACTACATTTTTGTTTGCATTTTTCAGACTTTTAAAATTAGACAATACGAGCGCAATACGAGAAATTACAACGAAATTTGTCGATAGAAGTGAGTGCTTACACCCAGTCCTTTTTAACGTATATGCATTTCAGCTTTGAGTTTTTTTTACATTGCAATATTATTTGAAAATAAATTCGTTTGAGAATTTGTGGTATTACACTTTCGTCTCTTTTCAGCATGATTTAATGTAAAAAAAAAAAATTAGGGAAAATTTTAGTATAATACGGGCTTAACAAATTCTCGTTAAAATGTTAAAATGTTAAATCAAGCACCTAGCATACAAGAATGTAATTTTTGCAAATTGACAGCTGTCATTCAAATGAATAAAAATTATTTTTTATTTTGTCCCGGGAGAAATTTGGAAATCCCTGGTTTTTTTCCATATTTTTGCTATTCGTCCCGTTGAGCTGCGAGCAAAATCTGGCAACCCTAGTCCTAGCAGTAAATAGGAAAATAAAAAAACTTTTCAGTATTCCATGTTGCAAATTCTTGAGTCCTATCTTCGGTAGGAGCTTGTGCCAGCTATTTAAAAATTGGGAACGTTCTTTAATCTTTTGGGAAATTTAACAATAAGCCGAGGGAACGAAAAATTCCCAACGGGAAAAACATACCAATGACAAAATAACACTCCAGGAATAAATTGCTCAATATAAACAGTATAAATGTTAACAAAGACTGATGTTTTGCCAGAGATGAGGCAGTGGAGTATATCAGTGGCCCTCATGTAGGGAGCCGATCAGTGGCGAAAGTTTTTATAAATCACCTTGTAGCTGGCTTTTCAGTAAAAAGCGTCGATAATAGTATATATGACATTTCGTATCGACGAATGTTTAATATCTGTCGGCCATTATGGTCAGGAAAACTTAAAAAGGTGGCGGTATTATAGTAAACGTCACCTTCGGCACACGTACAAATTCATCCTTCGGATCTCGTCATCGTACATAATCTCATCCCATTATCTCACACTGTTAACTCATGTTCCCAGCTGCCTGCAGAGTGTTCTATAAAAATTGGACCCCCAGGAGCCTACTGCATTTGTCACATGGATTTCATCAACTGTATATTCTCCGACATCAAAGCCGGCTTTGCTCGAACAATCTCAGTTCCCATTGACAGCCCCCGATGGATTAATACAATTTTTTTTTCAATTAAAACCCTTATTCCAATCGGCATATTACCACACACTACATAAATGGATACCCCCACAGTGTGATCGCGCAGATACAATAAAACTGTCAACCCGACCCAAAAGTCCATAAACATGCCGACAGGCTGTTTCAATTTGCATCTGAGTGCCCCACAAAGCGATCGTCAAAACTGCTCGCCACAGCCTCCCCATGGGTGTCAAAGCGCATTCCCCTCATAATTTGTAATTAATTTCGTCTATCACCGGGACGACCGACAAACTGTCGGACTTGATACTCTACGGCCGGTGGTATGGTTTCTGTCCAACAGGTTCCCTAAAGGAACTGCGCGCTGCCTGAAGGCTGATTAATGCGGTGCAACACCTTATTGTCACCCCAGTGCCAGTGTGTGTGCGACTGTGAGCGTTCGACTCGAATGCGCACGACAAACAAATAGTCACACCTCATCCCACTCGCATATAACACACAGGCAGGGACCGAGCGAGACTTCCACTTAATGGTGTTAAATGGCCAAGTGGCGGCGCGTAGAGAAAAAGGTGTTCTCAACTGGCGCCAGCTATCAGCGGGGGGTTCCGTTGCACAAAGGCCATACCCCGATTTGATGCATGCGGCACAGGCAAGGTATGACAACACAACAACAGAGCCTTTAAGGTCCGTCTCCGACCTGGCTTGTTGGTGGTTGCGCAGCTTTCGTGCGATCTCTGCTCAGATCCATAGAGACCGTGCGCGCACAAATCAGCATGAGTGCGTATCTGAAACAGGTATCTCTTGCGCGAGGAGATACAAATAATTCGTACCTTTTGCGAGGTTGCTGGTTGCAAATAGCATCCATGGACCATGGGAGTTCTTCTTCTTCTTCGTCATCGTGGTTGTTGGCTGGGTATATGCGTCGTGGTTTCCTCTCCTCTTCCGCTTTCCAAATGCCATTAAGAGCGCCACATGATGATAAGGAGGCACATTCTTCAAGTGTGTGGGGCAACATCTACATGTACATACCGCCATCTCTGTGGAGTGTGGTTCGTTGTCATGATTGCTGCCCCAAAAGGAGTAACTTGTTGAAACTCCTTAACATAGATCGGAATCAGTGCGCGAGATGATATTCCACGACGACGATGGTTTTTTTTTTTTTCTTATTTTTCTCGCGTTGACTTCACCATCCAAATTGGATGCCGAATGTGTATGTGGACCGTTTGCGAATTCAAAAGGTGCGCCCAACGACCACGATGCCGCCACCATCACTGTCGCTTGTTGGACCGATAAGGTTGCTCTTTTGAGGGGCGAAAAAAAAGAAAAGAAAATTTAAATATGCGACTTGCCACAGTCAGGAGGGGGAGGTGGTAGTTAGCAAGTTGGGACAATCGGTGTTTTTTCGTGGAGCCGCAGCCACCAACATCCCAGGCAGCGTGCAAAAAGTCGTGGGGTTGATCTGTTGTGAGATAAGACAACGACCGACCGCGACGTCTTGAATGTGACACTTTGCGCGCGCAAACAAAAAAGGAACGAACATAGGAGTATATCGCGAGAGATATACGATTTGGAGTGTGGGCGTGTTGTAGTGCAGATGGGTTCTGATAAAATTGTAATGTGCATGATAATGGTCCTGTGCATATACGGCGACATGGCAGGTGTGAAATGTCATTATAGGTGCAAATGAATTTCAATTGCTGTTCGAAAAGTCATGCATTTTGCAGTTGGAAAGGTGTAACCCGGGGTTGGTATTATCTTGGTTTTGGGTTGCAAAACGACGGCGAAACAAATTCTTTACCGTGAATGAATAGAGGGCAGATGGGGGATGTGGAGCAAGCAGTGAGATACTAAAAATCTGCTTCAGCTAGGACTGATTGCAGTTCTTTTCTTTGTGGGCAGTGGAAGTAAGATATGCTGCGTTAACATTGGTCGGGGGTTTGTTAAAGTCTACTCTAGAGGCCTCTTCGGGAAAGGGAGCTGTCTGTAGGATATGATGCGTATACATTGGACAAGGATTAAGAAAAGTCTGTTTTGGAGCCCCCTTCGGGAAAAGGAAGCCGGTTTTAGCAAATTTTTGTCTTCGTTTGACAATAGAGAATATGACGCATGCTGGTAGATGGTTGTGGCGAAAGGCGCTTTTCAATTTTAGTGCACGTAGACGACCCGGTGTCTTATAGTGGTTTGTGTGTTGCACTACTAAGCGAGGGATCCCAAGTTCGAATCCAGCAAAAATACTAATTCCAACTTAGGGTTTTTTTTTCCACTGCGCCACCTCTCGCGAACGTCTGACAAGCATCCGAGAGTATAAACTGGCTAGGGAGAGCTTCTCAATTAGCCGTTTGAAATCGGCATAAAATTGTAGATCTCTCCCATTCGTTTCAAAAATGAGAAACTCACACAAAACGAATGGTTGTTAGAAACTAGGCCTAGACTAGGTCCCTACGGACCTGTTGCGCCAACTATTACTTTTGGGTAGTATCCGCAAACGGGCCTCAACAGTTTTCTGGTATTTGTTTTCTTTCTCAGTTGTTTGCGCGCTTCCTTTATTTTGTTTGTCTCTAAGACTACCATTTTCAAAAAAAAAAAAAAAAAAAAACACACGGCACTGACTCTAACTGAAATTACCACTTCTAGAGGGCGCACAGTGCATCTGAAACAGAATCGACTGCTTTCAACAAAACAAAACAAAAAAAAAAAAAATCCGAAAATCAATGACTGGAATGAACTGCTATCCTTGCCACGCAACACTTGTGTGAAAACATCCATAAAATTGACTCATTTTACATGCACAAGTACACCCGCCATCACATAATAGGTGAAGAAATCCAACACCAAAATGGTCACACCGCCCCTAAGCTCTAACTCAGCAATCTGTTCAACATTCCTTGTAATAATAGAAAGGAAACCGAACAAGAGCGCACAATTAAAAGGATTACCCCAGAGCTGCCAGCAGCGCATCTTCCTGTGTGATCCCAATTAGTTCACACCAAAATGACGCAGAAACACGCCGACAATATGCACTCAGCGAGGATCGAAATCCAAGAAAACAACAAAAACGAAAACAATGCGCGACACTAGGCGTGACTGTTGCATTTTGCAATTTCTGGAGAAAAATCAAACCAAACCAAGTGGATTCGATCCTCACACATGGCCAACAGATTTTCTCCTCGCTTTTGTTGTGAGTTGTGAGTTGTGAGTGCACACATTCGTTCGACGACCTTGACATGGTGAATTTTCCTGATTTTCAGTAAAATTTTCTTATAAACGAAAGGACTGATGTGCATTGGGAATGGGATGGTGTACTTTAACTGGAATTAATGTATGCCGCAATCGCAGTGTATGTGTGCTATGGGATGCTGAATGCACAATGCATTTATGTGAGGCAACCAGATGTGCTCCTTGGGTATATTCGTAGCGCAACCACACCAGGACACCAGATGATGCAGTCGGTCGGAAGTAGACCATAGGGGTAGTGGTTTTGTTTTGCGTGAGAATGGACGCGAAGTTTTCTGAAAACCACAATACTCTGAAGACGAAAATATGTGCATTTGACTGATGGCATTGTATATGGCATGCATTATGGCGACTGATGCGCCATTTGTGAGGACAATGGGTTGTATGAATAAAGCGTAGCAACTTGAATTGTTTTTGTATTCCCGCGGTCAGCATTACCTTTATTTGATTTTGCCCTTTTTTATTTGGAACAGGCCCTTCGTAAATTTTTCAAAAATTGTTATTTACAAAAAAGTACGTTTAAAAATTAAAATGTAACACGCTTGCCTATCATAAAACTGTTATAGTGTTATGCGAACTAATGGTTGTTAAATATCGTCCGAAAATTCGAAATTTGCAGATTACCTTTAGAAATGACACCTTTTTCTCTCACCGGCCCTTTTTTCTACTCTTCAGAATACTGCACGGCCAGTCTTTTTATTTTGAATTTGACCCTTCGAAATGTCAACTGAGTATGCAGTTATCGGCTTCCCCTCCATAGACGTCAACTGCAAAAACTAATCACGTGATCACTTTTGGCCAATAAAAAACTGAAGTACATCTAGTCAGACAGCTCTCAGACTTACTAAACTATGAATCCGAACGTCCCCAATTACTATGAAATTCCAAGTCTGCTGTTTACGGTTTAACTTACTCAGGCCTTTAGCTAAGTATTTGGTATGCACATTTTTAACATAAAACAATCTAAGCATTGTGAATTTTTGACACTTTTTTTATAAATTTTTAAGTTAAATTCTGTTTGTACACGAAAACTATTATATGTAAAGATATCAGTCTATCGCAAAGGTCTACAAAGGCCTTACACTTTACAAGATTTTTGAGTACGAGAACAAGCGGAGGAGTTTCTGATTTTTGATTAGTTATAGGGAATGATTTTATTTTTGACTGGAATAGATTAATGACTCTGGTTTAAGTTTTCAATGATTGCAAGTACCTACTACCTAGTGTTCGTGATTGATCGATAACTTTAACAATAAATAAATAAATAGTTGGCGCAACAGGTCCGGAGGGACCCTAGGCCTAGCTTCTCACAACCATTCGTTTTGTGTGAGTTTTTCATTTTTGGAACGAATGGAAGGGATCTACAATTTTATGCTGACTCCAAACGGCTAATTGAGAAGCTCTTTCAAGACAGTTATACTCTCGGATGTTTGTCAGACGTTCGCGAGAGGTGGCACAGTGAAAAAAACCCTAAGTTGGAATTTGGGTTTTTGCGGGATTCGAACCTCGCTTAGTAGTCCAACACACTAACACTAAACCACTGCGACTACTTCCTTGTTACCTAATGGCGTGAAAACTACTGGACAGATTTCGATGAAACTTTTTTTGAAATGTTCCTTAAGATTCTAAGAAACACATAGGCTATTCCTTTCATTGCCATGCTTATTTTTTGGAGCGTTTTTGACCAAAATGTGTTTTTTTTTCTGACTTTACTGCCTTTTACGCGCCATTTCTCAAATAATTCTTTATCAGTGCAAACAAAACAAAATACTTAGGAGAGCCAACACTTTTATAGTTATATCAAGACATCAATTTGCTTTCTATGTCCTTTAGAAGCTGAGCTACAACCTACCAGAGTATATCTATTATGAGTAGAGACACTCTCGATTTTTTCGTTATCAGTCCTTACGTCTGTGTCACACAGACACTAGAAGTAGATGGATATAAAAAGTACTGTATAAGAGAGGGATAAAAGAAGACAAGCTTATTTTTGGAAACAGGCACAGGGTGCTCCTTTTAAAAAAGGCAACCATTAACTTGTCATACATTTTTATTAAAAATTAAAAAAGAATTACATGTGTGTTACGCTAAGATATTTTTGATTGTTTTTGGCTTTTTTGATAATTCTATTAAATTTTTTGATAATGTGATACACTTGAAAACGTACATAGAATTTTATAAGAAATTCTTTGTTTTGATTTTTACAGCAAAAGTAATCAAATTCATTCTGTAATATATTATACATTTCCATTTCAAAATGATTGCAAAAGTATAAATTGGGAAAACGAGAGATACATTTTTGCTCCAGACTCTCTAACGCATCTAAAAAGTTTTGAGAAGGGCGCGTTAAGCGCGCACCTTCATATTCTTTGAAATCAGTGAATATGGAGGCAACACTAGGTTTCTGACTTAATTCCATCTCACACTTGACGTTTTTGACGGTATTTTTTTTTAAATATAGCCCGCAGAATAATAAATCGCATTTTCACTACCAAAATCATAGTTTATAGTCAGATTCGGTTTTGAAAATGTTAACCACTTTATCCCTCTTTTTAGGTGATTGCATTACAACGTCGGGGAGCTCTAAGGTTTCAGTTGGCTCGCAGTTTCCGTGGGTTATATCTTCCATGTACTTTACTGAAAATGATCTTTTAAATGCACAAATGAATTGAAACGGAGTCAGTAACTTGTTATTTCCTCCTCGGTTGCGTAAAACAGAGAAGGTATTTTCCAGACAATCTTTATTGAGGTTTCTCGTTAAAAGGAACTCAATACCATCTGCTCTTAAATCACTTGAAATGGCAACGAGAGCATTTATATTCTGCTGCCATCCTTTTAAAAATCGCATTTTCTTAGTTACGTTGGTACACTTATCAAGAAAAGTAATATTTTGCAGAAATATATTCATATCATTTAAGAAATTGACTTGCTCTTCATTTCCGAAAAATGACCTTCTGTATTTTTTGGGGTCCTTAAATTTAGACGAATTAAAAAGATCGTACAATCTATCTAGTTTTTCGATCATTTCAGCAGTATTGATAGTAGTTGAGGATACAGCACCTACACTGGCATGTGTATAAATACCAGCTGAAACTGTCGCACTTAATGTTTGAGTAGCAAGCCTCACACGCATCTTCTGGAAGTAATTTTGAAAAATATGTTCGTCTGTTAATTTAGGAGCCAATATGAATGAACGATTCTTGCCCCACAAGTAGAAATTAACTACGTCATTCCAGTTTACTTTCTTGTTATCAAGTGCAACAATGTCGTATTTCATAAAATTACGCCAGAAGGATTTAAAAAGATGAGGACTGTCAAATATATAAAATATTTTTGTATTTTCTACATAAAAAAAAGGTTCACCCAAGGGAATGCCAAGAAGCCTATTGAGACCAACGAAATTTCCACCTTGATCTGAGATTACAAGGCGTGGTTTCATGCCTTCTTCGGTCAATTGTTTTACACATGTAAGCACAATTTTTTTTTAAGTTTTTGCTGGGCAAGCGGAATTAACAAATTGATATCCTAGTAAAATTAAAAATTCGGTAAGAAAAAATAATGATTTTAAGCAAGTCTTTTTTATCTCCGTAAATTACGTTTTGCTTACCTTTCACTATTTTTCGGTACAGAAAAATATTTGACTCCCAAATTTTGTTTTTTTCTCTCGACCGCAAGCCAAACACTTTAAAGTATGTTTTCCCATTTCTTCTTGCAATATTTTTATATTCAAAAAACATTTGAACTTTAACTTCATCACTTATTCTCTTATTTTTGCACTAACACGCGTCACCCCGTAATGTTGTTTCTTGACTTGTTTCGCAGCACTGATAAGAATGCAAGTCAAAACGCCTTTGGAAATACATTATGAAAAAACGTAAGCACCGCCTACCCCATCTTATAGCAAAACCAGTGTGACCAATTACCATAGAAACTAGAAAATTATGAGTCAAATAATTTTTATTGTTACTGAGCGGAACACAGGATTGCATTATTTTCAGGGAAGTCAAAGCAAAGAAAAAACATTTATTTTCATATTTTCTTCTGAATGGCAATTAAAGATGTTCCTTAATTAGGCGTAATTAGTGCAAAAAAAAATCACTAAAAACCAGCCATAAAACCATTTAAAAAAACAAAGCAGGTAGCACTGCACAAAGTGAAATGATACACACACCGATGATCAAGTGGTGACGCCTTTAAAAAAGCATTATGAAAAAACCCACGATCGTTCGTCTTACGAAGCGCTCCGCATATAGTGGTACAGGCACAATATAGTGTGTACCCTTTTTTTTACAGGGGTCGTTGTATAAGGGTTAAAACAGATCCGTTCGCGCTTCTCCCACTTATTGTAGGGTTTTTTATGCATTTTTCTTTGTGGTAGAAGGAAATGCATATGTGGAGAGAGTGTCTCTACTCATATTAGATATACTCTGCAACCTACAACCTAAAATCTAACACGAAAAAATAAATTTATTTTCTCAAATCGAATATTATCAGCAGCCGCGGTTCTTGATCGTTGTTCTGCTTTGGGGTGGTTTGGTGGCGCACATCGTACAAGCACGTTCATACGAAAAAAAACTGCGTGGTGTTTTCTCAAAGAGAAGTATACGACGTGAATGTATATAATCAACAGCGACAATGTGTTTCTGAGGAAATGCGCAGATGGCTGACGACGTGTGGTGTGGTTATGGACGTATGGTGGAGGTAGTGTATATAGAAATTGAGTTCATGGTTTTTGTTTTAATAGTTGTTATAGTACCTACGTTGATACCTACAGAACAGTAAAGAATTGACGAATTCAAGAAGTAAAGACGATATAGGTGAATTATGTTGTTTGATTTATTTATTGTTGGTGTAGCTTTTGTTTTAGTGGTTGTTTTGATATTACCTACGTACTACGTTGATATCTACAGTAAGGAAGTGGAACTTTAGTACTAACGCTGTTGATATTAATTTTCTTAAATTGTTGTTTTAGGTAAATAGATTTGTTTGATTTATTGTTTCACATTGACAATGTTCACCGCTTTGTTTTAGCTAGACTGTTGATTTTAAACAAATATGCCGTTGAGAAAACGGTCAAATCTCTTTTATTGTAAATTATACAGTCTCATGCCGCGTATGAAGTTGCGGGCACAGCTACTCTCTACATAAATATATATACCTGCGCGTCATCATAATAAATATAATAATTGGCTCTGATTTTGTTGTTGCCGCTACTTTTTTGTTTTCTATTTTTCTTATCTTTGTATGCACTGTCACTGGCAAAGAGAATATGCGATAACAATATACCGTTATATGGTTTTTGCTCTTTTATTTTATTTTTAATCGAAAAATGTGCTTAATTTTTGCGTCATCAGGTTAGCACATGCAATTTGTATTTCATTTAGCTTCGGAATTTAAACACGTATTGACACCAAATTTTATTTACTGCTCAAGTGGTCTATTTTCTTAAATATGGTATCAAAAAAGTCGGCAGAAGTCGAAAAGCTATATACAATTTCTAACGTTATAAATCGGGATATGGTCGAAATAATAAAGGCGGTAACAATAAAGTGATTTCCGATGCTGGTAAGAGGGCAATTTTGAGAGAAGCTTCCAACTCTCATGAATCGACCGCAAGGATCAGGGCAAATGTTGGTGTTGAAGCAAGCTTATCTATTGTTCAAAGGGTGCTGATAAGGAATGACTCACATTTGAAAAGACTGAAACTTAAAAAAGAACCACCACTTAACGATGCTCGAAAAGAAAAACGATTAAATTTCGCACGAGAGCACATGGTCTGGAAGTCTGATTGGCGCTATGTTGTATTTTCGGATGCAAAGAAATTTATTTAAGAAGGACCCGATGGATTCATTTATTATTTCCATGATCTTCGGAAGGAGTAACACCAGTTGGATCGACTTCATAGTTGTGTGGACGGTGTGATGGTGTGGGTATCTATCTCCTTCTATATTACGTGCGAGTTGCAGTTTTTGAACACGAAAATAAATGCAAACACTTACAAAAACGTATTGGCATCTGTTTTTTTCCATTTTAAAAATTTGTTTGAAAATGTGCCATGGCGTTTCCAACAAGACAATGCTCCGATTCACACTGCCCGGGTGATTAAATCTTGAATTGAAGCACAAAACGTCAATTTATTGCAGTGTGGGGTTGGCTGGTTCGTAAAGTTTACGAATGTGGCAGGCAATATTCTACCAGATAGAAATTATTTGCCAATAAAGGTGCTTGGTCAGCCATTTCTTTGATTAATATTGAAAAGGTGTACGAATCACTTCCTGATCGGATCTACGAGTATGAGATCATTCTCAACAAGGGAGAATCGACTCATTTTTGAAATTAACGTTTAAATTATTTAATATATTAGTGTTAAAATAAGTTCTTACCTGAAAAGTTTTAAAAAAATTAAATTAGATGTGTGCGAACTTGATGACCTAATTTAAATTGTTAATTTTTAGGTTGATTTGGAAAAAAAATCATAAAAAAAAATCGAAAAATGGGAAACACTCATTTTTGTTTTATTTAGTTGAAAATTGATTTGTTAATAATCCCTAGAATTTTTAGAGTTTTAACTTTTTTAATTTTAATAGAAATGAGCGAAAACTATTAAAAGCAGGGCTGTGCTAACCTGATGACGCGCATTGTATATGTAAGAATTCAGAGTTTGTTTTTGAATTTGCATTAGCAGTTATAAACATTAATTTGAAAAATACTTTTGCTTAAATATTCAGCTGGAAACCGGTTGTAAGTTTTGTTGGGAATGTAGGTTTTTAAGGTTTTATCGAAATGGGAATTTGGGTTTTCTAGATATGAGCAGTTTTTAAAATCAGCGTTTTCGTTGATTCAGATTGAAAACTAAGGACGCAATAATTTTTAAAACATCAATTTTACTCTAAGTTTGCATTTTGGTCAGAAGCGGAATTGCCATTTTCAGGTAAACTAAATTTAAAAAAAAAAAAACATTTTTTTCAAAAATCCATGGTACGATAATACAGAGAAAAACTGAGTTTGCTATTAAATTGGAAATGGCCAAACCTTAGAAATTAATTTGTGTTACAATCGTATTGACCGTTTTCGAGATATGTCCAAATTTCAGAAGCACAGTTTTTTTTTTTTTAAATTTTATCGAAAAACTGAGTATGCAGTCACATTAACCTCACCCACTTAAACTTAAATATCAATTTTAGTTGAAATTGTTAGAGCAGTTTTCGAAAAAATCAAACTGGTATACAAATTTTATATGGGAATTTATGTAAATTAATATTGAGGTTACCGTGCAAAAAAAACGGCCCCGAACTGTAAGCACCCAAACTCCAAATTCGAAGTTTCAACGAAATTCGGGCAGCTTTTTAGGCTGTAGACCTCGGCACAGATGGACAGACAGACAGACAAACAGACGGAAAGACGCACAGACAAATGGACAGACCCACTTTTTTGAGTTCGTTATATCAGAATTGATTAACATCTCGAGTAAACATTTCAAAGAGTTAAATTTAAAATAAACAGAGTTGCCGCTGATCATTTCTAAAGCTACTCTGCAAATTTAGAATTGCGAAAGCCCTTTTCTAAATAAAAAAGGGAAAAATCAAAAAAATATAACACTGACTGCGAGAAGACAAAAACAAATCAAATTTCCTAGTCAACGCGTTCGGATACCAAGTCCTGACAAATCTAGCTGATGTTTTACATAAACTAGGTATCCAAACGTCCCCAATGTCAGTAAAAACGAAAAACAGAAACGTATATTGACTGATAGATAAAGATAGCCTCAAAAGCTTTATAAAATACCCAGAAACAAATAACAAGGGCGTGCAAAACCCTAGAGAACTATAGAAGCAATGACGGAAATATTCTAACCAAAATTGAATCCACTTTCCGCGGCTTCTTTAAATATACCGCGACTAGTTTTCGACTGTTTTGAGCAACCACTTCTCGGTTGACCCACTCTTCTTCTATTTTCGGTCGAGAAGTTCCATGCTATCTGTAATGACCCGTGGTCTATCCAAATCTAAATAAAAACACTCCACTCAAATGTTCAAAACAATTATTTATTTTCTTCTATTTATTCACACTTGCTAACACAATAGATCCAACGTGTTTCCACCTTCTCGGTCACACATAGACTGACCCCCAGCAAGCTTGTGCATGTCCAGTGCATGTGACAAGTGACTGCGTTAGATGTGTGTGTCTTAAGTGTGTGCATGATCAGTGTGTGTACCTGCAGCTGGCTGGTCATCATCCGGAACTACAGATCTCCACATCCCTCCCATGTTTTTAAGCTTCAGCTTCAACTGTGGACCCCTTGCTTCGCCTTGTGATGTTCCCTGAACTTGTGGGAGATTAATCTCTGTGTCATCGACGACCGCTGGGAGAGTTGTACCTTCGCCTGGAAAGCTAGAGGAATTCAGAATAGGTTTAGGAGTTAAAATTTGATCTGATCCCGGAGAAGCCGGTATTCTTTTAAGATGAGCAATGTTTCTCCTAAATACTTTCCCGTCTCCATTTCCTCGAACCACAACCTCGCTTCCTTTCCGCTCAATTACTTCGAACACTTGTGGGTCAAAAATAGGTGTTAGTTTATTCGGGAAGATGACATTTCGAAGGACCACTTTGTCTCCCACCCCTATCTCAGAGATCTTGGCTCTTCGATCTCTGTCTGCTCTCTCTTTCCCCTTCTGTTTGTTCATAAGGTCCAGATCTCGTGCTTCAGAGTCTAAAATATCTTCGTTGATGTCCTGGATCGAAGGTATTTTGTCTCGGATGGTGCGATTAAACAACAGCTCTGACGGAGTCTTACCAGTTGTCCCGTGCGGAGTAACGTTGTACATCAGAATGAACTTTTGGATCTCTCTTTTGTAGTCGGTTCCTTTTGAGTTTGCTATTTGTAGCCGCTTTAATATCGAACGATTCATGTTTTCTACCTCCCCATTAGCCTGTGGCCAATAGGGTGGTGACGTCATAAGCTGCACATCATTGTTTGCACAATACTGCTTAAACTCCTCGCTCACAAACTGCCGTCCGTTGTCAGCTGTTATCGATTTCGGATATCCTAACCTTGAAAACATTTCCTCCAAACACTCAATGATGACGCTTGACGTTATCCTTTTAAGGAACTTGGCTTCATGATACCTCGAATAATAATCGATGACTACGAAAATGTGCTCATGGTTCGGTAATGGTCCCATCAAGTCTATTGCCAAACATAGCCATGGTCCATCAGGGAATTCGCGTCTGTTCATCGGTGTTGGTTGTACCGGTCTTGATACCAGCAAACAATCACTGCAATTCTTTACAAATTTTTCCACGTCTCTGTCAATTAATGGCCACCATGCCTTCGAACGAACCCTACGTTTCATTACTGTCTCACCTGGGTGCCCCTCATGTGCCAGATTTAAAACTCTTGACCTCAAGGGATTAGGTATAACGATTTTCGTTCCCCGTAGCAGGATGTTCCCCAATGTACACAATTCAAGGCGAAATGGAAAAAATCTACTGTTGTTACTCGAATTCCAGGAATTATTTTTCACATTATCCACTGCTTCCATCAATTCCGCGTCTGCACCAGCATTCTCTACTACTTCAGCTATGGTCAGTGCTTTTGGTATAGCTCTTTCGATTATTGCGCAAATGTTCCGCTCACATTGTTCGTCAAAGGTCTCAGGATGTTCCCCTCTGCATAATCTCGAAAACGAATCTGCAATGTTGAATTTCCCCGGTTGGTATACGACCTTAAATTTAAAGGACTGCAACCTCAAGACCCATCGTTCGATGCGGGCTGGAGGCTTCGACGTTGGCTTAAAAATTGCCTCTAACGGTTTATGGTCTGTGACCAACTCGAATTCTATACCCGCCAAGTAATAGTAAAACCGTTCCACCGACCAAACCAACGCAAGACTCTCCTTTTCGGTTTGTGAATACCTCCTTTCGACCTCCGACAAGCTTTTACTCGCAAATGATATAACATGGGGAATATCACCCTCAAACTGTAAGAGCACAGCGCCTAAAGCTACTGGGCTAGCATCTGCTATTAATCGAATACGCTTCTTTGGATCGAAATACGTTAAAGTCGGTATTCTTGCCAACTGTCCTTTTAATTTATGAAAAGAATCGTTCTGACTCTGTCCCCATTCGAATTTAACATCTTTCTTTGTAAGCTTCCGGAGCGGTTCTGTTATATCCCCGAGATCAGGTATAAATTTACCAAGGTATGTCACCAGACCTAGGAAACTCCTTGTCTCTTCTTTGCTGGATGGTGATCGGAATTCTAGGACATTCTTAACCTTCTCAGGATCTGGATTTATCCCGTCTGTGGACAAAATATGTCCCAGGAACTTCATGTTCTTAACTTTCCAGACACACTTATCCTCGTTTAACACCACATTATACTCTTTGAAGACTTCCAACACAGCCTTAAGGTTAACGTCATGTTCATCCTCGGTTAGACCAAAAACTACAATGTCATCTATAAAATTTAAGGCATTCTTACACCCCGCCAAGATATTTTCCATCTGCCTCTGAAAAATCTCTGGGGCCGAATTAACTCCAAATAACAATCGTTTGTATCTGAATATCCCTTTTGACGTGATAAATGTCGTTATTTCTCGACTTCGTTCGTCTAATTCGAACTGGTGGTATGCGCTTTCCAAATCTAACCTCGAAAACCATTTCGCACCCTTTAATCTGGTCATAAACGAGTCAAACGTTGGCAGTGGGTAATTTTCTCTTGATATAGCGAGGTTAGCCCGCCTCATGTCAATGCATAACCTTATGTCCCCGGTTTCTTTAAAAACAATTACAATAGGAGATATCCAGGGACTCGGTCCCGAGACCCTTTCTATGATATCCCGAGCAACTGCCTCCATCAATTTAGCCTCTACCTTTTCTTCTAGAGCAGCTGGAACCCTTCGCAACGGCTGTTGAACCGGCTTCACTAACTCATTGATTGATAGAGAAATAGTAATGCCTTTAATTTTCGGAAATGGTTGCAGGTTATCGACTCGATTGACATCAAGTCCTAGCTTCAGGACGTTCAATTTAATAGCAGTATCACGACCCAAAAGTGATTGTCTTCCGTTCTCAATGACATAGAACGAAGAAATCAAATCAGTGTTTCTATTAACCCCTATTGTCGCTTCAAAAACCGTTTTTACCTTAAGCAAGTCATTTCCGGCATAAGCTCGAAATTGGTTTTCCGATTTCGTCCGAACATTCCATATGGCAGCCCTTTCCCTACGAAGGTGCTCCCAATCCTTCTCGCTAAGAAGGTTATGACGAGACCCTGAATCTATCAGCATCGGAACTATACGACCTCCAATAAAGCAATTAATTATCTCCCCCATTTCTCCTGCAAGATCTTCCCCTTCAGATATTTTGAAACAGTTGTGTTCCTGAAATCTGTCAAACTTATCAACAGTAGTGTCATCACTCTTTTCTTCGCCCACAAAACGAACCTTTGAAGTCTGGATCCTGCGCTGTTTTGCATCTGTGTTATAAAATTCGGTTTGTTTGCGTTTATTGGCCTTAGTTTTGCATTTTAACGCAAAATGTCCTATAAAATTGCACTTGTTGCATTTAGCGTTTCTAGCAGGACAAATTTGGCTACTTGCTAAATGCTTGCGAGACCCACATCTGCTGCATTCTCCTGTGAACTTATTTTCACCATTGGAAACAACACGGTTGATGCTCATGGACGTAGTGGGCAGCATCATGGCCTCCGACTCATTGTTAATCTCTTCATATACATGACACATCTCGATGATCTCTGCTAATGTATGCTCTTTTTCTAATAGACGTTTTTTTAGGTCTCTAGGTGACCATGCATCTATCAGTTTGTCCTTTATGTTTATTTCCAATATTTGTTCCTTTGTTTCCCCAAATTGACACTTTGCTGCCTGATTTCGCAATTTCAAAACAAATTTATTCAATCCCTCTCCTTGTTCAGGTTTCAGCGAACGAAATAAGTGCCTCTCAAACGTGGAGTTTCTTGTAGGAGAGAAATAATTATTCAGTTTGCCCACAAGGACCCTAAAGACATCGGTGTGCTCTCCTACATCCTTTGGTTGACATAGTGCCCCTGGAATATTATAAATTACCTCCTGAAGTTGTGTACCACCCAAATGTAGAAATTTGTTCTTCTTTTTTTGTTGGACCAGTGATCTCTTCTGCTTCCAGATATAGAGTAAATGCCCGGAGCCACTTTTCCCACTCCGACCGAAGCAAGGCTTTCTCGATAACCTCGCAGAGAAATGGTGCTACTCCTGAGCCACTCATTTCAATACGCTTGTCCTGCAATACAATTATTACACATTTTTATTCGCAATTTAATGCCTGACAATCTAATGTCTCACCCCTTCCGTTTTATTCTCGCAATTTAATGCGTGACAGGTCTTTTTTTTTCCTTTTCCTCTCGCGCAATTTAATGCGTGACAATTGAATGTCCCTGCCCCTTCCGCTTTTTTTTTTTCTCGCAATTTAATGCGTGACAGGTTTCTTCCAAAGTTAAATTGACTGTAATATCTCCTTATTTTTATATATATATATTATAAAGATACGCAAATTTACCTCGTCGCCAATGTAATGACCCGTGGTCTATCCAAATCTAAATAAAAACACTCCACTCAAATGTTCAAAACAATTATTTATTTTCTTCTATTTATTCACACTTGCTAACACAATAGATCCAACGTGTTTCCACCTTCTCGGTCACACATAGACTGACCCCCAGCAAGCTTGTGCATGTCCAGTGCATGTGACAAGTGACTGCGTTAGATGTGTGTGTCTTAAGTGTGTGCATGATCAGTGTGTGTACCTGCAGCTGGCTGGTCATCATCCGGAACTACAGATCTCCACACTATCCAGTATTTTGCTAGATGTAACATGAAAGTGTCACCTTTTGACATAATATACGTATGTGCCCGATCCAATGCCATGTAGGGATTCAAGACGGCTGATGGAGGGCTTTCATATGTACTTAACCCCAAGAAGGATGTCGTTTCTAACCATTATTACATTACCTTCCAAGATGTCAAATTTATGTCGAATTAACTCTTGCTATGGTTGGAGGAATCTGCAAATTCGAAGGTATTTGATGCCTGATTCGAGCCAAATGACACATACCTACTCTAGTCTAAGTAAGAGATCAGTTTTTATAGTAGCATCTATGTATTTCGGGAACAATCTATACCTAGTCTACGAATATTTACAAGGTTTTATATGTAAAGACCGCCTGCAGAGAATAATCTTTTGATCACAGCATTGAAAGCATAATTGGTTTGACTTGGAAGGGCTGACCTAAGAGGGGTCCTCAAGACAGTTACCCTTTCAAATATTTGTCACACCTTCAGCTTTTTTTTTTCTCGAGCTAAACTTTCTCAAAATTCCACTATACTAATCACAAGGACATCTACTGACTAAAATGGTTCATGTTGTCAGCATATCACACTTCCTTACTGGGAATATAGCATAACATCGGCAAAATTAGTCAGTCGCATTCAAAACGTCAAACATTTGTCACAATAAAATCATCCATCCAATAAACATTAAACAACCCTCCTGACATGTTAAGTGAGAAAATACGATCATGATAGGACTGCGAGTGCGAGTGCACAGCCCGACAAAGTGACGATCACCCAGCAGCCGAAATAAAAAATTAAAAAAAAAAAAACTCTCGAAATTTATTCTCACAATGCGATTCTTGGAACTCCTTTGGGTGGCTTCCCAACAGCCGCACACTCAGAAACTGCATTCATGCAAAACTGCAATCTGGACAGCAGATTTTCGAAACATGCGACAGTGACACACACATAGAATTCGAAAGGAAACAGATGCCCGCGCATCTCAACAACAAAATTCGACAATCCAGCACAACATGGTAGATGGTACATGCGGATGAAGTGAACTTTCAACGAGTGACAACCAGATGTCACCCAGTGAAATTTTCCCAATTATCCGGTCTGTCGCTGTTGACAAATTTATCATCCGCCAAGCACACCAGCGAGATTAATATCGTAGGCATGTGCAGTACATTTCTATCTCATCTAGATTATGATTAATGCACCAGTAACCGAAGAGTGATTAATTCGCACTACGGACCCTACAGACGATCGATGCGATGATGAGAAATTGCAAAAAATTAACGAACAATAATCAATTTGTCGCCTGCGTCCATGTCAATCATCTGCGCACTGAGTGCGTGGCTAAGCAAAGCTGGCGAACTTTGAAACCTGCGGAACTGGCAATTATGATGGGACACCCCGTCATCTGAGGGAGTCGGTTGACACGCGCAAAAACACAAAGAGCGCTCCCCGAAAAGCCACCTGAAAGACGTGACCGCAAAGCATTAAGCACAAACGGCAGCCTGTCTCGAATATCGTGGCTCAATCGGTGGTGGACACAAATTCCAAGTGCGCTTCTTGCTTTTTTTTTTCTTTTCTTTTTTTTTTTTTTTTGTCGCTTTCATCCAGCGAGACCGTATAAAATATGCCGTGTGTCTGTGAGTGCGCCTGCGACTGCGCCTGGTGTCCAAAGCTGAACAAAGAAAAAAGAAAAAATCCAAAAACCGCCCAGGAACAAGGAAGGAGACCGCAAAAATTTGCATGACCTGTCGTGGACATGTGCATCTATTGATGCTATCGCATGCATCGCAATCTGCTGGGTTTCTGGTGTTAAAAACATAGGACGAGTACAACTGTCCCAATCCCAACAGAGGGTTGGGCGCCTCAAACCACCAGTTACCTACGCAATGCGTTTTAATTTTTGTCCCAAAGTGAGAAAACCAAACCGTACAGAGGGGTATGCTTAATTATACGGAGCCGAATTGCGTTTCTTAATGGCCGTGTAATTTTGGGCCCAGCCGAGCACACATACAGAAATCATTAACTCGGAGTCGGAGCAGTGGGCCAATTTGTGGAGGCACCTGTCGCTGGTATCATCATCAGTGGCATCGTCTCTTGCAGTGGACGCCTGAACGGACAGCAAAATTGAAAAGGTGTCGGTCAGCGTTTAGTAAGTCGTCAATAATCCAAATTAATGAGGAAATGAGTTGAGTGCTTGATGGGTATGCCGCCTTGAGTACCAAAAATGCAGAGCTCTTATTTTGGGTCATAATCATAAAACATTCCTTGATGCCAACAGATTGAGGGTTTCTTTCGTTGATGGGCGGTAATAAGCGTTTTTTTTTTTTTTTTTGTCTCACTAAATTCATAACGGGGGAATGGGGTATCGGGCTAGGGGGAGCAACTGGTGAGCGAACCTGGCGCATGACTAATTCAGGCTGCGGTATTTGGAGATTGTATATAAATTGAAGAGTGCCTATACATTTTCCACACTAGTATTCGCAGGAGAGTCGGCGTGCAGTCTGCGGCGTCAGTCAGAGGGGAGTTCAATGTTTTTTTTTTTTTTTTTTTCTTATAGAAAAAGTTCGTATAGAAAAAAGTTGTGGTTGTACGCCTCTAATGGAGTCTTTAGTATCTATACTTATAAACGGACATATAACAATTCCAGAGCTGTCAACACCCACACCAGCAATAGTACACATCCATATATGAAACCCACCAATAGGCAGCTATAGGTTGTTGCCTAAGCCACTGACTGCTGATTTCAAAAATCTTAACAAAGAAAATGAGTTTCTAACTGAAAGATTCTCTTATGACGACCTGATAATAACCCCTTAGCACTTAACATTAGCTACCTCGAAAACCCTTTTCACAGTGCTTGCTATAGATTTAAACTATCAATCGCACTTATGGCGTTCCACAAAGCAGTGATCTATGCCTTTTTCTATTCGTCCTAACTAGTGGATCTTAAGAGGTAATTTAACTCTCCGCCCTTTATCTCTGTACTGACGAAGCCGCATTGTTCGAACTTATTACTTGACAATATAAGTCATCTCTTCGTCAGCACGAGCTAGATTGTTTTTACATTTAGTGCCGCCTCAAGAACAGCTTAAGGCTCACCAAATGCTCAGCTATATAAACGATTAAGTTGTGGTTATTCAAAGATAATTCTCATATTCATACTTCTGGCAATCATTTCTGTTCATTTCAAATCATTTGCATTCTTTTCTAACCGTCATAAAGCATTTGATTTCTTTTTTCAATCATTTGCATTCTTTTTACAATCACTTGCATTTGTTTTTTCATTATTTGATCTTTTCATTTTTCATTTTCATTTTCATTTTCCCTCTTTCTCAGTCATTTTCATGTTTTTCGAACTATTTGCATTAATTCGCCAGTCATTTGTACTCTTTTCTCAATGATTTACATACATTTTCCAATCATTTGCATTCTTTTCCAAGTATTTGCATTAATTTTCAAATATCATCGATCATTTGCATTCATTTTCCTATTCATTTGCAATCTTTTTCCAACATTTGCATTCATTTCCAACCATCATCGATCATTTCAATTGAGTTTTTTTTTCCTATTACTTGCATTCATTTCCGAATCACTTGCATTCATTTTCCAATCATTTCAATTCTTTTTCCAATTACTTGCATTATTTTCCAATAATTTTGCGTTCATTTCCACCTTCAATGATTTGCATTTTTCCCCCAATCATTTGCATTATTATTCGAACCATTTTCCTACTTTTCCAAGCTTTTACATTAATTTCCCAATCATTTGCATTCTTTCTCAATAATTTACATATATTTTCCAATCATTTGCATTATTTTCGAATGCATTAATTTCCAATCATCATCGATCATTTGAATTCTTTTTCCAAGCATTTTTAATCTTTTCCCAATCATTTGAAATTTTGTTCCAATCATTTGCATTCCTTTACAAATCATTTGCATTATTTTTCCAATCATTTATACTCTTCTTCAAGCATTTACATTAGTTCCTATGAACTTGCAATCTTTTTTCAAGCATTTGCATTCTTTTTACAATCACTTGCATTATTTCCCAATCATGTGCATTTATTTCCAACCATCATCGATTTATTGCATTCATTTTCCGATCATTTGCATTCTTTTTCCAATCATTTGTACTCTTCTTCAAGCATTTACATTATTTTCCTATACATTTGCAATCATTTTCCAATCATTTGCATTGTTTTTCCAACCATTTGCATTCTTATTTTAATTATTTGCATTTTTATCTCAGTCATTTGCCCTCTTTCTCAATCATTTTCATTCTTTTCGAACTATTTGCATTCTTATTTTAATTATTTGCATTTTTTTTCTCAATCATTTGCCCTCTTCCTCAATCTTATTTTAATTCTTTTCGAACTATTTGCATTCTTTCGCCAGTCATTTGTACTCTTTTCCCAATGATTTACATACATTTTCCAATCATTTGCATTCTTTTCCAAGTATTTGCATTAATTTTCAATCATCATCGATCATTTGCATTCATTTTCCCATTCATTTGCAATCTTTTTCCAACCATTTGCATTCTTTTTTGAAACATTTTCATTCTCTTGCATGCATTTGCATTCATTTCCAACCATCATCGATCATTTCAATTGAGTTTTTTTTTTCCTATTACTTGCATTCATTTCCGAATCACTTGCATTCATTTTCCAATCATTTTAATTCTTTTTCCAATTACTTGCATTCTTTTCCAATAATTTTGCGTTGATTTCCAACCTGTAATGATTTGCATTTTTCCCCCAATCATTTGCATTATTATTCGAACCATTTTCCTACTTTTCAAAGCATTTACATTATTTTCCCAATCATTTGCAATCTTTTTTCAATAATTTACATATATTTTTCGATCATTTGCATTCTTTTCCAAGTATTTGAATTCTTTTTCCAAGCATTTTCAAGCATTTTCAATCTTTTACCAATCATTTGAAATTTTGTTCCAATCATTTCTTTTCTTTTCTTTTCATTTTTCATTTTCATTTTCATTTTCCCTCCTCAATCATTTTCATATTTTTCGAACTATTTACATTCTTTCGCCAATGATTTGCACTCTTTTTCCAATAATTTGAATTCTTTTTCCAGTTACTTGCATTTTTTTCCCAATCATTTGCATTTTTTCTCAATTAATTGCATTATTTTTCTAATAATGTTCATTCTTTCTTAATTTGTTTACATATTTTTCTCAGTCATTTGCCCTCTTTTCCAATCATTTTCATTCTTGTCGAATTATTTGATTTTTTTTTTCCAACCATTTCCATTATTTTATAAGTCATTTTCTGCTTTTGTGTTATGACTTTTCGCTAGAGATATAGTCAAGAAGGCTTGCGTACTATTTAATTTAGTACCGCCCGCTCCTAACAGAGAATTTCCACATCCTTGCGCTACCACGTTAGAACTCCATACCCCAGCTATTATTGTTGGGACGTTTTATATAAACGAATTCGTCCGCGTACCTCAAACACTAGTGATGTGCCCACCACACTAAACGGACATAATACGGTCAATAAACATCTGCTCATTATTGTCGCCCTGCTAACCGAAAACAAAAAACACTTGTTCAAATGGTTCGTTTCATTTTGGTAATTACTTTCCAATTTAGCAGTCAGAAAACGTCACGGCTTTATAATTTACGATATCCAACCGAACAGAGCACGAGCATCTTGTGTCTTGAAGTATTCCTTTTCCATCAACACCATATGAAATGGACGACATTTTTGCACATCAAAACTTCGAAGGACACTTCTGCTACAGCAAGAGTGCTCAAGTCATTTGTCATGCCAACCGCACTCACCTACAGCACAGACACAGACGCGCACATGTTGTGTCCCCTCTCCAGTATAGAACTCTGGTGGCACCGAGCTAAGTCTGTCATCTGGTTCATTGTTAATCGCTTGTCGTATACTAGTTCCGTGTCCATTTCATTTGATTGTGGCAATGTGCACATGATATCATCTCTTCTCTATGGATACCCACGCGGTCGGGGACATTGTTGGTCCGTTCTTCTGTATTCTATTAGCTCAGCGCCACCAATACAATGAGACGCACATTTCCTGGGTCAAGGATTCTTCATATTTGTCATTGTTACCAAAAGGAAATAAGATTGAGATTGGCAATAAAATTCAAGGAATTACAGAGTCACACATATACCCACACCCATTCAACCCTGTGTCCTGTCTCGAGCAAAGTGCTCTTTGTTTCAATTGTTGTCGTCCGAAGTTGACAACAGGCGAAGGAAGGAAATCAATACACAGCGCGCCCCATTAGTACATTCCGAACCCACATTTTTCCGCTCGAAACAATGAATCCTTTTTGCCGTGGAAACGAAATTACAACAAGGATTTCCCAAGTGAATTGTGCACTATACATCTTGGCAGGTATTCTAAGCCACTGGCACATGTTTAACCTTACCTGGTGAACACAACAAAAAAAGTAATAATAAAGGAAACAAGGACACAAAAGGAGCAAAAGTGCAATTGCAAATTGAACAAGTGCTCAATTCTTGTGGACTTGTATACGGTATACCGTATACCTATATGTGGATGTGAGTCAATGTCTGGCCAGCAGAAAGTCGATGAAACATCCTGGCGCCACACTCACAGTAGGTGGTGGTGGTAATGGCATACGAATAGGATTTTTGGAAAGTTTCCTCCCTGTAATAGAACCGAGATTACGAAGTAGAAAGGAGCCAGTGTCTCAAACCGACGAAAAACAACGTTAAAGTAATTGCAACAAAACAAAGCGTACTCGACGACGACGAGACCATATATAGAAAGACGAGGAAAGGACGAACCAACTCTTAAGAAGTAATAAATCAAAATTGTGCGACGATATTTTCTCGCTTTTGTTTGTTTGCCATGCGAGAAAGTCAGGACTCAGGATTAATATTGGCCGAAGAATGTCGGGATCATATTATTTGTGCATGCGTTTGTTAAATTATTCCTTCAAAGATGTGGCTGGAGTAATGTGAACAAAGGCATCAAGTGAATAGCTTGTGGTCTTGAAGGGCGGAGTCGTCGTAAGGCCATTGTGACTGTAGCGCCTTTTTTGAGAAAAATTGTGATGATTGAGCTGCTAGCGCCAGGATAAATTCTAACAAAAGGAGTATGTTGACAACAGATATACCTACGTATATAAGGAGGACATAGGAACATCACAGGAAATTAAATGCGTTCCCTTCCGCACAATATTAACCGACATATTCGTGAAATAGACCCCGCCGCATCGAAAATGCGTTGCAAAATTCAAATGACAATATATGAGACTGCCCCGATGAATGAGAACAAATAATGTTATCGTCCATGCACAACGACTTCATGATACTTAAAGATCCATCTCCAATTCACTTTGTCCTCCACAAATTTTCTTCACAAACATCTCCTGAGTTTCCACACCTACGCAGTCTCACTAAACATGGTAAACAAATTCCGTTCTACACTTCGGTGCACTCCTAGTGCTTAAGTAGCGATCTCCCCAAAGAGATCATCGACCACCATCACCGCCGATAAAATATCTCATCGGAAAAAATACAAAACCCGAAAGGATTAGGTGGAAAGCCATCATCATCATCATCATCATCACGGGCGATCAATTTTCGAGGGGATCGCGCTGTCCAAAAATAAACTCCAAACATAATGTCGATCGTCATATGCAAAGGCTGTCAATGCATTGGGCATCAGATCGCTGCCGATCGTTAACCCTTCTCCCTCCCGACATCGTCTCAGATATTCCGGAGCTATGGAATTAATTTATGCCCCAATATACGGCTACAGTGATGTGAAATTAAGTGGAGTCTCGAAAACGAACGAAAATTCCTAAAACGATCCCGCCAAAGATCACACTTAACAATTTCTTAGCTAGCGGCACATACAGAAGCTCACAACAGCGCGTCGGTCGTTGTCGTAGATCCAGCACGAAACTGACAGAAGCATGAACCATTGCAGAGAAATCTCAGTCTCAGTCTGAGAACTGAGAGTTCAGTTTCGGTTTCCTTCGTCAGATGGTGATGGTGGTGGGATCCATTGGCTGGGCGTCGAACAATATTCTACCCCCAGGGTGGGTATAACGAACATATCCAGGCGTGGGAAATCGCTCCTGGAATGCGCACACGAAATACACTCGAAATCGATCGCGTGCTAAGCCTATTTGCAGTTGCCATCGACAAAGGATGACTTTATATAGCTGGACTTCGACATCATTCGATTGGCTGCTGCCCTTTTTGAGGGTCAAATGCGATTGCCATCGATAAATGCAAACATCTAATGCACAGGTAAACTCCGACAGATTACCCGGCGATCAATGCCAGCCCGGTTTAAAGTGCAATCCTGCAGGCTGTCACGATGACGTTGATGATGATTATGCTGCTGCTGTTGCTGCCTATGCGGGGGACTGCGATCGATTGCCCAAAAATTAAAATGAATTAGTTCGATGTATCTGAAGGGGAACGTCTTGGCAGCCAGAACGAAGAGCAGAAGCGATGCGATGTGGCAATTAAGTCAGAGTTGTTTCTTGTTTGTAGTTTGTATATCTATACTTTGTCGAATGACGGATCCAAAAGATTTAACTATGGCAGGACTGCATTTGGGGATCGAGTGTGCATGCATCACGGCCGAAGCATTCGCGTTGAGACATTCTACGCCTAGGGGGACGTTTTCTGGTAAAATGAAGTGGCGGCTGCCATCAGATTGATCGCCAAATCGGACTTGCAACAATCGATTGATTGTGGGAATTGCTGGTTCTTTTTTTTCGTTTTTTTTTTAGCTTGAGTTGAATTTTAGCGTGTAGACAAAGAGATGAAATTTATTGGCTGGCAATTTTGTTCATCTGAAGTGAGGGGGGGTGAATTCGACTCGATGAATTTGACGGAATCGCCCAAATGTACATAGTTGAAGTTGCGAAACATGAAAAGCAGACTTTGAAACAACTTTCAACGTAGCGCACGAGCTTTGCCAGTTTTGCGCCTGAAAATTGGCGCAACTTAAATATGGCTACCTGTTAAGAGATTGCCTTTGATGGGGTGCAACGGGCGCTCTGACTAAGTAGTTCTTTTATGGCGTTTTTAGGTTTAACCACTTTCGAAAAAAATACTTCAATGTGATTGGTTTTACCATGGCTTCATACGACATGACCAGAGGCCAGCGCCATTCAGCAAGGCATTCCCAGGATAACAATATTCCCAGCGAGATGGATCAGTTTTAGTTGTACGTTGTACCGATAGTGACGTATTGTAGTCCGCTGCCGCTTTACACATGGACTCAGGGCCTTACCAATTAACATTTTTAGTGTCGACTCTAAATTTTAGGAGTTCACAGTGGCCATATTTTACATATAAATTTCGCAATTGTGAGCTTTCGTAAATTTAAAGTCGAGACTAAAATTTATTATTACTACGGTGCAATCAGCTTCCGGGGCTAAATGTTCACCTTTCGTATAAGCCGCACATGGACTTCCTTTACTATGCGCAGCGATTTGAAACAGAAACCAGAAACGCTATGTACGATTATATAGGCATTGCAGGGATACAATCAGTTTGTGTGACACACAAGCAGCTATACAATTGGCTTAAATAAAAAGCAGCAAACAGTTTCTAAATGCGAGTCTTGTGGCTGCTCAATTCGCACTCGATTATCGTTCGGGAAGACCCTAGTAGCCGGATTAAAGTGGCATTCGCAGAAGTTTGTCAAGTAAAATAAAACCAAGAAAGCAAACGGCAGTATCTACCTCGAATTAAACTGAAATGATACTGAAATTGGTGCTGGAGCTGGTGAATTAGTTCGCGGCGTACACATATTTTTGACGGCTAAATCCCATATTGGAGTGTTAACCTTGAGCGGCAGTATCGTGCTCTATGTGGAGGTACACCTCTGACTTTCCGGTCCCAAAAGTCGGTTTATTCGACCCTCTCTCTGTCTGAACCCGGACGACTTTGTATGTTGACCCACGCTTGTTGTAGGGAAGCTTCTTCAACCTAAAATGAGTATACCTAATGCTATTTAAAACTTGGTAAGGTAGTCCTAAACTAAGTCAAAGTTACAACTTTCTTGGAACAAACTTGTACCTTTGATCCATATTTTGTGTTTTTCTATGTCCAAGAACTTGACAACCTATGATTAGAAGCTCCTTACAAGCTTAACAACAATTTTTAGCCTTCCAGATCCAGAACAATACACCTCTTTTCACTTTACTTTTGATGGAGCTTGTAGTCCGTGTGTACCACGGTCTTTACCAACAAGCCTTTCCAGCCAACTCGGTCCTGGCTAGCTATAGCTCTAGTTATGCACACTAAAGTTGTTTGATGGATCGGTTCGTTTGGCCACTTTATGAACCAAATGGTCCCTTTTTGAGACTCAAGACCCGTGGCCCCCACTTTTTAAAATTATCAAAATTACACCTTTTTCAGTTTAAGTAAGATTTTATTCTTTATGAAAAAAAAAGTGTTTCGTAAGGAGTACCTACATTTCTTCTAAACGTCTTTAGCGCGTTGCCATATAAAAAAATTTGACTCAAATACTCGTCAGGCTGATGCTATGTTGGCCATATGCTCCATGATTCCCAGTCTTTTCATGCGTTGTACTTTCAGCCTTTTCATAAGGTCATCGCCACTTATAGCCCTTAAAGTTTTTCGTTGAATCTTCTTCTTCACACTCCATCGATACAACCTAGACCAAATAATCTTTCTCTCAAGGCATCCCACTTCACAAACTTCTGACAGGGTCCATGCTTCTGCCCCATACAGCTCGGCTCTATTAGAGGGCTTTACACCTCCTAGTCTTTGATTAAACCAAAAGCATTATGAACGACGGGGTCGTTGGGAACATGCATCTAAATGCTGTAATCGATATTTGGAACCACTGCCACCTTAAGCACCTACTTCGGGTATGAATCTCGGGTAGTTCTAGTAAGGAGGAGATTCTGATGCTATCACTATTAAAGCTAGATAGACGCCAGTCTAGTTATAGGTTCGTCTAGCAATTTTGAAAAGCTGAAAAGGATAAATTGGTTGCTTGAACGCTAAAAAGATAAAGCTTACCAACTTTTCTAGCCAAAAATGCATAGGTATCTGTGCTGTCAATCGAAATGTACGTCCAACCCAATCATTAAAAAAATTGCATGCTCCTTTTTTAAGTCAAGGATAATTTTGAAATAACGCGCAGCTGAGCTACACATGCAATATCGCAAGATCAGCGTTCAAAAAGTGGAGTTCCCTACTTAGAGGAGAGAACTACTGCAATTGGAAGGAACTTCTACTATCCTGTAAGGCACACGTTTGACCAAGCTTCGGATATTGCTTGAATATACGGAGCTCCGTCTAAAGGCATTCACTTGGAACATGTACAGTTCAATTGATACTATAAACTTTCTGGACGAGGCTTAACTGCTATGGTCTACTTACAACACACAGCACCGATCTTCTCCGAATCGTAAACGTAGGCGGCACTATTTTTACTCGGACTAGCCCCAACACATATGGACCTCCATAAATCTGCATAGAAAACGCCAAATAATTCAAATTTCCATCCCCATTCTAACACTCCATTCGAACGACAAAATCCCCACCACTAAAGAAATCTTTCCAAATTCAGGGAAAAAAACAAATAAAATATTTATTGCAGACAAATGGCTGCTGCATCCTCCACCTCATGTTCGTCAACCACGCATATACCAAACACCACCAAATGCCAACCGTATTCGAAACCTAATTATGTGCTAAATAAATTAATTCCACTCAGACGAAAAATTAATAGCATAGATCAACCTTAAGGATCTATATTTCACGCAGGTATGACATCTTCTATGCCACAGCGCATATATATCTAAGACGCGTCCAGCCGCCCACCTCCCACAGACAACCGCAACCAACCCAGAAGTCAGAAATAAAGTTTCCTGTCAACGGACCTGACGAAGTTGTCCCATAAATTTATCCCCCCCCGCCATTCGACTATCACGAAACATTTTCTCTTCTTCGGCTCCAAAAATGTAAAAAAGAAAACCCAATACGTTCATAAGGGTGGGAGATTTGTCAAAACATTCCTCAGGCATAGTCGCATCCGGACAAAAATTATGCCCCCCCCCCAAATTTTGTGCGTCGATTTGTTTTCTTAGATCCGTCGACATGCAACTATTAAAACGAAACATACGACAGAAGTATTTAATTTGAGGTGAAAACCAAGATCAGAACCCGTGCCCCCGGGGCCTTAATGGTTTTCGGTGTGAGTGGCACGATTTTCCGACGCCCCAGCTGTTGACGATCGACTGAAGCTCTGTTGTGTGATGGGTGATGGCAATTAATTTCCACAGCGCGATTCATTCTATTTCAATTGGGGTGGAGAGACTGAGTATTTCTGAGATTTTCAAATGAAAATTCAAATTTTATAGCTTCACGCTAAATTTACAATAAAAAAAAAATATATAAAAAAAAAAAAAATCAGATATTAGTGTTATTTTGTTTTGCTTGCTCATCCAGAACATGATGTATATTTATGTTTTTGAAAATTGTTTATGTTTTCGCTGCTGTTACAAATATGTCAAGATTATTAAAAAAATATATTTCATTGTCTGGCTTTGGATGGGTGTAATTTGTTTGCTGTGGAGTATGGGTCTCTGTTTTATTAATAGGCGACTTATGACGGTTTATTTATTCACTCAACATTTATTGTCCACGATAAAACAGACAGGGGGTTGATTAGGGATCACCGTGGATTATCTTTAATTTCTCTTATATAAATTTCCTTTTGACCGACAAGGTGGTGGACCGCGATTTTATTCCGTTTGATGGTTAAAAAAATCTCTTAGTTAATTGAGAGAAATTCCTCGGATATTATATCTTGAGTTATGAGAGGACTTTGGCGATTAGACGATATTAGATGGCTTTCGAAAAGAACAAACGGTTCGCAGTGGATAGCGGCCTCTTTTTCAAATAAATTAGGACAAAAGTGGGGGAATTCGGGAACGATTAGTGTTATTCGTGGTGGGGAATTTTCTTTCTGTAATTAGTTCGTTCGATTTAAAGGAAAGGGGTTAGAGTGGTCACACCCACGTGCATATTTTCGCAGCCGACACACCATCTGCTGGTTATTTAGAGGTTTGTTTATAAATTGGTTTTGTTAAGTATGCGCTTTTCGTCAGAGATTCGTTGTCCTGTAGACAAAAATGTTCTCCGGTGCAAATTGAACAGAGACATAATTCCATATCAGAAGGTAAACGTCGAACCCTTAACTACTGCCTTGTTCAACGTTTTTTAGCTATGGCATTTCAAGCTTTGGTGACCATGTCAATTTCGATTTATTAACACTTAACCTATTGAGTTTTGAGTTGTACAATAAGACTTGGGCTTTTATAGTATCTCGCAGGCAATACTGTGACACTTATGATCAATAAACTGAAGCGCTACTGCGACTTGCGGGACTTGCAAATTAATAAGTCTAAAATTATGGTTTTTGAATCAACACCTCGAAGGAACCCTCGTGAAAAAAGTGGGTAATTTTCATAAGGTGTGGTCAGCCCAATAAGTAAGGCCCGGCATCCTGGAAAAGACGAAATAATTTCAAGTCGAAACTCCTACCTGCGTTTGCCCCTGGTTTCAAGTATCTGGAGGACTTTGAAGCTGTTCAGAGATTTTTTATTAAACGAATTTTTAAGCTGCCCTCGTCAACCCCAACCTATGCAATTCATTAGAAACCTTAAAGCCAACGCTGATTACTTGTTCGCAGTTTTGCAGAGGTCAGATACTAATCTGCACAAGTAAGCTATGATGTTTGCATTTCAATCAAATTAACACCATTTAAAGAGTGATAAGCGATTGCAGCACAGCACGAAATAAATTTGGATTTAAATTTAACGAATGTTAGTACTTGGAAGAATAAGTTTTATAGGTGTATTGCATTCCAGTTGCGCACTCCAAGTTGGTTGAGGTCCCCTTCCACTTGCACGTGACACCTAAGGCCAGATCTTTCTCTACTGCGTTGTCCCTCCGGGTTGGAATCAAAGACTCTCCGGGCCGGAGCGTTGGAGTCCATTCGCTCTACACGTCCTAACTATCTTAGCCGACTAATGCGTACTTTTCTGACTAGGTCGATGTCGCTGTAAAGCTCGTAGAATTCGCTGTTAAATCTTCTCTTCCAAATCCCGTCAACGCAAACGGGACCAAAAATCACTCGAAGAATTTTGCGTTCGAAGCGACCAAGAAGATCCTCATCCGTTTTTGCTAGGGTCCTTGCTTCTGCGCCATAGAGCAGGACAGGGATGATGAGGGTCTTATATAGAGTCTGCTTAGTGTTTTTTGACAAGGCCTTCTTAGGCCAAAGAAACAACTGTTGGCAAGTTCGCTTGATTTCTGATGTGATGTCAATGTCACAGTTTATAGCGGGAGCCGAGGTAGACAAAGTCCCTAACTACCTCAAAGTTATATCTGTCTATCGTGACGTTCTGTCCGATTCGTCAATGTTGTGTGTCCCTTCTTGTTGACAGCATATATTTTGTTTTACCCTCATTCACCACTAAACCCATTTTTGCCGCTTCTGTACTAATACTTGCAAACGCACCAGTGACAGCTCGCTGTGTTGTGCCAACAATGTCAATGTCATCAGCGTATGCAAGCAGTTGCACAGACTTATGGAAAATTGTGCCTCTGGTGTTGGCTTGTGATTTTCGCACAATCTTCTCAAGAATGATGTTGAAGAAGTCACATGACAGCGCGTCCCCTTGTCTAAATCCTTTTTTGACATCAAAGGTCTCGGTGAGATTGTTTCCGATCTTTACGGAGCAGCGAGCGTTCATCGTCATTCTGCACAATCTGACAAGTTTGGCAGGGATGCCAAAACTAGACAAGGCTCTGTATAGCTCGTCTCTATAAATGCTGTCATATGCGGCCTTAAAATCGATAAAAAGATGGTGAGTATCGATCTGGACTTCTTGGGTTTTCTCCAGGATCTGCCGTAGTGTGAATATTTGATCGGTCTTGGACTTACCGGGCCTAAAACCTCACTGATAGGGACCTATCAGATCGTTGACGAATGGTTTCAGGCGTTCACACAATACAGCAGACATGATCTTATACGCAGTGTTCAGGAGACTGATGCCTCTGTAGTTGGCGCAGTTTAGAGGGTCTCCTTTCTTGTGGATCGGGCAAACAATGCTGAGGTTCCATTCATCAGGCATACTTTCCTCTAACCAAATCTTGGAGATGAGTTGGTGTATGCACTCTACCAGGTCATCTCCGGCTGCCTTGAAGAGCTCGGCAGGTAAGCCGTCTGGACCAGCAGCCTTGTTGGATTTAAGCTTAGATATTGCTATCCTCACTTCATTTTGGTCAGGTGGACGGAAATCTTGGCTTTCATCGTCCAGGTTGAATGGCTCGTTCTGCCTGACAGCGGAATTTGTGTCGTCTTCGCCGTTTAGCAGTCTGCAGAAATGGTTTTTCCATGTCCTCAGCACCGACTGTGACTCTACTACAAGGTTTCCTTGTTCGTCTCTACAGGTCTCCGTTCGGGTCTTGTTGGCATGACACGTTCTTTTTACCTTTTGGTAAAACTTCCGAACATTGTTCCTGGAGTAACACCTCTCTATATCCTCGATCGCGCGCTTCTCATGCTCTCTCTTTTTTCTCCGGAGAAGCCGATGTTCTTCCCTCCTTTTTTGCTCGTAGAGCTGACGAGCTGCTCTCGTCCTTCTATGCAGCGACGCTTCGTATGCACTTTGTTTTGCTGCATGTGCTTGCCGGCACTCTTCGTCAAACCAGGGGTTTCGAGGGGGTGGACTGGTGAAACCGAGCACATCAGTTGCGGCGTTCTTGATGGCTTCTTGGCATCGGCGCCACTGGTCTTCGGCACTTGATGCTGGCAGCATAGGACTTCTCGAGCGGTTGAGGGATACGCGATCGGCATAGGTTCTGGCGGTTTGTTGCGTTTGTAGTCGTCCGACGTTAAATCTCCTCACAGTATTTTCTCGTTGTTGTGGCGTCTGGGATATCCGCATCCGTACCTTGGCTAAAACAAGGTAGTGGTCCGAGTTTGTGTTGGCCGCTCGGAAAGTTCGGACATCTAGAATGCTAGAGGAGAGCCTTGCGTCGATCGCAACCTGATCAATTTGGTTGACGGTTTGATGATCAGGTGACCGCCATGTTCCTTTGTGTGTATTAAGGTGAGGAAACCGTGAACTAGCTATGGTAACATAACATCCCGCAGCAAAATCAATCAGCCTAAGTCCGTTTCCAGACGTGGTGTCGTTTAGGCTGTGTTTTCCGATTGTGCTACCAAAGATGTCCTCCTTTTCTATTTTGGCGTTAAAATCACCCAAGACCAAGAAGAAACCAAAGACAGACTTGTCTTTAATCAAATGACAAACACAGAGAGAAGAGAGGGAAGCGCGCGTTACATTCTCTTGAACTTAAATCAGTCTTGGACAACAATCGTCAACTTTAAAAAGCAGAATTCGTTCCGCTTCTGATGCCCCGTATCCGATTTCGAACGAAAAATCAGAGGATATTGGCGAGGGTTGGACTGCTTCGGTCACCGTTAACATACCCAAATATAAATCACACCCACATTGACCATCTAAACACACCCAAAGCATGATCCGTAACTATATGGCTGATTATCCAAATCACCGCTTCTGCCATACTTGGGTCCACCCTCGTCTTTTCGACGAAATGTCTTAGGTCTGCAGGTCACTTCTCGCCTACTTGAAGACAAATCGCCACAAGCAACCCGTATCAATATGGTCTGAGTGTTTCTCTCTAGACAGCCACGTTACCTACCCTAGGGTAAGATCAACCAAAGGTACACGCGTTTTATCATCAATACCCTTGGGCTTCATTGTAACGTTTTTACTATAAAAAAAAAGCCTTCTCGAGTACCACTCGCTCTCAGCTACTAGTGTTTGTCCCAACTAAGTATTTCCCATCGAAGATTGTTTGGTTTCAGAGTGGTTAAGCGACTTTATTGTGACCAAGGGAAGTATCTTTTTAACCTTATCTTCTTCGCAATGAAATGTAGTTTCGTTTCACCGGCAAAGAAAATAGGCCCCCACTTTTAGGCCTAAATTCCAAATAACTTTTTGTACATTATACCTACCCAACCTAGTGAAAGTAGTGCTGTCAAACCATCAATCATTTTTAGCGTCAAATTCACATATTTTCCCGATTAAATAGCGGAGTTGCGACAGGGACAATAAGTCGCTCCCGTTAAGTGAAGCAAACACTGTCCGCATTCAGAAAATTGTATCTAACAATATTTGAAAAACACAATCCAATTCCCCAAAGCCGATACTATCCCCAATCAAACACTTAACTACATGTAAATCGATTCCACCGTTTGGCCTTCGATCCCCAGAGGAAGCCATTAAACCACGCATCTACAAACATCATAATCATTAAAATTCGAAAATCCTCTTCTTTCATCGTCCCCAAAGATCACGAAGTGTACAGGCCTCCGTGTTTTCCTCATAAAAAAAAAAAAAAAAAAAAAAAATGTTAACCTCATCCCGTTTCGAACAAGACAAGCTATCTGACAGCCAAAAACCAACAAAAAATAGCAAAATTTTGACAGTCGCAGCAGATGTCTTATTAGCCCATTAGCCTATAATCTGAGCGGGAATGCTTTCAACACACGAAACGGAAGGCACCCGCACCGCATGTTTTTATCGCGCCACTCGACCGCGACCAAAGGCACCAACAACAACAACATAAACAGACACACGTTCGTGCGTTGGAACGAAAATGGAAACTTTCCGAACATGACAAAATGCTTTTTTACTCCCATTTCGGTGGTCGTCGGCAGCCAGTGTCTGCGCTGCGCTCTTTCATCGAGAAAAAGTGACAAATTTTCATCGCCCGATGTCGAGTAGGACGACGGAGCCCCGGGGGTAGGGGGAACGCAAATACATATATTCCGAAGATAGACGTGCATTATTGTCGCCACTGACGCGCCATCCGCAGCGCAGCAAGAAGCCCTCGGACCGTTGAATGCGACAAATGCGTCGGAAAAAAAGTTTTGTGGTGCAGTTTTTTTTTTTTTTGTGGCTAATGTCAGAATCAGAAATAGGAAAGTATCGCGCGTTCGCGCTAACGAATATCGAAATTAGTCGAACGGTAATGGAGGAGGACAAGGACCGACACCGTTCAGCACCATCGGCAGCAACTGTAACTGTGTAAAATGCTTGCTAACGGAGGAAATGGTTTCTTATTTTTGGACTTGGAAGTTGGAATGGAAACTAGAATTGGGAGGGCTGACACTTTGTTCCCGTGGCAGCACGCCTGGCAAGTTGTCGGAGGGTGGCAGTATGGGACAGATTTATGGAGAAATCATTTCTCATGCCGGATGTTTCGGGTGGTTAGAGAATGTTGTAGATGCGGCTTATTTTTTTACATGGCGGGGTGCGGGGGAACGGGGAAATGTCACCATGGCGCTGGCTGGCGCGCTTCTGTTTAATTGAAGCAACAAACTCGTCTGATTGATTGGATGAGGCATGCGATTGGGACTAATGAGCTGATTTAGTTTTCGTTTTCGTTTTACGATGTAATTGGTTTAATTTTGGTCAGAGCGACGATGGATGAAGTGTGAGGCGACAGGCGAGACTGCTGGGGTTATAGGATCTAAAGGTTTATGAGATATTTCTCTCAGTTTCCTCATTTTGCCCACAACTAAGGACTGTGGTCAACCTTTTTGAAGTTCAGAGCTTGTTTTGGAACTCATGTCTGTCATTGACCCAGGCCCAGGTCCCCGGACTGTAGCGCCACCTAAGTAGGTCCAATATCCCGTTTAATGGGAGTTCAACTTAGATCGAGCCAACCATTTTAACGAGCACTGGCAAGTAGGATCAGCAATCCGCATCCAGCCACCTGCGATTCTCTGAAGTCTCAGTCGTACCTATAGCTGGCTTTCGAGGCATCAAATTGAAGTAACTGTCAGAGTTTCCTATAACCGTTCCAATCACCGGCAGTTGTATATACAAAAAAAGGGAACTTCATCCTAAAAAAGAGAAGAAGGTTGCTTTGCTCATTAACATCCTTCCAACAATTTGTTTGCAAATTAATCGGCGCATACCTACACGTGCACATATCCAGGATAACCGCCCTCAGTTCACTCATACAATATTATGTAATCAATTACTGAGTAGGTACGCAGTATTTTTGCATAAAAAAATAAATTGGCGGGCAATATATACGTGCCCAAGCATGGGGATTCAAAAACAAAAAGAAGGACAGCTTATGCAAAGCGTCGTAAAGAGCCCACCGGGCAGCCGCAAGAGTAATTAACTCAAAATTCTGCCTGAGACTGTTTGGCTGGGCCGATGACTAAGCTGGTGGTTGATTTGTGGTCACGGAACATATTTTCCTGACAGCACATCTGCATTTTTCGCCAAAGCAAAAGCAACATAAAAGCAACACGCAAAAAGGTACAGATGATGAATATTTCAAACAGTTTTTATTTTCGATTGCGTGTTCCAACAGTGATGGCGAGAAAAGGTGGATTCGGATAGTTTGAGTTTCACTAGGTGTCATGATACGCTCCTCCAACAGGCTTACAAATTTTTTAAGGACATGGAGTTTGGAATTAAAGTTTTCTGCTCGAAAGTTGTGTGGGTGTGACCATTTAATAGGTTTCGACAACTTCGTCTAGGATTGTCCGAAGTTTACTTATGGCTCCTTCTTACCAGGCGAACTTTTGAAAACCTAAGGAAATCTGTTGGGAATCACCAACTTTAGAAGGGCACTAGAGATGCCTTCACTCGGCCAAGGTTTTGGTGGAGGAGTTATCCTATTAGAATGGTATCCATCATCTTCGACAATCCTGTGAGAGCTGCTTTAACCTCATCCTCTAATGGATTGAAAAACGTCCTATACCTGTCCTATAATGAATTGAAAGTCTTCCTATAAGTACTTCAAAATGGACGATATCTGAAGGCTAGTGGGTTTTCATACGAGTCATTATCATCATCAAAATCTAATATACCCAATTGTATAAGAGATTTGCCTTAGCATGAAAGATGATGTAACCCCGAAGAGCATAAATACGAGTCAATCATTATCAATTTATCATCTTCAAATTCTCTTATACCAATAGTATACATCTCTTATACCAATGATATACGAGATTTTCCTTTCCGTGGAAGGTGACGAAACCGCGGAGATCAGAAATGCGAATTTTTATCATCTTCAAAATCTCTTATACCAATGGTATACGAGATTTTACTTTCCATGGAAGGTGACGGAACCCCGAAGAGCATAAATACAAAGTGAGTGTGCAGGGTGAATGTGCTATGCGGAGAAGATCTACTTAAAATCTTTTAAGGCTTTCAATTTTATAAAGACTTCATAACTGGGTAGATTAAAGCCTCCTAAAACCGACCTTCGTTCAAAAAAATATTGTTGAACTTGCAATTAAAAAAAACTCCAACAACTTTTTACTGCCGCAACTGTTACAATTTTAGCCCAGTAAAATAATTGGAAAAAAAAAGATGACATATACCCCCTAGGCCCCTAGTGACATGCTAAACGTGACAATTATTGAACTTCTTTCCGATGCATTCCAACAGACGCCCTTCCCCCATCATCAACCTCAATGCAAAACGCACTCTGCCACACTTTTCGCACTCACAATCGATCATTCAACGATAACAGTGTCTGAAAGCAGTCCTACGCCACTGCAATAGTACCTTCTGTTTGTCCTTCCCTCTCAGCCGCAACCCAAATTTCTGGTAGCAATTAATGTCCTCCGACAGGTTCACTAATCATTTTACTGCGCGCCACAGAAGAGCGCACATTCTGTTGGCCTGGTCCTGTGCGCTTTGATCCTTCCTCTTCATCGTTCCTCTTCATCGTTTCCCCATTCGAATATTCTTCTTTCTGCAGCGGATTCCACGAATTTTTGCATGGAAAACACCTTGCGGTCCGCCGCCGCTGCTGTTTCCAACTTGATGCGACACGTGTTCGTCGATGTGCACCACCGAATTGCTGACGATCAAATAATGGCATGTAACCCGACACAGAGTACACCGCGGCAAAAGTGGACCATGCACCAGCAGCAGTGCCCATAGCAATTTCAATTGTCATAAAAATAAGTAACTGCGATTAATTGTGTGCTGTTTAGCAGGATGCGCGGACAGTGCAGTCTGCAAATCAATTTGAACTTTTTTCCCCTACAAAAGGTACTTACAATTAATTTCCATTCGCGATGCCCGGCACTGTGCATGTGCGTATAAGGACCTGCTATAAGGGGTGCTTTTGCTGTGGAGTAACCTGATATAGATATTTTTTCGGTAACAATTACGCGGAGGATTTTTTTATTTGTCTTTTTCTTGATTGATTGTACTTTTGACACCTGACCACTGCGGGATGAGTTATTTTACCTAATTACAGGGCGAATAAGTCATTTTCGGAAGAAGAGCGCCCAGCTGTAGTGGGATGCTAATCTTAATTGCACGCGCGAGCATCTATACCTGAAACAAAGCTGGCTGATGTTGGAGAGCTACTACTCGGATGTGTAGGCTAAAGAGGGCAGAGGAACGTCCCTAAACCAAATGGAAGTATACCTATGGCAGTTTTGCCAAAGGCTGTCTGACCTGACGTGCTGTCTTCGATCTAAAGCCGACTAACAATCGAATTTAGCTTCAAACCAAGCGTCCCGTCCACGTGTCATACACGCACCCATTGTGCCATTCACGATCCACCTTAGATTTCTGTTCAAACATTTGCTAACAGACAAACTCGTAGCACTGCACGTGCACTGCCAGTCTTTTATCCCTGCCATATACGAGTATAATGAGAGCTGAATGTAAGAGCAAACGGATTTCATCGACGGTAACTATCCAAGCGTTATAAATGCAGATATATTGTTTGTTGGCGGATGGAATGGAAGTGATTCTTTTATATAAAGCTGAAAATTACACCCTGATGTGTTTAGGTACACTTGGTAAGGGGTGCGCTGTCATCACAGTGAGCAGTGGATTGCTTAGAATTTGATTCTAAAAAATTGATGTATCGAACAAAAGGGGCGGTTGAATTTTTTTTTTTTTTATAAAATCTGAGGCAGCCTTCTGTATATTTCTAATCATCTTCCAAGAGTGCAGTCGTGAAAGTGATTATAAAGGCAAATAATGCCACTTGACAGAAATGGAATTTTCAGGACAAAAATCTAGTGCAATGACCTGATTTAGAAAACCTAATTGACAGACAATGACCCGACCCGTGGAGACTTTTACTGAATTTTATGATCATCAGCTGAAAGTGCTTCTTGTTCTTAGTAACAATGGTCCCAGTTCACAGATTGAGGGGAAAAGCGCCAAGGGACAAGCTTATAAAAAGAGGAAAAATCAAAAATCTCTATGAAACTTAAAATGCTTAAAAATAAAATTAAAACGAAAATGAAAATGAAAATGCCATTACGAAAAAATTTCAGAGAATGAGTTTTTCACATTAAACATAAAATAAAACAGCCAATCGAACGTCTACGTAAGACTTTTTGTGCATCTTAATGCATTCACTCATTTTGATATTTTTATTTGGTAGGTATGCTTGGCTGAATTCCAAAACGTAAAAAAAAAATGCGCATAACGACTGCATACTGCGATCATGATGCATTCAAATATTGCTTTTATACTGCTTTATATCCGAGATGCTTTTTAATATTTGACGTTTTGGAATGACATTTGAAGAAAACACGCGTCAATTGATTTCTTGTTTTAAACAGCAAAAATGTCCACGAAAGTGATAACGATAACTTTTAACAAATTAATTAATAACTTTGGCTCATACAGTGGCAATATATATAAGCATATTGTTATTATGAAGAGAAAACAGTTTGATCGGATTCTATGAATTCCAGCAGAACCATTCGCCATAACACAGTTTTTTTCTTCCGTTTTGCGCGTAATTCGGGCTCATACTGCAGCCTTGTGCTTATTAAAAGCTTTGTATAAACATGAGTCCATTTTTTGTTAATACAAATTTAGAAATAAACAATAGGTCATTTCAAAAGACAATACAAATTTAATAATTAAATTTACTTACCATGCCATCGACGCTTACATTTTGTTTGAGCGCAATTTTAATTTTGTCATTTGACATTTGCATCATAGCTATTCACGATGCGTTGTTTGCTTTAATTTTCGCAGTTGATTCATTCACAATGCGTTTTGAAATGGTATGAATTGCATCACTGTGATCTCTTTATGTTTTAGAACTCTTGACGTTGCAGTACTTCGGCAGTACTGCGTTTTGGATTTCAGCCCTTATTTTAAACTTGTTCATAAAAACGGTTGACGTTTTTAAGTTTTTCAAATGAAAACAAGTGTCAATTTCACTTAGGGGAGAAAAAGGGGAATTTGTTTCAAATTTACTACACTTTACACTTTCTCCTTGAGCAAAAGTTTGATTAGTTGTTTTTTTTATTTTATTAGTTAGGTATAGGTACAAAGCTGTGAAGCGATGAAATTCGTTTTTGAGTTATTCATTTGATATGGCAGTATATATCAAATAACACTGTGAGTTTTTATGAGCTAAAGCTCTATTAACAGGTATTTGTTGCAACTTCTGATTTTAAGCGCCCACTACACTACATAACAAGCTCTTACTATTTACAAGATTTTTGAGTACGAGGACAGTCGTAGTTGGAGTTTCTGTTTTTTGATCTGTTAGGGAATGTTTTTATTTTTGACTGTAAAAGATTAGTAGCGCTGGCTTAAGTCATTATTTGGTTTTTAAGGCTTTATCGAAATCGAAAATGGGGTTTTCGAGATATGAGCAGTTTTTGAAACTAGCGTTTTCGGTGATTCGAATTGAAAACTAAGGAGGCATCAATTTTGAAACTTCAATTTGACTCAAAATTTGCATTTTGGTCAAAATTGTTGCTACCGTTTTCAGGTTAACTAAAGATAACAACATTTTTAAAAATAACTTTTTTCAAAAATTCATTGTATGGTAATACAAAGAAAAACTGAGGTAATATATAGTTACAAATGGCCATATTACCTTAGAAATTCATTTTTGTTACAAGAGCTTGGACCGTTTTCGAGATACACTGCAAGTCATAAGATTAGAAGCAGGCATTTTTGAGAAGTAAATGCGATATTTCTCCCCTTAGGTATGTGATAGGTTAGAAAAAAAAACGACTATGGCATATGAGAGACTATTTTGTTAACAACAAAATATAAAATTTACGTATAGGGGAAATTTAGCTAGCGGAACTTTGAAGACAATTTGTAAATTAAGTAAACAATATGCGGAATTAAATCGGTTGATTAGATTAGAAGCAGTGAACAAATCAACGTTGTTTGTGAGTGAGTTCATTTTTTTGTTTTCGGTTTAAATGGTAAATTTTAAAAAGTAATTGTTCTTGACTGAGTGTTAATAAAAATGGACAAGAACAAATTTTTAACAGACAACGAAATGAAAAGAATAGACGTTTATTGTTCTGACGGTCTTTCATGCCGAGCTATAGCCCGAAAAATAAAGCAAAGCGATCATTGTGTCAGTCATTATTTAGAACACCCGTCGTCTTACGCAAAAAATTATAAAGGAAATATTTCTTCTTGCAAAATGGAATGAGCCTCCTTCTCTGCTATGGTGACAGTTTAAAAATCGCTGCTCTTTCCTGAGGTCATACGGGATCCGGCCCATCTAGGTTAATGTTTTTTTTTTTTTTTTTTTTCTTCGGAAAGAATAACCTTGCGCCAATCATTTGTGCCAATTCCATTTTGCACATCCCAGCTCATGGATCTCTCGCGAAACACAAGCGCTGCTTCTTCCTTGAGGCATTAAGTGGTGTTTTTTTCTTTCTTTGCCAAAGTCGTTTTTTTCTAATCTATCATAGGTATAACGGGAGAAATATCGATTTTACTTCTCAAAAATGCCTGCTTCTAATCTTATGACTTGCAGTGTATGTCCAAATTTCGAAAGTACCTACCGTTATCGCCTACTTTCGCAAATGTCAATTTTGGTTGAAATCGTTGGAGCCGTTTTCAAAAAAATCAAACTGGTACGAACATTTTATATGGGAAGTAGGTACCATTAATATTGAGGTTTCATTGCAAAAAAAAAAGACTGCCCCAAAATGTAGGACCAGAAACTCCAAATCCGAAGTTTGAACGAAGTCCGGGCAGCCGTTTAGGCTGTAAAGGCCTGTGGAAGGACGGACAGACGGGCAGCATTTTGCGACCCACTTTTTTGAGTCCGTCTATCATCAATTACTTAGCATCTCGAGTTTGAAATTTTGTACGAATACAATATCTTTCTCTTACTACATAATCGAAAGTTAAAAAGGGGAAAACACTCAAAGTCTGGGAGCACTGAAGACGGATGGTGACAAAATGATGACTAACAGGACCGTATATAAAAATAGCACTAAGCAAGTCCGTCTCCATTTTCAAACACTGTAAACAAAGCGAACATCCAGAGCCAGACGCGAGTTCCCAGCCACTCACAACTCACACACCAAACTGTTGTTCAGTTCAAAATGCACATAAAGCACACACTCGGCTGTCGTCCGGTCCACCGTATATTTATACAGCTTGTGGCCGAAAATTCCCACTTAATCGTGCGTGCACTCATAACTTGTCGAGCTGCCATATTTTTGTGAAATTATATTATTGCCCGCACGATTTTATTGTTGAAACAATTCTGGTGAAATTATCCTGTCAACTGGGATAACAATGTCCCATTAGGTGCGCGACCAATTATATAGTTGTCCCCTAGTAGCACTTGTAACAGTCTGACTGGATCTGCGCCAAGGGACTGGCAATGAATTCATGAGAGTTATTAATGAAAGCGCTGCAGCCTGCAGCGCCTTTAAAATGAAATACGACTCGAATGTAACACCGGAGGCCGACCCCAACAGACAGGCAGCTCACCCCGTTGTTAATGAGCGCCTCATATATGAGCGCGAGTGGGTAATAATTTCAACTGTGCGTGTACAGTGTACACCCCCGCAATGGAAATCAACATTTGGTGGGCAAAAAGCGCTTACGAATCACCGTGCACCGTGCACCGTCGCGTCGGCTGCGCTGATCGTAGCACTTCTCAACGATGATGATGAGGCGTTGATGGGACATTGTGGCTTTTGAATGGCATCGCCAAACATCTATCATTAATCCGAACAAAGGAATCGTCTCTCGCTCGCGGAACACGCATTGCCTCCTGGCATTTCCTTGCACTTATTCTCGGATGGTTTTATTTTTAGCCAGACATCTTGCATCGTGTGTATATCGGAAGAGGAATGCTTTCTGGGCCATGGGTTAATGCGATGTAATTCCAAGTGCCACAATTAATTTGTTGAATTAGCAGCTGATTGGTGGAGGGATGGAGGGCAGAGTTGTATTGTTAATCATTGTGAGATCAAGGCAAATCACTACTGAATGGCTAAGCAACGTCTTATGTATCGGATCTAGATAGAAAGTTCATGCTAATCGAGCCTGAGTTTGCAGTAGGCCAAGCCTGGGTCATCTTCGTTGCTTCCATTTATCCAGATCAAGAGCTCGTTCATTTACGATGTCTTGATGGGTCATAGGTGTTTATTTTTTTTTTAACGAAAGCGTCCGATGGGTGTGTTAATTTCAAAGATCCTTAGTGCGTACTAGGCATAACCCCCAAACCTCTACAAATTTTATTCGAATATATTGTGAAATAGCGATTAAGCAGAAATTCAACAGCATGAAGGCTGTTGACAGGTTCTGTCGAGGAATTGGATGCCTACGAACCTCTCATCATCATCAGCAATCAAACTGAAAGCCGAGTTACTCCGGTCGCACACCACGGGCGCAATGAATATATTTTCAATTCAACACATTCAGGGCCGTCTAAGGGCATGCCGTGGCCCTTGGGCACAAACTAATTTGGGGTCCTATAGGAATGTAAAAAAGAGAATGACATAATCATCCGTTTGCTATAACCATATATGTTCGGGTGAAACTCATCCCCAGACAACCCGTCGCCAGCCAAAAATCTCAAAAATCGTATATTGTTTTAACTTTGGAGAATTTGATAAAATGAAAGACAAAAATTCGACCTGTCATTGTAGCACCTACTCCATTTCACAAAATGGTTTCCAAAAACAATAGGGTTAGGTTAGGTTAGAGTGGCAGGCCGCCTCAAGTGCAGCCTCACTCAGGCCAAATTAGGCCCATTGTGTTACCACAGGATCGATTTCGACTCCTTAACTACCCGTTGAACCAGCCGGAGCTAAGAATGAAGTGATGGAGGCAGTTGATACCTATGTTTGCGAGTTCGCTGAGATTGTCGAAGAAATATTCTCCGAGGTATAGTTTTCTACGGAGTGACAGTGCTGAACACGTACAGAGATGGTGAAGAATAGTCTCCTCCTCCTCCTCGTCCATACAGCTTCTGCAGAAATCGGGAGGCCTAATCTGAGAGCATGTCTCCCTATGATGCAGTGTCCCGTGATGACACCTACTAGAGTGCTTATTATGGGTCTTTTCAGTGTAATGAGACTTTTTGAGCGCTTGGAATCCAGCTGAGGCCACATCTGTTTCGAGGTGTGGCACGTTAAGCAGCTAGACCACCTGCGATTAGTAGCGCTTAATGCGTTTTGTTTAATTAGGAGCATGCAAGTAGCAAGAGGTATATAGAGACTCCTTTCTGGTAGAGTCGACTTAGTAGTGCCTTGTCTGGCGAGCTCATCGGCGATGCAATTACCTGGAATGTCTCTATGGCCCGGCACCCATATAAGGTGAATTTTGAATTGTTTCGCCATCTCGTTCAGAGATAGTCGGCAATTGAGGCAGTTGTTGAATTGAAGACGACAGAATCCAGGGATTTAATCGCGGCTTGACTGTCGGTAAAGATAGTGATATCCTTTACAGATATTACATTATACCGAAGCCACGAAAGGGCCTCTTTAATCTCCATGACCTCCGCCTGAAATACACTACAGTGATTAGGAAGGCTGAATGAGATTTTACAATTTAGATCATAAGAGAAA